>OZ004711.1:76972651-78262651 GCA_963924515.1 Vespertilio murinus | reverse complement strand
CCACGGCTTGTCACTTATTTCCCTTGATCCTGCTGATTCCTGAGAAGGGGCATTAGAAAGGAATTTGAGAATCTTGATGACATTCAGTAAAATTTTTAAGAGGGCTGGGAACTCAAAAGAACTGTTGGCCCAGAAAGGAACTCACTACAGACTGATTCATTTGCCTCTCAGCACAACCATTATGGCTTGTCGCAGTTTAGGTTCTTACAAGGGTATCTCTTGGATCACATGATCTCACACATCTAGAGGAAATAATGAACAACATAAACTGATGAACAAAAACAGACCCAGAGAAAGAGAAGCAGCGATCAGACTCTCAAACCTCAGAGGGAAAGGAGGGGAGGGTGGGGGTGAGGGAAAGAGATCAACCAAAGGACTTGTGTGCATGCACATGGGCCTAGCCAGTGGTCATGGACAACAAGGGGGTAGGGGCATATGTAGGGAGGGGTTTTGGATGGGAATGGGGAAATAAGGACAATTATGTGATACCATAATCAATAAAAAAATTAAAAATTTTAAAAAAATTTAAAAAAAATTAAGAGGGCCAAAGCCTCTGAGTTCTTATCCACAAGACATTTTTCTCTGCATTTTGTCCACACTGACGGCCAGAGAAAGAGCACTGTCTTTGACTGGGTGAGCATTCTTTTATCAGGTTATTTCCTGGCCCCTAAAAGGGACCTTCCCATTTCATGCGAGCACTTGTTTCAGATCACAACACACTGACATGGCAGAACTATCATCTGAAGCAAAGGAGATAAAATAACCCAGGAGCTCATTTCTCAGACGGAAACAGGTTCACTCTTCTCTCTCGGGGTCCCTCCCTTTCTCCATTGACCAGCTTCCTTTCTGGCAAAGAAAGAAGAGGACCGGAACCGGTGAAACTTTACAAACCCTGATCGTACTACGCGAATCCTTTAGAGGCTGAAACATTTCACTAATGGAGTTAAACCAGGGAGGCACCGAGTGTGCTCATGTCAATATATAATGGAGATATAGTGGAATTCAAAGAACAAATTTCTGTTCTAAGTTATTTTTCTATAATTTTGGTATTTAGTGATGGCAACTCACTTGATAAAACAAATCCAATAGTAGAAAGATTATATTGGTATATATTTTTAAACCTAACATAGCCCATTACTAATTTCAAATGCAGTCCTTTTAAATTAAGGGGGAGGGATTAAATTAGCATTTATTCCATATCAGATCCTAGGGGGTTTCACTTTTTTCTGTATCCTCATTTCGCTGGTGAGGAAATGGGAGGTTCTGAAACTCATGATTCTCCTAATCCATAATTCATTCACCTTGATCCGCCGGGTAACTAGGGCAATGGATTCCAGTGAGAAAGAACCTGACACGCACAGTTCTTCAACATCCAGTCTGCCCCTGACCCCCACAAGGCAAATACACCCAAATGTCTCACTGTCCCGTTTCACAAAGACACTAAACCTTTGAGAGTTTGTTCAAAGCTGCATGTCTGTTCATGGAAGAGCAAAGAGTCCAAACCAAGTATTTCTGACTCCCGAGATCACTCTCACTTCAGTATACCATGTGACCACTTGGGCTAAAGCTTAACCTTTGAGAACTGATTGGAGCTAAGCTATTAGTAATTGGGAATACCATTCAAAAAGGCCAACTACACAGGCACAATTAAAGACAGAGACTGGGAAATAACCAGCAGTTCACATCTACAGTAAATTGAGAAACATGTGATGTCCTTCTCCACTAATGAGTGCTCAGCGGCGCTGCGCATGTAGCCCAGGAGTTTCTGAGAAAATAATTTAGAAAATGTCTCACTGCCTTTCTTTTTTTCAGAGTAGATCTATCCACTGCCAAGGTGTAAATAAACTCTGAAGCCTGCAGGCACATCCACTCTCCTTTCTGCGCTCTCCACTTTTCCTCTCCAATTTGATACTATAATTGATTTCACTAACACCTGACATAAACTTGTGAGTGAAAATCACCAGCACCATGTGTCACAAATAGTCCCCTTTATAAACACTACTTATAAAGTTAGGCTATTATCAATGTGTGTTTGCTATGAATCGAACATTTCTGCTTTTCTCCTTCCATTTAATTCCTTTCTACTGGCTAGGGCAAAGGATTTTCATCAAACTCATCAGTCCACACAAGTCTTGACTAAAGTAACTCTTCACCACTCAAGGGCTGTAAACAATCTGTCCCCCTCAATATTCAGAACCTTTTATCCAAACCCTAGCTTCCTTGGCTGTGGAGGTTTCAGTCAGTCAGCCTGAGAGCATCGTTCTCTACAGCCATAAATATTTTACAGGGTGAAAATAATTGCATGTCAGAACAAACATTCTGGAAACTTCCTATTGGTCTCATCTTGTTGGAAAAAAAAGTACTTGAACTGAGTTTTAAAAGCCAACACCTAGTTTAAAAACACAACCATTTCCCTTTTTGAGATGTCTTTTTCTTTACCTTATGTCTGTTAACGTTTTCTTCATACACACACACCCACCCACACACACAAAAACAAAAAACAAACAACAACACAAACCCATCATGCAATGTTCAAGTTTTCTGCTGGGCATGCTAATAAATACTTCATGGATTTCACAAATTCTCTGTTTTGTTTTTCAGACTTCATAAAAAAAAATTTTAAAAAAACTACTCTCACCCAGCTATTTGACAAACAATTTCCAATGTTTCTGCAAAAATATCAGGACTTGCATCTTCAAGGGAAAATCTCTATCTTTGAATTCCTCTATAGCCAAATTGCAGGACTTTACTGTCTTCTCATATTTGGAATGAGAATGTATTTTTGGACCTAGAAAAGCCCATGAATGTACCAGTACCATCGATAGGGCAGGGGGCATTGGGGGCCCCGCTATTTTAATTGTTCTCCCTCCCAAACCACATACTTGTGTACCTCCTTTAATTTCAGGGGCTGCCGAATTGGACCCTGTCTTATCGATTTTTTTGTTCGGCAGTGGGGAAAGTGGAGTGGATAAAAAGAGGGAGGGAAGCACTGGGGTATTAACAAGACCTGTGTCCTCTTGTTAACAAGACATTCGCAATCTGAACCCACGTGCATGATACCTCGAAACCTTTTATAAAAGGACTGTGCAGCCTACGTTCAGTTCTCATTCTTCTTGGCATTTCATCATTGGATACTCAAGTTCAGGACACTCGACTATTCTTTCTCACTCTCTACTGTACTTATTTTCATCTTTTAGCAGTTTTCCGTCTTTTTTATCATCACTGCAACTCTTGTAAAATGTGGTTATTCTCATAAGGACTAGCATGTGATCCTGCTAAAAAAAATGTTTAAGGTACTACTTTAACCAGAGTAGTTGAAGAGCCAAAGATGAAAATTTTTAGCCAGTCATTTTTCATGCTCTTTATAAAATCTATAACAATGCTAACAGTGCTTAAAAAGTGAAGGGAGAAATTAAAAATCTTTTTTTTCTTTCAGAGTTTTATTGCTTATCTTCTTTAGTTTATTTGTTTTCCTTCCTCACCCCAAAAAAACAATAAATAATTTAAAAGAAGAATAAGAAAATATAGGCAAGCTAAGAAAATAATCTCATCTATACAGACAACCACTGTTAATATCATATAGCATATGTTTATCAGATTTTTTATACACACATATGTACATATGTAATTTCAGATCAACTTCTATACACACTTGTGTGCACACACACATAATTTATTATATCTAATCTGAATTTTAAGAATTTATCTTCAGCTATAGAGTCTGATTCATCCAATATATTTAAATGATTCCATAGTTTTAAATTTATGGATGTATAGTCATTACTTAAACAACTCTTTGTTGTTGATCATATTACTTAAAATGCTTCTTAAAATATAGAGCAGCCAAGATTGAATGATGATGCATTTGAAGTTTTTTTTAAAAAATATTGAAAAACTGACAAACTTGTTTAAAAGCATAAGAGTTTGGAAAATAATCCTTGGTTTAACAAATTTTCAGACTGTTGAACAAAATGGTAACAGGAAAAATTAATTTTCAACAGATTTATCTTAAATAATTTTGTAAAACAATTTGCTTTTTTTGCTTCGATTGTGTGCTCAGTGGTTGAAGCATCAACCCAGGCACCAAGAGGTAACTGGTTCCATTCCTGGTCAGGACACTTGCCCAGGTTGTAGGCTCAGTCCCCATGGGGGCATGTAGGAGGCAGCTGATGTTTCTCTCTCATCTCATTTATGTTTCTATGTTTCTATCCCTCTCTCTTCCCCTCTCTCTCTAAAAATCAAAAAAACAAACAAAAAACCCAATATGGTTTTCATCAGATTACTAGGAATTTGATCACTTGTCTGTGACCACTCTCGTTGGAATATCAGATATTCTATGGCTTCACCCATTACCTTCACGAAGAAGTCTCCCAAGTCTCAATACTGCATATACTCACAAGTCTCAACACTGCATATACTCACCAAGGGCCTTTCAGGACCACTCTGCTCAGAAAACCAACAATGCACCTTGTCCTTGAGGAGATGCACCCAGTTTATGTTTACTGTAAAACAAAAGGGCAGGGTAATTATGTGGCACAAGACAATTTTCTTCTCCTCATATGTATCATGTGAAAGCAAAAAAGTGAATAAAAAATACAAACTTTTTTTTAGCAATACTAAGAGGGAGGTAACATATGAAAGCATGAAACTGTACTTCAGAATGCCAGCGGTGGTAGATTCTTAGTAGAAACTGTACAGAGCAGGAGGGTGGAGAATGTGGAGCAAGGGAGCAGATCTTTGGAAATTCCAGCACAGATATCCTGCCTGTCATTCATGAACTAAACCAGAGAGAACAATTCTAGATTCGTGCATAAAATAAGAGCTTCAAGAGCAGGAGAAGGACAGGGTAACGATTCAACAGAAGGCACCGAGAGAAAAGATATCTGAAGGGTCTTCTACTACTTTTTTGTGAGGAGGTACAGAGCATGGTGAACAGAGCCAGGCAAGGAATTATGTTGAGACAGTAAGTAGCCCAGCTTCCGGGTGGTAAGTGGCTGCTTCCTTTCATTCTGCCTATAGCTCTTAATACATGGCAAGTTTTACTTTTAAGGAGGAGAATCTGGTTGTATTTGTTCCGCATCACTGTGTACCAGCAACTTCTCCCATTCCCATTTCCTTCTTGGCCACCCCACGCATTTAGGTGTACTCCTCCTGCCGTAGTTAAGTCAAGACACTGTCTCCAGAAAAGAATGCCGGTGTGTGTGTGTGTGTGTGTGTGTGTGTGTGTGTGTGTGTGTGTGTGTGTGTTTCTTTTTTTTTAATGTGTAACTCCTTCTTTAAAAAAATATATTTTATTGATTTTTTTTTACAAAGAGGAAGGGAGAGGGATAGAGAGTTAGAAATATCGAGCAGCTGCCTCCTGCATGCTCCCTCCTGGGGATGTGCCCACAACCAAGGTACATGCCCTTGACCAGAATCGAACCTGGGACCTTTCAGTCTGCGGGCCAATGCTCTATCCATTGAGCCAAAAAATGGTTAGGGCTAAATGTGTAGCTCTTTTATCTTATTTACATGTGGAATCTAATGAACAAAATAAACCACCATACAAAATAGATCCAGAGACATGAAAGCATGGAACAGACTGACAAATCCAAGAAAAGAATGAGGGCTAGGGGAAGGAGCAGAAAGAGATTAACCAAAGAACTTGTATGCATATATGCATAAACCCTGACACAGACAACAGTGTGGAAGGCCAGGGGTGGGCGGGGAGCAGGGTGGAGGAGGTCACTGGGGGAAATGGCCCATTAGTAGTCCAATAAACCCATTAATGTCATACATGTTTTGTTCCACAAAAGAGACCAAATAAAAGAAGCTTAATGATTACCAAGGGAATCTGAAGTTCTAGGGACCACTTACTATTTTCTATATTTCTGGCCCCCCAAAAATAATCAGTGTTTTCAGTGGGTTTCCCAGTTGTTGTTGTTGTTGTTGTTTTTGTTTTGTTTTTTTTTAAAGCGAATAAAAGGCATAAAATTAACACAGCTTTACAAAGTGCCCCTTAAAACAGGTGTAAACCTCCACCAGGAGATCTTATACCTTAAATAAAACAGACAGTTGCAGGATTTTTAGGTGTCTTCAAATGGCCTTTGAGTACCTCAGCCTCATTAACTATAAAATAGATATCAAAATAGACTATCGGAAGGATGTATTTAAACCCAGGTAATAGGAACTCAACCTGGCATCAATAATGGTATTTTTCTTCATGTCAGTGCTGGGAGGTCTAGAAAAATGGTGCCTTTACGTAAATACCATGCTCTGAGTTATGGTAGCTTCAGTTTTGAGGCACAGGGAATGAAACTGGTCTGGAAATTAGAATTATCTCCTTCTTAATCATATTAACTTTTTCTGAGAGGGATATCTAAACCCCATCACTGCTCCGTTAAGAAAGAACAAGGTTGCATCACTGCTGGTGTATGTCCATTAGAAGTGTGGTTATGCCCATTATAACTAAAAAGTTAATAAGACTCATGGATATTTTAGAAAACATTGATACATTTAGTCTTGACTTTTCCTTGAAAATAGCTCAATTGACATAAAAAAATAATATCCTTTCAAAAACATAGTTTTACATGCAAATCCTTTAAATGTCAACCTCCCACACAGTGGCAATTACTTATTGTTCCACAGCCTCTTCTTCCAGCATTAATTTTTCCCCCATTAATTTGTTCTGGGTGAAAACATTATACAGATTACAGCCTACATTTATTCAATTAAGAACTAAAAAGTAGAATTTATAATTTTTGTTTTTCCCCAAAGTTGTTTTTCCTTGTCAAGCTTAATTGAAAACCTAATAAGAATAAGGTAAAATAAAGTTACCTAAAAGACCCAGGGACAAAAAAGTAAATAAAAAGACACAAGGACAAACTACTATGAAGGGAAACCTTCAGATTACCTGCAGTTATGCATATAATTTCTGATTAGGATGGAGTATTAATGAAATCAATTAGGATCCAATATGTTTATTCTTTATTAGTTTTCCTTGAAAAACTGTCTAAATATATTATCCAAGGACATTTGGAAAATTGCATTGGCAAGCTATGAAAAAACACATATTAAGCAGCCAAAGAAGCAAATTCTGACTCGCTTATCCTGACTTCTATGACCTCCCTAAAAACTGTGACCTTCCACAACTGAGTGGCCTAGCAGTAAAGTGATAGGAGTAGAAAGATCTTGGTGGGGTGGGCAGCCTACTATTTTAGTTTCCAGGGTAAGGTCCAATTCACATCTGCTTTTGCAAGTAAAGTTTTGGAAATGCATTTCTGTGACTCAAGTTTTACTGCTGCTTCCATGTGTTTCCATCGTCTTTGCCCACTTTCATCCTACAAGGGCAGAGTAAACAGTTGCAACAGACATCATATGGCCAGCAAAGCCGGAAATGTTTATTATCTGGCTCTTTGAAGACCCCTGACCTCGGTTTGAGAAGGTTTCACTGAGTTTTCCTCCCCCACCGGGGCATCCCATATGATTCTTTTTAAGCAAAGGATGTGTTCTTAGAAAAACAGAACTCATGCCAACTTAGTGTAATAATAATTTTTTAAAATCACAGCTTTTGGGTTATCCAGAACTTGACCTCTTGTGAGAGAGTCCCCCTAGGGAGACCCCCCAAAAGCTAATAGCCCTGGTAGCTGTAATATTCTGGGTAATTTTCTTAGCCAAGTTACCCATCTGCAAAATGAAACTAACAAGAGTCCTTTGGAGGTCTTTTGTTAGTTGAATTGGGAGAATTTTTGAGGAGTGCTAGAAAGGAGCCTTGTGGGCGTGGCCACATGCTGATCACCCCTCCTTCATTGAAGTAATCCCTTCACCTGATCCAAACGCACCCATGGCCATCACTCCAAATCTCTTGGAAAATTCTCATATTTTGATGGCACACGCTCTTTTTGCTTTGAATCTCTAATTTTTTGTTATTTCTAAGGCAACAGTGGTGACATGGAGATGAAGATTCGTTCCCACTGTGTGGTTGGCAGCCCCTAAGGGTCTGGTGGAGGGTGGGGAGAGCATGTTGAGTATTAGCATTTCTGGAAATGTTTGGTGGGGGTTATTTCTTCAGGGCCTAGCCTAATTGATAAAGTGATAAGTTTGAGATCGTATCGGAGAGATAGCTTTCTCTCTTCTCCCCAAGGCTTCTAGGTTCCTGGGTTATTAGTATAATTTTTATTTTTATTATCTTTTTATTAACAGTGTCCCGGAAAGGAAACTTTTAGCTGCTGAATTAACTTCATTAATTCCCCCGCCCTCCCGACAGTGAAGTCGACATTTCTGTTCCACAGAACAGTTAAATAGAGCATTTCCCAGAGAGCTGCTTTAGACGTGAGCCCATCCAGGGCTGAGCTGGAATTTCTGCTCAGGGACTCCAGAGACAGCAAAAGTCTTCTGTTCTGAGCTGTTCGTGACCCTTCAGCAAAAATTACTGGACCGAATTTACTAGAGCCATCCATCTATCTAAGCCAAAACCAGCAATGCAGGGACATCACAGCGGCACTGGGAGTTTAGTGGATTTCACTGTTATGGACGTGCCCAAGTGCAGAACTGGCAACAGGAGTAGAAAACGGGGAGAGTGATTTCAACTCCAAGTAGAACTTCTAGCAAGTCAGGCTGCCCAGAGCTGGCCTGGCATCCTCTATAAAATACTCTATACCTCTTTCAGAAGAGAGAAATAAACAAGCTACATTTCAACCACCAGCACGAAAGAACAGATGGGATTTAAGTACTGATAAGTGGTTAGACTACACGATCTTTCAGAACTTCCTCCACCCCGAGATACGAGGATTCAAAAATAAATAAATAATTAACTCAGGAACACATTTGAGCTGCTCCCAACTGATGATTGAGTGCAATGGGGGAAATCGAGGCAGACCCATGGACGGCAGACTCCTCCGATGAATGAATTTGGCTCACAGACATCCCGATGGTCTTTCTGAGACTTTGGTGTAGGGGGCGGCCACCTGCTGACAGGAGGTGCTTCCTGTCATCTTCCCTGTTTTCTTCCCTCAGGGCCAGACTGGCTTCACAGCCGGCAGCTCTCAGATCCTTCCCCACCACCTTCTCCCCAGGCATTTCCGCTAAAATCTTCGCGTGCTTCACACCCTTGGCTGGAGAGTTTTAAGAATTCTCTCCAGGCCTTCCAGGAAAGGGTCATTTCTCAGCTGTTGTTCAGCATCTTCGTTCTTTTTTTTCTCTCTGCTCTTCACCTCTATTGACCGGATAGCAACTTCTATCCCATTTGGCCTACCACCCAATGGCCTCCACACCAAACGGGCCTGTGCAGCGCACACGTCATTAGATTTCAGGTTTGCTACACAAATCTGGTTTCCTCACGGTGCCTTGGTAGACGGTCCATCTGCCTTCAGGATCAGATTGGAAGGCTTTTATTGGAAGCAGAAGGAAACACTTTTATTTATTTATTTATTTATTTTTTAATATATTGTATTGATTTTACAGAGAGAAAGAGAGAAGGATAGAGAACTAGAAACACTGATGAGAGAGAATCATTGATCAGCTGCCTCTTGCACACCCTCTACCGGGGATGTGCCCGCAACCAATGTACATGCCTCGGAATCGAACCTGGGACCTTTCAGTCCGCAGACCGACACTCTACCACTGAGCCAAACCAGTTTTGGCAGGAAATACTTTTAGGCTGCTACAGGCTAGCAGCTATCCTCAGCCATAATTTAGGTAATTATCAAATTTACATTTGATAAACAGGAGCTTAAGACAGATCCATCTTCACAGACATTTTGAATTTGAAATTATAATAAAAATCTTTGGAGTTAAGCAACATGAGAAAATACAGTGTAAGGAGCTTGGAAACATTAATAATACTGGTAGTATATGAATGCAAAGTTTTATATTTTACTAAATAACAGGAATTGGAACAAATCTCTGAGAGGAGGGAAGGGGTGTGTGACAATTAGCGCCGGCTTGGTGACCTCCTAGAGACGGCCACCGAGGGGCCGCCGGGGAAATAACATCACTGGGACGCAGCAAAAGCCAGAAGCGAGAAGTAATGAGCAGGTTGTGCAGTATCAGAACCGCCACACTGGGAAATTAACGGCCCTCACATCTACTCCCCTAAGTCATTACCTGGAAAAAGAGAAAATAAGAGGCCTGCTTATAAGAACGAAGGAGGTGCACAATGTCAATAGCCTGCTATCAAAACATGGGGGAAAGGCCTTCTATAATTTCAGCGTCCTATCGCGTACTGACAACATGAATGGCATTAGGTCCCTTTGCATTGCCTTTGTGTGAGAGGCTCTGTATTTTAAGGATCATTTTACCCACAGGATAATTGAAGCTGAGTGAAAGGAAGTTGAGTAGATATTGAAGGAAGGAAATGCTTCCCCGCTGTCATCAGTTCCAAAATCTATTCAACTTCGCAATATTTTTACCTCTTCACGGGCACTTGGTTCCACCACCGGCCTGGCTTTGCCCCCGTCCACCCAATGATCAGGCTCGATGTAAGGGAGCTCCAGCTACCTCTGTTTTCTCTTCAGAAAAAATCTTCTTAGGAATAGGAGGGATTTTCTTATGTGTGATTTTCTAGGACTCTGAAAGCGAGTGTGGGTCAAAGTATAATAATAATAAAATCCAAGGGGTGCTGCTAGAGGCTGCCTTAAAGTCTTCATTTGTATTTACTCATGTATTTCTTACAATAACCCTTTAAGATATCCTCACCATGCCCATTTTACAGAGACAAAAATTGATGTACCAAGAGGTTAAAATTTTTTTAATATATTTTATTGATTTTTTTACAGAGAGGAAGAGAGAGGGACAGAGAGTTAGAAACATCGATGAGAGAGAATCATCGATCAGCTGCCTCTTGCACACCCCCTACTGGGGCTATGCCTGCAACCACGGTATGTGCCCTTGACCAGAATCGAACCTGGGACCTTTCAGTCTGCAGGCCAACGCTCTATCCATTGAGCCAAACCAGTTTCAGCAAGGATAAAATTTTAATCAAAATCACACTCTTTGTGATTTTTAAAAAAATCACACTTTAATGACACAAAATCACTTCCTATGATAGGAGAGGAAAAAGGAATCTGTGGTGCCATAAAAAAACAATTAGCCCCAAAAATCTAAGGATTAGGGAACAAGTGGAATTAATTTCATTTAAATTGTGTTGCTGGGCTACCATCTCTAAACACCAGGCGAAACCTGAGCTACTAGATAGATCGAAGCCGAAGGAAGCTTTCTTTCTGGCAGATGGTAAGAAAAGCAGTGCCATCCCAGGTGGATGCCAACAGAAGCCTGCCAACCAGTCCTCAGAAAATGTCTACGAACACCTTAGCCAGAAGTTCTTATGTGTGTGTGCTTATGTTCCCCTCTCATAGGCCAAGGTTCTCTCCCAAGAGAAAAATAAAAGCAGAGAACTGGGGATAGATGTTTTTCCCCTAGAAATGCAGATTCAGAAATGAGTCTTAAAAAGTAAAGATAGGATCAATAGGATCAATCCTTTTGGATCCAATAGGATCAATAGGATCAATCCTTTTCCCCAGTGTGGGGCTCCCCATGTGCCATCAACACTTCAGGCTACCTGATGTGTCTATTATTGGGGCTCAGGCTTGTGATTTCTAGAGCTGGGTCCTCATCACAGAGAAACACGTGTGCCCCACAACGAGTCAACTGCTGAGGAGGATCTCCAAAGTAAGATCTTCTCACCAGGAAGCTTTCACAGACCAAATGGAGGCTCTGTGGAGGAATGGTGGTCTTTTAGTCCACCAGCCAATCAGCTCCTAGGGGAAGTGCTTCAATATAAATGAGCAAAAGAATATTTTTGTGCAAATTAAACATAACCTCAAACCAATGTTCATGCTTGCACTTCATGCAAACAATCTCCTCCCTGGATATTTTGATTTGGCACTAACCATCACTGCAAACAAAATGCGCTTTAGTAAACAGTTAAGGCAATTGGCTTCACCCCACAGTGGGGAAAGGTAGCTGCTCTTAGGCTGTTTGGATTTTTGCATCTGGCTGGGTCCATGAGGCCATTCTCGGCCGCAGTGGCCAGTGGGCTCCGCTGCTCCCCGGTCCTGTGCCCCAGGCGGCTGATGTGCCTCCACATGTGCCATAGCATTTGACAAAGAGTTTAGGGAGCATTTGAGATCTTGCTTCCGTCAATGTCATTAGTTTGGCTCAAATACGCTCATAAAAATTCTCAAAAAAATAGGTTAATGAAAGTTTAGAATCAAAGAGTAATTCAGAAAATATTTTTGTTTGTTTATCTCGTGTTCAAGAAATAGAAGAGAGTAATATAAAAGATAAAAAGGAGGACATAGCTCATCATGTGAAAATGTGAAGCAACTGTCCATCACAACTCATCAAAACCTCTCTCTCTCTCTCTCTCTCGCTCCCGCTCTCTCTCTCTCTCTCTCTCTCTCTCTCTCTCACACACACACACACACACACACACACACACACACTTCCTAGGTGCTCCATCTCTTTTCTCTCACACTCCTTACGTATAATGACTTAAAGACACAGTCATAGTAAAATAAATCTTGTAAAAGCCATATCCAAGTTTTACTTCTAATAAAAAATGAACTCGTTAAAAACCAAGTTTCTGAACACACTGGAGGGCTGTAACCCTCCACAGTTACTCTAGATGCTCTTCAATCAGAACATCTTTTATGTAGGAATGACCGCATCAGAAGACTGGAAGCGAAGAGAAAATTCAGCCTCCTTTCCCCGGAGCATGTTTCCGATTCAGAAGCCCTCTTAGAAGTTCTTAAAAATTCACACACATGAAAGCATTCAGAAGAGAACACTTTTTCTTTCTTATCAAATGAATGCCGCCTCATCCCTGATGGTAATGAAGAAGAGGCACAAAGGCATGACCACAGCTGTGGCCTGAGCACGCAGGCCTGGGACACAGGAGCAGAACTGGGCTGAGAATATCCAAGAGTCCCACGGATGAGCAAACTTTTTGACTCGAGGGCCACAGTGGGTTCTTAAACTGGACCGGAGGGCCGGAACAAAAGCAACCTGACCATGCTGGCACTCTCCTCTTGGGCTGCTGGTGAAGGAGCGGAGGGGAGAGCAAGAGAACCCTCCGCTCTTTCGGCTCCGCGGGCCGGATAGAACAGCCGAACGGGCCGGGTCCGGCCCGCGGGCCGTAGTTTGCCCACGGCTGATCCAAGACCTACATAGTCTTCTTGAATATCCATGTGATTATGAATCCCAGTCTTGCCCCCATGCCTTGATGTGCTTATATTTTGCTGAGGTTTTTGTGTGTCAATACCTAGAAGAGATATTGGTTTATATTTTGCTTTCCTAGAAATATCCTTAATAGGTTTGCTCACAAGTTTATGCTGTTCTCATAAACTGAATAAAGAATGTTATACTTTGGATAGTATTGATACCTTGAAAATTTAATAGAATTCATCAGCAAAGTAGTCTAGAAGTTTTCTTTGTGGAAAGATTTCTACAGAGACAGTTCAATGTCTCTCTAGATACAAGATGTGTCCATTTGGGCAAATTGTGTCTCACACTGTGCTTCAGGCTCTTAGCCCCCAAGGCTTGGCTTGATTTCAAACAGAATCCAAACAAATATTGGTCCTAGCAAGACAGTCACCATTGCTGAAATGTCAAAAGCAGAAAATCTTAATCTGTTGAACTATATTCCAATCACCACGTGTGTGTGTGTGTGTGTGTGTGTGTGTGTGTGTGTGTTTTCAAAGATTCAGACAGAAAATTAAAAGATTAATTTAATATTAAAATTTTAGATATGCACACAAAAGATGAAGATGGTTCTATTACATTTCTTTCCCATATAAGGTAAAATGGTAGGCCTTATAAACGCTATGCTGAATATTGCATGAATACCAAGGACATTTCCTGTTGTTTATACATCTGTCACCAATTCATGGGAACCAACAAGTTTTCTAAATTTAGCTGGGATGTGCCAGTGAATACTTGTAGGATACCAGATATTCTGCGGTTGAGATTGAAATCTACTTATAAGATTTCCTAGGAAACTTGAAAATAGAAAAAAAAATCGTTGAGAACTATCAGAACATGAATATTCCACATTAAAATTTTAAGAAATATATTTTTATTGATTTCAGAGAGAAGAAGGGAGAGGAGCAAGAGATGGAAACATCAATGATGAGAATCATCGATCAGCTGCCTCTTGCACACCCCCTACTGAGGATGTGCCCGCAACCAAGGTACATGCCCTTGACCGGAATCGAACCTGGGACCTTTCAGTCCGCAGGCTGATGCTCTATCCACTGAACCAAACCGGTTTCGGCTTTTATTTATATTTTATTATGAATAATTTTATTTTT
The DNA here is from genome assembly GCA_963924515.1 of Vespertilio murinus. Lineage (NCBI taxonomy): Eukaryota > Metazoa > Chordata > Mammalia > Chiroptera > Vespertilionidae > Vespertilio > Vespertilio murinus. The sequence goes on along the minus strand of OZ004711.1, from coordinate 78,248,363 downwards.
CGTTTATTATTATTTTGTGTATGTACCAAAAAAATATAAATAAATATATTTTGATTGTTATTAAAATACATCCATTTTTTTTACGAGGGGTACTCAGCGTTACAAAAATTATAGAAGGGGTACACATATGTCAAAAGTTTGGGAAACACTGTTGTAGAGGGAGCCTCTGCCTACTAATGGGACTGCTGGCCATGTGGTCACCACCCAGGTCTGAATCTTTACTGACATTCACATTTGTATTTTTTTTTATAGATGCCAAATTGCCTTTTGTGAAAATGTAAATCAGGGAAGTTTCTGAATTGTATTGTTAAATTCAGTGTCAAGCAAAATATCTTCAACTAAGGCAGCTGAAGAATTTTTTTAAAGCTAAAGTCAATAGTGTCTTATTAAAAAGTCTAAAATTTTAGTTCCTCTCTTCCATCAAAGGACAAATTTGAAACTTGGACACCAAAGAAATGTGTTTTCACGTTTTCAGGTATAGCTAGCTTTGACCCTCTTCTAAAAACAATTGTTCTGCAGTGTTAGAAATGTCTAATGGAATTTAGTCATTCTAAAGAGACTATCAGCATGCCAAAATGTCAGTAGAGCAATTTATGGATCAACTGCATTTCCCCTGAAGAGGACTGTAGCTAAGATATTACAAAAATGTCAAAAACGGAGAGGATATGAAAGCCAACAGCTCTGTAGCTAGTGAGTCAATGTTCAATTTATGATCACACAACATCAGCCACCTTCCTTAGAACAGAACATTCTTTAAAAGAATTGCGATGCATGCTCTGCAAGGCTGTCATAACACTGTCATTTATCTGACCTTCGTCTTGAAAAAATGCAAAAAAATAGGTACCTATATATAACTCTAGGCAACAACGAACGAGTTTCCAATTTTCTTGATTTTTGCTTTGATGTTCATTGACTTGACAGTCAAAATCAGTTACTTAAAACAAGAATTTTATTTTGGCTTGACAAGATTTACACTTCAGCAAAGGGAACTATTAAATATAACTTTGGTAGAGTCTCCATGGTATATTGTGCAGTTAGGTGTTTTATTTTGTTTTAATGTACTTATATGCAGAAATTCAGAATATCCTGTGAAATGAGAAAAACACTGCCTATGTAGGAAAGGGATGATTAAGAATTTCTATCTTTATTTGCTTAAAAAAGATATATAAGAGGATATATAAGAAACAATTAAATAACTTTATTTTGGGATGAAATACATACAAGTGATAGGAACACAGAGATTGAGATTTCTCAGAGTATGCTTTTGTACAACATGTTTATTTTTTAAACATGTAAAAGTATTACTAACTTTAAAAGTTAAGTATATTTTTATTTTATTTTATTTTTTTATTAATCCTCATCAGAGGATTTTTTTTCCATTGGTTTTTAGAGAGTGGAAGGGAGAGAGGGAAGAAAAGAGGTAGAGAGGGAAGAGGAGCAAGACAGAGAAACATCAGTGATGAGAGAGAGAAAAACATTGATTGATTGCCTCCCACACGAGCCCCAACCAGGGCCAGGAATTGAACCTGCAACCCAGGTACATGCCCTTGACCAGGAATCAAACTAGACCCTTGGGTTGAAGGGCCAGAAAAAAGAAGGGGGGAAAAGGTGCTTTAACCACCTAGCAACACTCCTACGTATATTTTTAAAATTTCACTGTGAGGTGGCGTTTTCTTCATTCACACGACCAAGTAATTCCCAGATACCAGCAGGGCGTCCTACAATTCATCTTAATTCTGCCCTAACTTTAAATTCCACAGGTTAAGGATCAGAGCTTAGTCTTACAATACTCCCTACCTTGCCACTTCTGAGCAAAGAAATTATATGATCTGACTCATGTATTTAAAAAATAGTATATTGTCAGGGGCCTAGGTAGAAGGATAAAGAACATTATTTATGAGGTTATGACTCTTGCCAGTAATCCAGGCAAGAGCGTTAGTGGTTTGGATCACAATGGTGGGTGGAGATGTTAGAAAATGTTCTGACTTGAACATGTTATCAAGTAAAGCCAATATGACTTGCTGACATATGTGCTACAAGAGAAAAAGATATCAAACCCGACTTGATTCATCTCTTTGGCCCCAGTAACACAAAGAAAGAAATTTCCTGCAATGTAGCCTGGGAAGTGCACAAGAGAGTCACGGGCACACATCAGAAGAAGCACAAGGGGGGAAAGACCCAGGGGTTGCCCTGACCAGATAGCTCAGTCAGTTAGAGCATCATTACCATACTCCAAGGTTACAGGTTCAATCCCCAGTCGGGGCACATATAAGAACCAATGCATAAATAAGTGGAACAACAAATCAATGTTTCTCTCTCTTTCTTTCTCTCCCTCTCTCTCTCTCCCTTCCCTCTCATTCTCTCTAGAACAAACAAAGAAGAAATCCAGGGATTGACAGGAAAAGAGTTCCCAGAGTAAAGCAGTTCTCCAGCTATCTATCTTTTACACTCCTGTGACCAGGCCCATGTGATAACCTCACTATTTCCATCCCACTCACCAAACCTCTTGGGAGAGTTTGGACTAGAACACTGCTCCACCAAACTAAGGGTGATGACAATAATATAAGCTTGTAACTCAGTTAACCCCAGTGTCCAAAATAAAGATGATAATAAAAGGTAATGGATATTCCAAATGTCTTTTATATTGAGTTTGTAGTACCATGTATAAGTTTGCAAAGCAGATTTACTGCCCTAGTTAATTTTCAAAATTAATGTTGAAGGAACTTGATTTCTTGTCACTAAATTAACCCATTATCTGGGATTGAGAACTGAATCAGTTCTGAGTAGATCTGAAATCTGCCATTAGGTCTATAATGGTGGAAATTGAAAGTGAAATACCAAAAGTACTCAAGTATATGAAACAAAGATAATCTTGTTTTGGGGAGAAATGTCCAATCCCCAAAACAGACATTTTTATCATTCTGTTTTTATTTTGGTTAAGATGTATGCATTCTTTGAAAATCTGTGCTCTTTATAGGAAATGGTGACAAAATTTGACTTAAGTGTATGTAGCAATGTAACAAATATTGAGAAGGTATTTAAGATTGGTCCCATTGAAGGCTGCTTATTGATTTTTTTAATAGATTTTATTGATTTTTACAAAGAGGAAGAGAGAGAGATAAAGAGTTAGAAACATCTATGAGAGAGAATCATCGGTCAGCTGCCTCTTGCATACCTCCTACTGGGGATGTGTCCGCAACCAAGGTACATGCCCCTGACTGGAATGGAACCTGGGACCTTTCAGTCCACAGACCAACGCTCTATCCACTGAGCCAAACTGGTTTGGGTTGCTTATTGATTTTTTTAAAAATATCCTGCCAGCCTGGCTGGCATGGCTCAGTGCTTGAGCATCAACCTATGAACCAGGAGGTCATGGTTTGATTCCCAGTCAGAGCACATGGCCAGGTTTGGGCTCAATCCCCAACTGGGGGGTGCAGGAGGCAGCCCATCAATGATAATCTCTCATCATTGTTGTTTCTCTCTCTCTCTCTCTCTCTCTCTCTCTCTCTCTCTCTCTCTCAAATCAAAAAAAAACATATTTTTAACATTATCATACCATATAAAGGTGAGTGCTACCTAAGTGTCTTCTGTGGTGACTAGAGTCTGGGACTTATTGTATACATTATCATGGGTTAAAGAATAAACTTTTTTAGAAGAAAAAAAACCTATTAAGACCAGGGTCAGCCATGATAGGAGTGAATACACAGCCTCCCGCGGTCTCCTGTCATGGGAAGCATAGCAGAGGCAGGGCACTGCTGGACCCACATTTCAGCTGGAGGAACCCTCTCCACCCTGGGGGACTCCATCTGTGAAGGTCATGCCTCCAAAGGGCATCTGTGTCCGTGAGGGAATTCACTAGCCAGTGATGCCAGCCAGTCTAGCTTTGGGGTGGCAGCATGTAACAAGAGTTGCCTGGAGTCCTGATGCCCGCCTCCTGGAGACACTAAGGCCATCCTACCAACGCCCTGGTCTCTGAGGTTGGTTCCAGCCCCTCCCGGTTCACTGCCCCTCCGGCCCGGAGGAAGCTCCGAGAGTCACAACCAGACAGCTCTGCGGTTGCTTCCCACAAACTTCCCAGATGTGTTTGCATGTGGGTTAAGTAAAACATATTTTTGCAAAATGTGGGACATTTCCATAAATCTCTGTGTCAGCATACTGAAGTAGTTTCAGCCTGACAGGACAATTTTATTCATGACTGAGCCTATGACATTTCATAGACACTTCTGAGAAAAATGTCAGCTTTCTGAGTGTAGGAGGACTTTTACTTACCAAAAGTTTTTATCTTATTGCTCATGCCAGTGATAATAAATAGCTTTATACTGCATTGGGCTTAGTAGACTATAATTTCCCCGGTGGCCCTAAAAACTTTGTTTCAACTCTTTTTGATACAGAAATCATTTCATCAATAATTAAAACAGTATAGTTGTTCCCATGAGCTAGCTAACACCAAGCCCCATTACAATTTTTTATTAGTTAGAATGCTTTAAACCAAGTCTTTCCTACTTAGTCCTCAATCAGCAGTCTGGGAGCAACTTAGCAGATTGTTCTAGGAGGTCTGAATGCTATTTAATAGTTACTGCTTATTTGCAATTATCCAAAAAGAATCCCTTTAACGTGTCATAGATGCTGGGAATTTAGTGCTCAAGACAAATCCCATTAGTCTTGGCTTCTAATAAGTAATGAAACTAAGAGAAACAATTACTTTATTTCATGTAATTTGGGAAGCTCTTATGTATACCAAAAAAAAAAAAAAATCTCTGAAGGAAGGAATTTAGAAGTGTGTTAATTAGAGGAACCAACTACAAGAAAACCCCACACAGTCACGAACTGCCCTCCCTTTAATCTGCAAGCTCTTGGGACCAATTCCAGGGATTTGAAAAATCGATTACCATATATAGAATAGCTAGCAAGGAGTGGGCTCTGGATGTTGCAATTAGTGACTACCGAGAGTCTGCTCTCAAATTAGCAGGCAAACTTGTGTTAGAAATGTTTAGAATACCAGATTGCGTCTGGGGTGCAGTTGACTCAGGCTCTGAAGTCTTTCACTTCTAGGTCATAATGGTACTTGACAACAACATTATCGCAGGAGAAAAATAAAAGAAACTGTGCATCCTTAGAGATGATTTCTCTTTCTCTCCTGTTCTTTCTAATTAATAACCAAAACCCTCAAGTGTGGTAGGAGAGTTCATATTTCCCTTTATTTTTCACTCAGGCCACTAGACTTACCCCTGATTTAATGTGAAAGCGCCATGCAGTGATTTCCAGGGAACATCACCTGTGTTTTCTTCCGGGTATCCAAAGCTATAAGGGCCTTCAGGGTCACCCATGCCAAAGCCTCGTTTGATTGTAGAACCAGAGAGGCCATGGCTCCACAAGACCACCCGCAAGCCCGGAACCCCATGTCCCCATGTGCTCCTTCCCCTGAGTTATAGCATGAACCAGCCTCATGCTAATGTAAAAAACAACAACACTTGAACCCTGCTTATACAGGGCACAGTTCTAAACCCTTAATTCATTTTATCCTTATAAGAATGCCATGAGGTTAGTAGTTAGTACATTATTATCCTCATTGTAAAACGAAGGGGAAGAGAGACTAAATAGTTTGCCCCAGGCCCTCCACCTAAGAAATGGTGGTGCAGGGATTCCAACCCAAGCAAGTTTGTCTCTGGAGATCAAGCTCCAAAGCATTTATAACAGAGAATAACATTATCTTTAATCCTCAAAAGGCCCCATCCACTCATATCACTCACCCTAAGTCACTATCGTCAAGTTGTTTTTAATTTTTAAATTAAACTTATTGATGTGACATTAATTAATAAGATTATATGTTTCAAGTGTACAGTTTTATAGCATACCATCTGTATGTTGCATTGTGTGCTCACCACTCAAAGTCAGGTCTCCCTTTATCACCATATTTGAGTCCCTTTACCTTCTCAACGTTCCCCATCTGTTACAAAGAAAAGATGGAATACTGCCATTTGTGACACCATGGGTGGATCTTGAGAGTATCATGTTGAGTGAAATAAGTCAGACAGAGAAGGATAAGAACCATATTATTTCACTCATATGGGGGATATAAAATAGAAAGGAACAAAACAAACAAATAAAAGTTATAGACACAGACAACAATATGGTAGTCTTCTGATTTATATGGGTTTGGTGGTGGTGGTGGTGGTTCGCATTTTTTATAGAAAATATGTGTAAAGGGAGAAAATACCTCACTTATAAAGTCTTCACACCCAGAAATGTGTTCCAGTAATATGTACCCACATTTAAAGAATCCATATAGAGACATGCCTCTTCCTTAGGTTGGGTAAAAACAGGGTGGCAATTGGGAAAAATGAGCTTTTTCTTGGGTATCATTTGCCCAGATTTTATCAGTACTGATTTTGATATGGCATGGCTTACCGCATGAGGCACAGCTATTCACACTGCTATTTGGAGTTTGGGACCTTTAAATAGTTTATTTTTTTAAGCTGATTTTTTCCCCTTCAATCATAGTGTTATTTTATTCGGCAAAGGTAAAGAAGCCATCATGACAGAATTTTAAAGAGAAGTTCAGTCCCACTTAATTATGGTTTGTGATTTACATCTGCTAATCAGGACCTAGTCCTAACCCAGGCCTTCAGGAAGACTAGAAATTACATTTTCTACAACCAGTGAAAAGCAGTGGTCAAGTGCTTAGACGCAGGAACAAGTAGAAGAACTGTCTCAAGTGATATTTGAAAATCCTGAAGGGAAAATGCAAAATTTGATATCAATGTGCTGAAAGGTATTTCATATTGCTGGGGCAGATGAGTCTTATTTTCTTTCATAAAACAATACTGGGTCAAAAAATAAAATGATAGCTGTACACATGTTTCAATATTTATTCTACAAGTAAACATCAAGTGTTTATTTGACACATGCTGTATACTAGATATTTAGCTAAGCATGAGGTATATGCGGAATGATGTGCATATTATTCAAAGAGCTGTCAAGCCACTTGAAAAATGAAGACTGACATATTGGAAGTAATCAGAAAATAATAAATATAACTATAATCAAGTGTGTGGTGTTCTCCAAACATTAGAGTTTTTAATGAATAATCTGGGTTTCTTGGGCTCCAACTCCAAATATTCTAATTTAGTAAGTCTGATAAAACCTAAGAATGTACATTTTTAACAATTATCCACATGATTTTAATATAGGTCATCTGATGTTTTATACTTTGAAAAAAGTAAGAAAGAAAAATCTAATGGAAATACTTGTTGGACTTGTAGCAGTTGATAAAGTTTTTCTGAAAGAAATGTGACTAAAACAATTATTGTACAACATAAGCTTGATTTTAGCTTTAGTTTCACATTACATAAAATTCTCTTGAGGGAGACTGAGCCACACCAGCGGGGTGAGGGAAGTTAAACAAACAGCAGTACATATACTGTATATTTTTTTTATTATAGAGACATCCACCGAGAGAAAATTCTAGTAAGTAAGGATCTATCCCCTTTGTAAAGTTTAACCGACCATTACTGTGGTGGTATGGTGTGTGTGCAAAAACCTCTGACCCAGATATGGCCATGGTAATATTTGAAACCATAATTCAATACGATTAAGCCTACTAAGTTGACTGCTAAATTCAATAATATATTTAACATCTAAATATTGAACTAGAAAAATAAACAGAAGGTCAATGAGGCATGGAATTGTAACTCAAGAAAATAAATTAAAGTGTGTTATGTCTGAGCCACTGGCTTCCACACTGATTTCTCATATAACCTTCCGTGAGAAATAATGTTCAAGACCAGGCATGTTATATCTGAACAATACTGAATGAATACTGATTATTATACAGGAAAAACAAAAATAATCCTCAACTTGTAAGACACGGGGTAAATGTAAAAAAAGCACAAAACTAAAATTATTTTATATATTGTTCCCTGTTTTATGTTTATGTGTATGTGCTTATTTGTATGTAGTGGGTTAAAGTTAAAAGATTTACGTTATTTCCTAATTACCTGTCATTGAGAAAATAATTAAAAATTAGTATACATTAAATTCAAAATTAAGCAAAGGAAACTTTATAAATATAGAGATAAATTTGCTTGTGTATATTCAGCAAGTGTCATATTGAGTCAGAATAATAGTTTCTAAATTCCTATGATTTAAAATATTCAGCTTATCAAAAGAAGTCACATGTAATATAATACAAATATTATGCTAGAAAATGTCATAATCATGTAAATGTGCATTATATTAAAATCACAACTTGTTTAGTAATAACTCTAAAATAAGAAAGAATAGTATTGGTTTACATCAAGACATAAACACATATGTACACATTAAGAATCCATAGAAAATCAGGCTATTCTTCTTGAATAAGAAATCAAGTTTAACAAAGCACTGCAAAATAATAAGAATCAAATAAATAATTTAGTTTCTTTTTTATGCTGTCTGTTAAGGAAATGAAAACGATTTGGTGAAATGAAAGGTTAAGAATTGAATGGGGGGAAATGTATTTTCAAACATAGAGAATGAAACCGTTACAGTCTAATTCAAAAGTCTCTGAGTCACACATCATGCTTACATTGAGAGGGAAACAAGAATAATAGTATTTAAAGTTGGGAATTATGACTTCTGAGATCATGACATCTCTCTATGTTGCCTCTCAGAGGAGCACATATTTTAACTCAAGTCTTCAGGGTTTTAGCCCAAGGAAGGAAGTTGTGTGAAGAGTCCCTGGGTGTGAATACCTTCCAAGTAATTCTAGAAAGGCAGCCATTAAATTTTCCCATACCTATATCTAATGTTGCCTTCGTTTATCATTTCCCCCTTTTTACTTGGGTTAAGGAATTAGAGTTCAATCAAGTAAATGATGATACATCAGCATTTCTGTTTTCCCCGGAAGAAAACAATCTGCAGCCTGCCTCTCATAGATGCAAAAAAGTAACACAGCAAAATGATATGATGTATAATGTCGTTCTACACCAAGTGTTATGACAGAGCGGCAAGGGCTCCGAGCTGGAGCACCTTTGGAACAACGCCTTAGGGGGAGGTCTGTGCACAGGAGCTCTCCCCTGCGAGTCCATTCTCACCTTCCACGGAGGGACGCTGGAACGAGGCTCTTTCCCCCTGCTGTGGTGCATCACTTCACAAATAGTCATGTGGGTCTCAATATAATATTTCCCTCCTTCCCCTTCAGAAGAAACATATGCATTCTCATTAATCACCATTGCATAATCTCACGTCAAATGTCTTTTTACCAATTCTCGACTCACGGGTTTTTTAAAGTGGAATATTGCTCTTTTGTCGTGTACCGGGGTTCTGAGCCTCTGAGGGGACATTCATTAGTTGCCTGTGAAAAATCAGTTCTCTATGTTATGTCCTCGAGCATCAAAACAAAAACCTATTTGGAGTATCAAAACGAACTCCGAGTTCTCCCACTCCACGCAGGGAGCACACCTGAGGAGTGCGGGCAGCGACCTGGGAACCAAGGCGGTCTTCCCTCAGGCCTCCCTGGCAGCGCCAGCAGATGCACAGGCACCTGCCCCTTCCCTTAGGTCACACAGATCTCTCAAGTGGCTCCTTGGGCTCCTGAATTATGTTTTCTTTTTGCCACTCCCAGCCATTACTGAATGGCCGGGATAGTCTCCATTCCTCTTCCTGGTTTGGTGGCAGGCATGGCTGACATTGACCCAGAAACCTTCCTCTCTGGCTATCGCTGATGCGCTTCTCCACCAGTAACTGCAGAACTGTGTGTGAGAAATACCCTCGCCCCACCCTCTTTGTGACACTTGTGGCATTATAACGCTGAGTTGGCTGCGGCTCTCGGTTTCTGGGTGTTTTTCATGATGCGATATTTTTCATGTGACTGACCCATCCAACTCACTATCACCTCCCTTTTAACGCCACCCTCTCCTCTCTTCCAGAAGGCAGGCACGGGTCTCCTGGTGGATCTGATACTAGGGTAAAGAATTGGACAACAGATTTGAAAACGTAGGGCTGATACGGCAATGAAAACCTTCACTCAGTTTCCAAAATGGAAAATGCACTTTCCAATTCCAACATCGACTTCAACCTGTGCTCTACCATCTGAGCTCACTGTGACCCTTGACTCACTTGCTATCTCCTTCTGTAGCCTGGGAGGAGAAGAGTAAGCCTTGGTTTCTGACTGTTGGAGCAATCTCTGGGCTACTCTCAGCACAAACACATTAAGTCATCATGTCTTCCTTAGGGTTTCTTATGTCGAGTGCAGCTCACCTCCGTTCTTCTTAGCTGAGCCACCTCAAACCAGACATGTAAACGCCACCTCTCTTGACTTGTTCTGAGCCAACTCCGCAACTGAAGGGGATTATTTGCTGCCTGTCCTAGCCGTGTGGATCTCCTTCTCTGTTGATCTGTTTCACCAGGATGATTTTTTTCCACCTGATGTTTTTTATTTGTACCATCTCTCACACTGGCTTGGTATTTTTTGGACTACAGAACCAGTAACTATTCATCAACCATGACAGAAGTCTTCCTCCTGTTGAAATGTCGCTACAGAAACATTCCTACAAATGGGTCGGTATCTTGGGCTCTGAACACTGAGCTACTGACTAGCTCTGGCTCCGGAAGGTCCTAAGGCCCTACCCACACTAAAAGGATCTATTCAAACTGATCAAATGTGCAGTATGGTCCCCTGCCCTGGCATGTTGGCTTTGTAGGGTAATAAAAATTAAAAATAAAATAAAAACATAGATCATCTCTATATGTTGTTTTCATAAAAATGAACCCAGAGCTGTAAGTATATATTAAGCTATTGTAACGGAATCCCAAAAATGCAGTGATGCAAACAAGATGTAAGTTTATTTCTCTCACACAAAATAGTCCGGAATTGTAACCCCAAGGGGTTCTGCTCCGACCACGCAGGTTCATCCTGTTCTGTGGCTCTTCAATCTCCTGCAAGCGATGCCCTTGCCTGCCTGGTTAAAGGTCACCTGCTAGCCCTCCCCCAAAAAGGAGGGAAGAGAGGCATGGAACACAGGAAATGTTCTTTGTTAAGGGATCTGACCCGAAAGATAACCACCATTACTTCTGTTAGATCGCATACCTTAAGTTTAGTCGGATGGCTAAATTAAGCTCCAAGGAGTCTAAAAATCTAGTTTCTGGCTAGAGAACCATATATCTAGCTACAACCTGAAAGGGAGGCTCCATTACCAAAAGAAAGAATAGAAATGAATTACATCTGTCCCAGGAATATAATACCTGTGCTATTCAAAAGAAGGAAAAGGAAATCATCTCATCTGATCACACCCTTGCATTATGGTGATTTGGGATGGGCACAATGTACAACAGAACCCCAAGTCCCCAAGCACTTGAAATTTTTAATGGGATCATAAAGAAACAGATGATTCTTAACTAAAAGCGAAAACATTTAGGAGGTGCTGCCATGTATTTCTGGTTATTAGTTGCCATGCAATAAAAAAGCCAACTCTGAGAAAATTAATGTAAGTACATTATAAAGATTAACTTTATCTCTAATGCCTATACTTGTCGCTTCTTAATTAAATACCTCTGGTAATTATTTAAACTACATAAGTAGTCACATTTGACAACAACAAAAGATGTACATAAGAAGAGAACATACGTTGAAGCCTGCCTGGGAATGGGTTGAGAAGCATATTTTTGAAACAGAGCAGTGAAAACAGTCTCACCTGCCCACTTTATCTCTATTCCCCCTAATGAACAAGGTAACATGGCTGCAGATTTGGCCCTGAGCTTTGTGGACGCTAACCTTTAAATGATCAGGTCCACAGAATCACAAAATCTTTAAAAATCGATTGCTTCTAACTGAATCAATAATCTCGTTATACTGAATCTTTATCAAAAGGAAAGGAGAGGAAATAAATTAGAAATCAATTTTTTTCCCTCTACTCTGTGTTATCATGTTCTTTACAGATTGGTATGTGCCTTGCCCTCCTAAAACATATGAGTTCTTACAGTAAAATCTCAATTTAAACATAATTAACTTAGGTTTTCATTTGCTGAAATAGTACATTCAGGAAAGATAATATTTTTCTTTATATATCCAGGAAACTGTAAATCTCTAGGATGGTTCCTTGGCATTTTAGCCCTTGCAGTCTCATTTCACATTTAATAACTTTCCCTTCCTCTCTGAAATCAATAAAAGAAATACACACTGAGTGGCCAGATTATTATGATCTTTGAACACATAATAATCTGGCCACTCAGTGTGTGTGTGTGTGTGTGTGTGTGTGTGTGTGTGTGTATATATATATATATATATATATATATATATATATATATATGAGGCCTGGTGCATGAAATATATATATATATATATATATATATATAATTAGAGGCCTGGTGCATGAATTCGTGCATGGGTGGGGTCCAGCCAGCCTGGCCAGGGGGAGGGATCATGGGCAGTTGGCCAGCCTGCCTGCTGATTGAACTCGTGGTCAAGGGGACAATTTGCATATTAGCCTTTTATTATATAGGATATACACTGAGTGGCCAGATTACTATGCATTCAGAGATCATCATAATCTGGCCACTCAGTGTATATTTTTCAAAAGAGCAGCTAAATGAGGGAGAGTGTTGTAAAGGAAGAGGGCCAAGAGCCCTTGGAGACAGAAGGGAAAGTCGGGAAACAGATGAACAAATTCTGACAAGGAGAAAGGGTGTGGCAGGAAGCATTCTAATGGAAGGATGACTCCCAATGACCCAGGCTCTTGCATAATCCCCTCCCTCTGAGTGTGGACATGACCTGCGAAGGTGAGGGGACATTACTCCCATGATTGGGTTAGGTTATAGCAGAGATGAAAGAATCTCACAGATGCATTAAAGCACCTCGTCATATGACTTTGTGCTAATCAAGAGAAAATGTATCTTGGCTGGGTTTGACCTCTCTAGGTGAGTCCTTTCAGAGAGAGTCTATAAGTAAGAAGCAGGAAGCAGCAGGCACTCTTATGTTGATCTTGAAGCCACATGACATGTTATGGGAAAGACCAGATGCAAAGAATGGTGAGTGGCCTCTATAAACTGGGGGCCTTACATTCTGACAAGGAACAATCAGTGAGTTTGGAAAAGCACTCTCAGACCTCAGATGAGAATTCAGCCTCGCCAACACCTTGATGGCAGCTTTGTGAGATCCTGAGCAAAGGACCTCGCTAAGTCCTGTGTAGAACCCTGATCCATAGAAACGGTGACATAATAAGTTACCGTGTTTTAAATAGCTAAATTGGTGGTAATTTGTTATGTACTAGCTATAGAGATAATAAAAGGTTAGGATGCTAACATATATTGATTTTGAATCTTCTTAGTTAATCGGAAGACGAGGTCATTTTCAAGAAGCCAAAAAAAAAGAAAAATGGGAGGTGAAACATTAAGAGATGATGAAATGGGTTTAAAACAACTCTGTGATGAATTCAATAGTGAGTTCGGCCCGCCTAAAGGTGCTGGCGTTTAAAGTCATATTGCTGGTGAGAAGAAAATCATGGACTGCCTTCTAGTTTTTGTCCGTATGTTGCAGGCATCCCACTGACAGCCCGAGTTCTCATGTTCTGCCGTTTAGGCTACCCTTAGCCCTTCCTCACTTTTCCCAAATACAGATCACAACTTAATGCTTACGCAAGTCCTGTGCAGTTTGGGGGGGACATGAGGAAATGTGACTCATCAAGCAGCAGGCTAACAGGAGTGACAGCTCTGCTCAGACACCTGCAGAGGATGCCCGCCAGGACCCAAATGCCAGGTCTGTCCCCGTCATCTCTGGATTTCCTTATTCTCCCGATTCAGCCACCCTGCGCAAACAAGAAGACCACGAGGCGAGGCAGCCTATAGAAAACCCCAATAACTTTCGTATTTATCCCATAAAAATCCCCTAGACTGAGCAACTCGGAGCTCACTGAGCTTCCCAGCTTGCAGGTCAAAACCCTTTCAATAAACTTATCTTCCCGCTTTGTTGTACTTGGTAGTCAGTTTTTCCCCCCACGTATTGAATTAAAAATGGGGCGAGGGTAGAACCACACTTAGCTTTGTCCTCAGAAATGTGGTCAAAGCACTCCGCAGCGTTCCTCTGGGTTTTCCATCCAGGGTCGCCTTGTTTGTTTAAGTCGCTGCACCAAGTTTTCTTTCTTTGACCAAAGCAGTGTTTCCCAAAGTGTGGTCCGCGTACCCCCAGGGGTATGGGAAGAGTTTGGCGGGGGTACGCATTGCACCGGAGTTTGGTGGGGATATGCACTGCACCGTGCTTAGCTGCGCCTAATTCTACGTTCTCATGAGTCAAGTCAAGACAGTCTTGTGAGGCTGAGATGGTCCGGTGTGCAAATAAATGTTATTTATAACATAACTTTTATTTATATTTACTATTAATAATTTTATTTTTCGTTTATTATTATTTTGTGTATGTACCAAAAAAAGAAAAAATAAATATATTTTGATTGTTATTAAAATACATTCTTTTTTTTGACGAGGGGGGTACTCAGCGTTACGAAAATTATGGAAGGGGTACACATGTGTCAAAAGTTTGGGAAACACTGGACTAAAGAAAATCTCTCCTACTCCCCATATCCCTTGCTCCCTAGCTATTCATACCACAGAGTATCCCTAATTTTGTAAACGAGGACCCTAAGGGTAAAGTTTTTCCGAAGTGTCATTCTAAGAATAAGCCTACCGCTGAAATGAACGTGAACTTTTTTCAGTCAACAAATGGAAATACGTAGCATATCCACAACTTAGCTTTATTTATGCTGGACAGCAAAAACCTCAGCCCCAAACTCCGCCTAACTGCTTGGAGGTGCATTTTGTTTACTTCAAATGGGCCGTCATCTATTTTAACTTTGTCTTCTTTCATGTGACATTTTAATTTCCAAGCCATTTCTGATCTTTTTAGAAAGCGACATGGCATAAATCTCTAGAAGAAGAAAACCTGGGAGACTTTTCTCTCTTACAGATAACATCGCTTGTTTTCTTTCCCTTTTATGTTCCATAGAGAGCATGCCGCGTCCAGGGAAATGAGAGCTAAAGGTAGTTCTGGTGCTTTCTTTCTCGCCGGTGCTCATGTTATCACCAACACAGAGGGTTTGTAATCAGAAGCAATGAAATCTTTCTGCGTGAACAAAGCAAGGTCTGGAGGGAGCTTTTGAGTTCATCAAAGTGAAATACAATCATTCCTGTTATTCACAGAGACTTGACCTGCCTCGCTCCCCAGACGGAGCCACAAGCCTTTGTTATTAGCGACCTATTCCATCTCTGAGCCAGAGAGGAATGCGGAGGCAAAACTTCAAATTGGGTTTGGGATTTAACAGAGAGAGGCAACCCTTCTATTCCAACAACCTCCTCTTTAACACGATCCTTGTACCATCTATGCTCACCTAACCATATCTCTGACAAAGTATTAACTTAGCACATTCCTCTCCACAACCACCCACACAGAAATATTGACATTTTTTACAGGATAGATTTAAAGAACAAAAACTTAGAATGCTGAAGAAATGCTTTCATAATTGTAGAGGACATTGTATGGGTAATAAGAATATTTGGTGGTGTGTTTTTTGTTTTGTTTTGTTGTTTTTTTTTTATCTTTTTGGGGTGTGTATGGTGGGTAATGCTCACTCGCTTATTCAAATCAGAAGAGTAAACAATATGCTTACATGAACATAGTTTCCTCTCTGGTTTTTTGGTTTTGGTTTTGGTTGTTGTTGGTTTTTGTTTTATTTGTTTGTTTAAAATAATAAAAACTGCCATCTGACTCTAGAAACCGTGTCATTGACATACTGTGCAAACCAGATTCTTTTCAAACTCATCTCAAACTTTGTAACTCCGTCTCTATGCACAACAGCGAGAGGCCACACTCCGAGGGGAACTCCGGGTCACAAAATGGCACAGAAAATGGGATAAGTGCCAGGTGGGCTGGAGGCAGCTCCGGTCGTGTTAAGCGCTGCCTGCACTTGCAGAATTCTCCGTGCTTTGCCTAAAGAATCAGTCATACACTCAGTTAATTATGGGATAAGGCATATTGGACCACTAATCTGAAAGAGGAGGAAAAATCATTAGGTACAGGTTTTAAAACGTTATAATTCGTATCGAGATGGACTATTCCACCAGACCATTTCTTTCTGATCTAATTACAGTTCGGGGCCAAAAGGCCATTTTTATCTTTCTCTTCACGCCAGCATCTTTCTGGAGAGAGCAGAAACTGGACCTTCACGGGGACTTTTTGTGATACCAGAGTGGGAAAACTCAGTTGAAAAATAACAGAATCTCAATTTAGTTTAAAGTAAGAAAATAATTGGTTGGTTTTTGCAAAGAGAAAATCCGGAGGCTAGAGCTAGTTTCATTTGGCTGAGACCCGAGGTTTCACCAAGAGCAGCGTGAACCGGGCTCTCTCTTCTTATCAGCTCTGCTTAGCAGGTGGGGACATCCTTCTCAGGCAGGCTCTCTCTACTCAGGATGGCAGAGGAGGTCCCAGCAGGTCCAGGCTCTCCCAAAACTCAGCTACTGCTTCTACGAAATTGGGCTTCTTCTCCACTTGCCTTGCCATGAAATCCCAAGTAAGATTCTGATTAGCATGTCTTTCATTACGTGAACACTGCAGGGTAAGATCGTTATATGGAATGGAAGCCCCTCGGGCTAAAGGGAATGAGATACTAGAAGAATGAAGAAAGGATTCTGGGTAGGCAAAATCAACAGATTGCTTCTACCTGGGCTCAGCCCCCTTCCTTCAAAATTAGAGTACACTGTATGGGGAATGATTGCAAAGGCAAGAAATCAACTTTATAGAGAAGGAGAGCTGCTGTAGCCAGTGGAATAATCACTATTTGGGGGACATTTCTTCTCTATTACAATACCTTCTCTATTTGCCTTCCTCACTTGAATGCCAATTTCTTCTCCAGAAGGATATGAATATTCATCTTCAGTCCTAGCCAAGTGAATGTTAAAATTTAATATCGACTCTGGATTAAATATTTAAGACATATCAAAGTTTGTTACCACAGGGAAGATAAAGACACTATCATATTACTCCAGAATTGAAGCTCCAAATATTTCATCAAAGACATCCTTCAATTACCCTTGTTATTATTATTAACAATGATAAGCCCTTGAATTTGACTTCCACTTTGTTGATTTCCAAGGGCTTGCACATTCTTGATCTCTTTTGGGCTTTCAAACAGTCTTGTGTGTTTCACAGGGTCTTGGTTAATACAACCGTCTAAGGAGATATCATTATGTGTCAGAAATGGATCAAGGTGTACATCTTCTGGCTATTGACCCAGATTTATTCCTGTCATCTGTGCTGGGTTCTTCTATGTTACGTGTAGGTATAAAAGTATGAGAGCTTGGAAAATGTAAAAGTGAAATAGCTCTGAAGCAGGGGAAAATGTTTAGAAGACAAAAGGTAAGACAACATAATCAAAATGTAATAGAAAGATGAAACCAGTTTGGCTCAGTGGATAGAGCGTCGGCCTGCAGACTGAAAGGTCCCAGGTTCGATTCTGGTCAAAGGCATGTACCTTGGTTGCGGGCACATCCCCAGTAGGGGTTGTGCAAGAGGCAGCTGATCAATGATGTTTCTAACTCTCTATTCCTCTCTCTTCCTCCCTGTAGAAAATCAATAAAATATTTTTTAAATGTAATAGAGCCAACAAAAACGAAATAACATAACAGCAACAACAATAAATCAGAATTTCAGACCAAAAAAAACAAACAAACTGCTTTACATTACAACTTCCTTGGTTCTTGGTACTTGCTGGCCATATGACCTTGGGCAGATTAACCCTGGAAACTCAATGTTAAGCTCTGTCACAATCTAGTACAGTGGAAGCATTGTACATGGTTCTGATATAAAAATCCAATGGCCCCAGGCAAAAAGGGGACTAGAAAGAGGAAGACAAATATACCAGAGAATCAGCCCACTCCAGAAAACATGCCAGTTAGAGTTATCCTTAACAATTCATAGAATCCATTTGGGACCAACTGGCACCAAAGGCAAGATCCTTCAAGTCATATCTGTGTAAAAGTATTGTGCTCATATCAGCAGTGAACATAAAAAATGCAACTTCTTGCCTGGACATTTCTTGACAGTTACTAAAATCATCACTAAAAATTAGTCCTATACATTAAAGCTCTATATAATAAAAGGCCAACCATAGTGTCCAGCACCACATGAGATCCCCATTCTTATGAGGCAAGACCTAGAATTCGTGAAACCCAGAGTCAAGATGTAATTTGTAACGATTCATAATTGGCCCCAAACCTAATACTTAAATTTTTAAGTAAATAAACTTAAATAAGTCTTTAAGTAAAGCGGGAATTTTAAACCCAAATACTCAACTGAAATTTAGAAGAACAATGAACCTCAAAACGGAATAAAAGTTGTATATGTATATACTTAGAATCATTTTTTGAGAGAGAAGATTTATGTCTTTCAAACAGACTCCCAAGGGACAAGGCTATGAATGACTGTTGTAAAGTGACTGTCCTCCTAACACAGGTCTGACAGAATACTAATTAGAAAACACTAAAACACTGGTTTTAATCAGCTACGTTCACCTAGTAATCCTTTAGTGTGTCTAATATTAAAAGACATTAATGTTAACATTAACTACTAGGTTCCTAAATTTTTAAATCTCCAGTTAAATGAGTGTGCATTTACCTGAGCTGAAGTACATTAAACTATTTCTTGGACTTCTCATAAATTATCTTACACTAACATTCTTTCTACTTACATGGAAATTGGAAAACACTCCCAACTGTACTCTTCATTATATTTAGAGGACAGAGGTTACATGAAGCCAGTATCTATGGTAATTGGGCCCAATGTCTCCTCTCACTGGAGCGCCGGCCAGTGTTGGCTAATACCCAGCTGGCTAACACCTAACTGAGATAACGCCCATCCTGACCACTACACACTGAAGACGTCTTTTCCTTACCTGAATTCTTAAGAATCTTATGATTGATGCCTCTTGGCTGGCAATTAATCATTTTCTCCTCTGCCCCATGACAGCTGCCTTAATACTAACTCAAATTAAATTAAACTAATTGGAGAACAGCCGGCATGACTCAGTGGTTGAGCATTGACCAGGAGGACATGGTTTGATTCCCGATCAGGGCACATGGCCAGGTTGTGGGCTCGATCCCCAGTGTGGGGCATGCAGGAGGCAGCCGATCATGGATGTTTCTGTCTCTCTCTCCCTCTCCCTTCCTCCCTGAAATCAAGAATGTATAGGCAAACATTAAACTAACTTAACGGATATGTTATCATTTATGTTGCATTAGTGCTCCACTAATCAAAAAATTATGAAAGGGCCTTTTCTGTTCTTCAAGAGTTGATTGATTTTCTTTTCCCCTCCAGAAAATTTAATTTTTTATGGAATGAAATTTCTATTCGGTGAGCATTGAGTCCCTCACAACTGGAAAGAGTTGCCCTTCAAACAAAAAATTACACCCATATGTAATAATCTGGAGAGACAATTATCTAGCTTAAAAAAAAAAGCCAATGGTAATTTTGGTCGTTAGCCAAAATGTGACTGAGTCATA
Organism: Vespertilio murinus; assembly: GCA_963924515.1. Taxonomy (NCBI): domain Eukaryota; kingdom Metazoa; phylum Chordata; class Mammalia; order Chiroptera; family Vespertilionidae; genus Vespertilio; species Vespertilio murinus. The sequence goes on along the minus strand of OZ004711.1, from coordinate 78,228,845 downwards.
AATGCAGTTTAGCAGGTGTGCTCTGTCCCTGCCTTCTCCAGCTTTTTCTTTAGATTCAGCTTCCATTTTCTACTAGAAAATACGCTGAAATGGGTGGTTTCAGGATTTTTAGCTGGAACATTTCTTACCTCTATTTTGATGTAATCCCCTTCATTACTTTCTCCTTTGTTTCCCTTGCCCTAGGAGATGTATAAGCAAATAGAGATGTCTAAGATACTCCCTATGGTTTCTTGAGGATTTTTATAGTTTTACGACTTACACAGAGTCTTACTACAGTCAGAATTCTATGCCATGCTTGGGCAATGTCACAGGACCCGTTAGGCAAATCTGGGTGGTTTTATATGTTAAAACTATGACTTTGAATACATTATTTAACATGTCTGACACTCAGTTTCTTCCACTGTGAGATGGTGAGAAAAATACTTCCTACAAATAAGCTAGGTCTGAAAACTCAATGAGCTCATCATCATTTAAGTCAGTGTTTCCCAAACGTCTCTCATGATGAGAATCACCTGGTGGAGTTGTTAAAATACAGATTCCTGAATCCCAACTACGAAGTGCTCTAAGCTTAGAGCACTAGTTAAGTATACCATTTTACCTATATGTTCCCAAAAATTCTAGTTTAGCACTTCTTAGTTGGGATTCAGGAATCTGTATTTCAACAACTCCACCAGGTGATTCTCATCATGAGAGAAGTTTGGGAAACACTGAGTGTTCCTACCAATCTGTGGCTCCCACAGCTTCCCTCCTCGTCAGCATGTATCAGTCTGTGGGTCTCTCTGGATGCGCCCGTTGTCCAGACTTTGATGTGATGGTTTGCTCTTCAATCTGAGTCCTCTGATAAGTCCAAGAAAAGTCATTGGTTTTAAGTGTGTCCAGCTTTTTCTAGTAAGGACAGAATTGATCAATTTCACATATTTATTTATGGGAGCTCAAGAGCTTATTTTTGTGTCCCCGGGCATTAGTCTCACTCTGAAGTCCCAGCCTTCTTGCCTTGGTGGAGAAACACTCCAACCACCTCACTGTCCTGAGGCCATGAATTATGTTTACATGAGTTATAACTAAATTTTGATGCTGATAATGCTTTTTCTAAACCAAAACGAAACATCATGTGAATCCTTGCACGCTCTATCTTTATTCACTTCTCCCTTCATTCCAGAGCCCGTGGGTTCCAGACACTTAGAGACATTTCTGTCTTCATCAACGTGTATTCATTTTGTGTTCTAATTTTTCAAAGTCCTCTATCCCATTGAATCTGTTGCATTATCTCTTAGTCATATCATCCCTTCCCTGATAACAGTTTTTCTTTAATGAGCTTAGCAAATGGGCAATTTTAATGACCTAACATGCCAATGTAAAAATATCGTTGACAAGAACATCTCTGGTGCTTCCCAGAATTATCTACAACTGCTCCTCCAAATGTGACACGCTGAGAGACTGAAAATTAAAGTAATCAGTACTTTGTGTCATGGCACTGATTAAGATGTGCACCGTAGTGATTAGGATGAGAAACCAATGAATGTGTCTGACAGGTGTAGGGGGAAGTGTTCTAAAATAGCCCCTGAGGTACATGCTCAGTATAATCCCTTGCTCTTGGGGATAGACTGAGGAGGCAGTTACTCACTGGATTAAGGTAGGTTAGATACAGAGTCGAAGTGATTTTGCAGATGTGATTAAGGTTCCAAATCAGCTGCCTCTGAGTGTGATATAATCAGGCGTCTGTCAAGAGATGTGAAGGAGAGAGATTCCTCTGATGGCCATGAAGAATAAAAGAGTCTGTGATGGGAAAGGCCTGTGGGGTGGGGCAGAGACCAGAGAATGCTCTCTAGCAGTTTTAAAATTAGGCATAACTTTAAAAAAAAATCCAAACAAGTCTAGTACACTTAACTTCTAAAATCATATTACAACACAAAAGAAGGTTCCTAAAGCCATGTGCAATGTTTATTTCTGAAATTTCCTTTTCCTTCTTCTTATTTTTTTTTGCATTTTAATTTCTTTATTGATATTTATCCATATCCCCTCATTACTCCCTCCCCCCCACTCATACCCTTACCCCCCTGTTGTGGTTAGGGTTATATGCATGCATACAAGACCTTTGGCTGATCTCTCTCCCTTACCCCTTTTCCTTCTTCTTGTAAAATAAAATAGTAGAGAGTTAAGATTTGAAAAAGACTTTCAGATCATTTGGTTTAGTTCCCTCGTTTTTTAGAGAGAAAAAAAATTAGGAAGTTTATTTCAGTTACCCAGGGTCATGCTGCTATTACTACTGCCAAAACTCCCAACAAGCATGTGTCAAAATCCATTGTAAAATGTTCGCTGTCACAGTGTTCTTGGAATAATTATAATGAGTGTTTATTTATTCCATATTTCTTAATGACAAATTCCTTGTGTTCTTGTTATCATTTTTTTAATTTTGTGTGCCTGTTTTTCAATATCTAAACATTAGCCAGCAGTCTGCACTTTTATTTTTTATCTTGAGAAATATTTCACAGGTATGATATTAAAAGAGGCTTGCTTATTATGTGTCTATTTCATATTAAGATACAAAATAATCACATATAGGAAAGCCTGTTCACCCAATACATACTTTTTTCCAATTCACGAGATGTTTATAATTTCTTTCCCATGTCTCTGACATAAGGATGCTGCTTCTAAGGATACAGTGCCAGCAGTTCAAAGAAGAAAAAAAATCTTTAAAAATGTTCAGAGTTCATCTGAGCAAAAATCTATTGCAAGTGGGTGGTAGCACCAAAGCAAAAGAGGTTAGAGGTGCTGCCAGACAGGCAGTTGGGGAGAGACTCTCACAGAAAAGGCAGAAGCAAAATAAGGAAGTTATTGACTGGGTGTTGACTGTGAGTGGTGTCCTTAGGTTTTGATTTTGTAATCTTGAGGCATTTCCGGCTTAGATTTTGGATTGCTGGGGCAGACCTGCAAGGCATCAGAGCCACCTCCGCCTAAGGGTCCCTTGTTTAATGGACGGTGTGAATTGGAATAGATTCCTATTCAAATTCTTGTTTTGCTTAGATTTTGATGTCTCTTAGGTCTTGAATAATTTTTGCTAGACCCCAGTGATTTTTTGTTTTTAATCCTTACTTGAACGATTAGTGATTCAGTGGGGTTTGTTAAAAGTTTAGAAAATGTCCAATAACCTACAATTGTCAATTTTTCTCCCCGGGATTTGTTTGCCCTTTCCTCTCTTCCTTTGGAACTATATGAAATCCAGTAGCTTAAATTTGTTAGGGCTTGATAGCTTGAGAAATAATTTAGTAGCTGTAAAATAGAATGAATAACTTTAAATCAATTTAATTTTTTATATTCGCCCCACTTCCTTTGCTACCATTATTCATCTCCATTATACTTTTTCATCTCAAATTTAATTCATACTTTCAAAAAAATATGAGGTATTTATACTGTAGTGCTTTTATAGGAATCTCTTTTTCAGCGTTTTACAACTAAATTTTATTTTTAATTTTTTTCTTTATTCATTAAGGTATTGCATATGTGTCCATATCTCCTAATCCCCTCCACCCTCCCCATTCATGCCTTCAACCCCCGCCCCCCCGAGTGTCTATGTCATTGGTTGGGCTTATATGCATGCACACAAATCCTTTGGTTGATCTCTCCCTTATCCCCTCCTTCCCCTACCTTCCCTCTGAAGTTTGGCTGTCTGATCGATGCTTCTCTGTCTCTGGATCTGTTTTTGTTCATCAGTTTATATTGTTCATTATATTCCACAAATAAGAAAGACCATGTGATCTTTATCTTTCTCTGACTGGCTTATTTCACTTAGCATAATGCTCTCCAGTTCCATCCATGCTGTTGCAAATGGTAAGAATTCCTTCTTTTTTTTTTCCTTTTCTTTCTTTCTTTCTTTCTTTTTTTTTTTTTTACCACAGCATAGTATTCTATTGTGGGAGATTTGGGACATGTGAATTTTATGTTCATGATATTTTTAGCTCACCGACACAAAGGCATTTTATGTACTTCTTGCTTGTTGCGTTTCATACAGTTTTTCACAAACGGAGCCAGAAAGTGAATTTCAAGTTGCTTTTTATATGACTTATTGCTATTAATATGGGTGCTACAACCTTCAAAAATAAGTACAGTTCTATTTCTATTTCTATTTCTATTTCTATTTCTATTTCTATTTCTATTTCTATTTCTATTTCTATTTGCAGATGGTTTAATATGGCCATTATAAGAGAGGTTTCTATGTAGGTAATAAAATGCTGCCCTTATTAATATCATGCTAATAGTAACACTTTTCATCTATGTTTCATATTTCTGTTGGGAAGTTCAACACTTTCCTGTGACCCGCGTCAGGGAATTATAGCTGCCTCTCTCTGAGTGCAACTCATTTACTAAATGATATGTCACTTTGTGTAAGACATCACACATTTTATCCTCGGCATGCTTAACGAACACTTCAATAAGAAACAATTAGTAGAAAGTGTATTGTTTAGTCTTAAGCATAAATAGCTTCAGTGTTAATAAAAAAAAAAAGACTGAAGTAATAAAGAATCACCACTACTATTTTTTTAAATATATTTTATTGATTTTCCACAGAGAGGAAGGGAGAGGGATAGAGAGCAAGAAATGTCGATGAGAGAGAAACATTGACCAGCTGCCTCCTGCACACCCCCCACTGGGGATGTGCCCGCAACCAAGGTACATGCCCTTGACCGGAATCGAACCCGGGACCTTTCAGTCCTCAGGCTGACGCTCTATCCACTGAGCCAAACCGGTTTCGGCTCACCACCACTTCTTCATGAGGGAATCAGGTATGCCACGTACTCAGAAAAGGCATGTTAGAAAGCCTTAGCTCCAAGTGGTCTGGGGACACAGTCACTCATTTCCTCTGCCAGGTCAGGTGTGTGTTCACCTTTTAATTTTAAATTTTTTTTTTGCAGGCCTCCATTCACATCATATCTTGTTTTAAAAGTACCTCCAACTCAATCATAAACTTGATGAATCAAAAAAAAGGGCTTAGGTGCGGCAAGACACACTTTGAACTCTGTGTACAAGGACTCTTGTGCTGATTTGATAAATCAGCATAAAAAAATAAAAGGATTTGCTGAAGATTTCCCAACTGCACAAAAGGACTAATGGCGTTTGTTTTTAATTTCACAGGAAGCGAGACCTAGAAATCTGTTTAGCTGAAAAGCTCTCGCACAATACGCTTGACATTATGTTCAGAAATGAAAAGTACCACGGAGGGCTAACATGATTTATCATGAGAGAAAAAAAGTCCTAAGCACACCCTCTAATGCCATTAAAAGAACCTTTTAAAAACCCTGAAAACAGACTCCGAACTGAAGTCATCACCGACATCCAATTAGGGATCTGTAAAAGCCCATTTGCAGCAGGGTCCTCGGAGCCTGGCACTCCGCATCCTCTGCCCAAACCCGGCTGCCAGGACCCTGATGAGAAGCTCCAGTCACACTGGCTCTGTTCGGAATTGTGCCAGGAGCCCAGCATTTCCAATTTCCGAGCACCCAAAGCTCCCGTCTGTGTGCTTCGTTTCCTAAATAGCAGCCTTTTGTTGGAAAAGGGCATGCCAACTAGATGAATTTGTTTACACAGATGTTACTTTTAAATGATCATTTCTCTCTATGTTGTGGTTTGTAGATTAATATATAAGTGATTAGTGTTCACATTAAGTACATTAACTTAATGGGTTCCAAATTTTCCTTTTAATGCAGTGTTATTTTTTTGCCATTTCCAAAGAAAGTTGTGTTTTCTCTATTAGGTGTTTTTTTCTCTCAGAAAGGGTTAGCGGGGAGCTGCTCTGGAGAGGAGCAAGCATGACAACTCTCTCTGACTCTGGCTCTCTGTGGGGCATGTGGGCACTTTGAGGAAGCCCCCCTGTTCTATAGGAAACAGACCTCCAGTTTTCTCCTCAGTGTACTGCATTAACAAATGTGGGAAACTGTAGAAATACACTTAGCACAACCACTTTCTAAGTACACGTTGAGCTCACGCCATGACATAAATCTGAATAAGAGGAACATGTAAATAATCCTATACAGTAGGTCCTCGAGTTACGTCGGAGATCCATTCCTAGAGCTCAACGTAACGCGATTTTCGTTGTAAGTTGGAACCCACCTACGTAAGCACCTACGTCACTCACATGGAGCACATACACAGCAGTAATGAAGTGAAACAGTAAAAGAGATTTAAAAGAAAGATAACAATTCCTGACCTTTACTTATGGTAAATAAAAAAACACACATAAAGCATATATGTACATATCAAAATAATGGAACTTTTTAAAAAGCATATAAATGGGAGATGGCAACATAACCACAAAACAACCGACATAACTTGAGGAGTGCCTGTATAATAAAAGGGTGATATGCAAATAGACCAAGTGGCAGGCTAACCGAACAACCAATCAAAGCATAATATGCTAATGATATGCTAAGGCCGCTCAACCACTGGCTATGACGTGCACTGACCACCAGGGGGAAGATACTCTAACAGGTAGGTTAGCTTGCAGCTGGGGTCAGCTGATGGGGACTGAGTGAGATGGGCTTGACAAGCCCTGGAGCCCTCCTACCGTCTCTCCCCAGCCTGACCATGGGGTCCTTCAGCCTGGCCTACACCCTCTTGCAATGCAAGACCCCTCGAGGGATGTCAGAGAGCCAGTTTAAGCTCAATCCCACAAGTCACTCCCCTTGGGAGCAAAACAGATCCAGGGCTCATTGCTAGCAAGTGCTGCTGTATCAGTGTGAGCCTCTTAATCAGGACTGATTGGGTGAGAGCCCATGGCTGGCACAGTGGGACCAGGATGAGCAAGTAGCTTTGGATTACGGGTTTCAGCCTGATCCCTGCAGGCCACCCAGGGTGATCCCACCCATGCATGAATTCATGCACCGGGCCTCTAGTTATTTCATAAGAGTTCGTAGCTAAATAATTACACACAGAACTGGTATTGCAGTTCTGTCTTGACAAAATGTTTGTAACAAAATTACGCTTCCGGAAGCCAAAGGCAAAGCTGTGGAGATACCAAGGCATATTCAGCATGAAGTTGCTAAATCTAATAAAAACGTGCATGTGGTCATGTACTTCTATAAAATCTTTTAAAATGTTATTTTCATATGCAGTTGGTTAAAAACAATATTGAGAGGCTGGGGTAGTCACAGGCTTTCTGACAGTCAGCTAAAGGGAAAGGAGATTTGGGATTTCATTTCCTTTGGATTCGGTGGGATATATTAATGTGTCTGTTCCTTCCATATAACAGTGAAGGTAATGCTGTAATTCCCAAAGACATCATTGTATTTAACCTATTTATTAATAACAGGAAATAAGCAAAGGAAGTCCAAATATTATAAGCATGTCATTTGGGCAGCTTTGCCAGGAAGTTACAACTTTACACTCCCCCAGGGTCCAGTGGAGAGAACAGAAGCATGCGCAGTGAAGTCTGGGAGACATAGTTAAGGTACTTGCTTATCAGTCACACCTGGGAACAGGTCATTGGCCAGGATAGGTGTGGCCAATGGAAAGGTGCAAAATTTAAGATATTTAATCTCCTGAACAAAGGAGTTCCTGCTCTTGTGCTCTTGGTTCCCGTTGGCTGCCCTAGGGACTCTGATTGTAGGGGGTGCACTCTCTTTGCTCCCCTGCATTTGCCCACATGGCCCACACATGGACTAATGGACCGCAACTAGCCTGCTGCTGAACTGGACACAGCTGCCACATGGAATAGACACTCTGGACACTGGCTTTGCTTTTACTCAACTGAAACCGCAGTTACACCTCTCCTATAATTGGACCAAGGGTAATAGGACTTTGGAAATCCAGGGATATAAATCCACGCAAAGAGAAATCACTCATTCTCCCATGTGTGTTGCAGAAAATTATTTTTCTCAAGATAGGGTAAGAATTCCATCTCCAGAACTCAATGGGGAAAGGGATAGCCCAATTTCCCCATAACTGTGAAGCAGGAAAGGCTTCCAGGACAATGCCTACACCATCAATGCCAGCCATCTCCCACCCTCCCCTCCCACACCCAGGGTCAGGAAGGTGCAGGGCCAGAGGTTATCTTGCAATGTGAGCACATCCTGAGGCACCCCGTCCTGGAGGTATGTGGGCGATGGAGCAGAAACAAGGTTGGGAGTGAACGAGTTAGAACTGACATGTTAAAAATGGAATTTTCTTTCTCTTTCTCCATTGGGATAGCTACACTAATAGAAGAGTAACATGCAAATTGACCATACTTTCATGATGCCCACCAGCCAATCAGTAGTGGGTATGCAAATTAATCCAATAATGATAGCCAGTTAATTTGCATACACAGGCACCGAGTGGCTGGGATGCTTGCATAGTCACCACGATGATGCAGGCATTCTGCACCGCCCCAGCTGTTCTGGGCCTCTGGGCAGCATGGGAAGGCGGAAAGGCAGCTCTGGGCCAGAGTGAAAAGGTGGCTCCAGCCAGAACAAAGATGGTGCCGGCAGCCAGGGGAAGGAAGGCCCATTCTTGCACAAATCTTCATGCATCGGGCCTCTAGTAGTAATATGAAATCACTGATACATTAAGAAAGCATAAAGATATGCAATCAAAAGATGAAGAGAAATAAGATATAAAAGACTGTGTTGGGCAGTTAATAAGAGTGCCATGTTACTTGTTGGTGTACATATTTAATTTATATTGATTTATGTCTTCATTATAATAAAAGTTCATCTTGTGTCTGATAATGTACTTATGATTTTAGGTTCTTTTTATTAAAGAACTTTCCCCGGAACGTATAATCTCCTATGCTAAAAAACCTGGGTCTATCCCTCAATGGAGGACATTAACTGTCCATGTCAAGGCCCTATATTGCCGGTTAATGATAGGCAGGTATGTGAGTCCAAGAAAATCCTCGTGTTACACAGCCTACTATTTCCTGTTACCACATATTACAATACTGGTACGGCTTGGAAGCATCAGTGCCACCTTCCCACAGACCTCTTGGTGTGTGCAGTATATTTCATTGTCAGAGTTCATTTGAAAACTCAGAAATTATTGTGGAGCTAGTTTTCTTGCCATTGCATTGTTACATTATGCATAGACACAAATATCATAAGTATGCAAACATGTGACATATGTCAGCTATGCATTGTCCTGAGATTCTGTCCATCAAGTAAGAAATCCTGTACCAACATGCAGACATATCTGGTATTAATACCCAATTTGTTTCATTATTTTGTCTTAACTCTCTATTTTTTTCTAGCTACATTTCTTCCCCTCAGCAATTTTACAATTCCGATTTACTATTATAATTATAAATTCCCCTTCTCTGGTTTCCTGAATACTTGAAATAGAGGTTATTGATTTCTCCAGAGAATACCAGGTAAAATAGAACATAATAAATCTTTAATAATCTAATTAGTCCAGAAACATAGCACATAATTTTAGTCATTTAAGAAATTGTAAGCAAATAAATAAAAGTGTAATACCCACACAGTCTCTTGTCTTGGAAATATCATCACCCTCCCTGTACCTCAGGAAAGAACTTCCCTAGACAGACAGAAAAACCAAAGACTGAAAAACCAAGGACAGAAACACACAGGAAGAAGAAACCATGATTTTCTTTGTGAACTATAAAACAAACTTTAAAAAAATAAAATAAAAGTTTCTCTATGGAAGTTTAGCCATGGTAAAAGAATTACTTGCTATGTCAATATAGTTATAGCTCTCATTATTATGTTACTACAGTATTCTTTTTTAAAATATATTTTTATTGATTTCAGAGAGGAAGGGAGAGTGAGAGAGAGATAGAAACATCAATGATGAGAGAGAATGGGCCTCCTGCCTGCCCCCTACTGGGGGTTGAGCCTGCAACCCAGGCATGTGCCCTTGACTGGAATCGAACCTGGGACCCTTCAGTCCCCAGGCTGATGCTCTATCCACTGAGCAAACCAGGTAGGGCAACCGTACTATTTTTAATTCCATTGACAATTCACTTATTGTGTATTTGGAGAGAAGCCATACACTCTGAATTTTGGTCCAGGCAGTATTGACATTAGGACAATATTTTCCTCTTGAAATTAAGCTAAAATATTTCCCTAGCCATTTTGCAAAAACGTATTGTAATAATGAGTAAAATATGCATCACCATAAAGGAAATGGTGATGGATGGAGACTTGGCTTGGGGTGGTGAAAACAACACAGGGTACAGATGACGTGTTGTGGAATTGTGCTCCTGAAACCGATATAATTTGGTTAACCAATGTTACCCCAATAAATTCAATAAAAAAGGAAATTATTTTGACTGGTTTTTACCTTGTTACATAAATCTAGAGCCATCTGTTTTGCATTAGTGAAAGATTTTTAACTCTAATTAAAAACAACAAAACTTGACTTAATTGTTATAGCCACTAAAAAAAATTTTAAAAAGCAAATATAACCTCCCATTAAGCTGCGGGAACAGCTTGAGCAATTCCATTTATAGATGTTTTTCATCTCTTAATTCTCAACAGCTCTAAACATTTACATGGTAATTGGATGTCAGTGCTTCTGGCTGGGCAGCCCTGTTGGAGAAAATCTGAAAAGTGCTCAATTTTACAGATCGTTTGAGAAGTATTGTGGCCGTGCGGCTCTTTCCTGGACACTAGCCACAGCGTCTCCCTTCCTCTGCTGTCACTGCTCTGTATGGAGACTGGCTTTTGTGACAACATGCCTGGAAAAGCTGGCTTCAGAGCGGTGGCTCCTATAAATTCTGAGAAGGGCCCGGGTATTCTTCAATTGCCCCGCAAAATACTCCTATAGCACGTTGTGAGCATCTTACAAATGTGATATCAAAGGCTACAATACTAAGTGCAATTGCTTCCTTGCCAGAGAAATGGCTGAGAGAACGTGAGTAAGTCAATAGAGAGTTGTAATCTATTGATTTCTGTTGGAAAGGAATCTGATCTATTTCTCAGTCATTTCTAAAGATGAAAAGTCTAATCCTAACCTTAACCCTAACCTCAGTTTGAAATCAGAGAAAGGGATTTTTTTTTCCAAAGATCCGAATCTGAAGACATTTAGGAATCTGACTTTGCTGTCTCTTCTCGGGGTTGTAAGTCAGAAGCAAGAATTCAACGATGCTGGCAGTTTTCTTTATACAAGTCAACCATTGTACAGGCGTGTTCTTCCCCCATGCATGGGGGGCAAGAAAAAGAACAAGGACACATGTAAATCGGACAGAGGTCTTTCCAGACTTTCTATGCAGGTTTTAAAAATCTCTTTCTCCAGTTTCCTCCTTTCTGAAACCCTACTCCTATTCTGTAGTTAAGGGGGAGAGGGATACCACGTGCCACCCTACGTGGAGGACAGAAGTCCAAACTCTTAGGTCAGTCTCTGCTGATGCTACTGATTAGCACAAACAGTGCCTCTCAAGCCATCTGCTGCCACGAGGCGAGGGCTGGAAATTCAGACACACACCCCCCCCCCCCAGCCAGTCTCCACTGGTGGCACTGGTGAGGGCGCAACGTGTCTTCTCAGGACATGTCCCGTTGCCAAGAGGGGAGCGGAGTTCACCAAGACCGCTGAGTCTCAGTGCTGCCTCGGCTGTTTGCTATTCATTCCCTAGAAATGTGCGGCCTGGACTTCTTTCTTGGACTCTGTGAAGTTGCAAGAGGAGACGTTGGGGGAAGAGGTATCATTGCTGGGGTTGGCTGGAGAAGGGTGACTTTTGTCAAACTTGTGGTCCTTTGTCAGCATCATGCTGAGCTAGCCCTCCCTTTACCCTTGAGCTAGCGAGGACAGAGGTCGGGCCTGGGGTATAGGTTTCTCCAGCACCCAGTCCGAGATGTACAGGAGATCAAATGAATGCAAAAAACTGATGAATGAAATAGAACCAGAGCCAAAACCGGTTTGGCTCAGTGGATAGAGCGTCGGCCTGTGGACTGAAAGGTCCCAGGTTCGATTCCGGTCAAGGGCATGTACCTTGTCTGTGGGCACATCCCCAGTAGTGGGTGTGCAAGAGGCGGCTGATCGATGACTCTCTCTCTCATTAATGTTTCTAACTCTCTATCCCTCTTTCTTCCTCTCTGTAAAAAAATCAATAAAAATATATTTTAAAAATCAATAAAAATATATTTTAAAAATCAATAAAAATATATTTTTTTAAAAATAGAAGCAGAGGCATGTAAACATGGAACAGGAAGAGATTAACCAAAGAACGGATAGGCATACGTGCACTGCCCACGGACACGGAGAACAGGGAGGAGCAGGCCTGTGTGGGGCAGAACGGAGTGGTGAGGGGCAAGGGGCAGAGGGGGCATCTGTAATACTCGCAACAACAAAGGTTTTTAAAAAGAAGAAAGAAAATGCAGGAAACCCACTCCTGTGGATAGAAACAACGTGGGCTCAGATTTCATACCACCGGTTATCAGGAGAAAACTCCATTCCTGGAATACTTCACATTCAGCAGGAAATATTTAAAATGATAACACATAAACACTGTTTTCTCAAAGTGTGATAGTCTGTCAGAATCAGGAGGGCACCAGGTGAAACCAAGACCCGACTTTTCGGAGGTGGAGCCCGAGAGGATCAAATGCAGCAATGGCAGATGAGGCTCACAGAAATGTGAGCCCAGTCAACAGAGACATTTCAGATCACAGTTTCTATCAGATTGACTTGAACACCTTAATTTTTTGCTTCCTTCGGTACAGATGTAATCATGTCACTGAAAGAAGCCTTCCAGGAACTAAGGCATTCTTAACTACAGCATTCTATATATCATGCCCTAAAGAAAGTTAATGATGAGTAAGTTTTATTTGTCTGTGTTAATTATAATGTACTCATTCATCTTTCAACATCTCAACTAGAAACATTTAGTATATATCTTACGTTGTTTTATAAATATGTAAAGTGGCATGAAACAGAGAGTTTACTTAAAACATATGGGGCATTTTCATATTTGGCAGCAGTGTGTGTATTCAAATAAAATTATGCACACGCACAAACAACTATCCATGCATAAAGAAAGACCTGAGCATTGTAGTGACGGGGTACATGGAAATAAAACGAACGGATTTGACCAACTCAGGACAGCTAGAGTCCTTTAAACTTAGAAACTGTAATACTCTCAACAATAAAGACCTTAGACTGGCACAAAGGAAACAGATAAGGGGAACCAAAATGAAGAACCATGGGGGCCTGCCGATGCAGATTCCAAGTTCAGGTTTCACCAGGGTCAGTATATGTCCTCAGGAAAATGCCTGATGATTGTCACCTTGACTTGAAAGGATGCTCCCTTCTCTAGAATGTTAGTCCATCTAGTCCTCACTCTTTCAAATTCACTCATATGGCTTTAAAAATATTTTTGTAATTCACCCAGATGTCTTTTTAGTTGTTGCCATAGTAACTGTGGCCTATTGCAATCTATTATGTCCTACCTGAAACCAAAAAGGTCTGCCCTCTTTTTAAGTTCAAAACTAACTGAGCAATAAGGATAAGACATTTTTTTTGTTTTATTTTTTTAATATCCTTACTTGGCTGTAAGCCCTAAAATCCCACGGATGGTAAGGAGAAGGTTGTAAACACTTTAGAAGAAAAAAAGTTAATGAGAATAATATCTCATTCTCCATGTGTCTTGCTCTTCCTCTGCCGTGTGAGGATACAGCAAGACGATGGCCATCTGTAAGCCAGAAAGAGAGAGCGCCCTCACAGGAACCCATTCTCATGCTGTCAGCCTGACCTTGGACTTCCAGCCTCAGAACTGTGAGAAAACTAATTTCTATTGCTTACGCCACCCCGCCTATGATATTTTGCCCATCTGGTGTGGCTCAGTGGTTGAGTGTCAACCTAAGAACCAGGAGGTTGCGGTTGACTCCCAGTCAGGGCACATGCCCGGGTCGAGGGCTCGGTCCCCACTGGGGGGTGTGCAGGCAACAGTTGCTCAATGAGTCTCTCATCATCGATGTTTCTATCTCTCTTCCTCTCCCTTCCTCTCTGAAATCAATTAAAAAATAATTTTTAAAGAATGAGTTTATATATAGAAAAATTACATGCATAGGAAATAGATGGTCATAAGAAAAATGGCCAGGCATTATATGAGTACTCAAGCTTGGAGAAATAATTGAGAAGGAGTTGTGGAGGTGCTTGCTTCTGCAGGCAAAATGGCATTATGAAGGGAAACGTTAGGACCAGTTAATGCATAGAAAGGATAATTTGACTTTGGGTGCTTGAGAGAGCTTGGGGGGCAGAGGGGCAGCGTGTCTTCAATGGGCCTTTACTAATCAGCGTTGAGCCACAGTAAGTCAGGCAATGACAGCCTCCTTGTTTCCTTTGGTCTTCCCCAGCATCATCACTGGCAATAAAGCCACAGAAAGAACCTCCCGATTAGGAACGGACACACTTCCTGGGTCCTGGGTGAAGGTGCAGCGCAACCCGGGCAACCCCCCGCCACTGGCATGGCATCCTGGGTTTGGGATGAGGTACAGAAGAAAAAGTGAACAATTTCTAACCAAGAGAGCACCTTAGTACTGAGTGCATCCAAGTTCCATGGCATGGTGTTTTGATTCCTCAGCATTATGCTATTTTCCTATCCTCCCAGTCTCTGGTTCTCAATGATGGAACTGGGGTAAGATCAGATTTCCAAGCCATTCCCTTCTGCCAGCCGTATGCAATGTTGCATAAAGGTTTGTTGTGTCATACCTGCTCTATACACATAGATAACACTACACACGCATGGTTTATTTTCAAAGAAAACCTGTTAATACATTACTGCATTGTGTTAGATATGGTTTCACTACCCACTTATTGTTACTCCACTCCTCCCTCTGGTGGTCTTACTCACCTGAGAAGTGGTCTTACTCACCAGAAAACTTGATTCGGAAGCACTGAGCACTCTAGTGAACTGCTACTGAATTATAACCACCGAGCAACTGCTGAGCAGTTAAGGACAGGCCGTTTCTAGCAGTGGCTACAGCAGCATGGGGAGACGGTTGAGTACACACCTGCCTAGATTAATCAGAGTACTGCATTCTCGCAGTGTTTCCCAAACTTTTGACATATGTGTATCCCTTCTATAATTTTTGTAATGCTAAGTAGCCCTCGTCAAAAAAAATGGATGTATTTTAATAACAATCAAAATGTATTTATTTTATTTTTCCTTTTTTTGGTACATACACAAAATAATAATAAACAAAAAATAAAATTATTCATAATAAAATATAAATAAAAGTTATATTATAAATAACATAAATAACATTTATTTGCACACCGGACCATCTCACTCCTCACAAGACTGTCTTGACTTGATTCATGAGAACATAGAATTAGGTGCAGCTAAGCACGGTGCAGTGCATATCCCCACCAAAAACCAGTGCAACACGTACCCCCACCAAACTCTTCCCGTACCCCTGGGGGCACGCTTATCGCACTTTGGGAAACACTGGTTTAGAGATAAAAGCGGTTTATGTGCTAATGAAGAACCATTAAGCCATCTCAATCCATATCTTTCTATATTTAAAAATTTTTTTTTTTAATTTCAGAGAGTAAAGGAGAAGGAGAGACAGAGAAACATCAGTGATGAGAGAGAATCATTAATGGGCTTCCTCCTGCAGACCACACACTGGGGATAGAGCTCACAGCCCAGGCATGTGCCCTGTCTGGGAATCGAACCATGACCTCCTGGTTTATAGGTCCACACTCAACCACTGAGCACTGCCAGCAGGGCTCTACCTTTTTTTTTTTCTTTAACCATTTCCTGACGCTAATTTGGGGCTTACCCCAGTTTTATAAACTCATGAATAAAATGGAAACTATTGCAGAATTAAGAATTCTCAGTCTTCCAGCTAATTATTTACTTAGTTTTCATGCCTCATTTCATTATCATCTCTTCCATATACACCCTCGTTAGCTGAGTCAGCTTGAGATAATTTTTTTTTCCTTTATGAGAAGGGTTCCAAGCCTTCCTTTCTGAGAAGGATATAAGAGAGTGACCTGAAGATGTAGTAATCTACCTTCCTGCACTATTACAGTCCTCCAAGGCCCAGTGCACGGGATTCATGCACTGGTGGGGGGCGTGGCCTGCGGGGATCACCCACTGTGAGAGCACACTGACCACAAGGGGCAGCTCCTGTGTTAAGTGTCTGCCCCCTGGTGGTCAGTGCAACGTCATAGTGACTGGTCGACCGGTCGTTCTGGTCGTCCCACAGTTCAGTCCCGGGGCTTTTATTATACAGGATCTCCACACCTCAGGGGCAGCTGCTCAGACACTCTCTGCTTCCTTCCTGGGCTCGGTGCACCTGCAGGTACAGCCGAAACATCCTGTAGTCATCACACAGCCAGTTGTCTCATTTCTGACCCTTTCGTTTGCATTTTTCATAAAAAAATCCATTTGCTTCTCCCCCTCCTAGCAATACGCCTGAATTTTTAGTATCTTCAATGTAAACTAGATTAAACTAAATGAAAGGCAAAACTAATAATCAGGATGCAAAATATTTTATGAATTTCAAATTTCCCCCGAGGCTATTATTACTCGGCCCCCATACATAGAGGGCGCTAATTTATGCAATCATAGGTTAATGGAACATTCCTATAGAAATAGTTGCTTAGGAACATGAATGCTATGAAGGGCGTTTTGAGGCACTCCATTGAACTATTGTTGAACTATAACGACTGGGCGTTAAATGGCTGAGCTGTCAAGAACAAGGCAATTTCCATCAGTGGTTACAGCACTGTGGGAAGACCATTGAAAATACATTAATACCTGCCTGGTTTATTCATAGCACCACATTATCCTCATTTTGAAATGCAGGCATTCTATGTGTTAATCAAAAGCCATTAGACCGCCTGGCCCATGCCTTTTCACCCTTTTTCCCCTCCTCTGTGATTTTTATAATTTTCATATAGCATTTACCTCAGATACAAAAGAGCCCATGTTGTGGAAAAAGACCGCAGCTGCCTATGGGAGTCATCTGTGCGGCCCAGGAGTCACTCTGTGATGCAAAGCTCTACCCCAGGTACTCTTAGGAAGGCTGTCGCATTATGTTAATATCCACACCGGGACAGCAGTTGTAATTTTTATTTCTGGCTTAAGTACGTAATTGCATATAAACTCAACTAATAGAGGAGCTATTTTGAATTAACAGAATGTGTCAACCAGCAGATATTAATGTATTTTCAATGGTCAGAATGTAAAAATTTCAGTGGGAAAAGTACCCACCACTGATTTCCAAGGTTTCATTCACTGGCGCTGTCTAGCAGGCATCAATGTGTGCTCGGGAAAAATGACTTCTGGTGTTTTCTATCCTCTCCTTTTTCCAAATGGGGATTCCACCTGCTTACCCTATTCCTTTACCACCAGGTTCTGGGGGCATACCATTTGACATTTACTTAGAGCAGTGTTTCCCAAAGTGTGGTACGTGTACCCCCAGGGGTACGGGAAGAGTTTGGTGGGGGTACGCGTTGCACCGGAGTTCGGTGGGGATATGCACTGCACCGTGCTTAGCTGCGCCTCATTCTACATTCTCATGAGTCAAGTCAAGACAGTCTTGTGAGGCGTGAGATGGTCCGGTGTGCAAATAAATGCTATTTATAATATAACTTTTATTTATATTTTATTATGAATAGCTTTATTTTTGGTTTATTATTATTTTGTGTATGTACCAAAAAAAGAAAAAATAAATATATTTTGATTGTTATTAAAATACATCCATTTTTTTGGACGAGGGGTGCTCAGCGTTACGAAATTATAGAAGGGGTACACATATGTCAGAAGTTTGGGAAACACTGACTTAGAGCATAATGCTTGGCTTCCTGTGGGGAGTAAGCTCCCTGCTGACAAGGCTCCTGGTCCTTTTTATATTTCTAAAAATCCTAAGAGTCCAGAACATCGCATGACACATAGTAGATGCCCAATCAATATCTGTTGCATGAATGAGTCATGAAAAGTGATTTAAAAGACTATAGCCCAGACTGGTTTGGCTCAGTGGATAGAGCATTGGCCTGCAGACTGAGGGGTCCCAGGTTCAATTCCAGTCAAGGGCATGTACCTTGGTTGCGGGCACGTCTCCAGTAGGGGGTGTGCAGGAGGCAGCTGATGGATGTTTCTCTCTCATCAATGTTTCTTACTCTTTATCCCTCCCTCTCCCTTCTTCTTTGTAAAAAAAAAAATCAATAAAATCTATTTTTTTAAAAAAAAAAAAAGACTATAATGCAGCAAGAGATGCAGGGCTTCGAGGTGATCCAGCGCCTGTATGAAAACCTGGAATGAAAGATGCGGGCGCGTAAGGGAGAAGCCCGGATACTGAGTTGCTTTCCCACCTTCAATCCCTGCTTCTTGTTTGCTAAGAGAACTCTGACTCCACACGCAGCGGCAACGTGCCCACCTCCGCACACGCTGTCCCAGCCTCCCTTAAACTGAGAGTCGGATGAAAAGGAGAAGTGGCCCCCTTTTCCTTCTTTAACTGATGTGAAAAGAGAACTGTAGGGCACAGATTCAGCCCTATGATAGTCAGCTTTGGGTCTGACACCGGCAGCTACCAGGAACCATACTTCCTGTTATATAAGGAACAGGAGCACTTACTGCACCAACAAAGCTGAGGCTTTTTAACACTCTGATGGTTTGCATTGCTCAAACTGTCTAGGGAAGCCATATTTAATCTAATGCTTTACTTCATTTACTTTCTTAAACTAAACTCCAGCGTTTCAAATGTACCAGTTTTTCCACAAATGTCCTGTTTCTACTCCAGAACCCAGTCCTGGATGACACATCGTCTTAGACGCCAGTGCTCCCTAGTCGCCTCCAGTCTCCATGCAACCTATTCTTGGTCTTTCTTCTGTTCCTAATCTTGAGAGTGTGTTGTGTGGGGGGTTTTTTTAAATATATTTTTATTGGTTTCAGAGAGGAAGGGAGAGGGAGAGAGAGAAACATCAATGAGAGAGGATCATTAATCAGCTGCCTCCTGCACGCCCCACACCTGAGATCAAGCCTGCAGCCCAGGCATATGTCCTGACCAGGAATCGCACAGTGAGCCACCCTGGCCAGGCATTGAAGTTCTGAGGAGTACTGGTTTGATATTTAATGGAAAGGTCCTTAGCTTTAATTTGTCTGGTTTTTTTAAATGATTAGAATGGAGTTGTTTTTCCAACAAATACCACAGAAGTGAAGCCACCTTCCTATCATATTATATGAAGGTAGCACACACATTCAACATCGCTTAAGACTGGTGATGCTAACCCAGATCTCCAGACTCAGGTAATGTTTGCCAGGTTTCGTTCCTGTAATTGTTCTTTCCTCTTTCCATAACTGTAGGTTCTTAGAAGCAAGTGAAAAACCAAGCCTGCTCTCCAAGGGGCAGGTGGGATTAGGCTCTGCCTTCCTGAGGGGAACAGTGTCTACATCAGTAATTGGGGAATTTTCTGGAAGGAAGATTTCTCCCTTCTCCCCTTTTTAGTTACATAGTCATTCACGTATTTATATCAATGTGTACCCATGCGTGTTGACTTTATATTTCAAGTATCGTCAGTTCTATATTCTTTACTTTTTTTTGCACAGATAGTCCCAGCTTTGGTCATTAAAAGCTTCTTCGAGTTGGTTCTTGTTTCCTTTGCTTATGGCCCAATTTTTTTATTTGCTTTTTTTTTGTTCTGGTGCCATAAGGATTCCATTTATTTTTAAGTTTCCCTTTCATTTGTCATTAGTTATTACAGAAAATCAAAGCCTATGAAATAAACTTTTACTGGAGTCTTATTTTCATATGGGAGAGATGAAGTACAATCCTATTCATATTTCCACTTATTCCTATTATAAGCACAGTAAATCTAGGATCAGTAAATCATTAAACTTTCTAAAATAGCTTCCTTTAGCCAAAACCGGTTTGGCTCAGTGGATAAAGCATCAGTCTACAGACTGAAGGGTCCCAGGTTCCATTCCGGTCAAGGGCATGTACCTTGGTTGCGGGCACATCCCCAATGGGGGATGTGCAGGAGGCAGCTGGTCGATGTTTCTCTCTCATCAATGTTTCTAGCTCTCTATCCCTCTCCCTTCCTCTCTGTAAAAAATCAATAAAATTTAAATTAAATTTTAAATTTAATTTAAATAATATCTTCGTTTATAAGGTAATTAGTGTTCACATGGATATTTGGGTGAGAAACAGATTTATGGTGACCATTTTTAGCATGGGGGTTTACTAACAGAACAGTGACACCTAGAGGCCATGCATTACACTACCTGGAAGGTCTGGAATGTTCACATTAACTGAAGTCTCAGCTCAGGTTCCCTGAAAAGGAAGGAGCAAAAAGACAAAAATCCTACCCCATAACTAACACCTGTTTATTGGCCAGGGTATAATTGTGAAGAGTCGGCATTCACCACAATGACAGTAAATCATGAAAAAAGAAGAGATAAGTTCATTCAGAATGTTCAAAAGAAAATACTATATTGACTGAAAAACAATTCGATTCACTAGTAGCTAACACTACCTCATCTTAAAAAAAAAAAAAAAACAAGGATCTGCCAGACTGTAAAGACACGAAAGTAGAAGATGTTCAAGATGTAACTAGCTTGGGAACCAGGAAATCACTAAAGCAATTACACTTTTACCAATGTTCAGATTCTTTAGAGATTTTTCCTGAACAACCAGCACCTGTGACAAGAGGAAACCATCAGCCCACCACAGTAAAAGAGAAAAATAGCAATGATGTTTATCTATTGTACAAGTATTGTCATGGGCAATGTGTCCACTTTTGTGTTTTTTGAAGGGCCGTGATCTGCTATTAGCTTGAGACAATACTTTGAAATACTTGTATTGTTTTGTTCACTTTAATGATAGCAAAGTTCCACTCAAGGCTATAATAGTGTGGCTGCAGTAAACCTTCCTTAGAGAAAAACCAGAAGAAGAAAAAAAGAGAGAGAGAGAAAACTCTGTTTGAAGGCATGAGAGGGTTGCTAAAACAACCAGAATTTCAAATGACAAATCATGCAAATGCCTGACTCTCCCAGAGAGGTAAACCAATATTCTGAAGGAACTATATTCCTTTGGTTATTAGCAGATTCTGGGTTGAGGTCAAGAGGCTAAGGAAGCAGCCAATGAGCCAGGTAAGTTCTGCTAGTAAGCACCAGACAAGCAGGAGAAATTATGGAAGTGTCTCAAACCTGAAAATACGTAAATTGGAGACATAAAGGATAAGCTAGCAGCAATATCAGAGAATCACAGTTTCTGAGAGTTTGATGGTGACAATATGATAATAAAACTTGCATATAACTATAGCTGTCATCTTCAAAATGACAGAACAATATGAAAGATATAAATTAAATTTGGAAATATTTCACCAGGATTGGATTCAACAGATTAATAACAAAAAGGTGGGCATACAGACTGATGCAGCCACTGTGATAAACAGTACAGAGTTTTCTCAAAATATTATAAACGAACTGCCTTTTGACCCAGCAATCCTACTTCTGGGAATATATCCTAAGAATCCCGAAACACCAAGCAGACATCTTTTAAATATAAATTAAAATAAACCTCAGCCTAGATTTTAATATTTACTGAAAATGAACTAAAAAGTGACAGGAGCCCTGACTGGTTTGGCTCAGTGGATAGAGCGTCGGCCTGCAGACTCAAGGGTCCCAGGTTCAATTCCCATCAAGGGCATATACATTGGTTGTGGGCACATCCCTAGTAGGAGGTAGCTGATTGATGTTTTTCTCTCGTGGATGTTTCTAACTCTCTATTCCTCTCCCTTCCTCTCTGTAAAAAATCAATAAAATATATTAATAAATAAATAAAAAGTACAGGAAAGTTAAAGTGTTTTCAGACTAACAAAAACTGAGAAATTACTTATAATATTAATGCAAAAGTTTTAAGTAGAAGGAAATTGATACTAGACTAAAGCACATAGATATCAAAAAAGTGAAGAGTAATGGAAAGAGAAAATATGTGGGTATACATAAATGTAGATATTTTTAAATATTTTTATTGATTTCAGAGAGGAAGGGAGAGGGAAAAAGAGATAGAAACATCAGTGATGAGAGAGAATCATTGGTTGGCTGCCTCCTACATGCCCCACACTGGGGATCAAGCCCACAACCCAGGCATGTGCCTTGACTGGGAACTGAACTGAGACCTCCTTCATAGGTTGACGCTCAACCACTGAGCCATGCTGGCCAGGCAAATGTAATTTAACTGTATAAATCAAAATTAATACATTTTATGTGATGTAAAATATATGAACAATTAAATATATAGTAAGTATAATAAAACAAAAATTAGGTTGTGGTTAAAGTGAATTAGAATTTTATAATGTTTTTTCTTTATTGATTAAGGTATTACATATGTGTCCTTATTGCTCCACTGAGTTAGAATCTTAAAAATCTTACATTATTTATGAGGTATAAAATTATTGATTTATATTAGGCTCTAATAATAAATGAGTGCATGAGGCAATCTTTAGAATAATCCCTAAAATAAATTAAAATAATCAATCACTTGCACTGTAATATAAAGAAAATTGTGATGATGATAATTTATTACTCAATTATCCAATAACATATAGAGATGGGAATAAAAATAAAAAGAAACAGGTAAAAATAGAAAACAATAGTAAAGTGGTAGCTATAAAGGTGTTATCAATTACACTGAATATGAAGGGAGTCATTTTGCTGATGGTAATGGCAAAATAGCTTCTATTGGACTAACCCTCCAGCAGATATAACTATAGACTGACTTGAATGCCAGAAATGCTTTTTGTGACATTTACCTGCCAACGATTTTGTATGTAATCATTTCTTCAAGAAGCCATACTTTAGGAAAAAAACAGTAGCATAAGAATACGCAAAGTGTTTAAATCAAAGTTCAAGACCAGGATTCTCATTCTCAAATATAAAAGTGTAATTGGAAATTTGATGAAAAAATCGTATGTTCTACTCTTAATCATCATGAAGAAAAGTGACAGTTTTCCTGATGAGTTAATAGGGAGAACCAAGTAACATTCTACCAAAAAAAGGGCACAGAAACATATCCCAATCAACGGACTGAAAGGTTCAAACTGAAAATTTTCCCCATGGTGTCACACAAACGAAGGAAGAAAGAGGAAAACGGAAGCAAGACTTGAAGCATGGAGATCGGTGTTTTACATGTTATTTTACTAATTTTCACAATAATCCAGGGAGGTATTACACCTCTGTTTTAGAAATAAATAAATGAGGGCTCAGAGAATTTGAGTAAATTTTGCAAATCACACTAATAATGGATGCTATTTCCGTTATAAACACTTGACATTGTTGTTTTGCCTCTTTAATGATTTTCAGTATAATAAATATCTTCCCATTAAGCAAAAGATAATGCCACATCAATTCTTTATTTCATAAGTTTGTTACCTAGAAAGAAAGCTAGTCTGAAGGCGGAATTAATTACTAATTATTTCTCTTACTCCAGGATGTCTTAGATCGTCTGAAACCTGCCAAAGATCCTTTGGGTCACCACTGTATACGTTTCTCCTTCCCTCATTCCTCCCTTGTTTCACAACATGTGACAATTATTCTAGGAAGAAAAGACATTACTGTTGTCCTGGGTGTCATATGAACTGCATTACCATGAAAGGTTCCTAGAAAGAAATGGTTGTTTTGAGGTACAATGATCACACTTAGGAAACTTCCAGAGGAATTTTATGGGTAAAGAAATTCAATGTGTTTCACCAGTGGGGTTTTTTTTCTTTTAATGTGTCTGTAGTTATATTACTTAAATCACTAAGTACTGATGTACCACGCACTCAGTCCGCGTGCATATATTATCTCTAAGCCTAACAAAACCACCAGGAAGCATGAATTATTATCTCTTTTTGTATTTGCGTAAACTGAGGTGCTAAGTGCCATGATTTGGGTAAAATTACAGAGCTGTGGGAGCTGGAGCTGAGATTAGCACCACAACTGTCCTTGAGCTGCTTCCTGAGAACTCTTCATTTTAAAATTCTGGAGCCGTAGAAGAAAACAAAAATATTTTAAACACCTCAGTGTTAAACAAACTGCATTATTCAAAATATATTTTCTTTCAAATGATTTTACTATCATGTATATTTTTCTTATACTATTGAATTATTTTGCTGCTTCGTGTGCACATCCGTTCCTATTGTGCTAAATTTATAAAACAAATGTTTTACTTTATTGAAAAGCTCTTGCTAAAAATCCAGGAGGCAAAAATATGCTCATTCCTAAGAGAAGTCTTAGAAGAAAATGGTAATGTATCTATTCTGTCATACATAAGTTGAATATGACTTTTTTTCCCCAGAAAACAATTACACGTATATTACTATACTTGGGTATCCTACAAAGCACATCATTGGAAATGTCTCATTTATGAAGAATGTTTTTTCTCATAAAGCTACATTGAACATACAATTTCACTAAAAAATAAGTATATTCTTGAGTTAATATTGATAGAAAGTGCAGAATTTTATCATTGCAAAGAAAACCGCAACACCAGAAAGTTGAGTGAGAGCTGACAAATTGTTAGAATACATTGATTGTCCAAAAGGATTTTCTTCACCAGTTCTTCAATAAATGGTATTTCAATATAGACGGCAATGAATGGTCCATGAATTTAAACAATGCTATTATTACTTTTTTACTTCAAGCTACAATTCTCTCATGACAACTGGATAAAATTCCAATAGAATACCTGAGAACATGGGTCTCTGGAATATACTGTGTGCATTACTTCTATGTGATATGTGGTAGGGAGCTGCTGTTATTAAATTATATTGAAACAGAGCGCCTCCCTGAAAAGAATGTACTTAACATGGGAAACATTATTTTAACTAAGTGAAAACCTGTCAACCATGAATCATAAAAAGAAAACTACCAAGTGTTAAACAGTGTTAAACAGTAAGATCCTCCATAGTAACATAACCATGCACACTAGACTATACGTCTAGGACTTAGAAATTAGAAATACTGCAATACAAATCTGCAAGAACTCTAAAGCAATGTGATCACCTTTTCTTCAACGTCCAACATTTTTCGTATATTCTCGTAAAATTTGTGAATTTATAATAACAACCTCAGAATATTTCTAACATTTGCATGCATGTTCTTTTTCTCAATACAGCATATGCATAACAGCTGCAGCCGGGAGTTGAAGTCGTGTTTGCTAAAGGCTCTGACATCCAAAGAAGAGTGAAAATTGGAAAAGAGTCTGTGCTTTCTATGCTGGGGAAAAAATCAGCTGTGTCTACAAACAATAAAGTGCTAACACCCTGAGCTGGGTTAATAATGAAATTTAATTAATCTAAAACAGCGTCATAGGATAGTTTTTATTAGAGCTCTAGTGGATCTTTAACACTACCAGAGAATATTGGCTCTATGAAATCAAATATATCTCAGTAACTGAGTGAAATTTTTTTTCCATTTTAATTTGAATTTCTAATCTTCCTGTGCAAATAATGATGGTCTCGGTCCCCAGGGATACCGAGGTATTGAAAGTAAAAATCTACCAATATGTGCCCTTAGCAACTTGAAAAATGAATGTTCCCATTAAATTATATTGGCAATAACTGGTGGTGAGTGTAAGAGCACATCATATAGGGAAATTGAAAGATAGTCTAAAATAATTCCAAGAATATAATCCATACTTATTAGATATTATTATGACTGAGGCACTGTGCTAGGTAGCATGAGACCAAAATTGCAAGTTCTGTAATCAAATGGAACATCAGTGTAAAGAAATGATTCAGATAAAGATTTTCCTTTCATAGCCATCCTGCTTAATTGCCTTTGTGGGTTGAGGAACAAGTACAAAAATAATGACTAGAGCATCCTAAATTCCTCAAAAATAAATTTCCAGATTGTAAATTTGCCTCTGATATTTAACTCGTGTAATAACATAGTATTTTAAATGCACAAATGCAAGTTTTGAAAAAGTACTTAATCTCTAATTACTTAGACCCATCTAGTGAAAATCATATTTACATCCATAATCATATTTAAATTATAAGACATACATTAACGTAAGAGCAGGTATTTTCGTTTAAACTATAACTGTTTTAAGAGCATATGCATTATTTTAAAAATCTCTTCTAAGCATTCCCGGTCTTTGTAATATGTGTTTACATTACCAGCATACATAAAGAAGCCCAGAATTTCAACTGAGAGCCCATAATGCTGTTCATGTTATTTGGCAAAAGTAGAATTATTGCTGATGGAAAAATACTAGAAAAAGCATAAAGCTGTATGTAAGTAACATGGTGTACGTTTGGCCTGCTGTTTGAATGTGTGATAACTCGGATGAGGCATTTGTTTAATTCTAAATAATGCACAGATATTACGTTAGGCATTTTCAGATTATAAGGAACAGGACATGGCCAGGTAAACTGCTGGGCATTTATTACCTGAAATGAGAAACTAAGAAAACCCAGGCATCTTCTTTGGGCCTGGGAGAACTAAATCAACAGCTGAAACCATTCCAATTACTATGACTACCCTTGAGATCCAAAAGAAATACTACACTCTTGTATATGTTATCCTTTAAAAGCCAGATTTTGCTTCCTCCCACTCTGCTGATTTCAAGATGATTATGACCAAGCTTCTTTACTGTTTTTTATCTCTTTTATATATGTCATCCAGCCCCTTATTCTACTGTCTCCCGAAATCAAAATATTCTATAAGGATAATGTGAATAAATATCATTAGTCACCATTCTATATGGAGCAAAGGTCTCCAACCAGGTCACTTCCGGGGCTGTGGGCTCTGGGTATCTGGCCTATAGAGAAAATGTATTTGGCTGAATTGTTGGGTCCATCAGATGTATCCATAGAAACCAAAGCGCATAACAAAATTCTTGCTGCATTGTAAGAAGAAACTGATTGTGGCTGAAATATGGTAGAAGTCATATTTTGATAAAGCCTGCTGTTTGAATTCTAACTCTGCTAAGTCTGATTAAAACACGGGGTACTTACCTCAGCTTCCAGATGAAGACCTGGGGGCTAAGGCAATTATCCCGTGCCTGAGACCAGAACCAGGAAATTGATACCCATTGACTCAGGAGCTTCAGGGATAAAAATTGTAGATAACCTTTAGGGACTGCTTTTGTTTTGTATATGGGCTATCCTCAACTTTTGTTTTGTGTATAGGATAGGGCCACATTCCAATGTCCCTCAGGATGTGACTGGGAACCAACCCTGCAGGTTGTCCCCAGTCTTTAGAATGCAGCCTGTAAAATTCAAACGAAGGAAAATTCCTGTGGTTTGAGCCTTTAAAAAGACTTGCCTACCCCTAGAACAGGGCAGTCGTATAGAGTCTACCTGCGTGTAGTGCTCTTGCAGCTGTCCTGGCCAGGTTTTTTTTTGTTTGTTTGTTTGTTTCTTTATTTTTTTTATTTCAATAAATCTTTGTCTGCTTTTTAAATTAATCATCAGCCTCCGGTGGTCTTGTTTTGAACCAAGGATTCAACCCCACAACAGTGGCCACGTTGTTCGGATGGGAGCACAGGGGAAGCAGGCCTTACTTCTTCATGGCCTTGTCTCCTGTACGGTTTTGCCAGGTTAGGTATTATATAGATTATTAAAACAGGTGAGGAAACTTCCTGTTCTTCCAGGAGGTTTCAGAATCAACCCTGTGTGTGTGTGTGTGTGTGTGTGTGTGTGTGTGTGTGTGTGTCTTTTAGGTAGGATTTTCATTAAACTGTCTTCATGAGGGTTCTAGGTTATTCTTCCTCGGTAGGTTATAAGATTTCCTGCACTGAAACAAAGTTTGATCTACCGTGGATCATACAAAATATTTGAAAATGGGTTATCAATTGCTCATAAAGTGGCATAGACCACTTTACCAAGGAGACTGTATTACCCTATATATCTAGTTATCGATTATCTACATAGGTTTATAAAAAATATATACCTTTAATATTACAGAATTCCAGATCATATGTTATATGTACTTACATAGTGGGAAAATAATCATCAGATTTTTAAAAATATATATTTTATCGATTTTTTACAGAGAGGAAGGAAGAGGGATAGAGAGCTAGAAACGTCCATGAGAGAGAAACATCGAACAGCTACCTCTTGCACACCCCCTACCAGGGATGTGCCCGCAGCCAAGGTATCGAAATGCCCCTGACCAGAATCAAACCCGGGACTCTTCAGTCCACAGGCTGACGCTGTATCCACTGAGCTAAACCAGTTTCGGCTATCATCAGATTTTTATAAAATATGAGAGAATTCTAGAAGGCATGACCCAGGCATTTCGAAAGCCTATTGAGGCAGATCTGAAGGCAATTAAACCACTTGCCTTAATTGTTTTAAGTGTAATGTTCCTTATTTGCTTATATGTTAAACACCATTATGCAATTTAAAATTCACGGTTTGCAACCATGAATTAAAGTTTTTTGTAAGCAACAGCGTTCTCCAAATTATGGCACAGAGCTAATAGTCTTCAACAATGGAGACTCACTGAGATTTCTCAGGACGAAAGGAGAAATTAGCAACTAAAAGAACAGGTGAGCCGGGAGAAAGGCATAGGGGGCCTTTCCCGCTCCCATGGGGAGTACTGGTGCGGGGACAAAGTGCATGTTGGGTCTAGGACTCCTCGCGCACCTGGAGCAAAGGCGACTGTGGCTTCCAGAGACAGGCTGGGGACCTGTGTGCTGGGTGTTTTTGTCATGAAGTAAGTAATGTCTCACCCAAAGTTGAGAGGCGCTTCAAAATCTGTGAGCAACCCCAGGGGGGACAGAAAGATCCCTGACCAGAAATAATAAACCCTGATAAATAGTTTAAACAAAATCATGGGGGGTGGGGGAGAGACAATACAGCAGGAACCAAGCCTCTCAGTTATGATTGTGCGAAACCCTGCCTGAGGAAGAAGTGGCCGGAATGTAACCCAGGCGAGCATGTGTGGAGGGGGAGGGGAAGGAAAGAAAAAAGAGAAAAGGTAACTGAGACAGACACATCAGAGAAAACCAGCCTCAGAGGATGGCAGTGTGTTGCTGGGACTCATGTTGGGGTGTAGGGAATGGGGCACCCAACTGGCAAGCATTTAAGGGTGAGGAGGAGGAGGAGGAGGAAGAGGAGGAGGAGTCACCAAAGAGCCTCTAGTACTAAATAAAGCTGTGAGGAGAAAAACAGTCCCACAACTATTAGAAATAAAAGTAATGATGATAACAACTGCATTCCTGGAGGCTTTGGTTCTGTCTATCTAATCTATCTATCATCTATCTAACTATGTAACTCAACTTCTCTCTCTCTCTCTCTCTCTCTCTCTCTCTCTCTCTCTCTCTCTCTCACACACACACACACACACACACACACACACACACACCCTGAAAGAATTGATCGGTGGTTTTTACCTTCCCACAAACAATGTCAAGAAATAATGCCGATGAGCGTGTCAGAGCTGGACCCAGCTAGGAGTAGCTAAGTTAGTTAGTCTTTTCCCCGCAGGTTCCAGTACTACCAATTTAAAACCACCTCAGCGATTCACCTAAGGACACTTAGAAACACTGACTTTGTTGTAGCAACATAGTTTGTTTTCTAAAACTGAAAATATCAGGAGGCATAACAAGCGAGTTCTTTAGGATAAGCCTTTCCAAAGCCCAGAGCTTTAAAATGAGCCATTTTTGAAATAGATTAGGCAATGTCATTTTAAATTAAATTGTTGCTCTCTGTGCCTGCCTTTTAGTGAATTAAAAAAAAAAAACCAAACACCCACAAAACATTGTTCCTTAATTGATAACTTTTCTGTGAGAAGCAAAGTAACACCAGAAAGATCCTGGAGAGCTTTCTCCAAACGACGTATCAAATGCACAAAACAAAACAGGGATGGAGCCGTTTCTATAAGGGCTTTCAATTTCTGTTAGGAAGAAAAAGTCATGGCGTTTCTATTTCATGACGGATGGAGAGCGGGAAAACTGGTCGTTAAGTTGGCACAGTATCTCCTAGTGTCTGCCCTACATTCGAACAATAAGATGGTCTAATTTTGCAGATGGTATGTGACCTTTGGGTGAGGTGGCCAGGCATCCCGCTTTGGGCGGGACAGTCCCGATTTTTAACAATTTGTCCCACGAAATTCGGCAAGACGCGGGACAATTTGTTAAAAATCGGGACTGTCCCGCCCAAAGCGGGACGCCTGGCCACCTTACCTTTGGGGCCAGAAGTTCAGACGGGAGTAAGCCTAAGCAATTCTTATAGGCTCACGAAGGTGCAACGATTAGCTTTGCTGGCAGAAGGGAGGACCGTGGTAACTGCTTGTTTTACTTGGTTTTATTCTCTCATTCATTTGAAAACAATAAAAAGATCTCCTCGGGCATCTACCACATCCAGATTCCCTCAAGTCCACAAGGACAAATCATCCCAGTGATAAAAAGGAATGCTACTTTTTTGAAAGTCACAACGGAACCTCTTAAACAAATGCCCAGGGCATTACATAGATATAGATAGAGACAAACCAAGACTAAGTGGGAGGAAAATAGAAAACTGTGCTCTGAAAATCACAGAAGCAGAGGTCAAGACAGCCGGGACAACCTAGAGGATCAATGGGTTGGAGAGAGGACTGCGCTGAAAGAAGAGAGAAGCCTGCAGAGGCACGCTCCGGGTCAGGGGATTGAAAGCTGTTTATGGATCCATCCTTCTGGCCCAAAGGACCCGGGCCTTTAACAAAATTTAAAATCGAAAGTGACAAGTGCTTCCTCTCTGCACAGAGGATTCAACAAAATAGTCTCTTTTCAGGCAAGACACGATCTTGAGAGAGAGAACTTCCTATAAGCTTACCAAGTTGTTGGAGTTCATTGAAAACATGGCAGTTTGGTCCATTTGAGAAGGATGTGTAGCTCTTAGATGAAAGAAAGCCAACTCTCGCTGAAACCGGTTTGGCTCAGTGGATAAAGAGTTGGCCTGAGGACTGAAAGGTCCCAGGTTCGATTCCGGTCAAGGGCATGTACCTTGGTTGTGGGCACATCCCCAGCGGGGGAGTGAGCTGATCAATGTCTCTCTCTCACCGATGTTTCTAACTCTCTATCCCTCTCTCTTCCTCTCTATAAAAAAAATCAATAAAATATATTTTTAAAAGAAAGAAAGAAAGCCAACTCTCTCCTGCCCCAACGCACACACATTGCAATCCATGTATCCTTCTCCCCTTTCGGGTAGATCAGAAAATGTATCATCTTTACCTGTGGGAATTAATGAGGAACATAAGTAAAATCACTCTTTGGAGAATGCTTCTATTATACCAGTGGATCCAAAGGAATTACCAGGTTTAGTGAAAAGTTTCCAGAACTTATGCACACACAAAATATGGTTGTGGCAAATATATTTAATTTATCTTAGCGCTCAAGGCTGGATACTGACTCAACTCTAGATACTGACCCATCACATGGATACGCCCATAAAACAACGTTCATCTATTTGTGAAAACAAAGTATTATTTTAACCTATGTTATTGTCATATTTCCACTTTATTAAAACCCTTCCAGCCCAACCACAGTGGCTCAGTGGTTGAACGTTGACCTATGAACCAGGAGGTCACAGTTCAATTACTGGTCATGTCCAGATTGCAGGCTTGATCCCAGTAGGGGGTGTGCAAGAGGCAGCCAATTAATGATTCTCATCACTGATGTTTCATTCTCCTCCCTTCTTCTCTGGAAGCAGTAAAAAATATATTTTTTTAAAAAAACTTGCTAATTTACTCCCCTGTTAGTTTTATTTGGTATTAATTGCCAGAGAAAACAGAAGGTATTTCAATAAATAGTTGTTCATGTGATTTCCCCTGTACCTTGAGTACGGGAAACAGCATTGAGTGGACTTTTATTTCTGTACTTGCTTTTCCTCTGCATGTGCTTGTAGCCTTAGCGAACACTGCTCTCTGTGCTTTTGCATGAGATGAAACTTATTTGTCACCGTTTTCAGGCAGATTCCAGCTGCACAGGTCTCTGTCCTCAGGTCAAAGGCTTTTGGGGAGAGCAGGGGGAGGCAGGCTGGCATATAATTTATTTTTTTCAAATGGTGAATCAGTTGTTCGAAACCACTAATGTTTATCCTAATGTTTATCCATATTTCCTCACAAGAGGCACTTTGCAAATGAAACAAAATGTATATTCATTGGGTTAATTAAGAGAAAGGGGCCAAATTTCATGTTCAAAAGGAGAGAAAAGTCAGGAGAAAAAAAAGGAAGACTTCCATCAGATAAAAATGTCAGACAACTGTTTATTAAAACACATCCTGTTTTCCCCGACAGTTAGTACCAAATAAAACTAAGAGGGGATGAGGCATTAGAAAAAGTTTAGTAAAGTGGAGCTATAACATAACCTGAAAATATGACAATAATACAATAAGGCTTTGTTTTTACAGTTGGATGAGATATTAGTTTCTAGGGCTGCCATAACAAGACGCCACAGTAACCTAAACAACCACAGGTCATTATCTCACAGTTCTTGACATGGAGGTGCAAGGTCAAGGTGTCAACAGGGTTGGTTTCTTCTAAAGGCCATGACGGAGATGGTTTGCTGATAACCTTTGGCGCTACTTGACTAATGAGCACAATACTCCAGACTCTGCCCGATCCCCTTTTATGTGCATCTGCCTTTGAGTGCAAACTATATGGGCAAATTTTTGGCATCAGAACTAGAACCACCGCTGAAGAGTGGCAGAGCTGAGCTTTTTTGGTGGCACTGCCTGACAAGCAAACACTCCTCCTCTCTTCTGTAGACTGTCTTAGCTTAACAATAAAGCTTTTCATAATTAGAATATGACTAACGTGTGCAAGACTTGCCCTGTCTCCACGCCTCACTTTGTGACACATGACTCAGCACTGCTGGGATGTAACACTCCAAACAGCTCTCAGAACTGTAAGAGTCAAGTGTAAGAGTCAAAACAGATGGGTGGTGTGGGTGACAAGCGTGGTATGGCTTAAGATCCATTAATCCTAGCTGAAACCGGTTTGGCTCAGTGGATAGAGCATCAGCCTGCGGACTGAAGGGTCGCAGGGTTCTATTCCGGTCAAGGGCATGTACCTTGGTTGCGGGCACATCCCCAGAAGGGGGAGTGCAAGAGGCAGCTGGCCGATGATTCTCTCTCATCAATGTTTCTAACTCTCTATCCCTCTCTCTTTCTCTCTGTAAAAAAAATCAATAAACTATTTTTTAAAAAAAAAAAAAAAAGATCCATTAATCCTAAATATATACAGAGGTTTTACTGGATAAATGAACCCCCAAAAATGAATGGAAATGTTGTATGGATAGACTTGGAGATATTGAAAAAGAGAAAGTGAACAACGCTTTCTTCGGAATACCATCTTTGACAAAAACATGTTGTAGACTCACTGTTGTAGTCTCCCTGGTGGCCCCGGAACACCCTCTTGCTTCAAAATGACTCCAAATCTCACATGCTCCAATCCTAAGGTCATTACTATTAATCATCAATGATCTTCCATTTCTTCGGTGCTGGGTCTAATGTTTTATGTATTAATTTGGACGTTAAATATTGGATTTCTAAAACTTTTCTATGTGAGTGAGTTTGCATTTATAGAGTCTGACGTGCATTCTAATATTTCTCGGACTATTTGAATAATGTCTAGTTTTCATATAATGACTTTCTCTCTTTCTGGCCTAAAATTGGCAATAACTCCCAAATGTACTCAGGTTCCTATTGAAATTCCATATATTAAAATAAAAGACTCCGTGGAGACATTGCTGTAGTTTTCCCCTCTTTTAATGTCTCCTCCTTTGGGATTCAGATTCTCAACGTTGACAGACAACTGCCAGCCAATAGGGACTACTGGTAAAAAAAAAAAAAAAAAAAAAAAAAAGGAGTCTTTAACTTGCTTTAATTGAGTGATCCTGCCTCCATGTAGTTTAACTTTTCAATTGCATAACGGTAATTCTTAAAGCTGTTATCCAAATATGAGCAAGCAAAAAAGACCACCTTTTCCTTTGGAACTTTGAAGTAATTAAATACATTTCTACTGAAATAGCTGATGCACAAACCATGGGCAAAAGTGGTACACACAGTCTCAACCATAGATTTGAAAGTAACTTTAAACCTATTATAGTCTAGATAGGCAAGACAAGATGAAATTGAGTTAAACTGTGCTATCGTGCTATCTCATGCTAATTTGTTTTTTGACTAATTGGTGACCTGGATAAATGACTCTCTATCACCAGCAGGAGACCAAAGAAAGATGTAGTTCAGTTCATATGTATATAAGTCAGAGTAGACTATGACAAATAGGAAAAGAAGCCATATGTTTTAGTCAAAGAGTGAGAAGCTATGCACTGTGTGAGTTTTTCGTTGACGCATTAAAAGAAGGCGCTAAGTTATACTCTCAGGGGCATTTAAACTCTATCAAAAAACTGTCCAACTGGCATGGTGGTTGAGCATCAATCTATAAACCAGAAGGTCATGATTCAATTGCTTTGATTCCCAATCAGAACACCTACCAAGTTGTGGGTTTGATCCCCAATGGAAGGTGTGCTGGAGGCAGCCAATCAATGATTCTCATCATTGATCTCTCTCTCTCTCTCTCTCTCTCTCTCTCTCTCTCTCTCTCCCTTCCTCTCTCTGAAATCAATAAAAAATATATATTTAAGAAAAATAAACAAAAAACTGTGAATGGTCTGGGAGTTACAATTTTATGGACGTTGATAAAAAAACATGGAACTCCTGGGTCAGGGGCAAAGAAAAGTTTAATACTTATAGCAATAATAGAAGCCAAATTATCAGCATTTTTGCACTGATTCCTTGAGCCTAATTACCACATAGCAAAGTGAAAAGAGATAAGTGGCACCTGCACACATAATAGATTACATTACATAAGCAGAATCAAGAGTTTAGGGAATCCAAATTGTTTAAAATGGGCAGTAAGCATGCCTGCTCTTTGCTCCGGAGAGCTGAGCCTCTACTTTCCAAGGCTGTAATCAAACACCCTCCTGGTTCCAGGGGCAAAACTATATCATCCAAGGCTGTTGGCTACACAAACATCCTTAAACGGCAGTCTAAAACAGTGGTCCCCAACATGGGGCACATGCCCCACAGGTTGGGGGGCGGGGGCAATTCAAAAATGAGTAACAGTGAATATTTTGCATTTCTTATGGTTCTAGGGGCCTCATAGACAGCATATAAATATATATAGTGACATATTTATGCATTTCAGTTCTCTATTATATGTGTTGAAACTTTATTTGCTATTTTTTCATATCACTTCATGCTAGTATTTTTTTCAAACAATTTCTTAATGATTTCTTCCTCAGTACTTCAACTGTCCTTTTGTTCTTTTATCTTTCTCTTTCATGGATGCCATGCTCTTTGGAAGCTTGTTTAGACCAAGTTAATGGCCTTTTAGGCTTCCTCCATGTGACTAAGAGCTCACTTTTGAATAATGAAGAATGATATGTTGCAGGGGGTGGTCATCAGGATTTTAGAGATGCTTAGGTGGGGCATTGCCAAAAAACAGTTGGGAACTACTGGTCTAAAATAAAAGGCAGTGAGTGCAGCTGCTCAGAAGCTACACAGAAAAGCTAGAGATCTGTGAAGAGGTGTCTCCCCAAATCCCTGAAAGCCTTTCCCATGCTTGCGCATTACACAACATTAAAAAAAAAGCTAATCTATACTAATAAGAGAGAAATATCATAATTGGCCATCACTCCACAATGGCCACAGCCCAATCAGGAGAGAATATGCAAATTAGTGGGACAAAGACGGTGGCAGCCACGGAACCAGCTGGAGTGGGTGACCCACGCTTCCCACCTGCCCTGGCCAGCCGCTGAAGGAGGAGCCTGTGGGCAGCAGCCACGGAGCCCCCGACTCTGAAGGAGTGTGGCCAGCCTGAAAACAGCCCTCAGCCCCGCACCCAGGATGGCCATACATGACCCTCACTCCATGGGGGCCTGGCTGGCCTGCAAATTGGCCCAGCCCCTCGCCTAGGCTGGCACCATCCCCAGTGGGGACTCCCAGCCCTATGGGGGCATGGCCAGCCTGCAAACCACTACAGGCCCCTCACCTAGGCCACCGTGCCCTCCAAGGGAACCCCTATCCTGATCTGGGACACCCTTCAGGGCAAACCAGCTGGCCCCCACCCATGCACCAGGCCTCTATCTATACTAATAAAAGGGTAATATGCTAATTAGACTGGGAGACCTTCCAGGTGCTCTTCTGGACAAAGCCATGGTGGTGGGGCCGATGTAGAGGCGGTTAGGGGCCAAGAGGGGAGGGCAGTTATGGATGATCAGCCCAGTGGGGGTGGAGGGCATTGAGGGTGATCAGGCTGGGGGGGGGAGGCAGTTGAAGGTGAGCAGGCTGGCAGGGGGTGTCAGTTGGGGCAAGCAGGCTGGCAGGCAGGTGAATGGTTAGGAGCCAGAAGTCCCAGACTGCCTACAGGGATGGGGCCTAAACTGGCAGTTGGACATCCCCCGAGGGGTCCCAGATTGGAGAGGGTGCAAGCCGGGCTGAGGGACACCTCCCCCCATGCACAAATTTTGTGCACCAGGCCACTGGTGTTTTATATAACCAGTGTGTTTACATGTGTAGCTAAAAAGTACCAAAAAAAATCATAAAGAATAAAATATCAGTGTTTTACTTTTCATAGTGTTTAACATCAGCTAGAATCATCCTTTGATTTCGTATCCTGGTCCTGTTTAGGAGACAGAATATATTCCCAGAGAGTTGTGAAGATGTACAAGGTTTCCCAAACGTTCTCGTTTTTTCCCTAAATTCTTTTATGCAAATCCAGTTTCTCCTTTAGAATTTTACTCTCGTTTCCTACGTGTAGAATGTGTACCCTTCTGTCTTCTTTCCCTTTGTTACACATGACTGTGTTTGGTGCCTGGAGGAAGATTTCATCTGGCCAATTAGGCCAGGCTTATTACCTTCCTGCTATCAGTTTTACCTCTGGAGCACCTCTGAAGTCACAGTAATTGTTTAATGGGCCAGAAAACATCTGGTGACAACACAGGACCTCTGGACTCTGGACTCTTGTGAATGTCTCCGGAGGTTCTGTCATTTGGCCTCTGCTGGGAAACTGACATTCTGTGAGTGAGATTAATGGGCTGACCTCATTGAGGCCACTAATAAGCTATTCTTTTTTCTTGAAAGAATGTTCTGTCCAATTTATACACATACATAGTACAGCACCAGAGACGTTCATTTTTCTACCTTCTTTGTCTTATGACAGCATTTAGTGTCCTGGGAATTATTAAAAGCTTCACACCATGCCATCTGCCTGACCTCGGTAGGTACTTGCATCTGAGATTCAGTATTTAAAAGACAGTAATGAGAAAGAGATGGGAAACTGCTAGCCCACAGCTTTTTATCTATCGATCATAGCAGATAGGGAGCCAAATCTTGGTTAACAGCAGGTATTATTTTCTTAAGAAGAGTTGGGGAAGAAGTGATCAACTTAACGGATGTGAAGATGGTAGGGCATGAGAACATGATATATCAAATAAAGATAATTGCCTGGTATCCATGATATTAAGAGTTAGGAAAGATACAAGGTATAATGAGTTATGATTCTGTCACTTGAAAAGTGTTACCTATGAGTAAAGATATAGAGGTATGAAAAGTTATGCAGCAAATAAGATCAAATAAAGTATCTATCTATATAAAAGCCCAAGTAACCGAACGACCAGTCGACTGGTCACTATGACACACACTGAACCAGGGGGTAAGACACTCAATGCAGGAGCTTCCCCCTGGTGGTCAGTGCACTCCCACAGCCAACCTCCCGTGGCCGATCTCCTTCCCCAGCCCCACCAGCCAACCTCCGGTGGCCCCGATCAGCCCCAATCACTGGCAGGCTGAGGGATGCCACGCATGCACAAATCCATGCACTGGTCCTCTAGTATAGTAAAGAAAGGGAACATATGTCTTTAGGGAATAGGAGAAAATGATCATTTACCAACCGGCAAAGATTTAAGTGTTTCAGTGTTCACGAGAGAGGGGGCTCCAGGCTAGCAGTGACAAGGGAAAGCTCTTACTTCAATTATGCATGGCAGCCAGTTGTCTGTTAATGTGGAGAGTCTTTGAATCCCAGGAGAGGAGAAAAAAGAGGGGAAAACTACAGTGATGTGTTCACTTAGTCTTTCTTTAAAAAAAAAAATACATTTTTATTGATTTTTTTACAGAGAGGAAAAGAGAGGGACAAATAGCTAGAAACATCAATAGGAGAGAAATATCGACCAGCTGCCTGCTGCACACCCCCATTTGGGGATGTGCCCGCAACCACTGTACATGCCCTAGACCGGAATCGAACCTGGGACCCTTCAGTCCACAGGCTAACGCTCTATCCACTGAGCCAAACTGGTTTCGGCAGTCTTTTTTTTTTTTTTTTTTTTAATATATGGAATTTAAATAGGGGCTAAAACCGGTTTGGCTCAGTGGATAAAGCATCGGCCTGCAGACTGAAGGGTCCCGTGTTCGATTCTGGTCAAGGGCATGTACCTTGGTGTCAGGCACATCCCCAGTAGGGGGTGTGCAAGAGGCAGCTGATCAATGATTCTCTCTCATCGATGTTTCTAACTCTCTATCCCTCTCTCTTCCTCTCTGTAAAAAAATCAATAAAATATATTTAATAAATAAATAAATAAATAGGAGCCTGAGTACATTACTAGTTATTGCCAATTTTAGGCCAGAAAGCAAGAAAATATTTATATGAAAACTAGACATTATTCAAAGAGTCCAGGAAATATTAGAATGCATGTCAGACTATATAAATGCAAACTCCTTCACATCGTTTTTAGAAATCCAACATTTAATGTCCAAATTAATATATGAAATATTAGGCACAGCACTAGAGAAACGGAAGATCGTCAATGATTAATAGTAATAACCTTAGGATTGGAGCATGTGAGATTAGAGTAATTTTGATGCAAGAGGGGTGTTCCTGGGGCCACCAGGGAGACTACAACAGTGGTTCTCTACCTGGTTTTGTCAAAGATGTCTTTGGTATTCCAAAGAAAGGGTTATTTACTTTCTCTTTTTCAATATCTCCAAGTCCATCCACACAACGTTTTCATTCATTTTGGGGTGTTCATTTGTCCCCTGAAACTCATGCATACTCAGGATTAAGGAACCCTGTTCACAAAGGTTTATTAAGCCCCATCATCGCTGAGATCTGTTTTGACTATTACATTCCAGCAGTGCTGAGCCATGCATTATAAAGTGAGGAATGGAGATAGGGCAAGTTTTGGATACCTTAGTCATATTCTAATTATGAAAGGCTTTATTGTTATTTCCAGACAGTCTAAAGAAGAGAGGAGGAGTGTTTGCTTGTCAGGAAGCGCCATTTAAAAAGTTCAGCTCTACCACTCTTCAGCTACGGTTACATTTCTGATGCCCAAATTTGCCCATTATAGTTTGCACTCATTGGTGTGATTATTTAAAACTTCAATGTCCATAGAAGAGTATGCCTTGAGATGAGCAGTATTTGACCTTTATGTTTTTACTATTAACAGGGGTATTATGCTCAAAATCCAGGTCTGCTGGAGCCCAACCGTTCACCTGCCTGCCTGATTGCCTCTAACAGCTTCTGCCTGCTAGCCTGATCACCCCCTAACTACTCCCCTGCCAGCCTGATCAATGCCTAATTGCTCCTCTGCCAGCCAGGTTGTTCCTAACTGCACTCCCCTGCAGGTCTAGTCGCCTCCAACTACCTTCCCCTGCAGGCTTAGTTCCCCCCAACTTTGAGCATGTTTTCATATGTCTCTTGGCCTTCCTTATGTCCTCTTTCAAAGAGTATTTATTTAGGTCTGTTGCCCACTTTTGACTGGATTACTTATCTTCCTTTTGTTAAGTTGTATGAGTTCCCTGTAAACGTTGGAGCTTAAACCCTTATTGGAGATAACATTAGCAGCGTGAGATCTCATGATATCTGAAAACAGAGAAGGCCCTGGAAGGGAAGGAGATAACATTGGCAAATATGTTCTCCCATGTAGTGAGCTTTCTTGTTCTTTTGTCCATGGTTTCTTTTGCTGTGCAGAAGCTTTTTATTTTGATGCTTGAATAATCTTGATTCAGAGCTGGCCAATCCCAAACTAATTCTTTAAATTGTCACCAACAACTCTACTTGGTCTATGTTCTGGAATGGATAGGGAATCGGAATCCTATTTACTTTTCTCTTTGTGCTCCTTTTTCTATGTTATGACCACTTGAGTTTCAGAAGACAATAATGTGAAAAGCTCCCAGTATAGTTGTTCATGAAACATTATTAAACCTTGTTTTCAATCTAGGAAATCTGTGTATTCTTTTCTTAACATAGAGAATGAAGTAGAGGCATTGTGACTTTGCTGACCCCACTCATGCCCTTCCACATCTCCTTCCCTTTAAGGCCCTTCTCTGTTTTCAGGTATCATGAGATCTCATGCTGCCATTTATTACCCATAATAAAGAAAACCCATGGGATAAACCTAACTAATATATAACAAGAATATTTAACTTTTTGTACTAACTTGAATACTTACCAGCTGTTCACCTTTAGGAATCTATCTTAAACATCACATACAATATAGGAGTTATAATAACTGCTTTGAGAAACTTATTGTTGGACTTCTGGTGTCTGGTTTTACATGTAAGGAGCTTGTAAGCCACTATTCTGTGCTAATAAACAAGTAAAAAGCTGAACAGACTGAAAAATCCATAGCTCTTGGTTGTTGCTATTTTGTTGGTACCATCTTACACCTGTCAGAATGGCCAACATCAACAAAACAACAAACAACAAATGTTGGCAAGGTTGTGGAGAAAAAGGAACCCTCGTGCACTGCTGGTGGGACTGCAGGTTGGTGCAACCACTGTGGAGAACAGTACGGAGCTTCCTCAGAAAACTGAAATTGGAACTCCCATTTGACCCAGTAATCCCACTCCTAGGAATATATCCCAAGAAACTAGAAACACCAATCAGAAAGGATATATGCACCCCTATGTTCATAGCAGCACAATTTACAATAGCTAGGATTTGGAAACAGCCGAGGTGCCCATCAGCAGATGATTGGATCAAAAAACTATGGTACATCTACACAATGGAATACTCTGCTGCCATAAAAAAGAAGGAATTCTTATCATTTGCAGCAACCTGGATGGAACTGTAGAACATCATGCTGAGTGAAATAAGCCAGTCAATGCAAGAGAAACACCACATGACCTCACTCATTTATGGATATTAAAGAACATTATAAACTGATGAACCAAACGATAGATATAGAGACAGTAAAGCAACAAGCAGACTGTCAAATTATAGCGGGAAGGGGAGGGAGATCTGGAGGAGATAAGAGATCAACCGAAGGACTTGTATGCATGCATATAAGTACAACCAATGGACACAAAACTCTGGGAAGGGAAGGCATGTATGGGGGGGGGGTGGCCAATGGTAAGATATGTACACAGATAATAATTTAATAAAAAAATAAACAAGTTAAAAATAAATAAAATTGCCGTTTAAAAATATTTTCCATTAAGCATTTTTATATTATGCAACAATAATTCATAATATTTAGTATGCTGTATTGTCAATAGCAATTGTAGGACCTCTAACTGGAACACCAATAGGTAGGTAGAAGCTGTTGGATAATATACTAGTTGAATAATAGGCCCTCGTTGACTTATATATTATTGTGGAGGAAGTAATTGAAGTCATAGAGTAACTAGGTTTTTTCTGTGTACACATATGCAAAAAAGAGCAGAAGGTAGATACTAACTATCCTCACAGGTGAGGAATTAGCTGAGGATCTCATGAAGAGTTTGGAGAAGGACTGATCAGCGGTGTTCACAGACAGCCACAGCAATGTAACATGACATTACATTCACCATGTATCTAAAGGAAGTAACAGTGTTGCATATACTTCTGCATGCTTATTATGATGTAGAAAATATTCTCAGATCTTTACATATGTGAATTCATTTAATCCCCACAACCCTTTAAGATAAGGTCAGTAAGGTAAGTAAGATAGGCTGGTAAAGTATCCACACTAGGATTTGCCACTGATGAGTCTGGCTCTAGAAGTCAGGCCCTGAGCCCCTGTTCTGCATAGTCTCCAAATGCTTCAGCAAGCAAACTTTTTATAAGAATTATGTTCCAAGAACTATAACGTTCTTGAATAAACTTTTTATTTCACGTCAACATGAAACCAAGAAAGCGAACTGTTCCTTGTGAGACCAGAAATATAATTTGTCAAACTGGGAACACAAAATGCTCCTTCCCTGTTGGTTATTAGTCTAACACAGTAGTC
This sequence comes from Vespertilio murinus, assembly GCA_963924515.1. NCBI lineage: Eukaryota > Metazoa > Chordata > Mammalia > Chiroptera > Vespertilionidae > Vespertilio > Vespertilio murinus. The sequence goes on along the minus strand of OZ004711.1, from coordinate 78,186,726 downwards.
TGCAAATTGCGACTCGTGAGCCCCATGTGGCTCTTTGGCCCCTTGAGTTTTTAGCAAAGACCAGCTTAGGAGTACCCTAATTAAGTTAATAATAATGTACCTACCTATATCATTTAAGTTTTAAAAATGTGGCTCTCAAAAGAAATTTCAATCGTTGTACTGTTGATATTTGGCTCTGTTGACTAATGAGTTTGCCGACCACTGGTCTAACACATTTATAGGATTTTGCTCAGTCCTTAGAATGAACTATTCCAAATATGGAACGACAAGAGAATCCTGCTCAACCCAAAAATAACTGGACTTAAAGGGAGAGAATTTTTTCCCCTTTAAAGATAAAGCACTTGAGATATTTTCTAGAAACATGTGGTTGGAAAGGTTTGTCAAATAGTTGGATATGAACAGTTCTTTAGGAAACTTGACATATGGGAAGTGGAATTATTTTGGAAACCTATGGGCAATTGATTACCATATTCATGTTGATAAAAACTTGAACTTTTGCATGTGTAGGATCTTAAGAACTGGTAGCAGTTTACTTATGTTTTAATCAAAGTGCTGATATAGCAAAGGCAAAAATAAGAGATGTCAAAAAGAGGGGACATATTTTTTCACAGTAGCTGCTGATGTCTAAAACTCAGTTCATGTAGTTTACTTAACTAGATGCAGACTGTAGGATGTTGGAGGATGTTTGCTCTGAACATGCAATTATTTTATCCCTGCAACACTTGGACCCCTACAGAGATGCTATCAGGCTTGCTGATTGAAAGAACTCTTTCTGAGCCAAGAAAGCAGGAATTTTGATGAATATTTTGTGAATACTGTTAAACTGCTACATACAATGCTCTCATGAGCATGGTAAATAGCTTACCTCTTGAAGACATGGCATTACCTTATGACAAAAATTAGGTAGCAAGGTTTATTTTCTACTTGATTTTATTTCTTAGTTTTGTGTATATTGTGGTCATGGAAAAATGAATTATTTTTCCCTTTTTATTATGAAAACATGATACATGTATAAAAATAGAGAGAAAAACATAACTAAGACGCTGTTTCAATAAATCTCAACTTCTAGGCACTTTTGTTCACATACTCCTGTTCAATATGTCATTGTCTAGATCAGGGGTGGGCAAACTTTTTGACTCGAGGGCCACAATGGGTTCTTAAACTGGACCGGAGGGCCAGAACAAAAGCAACCTGACCATGCTGGCACTCTCATCTTGGGCTGCTGGTGAAAGAGCGGAGGGGAGAGCAAGAGAACCCTCTGCTCTTTCGGCTCTGCAGACCGGATAGAACAGCTGAACGGGCCAGATCCGGCCCGCGGGCCGTAGTTTGCCCACGGCTGGTCTAGAGGCACCATTTTTATTGAACCAGACAACTGTGGATGAACTATTGGGCTGTTTCCTGTCTTTTGCTAGAAGACAATAAATGGTGCTCCATTGAATAGTTTGATGTATATGACTTTTTCATATATTTTCTGTGGGATAGATGCCTATACCTGGGATTTCTTTGTCAATGGGTAAAAGCAAATGTCATTTCACTCAATGTGGTAGATTATTTGAAAGATGTGACCTCAACTATTCTCCTATCTACATTTATACAGCCTTGCCTTGGGACTTTGCAACTCTTCCCATCAACAAACAGAATGTATTTCTCCACTTGTTGAATCAGGGATGGCCTTTGTGAGTTACTTTGGCCAATAGAATGTGGTGAAAAGTGACCGTGTATAATTCTGATCCCAGGACTCAAAAGGTCTTGCACACTTCAGCTCACATTCTGGGGATCACTGCCATCACCAAGTAAACAAGCTCAGTCAAATATATATATATATATATATATATATATATATATATATATATATATATATATATATAATCTTGAAGACATTACCTTATGGCATTACCTTATGACAAAAAGGCCAGCCCCCGGAGCTGGAATGGACACGGACAGGGATGGGGCAAGGGGGTAGGGGGGCTGGCCCAGAGAGGAAACAGAGGGCCTCCCTCCTGCAGAAGCAGCTCGGGTCCCTGGCGGCTCCCATGGAAGCAACACAGCTCCCACGAAAGCGGCGGTTGGCCTACTATGTGCAATATGGCACGATGGGCTACTAGTTGAAAGATAAAAGACTACCTAGGGAAAGCCTTGTCACCTTGTTTCTCTTAGCCAGTGCTCCAGCCAGATACGTGAGATGGCCCAGTCACGATCACCAAAGCTCAGCTGAGCTCAGCCAAGATCAGAAGCATTGCTCAGGTGAGTTTCGTCCTAAATTTCCAACCCACAGAATTGTAACTGAATAAATAGTTGTTGGTTTGCTACTAAATTTTGAAGTAGTTTGTTAGCCAGCGATAATTTACTTATATACTACAGAACTGCCAAATTCCCTGCTGTTGATATTTTAGCATTTTCTTATCCCAACAGTAATGTATAAGAGTATTTCTTCTCTGCTATAGAATGTTATCAAAATTTTGAAATTTTTCCACCTAAAAGGTAAAAAAATCTATATAAGTATTATTTTTTTTTGCATCTCTCTTTTTATAAATGAGGTTGAGTGTCTTTTCAAGTGAGTAAGCATTCCTCGTTTGTGACCTCATGAAAATCTTTGCTTTTCTATCCACCATTAATGAGCATGTTTATTAAAGCACTTGGGCACATCCAACAAAGGAATGGAGATGATTTAGAAAACTGATTTAAAGTAAGCTTCCCGATTTTTGGACCTATTTATTAAATTCCTTACCTTCTCACCTTCCTAATGAATTGCTTTTGCAAGAGCTAATGAACACCATTAGTTTCATGAACTCTTTCTTCTAAATTAAGACACGAATAGCCTATTAGCTGAACAATAGGAATGAGGTCATTTGAAATGGTTGATTTTCACAAGTAGTACAATGAAAAGCAGCTTTACAGGACCAAATCAGAAATCTCTAGCTCCAATGTAATGAAGTATACACATAAGGTTCTACACTTAATGGTTATGTTTTTTTCCTAAGCTAACGTTAGAAATATATCTAACTCTGCTGCTCAGAGTAAACCAAATTCTTCCCCCTTGGTAAGTTAACTTTCAAAAATAACTCCATTTTCTGGATAACTTGGTAAGGTAACTTAACAAGTTATCCAGAAAAGAAAAAATATGGAAATAATATATGCAAAGAAGTAGAGTTTATTGTCTCCATTTTTGTCCTTTACTAAGAACTAATGGCAACAGGGAGGATGAACCATGAGCACATCCATGAATCGGGGTCTGGGTCTATCTGTTCCAGGAAAGTCTAGCACCTGTACATTCCCACCTTTCTGTTCCTCCTCCATTTTTTCTCTTATCCCAGCAGGTGGGAACGCTCTGTGTATCCATCTGTCACCTTGAAAGCAGCTGGATAGGTGCTGCTTTGTTCATCTAAATATCGCCAGCCATGTCCGATACCCAAAACATGACAGATGTTCAATAAATATTTGTTCAGCTAAGAAAAGCTAAAAGGTAATTGTTAGAATTATTTAAAGTATCCACCTTAATGGTAATTATGAATATGGAAATATAGTCACAAAACTTCCAGAACTTGCCATAAAAGTGACTCCCTACTCAAATATTCTTAAAGGTTTTAAAGACATTCTTAGTAACACGTTATTTACAGTAAAGCAGAACAGCTGAATAAGGTATAAGGAAGACTAATTATTTATTTTATAATTTGCTATTTCACACTGAAAATATCCTGATATTGGCATCACATAAGCGAGGGAAGGAGCATGCAGGGAAGAAAATGAATTCTTTCAACGAGATGAATACCTTTCTTACTATATTGGCTTTATGAACAAAGGTGTGAAACATTCTCTAAACCACTTTCTCAGGACCCACACCTTCTCGGCCCACATGGGAAGAGGACAGGATATATGAATTTATATATGTGTTCCGTGTCCTTGTAATTAATTGCTCTGAGCTTCTTTGCTGTTTTACAAAATGATATTCCAGGTTAGTAATAACTTAGTACCGATTACAATGTACCCTGTACTTTCAAACACTTTAACCCACGTTGCATGTAGCTCGCAGCATAGTGGAGTGAAGTGGAGTCACAAATATCTGGCTTTAGTTCTATGTTTCTCTAGTGGTCACACCTGTGCATGTGACTTAGCTTCACTGCCTAAAATCTCAAACTCTGAGTTTCCTCATCTAGAAAACTGGGAAGTGTAAGATGCCAAATATGAAACTGCCCAGAGCATACCTGGTGAAAACACGGTGTTCAATAACTGTGGATGCCTTTCCTGTCCTTCCTGAAAATGATGAATCTCATAATGAAACACGTGTTAATGGCACTGAAAAACTCAGCTCTGACACTGGTTTGAACTTGGGTGGGTTGCTTACACTCTTTGAGCTTCTGTTTCCTCCTCTGTGAGATGGGGATATTGAGAAAAGTGAATGTGGTTGGCAGAGGTCAGTGTCCAGTGAATGTTAGATTAATTTCTTTTCTTTATTTAGGATTATTGTACTGGAAATTTATAAATGACTATGTTAATTTGATAGGACACCTGAAAACCAAGAGCAAACCTATGATAGTTGATTTTCTCTGAACTGCCATCACTGACTGACGGAATCAGAAAAAGTAGCCTGGAGCAGGAATTCGTGGTTTCCTAAACGCTGATAATGCATCCTGACATATTAGTAGGGTTTCACCCAATGCATTTCTCCTTTAAATCCATCAGTAAATTATTTCCCAGTCCAGGCAATGGACTCATGTTACCATAACCTCAGGGTTTAGCATCCCCTTTCAGAATTTTTAGCCCTGTTCTATTTTGTTTTTTAAACCAGAAACATGATGAGCTAATTAGGGGAAGAAAGGCAAGGAAATGAACCCCAGGGGTTCTGCAGAGAGAGGGCAGTAAAGATTTGAACTGAAATCTGGTCTGATCTGAGAAACAAAATCTTGGTTATTTTGCCATTTTGCCAATGACACTATTTCCAGTCAATATAAAACAAGTACTGGAATAAAATGGAAATCTCCCTGTTAGGGGTCCAGGAGTAAATACTGAAAAAAGGACTCTGTGTTCAGCAGAAAGACATAACCTCTCTTTCAGGACAAACAGTACTATTGGTCATGGAGGAGCATTGACTACTCAAGATTCATCCTAAAAAATAAAATCATTTTACTTCATCACCGACTGTCAAATCCTGTTCCAATGACTCCTCTTAGAGTTACCAAGGTCAAGGGGAAGAGGTGCAAATTGGCCCTAGTCATTTGGCTTAGTGGATAGAGCATGAACACATGGACTGAAAGGTCCAGGGTTCAGTTCTGATCAAGGGCATGTACCTTGTTTGCAGTTTCCTCAGCCCTGGTCAGAGTACATGCAGGAGGCAACCAATCAATGTGTCTCTCTCACATCAATGTTTCACTCTGTCTCTCCCTCTCCCTTCCACTATGAAAAAAGAGAAATGCAAGTTGGAAAGCAGTGGAAAGGTATATCTTCATTCCAAGAATCATGCTTTTTGTCTGCTGTGTTCATGCTCACCCCATCAGAGGATCCAAGACTAAAAGATATGATCAGTTGTGAGAAATGGTTTAGCCATAATAAAATCAGATAATAATGGCAATAAATAAAATAGTTAATGATATAACATACACAGTTTACAATGTGTGTAGCTTATTAATTTTGTTCATGTCCTAGTTACATTTTTTTCTTACTAATGTGCCGAATCCAGTCATTGCATATCCTAAGACTCAAATCAAAACTAGGTGAGCCAGTGGTTTTCTTTATAACTTATGTGTAATGTTTTTATTTAGAATTAGCTTATCCTGCTGAAACTGGTTTGGCTCAGTGGTAGAGCGTCGGTCTGCGGACTGAAGGGTCCGGGGTTCGATTCTGGTCAAGGGCATGTACATTGGTTGCGGGCACATCCCCGGTTGGGGGTGTGCAGGAGGCAGCTGGTCGATGTTTCTCTCTCATCGATGTTTCTGGCTCTCTATCTCTCTCTCTTCCTCTCTGTAAAATATCAATAAAATATATTTTAAAAAATAGAATTAGCTAGTCCTGAGTTAACAAATTTACTAAAGTGTTCTAGATATTATCAACCAAAATCTGATGTGAAAAAAACCTATATTGTTGTAGGGCAGCGATTTCAACTGGTGTGTCACAGCACATCAGTGTGTTGCAAGAATGTTTAAAACATGCAGTACCTGACTATTTAATCAGAAGCACTGACTTTTTTCCCTTACATTGTCAAATAAAAAAAATGACAATAGCTAACACAATAGTTATTGAGTGAATGAATCAAAATTATACCTATTTTCGGTCAGGCAGTAAAAAAATATATTGTTTTGATGTGCTGCAGAATTTTAGTAATTAGTCTGTAGGGCCATTTGCTATCAGTCTTCCCATTAGACATTTGGCCTTCCCCTCTGAAGTTCCTGACTGTGCAGTTCCTAGCAGAGCAAGAAATAACCCAAAATCTGTTCTAGTCTTCAATCCCACCCCAGTGCAAGGGCATGGAAGCAGAAGAGAAGCATCTGTGGCCATTTAAAATGAAAAATCTGCCGAAACCGGTTTGGCTCAGTGGTAGAGCGTCAGTCTGTAGACTGAAAGGTCCCGGGTTCAATTCTGATCAAGGGCATGTACATTGGTTGCGGGCACATCCTCGGTAGGGGGTGTGCAAGAGGCAGCTGGTCGATGTTTCTCTCTCATTGACATTTCTAGCTCTCTATCTCTCTCCCTTCCTCTCTGTAAAATATCAATAAAATATATTTTAAATAAATAAATGAAATGAAATGAAAAATCTTCCATATTATCTAAGAAAGGACTAGCCTTGGATATTCAAAGGAGAATATTCTTTAGGTGCCTATAGATGAAGTGCAGAGAGTCAAACAGTGTAGTCCAGGCAAACCCACCTGCATTATGGGCCCACCAAATCCAACTGGAAGACATTTAGATTCCTATGAGTCCTGGGCATGTTTAAAGAAGATTTGAGACCTATAAATAAATCTCTCTATAAAAGAAAAATGTTTTCTCATTTCTTATCAGAGAAACATAACATTTTTTTTATTGTCACCTTGAAAAGAGTCTGGAAGGAATGTGGTACAGAGAGAGAAAGTTTTGAAGTAGGGGAAAGAAGAAATGTAGGGAGATGTTATTCTACTGTCTTAATCCTCAAACAGTAGTCCGTCAGACTAGAAGCATCACAATACCTGGAGGTATACTAAGAATGCAGAAGTTCAGGCCTACTCAAGACCTTCTGAAACAAAATCCGCATTTTAACTTGAAATGATGAAATCATGGATCTTAAAATAGCTGAGTAGATATTTTTAGTAACCACAAAATACCAATAGGGTTCTAAGACTTGTGTGTGTGTGTGTGTGTGTGTGTGTGTGTGTGTGTGTGTGTGTGAGAGAGAGAGAGAGAGAGAGAGAGAGAGAGAGAGAGAGAGAGTTATAAACTACCAGAAGGAAAGTTGGCCTAATGCCAATGGCAAACCATTCATCACAGTTTTATTTAGTAATTTGTACTGATTCTTGATCATACCACATTCACATTTTTAGTTTCATATTGATTCAAATAGTTGGTAGAATGAAAAGGGCACTGGTTTTACAATCAGAAGGCCTTGTTTCAAATTCCAGCTGTACAGCTTACTAACGAGGTTAACTTTGTCTTCAAGGTCTTCATTTAAACATTTGGGCTATCTATATCCACCAGAGTTCACTGCACAGAAACAGGAAACCCTCTATGTTTCCAAGAATAATTAGACTTTCTCTAATTCTCCACATCTTTGTCCTGATCTCATCATTAGCAGTGTGTGTGTGTGTGTGTGTGTGTGTGTGTGTGTGTGTGTGCGTAACCTTGAGCTTTTCTCCGGGGACTCCCGGAGTCATAGCATTGACCCTTACCCAAACCTGAATAGAATACACAAACAGATGATTCGTGTAGTCCTGTGCTATAGTCCAAAACTTGTATTAGGGAAGCCTGTATAAACTTGTCAGTATTATTTGTAGAAAATACACATATTGGTGGTTTACACCTGGTTTTTATTGTTATGTAAATTTCTCATATTGAGCTTGATCACGGAGTCTGTTTTGCTGTATAACAGTGGAGTATAAAACACCTTTCTCCCTCAGAGGAGACGGGGTTCTTTGAAATCAAGGCATTTCACATGTGTCTTGGTGGCTTGTGAGATGGAGACCAAGCTTATCCTGTGCAGTGTGGCCCTGGTGTGTGAGTGAATTCTTTCTCCTGCTTTGCCATAGCTTTACCACGATAAAGGCCTTGCATGAGTGTATTCTGCAGAGTCTCCTGAGCCTTTTCTTTCTTCTTTTAATATATTTTGCTTTAATATATGTTTTATTGATTTCAGAGAAGAAGGGAGAAGGAGAGGGATATGAGAAAGAATCCTGCAGACCCCCTGGGGATTAAGCCCACAACCTGGACATGTGCCCTGACCGAGAATTGAACCCTGACCTCCTGGTTCATAGGTCATCGTGCTCAACCACCGAGCCACCTCGGCCAGGCAACCTGACTCAATAATTTGAATGCCTCGGCTAACACCGGTGGCATAATTTCTCCACGAAGTAGGCTTCACTAGCTCTTGGCTTTGAACTTGGCCATGTAAGTTGCATTGGCCAGTGGCATGTAGACAATAGTAACAACTACCAGTTCTGAACCCAGGATTAAAGAGCCCTTGCATGTTTCTCCTTTTAGCCTTGTACTTCTGACACGGCCATAAAAAGACTTTCACCAGCTGGATAGCGGCTGCCTATTCTAATGGACCCAAGACTGAACACATAAGTAATGCAGTTGCCTAAGCGGTACCCAGCTGGACAACTTGAAGCAGCAGCTCACTGCCAAGTCCAGCTCAGGTCAACTCAACCTCATACAAACTGCAGATTCATGAGAACAGGTCGCTGATGTTTTAAGCCCCTGGATTTTGGGTGACTTGTTAAGCAGAATTTGTGAATAAATAGCTAACTGGCACAAAATGTAGAAATTAAATGCTCACACACTTGTTGGAAAGCTGGGAAACCACTAAACTTTTATGGAATTCTCAGAGAAAATGCAATCCAAAGATTAGGAAACGTATAAAAATCCAGATGTCAGAAAGCTTAAGAAAACCACTTCTCTACAGCCCTAAACCAGTAACTGATAGGAACATGGGAGGTGTTTTACAACATAATTTGATTCATGAAAGCACAAGAAAAAGTTTGGGTTGATTTGGGATTCGGAGAAGAAAATGTGTGAGAAAAGCTGAGAAAATGATAGACCGAGAAGAGGTGTTCCACTAATGAGGTAAAAGCCAAGGCTGAATAAAGGAAACCAATTTATTTAGAAAATTGGCAGCTTCCCAATTTTCTGGAAAGGAACTGAATAGCAAAACTCAGGATATTTGATTGTTGGAAGCTGCCCATTGCCTTCACTAACAGAGAGGTGTGGACAAGGAACCCAGAAGGCCGGTCAACCTTGAGGCTCTGGCAAGGGTCAGAGCCAAGCACCCACTGCTTAGTCAAGACAATGCCAGCTGAAGCAACTTCCACCTTTTAGTTTTATGGAAATTCTTGCTGATGAGCTATTACCGAGCTATTACTGGAATTGCCTTTCTAAGGACTATAGGTGTATCCCAAACCTGGATAAAAGGGATCACTCAAGGCCAAAGCAAAGCTCATCCTCTCTTGGGCTTCTGCCTGGCCCCCAATTCCCAAATTAATATGTTCTTGTCTGGTCTCTTTCATTTGCGTGTGGCCTCCTCCAGAACCTGAACCCTGAACCTGAACCCTGAACCACGCGGGATGTGGGGGTAACACTTGCATTTGATATTTGTTTTCATTTGTTTCTTTGCTTTACTTAAATCCTTGAATATCTACAAGACCTATGACAAAAGATGGTCACAGAATAGCTTTATGTGAGTGTACTATACGGAGTAAAGATGAAGAGGCCATCTGAAGAATTAAAGTGGGACAGCAGCCTGGGAAGGTATCTTGACAGATAGGAATCAATTGACCCCCCACCCCGCTGCCCTTTCCTTTGGTGTAAACACACTGTTGTGTATACAGCTGTCAATTTATACTGCTGCACACCTGAAACCTACATAAGTCTATAAACCAATGTCACCTTCATTTAAGAAAACTGAGATAGAACAAAAAGGTCAAGACAAAAAGTGAAGAAAAAAACTCATTAAGCATCATCCTGAAAACTAGAGACAAGGGATTTGCACATGATGAAATTTGAGTTATTTCGTTTGGACATTAATGGTAAGAGAGACCCCAGAATACTGGAAGATGTGGGACTATTGGACTACATAAGCAACTACTAGATTTATGAGTAATAAAAGAGAATAGGTTCTAATAGGTCAGAAGTGCTTACGGATGAATATTTCTTATTCTTCACTTCCTGTCTTTGTATAGAAGAAAAGTTGGCACATTGTATTCAAGTAATATTTACCTTAATGATGATTTAGGCATGGAAAGTGTTGTAGTAATAGTAATAAGAATAAAATACAATATAGAATAAGTATTAAAGTGTGGAATTGAAGTGTGAAATCTGAAAGTATGGAATGGAATGTAACCACATTGATAAGCACCCTTGAGTGGCCTGTATGTAGGAAATAAATAAAGTGATCTGTACCCCACATGTAAGACCAGATAGCAAGGCTCCTGGGACCCGCTGATAAGACACACCGAAGACACATCTGAGCACTGAGGACACATCTGAGCATATAAAAAGAGCAAGCCCCAGAGAAAATCAGAGATGCTCGTTCTGCTCCTCCACAGACGGTCGCTCTCCACTTTGCCCGCCTGCACCTGTCAAGCTCTGTCTGAGCCTCAAGCCCTGAACCGTGAGCCACAGACAGGGAGCTGTCACGAGAGGCCTCAACTGAAGCCGAGCCACAGCTGCAACACCCTCCGTGAACCGAGTGTGTGTGTGTGTGTGTGTGTGTGTGTGTGTGTGTGTGTGTCAGTGCTGATCTCTGGGTGGCCTGCCAAGGTCTGGAACCCACCAGGACTCTGGTAAATAAACTGGATGTGATTAGTGCATTGCATGTCTCCTGTGTAATCTATGCTCGGTGGATTATTAATTAAGTACCTTAGGTTGTACGTGTCAGATTACTGGCTGAGGCACCCTAGGTCACCTGTGCATACTTCCCTCATGGAATTATTGGTACAGAAAATACCAGAAATATCAGAAGACAATTTAAATTTGTCCCATGAAATACCCTGCATTAATCTAGGAGTCACATTACAGATCCTCTTCCTTTTAGATTACTGCCTTAATCTTATCTCATTTGATACAGTTTTTTAAAAAGTCTTAATTGCCTTAAACAAGATTTAAACTGGGAAAGGTGGATCTTATAAGATTCCAGGTCTTCAGCAATAAAGAAGGGCATATTTGCCGAAATCAGTTTGGATCAGTGGATAGAGCGTGGAAAGGTCCCAGGTTCGATTCCGGTCAAAGGCATGTACCTTTGTCAAGGGCACATCTCCAGTAGGGGGTGTGCAAGAGGCAGCTGGTCGATGATTCTCTCTCATAGATGTTTCTAACTCTCTATCCTTCTCTCTTCCTCTCTGTAAAAAATCAATAAAAAATATTTTTTTTAAAAAAGAGAGAGAGAGAGAAGGGCATATTTGGCCTTCATTAAAAAGCTAGGAAATATAGCCATACAGATGTGCTATTAAGAATCACAATAGCCGAAACTGGTTTGGCTCAGTGGTAAAGTGTCAGTCTGTGGACTGAAAGGTCCTGGGTTCGATTCCGGTCAAGGGCATGTATATTGGTTGCGGGCACATCCCCGGTAGGGGGTGTGCAAGAGGCAGCTGGTCTATGTTTCTCTCTCATTGACGTTTCTAGCTCTCTATCTCTCTCCCTTCCTCTCTGTAAAATATCAATAAAATACATATTTTAAAAAAAAATCACAATATGTGAATTTGGACCCCACATCTTTAAACAATACATTCTAAAGGTCGCAGTTCATACAGCCCACTGTGGAAAAAAAAGTAATTCTTCACCCCAGTTTTTAACTTTAAAGGTGTCTTACTTGCTCCTTCCAAAAGAACGGTTTCTTGGAAGTAGAGAAAGCAGATGAGTGACGGCCAGTTTTTCTCTGGCTCCACTCATTGATATTAAAATTATGTTTGGGTGATGAGTACACTTTCAGGTTCAAAAACCCTGGTCAGACATAAAAGAAGAAGAGAAACAAAGTGTCCTCCACACAGACAATGGGAGCTCCGGGTAGAAGGGAATTTTCTGAAGAGATCCTTGTCCCACTTAGAGTCTCATTTCACTCAGTCCTTATATTTTTGAATACCTCGATTCCAATAAGTTCCTCAATGTCACCTATTTTCTGCAGGGGAGATGAAACTTTCTTTGGTTAAACAAACAAAAGGAAAGGGAGATGTTCTGTTTAGTCCCCATCTGAAAGTCGTCACACACTTTCTCATCTTGGACATCCTATTGTCTTCTTCTAGCTCTGTTATTAGCATTTGAGATCTGCCTCCCTACCAGTGTTCTGTCAGTGTTCTCTATAAATAAGGACTCAAAAAAAGTTATGTTGTGTAAGATGGTCTCTGTTAGAATGTCTTATGGCTTCTTTCTGCTTTTCCTACTCTAATCCTACTGACCACTGAAATCTCAACATTTTCCAAGTCCAACATCTTGATCTCCTGCATTTCTCTTCATAATCTCAGCACATCTGTACCAAAGAAGGTGCAATTCTATTTCAGGACCAAAGTTTGTTTTTTATTAAAATACGTTAGAAAGAATTACACAGTACTAGAGGCCCAGTGCACGAATTTGTGCCTGAGTGGGGTCCAGCCAGCTGGCCCCAATCGGGCTGATCGGGGAGCAGGACTGGTTGGGGGGAGGGGTCGAGGGTGGTTGGCGGGCCAGCCCCGTCTCCTGGTCAAACTCCCAGTTAAGAGCACAATTTACATATTAGCCTTTTATTATATATGATGATTTGGGGACGGTTCTTTTTTTTTTTTTTTTAGTTGACCTCACATATTGTGAGTGATCATAGGAGGACAAATAAAAATCAGGTTATCAATAGCAAAACTGGACACTCAGGTTTTAGAAAAAAATGCTAAATGCATTCTATTTTTTCAAAGATTGCTTTATTTGGATGTCTGCTATGCACTTACGTCAGCCAATGTAGCAGTTACAATGCCAAGTTCTTTAGGGGAAATACCAGTAATCTCTGGTGGTGAAAAGAAAGAGGAATCTATGCATCTCTTCCCCCAGCTAAACATCTGCCCCACTAAACCAAATAACCTCTCTGTCACCTTACAGTGAAAGCAATTATCAGACACTAAGAAATCTCCATCTCCACCAGTGGTTCTCAACCATCCTATTGCTGCAGCCCTTTAATACAGCTCCTCATGTTGTGGTGACCCCCAACCATAAAATTATTTTCATTGCTACTTCATAACTATAATTTTGCTACTGTTATGAATTGTGAATATCTGTGTTTTCCGGTGGTCTTCCAGAGGTGGGCAAGCTTTTTGACTCGAGGGCCACAATGGGTTCTTAAACTGGACCGGAGGGCTGGAACAAAAGCAACCTGACCATGCTGGCACTCTCATCTTGGGCTGCTGGTGAAGGAGCGGAGGGGAGAGCAAGAGAACCCTCCACTCTTTCGGCTCTGCGGGCCGGATAGAACAGCCGAACGGGCCAGATCCATCCCTCGGGCCATAGTTTGCCCACGGCTGTCTTAGACCCACAGGTTGAGAACCGCTGCTATAGAGCCTAAGACCATCAGAAAACACAGATATTTACATTACAATTCATTAATAGTACCAAAATTACAGTTATGAAGTGGCAACAAAAATAATTTTATGGTTGGAGGTCACTAAAACACAAGTAACTGTATTAAAGGATATCGGCATTAGGAAGGTTGAAAACCACTGATCTAAACCCACCACAGGAGATCCTCATTCTAAGGCATCTACAATGATATTCTGACATGTCATACAACTTTTTTGGGTACAGGCTACAGGGAAAATGCAGGATACATACTGCAGAATGAATCTCTAAAACTTGTAACACTATACTGTATTAGGCAGCTGTTAGGCTTAATACACTCTTTCTTGTACCTGGATAATGGCAGGTGATGGTGCCTATACCACCATTTTAGCCAGTCACGTACCTTGAACTTCACCAAAAAAACACATTTCTAAGATTCCTTATATAATTAGTGATCTCTTTGGAGTATATTAATATTTAAGGAATATACAAAAGCACAATTGCAGTAAGAATTTCTAATTAAAGTATTATATATATATATATATATGTGTGTGTGTGTGTGTGTGTATATATATATACAGTACATATACTATATATATATATATATATATATATATATATATATATATGTTAAACTATTTAACTACTTATATGACACAATTCAAATTATATATTTTGGAGCAAATTACCACATTTGATTTTGATCGCCTTGTAGATAGTAATCATGTTTTTATTTGTTCAGTATTCTCTCTGAGTTCAAGCACTGTGTTAATATCTGAGTGGCAAACAATCACCGACTCAACTACATTTATTTGGCAGTGGGCTAACAACGAGTTAGAAGGAAGCAAAGAACAAGGATGTAATAATTGAGCCGGAGAAAGAACCACAGCCTCTCAAAGGGTCCCCACCAAGTCTCCCTTGCAGCAATTTTTGCTCAACAAATGTTTCTCTTGGCAGAAAACACAAGTGCCTCTCCTCTTTGACTCTCTCTTACATGACTTTATGCTTGTGTTTTTATGTGGCTTTATAACATCTGAGGAGGGGGAAGTAGCAGTCACTGTTTAAAATAATTTTTGGAAATAAGGAACAAACGAATTTAGAAAGAGATTTTATGGAAGCTACCCTCCAGCCAGAAATATATAACCGGTTCCCCCAACCAAAGCCTGGAGCTGGTTTGCCTGATATAATAACTATTTAGGACATCCTTCTCCCTTTATGGTTCCACACTGGGTACTTCTCTTCTTTCAGCTTACATCCTCCATGAACAATTTTCCATGTTAATGTTCTCCAAATATCTTGAATCCCAGCGCCATATGGCTATCTCCTATCTCCTCCATTTAGCTGTCCTCCTCAACAAATACTAAGTACCTCAAGGAAGTGCAAATTTATTGCTTTGGTTTTTAGTTTTATTTTAGCTGCCGTACATACTTGCAAAAAAAAAATGATAGGGAATGGCATTATCTAAAAGTAAGTTATTTTGTTTTCTGGCTTTTCCACCAAAATGTCTGAAAGCCATTCCTATTTATCAAGGGTTTGTACTATGCATGCTGATGGGGTTACATAATAGCAACTCACATTATTTTACACCTGGCCATAAAAATAAAAGCTGTAGTTTTAGCCTCAGTATCTTTGGAGAATCTAAATCTTGTACAAGTGATAATTTCCCTAAATCACAAAGATAGTAAGTGATGGGGCCTTAATTCTAACTCGGGTCTGTTTTACTACCAACTCCAAACTATTAACCAACATTAGACACAACATCCTTGAGGAAACAGAGGGTTTGATCCTCAGGAATGTATCATTTGTTTCTTAAATGAAATAAATCCAAAGCACCAAATATAATTGGAATAATACTTAGAATGAAATTAACTGCCCTAGAGACAAGGGGTTAAGACATGATCAAGTTAATAAAACTAGAAGTCAGAAGCCCAAGAACAGTTATTTCTAAACAGTTTTGTAAAGATGGGTAAACTGCTTAATCTTTAAATTTCAATAATTTTACTGATAAGTAGCTAAACTAGCTATATTCACTATGGTTTGTAGCCTCCTAATACTCAATTAACACAAGTGTTTTGCTTGTGTCAAACCACGTCTTACCGGGTAGTATTTGTTATCTGCCTCACCGGGCATTGAGCACAGCTTGTGTTTACTACTCTTATTTGCATATCTTACCCATGTATTCATAAGGCCCTTCAGCCTGGGGGAAATGTGATCGTATTAGCCATAATAAACAGCACTTACGTTTCTTACTCCGGCTCATTATTTCAAGCCCTCTGGCTCTTCCTTAAGTGATTTTTGGTATCTCCCGGGCATTTTTCACAGGCGTTCACAGATGTGACATTTGCCCCTTTGTTCCTCCCCTGCTGGGGTTCTCCGCAGCCATGTCTGCACAGAGGATCCGCTGTGTGGGATGCTCTGGGAGCCGTGTCTCCATGGCCACCGCCCCCGGTACCCGCTGATGTCCAGAGCCCGAATGGCCATGCTATGGGCACTGTTCTCTACCATCCCTAAAGCCACGTGGTGCCCACCGCCTCTGGCACCGCCTGTCTCTTGCTATGGAACCTGGAAAGCCGAGGCCTCTGCTGCACCCAGTGTCTGCAGGGCCCCCCTGTCCAGGCTCAGCTGGGCACTGGGGTCGGGCCACGCTCACAGTGCTCTCACCTCGCTGCTCTCCGGGAGCGGTCAATATTCGATTCCAGGGTTCGCAGCCCTGCCTGCCATTAGAATCACCTGGGGCACTTGAGAAAATATCAATGTTTGGCATGTGTCCTGAGGTTCTGGTTTAACATGCACAGGTCCCAGGTGTGTCTGAGGTGCAGCTGGACATAAAGGATCTCTGAGCCCTAACCGGTTTGGCTCAGTGATAGAGCATCGGCCTGTGGACTAAAGGGCATGTGCCTTGGTTTCCGGCACATGCCCAGGAGGGAGTGTGCAAGAGGCAGCGGATCGATGTTTCTCTCTCATTGATGTTTCTAACTCTCTATCCCTCTCCTTTCCTCTCTTTAATATATTTTAAGAATCTGCCAAAATTGGTTTGGCTCAGTGGTAGAGCATCGGTCTGCGGACTGAAAGGTCCCAGGTTCGATTCCAGTCAAGGGCATGTACCTTGGTTGCGGGCACATCCCCGGTAGGGGTGTGCAAGAGGCAGCTGGTTGATGTTTCTCTCTCATCGACTTTTCTAGCTCTCTATCTCTCTCCCTCTCTGTAAAATATCAATTATATATATATATATATATATATATATATATATATATATATATTTTTTTTTTTTTTTTTTAAGAATCTCTGAGTTCGAGGGTTATCAAAACAACCCTGCCTTCTTTCACAGAGAGCAACAGGGGCTTCAATGAAAGGGATGTAGAAACCTCCGCGCTCATAAACCCTGAATTCATCCCTGAGTGGCAGGCATCCACGGAATAAACTACCTCACTTATGAGGCACTATTTTTCTGCCTATTTGTTATTCAGAATATACCAATAAAAGGACAGATCTGTATTCAGTAGCCTCACTGGTGATTCTACATATTACAGCATTCATATGCCATGAGCACAGTAGACCCAACTTCCTTTGGACTGCTAAGCTATGTAACTGACAGCTCTGGTTCGTTCTCTCTCTCTCTCTCTCTCTCTCTCTCTCTCTCTCTCTCTCACACACACACACACACACACACACACACACACACACACGATCTCCATGAATCTATTTCTAGGTAAACAATGTAAATGTAGTCAATGCAATACAAAGAGAAGGAGTGCAGGTCTCTGGGGAAAAGCAGTTGTCTCGCAGAAGCTCATTCCCTCCCTCACAGGAAAACCAAGAAGCACTTAAAATATTTGATCTGGACTCCGTAGGTAAGAATATTGACCTAGCTCTTTAAATACTCTGTTTGTCTACCTCTGCTGGAATCAGCTTCATAACCTTCCTTTTAACTTTAATATAATAGCATGGTGTCTTTACATTTTCCCTGTTTTAACCACAAAATAAAATCAGTAACCAGTTAGTGAAAAGATTAGCTGGCACTGCATTCTCCACTCCCTTTCAGCTACGGAAATATTAAACCATGGGCAGCCATTTGTTGTGTCGGAATTCCCATCATTTGTTCTTTCCAGCTGCCAGTGGGTGGGACTTGCTGACTAAAAAGCTTATATAAGATATAAGTAAAAAAATTTCGTTTTGAGTTATACTGAACAAATTCTCATTTTCATTTAGTTCTGCAGCACACACCCTCTGTTCAATATTGGACAGTCTCACGCAAAAACAACAATTAGGAAAGTAACTTAAATCTGTCACCAGTCACACAAGAAAGGCTAGGTAATAAAGTCAGAATTCTAAGGTGAGGAGCAACTGTGTCTTTTATATGGGTGAGCCTATATTAGAGCTGTCAGTCCACCAGATTGCAAATACACACACTTAGAACCCTCCCAAGAAAACACCCAATTGCTTTGTTAATCATCAGCTGTAGAGAGCCGTCTGGGAAGGCACGTGGATACTCTTTTAATTCTAATCAGCTGAGCCCCAGGGCATTGGCAGAATCCTGTTAGCGGTATTGATTTCTTATCTTTACCCATGTGCTTGGAATGAGGAACAAAAAGGACCTCGACCCACCCAGGTCTTGATATGCTATATCTTGTACCAAAAACATAAGGAGCTTACCCAGATCCTGATGAATAGGATTTGAACACACCCGAAATCCTTTTGATCATAAAATCCCTTTTGGAACCCAATAAATACACTGTGTTGTCTGAGGTGAGCGTGACTATCTCTCCATCAGAGAGATGGCTCCCACCTAGCGCCCAGCTTGAATCTATTTCTGTCTCTTGTCTCTTTCTTTCTCTAATTTCTTAATCCCCAGCTCCTTCCCTCAGGAACCTGTTGTTTTCCGTGCAGGATGCGGAAAACAGAGAAAATGTCCACCACATATCCTAAGAAACCCAAAACATTAATTCAAAAGAATATATGCGCCCCTATGTTCACTGCAGCATTATTTACAATAGCCAAGATCTGGGAAGAGTCTAAGTATCCATCAACAGATGAGTGGATTAAAAAAGCTGGTGGTACATTTATACAATGGACTCGGCCATTAAAAAAAAAAAAAAAAAAAGGAAATCTTACCTTTTGTGATTGTCCAGCATGGATTGACCTGGAGAGCATTATGCTAAGTGAAATAAGCCAGTTAGAAAAAGACAAATATCACATGCTCTCACTTACATGTGGAATCTAATGAACAAAATAAACTGATGAACAAAACAGAAAGAGAGGCATGGAGGGACAAAGATACAGACAAAAGACAAAAGAATGGTGATAGCCAGAGGGGTAGGGGGTAGGTGGAGGTAGGCAAAGGGGGGGATGAGAAGAGAAAAAAAGACTCAGCTTGGGGTGATGGGTGCGGGATGCAGCGGGCAGATGATGTTCTATTGAATTGTACACTAAAAACCTATACGGTTTTGTGAATCAATGTCATCCCAATACATTCAATTTAAAAATCCACTTCAAAAGTATTAACACACCCCCATCACTTTTTGAGCACTTTCTTATTTTCTGGCATGCAATATGTTCCGGACTTATCTTGCGTGTCCCCTAGTCCAGCCCTGAAATCAGCCACTCGTCCAAGGAGTCCTGGTTCCTTATATTGGAAAACTATTCATTTAAACCAACAATTTTCAACCATTTTCATCTCGGGGCACACAGAAGTAATCACTAAAATTCTGCAGCACACCAAAAAATATATTTTTGTTGATCTGACAAAATAGATATAGTTTTGATTTATTCACACTGAATGGCTATTGTTACGTTGGCTGTTGGTCATTTTATTTGGTTGGCAATCTAAAGGAAAATAGTCAAGTGTTCCATGTTTTTAAAATTCTTGTGGCTCACCACTTGGAAATCGCTGATTTAAAAACTCTTTACCATGTAGTGCTTTCTACTAGTAAAGTAGACTAGTAACCTAGTCAGTGGAGTAAAGTCCCATCCTAGTCACAGGTCCTGCCCACATGCAAGGGAAGGTGTTACAGAGGATCCTCACAGCGGAGGACAGGAATCTACTAAAATTCTGCCTACTGCAGGTGCTTGGGCCTCACCCCATTCACAGCTTCCACCAACAGATCTAGGTGCAACTCAAAAACTGTATAAGAGGGTAAATGTAAACATCCTCAGAACACAAAGTGAATATCTCTTTAAACTATTACGTTGAGCTTTGGTAAAATAATTGCTTACTAGATCAATATACCTGCAGCACTCATGATGGGTTAGCCTTGTCGACTACTGCTCTTTCCTCTTCCCAGAGGAGGGGTGTGTTATTCTATGCACAATGCTGGAAGCCTCTCATTTTAAATTTTGACCCAGTTAATACCATAAAAAAATATGTGACATTAGGGCCATGTCTCTCTCTTCAGAATAAGGTCAATATTGCATTACCTAGGTCTGTTAGATATGCATATGGGAATCGTAAGTAAAAGGAAAGTTAACCAGTTTTTACCCTGTTTGTATAACTCTAGAATCATCAGTTTTGCGTCACAAATGGAGTCTTAAGTTGAGAAAAATTGATTTGACTGTCTCAGCCACTGAAAGGCAAGCGGGTGATATCCCGTCAGCATGCCAAACAGTGTGAGGCACTCGGTTGTTAGAAGTTCTTCGTCTACTTCATTTCTACGCTGCATTCACCTCAACTTCTTTACTGGTGAAGTCTCAACAGCCAGTAAGCATCAGCACTAGATAATAATTGTCAGTCAGGACTTCTTGTCGGGCAGAAATATGAAAGTACCAGACTTTTGGAAAGCATCATTATCTTGCTGCTTTCTGGTATTCACTGAACCTAACATCCCTTTAACTACTGCCCCACCCCTTTGGAGAGCAGGTTGCTTCAGCAAGAGCTCTGCAGGATTACAGGGGGTGGAAAAAAGCTGACTAGAGAATGTAAGCTCCCACGATTTACGCCAGAAGCTTAATTGTCCTACCATTAATCACCGTGATTTATGATTTTGAATCTAATGCAGATCTGACATGTCCATTTACCCTTCGGTTGCCTGGCAGAATTGTGGTCCAATTAGCCTGCGCATCCCGCACATGTGGTCTCAAAGCCATAATGCCCACTGCAGAGTTCTACTGCCAGAGAAATTGGGAGGCATAGCTTATTTTTAGTTGTAGGAACTAATGAGACTGACACTCAGTTTCTTTTCAAGGAACTTGGCTCAGTTCTCATTCTTCCTGTCTTTGCTACTCACAATGGGGTCCAGGAGCTCAGCGTTACTGGCTTCAATCTGGCCCCCAACGCAGATGTACTGAACCAGCATCTGGATTGTAACTAGATCCCAGGAGAGTCTCATGCATATTAATGACTGAGAAGCGGTGCTTCATAGGTCTAAGGAGGCTATCGACCAGCTGTATAATAATCCTATATAATAAAAGGCTAATATGCGAATAGACCAAATGGCGGAATACCCAGAACAACCGAACAACCAGTAGCTATGATGTGTGCTGACCACCAGAAGGTGTGCGCAGAACATGGTAGGTGTCAGCCGTGGAAGGATGGCGGAGCAGGTAAGTGGGGGAGAAGGGAGGGGCAGACCAAGGCAAGGTGCCAGTCACTGTCATCAGGGCGAGCCTCTGGTGGTTACTGAAAATCCTTTGCCCCCGCTCACTGCAGTCCTGCCCGGGGCTTGCACCTGCTGCCAGAATCGCTTGGTGTCATCAGCAGGTGCAAGTGGCGGCTGCCAGCCCCGCCCACACCCACTGCTGGCGCCATCAGCAGGTGCAAGTGGCGGCTGCCGGCCCCAATTGCCCCTCAGGGCATCTCCACTACCCCTGCTCCTGAGGGGAGATGGGGACCGACCAGCAGCTTCCTCTCACACCCACTGCCGGCTGCTGGTACCGGAGCCACTACTCACATCCCCTGCTAGCGCTGGCCCTGCTCACACCTGCAGCCGGCACCAGAGCCGCTGCTTGCACCCGCTGCTGGTGCCCGCCCCAATCACTCGGCACCTTCAACAGGTGCGAAGGGGGCCAGTGCCATCAGCACGTGGGAGTGGCAGCGGCCGTGGCAGGAACAGGGCTGCCGGCAGACAGGGACCAGGGCTGCAACGGGCGGAGGATGGGCCAAGACCCGTCCCTGTGCCTACTGCAGCCTCACGGCCCACAGTTCCTTTCAAGGTGCATGAATTCGTGCACTGGGCCCCTAGTGATGACTATACCCATTGTAATTATTACTGTTATATTTGTTAACAATGTGATATTTCTTTTCTGAGAGATCTACATCCCTTAAGAGGATCACACAGAAAGAGTAACTTCTTCAAAGGCCCAAACTGAAAATATTCAAGGGCATCACAGCCTTTTCTTGATTTCCAGGGTTAGGGATAAAGCGCACTATCACTCAAGGCAGATAAAGGAGTGGATTTTCTATAGATCCTACTACAACCATCTTTCTTGCCTAGATATTGGCCCTACAGCATTAAGGTCTTCACCACCAACACTTCACAGGCATCTGCACAAACTGTGTGGGAGGAAGAGCAGCCTTGAGCCAGCGGGCTGGACTGCTGGAGAGTCTGGGAAAAATGGGGTGGCTGACAAGCGGATGTCACAGACGTGGGTGTCTGGACGCATACAACTTCCCTTCCATAACCTTCAATCCCTCCCCATGTCGTGTTTCACTTCTTGTCGAGCGAAAGATGATTTTAAACTCACAATTATAGTCAAGTACTTCTTGGCTCGGCTGCTTTTTCCGTGAAGTACATAAAACAAAGTGGGGCATTTGCTTCCCTGAAAAGCCTCTTTTCCACCTTAAAAGGATTCCACCCACTTCCCTCTATTGCTTCCCTCCGGGCCCCACCAAACCTACTCTGAATTTCCATATTCCATTAATGAATGCCTGTGTGACAAGTATCAGTGCTTTCAGTGAATGGTTCTCCAGCGTTAGCCTCGGAATTACCTGGAGAGCTCATTAAGACACAGATGGCGAGGCCCCATCCACAGCAATTCTGACTTAGCAGGTCTGAAGTAGGACTCAAAGTTTTGTACGTCTAAAAAGTTTCCAGATAATATCGATGCTGCTGGTCTGGGCAGCACACTTTGAGAATCGCTGCTCTCAAAATGAAATTCCAGGTAGAGGGAGCAGGATGAGAACCTTTAGAGTAGCAAGGTGCCGCACTAAATGTCTCTTCTATGAGTCTGTGGGTGTCACCTAAGTTAGCCAAGATGTGGCTCACACCTGGGGAGCAGTGCTGTGCAGAAATATTCCTCTCACAACTGGTCTCAGCCACACTACCCTTTGTCCAACCCATCTGTGCGCAAGCAGTAAGTCCCTCATGAAACACATTTTACAGATGATGAACATAGCAACCAACTAGTTTCTATGTGTTTCCATGGTGTTGGTGTGGTTTCCCCAAACTTGTGAAGTCAAGGGTTAAGTTTATAATGACTCATGGAGCCAGCCATTTCCGCACCGGAAAGTGCGAGGTGTCAGGCACACACAGAACACTCAATGGTTGTATCTGGATGGAGGGGAACTGGTCCAGTACTGTGAGTTATATAAGCATATCAAGGAGCATCTTTTCTCTTTGGGGAATGCTTTTATCTCCTTTTAGTAGCAGTTCATCCTATGAAAACAAGAAAATCACCAGGGCTTTGCTGGTGTTAACCATGTAGGCACGCATACCACGTTATTACATGCATGCAACACAAAGTAGTAAAGTGTTTTCTATTCTCAGTCTTAAGCGTTTTTCTTCAAAATTTAAAGTTTTTCTGTGCAGTAGAAATTTTCCATTTAAAATTGGAGCATTTTGTTTCTCCTTGCTTTAAAAGCCAAAGTGTTGTTTGACATCTTCCTTTTCCTTTGGCATCACATCAGCCAATGCTTGCCACTTGTAAGCAAGAATCTGTACTGAGTCTGAAAAAATAATGCCGTTACCCACCAGGAGCTAGGCTGAGCTGGGAGAGAGGCAGCTGAGCTGCCAGGTGTTGGAGTGGCCAGTTAAAGCAACAAGGCAGAATGATGGAGTTACCAGTAAGCCTTGGACACTTACTGCCATAGTATAAGCAAAAATCTAAAATCAGAAAAAAATTCCAACTCACCTTGTTCCATCTCTCCCTCCTCCCTCCCCCTCCGATGGAACAGAACACTTGTTGAGGGTCAGATGAAGGAGCACAGATATGGATGGGGTGGGTCATCTCACTGCTGAGGCAACCCCGAACAAAATGCTCTGGCAGTTCTAGGGGCCCTTAAGTCACGGAAAGAGCGAGGGAGGAGGGCTAGGAGTATTCAAAGTATTGGCACTAAGTCAGAGTGCGGACAAGATTTTCCTTCCTCCCCAGGAAAAGAGGGTCCCGCAGAGGCGCCTAAAGAAGATTAGGCCAAAGGCCTCAGATAAAGAGACCTAGGAACGGAGGCACCGGGCCAGGAACGTAGAGAAGAGAAAAGCATGACTGGCCAAAGCGGGTGAGTCCCTGACTGCAACTCCCTTCTGAGACTGCAGTGCTCAGGCCATGCAAAGTCTGGGGTGTGGAGGGCAGCTTTCCCCCGCGAGGGCCTGCCAGGGAAAGCCTTAGTAATTGCCTGTGCTCAAGCCTGAGAAATCACACACAGATTTTTAACGGGAATCAGGCTCCTCATTACTGACAGCTTAATGGAAGCCAACTTTGTCGTTGTCCGGCCAAGACTAATTTTGGTGAGGTTCAGCCATCCTTTTTTAAAAAAAATATTTATTTTTATTGATTTTTTAGAGAGAGGAAGAGAGAGGGATATTTAGAAACATCGATGAGAGAGAATCATCAATCAGCTGCCTCTTGCACACCCGCTACTGGGGATGTGCCCGCAACCAAGGTCCATGCCCTTGACCGGAATCGAACCTGGGACCCTTCAGTCCACAGGCTGACGCTCTACCCACTGAGCCAAACCGGTTTCGGCTCAGCCATCCTTGAATGGATTTCTAGTTCCTCTTTTCCTACACCGCCTATGACCAAAAATGAACAGGACTAGGGTGAAATGATGATAATCATGGTGACTGTAATGGAAGAACAAAGAATAACGGTGTACCTGTTCACAAACACTTACTTCAAATAATCAGGAAATTACATAGCTGGGGAGAAAATGAGAATGGCAAGTTATTTATTCCCCCTCTGACCTGCTTCCTTTTTTCACCCTTGTTACACACAAATCACTTTTCAGACACACCCCTTCTTCTGCGCTCAGTGTCGGCTCACTGCTGAGGAGCCAGTGCAGCTCGTGTGCGCATGAGCAAGCGGTGAGAGAAGAATGAACAGGCACACAATAAAGTATTTGGAAACATATAATTAATTACAAACAAAACCTCTCCACAAAAGTAGAAGAGAAAGAAAACAGTTTTAGTTTTATCACTGAGTGAGCATTAAACCAGCATATAATGTCCATCTTTGACAACCCACTAACCAGTCTGCAAAAACAGAGAGACGTCATCATTGTTTACGTAGAAAGGCAAATACAACATCTTTTTAAAAATATATATTTTATTGATATTTTACAGAGAGGAAGGGAGAGTGATAGAGAGCTAAAAATGTCGATGAGAGAGAAACATTGACCAGCTGCCTCTTACACACCCCCTACTGGGAATGTGCCCCCAACCAAGGTACATGCCCTTGACCGGAATCGAACCTGGGACCTTTCAGTCCGCAGCTCTCCCACTGAGCCAAACCGGTTTCGGCCAAATACAACATCTTAAATGTCAAGCAAATGGCCTCTGTTGCCTCTCACCAGGAGTAGAAGTGCAAGCACGTCTGCCCATTGCATCTTGGCATTAGAGTCACCATGGACAGCACATCACAACCCTGGTAGGCCTAAGGTGAAGTTGCTCATGCTAAGCCCCACATCAGCAAACCAGAACTTAACTAAGTTCCTATGTCAGCTCTCCCAGCATAGCGAGGCCTCGGCCAACCCATCAGCGCTTGCCCTCTCAGCACAAGTTACAGGACCCCGCTCTGAGAAGGCCCTTTGCCCCACAGAAGAAAAGTAGCCCTGCCTTAACCAATCAGCAAATGCCCAGGATAGTAAGTCCTCCCTCAACACCCATCAACAGGTTCTTGGAAACGTTGACTTTCAGCAAAACGATGAATAACGAAACCAATTTTATCACAGGCTAATTGATGTAAACAACAGTGAAGTCTCCACAGCACTTTTCTGGTCACAGAACATCACCAAACTTCCCAATGAAGACCCAAAACCCTTCGAATATTAAACATGGAAATAAATGTGAGCTACGCATGCATTTAAGAAAAATTAATAAGAACACGTAAGATGATTGTTTTCTCACCTGTTTATTCCAGTTCAGGGGCGTGGATGGCCAGAGCCTCTCCCAGCAGCTCAGGCCTCAGGCAGCATCCACCACGGACGGGACACCCTCCCATCAGAGGGTACGTACACCCACCCGCACTCTCCCAAGACAGGGATAACTTAGAAGCCAACCCACCTCCCTGCACATCGTTGAGAGGCAGGAGGAAGCCAGAGTCCCCAGAGGAAACCCAGGCAGACATGGAGAGAAGGAGCAAACTCCACACAGACAGTGGCTCTGGCCAAGAATCAATGTTTTTTTCTCATCCACATTATAACGAAACGACATTGAACAAAAGGATGTTATTCAACCTGTTATATAACTTCCTCAAATGCTGCCCAACTTATAAATCACTGAATAAAGCCAATAAAAGCGAAATAAGCCAGTCAGAGAAAAGTAAATGTCACGTGATCTCACTCATATGTGGAATCTAATGAACAAAATAAGAGACATAGAACCATGAACAGACTGATGAATTTCAGAGAGAAGGTGGGGGTGAGGGAGAGATTAACCAGGGAACTTATATGCATATATGCATGGCCCATGGACACGGATAATAGTGTGGCAAAGGCTTGGGAGGGGTGGGTGTGGGGAGGAGGAGGTCAATGGGGAAAACAACAACAACAAAACACAAAGCGGACATGTACAATACTTTCAACAATAAAGATAAATTTTAAAAATAATAATTAAATAAATCAAATATACTCAGTTGACTCTTTGACTAGAGATCTAGTATGACCAAAAATAAAAATCTTCTTGTTTTCCTTATCATCTGTATAAATTTAACTCTGCAAAAAAAGTTAAAAAAACAGAATTCAAATCATAGAAATATTAGACATACATACCTGTGAAGAGAATAGAGGTTCAAAGTGTGCTTCTTCTCTTCTAAGATTCTTTGAACAATGACACAGGTCATCCAAATCGGGTTAATTAAACCGTGGCGTCACGTTCCCGTATCTGTTTTCTCTTCTGGAGCAATCACTCTTTTGGAAAGAGTTGTATTGCTAAAAGAAGAAGAAGAAGAAGAAGAAGAAGAAGAAGAAGAAGAAGAAGAAGAAGAAGAAGAAGAAGAAGAATTTGGGGATGAATGGGAGAAATAATGGCACAATCAAGTCTGATGTTTACCATCTGAAATCGTTTGTGTGGGAAATTAGTACTTTGGGATAAATACAAAACTCCCTCTGTTCACAAAATTATATGGAGCAACCCAGGAATCAAAAGACACCAAGAGTCTATGGTTAATTTATTCCATTTAACTGTTGATTATAGCATTTACCTATCAAGGGGCGTCCAATTAAGGCCTGAACTACACTGCACCTGGGGACTGCTCTCTCGGTGCCAGGAGCCCTCTGCTGCCACGTGGCACTCTGCGGGCACTTTGGGGCACTTCTAAGTGAGGAGCCAACAAAGGCCCAGAACCCAGTGAGCAAGACTCCCGCACTTCCGTGCTCTTTGGCTGAAGGCCAGAGACCTGATCGGGCGGCGCTGCTGGCTCGTTCATACTATTAGGAGCTGTCAAGAGCTCGTCCTACCAGACTAATAAGACCTGAGGTCTAGAGTCTCTCTGTGAGATGCCAGGAAAAGGAGCCCCATCTGGACTTGCTAGTTCATTTCTCATACCGATTTATGCTTATTCCAGGGTGAGGTTCTGCATTCGGCTCAGCAGAGACGCTGGCCATCAGCTGTGCAAAGGGGTGAGCGTGGTGAGAATTTGCCTGTACTCCATTTCTGGCAAGCCGCCCCCCTCTAAGGAGAGTGCCACCAGGGTTCTCCCCCGGTTTGGGTTTCTGTAATGCAGGATATGGGAAAGACTAGAGGCCCGGTGCACGGAATTCGTGCAAGGGGCTCGGCCCTCACAGCCCTGGCTTCCTTCGGCAGGACATCCAGAAAGTCGTTCGGCTGTCCGGTCTGATTAGCATATTATGCTTTTATTATTATAGATAAGAAAAAGACAGGACTGAGAGTGCCGAGAACAGGGAGAAGGAGAAAAATGCCAAGGGCCATACCTGGACTCCTGAGGGTGGAGGAGGAGAGTTAAGAAGAGGTTGAAAGGGAGGCAGCCTCACAGCAGCCAGAGGCAGTGGGTGTGAGTCTGAGAAGGGGTTCCGGGGGCTCCAGCAGGTGCTGCTGCAGGGGGTGAATGCAGCACCCTTTCATGTGTTTTGAGAAATGCGTACCACCAGGACATAAGGTGAGGGTCGCTGTACTGATATTAAATACTTCATTAGACTGTGCCCTGAGATAGAGCAGGCAGACCTAATCCTTCTCAGTCATTCATCGGAGGTGCAGGAAAGCAGCTCAGTGTGTGGGAAAAAGGAAGGACAGAAGAGAAAGAGGGAAGGAGAGAAGGAGGGAAGGAAGGAGGGAGGGAGGGAAGAACGGAGAAAAGAAGGGAGGGGAAAGGTAAGGAGGGAGGTTGGTTTGGAGATTAACCTGATGGCCCTCAGCCTGCAACACTGCACCCTGGAAAGATCTCAGGGTCCACAGTCTAAGTGACTTAGGTCCCTTTAGCCTCTGTCACTAACGTGGGAACAAGAACAAAACCTTGCTGGTCAGGTTTAACGAGAGCTTTTGTATTTTGAATGTAAGTTCTTTATCAGATAGGAGTTTTGATGCATAAAGCAATTTCAAACAGCCATGTTTCCAAAGGTCACATTTTGAGGCATTGAAGGTTAGGACTCCAATATATAAAATCGTGTGGCGGAGGGAGGGGAAGCATGATTCAACTCACAACAACCAGTGCATATCAGCCCACCACCAGACTACCCCTAGACATATGAGCCAGCCCAGGTAAGATCAGCAAGGCCAATAGGCTGACCACCCAGAGGGGTGAGCAGTAAGTGCTTCTTGCAGCAGGCCACTGACATTTTAAAGTTATTTGTTATGTAGCATCATATGACTGGTATATGGACTGCAGACATAATCTAAGAACTCAAAGTTATTGTTTTTTTCTATTTCTTAATAAGATAAAATGCTCCCCTAAATAAAGAGGGATGTTAGCTATATTGTCCAGCACTTCCCTATGCTTTAAGTTTATCTTATCTCCATCACTGCCACAAAAAGAAGCCACTGTATTCTATTCCTATACGGGGCAACTCATTTTCCATACCCACTATCGCGAGGTTCCTGCCCCTGTGAGACTTAGGCCAAGCTCTGGAGGAAATCTGGACGAGACGAGAGGTGGAGACGATGTAAAGAAGGAAAGTGATAATGAATTTGATCAATCGTTTTTTGAAAAAAACAACATCAATATCTGAGAAAATCAGAACCACAAGCCAGCTCTGTTTTGGGCTTTGGAGCAGTGAATTTTACACAAGTGATGGATAGGAAAGTGGTTCCCATCCATTCCAATGCAGTAGCTGTTGGAGCATAGCATAGGAGGACAGCTGCCATAGCAACGAGAGGTCGGTACCCAGGCAGGATCAGGAAGGACACCCTGGCCATCCAGTGGTTATTGGGGAAGGAAATTATCACCGAATGGCTCCCAAGGTGATCTGAAGGAAGGTGCCATTGAACAGCCCAAGAGAGAGCCTTCCATGAACTCTACCAGGCAAAGAGCGGTGTGTAAGGCCAGGGCCTGAGTCAGACGATTTCGGGGTGATATTGCCAATTACCACTGAGCCAATAATTGGTTTATGCTTCATCACTACTGCTTCCACCTTCCTATTTGTTCCCGGGGCTTAAAATGGAACTCTCGGGGGAACGTTTGAGATGATATTGAGGATGGGTTTTATTTTAAAGCCTGACAACATCCGTACAGAGGACTTGCTAATGGCCTGGGATCCTGGGGGTGTTTTTTCACAGCACACTAATGAGAGTCTCATCAACCTCCGAACCACCCACCACGAGGAAGGACAATAAGCCACCAAACTGGGCTAACCGTACAGATGCTGAGGTAGACTAAGAATAGCTCAAGGACATGAGATTATGCAAGTATGACTAATGATTCCATTCTTTTTCAATGGAAGAGGAGAGAAGGGGAAAACTCATAATGTGACCTACTTTACCCATCTATCGTAGTAGGGGAAAACAGTTGTCACGGTGTCCACAGGAAACTGAGAATGGCATTATACTTGAGGACAGAGGAGATACTTTTGAACTTGTTCAGACTCCCTCTGACATGTTAACTTCATACAGTCACATAACATTTGGTGAAAAACTGCTTATAAATGAAATAAGCCATCAGCTCCTCTAATTAATCTCATTTTGGGATCTTTGAAATAGTATTAGGCTACCGATTATAGTATATTAGATGATAATGACAAGAAAAAAAAATGTGCTAACAGTTCTCTATTAGCCTGGACTCTAATTCTGTACTCACACGAAATGAAGAAAATACCTACCTAATGTACATATTGAAAACACATCCAAGAAGAAAAAAAGAAAAGGATATAGATCATTTCAAGAGTCTAGGGAAAGTTTCACCCTGTGTAATAGAATAGGTTCTTGAAGTCAAGGGTTTGGGAATCTTTGTGTTTTTTATTTACACAAATAGTCCAAATCTATAGTCATTTAATTTATTGATTCAATTTTAAAATTTATGAGTATAATCAAGTATGAGTAGACAGTAACTCTCTTAAATTAAATAATTACCAGATTTACCACTACCCAGAGAATAAAGTCTCTTCTATTACATTCTACTGTTCATAGATATTCACAAGGTCAGATCAGATGAAGGGATGAGGAATACAGCTTACTTAGTAAGAGGAAATGAAAAGTCATATAACAAAAGGAGTGCATAGGAAGAGTTTGGGTCATTATTGCAATATACTAGAGTCCCTGTGAATGATTTCCCTTATTTAGTAGGTATTACTTATAATTTCTAATTCTATATAATTCTTTATAATATACAGTAGGTCCTTGGATTACATCAAAGATCTGTTCCTATGGCGCGACTTAACACTATTTCACCTACATAAGCACCTACGTCACTCACATGAAGCACATACACAACAGTAATGAAGTGAAACAGTAAAAAAAAAAAAAATTAGCCGAAACCAGTTTGGCTCAATGGATAGAGCATCGGCCTGTGGACTGAACAGTCCCAGGTTCAGTTCCAGTCAAGGGCATATACCTTGGTTATGGGTACATCCCCAGTGGGGAGTGTGCAGGAGGCAGCAGATTGATGTTTCTCTCTCATAGATATTTTTAACTCTCTATCCCTCTCCCTTCCTCTCTGTAAAAAAATTAATAAAATATATTTGAGAAAAAAAGAAGCCAGCACTTTAAAAAAAATTTTTAAGAAAGATAACAATTTCTGACCTTTAGTTTTGGTAAATAAATAATAAAAAAAGCCATAAAGCACATATGTACATACATTGAAATGATGGAACTTTTATTTTTATAAATACTATAAATGGGAGATGGCAATGTAAC
The DNA here is from genome assembly GCA_963924515.1 of Vespertilio murinus. NCBI lineage: Eukaryota > Metazoa > Chordata > Mammalia > Chiroptera > Vespertilionidae > Vespertilio > Vespertilio murinus. The sequence goes on along the minus strand of OZ004711.1, from coordinate 78,155,374 downwards.
CACAAAGAGGACTGTTTGTACTAAAGCCCTAGTGCACGAAAACTCATGCACTCAGTGGGGGAGGGGGTCCTTCAGCCCAGCCTGCACCCTCTTGCAGTCTGGGACCCCTCGGGTGATGTCCACCTGCCCACTTAGGCCTGCTCCCCATGGGATCGGGCCTAAGCTGGCAGCCAGACATCCCTCTGGCAGCTCGGGAACCCTCAGTGAGTGTCCACCTGCCAGCTTAGCCTAAGCTGCTGTTGGATGTCCCTAGCACTGCCAACGAGGCGGGAGAGGCTCCTGCCACCACTGCTGCACTCACCAGCATCAGCCCAGCTTGTGCCTGAGCGGAGCTCCCCCTGTGGGAGCGCACTGACCACCAGGGGGCAGCTCCTGCATTGAGCGTCTACCCTCTGGTGGTCAGTGCACGTCATAGTGACCAAGTCATTCCTGGTCATTCAGCCAGTAGGGTCAATTTGCATATTAACTTGTTATTATAGAGGATAATTTATATATTCTTTATAATGAAAAAAAATCTCATCAGACTTAGCTTACTTTTTCAGTTTATCTCCCATTACTTTCCTCTTTCCCCTACTTATAAATTAACCTGGATCCTTCATTTATGTGAAAGAATGCTTTCACATAAATTATCTCAAGATGGGTGTCATTGACCTTTTGCAGTTGCAAAAACAAGACCCTTGAATGTTAAGCAAGCTGTCCTGGGTGATGCACTAAGTGGCAGATGTGGGGATGGCTCTGATCCGGGCCAGGGCTCAAGTCACCTTGCCATGCTGTCCACCCAGGGGAGCAGTAACATTTTAACTCATGCATTTGAAAGTGCCTACACTCTAGGAAGGCATTTCTGGGGACAACTTAGGGCTGATGGTAGGCAAACTTGACTGCTGACTTTTGAAAGATAGTGATCTCAGACACCAGTCAAATTTCCTATGAAACTTTGAGTCAAATTTCAAATGAAACAGTGGAGTCAGTTAATGAGAAATCATCCCTTTGACATAAAAACTCACTGGTTGCCCTAGCCTTTTTGGCTCAGTGGACAGAGTGCTGGCCTGTGGCCTGCTTTGCTGTGTAGAGTAATCTTGGTTGTAGGTTCTTATTATTCATAACTTTGAATATGTCTTGCCACTCCCTTCTGGTCTGCATAGTTTCTGTTGAGAAATCAGCTGACATTCATATAAATACTCCCTTGTAGGTAACTAACTGTTTTTCTCTTGCTGCTTTTAATATTCTTTCTTTGTCTTTTGCTCTTGGCATTTTTATTATGATGTGTCCTGATGTGATCCTCTTTGGATTCTTTTTGTTTGGGGTTCTGTGAGCTTCCTGGACTTGTAAGTCTATTTCTTTCACCAGGTAGGGGAAAGTTTTCTTCAAATAGGTTTTCAATATCTTGCTCTCTCTTTTCTTCTAGCACTCCCACAATTCAGATATTGGTACACTTGAAGTTGTCCCAGAGGCTCCTTACACTATCTTCATATTTTTGGATTCTTTTTTCTTTTTGCTTTTCCAGTTGGGTTGTTTTTTACTTCTTTGTATTTCAAATCTTTGACTTGATTCCTATGATCCTCTAGTCTGCTGTTGGATCCCTGTATATTATTTTTTATTTCAGTCAGTGTATGCTTAATTTCTAATTGGTCCTTTTTCATATCCTCGAGGATCCCGCTAAATTTATCGGCAGTTTCTAGAAAATTCTTTAAAAACCTTATAACCATGGTTTTGAACTCTATATCCAGTCATTTCCTTTCCTCCATTTTTGTCATTTGTGACTTGTTTCTTTGTCTCCACATTTTGGCTGCTTCCCTGTGTTGATAGAGTGGCTTTGTGTGCTAGGTGTCCTATAGGGCCCAGTGGCTCAGCCTCCCCAATTACCTAAGGTGGACACTCTTTTGCACCCCTTTGTGAGCTGTGTGCACAGTCTTGTTGTAGTTAAGCCTTGATTGTTGTTCGTATCCCTGGGAGGAATTGATCTCCAGGCCAATTGGCAGTGAGAATCAGTTGTGTCTATGATGGAAGAATTTCTGTGCTGGAGACACCCTTATGTGGCAGGACTTGCTTCAGTGGGGCTTGGGTACTCACTGAGTCTGCCCCCTGAGTGTGTCACTTATGGATCTGAGGATCTGTAATCTGGATGGTCTCACTCTGACCACTGGGTACACTGGTTCTTGGATTTCCAAGGAGTTGCAAATTTAGCTCTGCCTGAAGCTATGAAAAGATCTACCAAAAGGTGCAAATTTAGCTCTGCAGGAGCTATGGAGAGATCTGCAGATTCCTCTTCTTTGTTTGGGGTTTGGAGGTGCTCAGATGAGGCCCAGCTGTGAAGCAATGCAAGCTGCTGTGGAGCCTTGGATGTTCTGGGGCTCTCTGACCCAGCTGCAGTTTGTTAGGTAATTTTAGGTTGCAAAGGGCCAGGCAATTCATACGCAAAAGCCTCTATGCACAGCTGGGGTGGGGTTGTAGACTGGGTGGGTCGGGGTCTCAGGGAATCAACAGGGTGGAGCAAACAGCAATGGCTGACCTGCAGCCCTGCCCAAGAAGCCCCCAGGTCTCAGTGTCCCTCAGTAACTGCTGCAAGCACCTCTGAGAAAAAGCCACCCTCATGTTCTGGCCTGATGCCAGACAGTCCAGTTTCCCCCTGTATGAGTCTGGGTCCCCAGAGTCTCACCCAGAACTGGAGCTCAAAGTAAGCTGGAGCTTGTGTCTCCCTCCTCCTCCCTCTCTGAAATCAATAAAAATGTATTAAAAAGAAAAAAATAAAGAAATAGAGATGCTCTAAAGTCATAATGGCTTCTTTGGGGAACAATGTTTCTATATATTTTGCTCCGAAATTCTAAAACAAAAACAGATATTAATATAAAGTAAAAAAAACAAGTAAAAACTGAGTGATGTTTCCAGGTTCCCTTGGGAAAAAATTTTATCTGTGTCCTCTGCTGGCCTGCATCTAAGTTAATCATTCTTGCTCTAGCTGGTTTGATTCAGTGGATAGAATGTCAGCCTGTAGACTGAAGGGTCCTGGGTTTGATTCTGATCAAGGGTACATGCCCGAGTTGCAGGCTCGATCCCCAGTAGAGGGTATGCAGGAGGCAGCTGATCAATGATTTTCTCCTATCATTGATGTTTCGATCTCTCTCTCCCTCTCTCTTCCTCTCTGAAATCATATAAATTTTCTTTGAGAATTCAGCATATTACAGTAACACCAAAAGGAACTTAAGAAATATAAAATAATTAAATGCAATCATTCAGATTCTCTTAAAGTTGATATGAAAAGGACTAGAACTCTCCTGTCTCTTTGGAGAATGCGTCCAATTAAAGCTCTATCTTTCCAATTTTACATGATTTTCACTTCACATATCATGAAAATAATTAGTAAGAAAAACAAAGGCAAAATATTCTACAAAGACACTTTTACTAGAGGGTTGTCATAAGTTGTGGTTGATCGACACAGCATAAGGAAGTAAATACAGGGTGTGTTTTTTTTAAAATTTCTGTAGTTGAAGAGCACATAATTAATGTCAGCATTTAATTGCAATTTTATCAAATGCAAATAACATCTGAAAGGGTGAGGCGCTTTATCTGCAAGAGAGGTCAGTGGCAGCACTGGGAGCAGGACTTTGATTTCAAGGTCTGTGAGAGCAATGGAAACACAGGGCATCTTCCAATAATGAAATGTCAACATGATCCAGATTTTTTTTTGGAGGGGGGGGCATTTTAATTACTGATAACTTATTTTGTGAAAATTAATAGTGTTTTAATCCTTTAAGGTATATTTTTATTTTTTTAAATATATTTTATTGATATTTTACAGAGAGGAAGGGAGAGAGATAGAGAGCTAGAAACGTCAATGAGAGAGAAACATCGACCAGCTGCCTCTTGCACACTCCCCACCGGGGATGTGCCCGCAACCAATGTACATGCCCTTGGCCGGAATCGAACCCGGGACCCCTCAGTCCGCAGACCGACACTCTACCACTGAGCCAAACCGGTTTGGGCAGGTATATTTTTCTTTAGAGAATGACTAAGGGTCATGCAAAAAAAAAAATCCCTAAATTGGTAATCAAGGGATCTAGGGATTTTATTCCTGTTCTCAGCTGCAAACAAGAGGTGTGTTCTTGTCTTATTAGAGGTTATTGCAGGAAACATGTCTATGGGTGTGGGAACATGTGACAGAGAAGGGGTGAAGCCATCAGAGGGTGAGCTATAGCAGGTTACCACTCTGGCCCACTGAGCTCAATCCTTCTAGGAGACCGACCGTACAACACACCTTGGAGCTATTCCACCAGAAGGGTGGAGGGGCTGGGTATATATCTGCGAGCTCCTGTCTGTCTTTGGTTAAGTGCTGCTCCGTTGGGTGAATTTACTTCCAGCAGCCAGAATAAGTCTGGGAGCAAACAACTGCGGGTGATGCCAGTTGGAAGCCATAGGTTGGGTGCACAGAGGAATGCTGACTCCAGAGCAGGTGCAGAGAGCCAGCAACCTCTTTCCTAAGTTGTGCACCATTGTGGTCTCGGTTGGTGTAGAGGGCCACCTGGGAAGACACCTGGACATTCTTTAGATTGTTGCTGACTGGGCCCGGGGTATTGGCGGAGTCATGTCAGTTACACTCCTGCCCTGGGAGTGCGGAGATGTTCTGGAGGAAGGACTGGGTGGGACCTGGGCCCTCCCAGGCTCCTTGTTTTCCTGTGAAACCCCCTTGTTAGATTGGAGAATAAATATATGTGCTGCGTGGCTCAGAGGGTCATCAGTCTGCCTCTCCAGCAGAGGAGGTCAGCAGCCCTCCCAGCTCCCAGCTTAAAATCTATCTGTGTCTTCTCTCTTTATTTCTATTATTTCTCAATCCCTGGCCACCTCCACTTAGACCCGGTTCGTTCATCTCTCTTTCCATGTGGGACACGGAAAAGGGAGATCCCCACTGTATCAGGCCCCCGCAGGTTGGCATTTTTAAAATATATTTTTTGTTAATTTTTTATTAATTTCAAAAGGAAGGGAGAGGAAGAGAAAGAAACAACAATGATGAGAGAAGCACTGATTGGCTGCCTCCTGCACGCCCCCCACTGGGAATCAAGCATACAACCTGGGCATGTGCCCTGACAGGGAATCGAATTGTGACCTCCTGGTTCATAGGTCGATGCTTAACCACTGAGCCATGCCAGTCAGGCTCTGTTGATATTTAGAAATCATATTCTAAAACCTCACTAAAACTTCAGTGCCATGAAGACTACCTTAAAATATATGCTTGAGACAATGAGCCCAGAATTCATATTGACTCATATTTCTATTTTAAGACAAAAATATATATTTTCCTTCTGTTTTAATTGGTAGAAGGCATACTCTAAAGAATCAATTCTCGAGTTTTTTTTGTCCTCAGACACCTTTACACTCTTAAAAATCAAGAACCTAAAAGAGCTTTTGCTTGTGTCAGTTATATTTATCAGCATTTACCATATTAAAAATTAATACTGTGGCATTTAAATATATTTATTTCTAAAGTCGTTGTAAAATATAATCTGTATTATATATGAAATGCGTAACAGCAAACATTTTTATGAAAAATGACTATCATTTCCACAACAGTGAGAATAGCATTGCTTACATTTTTGTGACATATAATTAAAGTCCGGTTTAACAGAACACAGTCCGATTTTCATAGCTGCTTTTCGTCCAATTTGTCTTGATACGTTGTTTTGAGTTGAAGTATGTGAAGAAAGCTCAGCCTCACCCAGACACTCAGCTGCAGAGAGACGCTCATGGGCCCTGAGGAAAGGTCTCAGGCCCATGGTCCTCGGGACACACTTTGAGAACAGCCACTCTACAACGGAGCAGCTGAAATGGAGGCTTTACCCTAGTTCAGTGGTCGGCAAACTGCTGGGGCTCATGCGTGCAACCTGGGCATGTGCCCTGATAGGGAATCAAGCCACATGTGGCTCTTTGGCCCCTTGAGTGTGGCTCTTCCACAAAATACCACGGCCTGGGCGAGTCTATTTTGAAGAAGTGGCGTTAGAAGAAGTTTAAGTTTAAAAAATTTGGCTCTCAAAAGAAATTCCAATCATTGTCCTGTTAATACTTGGCTCTGTGGATTAATGAGTTTGCTGACCACTGCCCTTGTTATACAAAGTAAAAGAATGTGTTTCATGCATGTAGTTCTGAATAACCATTTAAAATCCTTGCTTAGGTCTAGCCAGTTTGGTTCATTGGACTGAAGTTTCCCAAGTTCAATCCCGGTCAAAGGCACATGCCCAAATTGTGGGCTTGATCCCCAGTGTGGGCGTGCAGGAAGCAGCTGATCAATGATTCTCTTTCATCACTGATGTTTCTCTCTCTCCCTCTCCCTTCCTCTCTGAAATCAATAAAATATATATATATTTATTAAATAAAAAAATAAAATTCTTGCTTATAGGGCAAATTGTGTTATTGATTGAAAACTAGAAGGCCCTGTATTTGCCCGCATTGCAGTGTTAGTTGGGAGAAATTTTTGCATAATTCCTGGCCTTAAATGCTTTGAGGTTCAATAACTTTCACAAGAATGGAAAGCAATGCTGATGCATGTGCATGAAGAGAAACTAAAGAGGAGGAAAGTGCACAGAAACAAAACAAACCATGGAAAAGGACAATATCATCTATAAATTGAGTTGTTGGACAATTTTACTTGTCAGAGAATGTGCACTTAGGAGCAGGATAAAATACTGCAGTGGTTTTATGCTAACATGCATAGATATTTCCAGCCATCATAATATCACAATTTGCTCTTTGCAATGTAATTTCTGCTGAGTGATATAATGAACGGCAGCATCCCTAAGGAGTCCTTCAGCTGATTCGTAGTAAGAAAAAAATAAAAATATTGACATAAGCTCAGAAAAACGAACATTAAAAGCCCACACCCCTATGCCCTGATTTTATGAGATTGTCCGTTTTCCCCTTACCATTTTAAAATCAGTTTCTTCCTTGATTTGACATTTAGAATATCAAGTTCATTTTCAAATGTGGGTTTTTTAAAAGATGTAGAATACACTAGTCTTCCTTCATTTTTATAAAATATGAGTGAGGAGAGCAGTTCCAAAATACAAATGAATTGATTTATAATGCAGGACACATATAATTACATGCATGGACCACAGCCTTATCACTCCACCTGAAAAAATACTAAGCTTTTATTTACCAAGGACCAAATAAAATGCTGACTGGGGTTTTATTCAAACTGACAACAAAAATCAGGGAAACCAAGTGTGTCTTCGCCCTCCTGGACCCTGCATTAAACATGACAACTTCCCTTCAAAGTGGAATCTAGAAAACGGTGCCAGAGGTACTGTCAGTGGATTTTTAAAATGAAGTCGTTCTCTACATATTGGTATGAAAAGAACAGATTCATTGCTTCAACAGAAAATGTCTCAATTATATGTACTAATAATATTGCTTGCATGCTTTTTAAATTGCCATTGATTCTTTTATGAAGAAATGTTCTCATTAAATTTGTAATTAATATCGAGTTAAGGAATTCAACCGTTTCTGACAGTGTTTAATTATTACTAACCTATGGAGCACCTGGGATAATCTAAACACTAGGTGGCCCTAGCCAGTTTGGCTCAGAGTGTTGGCCTTCCGATCAAAGGGTCCCGGGTTCAATCCCGGCCAAGGGCTCCGCCCAGGCCGGGGCCCAGGGAGGGGCTCATGCAGGAGGCAACCATTCCATGTGCTGCTTCCCTCACATCGCTGTTTCTCTCAGTCTTTCCCTCTCTCTTATACTCGCTCTAAAAATCAATGAAAAAAAATCCTCTGGTGAGGATTAACAAACAAATGAACAAACAAAACCTAGATAAACGATGATATGGGAGCGAACCAGACATTTACAACCTGTGCCATGACCCCACTGCATGGCAGAGCTCACATGCCTTCAGTTGTCACCCAGGGTGCGCCAGATTGAGCTGCAGGGGGGCTCTGCTCTGAGCTCCTGCAGGACCCTTAATTCTACCCTGCAGGTCCCCACCACATTAATGGGTAGTGACATTCAGGGCAGGAAGTGAGAATAGTCTCCCAGGAGTCATGATGTTACATGATAAGAAAGGATAATGAAAAACATACCCTGCCAAAACTGGTTTGGCTCAGTGGATAGAGCATCTGTCTGCGGACTGAAGGGTCCTGGGTTCAATTCCCGTCAAGGGCATGTACCTTGGTTGCGGGCACATCCCCAATAGGGAGTGTGCAAGAGGCAGCTGGTCGATGACTCTCTCATCGATGTTTCTTTTTTAAATATATTTTATTGATTTTTTACAGAGAGGAAGGGAGAGAGATAGAGAGTTAGAAACATCGATGAGAGACAATCATCAATAGCTGCCTCTTGCACACCCCCTACTGGGGATGTGCCCACAACCAAGGTACATGCCCTTGACCAGAATCGAACACGGGACCACTGAGCCAAACCGGTTTCGGCTCATCAATGTTTCTTACTCTCTATCTCTCCCTCTTTCTTCCTCTTTGTAAAAAAAAAATCAATAAAATATATTTTTTTAAACTACCCTGCTAAACCTGGCAGTTTTCTCAGATTGTCTTCCAAATGGGAAGATGAAGTATTATCTAGCTAGACCATGGTTAGTCATGAAGATTTCAGGTGGAAAGCTTGAATATTTGCCCACCTGTTTTAAAATAGAATGCCTTGCCGCCTACACATGGCGAGCAAAGTTATGCTCCTTGACATTCCCAAACTGGTTGGGCCAGGGCGGAATCAGAACAAGCCCTCTAGCTCCCAGCCCTGGGTAGCTTCCACTTAATGATGTTAGTTCCCTCATTTACTGTTAAACAAGAAATTAGCAATTATAGCTAATCAATTATCAATGTGAGCATTATTGATAATCTGTGGATCATGAATTTTAAATCCTGATTGGTTACATTCTGGGCATCAATTTTATCATGTGAGCGAGAGTTCAATAAGGACTGATTGAAGCAAGATGATAAAAATATTGTTTCCCTCTCCATCTGGGTAAGCTGTATGATTTAGGCACTTCCTGCAAATGGGCACTCATTAGTCAAATCTCTTATATTTAAGTATAATTCATATTATATTCCTCACTCATGCTCAGCCCTCCACTTCACCAAGGTTTCATCACTTTCTTGTGTGAAAAGACAATGTGAAAAGTAGTAACTGACCAGTTCTCATTATTTCCTCATCATTCAGAAATGTCTTCATTAAATCCCATTCCTCTTATTCAGGGATAATGACTCCATCTCACATAGAAGCCTAATGTCGTTGTGTGTGAACATGCACATATATTTCGGTTTTCTGCTTTAATATCCTTTCTGGTTTTTTTTAATATATTTTTTATTGATTTTTTTTACAGAGAGGAAGGGAGAGGGATAGAGAGTTAGAAACATCAATGAGAGAAAAACATCAATCAGCTGCCTTCTGCACACCCCCTACTGGGGATGTGCCCGCAACTAAGGTACATGCCCTTGACCGGAATCGAACCTGGGACCTTTCAGTCTGCAGGCCGACGCTCCATCCAAACCGGTTTCGTCTATCCTTTCTATGTTTTAACAGCATTTCTCAGCACGCCAATAATTTAATGTTATGTATAATATCTGAGGAGAACGTATCATTTCCCAATACAGTGTCATTGAAACATGTATTCAGGAGCTGCAGATTCTTAAATCTATGCAAAAACTGTAAAAATAATCAGTTACTGTGGAAATATTCTCACTGAGTATGACAGCTCTTTAATGAATTTGGATGTATTTTTGTATTAATTAAGCTTTCTTTAGTTTTCAATGTTTAATAAAAAGCTCTACATATTTACTTTATCTACCTGACACTGAACTTGATAAAGTTACATACAACTTTATCTATACCCATAATTCTGCCACCAACTTCATCCAAACACACACACACACACACACACACACACACACACACACACACGAAGAAAAGGGAAATGGTGTATGCCTGCTTCTTTTGTATCTAAGTTTAGTTCTCACTAATGTAGGGTCATGGCTTCTTTCCATTACAATAATGACTCCGTGCCCTTTAATATTACTCATATGTAAGAGCCTGGGCTTTGAATATGAAATATCACTACATATGGAGAGTAAAGTAATGCTCCTTGACATTTCCAAAAGCTCTTATTCACCCAGATTCCCAATTGATACTGAAATCACCATTTGGTTTTAATACAGGATATACCTACTCTAATGTGAATTACGCATCATATGTACATAAATTGCATGTCCAGGTTTATCCTCGAATTCTAAGTGCATTAGTGCAAAGCTCAATTCCTCATTTTAATGTAGCCCAGGACACCTTCTAACTTGCCGCTGATCAATCACCGTAAGGGACAGGGCATTAGGAAGAGAAAAAGGAGCTGAGTCTTATCTCAGCATGCCTGCTCCCCTGAGTGAAGGCTGGGAGAGAGATTGCTACAGGCAAACCATGTTGTAATATGTTTTCTTGAGTTGCAATTCCATGCCTCACTACATTCAATTCCTCTCTTCAACTACCGTGTTTCCCTGAAAATAAGGCATCCTCCGAAAATAAGACCTACTTCATGGAAACCTAATGCATCCCCTGAAAATAAGACCTAGCGCATTTTGGGGAGCAAACATTAATATAAGACACTGTCTTATTTTCGGGGAAACAGGGTCGTTTTCATTTGGGTGTTTAAAAAAAGAGATATTTGATCAGTTACATAGTCATTTTTGCTATTTTCTTTTCAAGAAAATGTGCTTTTAAACAGGTTACCATGGCTACACATGGGTCACTATTCCGTTTGCTCTTAACTTGCTACAAACCAAGTTAACAACGGCACCAAAATGTACAAAGTGGGTCTATCCTTGCACCTTAGAGTTTTTAGGTGAGGACTGTTTCTCTACAAAATGGGTGTGACTGCTTGTTGCTCATTAAACTATTCCTATTCTCCATACTTTCAGAATGTCCTTCCCAGCTACTAGAAACCTAACGTGTCTCCCCCTGGACCTGTTTGGGGTTCCTCCAAGTGTGAGCCACTGCATCGTCTTCATAAAAAACAGCTGGGGTTTATTTCCGCTTAAACTTCAGTGTGGTCAGTAAATATAACGTGAAACTACGTTTTACTCTTTTTAAATGTTATGAGACTTTATTTCGTGGAGCATTATTATATGGCCTCTCTTTCTCCATGTCCCATACCCATCTGGAAAGAATGTTTATTCTTTTGCTGTTTAAAAGTTAGAGTCAATATAGAGTTATACCAACATTTGTATGGTTAGCCGCAGACTGTTGTAATGTTTGTCACTGAGGTACACATTATTAACACAGCTGACGGGAGTCCTGAGGACCTAACATGAAATGCTTTTTAATCTTACGGTACACACATCCTTAATAATCCCTGTGGCTTCTCATCTGGAAATGATTACGGAAACAGGAGAGGCAGAATTCGGGAAGAGCAGTACAGTCATACTCAATTTGTAGCCAAATCCACCACAGCTGCTAACAATTATGCAGTTCTTAATTAAATTTTATTTTAAATGGAAAAGTTTTTTCCTAGCATCCAGGGAAAAGGTAAGGCCATATGCTTAGAAATTGGGAGGACCCTTTATTTTGGATACCAATAGGAGAACTACTTTATCAGTAACAACTGACTTCCTTAAATTAATATAGTACAAACCTAATCAGAACATTTATTTATAAAAGAATCAATGATAATTTTAAAGGTATGAATGTAACGTTAATACAAATAACCGATACATTTTCTCTTGAAGCAATGAATCCATTCTTTTGGTATATGGGACAGCCCTCCAACCAACTGAGTCACACTGGCCAGGACTTGAAACACATTTTTTTTAAATATCGAAATTATTTTTTTTTTGCAAGACAGGCACAAGACAGAAGGGGAAGATGGTGGGGTGGTTAACGCCTGTACTCGCCACCTCCCACAACCACATCAAAATCACAACTAAAATACAGAACAGCCATCATCCAGAACTGCCAGAAAGCTGGCTGAACGGAAGGCCCACAGCTAGAGAAGAAAAGAAGAAAGCACACAGACTGGTGTGAGGGGCGGAAGAGCAGAATGAGCTGGGCTGGCACCCACGTGGGCGGATTTTTTTTTAATATATTTTTTAATTGATATTTTACAAAGAGGAAGGGAGAGAGAGAGAGAGAGCTAGAAACGTCGATGAGAGAGAGAAACACCGACCAGCTGCCTCCTGCACACCCCCACCAGGGATGTGCCCGCAACCAATGTACATGCCCTTGACCGGAATCGAACCCGGGACCTTTCAGTCCGCAGACCAATGCTCTATCCACTGAACCAAACCGGTTTCGGCAACATGGGCAGATTTTTTAATTGGGAGGGAGAGCATCTCTGCCTGGAGGAACAAGGGTCCCAGCCCCACACCAGACCCCCAGCCCAGGGTCCCAGAGCTGGTAAGAAAAAGTCCCTACAGGCTATAAAAACCAGTGTGGGTGGGGACTCAGTGACACAGAGCTGTTACTCTTAAAAGGCCGGAACCACAAACTGAACTTACCCTGAGCTCCAGCACTAGGGTGAGGCTCAGGAACACGAACACACACGAGGAACCGGACTGTCTGGCCTTGGGGCCGGAACTCACGGCGGCCTTCTCCCAGCGGAGGATCGCTGTTCCATGCTGGGACCTCACGGGCCACGGGATGACTAGCAGCTATTTCTGTTTGCTCCACCCTGGTGATTTCCTCAGACCCTGCCTCAACCAATTTACAGCCCCACCCAAGCTGTGTGCAGCAGCTTTTGCGGAGGAATGGCCTGTCCTGGATCAGATGAGCTGCAGCTGGGTCAGAGAGCCCAAGCCCGAGACCCAGCACCAGACCAGCCACCTTGCTTCATAACTGGGCCTCATCTGCGCACTCCTAAACCCCATAGAGAGAGGAGGGGTCGCCGAAACCGGTTTGGCTCAGTGGATAGAGCGTTGGCCTGCAGACTCAAGGGTCCCAGGTTCGATTCTGGCCAAGGGCATGTACCTTGGTTGTGGGCACATCCCCAATAAGAAGTGTGCAGGAGGCAGATGGTTTCTCTCATCGATGTTTCTAACTCTCTATCCCTCTCTCTTCCTCTCTGTAAAAAATCCATAAAATGTATTTTTTAAAAAGAGAGAGAGAGAGAGGAGGAATCTTCAGGTTTCTATGTAGCTCCTGCTGGGCCCCAGGCTGACTTTGCACCTCCCTGGAGACTCAAGAGCCAGTGTACCCAGTGGTCAGTGTCAGCCTATACCAGATTACAACTCTAAACGTTCATAAATGACACACTCAAGGGGCAGACTCAGTGAGCACCAAAGCCCCACTGAAACAAGTCCTGCTCCACAGGAGTGTCTCCTGCATAACAACTCTCCCATTGCGGTCAAACTGGTCCTCACAGACAGTTGGCCTGGAGGTCAATCCTCCCAGTGACACCCACAGCAATCAAGTCTCAACTACAAGTCTGTGCTCACACACATAAAGGGGTGCACCTAGAGCTCCCAGCTCGGGTGACTGGGGAGGCTGAGCCACTGGCGCTATAGGACTCCCACCTCACAAGGCCACTCTACCAACTCAAGGAGACACAGCAGCTCTACCCAATACATAGGAACAAATGCAGGGAAGCAGCCAAAATGCAGAGACAAAGAAACATGTCACAAACGAAAGAAATGGAAGAAAGAAAACTACTGGATATAGAGTTCAAAACCATGGTTATAAGGTTACTCAAGAATCTTCTAGAAACCTCCAAGGGGCTTAGTGAGACTTTCAAAGATCTTAATGACAATGCCAAAAAAATAAAAAAGGACTAGTCAGAAATTAAGCATACACTGACTGAATAATATACAGGGAGTCAACAGTAAAGGATTCTGAGAATCAAATCAAAGATTTAAAATATGAGGAAGTGCCGAAATCGGTTTGGCTCAGTGGATAGAATGTCAGTCTGAGGACTGAAGGTCCCGGGTTTGATTCCAGTCAAGGGCATGTGCCTTGGTTTTGGACACATCCCCAGTGGGGGTTATGCAGAAGGCAGCTGGTTCATGTTTCTCTCTCATTGATGTTTCTGACTCCCTATTCCTCTCTGTAAAAAATCAATAAAAGATATTTTTTTAAATAAAATATGAGGAAGCATAAAATACTCAACTAGAAGAGGAAAAAAAAGAACCCAAAAATATGAAGATAGTGTAAGGAACCTCTGGGACAACTTCAAGCATTATAGGGGTTCCAGAAGAAGAGTCTAGAGAGCAAGATATTGAAAACCTATTAGAAGAAATAGTGACCAAAAAAAACAAAAAAAACAACTTCCCCTACCTAGCAAAAGAAATAGACTTATAAGTCCAGGAAGCACAGAGAGTTCCAAACAAGTGGAACCCCAAGAGGACCACACCAAGACACATCATAAGTAAAATGCCAAGGACTAAAGACAAAGAGAGAATCTTAAAAGCATCTAGAGAAAATCAGTTAGTTTTGTAAAAGGGAATGCCCATATGACTGTCAGCTGATTTCTCAATAGAAGCTTTGCAGGCCAGAAGGGAGTGGCAAAAAATATTCAAAGTGATAAATAGCAAGGACCTACCACCAAGATTTCTCTACCCAACAAAGCTATCATTTAGAATTGAAAGTCAGATAAAGAGCTTCACAGACAAAAAAAAAAAAAAGCTAAAAGAGTTCATCACCACCAAACCAACATTATATGAAATGTTGAAGGGTATTCTTTAAGAAGAAGAAGAAAAAGATAAAAAATATATATGAACAACAAAATGGCAACAAATATGTTCCTATCAACAACTGAATCTAAAAATCAAAATAAAGGAATAAGAAATCTAATGAACAGATTAAAACAGAACCAGAGGCATGGAAATGGAACAGACTGACGATTCTAAGAGGGAACAGGGGTGGGGGATGGAAAGAGATTAAACAAAGATCTTATATGTATATATGCATTACCTATGGACAAAGACAACAGAGTGGCAAAGGGAGGGTGTGGGGTGGAATCTGGGTGGCAGGAGGCAAGGGGGGGGAAGGGACATCTGTAATAATCTCAACAATAAAGTTTGAAAACTAATAATAAATTTTTTAAAAGAAATACTTCCATTTAAGATAATAAGGATGGGCCTCAAGAATATTATACTAAGCTAATATGTAGGATATAAAACTGAAACTCATAGCCACAGACAACAGTATGGTGGTTATCAGAGGGAAGGGGTTCAGGGCTAGCAAAGGGTAAAGAGGGCCAAATATATGGTGACCAAAGATAACTTGACTTTAGGTGGTAGGCATATAATTCAATATATGATAATGAATCACAGAAATGTACACTTGAAACCTATATGATCTTATTAACCTATATCACCTCAATAAATGTAATTTAAAAATAAAAAATTTTTAAATATTGCACAAACCCACAGCTTCATCTACTAAATTTGTTTTCCTAATTAGCCATTTAAATCATTAAGCAAATGAGCCACATAAGCTCCCCAAATGAAATGTGGTTTCGAAAAAAAAAGATTAGGGATTTATCTAAAGAGGAGCTGAATTTAAACACTAACAGCACTAAACTAAGAGACAGGACAGACAAGAATTCTGCCTGGTTCTGTACCATTTACAGATACTCCCATTGCACTGGGTGGTTTTTGTAATAGTGAATAAGTGGAAACATACATAAAAGCTATCTTCAAATGCCATAAAGAGGAGTAATCTAAAAATAAAGTTGTTAGGAGTCATTTTTGCTACAATATGTGGGCAAAGTTTCAATGAGAGGCAGCTTAAGAATAGGATTTAGATCTTTATATCTATAGTTAGATACTTGGGGTAGAATTAAAAGAGTTTAGATTCAAAAGTTATTTTTTTGTTGTGACAGTCATGAAATACTGAGAGATCAAAAATGCTTTCAATCCAAAATTAGAATCATATTATATTTTAAATTACCATATCTATTGCTAATTCTTCTATCAAAATAGTGGATCCCGCTGAAACCGGTTTGGCTCAGTGGTAGAGCGTCGGTCTGCGGACTGGAAGGTCCCGGGTTCGATTCCGGTCAAGGGCATGTACATTGGTTGCAGGCACATCCCCGGTGGGGGATGTGCAGGAGGCAGCTGGTCGATGTTTCTCTCTCATCGACGTTTCTAGCTCTCTATCTCTCTCCCTTCCTCTCTGTAAAAAAATCAATAAAATATATTTTTTTTAAAAAATAGTGGATCCCTTGTTGGGGTGTGTATGGGAGGCAACTGATCCATGTTTGTAAGTCAAATTGATATATATATCCTCTCTCTCTCTCTCTCTCTCTCTCTCTCTCTCAAAATCAATAAAAACATATCCTTGGGTGAGGATTAAAAAAAATTGTGGAAGCTAATTCTTTTTCCCCCCCCTCATTGACTTAGCATACTATTAGGTAATCAGAAATTAGATGATTTGTCCCAGATCAAAGTGGCTAAGTCAGGATTTGAACCCGGTTCAATTTGACTCCAAGGCCCCGGATTAAGGAGGCCCTTTTTACTTTGTCACAGTGTGTGATAAAGATTATACGACAAGAGACTGAAAATACTGAGCTCAACTCCTAAAACATCAGTTAATTACCTATGTTATTCCTAAACAACCCACAAGGAGACCACCTTTTCAGCCTAGAATGTCCCGGAATAAGCAGGTACGAGCTTTCCTGAGCAACTGATCACCTGTGTATCTTAAGGAGAGGGTCTGAGAAGGGAGGACATAGGCAGAGCAGACTTAATGAGAGAAAAAGATTGAAATCCAACTCATAAGACAAGATATTTAATAACACTTTAGAAAACATGGGAATGCCCTCCCCAGATTTTGAATAAACTCAACCATGTAAATATTAGCATTTTTAAAAGAAACAACTTCTGGTAAGAGTATGAATTACAGTTCAATGACCAGCCAGACAACAGTCCTTCCTGTAAATGCAGCGTATAAAACACCATAAACACTGGCACACTCATTGATCTCCAGGCAGCAATCAGACGAAAGCAATTACATAGACTAATCAACCATTACAATTCTTTCCAGATAGGCAACCAATATAAATCTGTTAGGTTTCTATGGGTGTCATAACAAATTATCACAAACTCAGTGGCTTAAAAGAACACTAATGCATTCTTGCACGTTTCTGTGTGTGAGAAGTCTAACAAGGGTCTCACTCCTCAGGGCTGTATTCCTTTCTCGGAGCTCCAGGAATGTCTTTTCCTAGCTTCGGGAGCCTGCCTCCATTCCTTGGCTTATGGCCCTTTCCTCTACCTTCAAAGCCAGCAACAATAACAACCCTGATTCACGTCCTTCTGAAGTCCTCTTCTCCTTCTCAGGACCTCTGTTCCTACTACCCTGGCCCCACCCAGATAACCCAGAGTAACCTCCCTGGTTAGCAATCCTTAATTCCCATCAAACTCTCCTCTTTTGCCAATTGCCCACTATAGTCACAGGTTCTGGGGGAGTGAGGGGGAGTGCATTATTCTTCCTCCCACAATCTCTAAAGGAGATCCCCTCTGAATTATATAGCATTAATCTCTAGGTGTAAATAACACACTGCAACTCATACATACCTTGTTCATTTCCTCCCAACGATTCAAAAATAGAGGAGGTGTTTGAGGGTGTGTTGTTTTTTGACAACGTCAGAACATGCAAAGCAAAGGCGTTCCATGTTATTGAACAAGAGCAGAAAGAGACAACGCCGTGACAGTAAGAGCTATGGGTCCTGGTTACACTAGGGGGTGGAAACTGATTATCACTGATGTCAGGCTTGCTTTGGGTTCCAGGAAAAACAGGCATCAAAATGGAACATCCATGTCAACAAGCCACCGAAGGCTGTCTCCACACACACCTGGAACCTAGCATACCGATCCATCCTTTTGCATCTGAAAAATCGCTGTTTTTCCAAAGGGAGAAAAAAAAAAGCCTGTTTCATTAGCAATAAGTACCTCAGAGTGTGACTTAGAAAGTGAAGCTTGGAATAGTGTGGGTGGGATCTGAGAGCACAGACATTGTGGAATGACCTTTTCTCCAAACAGGCTCACCTACCATCTATGCAGCGTATTTGTTATTATATCAAACTTAAGTTAAATTCCACTACATATGAAAATACTTGGTTGCTTAACTTATTGGAAAAAAATTATATGGGATGTCACACACACACACACCCAAGAATATTTTAAAGAAAAAAAAATTGTTCAAGTTCTATGTAAGGGCATTGTCTAGATGAGGGGGTGGGGCCAGAAAGGTCACAGAAATATGTGGACGAGGCTAGGAAGGCGCTGAGCATTCTAGAGCCCGTAGGTCCCATATGAAGAGGCCAGCCACCAGCCACCACCGAAGGTTGTCACATAAGGTCCTCTGATATTCCCATAATTAAGAAAATGCCATTTTTATGTGGAATCATCTAAATTTTCCATGTTGGCAACTAAATAATATACCGCAACCCAAAGACAGGCCAATGAAACACAGGAAAGGACCAAACTTGGCGCTGCACCTTCAGATCTAGATCAGCCCCTCTTTGATAGCTGCCTGATATGTCACTTGGCAAACCAACAGACCAGTGTAACTTATTATCCTAAACTGTCTAATTGGATGCAAACATTATCAAAGCCTAGAATGGGGAAAAATGTGTATACACAGAGGAGATCAAGAACTGAGGGGTTCTTTGTTTCTTGAGGGAACAGTTTATGTCTTATTTTCTGTTGTGGCCCCAGCACGTAGCATAGTGTCTGTCGCACAGTGGGCTCGGAGTAAATGTTTGCTGAGTTAATGAATGACTAAACCTTAAGGGAAATCTTGGTAACTCTGAGGGATTTATTTGTACTTGTTAATGTAGAGAAGTAGTGGTCTAGACGTAGAATTTGGCGTTGGCTTAGAAAGTAAAAACCCTTTGCCCTGGCCAATGTATTTAATTCAGTTGGTTGGGCATCGTCCCATACACAGAAAGACTGCTAGTTCGATTCTCGGTCAGGGCACTTGACCAGGTTGTGGGCTCGATTCCCAGTGGGGGGCATGTAGAGGGCCTGCAGGAGGGAGCCAATCAATGTTCTACCCTCATATCAATGATTCTCTCTTTCTTAAAAAAAAATCAATAAAATTATTAAAGAAAAAAGTTAAGACCCTTCATATTTTCCATATTATCCAACATATATATACATATATATATATATATATATTCATATATGTTCTAACCATTATTATATATTCTAACAATTTTTTGTTGCAATTACCAATGAGGCCTTTTATAATATAATGGGGTGAAAGGAATTTAACTGAAAACAATATTATAACAACAACCCAAACCAAATATTTGCGTGCAATCATTTTCATGTTACAAAGTCCTTTCGATATGTGATTTCTCTTACCATCAGATCCTCTCTCTAAGGCAGACAGATACAATTCCACTTTAGAGACCCTGAATTACAAGGGAAGCTAACTGATTTTTACAAAGCCTTGCGCCAAATTAGCAACGGCTCTCTCCTAACCGGAAAGCAACGTGCAGGTGTGACGACACCGCAGTGCACTGAATTAATTAAACACACGCACTGGCACCTTCAGAAACCAGCAGGACAGGGAAGGCCACACCGGCCCAGAGGAGGAAGGAAAGGAAGAGCCTGGAGAGTGTAATGTTTGTCAGATGAGCACCAGTTTACTCATCCTGACACCACTGAGCATGCTGGTTGAGTCGGTCAGCAAAGTGAGACACATCGGCTGGACCTGGGTCGTTTCCCTGGGAAATGCGTTGCTCTTGGAACTTTTCACTCCCCCGCGTGTGTCTGTGTCCCTCTCGAGAGTGAGGGTCAGAGACTAAAACTTTCTGCCATAAGAGCTCCTGAAGCAGCCTCTTCGCAGAATTCATTCAAGGTTCTTGGTGGTGAACGGTTGACAGTATAACAGGGCTAAGAACAAAGGCCTGGGAGTGGGTGTTCTGAAACCATGCTGTCGATCACTAGCTGTGTGACTTTGGGCAAGCTATGCCGCTTCCGTGAGCCACAGTATCACTTGTGAAAAGGGGCTGCAGCGATAAGACTTACTCCCTACGTTTGTGGTGAGGGTTAAATAAGTTAATGCTTGTAAACACCCCGCAGGACACTGGGTAAATGCACTCAGGAGATGTTTTGCTACTGCACACAGACCGAAATGTCCAGTTCAGACGAGTCCGTAGAGGCAGAGAAGGGGCGTTTGCTTGGCTCCCCCAAACAAACTGAGGCGCCAAGAGAAAACTTTGGAAAGTGACCCAACGTGCGTTTTTACAGCAAACTTTTAATTTACCCCACATGCCATTTAGAAGACATAGAATAGAACCAAGAGGAAAAAAGCATAGGAGCAGTGTGATTCGCCATCAGTAGAAATGATTACAGACAAAAGTAGTTTTCAGACACAAGCTCACCGACAGAAAACCTTGTGGCAGGTCAAGGTCTACCAAGGAGTGAAGGCCTGAACAGTGGCTGGTCACAGAGGGGGGCATTCAAAAGGAGGAATATGTGCAATATTCTTTTCTTTTTTTAAGTAATTTCCTTTCTTCCCCAGAAAGTTTAACTGTCATCAACGCACAATCTTATCAAAGTGCAGCTAACTTAGTTCCCAGTGTGTACTTGTTCTTAGATGGTTAATCTTTCAACATACATGTTCAGACCCTAACTGCTCCTAACACAGAGACAAAAAAGAAGGCCGTGATAGAAATACATTCAGGGGAGAAAGAGAAAAGGAGAGTGTTGATTTCCTAAACAGAAATGACACATACTAAATGATCTCTGTCGTTCTTAAGAGTGGCATTAAATAAGAGAAAACTAAAGGCAAGCAATTAAAACATTTTCATGCCGAGGCTGGTTTGGCTCAGTGGTAGAGCGTCGGTCTGAGGACTGAAGGGTCCCGGGTTCGATTCCGGCCAAGGGCGTGTACATTGGTTGCGGGCACAACCCCGGTTGGGGGTGTGCAAGAGGCAGCTGGCCAATGTTTCTCTCTCATTGACGTTTCTAGCTCTCTACTTCTCTCCCTTCCTCTCTGTAAAATATCAATAAAATATATTTAAAAAAAAAACAAAAAACATTTTCAACCCAAAAGTAGGAGGTAGAGGAACAATCACAGAGCAAGAGTCACCCGTCAGTTTAGAAGAGAATCTGATGTCAAAACAAGGCCGCACACCACATCAGTGACACTTCTCCTTTCTGTGTCTTTAGTATGTGTAGGAGCCAATTCATGGAGCCTGACCGTTTTTGTCAAGTAACACTCTGAGCCTGAATGCTCAGCTCTGAGGCTCAAGCAGAGGGACGATGGCCAAACTCCTGGAGCATCCGCTCTTGGGCAGCCGGAGGGACCAGCTCTTTCAAGCCATCGCTGTTG
Organism: Vespertilio murinus; assembly: GCA_963924515.1. Taxonomy (NCBI): domain Eukaryota; kingdom Metazoa; phylum Chordata; class Mammalia; order Chiroptera; family Vespertilionidae; genus Vespertilio; species Vespertilio murinus. Next base: position 78,134,115 of record OZ004711.1, on the reverse strand, counting down.
GTTCAGAGAGCATCCTCCTGTTCTCCTTTGGGTCCTTCAGGGTCTGGGGCACCTTCCACGGGCCTGGGAGACACCTGCACCGGAGTCACCGGGGTCTCCTCTCCCTGCCGCCCACTACCTTTCTTGGTCTCCTCGTGGGTCAGGTGTTGCTGGCAGTCCTGCTCCGAGTTGCTCCGGACATAGCCGGGTAAAGTCACGTGGCTGTCGGGCTGCTGGCCGGCCGTCCTGGTGGCCTTGCCCGAGAGGAGGACCATGCGCGTGCTGGCCGCCATCTGCGAGTGGCTGCTGGTGCTGGGCGTCAGGGTGGTGAGCACGGAGCCGTACCTGTGGCCGCCGCATGGGGGCGTCCTCTTCCAGTCGATGGAGAGATTCCACCGGCTCCACATCTTCTTCACCTCAGCCTGAACCTAAGCCACAAGAACCACACTGTGCATCAGAGACCGTCAGGGAGACCCTGCAGCTGGCTTAGACCAGTGTTTCCCAAACTTTTGACATGCGTGTGCCCCTTCTATAGTTTTCGTAATGCTGAGTACTCCTCGTCAAAAAAAAAAAAAAATGGATGTATTTTAATAACAATCAAAAATTTTTTTGGTACGGACACAAAATAATAATAAACGAAAAATAAAATTATTCATAATACAATATAAATAAAAGTTACGTTATAAATAACATTTATTTGCACACCAGACCATCTCACGCCTCACAAGACTGTCTTGACTTGACTCATGAGAACGTAGAATTAGGCGCAGCTCAGCACGGTGCAGTGCATATCCCCACCAAACTCCGGTGCAACGCGTACCCCCACCAAATCTTCCCGTACCCCTGGGGGTACACGTACTGCACTTTGGGAAACACTGGCTTAGACGAAGGTTTGCCCTGATTCCAATGACAGTAATAATCATCCACTAATAAAGGGTCCACTGTGTGCCAGGGTTTGGCATTTCCATTCCCTCCGGGTCTCAAAAGCCTTGAAGGCAGGTGTTACTCCTGGAGAGGAGCAAACGGAGGCAAAAGGACTTGTCCAAGTTTAGTTTTTTGTTTTTTGGGTTTGTTTTTGGGTTTTTTTTAGTATATTTTTATTGATTTCAGAGAGGAAGGGAGAGGGAGAGAGAGAGGAACGAACATCATCACTGACTGGCTGCCTCCTGCTCACCCCCTCCTGGGAAGTGAGCCTGCAACCTGGGCACGTGCCCTTGGCTTGAACTGAACCCAGGCCAACGCTCTATCCACTGAGCCAAACTGGCTAGGGTCAAAGGTAGTATTTTAATGGGGGCTGAAAAAAAGCTGACAGAAATATCCCACTTGTGGGAGAAGAAAAAGAGGGGGGGTTGGGGGAGGAAGAGGGATAAAAAGTGGCAGCTGTGACTGAGGAATGGCAAGAAAGGGACTCAGCCTGAAACGTGCCCTCCACCCATCACCACCCAGAGGCAGGCGACTGGGGGAGGAAAAGGAGAGGGGGCTGCACCCTGAAATGCAGGCCCCTCGACTGCCCTCTCCATAGGGCGGGCTCCTTTCTGTTCCTTCAGCTGGAGAGTCAATGCCATCGCCAGCGCCCCTTTCCGGGGAAGCTTATTGGGCATTCCCAGGGAGATCGGAAAGCTGGGGGGCCGATGTGTCCCCCAAAAGAACAGCTCAACTCCTGGATGCCCAGACACTGTCCTGCCACCACCCTGTAATTTCAAAAAATGTCAAAATGTTCTCATCGGTCCATCCCAGGAATACATATCTGAGTTCCTGATGGACCTTGAAATCGATGAACAAGGTTGAGCATTAACCGGAATGTGGAGTTCCCCGTCCTTCCAGGCCTCATTGCGCATCCCAGGGGCTGGCTTTGGACAGCAGGGCTTGTAACTGAGCTGGCCTTAGTTTACTGACGTCAGTTCTTGCTTTCTCAAAACAATTTACGATTCAAAGGCCTCTCCCCCCTGGGCCCCCTTTGTCCCGTCACCCCCGGGATCCTAAGGCGCTGTGGGTCCCCGGGGACGGAGACTGCGGGCCTGGGCTCCGTGCACCTACCTCGCCGTTGCAGTAGCAGTAGATGATGGACACGAAGAAGCCCTGGGAACAGAAAGCGCGTTAGGGGCTGGGCGTTCGTGCAGATCACGGCACTAGCGTGACTCCATCAGAAAATTCCACGCGTCATTCCCTCCTGATGCTCCCAGATCCTGATGTTTGCGTTACATTCGTCTGGGATCTTCCCGTGGGGTCAGCTGAACCAAGCAAGTAACTGCATAGAATGCGCAACGGTGCACCAAGCGCTGACGTCTATTACATTGGTGTCACCGATGCGGCCACTCCGGATGCCCGCAGGCCCCTGGCTTATACACTGTGCGTGCTGGGGGCTGCAAACAAAGGCTATGGCATGGTAAAAAGACAAACTTTTGTTGTTGTTGTTCCTTCAAAAATACCCACGGAGCTTACGCAATGGGAAGTGCTCGGCGTGCCAAGGGTAAACAGTTTCATCGGGAGCAAGATATTAAGACCCAAGTGGCTGGAAGGCCCTCTACCTGGAAGGAGTTGAAGAAGAGCTCGCAGTGCATGCGGATCTCCCACCCGAGCCCCGAGAAGGAGTGGGGCAGGCACACGAACACGATGTAGTGCACCCCGAAGACCAGCACCAGGACCAGCGTGGACTTGGCGAGCTTCCTGCAAGAGAGGGCCAAGCCTTCGGATTATTCAACGTGGAGTGCCTTCCGGTGGAGGCGGCTTCCCGGGAAAACATCAGGCCCAGAGAGCTCCGGGGCTGACTTTTCCACCTCGCTGGGGCCCACGGCTTCTGCTAGCTTTCCCCTTCCCCCTCCCCCTGTCACTTTTACACTAAATCAGAGTTTGTTCTCACCTCCCATGATTATTATCCCCTACGTCGCTCTAATTCCATTCTTCTTGCTTAAAGGACGCTGCCTTCAGAAACCAGCTGGACTGTCTTCTCCACGTCCTCTACCTCATCCCTGAGTCACCTGCGGTCCACTCTTTCAGAAAGTTCTGCCCTCGGTCCCTTTTGTTCAAGGCAGCGTTCCTCATGAGAGGATGGGTTTCTCCGCCCTAGGTGACCCTCTCCGGGCTCAGAGGCTCCCTGGGTGTGTCTGTCCCCCCCTGAACCCTGACTGGGGGGTGCCCTCTTTCCATGGCTGCACAGACGGGCAGGAGACACCCAACACCTCCAGGTGGCATTCTCATGGGGTCCAACCAGATAAAGGGGAACCTCGGGTTCTACATTTGCAGAACCTTGAGAGTCCAGTCTGAGAGGAAAAACTGTGTTTCCTCCTTTCACAAGAACGGGTAAATCCGCCGGAAACTATTTTCCCATCGAGCCAACTTTGTTCCTCCTGTGTGTGCCTAAGCGCCACAACCCAGGTTCGAACAAAAACGTCAAGAGGAGAAGCACGCTGGGAAGTGATCACAGGTGCAAAAGCTTAGGGACGAACAGTCTGGTTCCTGCAGAGGAAGAAAGCGTGGTCCAAGACTAAATTTAGGGGCTGTCCCGCTAGCTCAACCATCTGGGTTTCCGCTCTTTCCCATGGCCAGGCTCATCGGCATCTCTCTAGAGATAAAAGTCCATTTGTAGGAAAACGGTGGGACTGAAATGCATTTTCTACTGCTGTGGAACAAATCACCATACATTGAGCAGCTTAACTTAACCCACGTATTCTCTCTCATTTTCTCTGTGCCACGGGCCACGCACAACGGAGTTGGGTCCTATGCTCAGGGTGGGACAAGGCTGGAGGGAAAGCGCTGGCCAGGACGGCATGCCCACCTGGACCTCAAAGTTCTCTCCCAAGTCAAAAAGTTTGCCCACCCCTGGCCTAAGGCCTCAGAAACTGGACACGGAATTGAATTCCCAAATCCATGCCCGGTAGGTTCCCACATTTTCTTCTCCAATAAAGAGAGTCATGTCCCACTACGTTTTTATCTGTAGCTCAACTTTGAACATGATTAAAAATACATATGTTTCGTCTATGAGTAACATGTGTTTTGGCTGGAAAATACTTTCCCTGACCACTGTTAGTCTCTAGACCGTGTTCTAATTAATGACTTCAAACTTAAGAAACTTCTGGGCACCAGATTACTTTTAAATCAATTCTGCATTCTTAATAGTAGATGATTACAGGCCTGGATACATTATTCTCTTCGATTATTCTGAGAAATCATCTCCATGAATAGACTCAATATATTGTTTGCCCTGTTTTTGAGACAATCCACCCTTTGTCCTCTCCAGAATTGCTCAAATTTCACTAAAAATGCAAGTTTGCATCATTCAGAACTACAGAAATAAGTCGCTTTTATTCAGAACTAGAGAAATAAGCAGCTTCCTGAGACCACTGCATGGTTAGGGTTAGGGTTTCGCTTTCCAAGAATAAAAGGCTACTACTTATAGTTTCCATTGTTCTATCATTGGGAGAAATGGACACACCCTCAACAGAGTTTGACAGTGATCCTAAACACTCAATCTGCCCATTTCTTCGTGAAAGACGGAATAATGAACACATTCAAACAGCCCGTATGGAAGTTAAAAATGTATATTTGGTAGGTGCAAATTTGATGGAAAGACTGCAAACACTACAGCAATCCTCTTTCTTTTCCTTCTTTTCAGTCAGACACCGTGTTTTAAGAATGAAACAAGAGCCAGGTCTCTGAGCAGGAGCTACCTGGGACTCCGGGCATGGTGCCACCTCCCTAATAAATCCTGACTGTTTTGGCTGCAAAAACAAAACAAAAGAACGCAAATAAAATTGTCTGCCAAGATCATCAATAAGAGATTTTCGGCAGGGGAGGGGGGTGGGGGGAGGGGATTGTGCTAGCTTCAGCAGCTTATATACCGTACTAAAATTGAAATGAAACAGAGAAGATTAGTATGGCCCCTGCACAAGGAAAAAGGAAAAAAGAAACAAATATATTTGGGGGGAGGGGCAGGAGAGGGGGTGGGTCACTTAGTTTATAGGAAAGTCCCAATATGCCAATAATAAATAAATAAATAAATAAATAAATAAATATGTATATATATATATATATATATATATATATATATATATATATATATATACACATACACACACACACACACACACACACACACAAACTGAATTTAAGCATATTGGGGAAATTTTAGGTTATTTATATATTTTTTTCCTGAAAAACTACAAATCAAACCAAACAAAAATACACATTCATAAATTTATCTCTAGAGACATTTCAGATCAATTGTTATCTTTTCTTTATACTAAATTGTAACCAAAATATTTCTTCTGATGATGCATCCCAGAATTACCTGTATTGCTTTCTTGTGTCATGCCCAACTGCATTGGTCTCCCAGATTTTGGTAGCCAGAACTCTAACCGTATTCAGAAACAGAATAAAATTCAGCTGAAAGAGAAGGTAAGATTATAAAGAATTACTACGTTTGTCTTCAAGCTGTTTACAAAACTTACATAAATCAAACTTCTTTGTGTTCAAAGACTGAAAATTACAATGGATGAAAGGACGGAGCCAACTAGCAGGGGATGAAGGAAACAATTAATTCAGAGTTCCTCTTTCTCTTCCTTAACTGATGAATTCAAGTTCTCGTATTTCTGCAAGTCCCAAATCCTTTCCCCACCCCTTATGACTGGCATCTTCAAACCCATCTCCTAAGTACTCATGAGCACGTCTGACCAGTTTCTGTGATTTCGTTTTTATTCCATTGTTTCAGCCTCTCTTAGCTGACACCAGTGTAAACGCAGGTCCTCACGTCTGTCTCGGGGGCAGTGCCAGGCTGGGCAGATTCACCACATCTGTCAGTTTCACCGTCACCACGTGGAGACCACGCCGCCCGCCTGCCGCTGCCCCTGCTCCCCCGGCAGCGCCCCCTGCTCTCCCCACCGAGGCCCTGGAAGGCCGGGCCTAGGCAGAGCTTCCTGTTCTGCTGGCAATGAGCAGATTCCTCTCATGTTGTGATGTCACATAAGAGAATTTTAAAATCATCCTCAAATCAACATCAAGAAGTTGCAGGTGAATAATTAATAGTCACATTTGAGAGATTTGTTTTCAGAACAAAAAAAAAAGTTAGCCGAAACCAGTTTGGCTCAGTGGATAGAGCATCGGCCTGAGGACTGAAAGGTCCTGGGTTCGATTCTGGTCAAGGGCATGTACCTCGGTTGCCGGCACATCCCCAGTGGGGGGGTGTGCAAGAGGCAGCTGATGGATGATTCTCTCTCATCGATGTTTCTAACTCTCTATCCTTCTCTCTTTCTCTCTGTAAAAAATCAATAAAATATATATATTTTTTAAAAGTTAATGTTTTCTAATGACTAATTCTCATTAACATAATTTTAGCATAATCTGAGCAAAACACAGAAAACAACAGTGCTATAAGTTTAGGCTCTAGGATTCCAAAATCAAGTGGTTCCTTCCATATTTGTACTAATGTCTGTGATTATCTCTAAAATTCAATTATTAGGACTTATTCCACTTAGAATCTATTAATATTCATCCTTCACAAACTCCTTGATTCTCTTAATCTCTTAAATTCAGGCTGGTTCTACAGTAAAATGAAGGGACCAAAGGAAACTATCATCACCCTGACCTGTAACAGTAACAGGAAGGTAGCGCTCAGTGAGCAGAAAGGTGGTCTGAAATCTCTTCTCTGCCTTTTGAGATCAAATGGACTGTGTCATACTGGAAAAACACTTAAGAATTCTTGCCTTAGAACTGTCATAATTATAGCTCAAGGAGATGCAAATGGCCTTTTCTGCCTAAGTCTCCTTCCAGAATTCTTGAGTGTTCCATCGTCTGTACGTGTTCTTCACCAATGGCGAGTCTTTCAGACCCTCTCTCCTCACCTCACTGTTTCAGTCTGCAAGTTAGACATCTCAGCAGATAAATTTCTCAGCCTCAGCCACGAATGAGGGTCTGAGCCCAGCCCAGACACTCCCAACCCGACTGCCGTACGGTGACAGTTTCCTTAATCTTCCCAGAACAGCGACAAACTTTCTCTGGGCTTTAGCAGCAGCTGAATTCTGCATCCTTTTTTCTTTCTTTCTTTCTTTTAAATCTATCCAAGCTTTTAAACTTACTCCGATGGCTGCTAAGATAGGGGCTTGATAAATCCACTTCATGTCTCCAGCACTAAGTTCCCAGCACCTGAGGCAGGAGAGAAAAAGAAAGCTTTGGCAAACAAAGAGGCAGTGAGAATTAAGTTGAGGGGGCAGGGCGGGGCTAACTCCTGACTCCATCTTACACTGTGTCCCCCATCTTGTAGAACTATGTCACTGTGTAACTGGACCCTAGCCCTCACCCAGCCAATCAGGGTCAGCCAAAGCAGTGACCTCACCACCCATCCCCCACACCCCTATAAATCCCGTGTCCCGTAGAAGCCCACCCTCTTTTCCACCTTGCAGCTGCACGGATGTGTGTGGGACTGAGCTCAGGCTAGCCCGAACAAAGGCTTTTTGCTTTTGCATCGGACTCGGCTGCCTGGTGGTCTTTGGGGATCACGAAATCTGGGCGTAACAAAGAGGTATTTTAACTTTTACAAAGAACTCCAGTCCCAACCATTGAAGACAAAAAGAAAAAAAAAATCTCATCAAACACCCAAACCAGTGGGGGGGGGGGGGAAGTGTAACGTGTCCTGGTTTCCACACCATTAGCTATACAGTATTATAAATATTGATGAATTATTTGAATAGTATCAAGAGTCAAAACCATGTTTCCAGAGCCACAAAAATTAGTCTCCTAATGGTGCAACTGGTACTTTTTTAAATTATTATTACTGGAACTGATACTTTTATTTTACAAGCAATTCAATTTTATAACTTCACAACTTATAGAACTGAAAATAATGAAAATCATCCTTATCCATAGGAATGCAGTAGAAAACCTACAATAATACACATGATTCTTACTGATACGAATGTAATAAAAAACTAAATACAAATATTTTTTGCCCACAGAAATGAAAATTTTAGCTATGTGCAGTGACATATAATTGATTAGGATCCTGATCTGGCCTTTCAAAGCCAGAACCTTGAATTCCTCTGCATCTTGGCCATCGGGAGGAAACCTGATCAGGCTTCGTTTTAGAAGATACTCTAAACTCTATTGAATATGCACAGAAGACTTTTTCAGTTCTAACATTCTATCAGTAGTGTCACTTGATCACCTTTTCATGTAATAGAAGTGCATGCGTCGGCTCGAGCTGCCATTGCATCTTGCGCGGTGGGGGGCTGCAACAGCAGACATCATTTCCTCTCAGTGTAAAGGCTGGAAGTGCCCGATCCAGGGCCAGCGGGGTCTGCTTCTGTGGAGGCCTCTCTTCCCGCCCTGCTGCTGTGCTCCTAAGCCCTGCACTCTGCATGCTCACGGAGAGATGGGAAGCTCTCTGGTGCCTCTTCTCATAAGGGCACCAATACTGTCATCTCAGAGCCCACCCTTCTGACCTCATTCAGCCTGAACTACCCTGTTTCCCCAAAAATAAGACAGTGTCTTATATTAATTTTTGCTCCCAAAGATGCACTAGGTCTTATTTTCAGGGGATGTCTTATTTTTCCATGAAGAAGAATACAGTACACATTTATTGTTAAATGAAAGTAAAGGAAATTTATCACCTGTCTACGGTACGGTAGTACGGTAGTTGTCAACACAAACCAGACAAACCGTGAATCCTACAGTATCAAGAATTTACTCATTTATCCAATGACAATCATGTCATCATCTTCTGGAACATCATCATCACAACCCAATTCCTGAATTTCCTGGTGAATTTCTTGTGACTCCATTTCTTTCAGAATCAGTGGACCAAATCTCTCATGTTTAGCAACAGCACTGTCTTTAAATGAGTACTTCTTGTCAAGGCAGCCTGCTCGCAGTGCATTTGCAATGCAACTGCCAGTGATTTTTCTCCCATGAATTCTTCACCCAAGTCACAGCTTCTTGCAGTTTAGGTTTCACCAAGTTTCCACGCTGATTTCTCTCCATTCACACAGCAGTGACATCAGGACTCCTCATAAGATCACTGGTTGCTAGACGCCAGTTGGGGCAGCCCTAGCGACCAGTTTATGGTAAATTAATTTTCATTCTGAGACAGAGGCTGGGGGCCTTATATTTCACTCAGAAGGAAACCTGTAAGTAGATCTTATTTTCGGAGGATGTCTTATTTTCGGGGAAACACGGTAGATTCTTTGGACCCCATCTCCAAATACAGTCACACCGGGGATTAGAGCTTCCACAAATAAATTTGGGGGAGACACCGTTCCGTCAATGGCAGTCCGTTTGACCGTGAGAACAGACAGCAGGCCCCTGACTGCTTTTCTACATTTACCCCTTCTTTCCACTCACCTCGCATCAGCCACGGCTGCTCGCGCCACAGCCCAGCTGGCAACAAACACCGCGGGGAACCCTGCAATCAGAAGAGAACTCAGAGGCCACGTTGTTGTTGTTTTTTAAGATTAAGAGATCTTTTTTTCTTATATTCACCACACATAAAAATACACTATTAAAGTGGAGAGAGGAAAACCAGACATGGGAACATGTTCCTATGTGAACAAGGTAAGCTCTAATTTGCATGTTGCCCGTTTGAGAAGTGAGCCAATTCAGGAGGTCACTTGGTCCCAAAAGTCTGAGGGTGAAGGCTGGCCCAATTTTCATTTGAGAGAAGCGAGGTCAAGCTCTCCTGGAAGTGGACTGAGGTTCCCGGGGCCAGAGCAGGCCGTGGTTGGTGCATTTTGAATATAATACATATTATCAGATCAGGCAAACAAAATACAACATAACCTAAAGGGTCACACTGCAAGCTTCTTATGTGTGGTATCTCTACACATATCTTTGTATTTCAATTGTATTTACTGCCAAATGAATGATCAAGTAACGTTTACTGGATTGAGGTCACTTTACACAGAAATGATGAAACTGGAGAGGTAGTGCCTTCTCTTGACTGTTTTCAGAGAATACAGAACATGAAAATATTCTACCTACAAGCTTGGCAATGGGAAATGTCTACACAGTATAACCGGAAAAGGTGATTTTACATGATAATATGTACATTCTGACATTTCATCTTGACAGTTGAAAATTAATAATGGCTGCTGATATCGAGGTAAATTACATTTAATAAGGATAAGGAAACAAGACTAACACCTTTTAAGCGTAGAACTAACTATATTTTTAAAATATGTGGTTGAAAGAACAAAATGGAACCAAGAATAAAGCGCCACATTTATGAGGAAACTGAGTCAGAGGTGGGAAAAATGAAGAATGAGGTTGGCTGAAAGAAAAAGGAAACATAGTCATCATCAGTATTTGCCTTTACTCCTCTATATACCTTGTTTTGTGATAACGATGTGTAAAAACAGTCATTGTAAGTATTTGTCTTCAATTTACTAAAGGCCACACGTGGCATCTGCTCCTCTTTAGGTTGTCACTTCCTTCCCTCCCAACTGATGGTTAAAAATCAGCAAAATGGATATAAGCGATGCAACTCTACACCCAGCCGGGGAGAGCTGAGAGCTATAATGATTGGTTCCAAATGAAAAACAAAGGAATCCAAGCCAGCTCTCTTCCCGGCGAAGCCAGCAAATCAGCTCATTGAGAGAAAGTAGGAAGCTGGATTCACTGTGAATTATTCTGGCCAATGATCCTGGCACGGCAGCTGCAATGTTTTCGATCATTATCTTCCTCATAGGAATTTGGAAAATGATGAGAGACAAAAATGTTTTAAAATCAGATTCTCAGTGTTGAAATGAGGGAAAAATAGTCTACTAACCAAATAGCTATTGACTTTGATGAATACTATGTTTGAGTAGTAGAGAGATATTCTTCAAAGAATATCACTGTTCTTTTAACTGTAAGTGCCCCAAGCCAGAGCATTTACTTGTTTGAAAAATACTGGGTTTAAAAGAGAGGGAGTCAGGAGATAGACCAACTCTAGAATAATAATGCTGTAAAGACTGGTTATTAGTGTTTTAGGTTATGGTTGAGTGAGCGCATATTTCACATCAAAATGCTTTTTCAAAGTGACTTTTCATATAAACCCTACTTGCTGTCATGTATGTTTTTAAACGATTTGGTAAAAACAAGTTCAAGGAATGATGCTTATGTACTGTAGTTACCATTCCTAAGCCAACATTTTTGTGGACAAATTAATTAAAGTTGTAAAAAAAAAGGGAGGGGGAGGGTAAGAAACTCATGCATAGAAGCTCACTGAAAATTCTCTTTTTCATAGAAAGACTTAACTCATTTCCTGGGTTTCAGTGAGGCAAAGTCCTGACTATAAGGAAGGACAGATTTGACTGATTATAGCCCAAATAAGAGCTGATGGGGAAGTTAGCTATCAAACCAGTAAGTAAACAGAGGAAAGAGAATTTATTACAAGTGTGACCAGTGCTGTAAATATCCAAAAAGAAAAAGAAACTCATTCAGACAAATGCCTACATTTATTGTTAAATTTTCTAGTCACACTTTTGCCGACATCTAGTGATTATGTTGGTACATAGATATAATTTTGACTCGAAGTCACACTACCAAAAGCTGTCCAAAAAAATTTCAAAGTGCCCTGAAAAATGCAATGGTTTTTTTTCCCCCCAGTAACTGCTAGTTAAAGAGATGGGAGAGCCTTAAAGCTGTCAAGCTCCCTTCCGAAATAAAACTTTATTCATGACAATCATTATTTCAGGACAAATGAAGTGTTATAGTAAGTTGACCCTTTGCCTTCCTCTTTTTAAATATATTTTTATTGATTTCAGAGAGAAAGGGAGAGGGAGAGAGAGAAAGGTAGAGATAGAGATGATTCGGTGCCTCCTGCACACCCCACACTGGGGATTGAGCCTGAAACCCTGGCATGTGCCCTGACCAGGAATAGAACCATGATCTACTGGTTCATAGGTCTGTGCTCAACCACTGAGCCACACGGGCCAGGTGACCCTTTGTCTTCTTAAAGGTTATTAATTAACTAGAAGGAAATTCAAAATGCATCACTTCGCATTTTCTAGTGTTAAAACAATTTTAAGGCAAAGTAGGCCAAGAAATATTCTAATTTTGGAAGGGGGAAAAGAAGAAATTCAAATTTGATCTTGAGCACTTTTGTCCTATGCTGAGCACTTCATAATTTAAATGTTAAAATAGCAATGGCAGTACGCAATTGTTAATCTTGAAACTTAATTTTAACCACAGATGAGTTTTAAGTTCTCTTCAATTTTAACAAACAACATCCTTTCCTCCAGTCGTGTTGCGTTAGTCCCTCGTACAACAATCCTTCTATCCTGATGAGGCAGTTTTGAAATGTGAGCCGAATATCTTTTTTCTTTTTTACAGATCACTTACCCCATAAGTAATTTGAATTATTTCCATCTAAAAGATAAGGCCAGCCTACATAATCAGTCTGTAGTTTGTATTGTTACATGCAGTCAAGATAATCTTATAGATCCCTTCCTGGCATTTTCATCACACAACCTAGAAGCACAAGTCAATGATGAACCATGATAGTTTAAAATTCAAAAATTAAAAATTTTAGGATGAAACCATTGCTAACTCGGGACACGGAATAAGCCGTGAACGGAGCACTTCTCAGTGTGCATGGCTAACAAGGTGGTTCTCTCTTGGGTCCACCAGAAAATCCTCTCAAGAATGTGGCCTAAGAACACTAGCCATCCGCTGAGGTGGGTACCACTGGGAGGGTGACAGACGGGCTCTTACGTTTATCCGCGATGAACAGGGAAAGAGAAAGAAGGAGAGAGGAAGAGAAAATGAGGAGGCTTTACTTCAGGAAAATCGCTGAAAGAATGTTAGGGATAGGCATGACAGAAAGTCCTAAAATCCATCCTGCAGTTGAAAAGCAGAAGAGTAAGTTCCTTACCCCAGCCTATCAAGGTGAAGCCCCACAGGTATTTGGCGTCGGAAAAGAAAGCCACAAAGATCAGACTATGCAAGTAGAGACCTTCCACCAAGATCCAATAGTAGTTTGTAGCCAAGAAGTAAATGAACATCACAACAGCAATCTTGCACCCAATCTGTCACAAATAAACCAGAATTGCATCATATTAGAACTCCTAATTGTACCAAATGCCAATAGTAGACGACTGAAAAGCAATTATTCTTTTTTCTTTTTATAATCTACTAGAGGCCCGGCATATATTCATGCACTGGGGGAATAAGGGGAGTGGGTGAGATGTCCCTGCACCCCAAGCTGGTAATCCGACATCCTTAGCACTGCCCCTGAGGGGGGAGAAGCTCCCACCCACCCACTGCGCTTGCCATGAGCCTGGCTTCTGGCTGAGCGGTGCTCCCCCTATGGGAGCGCACTGACCACCAGGGGCAGCTTTGACATTGAGTGTGTGCCCCCTGGTGGTCAATGCTTGTCATAGTGACCAGTGCGTCCCCGTTGGGTCGATTTGCATATTAGCCTTTTATTATATAGGATGTCCTTTGTCCATAGGAAGGCCAAAGCTTTTGAAAGAGACTGGGGGAAAAAATATTTTAACATAGCATTTTTAAGATTATAAGTTTGATTCTATTTTTTAAAAAATTATATTCTTTAGAAACTAGAAAAAAATCACTTTTCCTTAATTTTTTCTGTTTATAAAAAACATCCATGATCATTAGAGAAAATTAGGCAAGTATAGAAAAGCATCAAGAAAAAAATGTTATCTATTATTCTACCATAAATTTATTTATTTTCTGGGTCTTTTTTTTTTTAATGCCCCAAAAGCTTAAGACTTAAAACCATAAACATTTAAGACATCTTATGAATCTAGGTGACTCTGCTGATCTGTGCCAGGCTCGGCTGATCGTGGTTGGCTAGGCTTGTGCATACGGCTCTGCCCTCAGATGGCACACTATCACGTCTACTTCCTGCTATTGTGTAAAACAAGTCACAGAGCCAGTCTGGAATCAGAATCAGCATGGAATACAAAGCTACGAGGCGAAGAGCGAAGACACAGATAAGGCATTGATTTGCATCAACTAACTATACTTCATTTCCAAATATGTTGCTTTAAGGACCTAATTCACTGAAATATCGGGTGATCCTATTTAATAATACCAGGACATTGAACAGCAGAATCAAGTGCCATGAAAAGTCTGTATGAGTCTACAATAGAGGAACTGAATGTCATGGGCTTTTGAGTTCCAAGCTTCTGGGTTGGCAAGTGGGTTTTTTCATTTTTGCAAGTGGTGACAGCTGCTATGGGTCCTACATGAAATGCCATTCCGATCACATGCTTGTTGCGCTTTCTATTCCAGAACACTCTTAAGTGAATAATTAGGCATGAGAGTTGAGGACAGAATTGAGATAGGAAGCATCAGTATATAAACTGGTCATCTACTTCAGGAAGTCCACAGGTAAGACAGGCCACAACAATATAACACATATTTAGTGGACTGGAGTGTTTTACTTATGTGAGGAGAGGAAAGGGTGAAAACACTTTCCTCTCCTCACATAAGTAAAACACTCCAGTCCACTTACATATTGTGATTTGTCCGTGGAAGGGGCATCTATGAAATTCTGCAGGTCGTCCTGCATCATTAGGGACTGCAGCTCCTTGACCCCTGTGTGAGCATGGACCACTCTGTCCTTGACGAAGATGCTTGCAGCTCTCAGCATGAAAGATGCAAATAGGTGCAGGTGGATGTAGTTCCTAGTGCAATGCAGTCGTCTATGGAGAGAAAATAGTCAGTTATAGATTTGGGTAAGAACAGGAAGGAACAAAGAAAATGCATGAGGGTGCCCAAACTCCTCCCCAAAACATAGGAAAATGTAATAAACCTGAACAAAGACAGGAACCCATTCTCATCTATTTCCAATAGAAACAGCTTGGATCACAAACTAAAATGTAACTTTTTGGGAATTAATTTCAAATGTATCCTTATCTGCTACCATGCTCATCCAGACTTTGCAGTGTTAAATATTATACTAAATTATACTAGAGAATGCTATCATACTATCTATTGAAGTAATAAGTGGTTAATGGAGAGCCACTGAACAGAGATAAACATTATCAACACTGGAACTTTCGCATTTTCAATACCTTCTTCTGTAAGAAAATGTAAGATTGTGATAGTGTTCCACAATTTTATTTTCTAGGCATGCTGGAGAGGAAACAAACTCATCCTATCTAATAAAAGAGAACATGCAAATTGACCATACCTTCACTACACCCACAAGTCACACCCACCAGCCAATCAGGGTGGGTATGTAAATTAACCCAACCAAGATGGCAGTTAATTTGCATATCCAGGTCAGAGCTAAGACTGAAGACAGCACAGAGAAGCCAAGCCTGCAGAATGGAGTGAAGCTGTGGAGAAGCAAGCAAGCTGGGCAAGGGAGAAAGGAGGGAAGCAGGTGGGCGGGGGAGGAGGGAGGGAAGCAGGCGGGGCAGCGACCGCAGCAGGAAGCCCTAGTGCAGGAATCTTCCTGCAACGGGCCTCTAGTTTTAACATAAAAATCTTTGGGATTGTAAAAGGGTCATAGACACAAATTAGTCAGTAACAAGCTTAGTATGTTAGATATTACCACACTAATTTCCAGTGAAGAAAGCTAACTCCAAAAAGAGTTTTTCTTCAAGTGTGAGGGGGAAAAAAAAAACTCAGGAAAACTGTGGTATGACCTGGTTAAAAAAAAAAAAAAAAAAAAAAGGCTCAGCTCTCTATCGCTTGATGGTAAGAAAACCCAGCTTTCCTATGTAACAAACACACTAATACTACTTCTCTTCCAGAGACAAAGTACCCAAGTGTAAGGGGGTAAGAACATTATTAATCCAATTATCTATTTTTTCTGTTTTTTAACATAGAATTGGAAGACTAGATAAGAACACGCTAAATTTATCCTAGCCAGCATGGCTCAGGGGTTGAGCATCGACCTATGAACCAGGAGGTCAGGGTTCAATTCCCAGTCAGGGAGGTCAGGGTTCAATTCCCAGTCAGGGCACATGCCTGGGTTCTGGGCTCGATCCCCAGTAGGGTGCATGCAGGAGGCAACTGATAATGATTAACTTTCATCGTTGATATTTCTATCTCTCTCTCTCTCCCCCTTCCTCTCTGAAAGCATTGAAAATATATTTAAAGAAAAAGGAATGAGCTAAATTTAGATATTACAATGTTAATGTGCTATTTATGTCCACTGTGCCCAGATGGTCCTCTCAGATTGACACTTCCTGGGGAGTGTTTTCACAGGTGAGCAGTGTTTGGCCAAGTGCACCTGGCGACTATTTCCATCACAATACATAAGTAGGTTTTGCTCATTGAGAGACTCAACACTATTTGCTCTCCCTAGTAAAGGAGTATTTTGTTTTGTGAAACAGAAGAGTTTCTGAAATGTGTATATAACATTTTCTGTATAGTATAGCAATTTAAAATAATAAAAGCATAATGAGCTAATTAGACCAGTCGTCCTTCTGGACGACCTTCCGGATGAAGCTGGGGCTGCCAGGGAAGCCTGGGTCACAGCTGCCTGCCAGCGGCTAGAGCAGGGGTGGGCAAACTTTTTGACTCGAGGGCCACCATGGGTTCTTAAACTGGACCGGAGGGCTGGAACAAAAGCACCCTGACCATGCTGGCACTCTCATCTTGGGCTGCTGGTGAAGGAGCGGAGGGGAGAGCAAGAGAACCCTCCACTCTTTTGGCTCCAAGGGCCGGATAGAACAGCTGACCGCGCCGAATCCGGCCCTTGGGCCATAGTTTGCCCACAGCTGGGCTAGAGGGAAGCCCAGGTCCCAGGCGCCAGAGGGAAGCCTGTGCCGGCAGCGGGAGGAAGGAAGGCCTGCTCTCGCACAAATTTCGTCCATCGGGCCTCTAGTTATATATAATTATAAAGAAAGAATCCGCTGTGAAACAAAACCCTGAATTTCTCCTAAAAAATAATAATAATTTGTCAGAGTCAAGTCATATGATAACACTAGGCTGAATTCAGAAACTTGTGTTAGGAACAATATTTGGGGACACAAATTGTGAGACCTCCGTGTCTTCGATGGATAATGATGAGAATGGGAATCACTCACCTGAAGTAACCAATAATGAGAATAGCCACAACCAGGGAGCCAAAGGAAACGGAGTACCCCACAGTGTAGAGGACATACAGGCGTTCAAAGAATGCTTGCTGCAGAGGGAGAGGTTTAATTAGAAAAGTAGGTTTCAACAAATTGGTCGACATAGATAACCTAAAAATATCATGCTTTCACCAGCTTACAGACAGCTGATGTGTTATCAAATTCACAAAATATTATAGATTATCCTTCTGGTCCCCTCTTATTTCCTAAATTCAAGTCAGGGTTAAAGATGTGAGAACAATAGTTGGCATTCCTTATGGCTTAAGTGAGGTCAAACTGAATGCTGCAATATTTACTTCTTATATTTTTGTACTGTTCATTTCCACTAACTGGAATTGTATATCTGCCATGATATATGAAGTAATCAAAACACATGTTATAGACTATTTTAAGAGGAAACTGGTAAAAAAGAATACGTAATTTTTTGGAATATTATTTCTAGCTTTAACTTTCTTACTGAGCAGTAATTTACATGAACTAAGATGTATAAGCCCTTAAAAAAGCATGATGGGTTTTGACAAACCAAGTTCATTGTGACCTTGCAAGTAAAAAACCACCCACCATCAACCCCCAGCTAACTCCTGTTCCAATTTCTGGCACATAAATTGCTTATCTACTCATGTATTTCACATACTTTTTGACTGGTCATGGAGCTCTTAGAATTATATAATTATATACCATTTTCACCAACATACTGTTTAGGTAAGTGATCTTGCATGAATCAATGGTTCATTCCTTTTTAATCTTTTATTTTAAAAAAATATATAAATTCAAAAGAAGTGGAAACAATAATAGGAAAGGTCAAATATACCTTTCACCCAGGATCCTCCAGGGGTTACATCTAACATAATTAGACCAAAATATCAACACCAGGAACTTGACATTGGTGCAACTTGTGTGCACATAGTTCTATGTCATTTTAACACATATGCAAATTTTAATGACCATCAGTGCAATCACGACAGGAAACCATTCCATCACCACAAAGATCTCCCTCGTGCTGTCCCTTTACTGTCAGACCTACCCTCCTCCTCCTCACCTTCCGGAACACCTGGCAAACATTAATCTATTTCCTAGCCCTATAATTCTGTCATCACGCATTATACACATGAGGTCTGAGTAACAGGAGTTTAAGCGTGACTTTTTTTTTTAAAGTATACGTTTATTTATTTTAGAGAGGGGAAGGGAGAGGGATAGAAAGACAGAAACATCGACTGGAGAGAACATCCATTTGCTGCCTCCTGCACGCCCCCTAGTGGGGATCGAGTCCGAGACCCAGGCATGTGCGCCCTGACCAGGAATCAAACCACGAGTCCACGCTCAACCACTGAGCCACCTCCCAGCTGGGCGAAGCATGCCTTGTAAAGCACCAAGTATAACTTAAAAGTAACTACCGACAAGCCTCAAAGTTTACATACAATTACTGTCCTAGAAACAGCACTGGTGAGGGGTTTGGAGATCAGGGCTCTGCTTTCGGCCTGCCATCAGGGAGCTGTGTCCCTCTGACCAGCACTGCATGTCTGGTTCTGTGTAAAATTTGGTATTGTGCTGGAAGACCTATAGGATGCCCAGGCCTCCTTAACTCCACAACTCTAATCTTTCACACTCCAGTGGATCAAACACTAGCAAATCTGGGGAAATGGAAAATACTTATCTCTAAAATACAAAGCTCCTCCTGGAATACAGAGTGGGATGGGATGCAGCCATTTACAGGTGATCAAGAGAAATCACGCATCCTGTCCCTGATTACCTCTCTAAGTCTTCATACAGAACATAATGCAACGTAAACATAATGTAACGCAACAATGCACACAGAGACACATATTTATAAGTTTATCTGTACGTCTCAGCCAAGAAGCTCTGACCTAAAGAAAACACTTTTCCTTAACCAGGTATCTGCAGAGATGACAACCTTGTGTTTATCTTTTATGATTTTTGTTGTCTCAGGAATAAGAGGGTTTTTCCATACACTGGTTGACAATCAAAAACTGCATAAAATCATTATTCTGTTTTCCCTTAGGGGTTCACACACACACAAAAAAAATTACCACTACCTTCCCCAGGCTGACATCTGGCTGAAGAAAGCGAAGGCAATCTGAATAATTAGCCCAGGTTTTATTTGAACTGTCTATAAAATCCCACGTTCCATTGGGGTTACAGCGTCGCAAAGCCACTCCTGTAAAGACACGAAAAAGAAACAGTGAAAGTGCACAGGTCTCTTTGAGTCTATTACAAAAATAAAAATAAAAATAAATGGTAAAATTTGTTCCAAACTACCCATTTCAGAAAAACCCCGTACCTTTATGATTGAAGTCATAAATATAAGAAGGGCAGGGGACAGCCAATATTTTCCCTGCTGTTCCTCTGGGCCAACAAATGAGTCCATCCCATTCTGGAAAACAATTTCCCTCTGATGAAAAAAGAAATTAAAAAAATCACATTTACAAAAATGCATTGAGAACCAGAGAGTAAATGCATTCGAAATACAAAATTTCAAGCCACTGCCTGAGCAAAATGTAAAACAAACTGGTATTGTTACTTTTAATATAATGATTTCATATTATACATTTTTTTAATACTCACCAAGGATGTGTTTATTGATTTGAGAGACAGAGAGAGAAACATTGAGGTAAGAAACATCAACCAGTTGCCTCCTGCATGCACCCAACCAAGATTGAACCCGCATCCTGGGTATGTGCCCTGACCAGGAACTGAACCCACAACCCTTTGGTTTACGGGAGGACACTCCAACCAACTGGGCCATGCTGGCCAGGGCTTTATTACATAGTATTTTATATTTAAAGCAAAAGTACACGAGAGGTAAAGAGGGCTGCTTCATACTGATAAAAGGTTTTACTTGCCAGGAAATATAACGTTTCTTAACTTGTATACACCGAATAACATTTTCAAAGTACCGTATTTGCCGGCGTATAAGACGACTGGGCATATAAGACGACCCCCTAACATTTCCACTAAAAATACAGAGTTTGTTATATACTCGCCGTATAAGACTACCCCCCACTTGGAGGCATATTTTTCAGGGCCAAAAAGTCGTCTTATACGCCGGCAAATACGGTATATGAAGCAAAAAAATTCCCCATCATAGTAAGAAATTTTAATATATAAACCTCAAGCAAGAATAGGTCAAGCAGATGAAAAATCATGGACATGGAATCCATGAACAAGACAACCGGTCACTTAACCTCCTGCACACTGTGAAGCCATGTGCTCATATGGAGAACCCCAGGCCCCTGAAGACCACATGGGACATTCATCAAAACTGACCGCGTTATCAGCCATCAAGTCGTAACACGTTTCTAAAAACCAGTTATCATGCAGACCACGTGCTTTGATAATAACCAACTGAAAAATCAATCACAAAATGTTTTTAATATTTGGAGACCAGGATGAAGCAGATATCAAACTACATGGTTTATTAGGGGGCATAGCTTTAAGGACATGATCTGCTGTGTTCAGACTGCTGGGAAATCCAGGGAGCTCGGTACGTAGTAGTTCCCTTCCCAGTTGGATTTGGAACTACTAGTATTTGATTTCTATCCACATAAGGAGCCAGGCAGATGGAGCTCACACGATCACTTTATTATGCAGAAAGGCTTTTTAGAGAACATAGCCTAGGTGCATATTAAATGGACTTGCTGACTGGCTCCTCTGAATTTTTTTAAATATATTTTATTGATTTTTTTATAGAGAGGAAGAGAGAGGGATAGAGAGTTAGAAACATCGATGAGAGAGAATCATCTATCAGCTGCCTCTTACACATCCCCACTGGGGATGTGCCCGCAACCAAGGTAGTGCCCTTGACCGGAATCGAACCTGGGACCCTTCAGTCCGCAGACCGACGCTCTATCCACTGAGCCAAACTGGTTTTGGCTGGCTCCTCTGAATTTTACATACTACCAAAAACTGCAGGACAGAGCCTACCCCTTGAAGCTTACTGCATGATCACGGATAAGGCAGCACGCATGCTCTCCAGGCAGACAGATTCCAGAGAGGCCCGAGGATCAGGCTGATGGGGAGTAGTCGATATTCCCAAACTCACCTCTCAGTTACTCCTCCCACAGGGAGGGGAAAGCTAGTGGGTTAAGGAGGTGATAAGAGCCTCATTCTGCCACACAGTCCTCCTCCTGGGAACAGACTGGCTAAGAGGGGCCTTCTCGTATTAAGTAGGGGAAATCGGCAGTCTTGGTGAGGGCTTGGGGTAGGGGCATGAGGAGGACACGGTTTTCGTAGCATCGTTACCTCCTTCCTGGAGCTGAGCTGTGATGTTGAGTTCACACTCCGCTTTAGCTTTCAGCACAAGGACAATCTGCTCCTCCATAGTAAGGGTGCCGCCAGAATCCAACTGCAGGAATGAACAAAACATCACCAGTGAAAAACATTCCCACAATGCTTTGCTAAGCCATGGTACAAACTTGCACTATTTCACCTTCTAATAAAATTGAAAATGAAAGGTTTAGTATCAAGCTATTTGAAATAGTCCTTTATCTGAATCAAAACCCAATACCCATCAATGTATAAGATTTTAGGATAATCTTGCTGATTTGCCTAAAGAAAAAATCCCATAACATTTTACTATAACTAGGTAATATGTATAATATAATTAGAAAAAATAATAAACAGATGGTAAATTTCCTGCGGTATGTTATTAATTCTCCTCAATGTGTCAGTTACGGCACACAGAAAGACAATGGGTTCAACTGGCATGGCTCAGTGGTTGAGCATCGACCTATGAACCAGGAGGTCAGGGTTTGATTCCAAGTCAGGGCACATGCCTAGGTTGTGGGCTAGATCCCCAGTGTAGGAGACAGCCAATCAATGATTCTCATCATTGATATTTCTGTGTTTCTCTCCCTCTCTGAAATCAATTTTAAAAAATAGGAAAGACAATGGACTAGATGACTAAATTTAGTCTACTGAAAAATTAGTGAGAAATCATTGGCACAGAACAGAGCTTCTCATGAGACTGCATGGAAGTCATCAGCCATAGATGTTGTCACCTGAAGATTTCACGGGGACTTAGAGGATCCACTTCCAAGATGGCCCACTCCCGGGGTACTGGCAGGGGCCTCAATGGCTGATGGGAGGACTCCTCAGCTCCTCACCAGAGGGCTCTCTCCCTACGGGCTCTTGAGTGTCTTCACAACATGTCAACTGACTTCCCAAAGAGTGGGTGATTCCAGGGAGAAAGCCAAGGGAAGCCAGCCACAAGGCCTGCTGTGATCTAGTCTCAGGTGTCACTCAGGATCAGTCCAACCCTACTCTGTTTGTTAAAAGCAAGTTACCAACTCTCACTCAAGGAGAGAGACATTAGTCTCTACCTCTTTAAAGGAGGTATCAAAAATGTCTAAATTGCTGAAACCGGTTTGGCTCAGTAGATAGAGGTCAGCCTGCAGATGAAGGGTCCCAGGTTCGATTTCGGTCAAGGGCATGTACCTTGGTTGCGGGCACGTCCCCAGTGGAAGGTGCACAGGAGGCAGCTGATCGATGATTCTCTCTCATCGATGTTTCTAGCTCTCTATCCCTCTCTCTTCCTCTCTGTAAAAATTCAATAAAATATATATTTTTTAAAAAGTCTAAATATATTTTAAGCAACCACAATTTCCTGCAAGGGATCACCTATTTTCTAGAAAAAGCATACTGAGCACTATGTGTTCTGTAGGTTTATTAACAAGAATGTGGTCCAGAGCTTTGCAGTTCAGTTCTCAGTTAGAGACTTAGATATTCTTGAATCAAATGAGATAATGAAACTTATAAGTTTACCTAAGTGGCAAACTCCCTATAACACAACCCTTTGTAAATCTAAAATCTTTCATTTCTGTCTGCAAATACACTTATTCTCTAGAATGCTTATTTAAGGAAAACGGAAAAACAAGCCTTCTCATATTTTATTTACATCATGCACTGAAAATTAAAAATTGAAAGCTGTTTATATTATTATTGGCCACAAAAAGTAGAGTTAGAGATTATTAATAATTCTAGTTTTAAATAATAGATAGGCAGATTAAACTGAAATGAAGGATATCTATCATAAGAACTAATTTTAGTGAAAAAATGTGTATTAATCCTGAAAATTATGAGTTTATTATTTTCTAATATATATTAAATTTTCTAAAATATATATATATATATATATATATATATATATATATATATATATAAAGGGTATCTCAATTAATCAGATGAATATAGTTTTGGAGGTTGTTGGATAGTATTCATAGCTCAATGCCCACATTTATTTTAATAATTTGTTTTCATGAAGAGAATTAAAAAAAAACCTAATTGTGGGTGGGTGGCATACACAACAGAATTTAACTATAAGGTTAACAGTGCAGATTCGGAGTTAGAAGTAGCCAAACTAAAAGTGAGCCATAAGGTCTCACATTTCATCAGAGGAGAAGGAAATGAAAACAGATGAGTCATTGGAGTGAGATGGAAAACTGACTTCTCCATTCATTCTCCAGAAGGTCAGGCAACATTCAAGTCATTAGGTGTTGTTTCTTTCTGGCTGTGTTTTCAGTGGAATAGTTACTTTCTTTGACTTAAGTCCTAGAAAATGTGGGGCAAGCTGTAAGCACGTTTCAGAACTATAAAATTGATTCAGAGAAATTTTATTTAAATACCAAACAGGAACATTTCAAATCACTCCTTTTACCATTTTTACTTGAACAAATACATTTTTGTTTTCCTCTATGCATATGTGGCCCTTTTACTGAGATAGCTTTTTCAAGAACATAAGCATTATGTAAACTACAGCTTCTGAAGATATTTTATTTTAAAAATAAGGCCAGTTTAATCTAGACACAAATTTGATTAGTATCCTGTATAATAAAAGCCTAATATGCTAAGTGTCCAGTCATCCAGTCAACCATTCAACCAATTGAAGCATAATATGCTAATGATATGCTAAGGCCACTCAACTGCTTGCTATGACGTGCACTGACCACCAGGGGGCAGACACTCCAACTGGTAGGTTAGCTTGATGCTGGGGTCCAGCCAATTAGGACTGGGAGACATGGGCTGGACACACCCTGGAGCCCTCCCATAGTCCCTCCCAGGCTGGCCAACCTCCACATCCCTCCCCAGTTCTGATTGTGCACCAGTGGGGTTCCTTGGCCTGATCTGCACCCTCTCACAATCCGGGACCCCTCAGAGGATGTCAGAGAGCCGGTTTCGGCCCGATCCCACACGCCAGGCCTAGAGACCCCCCAGGTGCATGAATTCATGCACCGGTCCTCTAGTGTGTGTGTGTGTGTGTGTGTTTAGAGAGAGAGAGAGAGAAACATCGATGTGAGAGAAAAACACTAATTGGTTGCCTCCCACATGCACC
The DNA here is from genome assembly GCA_963924515.1 of Vespertilio murinus. Lineage (NCBI taxonomy): Eukaryota > Metazoa > Chordata > Mammalia > Chiroptera > Vespertilionidae > Vespertilio > Vespertilio murinus. Next base: position 78,109,761 of record OZ004711.1, on the reverse strand, counting down.
CCTAATGGGGATCAGGCCTGCCACCTGGGCATGTGCCCTGACTGCAAATGGAACTCAAGACCTTTCGGTGCATGGTCTGATGCTCAACCAGCTGAACCACATTGGCCAGGACAGGGTGCACTAACTCACAGTCTGCTAAATTGATCTTTAGTCATTTCAGGTGAGAGTAAGACAATGTTTAACATCGTTGGTAGTGCTTTTTCCTCCTCCTTTGTTACAGATACAAGTGCCCATCACCATAGGCATTAAAATCATAGTTTATTTAAAACAGAAGAGCATTGTTCATACTCAGTGTTTTAGATTCAATGTTACTAAAAGCAACAGTTGCATTCAGAACAAAATGGCACTTTTAGAAAAATAGATGTTAGTAATTTTTCCTGGGCATTTACAATTTGAAATAAAATGTTGAATTTTACCACATACTTGATAGCTAAAAGCAGCCCTAATTTGATCATGTGTATCCTACTGAAAGTACCTAAAGTTGTCATTATAGATATCAATTGTTAATGTCAGAGCATATGAAACTTCATAATTACAATATTCACATGTATTCTGTTTTAAAGTCAAAACTACTTCATGAATTAGATATATTTAAAAAGAAGCATTATGGAACGTTGACTTCTGTTGTGATGGAGTAGGCATATTTCCTCTGTTCCTCCCAGTAAGAACAACTAAAAACTCTGGACAGCCTACATAATAAAAGGCTAATATGTAAATCAACCCAACAGCAGAAGGAGTGGTCGCTATGACACACACTGACCCATAGGGGGCAGACGCTCAATGCAGGAGCTGCCCCCTGGTGGTCATTGTGCTCCCACGGGAGGAGCACCGCTCAGCCAGAAGCCCTGAGCCAGGCTCATGGCTGGTGAGCCCAGCGGCAGTGGCGGGAGCCTCGCCCGCCTCCACAGCAGCACTAAGGATGTCCGATTAACAATCCCCTCATGCAGGCCTAAGCCATCAGTCAGACACCCCCTGAGGACTCCCGGACTGTGAGAGGGTGCAGGCGGGGCTAAGGGACCCACTCCTCTGCTACCTCCCCCACACCCCCATACACAAGGCCTCTAGTTATATATAAAATGAACATAAGATGATTCCAAAAGCGGAGAGCAGAAAACAGACCAAGGAAGAACCTCAAGAACAATACAGTGGGAAATTCTTTGCGTTTTCTTTTTGTCTCATGTGTTCCTGACTTGGATTTGTAGAAATAGGCAACTCAAAAAAAACACCAACAGGCGCTGACAAAAAAAAAAAAAAAAAGTCTCATGTCTCATAAAAAGTCTGCTCTCTGTAGCAAAGGAAGGAAAGAGGCACCCTGACAAGAGAGAAAACTCTTAGAGAATAATAACTCAAACCAACCACCGCAGAAGAAAGCCACAGTCCAGCCCCAATCCACACCAGCCAAGGCTAACTAGACAAGGGTTTAAGGAGACGCTGTAAGGAGGTGCCCCCACGCCCTCCCCATGGTGGTTTCACAGCAAATTGGGACTTCCACCCTCACGGGTCTGTAACAAGGCTCCTCACGGTCCCCTCACCTCAGGTGTCAGGGAGACCAGCCTGGGATCCTGGACTTGCACCCCAACCGGGCAGGCTCAAGGTGTCCCCCCACCTCCCCCCGGAGCAGTGTCCGAGAAGACCTAGAGGGGAGTCAATCCAGCAGCAGTGAGGGCCCCCCCCCCATTGTGGTGGGGGTGAGACCACGTGCAAGCAGAGCTCACACCCCCACCCATCAGTAACAAGGAGCTCTGCCCCTTGGCTGGGCACCTCAACTTCTACCTCCACTGAAAAGCAACAAGGTCAAGCTTCTTGGCACATGCATGTGGGCCTCAGGAGAAGGAGAGAATGTAAAATTCATGAGAGCAGAGATTTGCAGTTTTGCATTTTTCTCAGTGTATCCTTATTCTACCACTTACTTGTCTTTGCCACACAAGTAGCGATGAATAGAACAGGATGGTGGAGAGGCATAAATATGCTCATTGCCTTCTTCATGAGGTGGTTGTGAGGATTAAGGAAAATAACCCGTATAGAGCACCTAATTAAGTGCCTGTATAGTGAACACTGAATACACAATAGCTATCATCACTGCTCGCTATCATCAAGTCTATACTTTTACCACCTTCTAAGTATATATATTTTTTAAATATATTTTATTGATTTTTTACAGAGAGGAAGGAAGAGGGACAGAGAGTTAGAAACATCGATGAGAGAGAATCATCCATCAGCTGCCTCCTGCACACCTCCCACCGGGGATGTGCCCGCAACCCAGGTACATGCCCTTGACCGGAATCAAACCCGGGACCCTTCAGTCCTCAGGCCGACGCTCTACCCACTGAGCCAAACCGATTTCGGCCTTCTAAGTGTATTTGTCCAGAATAAATGTACTGAAGCAAAAAGAAGGAAAATGCTGACCATGGGAAACCTAGGGCCGAGGGCCGACAGGCCTTCCCCAGCCCCAGTGAGGATGTACCATCTACCCGGTCCGTGACCGGGAAGCGGAGGCAGGCTGGTACAGAAATAGGGAAAGTGAACAGACGCCGCAGGAGGGAGGTGAGAGTCAGGATCGGAGGCAGGGAACCATCTCTGCATTACTGGCCCTCTGTCTCCGGGGAGAGCTTCTTGGGAGTAGGGCCATGTCTTAATCACAAGGAGCATCATGCCGTTCTGCTGAACTGAAAGTGAAGAGACCTGGGAGGGAGAATGTTAACTGAGGGAAGCTCCTTATGTTCACAGAAAAGACTTCTCTTGACATATTCTTCACTGTCTGGGCCGGTGTAGCAACAAGAACTGTGAAGCAGCCGAAACCGGTTTGGCTCAGTGGATAGAGTGTTGGTCTGCGGATTGAAAGGTCCCAGGTTCGATTCCAGTCAAGGGCATGTACCTTGGTTGCGGACACATCCCCAGTAGGGGGTGTGCAGGAGGCAGCTGATCGATGATTCTCTCTCATCGATGTTTCTAACTCTCTATTCCTCTCTCTTCCTCTCTGTGAAAAAACAATAAAAAAATATATTTAAAAAAAAAAGGACTGTGAAGCATATTTATTCTACAAGAATTTGGAGACCAGCCATGGGGGAAAACACTATGCACAGACGCGATGGCAGAAGACAGATACAAAAAGAATCCAAGTCATGGATCTGGCCCTGGGGGAGGTCTGGAGGTGGGGAGGTCAGGAGGAACAATATGGCTCTCAGGTACTTCGTACACGTTCACATTGAGTGACAGAAAAAAATGCAGTAGACTCACAAACAAAATGCCATTGCCAATATGTTTCCAATCTGGGGGAACTAGAAGCCAGCTGTATCTTTCGGATTGGTTTCAAAAGGCATTTCTGAGGCTACAAGAAAGGCACATGGGTTTACTCCAGTTTTGATCCAGTTCTTAGATATCTCTAAGCTATCTCTCTAAGTTCAATTAATCAGCATGAAAATTGTGCTTAAGTTTTTGTATGTTTGTTTGTTTGTTTTTAAAACATCAATGTGACAGAGAACATGTATTGCTTGCCTTCTGTATGTGCCCCGACTGGGTATCGAACCCCCAACCTAGGCATGTGCCCTGGCCAGGAGTCAAACCCACAACCAACAGAGCCACCCTGCTTAAGTTTTGCTCAGACGTGTCCACAGCCACACCACACGGAACACGCCTAGTCTCGTCTGACCTCAGAAGCGTTGCTGACAAGACTACCAGAAGCTTCTGGCTGTTGTGTGACTTCCAGATGTCAGTCATCTAGAGAGTAAGAGGCCGCATTGCACGCTGGGAGGAGGAGCCGAGGCTCGGTAGCTGTTACAGGCCTGAGTGCCCCTCCGCGGGCAGAGTCCCCTGGGGTGTGGGCAGAGTGTGCGCGCTTCCACGCCTCATGCCCCCAGTCTTGGTTCCAGTGCATTATTAAACGCACACTGACTCTCAAAAACGTCTTCACAAAGTAACTGAAAGACGTGTCCTCAGAGAGCACAAAAGCTGGCCTGGTTGCATAAGCAGGAAAGAGACAAGGAGTATGAATTATTCTCGCCTAGGAAATTTCAGCCAGTGTGCACCCTGATGTCAACCGTTTCATGAAGAAGAGGCAGCAGCCTGCCTTCGGGAGCCTTCATTATCCATCTAAGTCTGTTCCAATTTTTGTCGCAAAAATGCCTGGCCAATATATTTGTATTGCTCCGTGGGCTGGCACTCAGCCACTGGGCCACAGCAGCTGGGCTACCGTTGGTTTTTATAAGTGGCTTTAAACGCCATGCTCTCTCGCACCCTATGAGCTAAGTGGCATCATGGTCCCTAGTGTAGAACGGAGGAATGGAGGCTCAAAGAGGAGGCATGAACTGCCTAACGTCACACCGCCATTGAAAGGCTTAAAGGATAATTCAGAGAACAAACTCTGAACAGAAAGGAGATGGTTTCTAGTGGACGACAAAACCAGCTGAAGCTCAAGACAGGACATCCAATGGGATGTAAGCATGTCAGTTGGAAATGCTCCATTTTCCTTCCCAGTGAATGGAGGAACCAGAGCTTCTCTTCCTCCGTGCGCAGTAGAGATCAAGTTCAATGCCCAGGGAGGATGCATGCTAGCAGGAGAAGAATTTGAGCTCCTCCTCCTGCACAAGAGTGTCCACGGCACTGCAGGGATTCCACTCAGGCAAAACCAAGCTCAGAAGAAAGAAAAAACAAACAAACACACACCCAGAAAACACACACCCACTGGCATCTGTTCCCACCTGGGATTCTACGGAACTTAGGTACTTCCACTCAGTATGTCAGCGTCTGGGAATTGTTTCTACCCTGTTTCCCCGAAAATAAGACAGTGTCTTATATTAATTTTTGCTCCCAAAGATACGCTAGGTCTTATTTTCAGGAGATGTATTATGTTTCCATTAAGTAGGTCTTATTTTCGGAGGATGTCTTATTTTCGGGGAAACACGGTAATTGTGCTGATGGATGTGTACTCACTTTCCCCGCCCTCTCTTCCCCCTCTTCCCCCAAACACACACACACACATCACACACACACACACACACACACACACACACACACACACAGCCCGAGAGCCACACGGGGCGTGGAGAAGGTGACTAAATCACGTGGGCTCAGGCCAGCAAAGCCAATGTTGACAGTTCCTTGACAGTTCTGTATGGAGGCAGCCACGGGGGGCGCCACTGAGACAGTCCTCCATCCAGACCCAGCCATTGACCTGCGAGGAGGGCAGCTGGCTGCCAGCCTCCGGCTGCCCTGCTTTCACACATGTCTCCGTCCTGCAGCCTCGCCTGTGATGTCCGCACACCCAGCCAATGCCTGTGCACCGTGTGTGTGTGTGGGGGGGAGGGGGCGGGGGGAGGTGCTCGGACCCTGGCACCTGATCAGCACGTGGACGCCTCTGACGGGCCTCCTCTGTCCACAGCTCTCGGTGGGATTGGCCAAGACTTCATCGGAGTTGCATCCTGGTCTGAGGCTGTGCCTAGCCAATCCTGCCTCCTCACCCTTTATCTTCCTAAGGCATTCTTAACCTCCCCCAATAAACCCAACACCATCTCAGTGTCTTTCCGGAGTGTTCTGGCACAGGAGAGAACACGCCTCCCATATGCACACAGGGGTCCCCGTGGCCGTACGGTAATCTGACTTGAAGAACTGTGTGGCTGGGCTCTGCAGTGGCACCTACTGCATGCATGCATGCGTTCTGAGCTCCGCACTGAGTCAAAGGCGGCATCTTTTGTTAAAATATATATATATGTACTTTTCTATTGATTTAAGAGAGGAAGGGAGAGAGGCAGTAACATCCATGATGAGGGAGAATTATTGGTCGGCTGCCTCCTGCATGCCCCCCACTGGGGACTGAGCCCCAAACCCAGGCCTGTGCCCTGACCGGGACTAGAACCATGACCTCCTGGCTCCTAGGTCAGTGTCACCCACTGAGCCACGCCCGCCGGCAAAGGCAGCATCTGTGCCAACAAAAACCACAGAGACTTTTTTAGTCTATGTTATCTATCTTGTGATGTGACCCAATGTCTCTTGGCTATTAAAGAATTATTCTGCCCAAGCTCATGCATGGATGAGTTCTCTTTATTTTTTCTGTCTGTTAACATTTTGCAAAATAGACATGTTAGCTGGGAATGAGGAAGAAACTGAAGACCAGAAAAGGTGTCGATGCAAATCACTTTGACTTTCAGATGTTGTCTGCAGTGCTAAAAATGCAACACGTTATCACAAACTGTCATTTCGTACAGCTCCCAATCGATAAATATGAATGGGAGTCAGTTTAAAGCAGTGGGCCTCTCAACCGGGGCAATTTTGCCCACAAAGGGGCATCTGGCAGCATCTAGAGACTCTTCCCGTGTCACAAGGGGGCAGGAACAGGGGTGCTGCTGGAACCCGGTGGAGAGGACGCTGCTCAGTACCCCACAATGTACAAGCTAACCCCGCAGCAAAGAATTACAAGGCCCCAAATGTCCAGAGAGCCACGGCTGAGAAGCCTCGGTTTAAGTTATAGAAAAGAATGTTTCATGTCCTGGCTGTTTTCCTAAAATCTGAAAGTAAAGGAAATATTCTGCTCACAATTCCTTAGTGATATTTTGTTGTTGTACTAATCAGTATCTTCCCATTTCCTTAGAAAAAGTTAATCTAGAACACTAAACAAAATCAATGGCTAGAGTTCACTCACCCCTTTTATGGGGAAATAGTATTTTTAAGCATATTATTCAAGTAGTGTATGAGACAGAAACGCAGGAAATGCATCACAGATGGGCAGAGTTCTGTGTCACCAAATTCGTAGGGTTTTTCCCCCTCTCATTCAATCACTACTGTTGGTGAAAATTTACAAGCTTAAGTAAACCCTACTCTTAAGCATACATTGCTAATCTTATTAGCAAATATGTAACACACATATTGTTTGATTTTTTTTTTGAGAGAGAGAGAGAGAGAGAGAGAGAGAGAGAGAGAGAGAACAAGCTTATGGGGACATCCTGGTCATGTGAGGGAGGGTCCAGGATTTGGCAGGCACCGCGCCCTTTCATTTGTGTGGTCACGTACAATTGAGCTTTTAGAATAATTGGAGTTTACATTGGTCACCTGGAAGCCAATAACCTAGTACTGAGTTTATGTACTATCGATAATAAATCAATGCCTCATTTTCTCCCAGTGAAAGAATTTAAGAGGGGGGTGGGGGGGAAATCCCACAAAACTTGGGGTTCCATTTGCTGGTCAGGATGCGCCCCCTACCGAACAGGAGGGAGAAGGAACGCAGGTTCCGCTGAACGGACAGGACTCGCTGGGACTGCTCTTCTCTTCCCAGCCCTCCTCCTCCTCCTCCTCCTCCTCCTCCTCCTCCTCCTCCTCCTCCTCCTCCTCCTCCTCCCCCCGCGCACCTGCTGGTCCCCCAGCTCCTCCGCCCGGCCGGCCGAGCGTCCGTCCGCTCCGGCCTTCAGGCACCAGAAGGAAGGGGTGCGGGGGGACGTGCGCTGCTCGCGTGAGAGGCTCCGGGCGGGGTGAGCAGTGCGAAATGACACCCCACTTCTTTCCCCTCCGCATGGCCAGCGGGCCTGGCTTAGCCCCAGGCCTCCCCGCCTCTCCTCCCTGCGGAGAGGACCGTGAGGACACGGGGTTCTGCCCCCGGCGCAGTCCTCTGCGCAGACCGCCGTCACCGTCCGCCACACAAGCCTAACTTCCCAAAGTGACAGCGAACGGCCAAAACACAGTAACAATGTGGATCCGCTCACTGGGGACGGAGGAGACTCCGCGTAGGGAAAGTTCCTCCACTCCCGCCTCGCCCTCGGACCCAGAACCCCGGGCCTCCCCGCGCCCGCTCTCCGCAGAGGCCGCAGGTCTGCCCGCCCGCCCGCCCGGGCACCGCTGCCTAACGCGGTGCCTTCGCGGCTCCCCCAGGCGCGTGTGCATGTAAGTGTGTGCATGTGTGTGCATGTGTGTGCGTGTGGATGTGTGTGTGCATATGCGTGTGTGTGTGTGCTTGTGCATGTGCGTGTGTGTTGGACGGGGGTGTCGGCGTGAGCCCCTGGGTCTCGCCGGGGTCCCCGGTCTTACCTGGGCTCCGGCGAGGAGGCCGCCGCCCAGCAGCAGGCACCCCAGCAGGCGGCGCGGCGCCCCGGGCCCGGCCATGCCCGCCAGCCGAGCCCGGACCCGGTCCGCCCTGCCCGGACCCGGTCCGCCCCGCCCGGACCCGGGGCGCTCCGCTCGCAACTTGGCGGCCGCGGGGCCAACTCGTGCCTCCCGGGGCGCAGCGCGGCGGGCGGCGGCCGGGGCACCTGCGGGGACGCCCGCGTCCCGGGTCCGGTCCGGGTCCGGGTCCGGTCCGGGTCCTGCGGTGCTGAGGTTCGCGGCTCGCGGCGCGGTCGGGTCTCCCCGGAGAGCGGCCCGTCGCCGCCTCCACTCCGCCCCACGTGGAGGGCGGCCGCCCGGTGGGCAGCGGCGCCGCGCCCCCTGCGCCCCCTGCGCCCCCTGCGCCCCCTGCGCCCCCTGCGCCCCCTGCGCCCCCTGCGCCCCCTGCCGGAGCGGCGGGGAGGCGCCGCGCTCCTCCGTCCCCCGTCCCACAGCCCTGCACTGAGGGCGAGGGTGCAGAGCGCAGCTGCCACCCTGTCACCCTCCCTCTGTCCTACCAACCGCACCCTCTCCGTCACCTCCCTCTGTCCTCCACTCGCACCCTCTCCGTCACCCCTCCCTCTGTCCTAGGCCCTCCCTGGGGGTGGTCCCAGGTCCCCTCCTGTCTCACCAGCGAGTCAAAATTCTCAGTATTGTTTTGTGAATTTTGGATCCAGGCATTAAAGAAAGACAGCCACTATTCTTTAACAGGTTTGTTTTGTGTGTGCTTGTGTGCTTGTGTGCGTGTGTGTGTGTGTGTGTGTGTGTGTGTGTGTATGTGTGAACACCTTCCTGTGGAGCAATGTCTGCTCCTCTTTTATTTGGAGGCATATCAGCAAGAGGCCGGAGACCTGCTTCACAGACGTGTGGGTGGAAGGACATGGGGTCTCCCAGGACCTATACCGTTAGGAAGGAACGAGTCCCATAGGTGAGGCCCAGCAGCCCCCTACTCTCCTCTCGACACCGAGGGTCTGAGATCCGTCACCGCGGGCTTTCATCGGTGCCAAAGTGCAGACAGGGTTTGCTTTTACATCGTCTGTTATTATCGATAGCTGGCTAGCTCTAAGACGCTAGAAATGGGTGGCTTTTGCTTCTGTTTCCACGTGTCTCAAAATGCCCATGCCTGTCTCTGTTTTAACAGCATTCTTTGCATCATGTCCTCTGCTTTATGAAAGTAGCAAGATCTAAATTATACAGCACACACTCATAGGCACACACCTACAAAATTAGTAACGTTCGCTTTCCACTTATTCTGCCAAAGATTTAAGGTTTTGTGGTGTGTGTGTGTGTGTGTGTGTGAGAGAGAGAGAGAGAGAGAGAGAGAGAACGCACTCTTCTTCCAAACAGAGCTCTCTGTATGTGCTCTCCCAGCCAGACAAGGCCAGTCGTGAAGACTGGCTTTCTTGGAAGTGTGCAGGGTTTGAGCCACCCATGCCTGCTGAGTTGACCCTTTCCTGCACACATGCTAATGACCAGACTCGTCGGTAAACTCGCTGATGGTATTTACTAGGGTTGGGAAGATAATGAAGAATCCATATCTATAAAATGTTGTCATGAGGATGTACCTTGACTATTGCACATTGTCCATTGCAAATAAGCAGAGTTTTCAGGTTTATGGGTTATGGCTTGCTACAAAATGGGGGCTGGCCACGCAAGCAGCCCATCGGTGGGGTATGAGGAAGCACTGTTCCGTAACCGAAATTACCCCCTGAGTCTGAACAACGTCCCTGCAGGCATTGCTTAGAAAGAAACTTGTCTATTGAACCTAAAACCAAAGCTCATCCTACCGAATGAGAATAGGGCATGTTAGGAAGCTGCTCAGGTCTCTCTTCTTTCTCAAGGAAAGATGGCGTGAGCAGCCAGTATTGGCTTAGCGGGTTGAGCATCGACTCAGAAACCAAGAGGCCACCAGTTCAATTCCCGGTCAGGGCACGTGCCCACGTTGTGGGCTCCATCCCCAGAGGGGGGAGTGCAGGAGGCAGCCAATCAATGATTTTTCTCGCTCATCAATGTTTCTAGCTCTCTATCCCTCTCCCTTCCTCTCTGTAAAAAAAAAAAAAAATCAATAAAATATATTTTTTTTCAAAACAATTCGTTTATCTTGTAGACAAATATTTATTGAACACTTACTATGTGCCAGATGCCTTTCTAGGTTGTAGGAATATTGTAGTGAATATAAATCTCCCTTCAAGGATCTTAATATTTTGCTCATTGCCAGTTTGCAGTGAAATACCCATGTCTGACACACTATATTTGAGGGAATGAAAGGGTCATGATTTCTCCTCCTGGGTCACACACAGCTTAGACTTGAAGGGAAGGTGCTAATCCAGAGTCCACACAATGACAAGATCCTGCAAGCTAACATGAGCTAAACTCTTTCAATGGGCTAGGAATTCAAAGATGCATTTAATTATCAGTCCTCCAGTGCTTCTGTTCTATGTTGGCATTTATGAGAGCTAATAAACTTCCCAGATCTCTGCATGCATAACTGGCAGTAATCTACAATTGACCGAATTAATTAAGTAAAACAATTGTCAAGAGCTCAAAATAATAAGAAAGATCTTTAATGAAACAGTGCATAATGCTATAGAGCTGTGCCAAGGAGTACAGGCAATCAATTTGAAGATTTTCCCCCTGATAAAGTGTGTGTGTGTGTGTGTGTGTGTGTGTATACTCAAAAACACTTGTGTTTAATGTATTACTCTGTAAAGTGTGGCATATGCCTAATGTTCAAAATAATGGAAAATAAATTATTAGAAATTTGGTCTTTTCCAATACTTTGAAAGTGTAATACTATTTAATGCTTAAATTCAGAGATAATGACAGCATCTTCACATTCTAAACACCCTATGATTATTAATCAGAGTATCTTGATTGTTAGAAGGGGGAAATGATGTGATGCTAAAGTTACTTGAAATTCAACATCTTCATGCAATCTATAATAATAAAAGAGTAATATGCTAATTAGACCAGGCAGCTGAGCAACCTTCCGGACGTCCTTCTGGACATTCTTCCGGATGAAGCTGCGGCGGCAGGGGCTGGGGCAGAGGCGGTTAGGGGCACCAGCCAGGCAGACAGAGTGTGAGGGGCGATCAGGCAGGCAGGCAGGCAGGAGAGAGGTTAGGAGCCAGTGGTCCCAGATTGTGAGAGGAATGTCTGACTGCCGGCTTAGGCTCTCTCCTGCAGGGACACAGTCGGACATCCTCCGAGGTGTCTTGGATTTCCAAAGGGTGCAGGCTGGGCCGAGGGACCCTCCTCCCCTGCACACAAATTTGTGCACTGGGCCTCTAGTGTTTTAAATAATCTTCAATTGCTTTCTTAGGTGTGTTCTATGAATCTTGGTCTACAGGATATTTGCTACTTTCATCCACGAGTGCTTACTGGGTACCAGACCCTAGGTCGGTATTTTCTCCCATGGTGTAGGTGCCAGCTGAAAGCCGTGCTTGAAGATCCCAGGGGTAGAATTATAACCAAACCTCAGGAAGACAGAGTTCAGGGTTATGAGCCGTGCTCTGCTATGTCTCATATCCTAATAGTTTGGACATGGTCTTTTGACAGTTTTCTTTCTAAAGTTGTGTTTATTTCACCACCTCTACTTTGCCTTATAATATTGCTCTTATTGCAATGTGTTATTCAAGAGCAATTCCTATTACTTGGTATTTCAAATGACACAAACTTTTTTAGCTTAGGAGCGATGAGAAGGTCCAGGCAGGCATGCTCTGGAGGAGGAGGGAGCACTGCTCAAATTACACAACTTTTAAAGATGCATTTTATGCAAAGATCATTTCAGAAGTCACAATATCTATGTTCCAACACAGAGTTGGTAAATAAATACATAGGATATATATATATATTTGCCAAGTAACCAGAATGCCTGGTTGCTATGACGTGCACTGCGGTGGCCTCTAGAAGGCTGGGCAGTTTCTTCATGAGTTTCAGGTGGGTAGAGTTCCTTTGTCTAAAGAAGTTTTTCCTCAGCTTAGCTCTGTTGACCTAGTAGTTATTAACTAGGGCAAGTAAGTTATCTGTCAAACTTGTCATTTAAATTTTTGTCTAGGTCTTCCTAGGTCTTCTAATACCAAGTTCTTTTAATACCAATCCTTGAGGAAGCCACATCAAATCCAGATCCCTGCCGATAAAGTTGACTTAGGAGACTGCTTGGTGTACTGTGGTTGAAATTAAGAGAATGAGCCACTGGCGGGAAGAGACTTCAGCCAATGAGAGAATTGCGACATTTCCCTGACTTACATGGCTCGGACCCTCTCACCCTCATCGTGTTTCCCTCCAGGTGGCCAGAGCTTCATGCGGCGAAGCCTGCGAGGAGAAATGCTGGGTCAAAGCTTAGGAACATTTTTCGAGTTTCTATTTATGCACATTGATTGCCAAAACAGGTGTGTTTGATTTGCAATCTATCCATAAAGTGGATGTAACAAAATTTTAAAGTATTGAGAGGCAAATTGTATCTCATTATTTTAATTTGCATGTCTTTAAATGTTAGTAAGGAAACTTCTTATGTATTTATTAACCGATTTGCTGCTTGCTTTTTAAATGGCCTGTTCATCTCCTTTACTCAATAGGCCGTTTTCAAAAATAATCATAGCTTGAGTATAATTAAACGTACGGCCGTTTCTTGGAACAGGCTGTTTCCCTGTGTTTTTTTTTAAAGAAGGGTACTAAACCAAAACGTTAGCATCACCAGGCAGCGATTTAACTTGGAGAGTCACAGATTTCTCTGTTCCCTACTTTAAAGCACGAGGCTCCCATGTCTGTCCTAAGAAGGGAGCGGTGGGTGAGAGGCTAACAGGCAATGATGGCAGCCCCAAGCCCGGCTCGGTGCTGTGCTCCCCGGGGGAATGGGCTCTGGCCAGGGGTACTGCGCATGTGTACAGGGCCACAACTCCCTGGTGGTACCTCAAGGCGTATTTTTGCAAACTGAATTAAAATTTCTCTCCCTGGGTATGCTACTGTCTGTTCTACTTTGTTGCAATGAACAGGACGACTTCAAGAAGAAGTTGGATTTTTATAAGTCATGCAATAGAGAATTACCTTTTACTTGGACCAAGAAGCATATGAAAATATCCTCCACATCATCCGTCAGCAGAGAAGTTCGAAACAGAACCATGAGGTATTACCTCACACCCAGGAGGATGGCTACCATTCAATAAGGAAACAAATGGTCCATGTTGGAGAGGATGTAGAGCAATGGAATCTTCCAGCATTCCCACTTTAACACATTTCAAAACTGATCTTAAAGACATACTCCCACTCTCATATTCCTATTGGCGTTGTTCCTACCAACCAACAGGTAGAAGCAAGCCAAATGCCCACTGATGACGAACTTTATTTTTTTAAAATATATTTTATTGATTTTTCACAGAGAGGAAGAGAAAGGGATAGTTAGAAACATTGATGAGAGAGAATCATCAATCAGCTGCCTCCTGCACACCCCTACTGGGGATGTGCCCGCAACCAGGGTACATGCCCTTGACTAGAATCGAACCCGGGACCTTTCAATCTGCAGGCTGATGTCTAACCACTGAACCAAACCATTCCTGGCTGGTGACAAACTTTAAAATGTTGTACATACATACAACAAAGTGTCATTCAACCTTAAAAAGGGAAGGCAATGCCACATGAATGGACCTTGAAGACATTACCTCGAGTGCCATAAGCTCATCACAAAAATACCAATACCTATCATGAAGATTCATGGAGGCAGAAAGCGGGTCGGTGGGCACCCAGGCAGGGGCGAGGGGTGGAAAGAGGCGTCTAATGGGAATGAACAGCTAGTGTTGCAAGATGAGAGGACTGGAGAAGTGAATATATTTAACACTCCTGAACTGCACACACAAAAATGGATAGGATGAATAATTTTATTTTTTAACCATAATCTTTTTTTAAATTAAGTTTAAAAAAACGTAGTTTCATTAAGCATTACTCCAGAAACGTCCTAAGCCTCTCCCGACACAGAGGCTCCAGGGGAGAAAGGACAGAAGCCTGGCCGGTGCTGGGCGCCTCCCCGTGGCCTCTCCGCTGGGAGGGAAAGCAGGCAGGCGCTGCCCCCGCCCCCCCCCCCATGCCCTTGGGAGGAGGAGCCACTCCAGCCCAGGGGCCCTCACTTCGCCAGGAGTCCAGGCACCTAAGGTGGGCAGCGGTGCCCACAGGTTGCACCACACTTGGATACACTTTAGGCGAACAAATGAAGGCAAACTGGGGGTTCCTGGCAGAAAGGGCTGGGCAGCTTCTCGCAGGTGGAAGGGACCCACAGACTCAAGACCCCCTTTCAAGGAGGGAAGGAGAAGGGCCATTCATTAGTGAGAGACTTAAAGTCTCAGAAAACAAAGGGGAGAGAAGGAACAGAGGGCCAGGGACCAGGGGCCAGGGACCAGGGGTCAGGGGTCAGGCCTGCATGGCCAGATGCCAGCATCCCTTCGTAATTTCCTCTAGCAGATTCAAAATTAAGTGAAGTCAAATCTCGGTTTATTGTGAGTTTTCTTTATTTACAGTATGTCTTTAAAAGGTCAAGGCAGTTTTATCTCTTAAATAACATGTCAATCATATAAAACAACTGGAACCAAAGTAGCGAAATATATACAATATAATACATTAGGTATTTTCAGTATTGTTCATTGGGTTTTCAGACTAAGTTAAAAGAGGCTATTATGATTTACAATATCATTTCTCTAGTTAAAATTAAACCTGTCCAAAGACAGAATGTACATTTTTTATAAAACCAGCACAGAAGCATTAATAAAAAATGCTCATGATTGTAATTTTAATTTTCCTATAATACACTGCACCCGTGTTACAAAAACAAACAAACAAAGGCATTGCACTAGATGCTTTGAATACTGCGCACGTCAGTGTGGTAACACTTGAGGGTAATGAATGGCGACCTGTTTCTCCATCAGGCCCATTCACAACAGCTTCCACTCTATGAACTAGGCAGACTTTCTACAGAGAGATTCCTTTCCTTGGCAGTTATAACAAGCCCACTGCTAGTGGGTAAAATGCCCAGGAGAAACTGATGCCACAAAAACCAACACAACCCTAGTATTTACACTCTCCCAGGAAAGCTAAGATCAGAAAGCCACTCTCCGCTGGACCAAGGGAAGAAATCATAAGCAGGACATTTTATAGGAAATTTTTAATATCTATAAGTTTCAAATACTCAACAAATTGTAAAATGGCTCGTAACAGCTATTTTTCTTAGGCTTGGGTAAGAAAAAAAAGTACCGTATTTGCCGGCGTATAAGACGACTTTTTGGCCCTGAAAAATATGCCTCCAAGTGGGGGGTAGTCTTATACGGCGAGTATATAACAAACTCTGTATTTTTAGTGGAAATATTAGGGGGTCATCTTATATGCCCAGTCGTCTTATACGCCTGCAAATACGGTAAATCCTTTTTCATTTTTAATAATGATTTGATGGCATCAAAAGGCTTCAAATTTATAAATTAGATTTTTATATAATGCAACATGTTTCGTTTTCTTGTGCTACTATCAATTATTTCCAGGATTCATATTTAATTCTAAGGAAGAAAGTATTAAGATTTCTTCCACATTCTTAACTTTTCAGCATTAACATTCTCCAGGCCTCGAGAGTGAGTTCAGGGGGGCAGAGTCCGCCATGCTCGACACTGAGCAGCACACATCCCACCACCTCCAGCATTGGAGCAGCAGATTACGGTTTATTTGCCCTTCGCTGAGGCAGTGTTACAAGCACAGCAAGTATTGCTTCAGATTATATTGGAATTTTTTTAGCCTAAGAATTACCTAAGAGGCAGCAGTACTTCTTTAAAAATAGTTCTTAAAGTCAGGGATGAGGAAAGCATAATTAGCGAGACACAGAATTCCTGTCGGAGCCGTTCCAGTGGAGCATCCACGGTACACGTGTGCTACTGAGCCCAAAACAAAGACACACCACCACCAGGTGCTCACGGCTGGGGTGCCGGAAATGGACAGGACAACTCACCCAAAAAATGAACAGAGTCAAAACAGTGACCCACGCAAAATGGGATGTAAAATCCGTCGCTCCTGGACTGACAGTAACACAAGACAATGAAACACGTTGCATTATATGCAGTTCCCCTAGGTGTCGCTCCAGTACCTACTATAGCAGTCTCTGATATGGAATCTACAATTACCAGTGTGTGTAGGTTTTCAAAAGGCAAGGCACACGGGTTGTTTTTTTTTAAATGCTTATCATCAGCTCAGTCCTAAGTCCTTGGTCAACTTGTTTCTAGTTCAAAACAAACCATGTTTTTAATAAGCACCATACACCAAACTAATGCTTTCATTCTCTAAAGCAACTTTATCAAAATGTTCCCATTTCTCGTTTATAGTCTCTGTAACTGCAATGTGTCGGCATTCTTTGCCTTCCTACGTGAAAGTATAAGAGAAGTGTGCCATTACAGGAAGCTGGAAAAGAGGAGAATTTTCACAACTTTATAACTTCCCCAAATTATCCTTATTATGCAAAGAAGCCAAGAGGAAAATGTTCAGATTACGTTGTGATTATTATGTTAATAATTCGGATCATTTTTTAAACAACCTATTAAACAAGAAATCCTAAGAATACTTTCTTTTAACATTTCTTGATAGTCAGAACTATCCTAGAAACCAGTATAGAAAAAGCTAGGAAACAGGGACGTCCACCCTGGGTATTTCTTTCCTTTCTTTCTTTCATATATCTTTATTGATTTCAGAGGGGAAGGGAGAGGGAGAGAGAGAAACATGAATGATGAGAAAGGATCACTGATCAGCTGCCTCCTGCACACCCCCAACTGGGGATGGAGCTCTCAGCTCAGGCATGTGCCCTTGACCGAAATTGAACCAGGGACCCTTCGGTACACAGACCAACACTCTACTCACTGGGCCACCCTGGCTATTTCTTAGATAGATGTCACTTAAATTGCTAGCTATATTGAAATAGACACTTTACCTCTACATAAAATAAAATAAAAAAGATCAAGTGCTTCCCTTTCACCCAATTTCTTGGATTGGGCCTAAAATATTTTTTACATTTAAAAAACTCCTTCATTAACCATTTGCCCTTTGGGGATTTAGTCATTATAGACTCATTTACTAATGCTGTCCTTGAAAGTTAAGAGAAAAAACCTAGAATAAGAGCATGTGCAAGTAAGTGCTGTTTAACATATTAACTGCACAAAAGTTGTAAACAAACTTGAAAAACAGTTCCAGGAAAAAAGGCTTCAAGTTAACAGCGGCGGCCTCTTGCCGTCCACAGAGAAGTAAAGACAGACGTGAGGAACATCAAACATACCGGGAAGGTTCAGAGCGGGGAGGACTCCTGATTTAAGTCACATTCCTCTGTAAAATAACAGACTGGGTCCAGCTTTTAACTGGCCATTCATAGAATTAATTCACTTTTTTTTAAAATCTCAAAATTTCTGATACTGGGCAACATTAAATTGCATAAGAAACAAACAAACGAACAAAAAAATCTCACCAGCTCTACAAATGCTCTTTAAGTGAAGAATTTATCAAATGTGGTGCCGAGAGCGTCAGTCTAGGAGACACTGTTTTCCTAGCAGGACTGTCAGCAAATTGGACAGCCTATTTTTCTCCCTCGTCCTCAGCTCTGACCATGCATTGTCCTCAGCCCTTTGAAACGTGTCTATGCTTTTGCTTAAGTGAAAAAAATGCAACTTTTCAGTCCAGGGACAGCCAATGTGTAGACATTAAAAACCAAACGCAAACGCACGGGTCTAGCCCTCAGTCTCAGCTGGCCGGCGCAGACGCAGGCTGTCAGGCCTTGGCAGACGGCGGCGAACGGGACAGAGTGAACTGCGGCCCGTTCGCGGTCCTGGGCGCCAGCCCCCGTTCCTTCGTGGTCCGCTTCAAACCAAGTGTGTCACTTCAGCAGCTCAGGCCTAACCCTGTCCAGTGGTCCGGTACCATCAGGAAATACTTGTCCATGGCTTCACAGAATCTAGTCCGGTACAGCTCTGGAGAGACCACAGTTGGCATTTTCCCTAAAATTATGAGAGAGAAAAGGGAAAAGAAAACTGTCACCTAAGTGATCAGGCAACTCACTGCAAAACCTGCCGTAAGACGCATACACACAGGACAGGTCCCTCTTGGAGGCGCTTCTACTTTAAAAGATGAGCTCTCGCCCAGACAGATGCATAAAGCACAAAGGGGCAGCAGTGCTCACAGATCTTTGGCTATTTCAAGCGGTAATTCAAAAAGCTTTTTTCAGAACCTCTACCCCCTCCCCTTTTTTTAAACTTTCTATTTTGAGAATCTCTGCAATTTAACACAAATTAAAATTCAATATTTACTAACTCTACAACTCCTCCTATTATGTAATCATTTTGGAAATTATGAGGTCAGAGATAAGCACTAATTTTTTGAAATTAAAAAAGCATCCATTTTTTAAAATGTTAACTGTTAAGGAAAGCATGAGAATAGTTTAAAGAGAAAACAAAACAACAACTGCTCACCTTGTCCTCCTAAAATTCCTGTGGATTTCACAACCATCTCAAGCTTTTTGTCCCACGTAAATGTTCGAATATAATCTGTTGCAGAAAGCAAAATCAGCAATAAAGTTATATCAACAAACATAAGCAAAGGACACTAGTAATTACTATTACTCCTACAACAGTTAATGTTTACTGAGTGCTGACAGTATGCGATGTGTCCATAATATGCCAGGTGCTCTTCTAAAGACTTTTCCCCGTATTATCCACTTTATGGTCATAACCACAAGGCCCTCATTTATAAGTGACTTTTTTTTGGCCTTGGCCTGCGTTGTATTCATCGTGTGTTTGATTTCCGGTCAAGGTTGCACACCTGAATTGCAGGTTTAATCCAGTCGAGGTGCAGATGGAAGTCAACAATCGATGTCTCTCTCACATTTATCTATCTCTCAACCCCCCATCCCCCACTCCCTTTTTCACTCTCTCTCTAACAATCCATTGAATAAATAACTTTGAGGATTAACAAAAAATAAAAATAAATGATTTTTTGAATACAGATATTTTGGGGCAAAGATAATAAAAATGGAAATGAGGTACTATTTATATCCTAGGATTTAAAATCTATTATTCTGGAAATGTTAAATGAAACTTGATAAAAATACTCAATAAGCTATTAGTAGACCACGTTCAGCAAAACCTCCAAATCTGGCTCTGGTTTCCTTCATGAACCGTACGTGAGGTGCGCGTATTGACTTACCTATAATCCCAACAACCAGCTCATTGCTGGTGTCGTCTCGCCCCACCAGCAGAGAATAGTCTATGATGAGGTGGCTAGAGAGGAAGTGCGAGTCGCTGCGGATGGAGGCCCTCAGCACAGCTTTGGAGTGGGAGCGGATGTACAGAGGGTTGTCTCGGACCATCTTCAGGAGATTCTCATCCAGCAGCACTACGTCACAGCTCTCCTTCCCCGTGTCAGTTTTCACGTTTCTATTCCTGAGGGAACCCTTTAAATCAAAAACCTGGCAGGGAGAAAAGTCAATCACAAAAGAGTGGCTACCAATGCTTCACGTCATTAAAGTAAAAGGCCAGAAAGGCTTCCCTGTAGCCACTGCCATTTTATACACTTTTACATTTAATTTAAAAACTTAACCGATGTCATTAAACGCATGCATTATAATTGCATAATACATAAAATACACGTGATAAAATTACATCAGATGAACTTAATACCAAGTACTCATTTACTGAAACATTTCAAAAACAACTGACCCAATTTAACATCAATAAGTAACTCCAAAAACACATCCCTGGATTGAAAGGCAGTTTAGAAACTAGATGCAAAGTCTTAAGAAACTTAAGTTTTCATTCCAAAACTTTATGCGGTTACTAATGGCATAAAGAAGCAGCAGCCCACCCTGAGGCATTTGGGGTGTGCAAAGGCCAAGGACTTGGGGACCAGACCAGAGTGGCCTGAAGCGGGCGGGGCAGACCTCGGCTGGCAGGGTCTCCTGCTAGCGGTGACGTGACGCACATCAGTGACATCAGGAAGCAGTTTAGCTCAGCAGCTGTTTTCCTCACGTCATAGCAAGACATTCTCAATGAAGGAAGCAGTGCATCGAATTGCATTCCAGTACAAGCCCCGTATCTCATCACAGACTGGAAACCATTCCAAGAGCAGCACTGTGAAGAGTACTTACTGTTCTGGAATGGAGACCAACCTGGTTCTAGAAATGTCTGTGACTGCCATAAAGTACTTCATTTCTGTGGGCCTCCGTTTCTTCATGTTTAAAACTGAAATGGCAATTCTGCCTTCTAATTCTATAATTCTGTGTTTCTAGGACACTGGAGGCGCTAAATTTTAGGACTAGTCTGCAATATTCTTCTTTATTCTTCCCTTATAGGGTTCAACAAACCCCAAGTTAAATTTGACCTAGCAACCAAATTCTACCATGTCCTATCCAACAAGGTGTTATTCTGATTCATTATATTCACAAACCAGCAAACAAGAGGGCTCCAGTAGCTAAATGCCTCCTTACCTGTGCCATCTTCCTCCCATAGAAGAGATTTTCCATGACCAGGAGATCTAACTTCTTCTCAGTGTTGTTCTGAGAATTCTTATAACCAATTCTGTAAACTCCAAGAATTTTGGCTAATGCAGTGGGCCTCTAATCAAGAAAAAAAAATGAGAGTAAGTTCTTATCAGAAAGGATTATTTGTAAATTTAATACCGATATCTGCATTTTTCATGTCATATCCAAATACTATCTTTTCTTTTTATGAACAGACCTTAAAAAATACTTGAATCTCATGGTCAAGTAAAGCAGTCATGCCAATGGAAATATTGGATCCTCCATATCTTCCCACGGGATAACCCTCCACAAATGTTCAAATCCACAAGTTTTACTACGACTTCACTGACTGCCACAAACCGTAAAAGGAAAAGGGTTCACGTGACCCCCCACTTTTCCCAGCAGTCACTCCTCAAGGACAACGGACAAGCCTGGCCACAGGCTCCTCTTTCTGCCTGAGGAACCCGTGGCCTCAAATTCCTGTCTCAGCAAAATTACCAATTACTATGTGTTCAGCTATTTTCATCCAGTCTTGATGCTTTTAATTAACATTTACACTAATTAAATGCAACTTGCTTGAGACCTCTTGGCTCCTCAGGGGCAGGCAGGAGTGTGCAATCACTGCCAGCCCCCCTCTGCAGCACACCAGAGCCAGCATGTCCCGGCCACATCTTATACACAGAAGCGCTCATCAGGACTGGCTCTGAGGATGTGAAAGGCCCAGCAGACGCCGGTGAGGGACCGAGGTTTGGGATGGCTACCTTTTGCTGAACAGCATTTGTGATATAACTGAAGTAGTGTGGGGCGAAGTCGAGGAAAGACTGCACTTCCAGGCGAGGCATCTGCTTCAAAATGAACCTGTCATCTAAAGGGCGGAAATGTCGTGGTTAGCCAATCACCGTTCTTCACTGAGGTGATCTACAATAAACCATTCCAAAGACCCCAAATGACTTAACAGCTTCCTGTTTTAAAGAGATGCTTTCTGACGTCACAGAGAAAGTCCTCATCAGAACACAGTTCTCAAGTAACTGAAGGGGGGGGGGGGGGGGAAGGGCTTCTTATGTAGTCAAGAAGCCTCTTTTGAAAGCACCACCCCTAAATTCAGAGGTGATCTACTTTTTATTAAAACTTTATAAATGTTTTCCTTTGTTAGCAATCCAGTAAGTAATAGTTATAAAAGCTGTTATCGAGCAGTCTGACCGGATTATCTCCAGTGGTTTTGCTCAGTGGGTGTGGAGAATGGCCTCCATAAGCCTTAGTGAGTGAGGACCTGGGCCTGCCCCCTCTCAGGTTAAATGTTCCTATTTTTATCTTTCTCTCATCAGTGCTGATAGATAAAAATCTTTTTGTTATTTTAAGGAATTTTTATTTTCATTTTTAAAGTAAGTTAATTTAATATTTTCCATTACCATTTATCCCTGTATGTCCTCAGCTAGAGAAAGGGAGAGCGAGAGAAACACCAATGTGAGCAAACCATCAATCGGCTGCCTCCTGCACGCCCCATAACGGAGACCCGGCCAGAACCTGGGCACGCGGCCTGACTGGAAGCAAACCAGTGACTTTTCAGAGCACAGGACAATGCCCAACCCACTGAGCAACACGGGCCAGGGCTGAGGGACTCTTGCCAATTTTCTGCAAGTGCTCTGTTATTTGCACTTGGAAAACTCGGGACTAGAGAGAATTTAGTAAGAACTTGATCAATGTTTGTTTTTAATTACACACCCTATAAACGTATATTCTTTTAAATAGTTTCTGACGCAGCACAAAGTATAAACAGAAAACCCTGTCTGACAGCTGCCATTACCATACTCCCTCAGTTCAAGCACCCACGAGCCGCCGGAGGGAAGGGGGATGCCACTGGGTCAGTGAACGGCCGAGACTCACCCTCCGTGGCATAGAAGGCGGCCCCCGACTTGCCCCCGCGGGCCTGCCAGGGCGACGAGTGCGAGAGGGAGCGAATGAAATCCTCCTCACTGCTGCCCAGAATCACTTCCCGCATCCTGTGGAATTCCCCCGCGTAGTAGAGCCGGCAATAAAACTTGGCGTTGGCATCGGAAAATTCTATAACCAAAAGCGTTAAAAAAAGCTTTTATGAATCAAAAATCTCTCTTCCCTCTTGCCCAATCCCACACCTCCCACCACGCAGCCACTTAATTCCTCCACAGTGGCTTCACCCCACACTTACGGAGCTCCACGTGAGGGTTTGTGAGCTGTTTCTTCTGCGTGTCTCCTCCATCTGCTTCATCTGAAAGATTCAATATCATTAGTCAAGCCAAAAGTTTAGTTATCACTTCATTTTGCCTCTTCTTTCTCCCCTGACATAACAATAAAAACTGACCCTCTTTATGCTAGCCAAGTTGCTCTCATACAAGCACTGTATACAATTTTTATTGTAAGCCATTACAATAATAGTTTACAATAAAAATGTGTGTGCCTTTTGCAAGATCAATTTTCAAATTAAAAAAAAATATAAAGAGACTTCAGGGTAAAGAATAATTTTGCCTATACATAAGTGATTCCAATAACAGCAATACACTAACTCAGCTCTTACATCAAGATTTTCTAGCCCTAGCTGGTTTGGTTCAATGGCTAGAGTCAGCCTGCGGACTAAAGGTCCCAGGTTCGATTCTGGCCAAGGGCACATGCCTGGGTTGTGGGATCCATGCCCAGTAGGGGGCGTGAAAGAGGCAGCCGATCAATGATTCTCTCTCATCATTGATGTTTCTATATCTCTCTCTCCCTTCCTCTCTAAAATCAATAAAATATATATTTTTTAATTTTCTATTCAGAGTTTATGACTATGGAACATAAGCAACTAAACTAAGTAAATCAAAGCCCAGAGTAAGCATGCTGGGTCTCCCTTTAACACACCTGGAGGCTCGATGCCTTGGTTCTCTGTCCCCTCCTTGCCCGTCTGCCCGACCTGGTAGTAAGCGCTATCTGCCCCACGTAAGGTCTCTCTCTTCTGGGAGGAGAGATCAGGGCTTTTCCCTGCCGTCGTCCCTCGGAAGAAGGACAACATTCCAGAAGCCTTTTTGGCTAAAAATAAGAGGCAATGTATTAAGTACTGGTCACACAGGTGGAAAAATTAAAATTTTCAACTTGTTTCTTTATTTGCAGTAACCATCTTCTAAGGATAATAGATATTAGTAATACCAACACTGTCATTTGTATAGACTATTATTCCACAGTTTTTATGGTTTGCCAGGGAGCAGAGGCAGTCAAGCACTCTTATTAACAGAAACAGAAAAAGAACAATAGTCAGATAGCTATGTATCAAAACGTGAGAGGTTCTAATAAAACCTTTGAAAAAATTTATTTCCAAGGCAGTTATAATATCTTAAGCAACAAGATTAAGTTAGGACTTAATTCTTATAGCATTACAATTAAAACTAATTCAACACAACATTACAAGCTATGAGAATTCAAAGTTAAAGTTAACATCATTATATCATTTGTGTTCTTACACTTTAAAACAAAATATAAGAGTTTGTTTTTAACATTTTTCAGAAAGTAGGTAGTACAGGATGGCCAAAAATATTACTAAAGTTTGCTCTACAATTTTATTCTTAGTTTTTAGCTTAATACATATGATCTATGAGCTTAGTATGTATGATTTTAATCCCGGACATGTACAATCTACAAAATCCTTATCCAATGTTAACCACAAAGTGCTTAGGATGTCAGAAATCAGAATGGCCTCCTTTATATCTAATCCCACCTTGCTCCTTGCTAACTGAACTTCAATTCAAGGAGGGGAGTGGGGGCAGCCATGTGAACAGCCCGGGAGATGAGGGATCAGTGTGAGCCGACTGGGACAATGCGCATCACTCGCAGTCTCCTCTGCAGGGAGGGTGGCCACGTGAAGCGGTCCTAGCTAAGGAACCTGAAAGGGAGGTCTCCGCTTTCCTAGTGAAAGGGAACGGCTGCAGCTCCCACCTCCCTTCTTTCTGCTTCAAATATAGACATTAAATGCAGCATTTCCAACCATGAGTAAAACTTGAGAGAATTGTAGAAAAACCAACTACCCCATGTTGTCATGACAATGCTGACTTGCTGAACTGAACCACTGCCAGCAACTGCCAACCTGCAGACGTGATTTTAGAAAAATAAACTGTCATTTGTTCAAACCCCAATCGCCATGAGTTTTCTGTTACTTGTAGTGGATACATTCCTAACTGACAGAAACCCAAGTTCAAATTCCAGTTCTCCACTAGCTGTACAGTTATCTGGAACAAATTGCTTAATTTAATTTAAACTTTCTATTGGGAAAATGGGGATATGGTAAGTAACTCTAGTCTGGTTATTGTGTGGATTAAAGGAGATAATACCTAAGAAGTTCTTTGCACAATGCCAACAACACTATAAAAACACCGAGGTATTGGGGTTAAATTCGTAGGCTGTACACTTTAAACTGAAAGCCTACATGGGAAGGCAGGTCCTGCCTGCTTTCGCACAGACTAAGAGTTTCTAGGAGTTCCAAAGCCAATAAACAAGAACCAAAGAATAGCAAAACATGGATAAAGGAGGGCATATAAAAATTCCCAGCCCATATTGTATTTCAAAGACAAGAAGTAATACATCCTTGCCCACGATTACAAACAAAACTAATAATAACTCCTTCTCCATTTGGTCTTACTTGGCTGTGGTTCTGCTTCTGCTGTGCGGTTGGTCTGTCCTCCACTACTCTCGGGTAATCTGATGGGGCTGCTGCTCTTGGGTCTGCTGTCTAAAGTACTAAAAACGACAACAACAAAAAACGGAAGAAAAGTTGGTTTATACTATTCAGACAGAAAACAGCACGGAGGCTGATTCCTGTGTTAATCTATTCCCACCTACCTCACTCCCAATAGCATAAATCTGATTCATGACTTATATACACACAGGGTAGAATATGGAAAAGAGGTCTTGAAATGTCTACTGGACTTCAGAAAAAGAAAGCAAAATATTGTAACTATTAATATGTGTGGAAAAATATGAGAGCATTAAGTTTTAATAATATTTGCCCAAGTCCATCAGAGTTATATTATCATCTATAAGTCAAACAATTATTACAGAAAATACCAATTTCCCATTGGTATTAGTCATCATAATATATAATTCAAGTAAAATTCTGTCACATTAGTAAAGTTGGAAAACCTATACCAATAAAATAAAAATGATGAACTTATGACAATTTCTGTCCAAATGTCAGAATTGGTTTGGGGGATACTGTTTTAACTATTAGGGTCTTTAATTATTATGGAAAGTTCACAAATATTTTAAGTTATAAAGACAAACAGTTGGTTACTAATTTCACAAGTTAATATTTTTTAAATGAAAACAAAGAGAATTTAAAATGTTAAAAGTTTAAAACTGCAGTGTACATTGAACTTCTATGGCAATCATCTGAAAACAGTATCCAAAGAAACAGCTTAAGATCTTTTGCTACATCTGAATTTTGTCTTATCGATATTAGCTAAAATATAAGCGTGTATCCTAGAAGCATTCACACTGATGAAAGTGCAGTGTAGAATTTAGAACACGAAGGCACAGCCGCGCTAGAGCAGACTGCGCCAGCCGCGGGTCACCTGGCGGGGGGAGAGCCTTCCTCGGCGCCGCTCCGCGGGCTCACTTTGGACAGCTCCTCTAGGGCATTCCGGTATTCTTTACAGCTGAGGGAGCAACAGATTGAGAAATGTTACACAGTAAGCCCCCCTTTTAAAATAAATCATATATCTTCACATAAGCTTTGCATTATGAAAACACAATCATTATACGTATGCCTAATGAAACAAACACACTTAACTAACCAAAGTTATCATGTAGAAACTTCATGAAGGTCAATGTCTTCAGAGAGAATATAAACTACCACCCAACACACCAACCAGTATCAATATCCTAAAGAGAAGCCTGTGAAAGCCTGCACATTAACTCATCAAACACTTGTCGGGGCCCAAAGCTGACTTAAAAGTGTGAAGCTCCAGGGCTTAGTGAATAGAGAGGAAGGAAACTTGAGAGCGCTGTTCTAGTTAAAGGTACTGAACTTTACCCAGAAAAATTCTTATGCTGCATTGGCTGAAAAAAAATCCTACTATTGGGCTGTAAGTCTGGGACCCCTGATCTCGATGGAAGCAAGCGTCAGGGAACAAGAGCTCCTTTAAGACCCATGAGAGCGGTGGGCACATAATGGGTTAAGGCATAGGAAAAGCATTTAGAACATATCACTGTTTCTCTCTTTCTTTCTCCTTCTCTCCCTCATTCTCTTCCCCTCTTCCTTCTCCCTCTCCCACCTTTCCTCTAAAATCAAAAATAAAAAAAATATTTTAAAAAGAATCACCCTGTAATTAGCTGGGTAAAGAGTACATTTTCAGATACAATGAAAATAAGCTACCTCACCCAAAGAGTATACGGCTTTACTTATATTTCATCCTTTGCTCTAGTCTATGTGACAGATATCAACAGTAAGGCAATTAATAAATATACATAAAATATAAAAACATAACATGGGTGGAAACGCCTCATGAATACCTGAGCGCGAAGGCGATGATGGAGCTGGGCTCCTTCTCGCAGACCGCAATGGGCACCCGCTCGTGCTCATACATTAGGTAGTGTTTATCCGGATCGCTGTCCAACATTTTCAAATACATAAGAATAAAATTAGCAAAAAATCAAATATACAATTAACGCATTGCAAGTAAATCTCAGGACAATCTTAACTACACACTGCATGATTATAAGAATATAATTAAGTAAAGCCAAAATGTATATAAAACTTGTATCAAACAGCCAAAGGAGGGGAGAGGAAGGGCGGGGAACGAAAAATACAAGAGCCAAGACTGTGAGCGCTCCGGAGAGAAGTTTAATCAGTTAAGGAGAAGTCCTTATTAAGCAGCATCTGGCAACCAAACAGGTCAATGTGCAGAAGAAAACAAACTCTCACAGGCAGTCTATGTATTCTCCCAGTGAGCAAGCCCAGTACAAACACGGTCCCATTGACACATCATGGGCCACTGTCATTCATCACCCCTGTTAGAACAGAACTGTGTCCAAGTAACTTAACGGATCAGTAATATCATCCTTGTGTTTAATCAGCAGTATGTTTTTAGAATTATGAGATATAGCAATATATCTTAAAATATGTAAACAATTACTTTCAGAACCAGTAATTTTAAGCATTAAGCAACACTAGTTAATCCTTTTTCATCTACTCATCTATTATGTAACAACTAGAGGCCCAGTCATATTCGTGCACTCGGGGGCAGGTTCCTCAACCTGTCCTGTGCCCTTGCGCAGTCCGGGAGCCCTTGGGGGATGTCCAACTGATGGCGTAGGCCGGGCAGTTGGACTTCCTTAGTGCTGCTGCAGAGGCAGGAGAGGCTGCCGCCACAGCCACTGTGCTCTCCAGCCATCAGCCCTGCTTCTGGATGAGCAGTGCTGCCCTGGTGGTCAATGAGTGTCATAGCAACTGGTCATTCTGCCATTCAGTTTATTTGCACATTACCCTTTCATTATATAGGATTATTATACAGAAGATGTCGTACAAATTGCATTATACCAAAAGACATCTCTTTTACTATGACAAAATGTATTTTAGGATTGAGAAATACAGATATACAGTTAAGTAAGCACATTTAAATAGAGAGAGAGTAAATCTAGGTAGATTTTTTTTAATGAAGTAAAAACAAAACCATTCAACAGCCATCGGGCCTTTATAATACTCACAAAGGAAATGGAATGGGGTTATAGCTGTTTCCTGGAAGCAAATTTGCAAAGATGGCTTTCATGGTTGATTTTTCCTTCACCTGGCTGTCTGTGGATCCCAGCAAATGTCCATCAAACACGTCTAGGATGAAAAATATTCTACTTATATGTTAATATTTAAAAGAGTATTTAAAAAAGGATAAAGCATCAATTTCATTTCCTTTTTGGAACTCAGACATATGCACACAATAATTACCAATTACGGTGTAAATTTCTGATCTGGAATAACAATTATTATTTATGAATCAGAAAGCAACAATGAAACATACACAGCACTGACGCAAGGGGTTCACTTTTTCACACTTTAACATTTCTGAAACTAAGATCCACCTACGAGCGATGGCAGGGGCCAGGCAGCAGTCACGATGGGATTACTGCCTGAGCATGAACCCAGCTCTTCACGCTGTCTCTCCAACTCAGTTCTGTGCACTGTGGCTATTACACACGAGTTTAATTTTTAAAGTATGCACTACAAGTAAGTAGTTGCTGCTTAAATAGAAAGCAAGGAGAGAGAACCAATGCATAAATTTGCTATTAATCAAACACCTATTTGTTGTTGGAGAAATGGCTGCAGTTTTTCTTATTTTCTTACAAGGCAACAATCATGTGCTTTATGGGACTTAAGAAAGTAATATCCCCAGAAGGTAGATAAAAGCTGAACAATATTTGGTTATTGAGATATTTGCACATCAAATAGAGAACTGAAGAGGTGACACAGTAAAAAGCTGGATCTACAGGAGCACATTCAATAGTATAAAATGCGTAAATCCTAAGGGATAAGAGAGCATTGTGTCAGAGCATTCAGGGAGCTTTTCTCTTTGGGATGAAGTGCAGGAAAGTGACTGGAGCTGTACCTTCGGAAACGCTGGCCGAGTCCAGTTCCGGGGGCCCCGCCCCCG
Source organism: Vespertilio murinus (assembly GCA_963924515.1). Classification (NCBI taxonomy): domain Eukaryota; kingdom Metazoa; phylum Chordata; class Mammalia; order Chiroptera; family Vespertilionidae; genus Vespertilio; species Vespertilio murinus. The sequence goes on along the minus strand of OZ004711.1, from coordinate 78,080,541 downwards.
CGGGCTCGGGCAGCACTTCGGGCGGCGTGGGCAGCTGCAGGTGGGAGGAGCCGGTGGAGCTCTGGCTGGACAGGGTGCTCAGGAAGCGGTCCTCTGCAGGAAGCACCGCCCAGGTGAGTCAGGGAAAAGCACGCAGTCCATTTCTACCTGAGAGCGATGCTTTTCAAAAGCCAACTCGCACTTTTACTTCAGAAACCAAAGTATTTTAGCTTCCTAAGGTTATTTAGGCCATTTCTGTGCATTCTTTAGATATGGGCACAAAAATTCAGACATCCTATATGACTTGACTATGACCAGATCTTAACCAAGTCAGACTCCTACCAATATTCTCTGCAATAGACCATAATGCAAAATTGTGTTTATTAGTTCAATTTAATAGGGAATAAATTATGATACTATTGGAAAAAATTATATACCACATTCTCAGGGGGGGGGGTGGAAATTCATTTAATTATAATTTAAAAAAATGCCAAGAACTATATGAGCTGAACTCTTGTTCTACAAAGATGGTCTAAATAAGAACCTACACATTTGCTAAGATGTCACCAAGTTATTCAATAAATATTGTGAAAGACAGCTAACATCCAGAAAAGCCTTACTGACATAAAAACCTAGTAAACTTTGTAAGACTTCTGCAGGAAACCTGGGGCTGACTTTGGAACTAGCAAAGCAGACATCCAGTCTCCTTCTTCCTCCTCTTCTTCCCCTAACAGCAGCCTTCTCTATTAAATGCTTATTTTGATCTCCTAATTTCTCTCCTTGAAATATACTTTATAATAATCTTAAACTAATAAAAGCTACAAATGCTCTATAGTATGGGGGGGGGGGGAATCTATGAACAATTAAACCAAAGTAATTGTCAAAATTAGCAGTAAAAAACAACCACCAGACTAATAATAATGATGTCTTTAAATCTAATGGCAGGTGATTCCCACGCTGAAGGACCAACCTTTTTCTCCATTCGGAAGCCCTGGAGAAACATTCCGTGGAGGTGCATCCACCGTACTTATCTGTAAAGAAAACACTTTGCTCTTAAGGGACCACTAAAATCACACTTTAAAAACATTTAACCAAATGAATCTTAAACTTTTGGGGTCATGACTCCTTCAACTCTTTAAGAATTATTAAGACACTCATCTTTTATGTAAGTTACATCTTCTAATTTTACCTTATTAGAAATTAAAACTGAAAGTTTTAGGATATGCATTTATGAATTCATTTAAAAATAACAAACCCATTATGTATTAACATAAATAACATAAAAACGGCTCTTTTCAAAAAACTGGCACTAGAGGCATAGTTCTTCACTTTCACAAATGCTTGAATATCGAGCTTAATAGCTCAACAGGTGAAATGCAGAAGCCAGAGACGAATGGCGCCCTTGTCTTCTGTCCGCCCAGACACTTCTCCCTTCCCACTTGCACATTCACCCACATCTGCACTCCTTCTTCTCTTCCCACCTATTGTAGGTCAGCCCTTCCCTCTGTCTGCCTCGTCAGAGTCTTGCTTCACTCATGGAATATCTTCTCTCCCCCTGTGCTCTCACCTTCTCCACTGTATGCAAACATGCCGTTATGTGTATCATAACCCAGAATCTGTCCGTAACCCTTGGTTCCTCTCCAGCTACGAGGTCATCCTTCCCCTTCCATAGCTCATTCTTTAAAAGCGTCATGTTCATTCTGTCAACCAATGGTTGTTGGCATCACTTCAATGCCAAAAGGAATCCCTCATTCGGGGTTTGGTGAAGAAGGAAACTTTATTCAGTGCAACACAGCTCGACTGTGATACAGCACAGCTGAAAAGAGCATGGCCGTAGACAGCGCCGGGGCGAGGCAGCCCCGGGATCAGGCCCCTCCCAGCCAGACAGCTCTGCTCGGCTCTGCTCTGCTCTGTCTGGTGAGACATCCTTGGTGTTTCACCAAGGATGAACTAGGGAGGTGCAGTCTTCGGTGGACAGGGAAAGTGTGCTGCAAACGACACTCTCTTACCTTGCTTTCTTCCCCCTGTCTCAGCCTTCCGGGACTTGGAGGAACTGAAGGCCGCTTTCTACCCTTTTCCTGCTGGAAAAGATCTTGCAACCTAGTTAAAGGAAAAGAAGAAAACAAAGAAAATGGTTTTGTTTCTGATACCTTCAATAACGTCTACAAATTTTCTCCTTACAGCTTCAAAAACACAATAATTAGATTTTCCTGTTTCGACTGCAAGCGTTTTAAGATTGTACATACTAAGACAAAGTTTTTGTTTTATTTCTAGTCAACTAATCAAGAGCTGTTACCGATTTGACTATAGATATAAAGGAGCAGCAAATTATTATAAGAGACAGCATAACCTAGTATTAAAAACATGGGCTTTAGAGACCAATACATCTGACAATTAGCACCTATATAACCTGAGCACACCCTTTAGTCTCTGAGAGCCATAGTCTGCTCCTCTGCAAAATGGAAATGGTATATACATTGCAGGGATCACAAGACAAATAAAGAGTGAATGTCCATCTCGTGTTTATTTAGTGTCTAGCATAACCCAAGTGCTCAATAAATGAATGCCATACTCATCTAACTGGACATATATCTAAGTAGTAAAGGGAATATTTCCCAAAATAAATATTTCAATACAGGGATATGATATACAATGATTCAGATGAGATTCAATAAGCCCCCACACTATAAGTATTTGGAACAACATTAAAGGCTATTCTCATTTTTGTTTTCTTTTTTAATTTTCACAGACTACCTAAAGATTAGCATATATGTGTTTTAAAATATGAACAAATGTGGGGGTAACAGTGGTGACAGAAAATGAAAGCTTCCACAAACTGAGAGTAAAATAAAACACCCATAATTAACCAAGACACTTAAGCTGGAGACATCACGGCAGAGCCCGCTTGGCAGTAGCAGTGACGACGCGCTGGCGGCCCAGTCCCACCTGCTATTCCAGGCCTGCAGCACCTCACACAGGCTCTGCTTCTTGGCAATGAGGGACTCGAAGACCGACTGCAGCTGCTGAGGGGCATCCGCAGGGGAAGACATGAGCCTCGCCTGCACCTTCTCAATCCAGTTCTTGAACTCGCCTTCTTCCATCTACGAGAAACAGAAACAATGCCAGGCCAGCCATCTGAAACACCTCCCCACCCCCACACGCATCTTCCGGTGGGTTAACAGTTACTTTTGGGTTTCTGTCCAAGAAATGAATTACCTCCTTCTGTGCAAATATATCTTCCATTTTTTCCTCTCTTGTTTTGCTAAATGTGTCAGTTTTCAAAGATGCAAGTCTTTCATCGATGGCAAGATATACCTGTGAAACTCTAACAATAGGAAAAAATGGTAAACACTTCAAAAAAGTGGAATCAAATTTTCTAATCTCACAAAAATAGAAAAAAGATGTCACACACAAAACTTTTAAGGCTTTATCTAATTAAGAATCATATACCATTTTGCAGAACAAAAAAGACCTGAAAAGATGTACATCAAGATTTTAACAGTTGTTATGTCTAAAAGGGCTCATCTTCTTTTAAATACTCTTTTTATATATTGTCTACATTTTAAGTTTTTATACTAAGCATACTGAATATATAATTAGAAAAATGCCATTATTTGTTTCCAAAGAAAGCTAAAGGAGTAAACTTGACCTTTAAAATATCTGTAGATCATAGGCAGTCCTGAACAAAAGACAAGAGCAGAGACTAACGCTCACTTTTGGAAGAAGTCCTTCAGGTCCTGCAGCAGGGCCGCCTTTAGCGGGGCCTGGCGCTCAATGACCACCTTGGGGAGCGGGACGCACACTTCCAGCAGCCTGATGGGGGAGTAACTGGAGGAGGAAACACAATAGTAGAAAAGTGGGTAAGACGTCAATATTCTGAGAAAAGGCATATCATGATGGTCAAATCCTATGAGGCATAAGAGAGAACAAAGTTTTGATAAAATGGTGTTTTAAAACAATCATAAAAATACTGAAGACCTTTTCAGCCATTATGAATATTCTCCCCAATTTTGGAAGCACTTGGTCTTGTTTTGTCACTGCACCGTGAGGCCGTCTTTTAGCCCGAGGCCACCCTCCTGTGCTTTAAAAACAGAACGACTGGGAGGAGACAGGAAGTCTTCCCACCCAGTGAAAGCTCTATCCCACCTAGGCCCTGGGTTCATGGCCGGAAGGACTGGCTTAAAAAAAAAAATAAGGTCCAATTACAAATACTTCCTACTATGTGTCAAGTGTTGTTTTAGGGGAAGATAAAGCACTAAAGAAGGGCCAAAATTCCAGCCCTCAGGATTTAGATTTGGGTAATAAATGAGACAAATACGTACTTAAAATACGCATACATCAGATGGTAAGTGCTATGGAAAAAATAAAGCGGGAAATGCCAAAGGCGAGAAGAGGTCAGGGCAGGTGAAATCTGAACTAAGTAAGACATGCCGGGAAAGGGAAAGCAGGCAGGAAGGAAGCTAGGGAGCAGGAGGTACAAGAGAGAAGAGCAAGGGCAAGGCCCCCAGGCAGGTGCGACTACAGCAAGGTGAGCAGGGAGATGGGTAGGCGGTCAGATCAGAGAGGTGCTGGGCAGCCAGCGCATGTGGGAGCTTACAGGTCCACAATGGACGCTGGTTCTCACTCAGGGAGAAATAGATACCGTTAGAGGGTGTGGCCTAAGCTGAAGTCCATTTAATAGGATCGCTCTGACTAGTTCATATCATGACTCCACCTAGCTTTATAAGTGAGCTTTATAAGTGAGCTAATACAACTATTAGCTTTATAAGTGAGCTAATACAACTGAGGGTAATAATACCTCTCTCTTGGGTTAAGGAATAAACAGAATGATAGCACTTGCAGCTTAGCACAAGAGGATGGCCTTCTGCACTTGCAAAGGGGTGGAACACATGCCACCAATTCATTCATTCAATCTAGCACTAGTGGGAACGTTACAAAGCCTTCCAGGGACTATGTGAGTGCAGAGAAGGTTGCTCTGACTTCTTACCTGAAAGATGCCACCATCTGGTTATAGGAAAAATACTGGTGATAATCATGGTGGATGGAGTGACCGCATGGCTCAGCATTGGCTCTACGAGTGTACTGGTGCCCATAAAACCTAAGCTCAAGGTATTTTGCAAATGACATGGACCAGGACTCACTGGAAAGAGCAACAACTGGTGTTACCTGAAATGCAGCATAAATCATTTGTTATCTAATCACATATTAAGAATCTCTCTTTTTTAAACATATGTATTTTCTTTGCTTAACACAAACCTAGCATGTTCTGACCACAGAAACGTGGACAAAGACGTGTTAAGGGTGGGTGGAGTCAGGGGTGACTGGGAAGAGCAGCATCACCAGTAACCCAGCCACCAACGTCAATATAAAATTATTTCCTCTAGTTTCATGGTCTTTTGTTTATTTTTCTTACTTAGCAATGGATCATTAGTACATTCCCACATCAAATGGGAATTTTCACATCAAATTCCCACTCCTTTACAACTTGATTTTTAATATATCATCCATTATATGGTTACATTGACCAATCCTTAATGATGGGCATTTAAGTCATTTACAAATTGTTCTTTATTTTGATGAGGCTCTAATAAACTTCCTTTCATTGATGTTTCTTTCTCTCTGTCCCTCTCCCTTCCTTTCGGAAATCAATATATACGTAAAAGAAAGTAGTAATTGGTAGTTCAAAGAACATGGACATTTACACAGTCTTTGCCACATTTTGCCAGACTGTTTTCCAAAACAGGACTATTAGTTTACACAACCTAGAACAGGATCCAAGTACCAATTCCCTACTCTCTTACCAATCCCAGGAATTACAAACCTTTGAAATGTGACTTCTTAAGAACAAAAATGAAACACACGTCACTGGTTTTTGCTTATACTTCTTTGACTACTAATACACAACATTTATTTTCACAAACTACTGGCCATTTGTATTAGTTGCTGTCATGGCTTTTGCCCATTTTTTAGTAAGACTATGGCTGGCTGGTGTGGCTCAGTGATTGAGCTTGGAGCAATGAACCAGGAGGTCATAGGTCAATTCTCCGTCAGAGCAATTTCCAGGGTTGTGGGCTCTCTCCCCAGTAGGGAGCATGCAGGAGGCAGCTGATCAATGATTCTCTCTCATCACTGATGTTTCTATCTCTCTCTCCCTCTACCTTCCTCTCTGAAATTAATTTTAAAAACATATTTTTTTTAAAGGTAAGACTGAATATTGCAAAGAATGATATCATGGCTGTCTGCTTGCTACTGTAGAAGGAACTAACCAATTCTGCCCTCCTCAGCCACTGACATCAATGTAGATCACACTGTCAATTTACCTGGAATTCCCACATGTGCCTTCCAAAGCACACTCCAAAATAAGCCAGTAAAGATACTAATGAAGTTAAATTTGGCACATGCAAACAATTTGGATGGAAAGTATATATTAAAACCAATACTGACACCAAATACTTCCTCTGGAGTTATAAAACACACACACACACACACACACACACACACACACACACACACCCTGAAGGAAAAAGACATGTTGTTCTTTTCTTAAGAATGTACATGAAAAGCCAGGAGAGATGAATTTCAACATGGCCTCCTCCGCAGCAGAAATGTGGCTATACGCTCAATACAAACATCCAGCCCACAAACAGCTTCCAGTCTGTCTCCTCCCCTAGAGGACAGGAGTCCTTGTACTTTGCTCTTTTTCAGTCCTGGGGCCTAGTATAGTATCGGCAACATAGAAAGTGCCAAATAACTGCTTGCTGAATGAATAAACAAACATAACTGAGAACTGTCAAGACGTAATCTCCATATATTTTACTAGACAAGGTACCTATATTTTCCATAATGACCAATAAATTCTAAAATAAAATCTTCAAGAAGCAAACATGAAATGGAACACACAGCACTAGAAGGTAAATAAATTCGAGCCCAATGACAAATAACACATTCATAATAACAGACCTCCTTCCCTCACAAAAAAAGAACTACACAATAAAGAATTAAATATCCTATGACGTATAGCCACAGGGTGCATTTACCTGTTTGCAGATCCTGCACCAGGAATAGGTGAGGATTGTATGTTGATATCCGGGTACTGGAGAATCCAGCTCCTTCAGGATGATCTGCACACAGCCTTGGCCGTGCACAAAGCGCCGGACGTGGTGCACCATGGGGGTGTCACAGAACATGCTGGGGCACTGGTAAGAAGGCCTGTGACAACAAAGAAAGTCCCCACATTAACCATAAGACTGAAAAGCAATGTGTCATGAATAAATACAGTCTAATCCACTGTCCAGAAAGTGCAGTGTCCTCTCTGGTAGGAATGACTGGTGGGCGGTCTGCGGGGCTCCACTTAGAAGCCGAACATCCTGCCGAAACCGGTGGCTCAGTGGATAGAGCGTCAGTCTGCGGACTGAAGGGTCCCGGGTTCGATTCCGGTCAAGGGCACGTGCCTTGGTTGTGGGCACATCCCCAGTAGGGGGTGTGCAGGAGGCAGCTGGTCAATGACTCTCTCTCATTGATGTTTCTAAATCTCTGTCTCTTTCCCTTCCTCTCTGTTAAAAAATCAATTTTATATATATATCCAAACATCCTGCCTTCAACTACAATCCACTTGGAAAGCGCCTTTTGTTTGCTGAGCATTCCTAAAACTCCTTCCACTTCTGGAGCTTGTCATTCCCTATAAACGGGCTGGTAAAGATCCAATTACTTGCTCTTTGAAATATAAAGAGCAGGTGATGCAGGTGATAGCACTCAGACTTAACATTGAGATCCCATGCTTCTTTTGCTTCTTACTCGAATCACTGTAAAAACACAAATCCTAAAAAAAAAAAATAAAAAAAAAAAAGCCATAGGGTTGGCAGGATAATTAGATGGGCAAAGATCTGAGGCATGAGCTGGATAAGACACCCCGGATAGTGTATGAAAGAGACTACTTCTTTGCGTGTGGCATGAAAGTGAAGGCCACACAACAATAAACTCATGTTTATGTTTTAGGTTGAAATTCCGGGCATCAAAAAAGCACAAGTGGAACATTAAGAGAAAATATATTCTTACCTGAAACAGTATCTCTCTAAAAATATTCCTAATGTAAGATCATTCTTTCCATAAAACTCCATTGTTACAATCCTAAAAAAAAGAGATCACTTCTTAGTAATGTTTCATGAGGCTTACCACACAGCAAAGATTTCATGAGACACAGACTGATTGTCTACTAGATGTGCTTATGATACAGAGCTAATGCAGGCAGTATTTTCGCGTTACAGAACAGGTTTTGCTTCAGCTGATAAAACGAGTTTGGACTAGCTACAATTCAGCATCTTGTCCACGCCCAGTCCATTAGTATCTTATGAAACTATTTAATCAGGATGGTTATAATATTAAATGAGTACACATCTCTTTTACAAAGCCCTAAGCCCTGTCAACACAAAATGGGACTTCTGCCTCCTGCTCTCCAGTCCACACCTTACTGAGCTGGTGAACCGCAGCTCACATTCTTCCAAGAGAGCCAATTCTAACTCATACACGCCCACAAAAAGAGTTCAGCGGACCAGTGCTGAAGCTCCCATCTCATGCAAGTCGTGACCTAAGGAGTCGGTCCAGACACCCGGGGAGACACTCCCTGAGCCCCGAGCCCGCCACCTGCTGATACTAGAAGAATCCCTGGTCTCACTGGCAGACGTCCAACGTGAAAATATGAGACACACTTTGTCATGGAAACAGTGCTCCAAAAAACAAGCAGTTATGTTCCACAGTACTTTTAAAACTAAAGATAACTAGGCTTTGGGACTATCATTTCAAACAAATCACTTATATATAAATATAAATATACTAGAGACCCGGAGCATGAAATGCCTGCACTGGTGGGGTGGGGAGGAGATGGGGAGGCGGGAGGTCCCTCAGCCCGGACTGTGCCCTCCTGCGGTCCAGGAGCCCTCAGGGGAGACTAATGCAGTGGAGGCGGGAGAGGCTCCTGCCACTGCCACTGCACTCGCCAGCCCTGAGCCTGGCTCCCTGTGGAATCAGGCCGAAACCAGCTCTCCGACATCCCCTGAGAGGTCCCAGACTGCTAGAGGGCAGAGGCCAGGCCAAAGGACCCCACTGGTGCAGGATCAGTGCCAGGGAGAGACATGGGAGGTTGGCCAGCAGGGGAGGGACCACGGGAGGCCTCCAGGGTGTGTGCGGCCGGCCTTGCTCAGTCCCGATGGGCGGGACTCCAGCAGCAAGCTAGCCTATTGGTCAGAGTGTCTGCCCCTGGTGGTCAGTGCACGTCATAGTGAGTGGTTGAGCAGCCTTAGCATATTAGCATGTTATACTTTGATTGGTTGAACAGCCGACCTGTCGACTGCACACTTAGCATATTAGGCTTTTATTATGTAGGGTGTGTTTGTGTGTAACATTATAAAACGTTCCTATCAATCTACTTAGAATTAAGTTTTGGAATAAAACTCAAGGCAAAGACTGATTGTTTTAATAAAACAAATGCCTAAAGGACAACCTGCCTAAATTACATTAATGTCAAAATGCTGAAACTAGCTTTTGTATCAATCTCCTCACTTTTATAACAACAAACTTCTCTTTCAGCCTCGCATTCTGTTCACTCTGACTTAAGACATTTTCATTCACTTCTAGCCATGAACAGAGGAAATTGCATATTTTACTCACAAGTTTTATAATTCTATCAACTCATATATGACCATCAGCATGCCATATTCCTAAAACCAGACTATGGGCTGAGAAAGTTATTGAATTCTGTCTCAGGCAGAGTGCAGTGGCGCAGGGGGCAGGAATCGTACCAGGGACTGACGCAGGCGCTGGGGGCGTTGCTGGACTGGGCGGAGGAGCTGCTGAAGAGCACGCACAGCCTCTGGTGGTTGGCGGGGCTCAGGCAGTCCACCTGCAGGAGGAGAGGGGGAGAGGGGGAGCGCCCACAGGTCAGAATGCACGCCGGGCCCAGTGCTCGCTGCTAAACCTACCACATCCCACTCCATTCTGAAAGCCTCCCATCTGTAGGGTTCTGCTGAAGATTTAGAAGAAACTAAATATAAAGAAGAGCCATTAGTTTTTATGTTAAAACAATCCAAAAAGTTTGAGTTAGCCGAAACCGGTTTGGCTCAGTGGATAGAACGTTGGCCTGTGGACTGAAGGGTTCCAGGTTCGATTCCGGTCGGGGGCATGTACCTTGGTTGCGGGCACATCCCCGGTGGGGGGTGTGCAGGAGGTAGCTGGTCAATGTTTCTCTCTCATCAATGTTTCTAGCTCTCTATCCCTCTCCCTTCCTAATCAATAAAACATTTTTTTAAAGTTCGAGTTAAAAATACAAATGGTCGTCTAAATAGCTTTTTAAATCTTAAAAACTATTTATTTTTACAAAATTAAATTGTTTTGGAAATAGTTAATTATATATGAAACAGTATGAACTAATGGCTATATATAACATCAATTTGAGACATACAGTTATCTAAATTCTAAGGTATTTTCTTATTTGTGCTTTACACCTGTTTTTGATCATTTCAAAGGTAATGCCCATTCTCTGTTGAATTCAGACAATACAAAGGTAGAGGGAAAAGTCCAAGGAAGACATAAAGCCTCTCCTGATCCCCACAAATGGGCAAATCTGACCATATAGTTAAAGACCGTGCATTCTTGCTACTCGGTCACACGCATATACACACAGAAACCCTCACATAAGTATACACTGGGGATTGTTTTTATTAAAATGGGATGATGCTACATCTATTAAAATACAACTTGCCTTTTAACACTTGAAAGTATACCATAGGTTCTATCTGGGCCATTAAGTAAGATACAATTCATTGTTTTTATAGCAAACAACTATAAATTATGCCTCATAAATCATGTAAAAATATCCTTGTACATATAGTCTGATAAATTGTAAGCATCCTTATACAAAATGCTTACTTATTAGTATAGGAATCAAGTTATAAAAGAGAGAAATCCTGAATCCAAGGTATATGCATGCTCATGTAAATTAACAGATACCTCCCTGTCTTTTTATACATTACATAAATGTACATAAACATAATCTATAATAATAAAAGTATAATAATGCTAATTAGACCGGACACCCTTCCAGACAAAGCTGGAGCTGCAAGGGAAGCCCGGGTCCCGGGTGCCGGAGGGAAGCTGGTGCCGGCAGCCGGGGAAGGCAGGCCTACTCTTGCGTGGATTTCGTGCATCAGGCCTCCGGTTTTATATGTTTGTTATAAGTACTTTCTGTACCTCATTAGCCATGGCTCTTACCACTTTCCTTTCGGCCAACCTCACAAATAAACCATGGTGTAGCATTACTACCTGGCTCTTCCATGCATTTTATTAAACAACTGCCTTTCCTCATCTAGAGATGGATTTGTTCGTTAGTTTTGTTGCCACCATTATCAATAATGTGCTCATGAATGGATCTTCCTTAATTTGCCCTCCATTTTTTTTAATGAAAGGATAAAGGGTGCTGCCATAATTAAATAACAATGTAAGGTGTTTCGTGTTTATAAATGAACAAATGTTATGATTTCTTAAAAAACACATTACTTTCCTACAACAGCCTTCTGTCGTCACTACCACCCCTAGCACACCAAGTCCTCCCGCCAAAGGTTCCGGCCGCTCCACACTCCCGTCCTCCACAGCTCTCCCTGGTTTATCATGAGCTCAGCTGGAAATCCTCAAACATAGCTCCACTGCATCATACCCTACTTCATACATTTTAAAGCAACATGTAAGTCAAAGACCTGACACCACAAAAGGCATAAAGTAAATAAATCTGCATGCAATGTCACACTCGTTTTTTTTTCACCCAGCCACAGTTTTCAGCACATTCTAAATTTACACAGCAGCCAGAGTGAGCTTGCCTACCTTTGACGACCACACTGTGTCACTCGGAATCAGGCCTCTCTCTTCATCGCTCTCCGCTCTGCTTCCTGACTTGACACTTGGAGTGCCCGGTGCATCCTTTGCATAGGCAAAAGGGTCCGAGCTTTTCTGAATCCTGCCGCCTCTGGCCCGATAGTCGGCCAGCATTCTGCCCAGGCTCCGGCTGCCGCCCAGGTGCTCGGCGATCCTGGTGCTCACGAGCTCGTGCGAGGGCAGCACCTGAATGGACGGGGCCTGCACGCTGCCGTTCAGGCCCTGGAGGCCGGGGAGGTCCCGGAGCAGCTGCTTCTTCCGCCGGCTCTCCAGCTCCTTGAGCTCCTTGTTGAGGAGAGGAGACCAGTACACCTGCTCCGCAAAGTAATCTCGGGCAGAGCATCGCATCCCCTTCTCGGTGAGGAGGAAGGGCTCCCGGAAAGTGATGACGGGGGAGATGCAGAGGATCACATCTTTCAATTCCTGTTTAAAGGCCCAAGAATAGGTCTTGAGCTTGTCTTCCGAAGAGGTGACCTCCTCCGTGACGTAGAGCCCGGTGTCGTCCTGCAGCGGGTCCCGGAAGGCTTTCATCTGGCCTTTGGGGTCCTCCAGCTCGTCTGCCTGCCGCAGGGCCTCCGGCTGCTCGTCCACGTGGAGCAGCAGCAGGGGCTCGGGCACGGACGGGAAGAGCGCGCAGGGCACGCCGGCCGGGCAAGCTGCCGGGCCGTACTCCGGGTGCTTGGCGGGGGCCGCGTCCTGGGGGACGCCGTCGCCTTCCTGGTCGCCCTGCTCAAACACAGGCCCCGACTCCAGCAGACTGCCCCCCTCGCGGGGCAGAAACTCCGAGGCGCAGTCCGGCTCCCGGGGGAGGGGGCTGCCGCTGAATGGCTCCTGTGCGGCCCCTTCATCCTCCCGCCCCTCAATCAGAGAGTGAAAGGAAGGGTTTTGTGTCAACGTGGGAGGCATGGCAAACTCATCCATGAGGAAGGAGATTTCGAGTTGAGAATGATAAGCTACACAGATCATAAATATTAGGATCTCCTTAACGCGAGCCAACTCGTAGTCAGAGCCTCCTCGGAGCTCGATGGTGCAGCCCAGGTGCTGCGCACAGCCTTCAAAAAACATCAGTGTTTTGGTATGTTCTACAAATAAGCAAACAAAAAATTAAGAGTAGGTGGAAATCCACAAGTTCAGACAGAAGGAATTCACAGCATCTGCAAGGACAAAGGTCACAGCTGCCTGTCCTCATCTAACCAAAGCTAACAGGCATTTCCTACTGGGTGAACACTGTAGTCTGACGAGGTTGCTAATATCCTCAGGCCCAATCTCAGACAAAGCTCACTCACCAGCGGGCTAGAATGGGTTAATGGGGGGAAGGGGGACATATGTAATGCTTTCAACAATAAAGATTTTAAAAAAAGATCACTCACCATTAGGCAACTGAAACACTTGCATATAAAATTTGTGACAGGTGCCCAGGTGAGGTTTTGTAAGCAGCTGGTCCATGGACATCACTAAATCACCTTGGGTCATCCGGCTGATTCGTTCTAAAACTTGCTAGAACACAGAAAAGCTTTATATTACAAAATCAGAGGGAAAAAATTCTTAGTAAATTTAATCTGGAAAATAAAAAAATCTTAAAATAACCTTTGCAATGAATTTCTCTAATTTTAATACTTATATGACCCTTTCTGATCCTAGATCAATCCACAGGTAGTTGCTTAGGAAAAACAATAAGATAAGCCATACTAACACTGAACACATTATCAAAAGGCATTTATTTAAGCCTCATTCACGGCACAGGCGTGGGGCGGGGACTTCTGGAACTGGCCTCTGCTCTGCGGAGTCACTGCTCTGAGGGAGAAACACGTTCTGCTTGTACAATTCCCCAAACAAGCTGAGGGACCGACAGACACCCCTTAACGAACGGCGTCTGCAGACACCAACGATGAGTGTTACATAATCAGCCAGACTTTCGGCCCAAGAGCTCCAGTCTGAAATAATGGAACAGCTCCGTGCCTCCTTCCTACTTCCAATGCGCATGGTCAGCAAAGAAACGAATAATCAGTGGTCCTTACATCCCTAACACACATGCAAACACAATCAAAAGCTGTGATATAAGTAAAAGAAAAATAAGAAAACTCACTGATTTTACATTAATGACCAAAGTAATGCCATGTTCCAGTAACATGTCCTGGGCAATCCGAGATACCGTCTTCTCTACTAGAACCAGCGTGGGTCGAACATCAACTATTCGCTGAACATAATTCTTCAAGAATTCCCTTTCCTAAAGAACAAAAACCAGAAATATTACACCTGGTACAATTCAAGATCTACACATTAAAATGTCAGCATGGCTTGCCTATTAATATCAATCTTAGTTGAAGCTTTCTTCATCCATAAATAAGTTTATAAGCAAGTGCATTCAAACACAACCAAGAATATTATTCATCTTTCCAAACTGCTGATTATGCTTAAAAGAGTTCAGGAGAAATTCCATCCTTCAACTCACTAGTACTACTTTTAATTCTTAATCTTAAGATTATAATTCTTTTTTTTAAAATATATTTTATTGATATTTTTACAGAGAGGAAGGGAGAGAGATAGAGAGCTAGAAACGTCGATGAGAAAGAAACATCGACCAGCCGCCTCCTGCACACCCCCCACTGGGGATGTGCCCACAACCAGTGTACATGCCCTTGACCAGAATCGAACCCGGGACCCTTCAGTCCGCAGACCAATGCTCTACCACTGAGCCAAACCGGTCTCGGCAGATTATAATTCTTAATAACCTGTACTATAAAAACCAAGAATCCAATTAGCTAGTTCTCAGAGGTTAAAACAAAAAACCCAAATCTCATGACCCCTAAAATGAAAGCAATTTCTAGTGTTTTTAGTATTTCCCCTTTTTGCATTCTGAAAGTAACCAGAGCATCTATTTTTTTAAGTATCTGTATAAATAACTCTCTAACATACTCTCAGCTACTTCCTAATTTCATTCTTTCAACAGATCATACTCTACCTTGAACAGTTATAGTTAAAAATTAAAACATAATTCTTAATACAACTTTCATGACAAAGGCTTATTTTCAAAGCAAATGAATGTTATAAATACCAGAATTAACTTGTAGGCTCAGACAGGAAATAACCACCTGTGAGCATGTTTGTCTCTTCTGCCCCATCTGCCCAAAGTGTTTGCTGAGCAAGATTGTATTCATGGTTGGTCAGTACCACCAACAATGGAAGAGACTAGTCACTCAATGAACCTGCCCTATTATATTTCTTCTCACCTCACTGTTTCACTGATAGAAATTATTTCCTAATTTCCCATTCTTAACAAAACTGTAATTTATTTGTGGAGCTCCTATAAAGTATAAGGTGACTTTATTCAAGTTTCCGCCCTCTGGTACAGGAATGGCAAATACATTTCCTCCCACTCCAACTCCAATCATCCTATATATAGAAAACCCTAATATGCAAATACACTGAACAGTGGAACAATCAGTCACTATGACATGCGCTGACCACCAGGGGGCGCGTGCAGAATATGGTGGGCATCGGCAGCAAGCAGCAGAGCTTGGAACATGGTGGGTGTCAGCTGAGGCAGGATTTTGGAGCAGGTGAGCAGGGGCGCCAGACCAAGGTGGGATGCCAGTCACTGTCATGGGGGTGAGCCTCTGGTGGTTACTGAAAATTCTTTGCTCCCATGAGCCATGGTCCCACCCAGAGCTCACACCCCCGTTGGCACTGGAGCCATCATCGCATCCACTGCCGGTGCCTGGTGAGGGTCCACATCACTGTCATCAGTGAGCTCGAGGGATGGCTGCAGGCCCTGATCTCCCCTGAGGGCTTCTCCACCTCCCCTGCTCCTGAGGGGCGATCAGGGCAGCAGCTACCACTGGCTCCCACTGCTGGCACTGGCCCCAGTCACTCCTCACTGTCAGTGGGTGTGAGTGGGGCCAGAGCTGTCAGCGCATGGGAGCGGCAGTGGCGGGCAGGGCTGCTGGCAGACAGTGGACCGGAGGCATGGCAGGAGGGGCCGGGCGGGGGCACAGAGGATGGGCCAAGACCCCTCTCCTGTGCCCACCGCAGCCTCACGGTCCACAGTTCCTTTCAAGGTGCATGAATTCATGCACTGGGCTCCCAGTCTATATAATAAAAACCTAAGCACCATTACATTAGGCTGTAATGACCAAAATAACCAGTCGCTATGATAAGCACTGACTACCAGAGGCAGATGCTCTACATAGGAGCTGCCCCCTGGTTGTCAGTGCAAAGCTGGGCTCACAACTAGCGGGTGCAGCGATGGCGGCAGGAGACTCTCCCACCTCCGCGGCAGAGCTAAGGGGCAGCAAGCCAAGTGGTAAGGAGCGAGGGAACCTGCATTACGAGAGGGATGTCTGACTGCCAGCTTCAGCCCGATCCTATGCTGGCAATCAGACATCCCTGGAGGGGTCCCAGACTGTGAGGACTGTGAGGAGAAAGAAAATTAATACCTGGGTGCATTCGAGGGAAACTATAAAAACAAAAACAAAACCAAAGGCAGAGAACATCTTAAAAGCAGCCAGAAGAAAACCAGCAGGCAGACGGCGGACATCTCCAAAGGGGTCCCAGACTGGGAAAGGGCTCAGGCCTGGTGAGGGACCACCCTCCCCACACCAGTACATGAATTTTGTGCACCGGGCCTAAGTCTATAATGATTGTACGTTATACGTTAGACACCATTTAAAAAAAAAAAAAAAAGGGAGCCTGGCCAGAGTCCACAAAGAGAGCATCAGGAGGTAGGTCATGAGCACCGAAGACAGTAGTGGCAAGAGACCTACAGGGTGTCCTGGTGAAAACAGTGTAATGATATAGACAATATAGGCTACTTTCCTCCTTGTCCTTGGTTTCTCCTCCTCCTCTTTCTATCTACTTTTCAGCTTCTTTGATTATTTGGTTATTCCATAACTGAGTAGGGAGGAAGGAAAAATTCAAATTACCGGTAGCTGTATTTTCTATCAACTTCAACTAAAAACTGTAATAGGGCAGGAGTTAGAGCTATTATAAATTATGTCTTCAAGCACCTACGAACAGGATGCTTTAGGCTACACAAATTAAGCCATGTTGCTTAAATACATATTTGCTCAGAGCATGCTTCTCTAGCGTGTAAAGACTTTAGTCTGTTAACCTGACGGCAAGAATTGGGTTAAAATAAAGTAGATAAATTTAAGTATAACTTTTTTGAAAATTATAGTGTGGATTTCAATTACCTAATTCACCAATTTCAAGACGCACAATTTTACACATTGTACATCTCTGCAACCAGGATGTGTATTACGAGCAATGTGGTTGTGGTCAATTCCTCTTTTGCTGACACCGTTGGTGAGATCCAGACAACCAGCCTCAAAGTACCATGAATGATAACTGTGTTTCCCCTTATTCCTTATTTCAGTTCTCTACTGAAAAGCCACAGTGTCAGAGCTAGAAAACTGGTATATATCTGGTCAAAGCCTCTCATTTTTACTGATACATGGCTAAATTCCAAACAGAAAAACAGCCCAGGTAACAGAGTTCATTAAGCAACAGAGCAGAGATTCAGAGTTTCATAACCCTGCTGCCTTTCACCACAGGGAAGTTCCTTTGGTGATGTCTATGGATTCAGTTCAAAAGCAATCGTTCCTTCCACTCTCTGAAATGTGTGTCTATCACCTACGAATTTTCAAGTAATGTTCTTCCTAATTATTTCTGGAACCGAATATAAGTGTTTCTGCTATAATAAGATATACACATTTCTGAAAGCATCCCACTTTGAACAATCACAAATTAAAACTAGTACCATTTATAGGGTAAAAAGGGTCGGAGCAGAGAATTTGAAAACCTATACAACTTCACATGCAGGGCACTAACAAAAACAGTAATTGGTACCTTGAGAGAGAACTTGGACGCCTAGGCAGGTTGCTCAGCAGAGCCGGGGCTGCCTCGGGGGATTCACAACGTACAACAGCACTGCACAGCGGAGCTCTGAGGCAAGAATGGGGGGGGGGGGGCGCCCCCCTGGGAGGCGGCCCCTTGAGCAGCAGCTCACTTTTCATTTCCTAATGCAGTCAGAGGGTTTGGCCTAGGTAGCCACACAGCTGAGGGTTATAATCCAACTACAGCTTCCTGGGTCTCCTTACTTATGGAAAACCCCATGGAAACCAACACAACTCCCATCTGGCACTATGCCCATTTACTAATTGTACGTAAAACGAACTGATGTTCTAAGAACATGGGTATGAAGATAAAGGCTGTATTAAAACCGGGTAGTGCTATATTGGAAACCTGACAAGACAGAGAAATCCTTAAAAGTAAATCAATGACCCAAGTAAGAAGGAAAACCAGGAATTGGATTTTCACTCTTTTCCCTCATATATTCCCTTAAAGTCATGTGTTCCCTTTAACACTTTGAACTCTTAAAGAAGAGACAGGGTTTTGGTAACCATCTAAAGTGTAATACAGGAAAATGTCTTTTCTAATAAATGTTTAAAATAAAACAAGAGCAATCAAGTTTCTTTGCCTGTTGGATTTCATCAGCGAGAATGAGTTGTAAGAGTTGACAGGCATCACAGTGCACAAATACACTCTAGGTTCTTGTTCCAGGTAGACGTTCTTACCTGCAGCACAATAGGGTCAATGCAAGTGAACTTAGTTTCTTCTCTGTAGAGATACTCAATGGAACACTTCAATAGGAGAATTTTGGGATTTTTAATACAAGAATTCATCTACAAAAAAAACAGTTTGTTAAGTTTTAAAATTTGTACTTTATAAACGTTTTTAATCATAACTTTAAATTTATTCTGTTAATTCCTCTTATGTCTGTATTAAAATACTCTCATTTAGTTCTTTTGTGGTACTCTTTTTATTTTTCAAAGCAAATAAGTTAGTTCAAAGCACTACAAAATTAGGCTTTGTTTCATTAATGCTATTTAAATCTAGTCCACTATAATCTTAACTATTATCTTATTTCTAACACTGCAATAAAAGATACCAAGTCTGGGGCTTAAAGACTGTAAGCTAACTTTGCAAAGACTCAGGAAGTGTAGAAGAGGGAGAAACGAGTTAGCTAAAATGCCTCCTGAATATATTTCTAAAAGAATACATTTCAAAGCATCATATATTGGCAAGCCAACTGAGTAACAAAAAGTTTAAAAAACACCTTAAAGCATCCTCAGAAGCAGAGAGTCAACCAATATACCCTAACCATGCAACTGAAGACGGGCAGAAAGCCTGAATGCCCCAATGGAGTGGAGTTTCAGACTGACCAAGCATACAGACTCCCAACTGACAAATGGTCCTGAGAACAGTGACTCACCAGCGAGGGAACTAGTCAGGGCTCTTCCAGAAACTACCAAGCGAAGACTAGCTAAATATGGGCAGTGGGGCAAGACAGTCATTCAGATGGGTCCACCACACCCGCATGCAATCTTCAGTTCTGGGGAAGAACGCAACAAACTGACCTCTTTGTTCAGCAGAGATCACTTCATCTGGTCTAAAGGACTACTTTAATGGGGAATGTACTATTTTAGAAAGCTTATGTAGAAATACTGACTTTGGGTCACTGCCATGAAATATCAAATCCAGGCATTCTTTTATTTATCTACTACGACTAACCATTTTCAGGAGGCTTACTGCCTTACAAAAAATAAAGTATTAGTCTCTGCTTAGAAAAGTGAAGACAGGGCTACAGCTCATCCATCTCGACCCTCAGGCTAGCTATCTGCTTGAGTTCTCATAGTAACCACCTTAGCATTCCCAGAGGGCTCAGGGTGACGATGTTTTCAGTAAGCCTCCTTAGTGACTCTGAAGCACAGAATGTTTGAAGACTCTACTGTAGATTAGTGGATTCTCAAAATGTAAGGATCAACAAATGGCATGGGGACCCCCCCGCCAATGCCCACTTTAACAGCAGCCGCCCTGCCCCTAGTTCCCACACTCCCACTCCCCTAAACTTACTGAGTGAGGATCTTTAGGGGAGGGGCTTAGGAATCTACATTGTTAACAAGGTCTACCAGGATCCTGATGTGTGCACTACCTTTGAGAACCAGTGACTTTCCGAATGAAGTGTCAGACACTTCATAGGCTCCAAAGCCGCTGGCCTGCTTCCCTCCGCCTCCTCCCATCCCCACCTTGCACCCAGGGATGTCTGCATTTCCTCAATACACCAAGTTATTTCCCCCTCCTCAGCGCAGGGCCAGAGTGGCCTGGGCCCAAAGGTGAGACAGATGAGAAAGATAACAAAATACCAGTGTCGGCTCTGCAGCTCAGCCCTAGTCCTCCAGAGACTCCAGTCTGATAGAGACCTCATCCCTGAGAGTAAGGTGGGGTCAGGAGAGAAATGACACCAGTGTCCTATCACTGTGCTGCTCTGGAAGCCTAAACCTTCCTCCCCTTCTCTCTTCTGATGAGCTCCATTTCCAAATCCCAATCATCATCATTTCTGGAGGACCTGCCCTGAACCTCCAAAAATCCCCCACCCCCGCCTCCCGGCAGACACTGCCAAGTTGCTCCTCAATGTCCCTTCCTTTACGTCCATGATGAGGGTACTGCAACTTGTTAGTTTGGCACAAGTCACAGCAGGCTGAACTTCACTGATGAACAGAATCATATTACCTTTTTATGTGCAATATTCTTGGTACAAACAAATCCATTGACAACCACAGAATCAAACTTCTTTCCACCTGGGATCTGATGAAACAAGAAAACAAAAAAATTCAATTATACACCCTTAGATTCCAGTCAGATAGATGCTGTTATTTATTTCTATTTTTTATTTTATCTATTACATAATAAAATCACAAAGTTTCAGGATATAGTTCTTCCTTTCAACCAAAAATTAATGGTATCTAACACAACTGTCTATTTTCACACCTCACACTTTCCAAAGAACTATCAGATACTTTAAAATACACATTTGAGTGAACAAACTGGTGCAACCTGGCAATTAAAACTACTATTATACATCTGGTCCCCATTTATTAACACTGGTATAAATACATACAGTACTCCATTACCATCAAAATAAAGCAATCACCCACTGCTTTTCCTCAGAACAGTGACAGTAATGTGACAACAAGCCTTCTCATACATGACACACCACAGAAGAGGAAACAAGAAAGGAAGAAACTATATTTGTTTGGTTCCCAACTCATCCCACACCCAACTCACTAGCCCATTCACCTCTCACTTCCTGAGTGGCTTCCATGCCCTTTACGTGCATTGCTAACAAATACGGCAGACAGAAAAACCTCCCCCTCATTGTCTAGCACCCTCAAGGTAATGACCCTTTTATTTAATGAAATAATTAATTTTATTTCTTTTGTTTAGGTTTGATGAGTGCATTTTATTATCTGCTGTTTGCTACCAATTAGATATCAAAAATGGAAAGCTTCTGTAAACACAGGAGGATTAAAGTCAGGAATGCTCACCAACTACTCAAGAAGCTTTTCAGGGGACTCAGATGGACTGTTGTGTTCTGCATTACTCACTCTGCTTTATTGTAAAAATATTCCTAGAGCACATCTGTTCTCTCTAAGGTGCTTGGTGGCATTTGAGTATTTAAGAAAGAAGCCTCGGGGCATATAGACTCTCAAAAACTACAACAATGTTACCCAGAGAAGAGCCAGTTTTGGAAGACGTTCTTGCTTACAACCCACTTTGTAAGATTTCCATTTCAGCTTAGCTGATAAATCTTGGAAGCGCACATGTAACTTGCCTCAGCTATGTGTGAAATATTATGTAATTAAACCTTACATCAGTCTAACTACATAATCGTCATTTAGCTAATCTGGTTTCTAAATGTGCTTTACAACCAACTCAGAAAAAATATTTTATGTGATGCATGTCACAAATTATAATGGAGGCATGTACTGGCATACTTATAGTATTACTAGAAGCCCGGTGCACAAAATTTGTGCACAGGAGGTGGGGGTGTCCCTCATCCCCGCCTGCACCCTCTCCAATCTGGGACCCCACTCACTTTTTTGATGTGGACAAACTGCCGGATATCCATGTCATCATCACGGTTCTTCACATCAGGCCGGACTGTCTGAACGACCTGGCAGACCAGCGATACAATGATGTCCCTCCAAGATGGTGACAGTGACTCACTATGGAGCAGCTGTTGGAGTAGTGCCATCATGTGGTTATGATTAGCTGAACTACAAAAATGTTACAAAAAAGAAGTTTGCATGGTTAATACTGACAGAGGCAGTAATTCTGAAGATGCAATAGCAGTCTTCAGAGAAATCTATGATAATAAAAGTGGAATATGCTAATTAGACTGGACGAAGCCGGGGCTGTGGGGGGAGCCTGGTCCCGGTGCCAGAGGCAAGCCGGTGCAGGCAGCAGGGGAAGGCAGGCCTCCTCTTACACGAATTTTGTGCACTGGGCCTCTAGTAAGCATATAAAGGAAGGTCTTCCTGGCCCATTTTATTCTTTCATTATACCTGCACCTTAATGATCTAGACATAAATAAAATTGTGAATATCTTCTATTTTGATAAAAATTTAATCTGATAAAAATTTTAACACATAGATTACATAAGGGACAAACAAGCACAGGTTAGGATTCTTGTTTTATTAAAATATTCCTGTCTTGTTTTTATAAAGAAAAAGAACTGCACACATGCCTATCCAGTCACTGGAGATTACTGAAATAGAAAATTAAAGTAAGAAGCCCACTGCTTACAGCAACCTCTCCATGGCTTGCTTCTCTCCATTCTCCTCCCTCAGCAGCTCCAGGTTGTTATGGTGCCAGCCCAAAGGCGTGAAAGGCAGCTCTTTGGATTTCTCCTCCACTCGGCGATTAAATAAGGACTCTAAGTAAAGTGTACAGTAAGAATTATACTTATTATCGTGTTTTATATCATCAACCTATGATTTAGAGGCTGCCATAATTTTCTTATTTTTTCTAAATCTTTTTCTAGCCCTCCTCCGCCCCTGCCCCAAGCCTTCCCCACCCTATTGTCTGTGACCATGGATTATGCATACATGCGTACAAGGTCTCTGGTTGCTCCCTTCCCTCCCATCCACCCTCCCTTGCCTTCTTCCCTCTGAGATTCTACACATAATTTTTATTTTTATTTTTTTTAAGTTAGGCAACTCAAATTGTTGGCGTAAAAAGGCAGACCTATACAAATACATAAATAAAAGAAATCTGTTAGATCATTAATATTTGCAATAGCTAAAATCAGAAACAGAACTATGAAAAAAAATCTACATAAACAAGTAGGACTCTCAAGCCAGTAATTATAAATACAGCTTCTGAAAAGCAAATAAAATGAGATTTTATAGTATTTTTTGGGGGGGGAGATTAGAAAGGGAGGGGGTTAATCTTCCCTGGAAACTCCGGACTGAAAGCTCCATCAGCAGAAATCTGAGGTGACAGGACGGCATGTGAGTGCGGGGGCGAGCCGGCAGGGGCAGCGAGGGAAGTGTATGGGGCCAGCCCAGAGGGGGCTTCCTTCTCAAAGTGGGGACAGGCTTTCCCGTTAGCAAAACTCTTACCAGTCAGACCCCCAAATTAGCTATAAAGACTTATTGAAACAGAATAACTAACAAGTTATCTAAAACGCTGTACAAGCCTTACATTTTTTAAAAGAATAGAAATGGATCCAGATGAAAAAAATAATAGATAACATTAAATGTTTTACAAAAAAATATGTTAAGGTTGAAATGTGATTAAATAAATAAAAAGAGGTGGGAAATGCTTACAAAAATTCTCTAATCCTTTCCCCCTTAAAGCAAACCAAACAAACTTTAACCAAACGGTCCCACCGGCGACACAGTAAAGCATGCATCCATGGCACGTGAGGTACAGAACCGCACATTTCAATGGTGTAAAGGGCTGTCAGTAAACTTCTCGTTGAACAAGTGCTTGGAGGGGATTTTAGAAACTGCTAAGTTATAAGATCTTGTTCAGCTTGTCCTGGTTTCTCTTTGATTTGAAACCCTCCATTACCTGAGGCCTACGCTGTGAACTGTAAAGAAAATTAAGTAGGGACGTCTTTCCTCCGCAGGAAGCTAAGTAGGAAAGGTGTAGGACAGGCTTGCATTCTTCAATACTTCCTTCTGTCTCCCAAATCTCTCTCAGCAATTAGTTCTTATCCCCCTTCTGCCTGCTTCCTTCCCCACTTCCCAGGCAAGCAGCATCCTCAGAGGCCGAGGTCTGCCTGTGGGCTTCCTGACAAGTTTGACAACATATAGGTCAAAACTTAATATTATATTCATGCCATCAGAGAGTATAAATTACAAAAAAGAATACAATTCAAATTCTACTTAAAAGCTTCTTAAGGAATTACTTTTCACATCAGAGACCTTCTCTCAAACCAAGTCCAAGAATACATTCTTAAGTCTCAACAGTCTAGTTACTACACATACTCAAAATTGTTCCAAGGACACTAAAATAACCATATTTCAGCCCCTACTTTGCGCCAATCAATGTGCTAGACCTAATATATCCTCGTGAACCAAACAGACAGCACTGCAAGCACAGCCACAGCGCAGGACAAGATTACCTTTGATGAAGGCGTCACTTATGGAGAGCTGCTGTCCTCCACCGTCGGAAATCAGACACTCTGCAGACCGGGAGAGAGGAGAGAGGAGAGAGGAGAGAGGACAAGGAAAGGAGGGGCTTAGGACGTGCCAGCACAATTATACCGAGAACACACCCACACCACGATGACTCACACCTAAACCCATCGCTGCCCGGCCAATTCTAGAAAGCTTTAGGCTAAAATGCATCTTTTAACTTGTTTCACCCACTTCATACTAACTTTACATATCTGAATTAACACTCACCTGAGCCCTGAAACAGTAATGTTAGATATAATCTGTAACAGATTTTTTTCCCCTTATCAAAACTGAACCAGTTTATGAAAATTGAAATCTTTAGGAATCTGCATGACAAGCCTAAAAGTTACATAATTTTTCTCATGTGGAACTGCATTACTTAACAATTACTGTCTACACACACGGCAGTTCACAGAAGAGAAGTTACTTGATAAAATAATACATGGTGTTTCTGTATTTCACAAAATAGCATAAAATAAATTAAGACACACGGAATATTGGCAGGAAATAAAAATAATTCTTCAGGATTTTTTTTTTTAGGTTTTTAATTAGAAGTTTAGTTTTACAAACATGCTAATCAAACACTATCAAACAGTTGTTTGCAATAACTGTTGAACACACTATGAATGTGCTTTTAGAACTTTTAGAACGTTAAATCTTTTTCTTACAAGTGAAACTTAATGTTTACTTCCCCATGAACTTTTCTGTAGGTCTGTGGCCGAGCATAGTTCAAGCGGGGTTCTTTCTAGCATGCAAATTAAACCACAATGCATTTTAAGTCCTTTAACGGCAGCGATTTTCAACCTTTTTCACTCATGACACACAAATTACTAAAATTCTGCAGCACACCAGAAAATATGATATTTTTTGCTGATCTGACCAGAAAAGGGTATAATTTTGATTCATTCACACCAAAGGGCTATTGTGTTGGCTGTTGTCATTGTTTTGCAGTGTTTTGCAGATTCCTGAATCCCAACTAAGAAGTGCTAAACTAGAATTTTTGGGAACATATAGGTAAAATTGTATACTTAAGCTTAAGTGTAGCTTCATAGTTCTCTAAGCTTAAGTATACAATTTTACCTATATGTTCCCAAAAATTCTAGTTTAGCACTTCTTAGTTGGGATTCAGGAATCTGTATTTTAACAACTCGACCGGGTGATTCTCACCATGAGAGAAGTCTGGGAAACACTGGTAGACTCTGAGGGAAAAGAGGTCAGTGCCCTAAGCAGTCAGGTACTGCATGTCTTAAAATTCTTGCAGCACACCAGCTGAGTACTGATGCTTTAAGGCAGTGTTCGGCAAACTCATTAGTCCACAGAGCCAAACATCAACAGTACAACGATTTCTTTTGAGCCAAATTTTTAAATTTAAACTTCTCCTAACGCCACTTCTTCTAACGCCACTTCTTCAAAATAGACTCGCCCAGGCCGTGGTATTTTGTGGAAGAGCCACACTCAAGGGGCCAAAGAGCCGCATGTGACTGGTGAGCCGCAGTTTCCCAACTACGTTTTTAAGATATAGGTTGTCCAAAAACTTCTTTTCAGGTAGATTTCATTTATAAACAGATTTCAAAAGTCAATGTTTATAAGCCAATATACTCAGCCTTCAAACAAGAAAGCAGAGATAATATTTTAAATTATATTTAAAAGCCTTTTCTATTTTATTTAGAAAATTCAAGTGTGCCATTCCATCCTATCTAATAAAGAGGGAATATGCTAATTGACCATCACTCTGTCACAAAAATGGCTGCACTCACAGCTGAGGCCAAGTTCCCATAAGGAGCCTTAAGGAGCAGCCAGCAGGGACCTGAGCTACCTCCTCCCACGCCCCCGTGGGGTTTGACTGGGTACCTCAGGCCACGCCCCCCACCAGGTGGGGCTTGGCAGGGGACTTCAAGCTACGCCCCCAGCACCAGGCCAGGGACCTCAGGCCACACCCCCCACCAACACCCGGCCGGGTGACATGCGGCTGCACCCCCTGCCTGGCAGGTGACTCGTCAGGGGACTTCAAGGATCACCCCCAATGCTGGGTTCGAGGAACTCAGGCCACGCCCCTCACCCAACGGGGCATCTCAGGCCATGGCCCATAACTGGCGGGGCTTGACAGGGGGGGCCTCTGGTTGTGGTTCTCATGCGATTTTGTGGAGCATGTGGATAGGGGGAATTTGTCTCTGGGCCCCGTGGTGCACCCCAGACTCTGACAGGAGAAAGATTTTCATATACGTTTTACTAATTTTCTTTCATCTCTGACACTT
The DNA here is from genome assembly GCA_963924515.1 of Vespertilio murinus. Classification (NCBI taxonomy): domain Eukaryota; kingdom Metazoa; phylum Chordata; class Mammalia; order Chiroptera; family Vespertilionidae; genus Vespertilio; species Vespertilio murinus. The sequence continues at coordinate 78,053,858 of OZ004711.1, read as the reverse complement.
CTATTAAAGAGAAAGGGCAAATAGCAATATTAAATTATTTCCTCTGATTAATCCCCTTTTAATGTGCACAGATTTCATGCACTGGGCCACTAGTCTACAATAAAATGAAGTACATAGACAAGTTCAAACATATGTTACACTTTATTCCTATACCTCACTCACAGAAATGAGCAATGCCAACCCCTGTTCATTCAAGTAACGTATTGGCTTTCAAAGCTTTATTCTTCATACTAAAGCTTATATATGTATGAACATTCTAGGAAAATTAAATGAAAAATTTCAAACATTCAGAAAATCCTGTATTCCCTTCACCTAGATTCAGTAATTGTTGACTTGCCAAAATCTGATTTCTCTCTACATATTACATATAGTCTCCCTCCCGACACACACACACCATTTAAAGTTACATTTTACCACTAATACTCCAGCATGCATCTCTTAAAAAATATGGGCATTCATTCTCCTCTATAGCAACAATACTGTTTACACATTTATTATCAATGTCTTGAAGCTATAGGCAGTTAGACAGACTAAGCAGAGCAAGGTCAATGGGCCAGGGACAGGTCACCAGGGTGGAAATCCCAGGTGCCTAGCAAGGAACTGTCAACTGTAGGTGGGGTCTTGCCCCAGGGTAACTTTTCTTCCCCTAGCATATCAGTTTAGACCCCTGGCCTTTCCTCCCTGGAGATAACAGCTAGGCCTCAGCGGATTTTCAGGCCCAGATAAGCAAAAGAACCAGCCACAGCTGATATCAAGACCAGCTACACCGAATACTGCCCTCTGCCCTGGTGCCGGGCAACCCACCAGTGACCACCACAACCCAGAATGGACACACCTGGAAGGCTACTGAATATTCTAAGATCTTTCCCTGGGACCCCCATCCCCCAAAAATCTCCGCCCTCACAACTCTTAGGAAAGCCAAGGGCTCTCCCGGCAGGAAGCATTCCCATGCCTTTTCCTGCCCATCTCCCCCACACACACACCCCTTACCGTTAGCTCCCTCAGTCCCAAGTCCAAGGACCCTTCCTTTACCTTCATAACTTGTTCCCTAAGCACATCTCTTCTGGGAATCACTTTGTCTACCTCTGTCATTTACCAAATATGTGATCTCTTACAGCTGGGTCATGCTCCGAATTCTTTCCTGGAGAGAACTCAAGTACTGAGGCTGCTGAACCCAGGTTTGGTCTGGCCCCACTGGTCAGACACCAGGTGCTACAGCATTAATATCACTGAATTAGTCCATATTCCCATTTTTCTAACTGTCCCTAAAATGTAATAATTTCCTCCCTCATCCTGAATCCAATAAGGCTTATACACTGCATTCTCATCATTTTCTTTTAATCTAAAGCAGACCCCCCCTTCCTTTTTCATGATATTAAATTTTGAAAGTAGCCAGGCCAAATGTCCTGTGAAAGGTCCCACATTCTGGACTTGATCAACTGCTTCCTCACGGTGCTATTAACTTCCTCCTCTACCCCACGTCTTCCTGGGAAGTTAGCTCTCTAGGCTTATGGAAGCCATTCTTTTAAAAAGGTTTAATTCATCTACCAATAGTCACCTAAACTCCCCCTGATTCTCCACAATTCTTCAAAAATAAACCATGGCCCCACGAGCACAGGTCCAAACTCTTTCAGTAATCTGGTACACAGCGTACCTGAACCTGGCAACACACTTATTTAAAATAACCAGGCATTCTCTATTTCTCCATAATCTTGAACTTCACTTTCTTCCTAACCATGTGTGGTCTTTCCCGGTAAGATTATCCTGATGAGGAGGGACAGAGCCTCAATTAATATTAATTTTATCAACTTCTCCAAATAATTGGCCTAATTTTTTTTAATCTCAATTTTTAAAACCTTTTCTAAGGTATCTTCTCTAAGATATCCTTGACACTTACTCCCTCCTTCAGTAAATCTGGACTTTCGCTAGCCTGTCATTTTTTAAAGTACTGACTCTCCTTTCAGATTCATCCTCCTAGGAAGGCCGCCTCTTACAACTTTTGTAGACAATCCTCTTAAAGGGCTGAGATCATTCCTACCTGGTTTGATTCAGTGGATAGAGTGTCAGCCTGCAGACAGAAGGGTCCTGGGTTCAATTCTGATCAAGGGCACATGCCCAGGTTACAGGCTCGATCCCCAGTGTGGGGCATGCAGGAGGCAGCCAATCAATGACGCTCTCATCATTGATGCTTCTATTTCTCTCCTCCTCTCTCTTCCTCTCTGAAATCAATAAAAACATATTTAAAATTTAAATAAAAGGTTGAAATCAGAGAGGTTCCAGAAGAGTTGTGATGGTTCTTAACTGCAGGTGCTTCCTTTAATTCCCTCAGAGACATATGTGAACAGGTCACTGTTGGGAACTCCTGCTCCAGTCTCTCCCAACACCAGGAAGGCCAGCTTCTGAAGTGACCGACTGCTCAGCATCCACCTTTGCAACGATGACTTCCATGACAGATCACCCTCTTTATGACTTTCAAAACCTTAACTTTCCAAGAGGTGAAATCATCTGCAAAATGGCTTTCGCACTCTACTTTCAGCAAGCTGAAATTGCCAACAGACATGTCCAGAGAACGGACATCAGTGGTCATGACAGATCCCACCTCTGCCCACCTCTGTAATTTGTATCACAGAGGCATTATCCGATATCCTCCATGGACCGCAGTCCACAGTGAGTTCTCACATAATGTCACGTGTGCTTCACTGCCCTATCATACTCACCCTATCAATGTTCACCATTTCTCCAACTTCCGTTTTGAGGACGCCCATAGAGATGAGTATTTCACTCATCGTCAGTGCTGCTCAAGTCTCCTCTTTGCCCACACCCTCTCTAATGTCTATTGTCAAATTTCTATTGTTAAATAAGATATACCTTGTAGACAATGGATAATACTGACAATTATGACGAATTTGTTGCAGAAATGTGAATGGTTCCAGTTATTTTAGCATAGCTATTAAAGTTCAAAAGCTTCTTTCCTGATCAAAATAGGAAGTAGTAAAGAGTTAGGCAGGCTCTTCTCCTCTGAGCAGACAATTCCACTTCAGAGAGCTAACAGCTAAAAATTCACACTCCAGAAAAAATCATGGCGTATGTTGCTTCATCTTTACAATGATTTTAGTTACTATAAGATAATGAAATCCCACAATTATTTATTTACTAATGCATTTACTTTTATACAATGCCACCTTAGGACTAAATCTTAAATTGGTTTTTAATTACATCCAAAAGTGTAAACCTCTTCACCCATTTTTTAAAAGCATTTCATTTCTCATGAATTGCTATGTTAGATTTTAGAGTTTACCTTATTTTCCTTTCTACACGAAATTTCTTTTAATATGGCCATTATTATTTTTTAGTTAGTAGACTAAGGTCTCAAATAAGATAACTAAAAATGAAGCATGAATTCGTTTTGTAAAGAAGAAAACTTTTTAATAAATAGAGCAAACACATAAAAAGTTAAGTAGTAGTAGAAAGAAGTTTTGGAATGTGTGAATGCCTTTCCCACAATCCAGTTCAAGCATCTGAAAAGGTTTAGGGATATAGCATAAGCGAACAGGCCTTAACATGTTAAATGAAGAAAGAGAAATGAATAGAGCAGAACATCCATGTTATAAATGCAAAGAAATACCACCTTGGAAGTTGCACATTAAGGGAAGAACAGTCAGATGTAGGTCCTTTCAACTGGAGGGGGGTGGGGGGGAGTGGTACGGAGGGAGAAGATAAGAAATAAAAGGAACCAACCAAAAAAAGTGTGGGGGGGAGGTGGGGAAAATGAGAGAGGGTGGAATAAAACCCACACCAAATCCCCTCAGCCGTACGGGAAGAGGAAGCCAGGGGCACCAGTGGCACGAGATCCCACGGCCCGCTCTGCAGCCTGCGTCTGGATTCCAGACGGTGACTACCTCCTACCTTTTTGGTCAGCAGGGTGAGGGGGCACATGTGGGTACTTGGAGGGCTTCTTGATATGGAAGTTCACGTTGTCCAGCTCCACGTTCAGGCTGATAGAAGCGGCTGAGTCACTGTCCACTGTGGACTGGAAACTGCTGACTGAGGTGCGCTTGCTAGGACTGGCAGAATCTTTTAGTGTAGGGGAGGGGAAAGAAATACAGGGAGAGGAGGGGAGCAAAAAATGGGTTTCATCAGGGTATTGGAGGAAAGGAGAGAGATGCTTTTTTAATATACAAGCCCAATGTGCAATACCAAAATGGATACAGTATTTTCACGTACTTCTGTGTAGACTTAATACAATTGGATCAAGTTAAATGTGAAATGAATTTTTAAGGGAAGAAGTATATTGGAGGTTCTGCAGGAAGTCTGGTATCATAGTGAAGAGGTGAGAAAGTTGTCTGCTGTGATATTAGCTCAGAGTTATTTTTAAGCTGCTGCAAACTATGGCAAAATCTAAACATGCCAGTAGCCTAACAAGTAAGTTTCTTTAGAAAATACTGTATCTAGAACAAAGAGTGCTATCAGATGTGTACATTTAGTTGGAGCCATAAATCTTACAGTAGTATCGTTTCAAGTAAACAAACAAAACATTCATTTTATGACACATATACAGTAATGAGTCATAAAAACTGAAATATTAGAAAGTCAAACTCACTAGTTAAATTATCGTCACCTTCTTCAGCTATCTGTTCTGTGTCGCTGTCATCAAACTTTATGTCCTTAAACCAGGAGGGCTCAGAGTGTCCTTCCACTGAGTTCACCGAGTCACTGTCCGGAGAAGGGGTCTCGGAAAACTCTGTGCTCTGCAAGGATCAACACGGGCCTGAGCGATGCACCTCCATAGCAGCATCCAGGCTGTCTCACTGCAATATGTCTACTATACTAAGCACTATAGAAGTTTATATAAAAACAAGTTAAAAGCAGCTAAGTTATAAACCAACATCATGCTGACAATTCCACTCTTACGTTTTTTATTGATTGATTTTAGAGAGAGATGAAGGGGAAAGAGAGAAAAATCAATCTGCTATTCCACCCATTCATTCATTCATTGGTTGAGTCTCCTACGTGCCCCGACCAGGAATGGAACCCACAACCTTGGCATATAAAGACAATGCTCTAACCACGTGATCTACCCAGCCAGGGTGAAAATCTCTTTTTTTAAATTTCTATCTTTAAAGAATTCTCACTTTCTTAAGTAAAAAGAGAGAGAGAGAGAGAGAGAGAGAGAGAGAGAGAGAAAGAATATTCATAGTTTTATCACTGCTGTACAATTTAATACTGCCCATGCATCAATACCTACTGCAATGGTTACATTAAACTTTTCAATCACTTTGTTATATATCCTCCCTCTTAGCCCTAAAAACACAGACATAGGGAAGCTGAAAACCACTGGAGATAAATGACAAGCAATGATAACATCACAAGGCCAAACTCGAGAAAAGCCACAGCAACTGAACACTATTTGATTCTAATAGTTTATTTTTTATCACCACTACCTATCAAGTAAAAATAACATTTCCACTTTCCTCAAACAGCAAGGAAAAAACAGAGAAGTGAATCTTTGGGTAGTTCAGCTACATTTTATTCCTGCTGATGAAGGAAGCCCCCCCCAGAAGCCAGCACTGTCCCCTGGCGCTAACGGAAACTACCTGCAGGGGTCTGTACAGCGCATACTCGTCCCGGAAGATCTGATCGTGGTGGCTGACACAGTCCAGCCAGCGTCCGTCCACCATGGCTTGGCCAATTGCTATAGCTTGTGCCCTGCATCAGCAACAACGAAAACTGTTAAAAGTCAGTCAGAATAGCTTTGCAGGTACAAACTGAGACATAAACTGAATTATTTTCCATCCCCAGCAGAGTTGCAATTTTAAATGGTCCTAGGATAGGTAAGGGATAAAACAAGGGAGACTTAAAGCTAAACTGAAAGGTTTTCCCAGGTACCACAGTATAGGACAGTGGTCAACAGAGTGGCAAACTGCGGCTGGCTCACGAGCCACAATTTGCCGACCACTGGTATAGGGGAACCTACCGGCAAGACAGTCCTAACGAACTCCATTTGTTTCCAGCATTTTTAAGTACTCAATGCATGCATACTCCTGTACTTACAAGAGGAGTAAAAAAATGATAGGAATAGTATGTATGACTCCTGCTTGCAAGGAGTTCACAGTCTTGATGAGAAGACAATACCAAATATTACAGTATTATGTACATGTGCTTTGTGCCTACACTGACACTTATTAACACATTGCATTTATGTGGCATTTCACAATTTACAAAACACTTTAGCCACATCATTTCATTTCAACTTTTTGGCTTCTTCACAGAACTGAGAAGTCCAGTTAGGACTGAGAGGTCCAGTCTCAACAAGACTGAATAACTTGAGGAAAAGCATACAGCTAAAAGGAGAGATAACCAAAACTGGAACCCAGAGCTTCACTGGTTAAAGCCATTTCTCTCTTCCTACGTTCTTGTTTCTTCCATGAGAAGAAAAGTGGCTAACCCAAGCAAGGAGAAAAACTAGGGAACACGTTACCCTGAAAGGCAGCAGGACCGGTCTGTCTCTTTTTTACAAATGATTTGTGTGATTCTAACAAATCTCTCTGGCACTCCAGGTGTGGGGTATGGACCCAATTCTCAGGACAGACTGCAATGGCCAGATGGGAAGAGTAGCAAGAGAAGCAACTGTGGTCATAACATTCCCAATCCTGTTTAGCTAAAGAGCTCTGTGTTTGCGGATTACTACACACTTCTGCTTTTAATAAATTAGATGACTGGTGACCCCAATGGGTTCCTTGCCTCTGTCCTCTACCAGTGAAAACCCAGAAGGGAGGAGGGTTGACTCATTGGCACCCCACACACCAAATGCAGAAAATAAACCCTTCTCAAAAAGAGCATTGCTCCCCCTTATATCTACAACCATGTGTCCTCATTAAAGAAAATCCTAACTAATAACAGAATAATATGCAAATTGACCATCATTCCAACACACAAAACGGCTGCCCCCATGTGGACATAAGATGGCCACCACAGATGGCCAGCAGGGGAGGGCAGTTGGGGGCGATCAACCCTGCAGGGGAGGGCAGTTAGGGGTGACCAGGCCTGCAGAGAAGGGCAGTTGGGGGGGAGGACCAGGCCAGCAGGGGAGGGCAGTTGGGTGCAATCAAGCCTGCAGGGAAGGGCAATTGGGAGGGACCCAGGCCTGCAGGGGAGGGCAGTTGGGGGCAATCAAGCCTTCAGGAAAGGGCAGTTTGGAGGGACCCAGGCCTGCAGGGGAGAGCAGTTGGGGGAGGAGGGTCCAAACCAGCAGGGGAAAACAGGGGCGATGAGGCTGGCAGGGGAGGGCAATTGGGGGCGACCAGGCCAGCAGGTGAGGGAAGTTAGGGGTGACCAGGCTAGCAGGGAAGGGAAGTTAGGGGTGGCCAGGCCTGCAGGGGAGGGCAGTTAGGGGCAATTGGGCTGGCTGGCAGGGGAGTTAGGCATTAATCAGGCTGCCAGGGGAGTGGTTAGGGGGTGATCATGCTGGCAGGCAGAAGTGGTTAGGGACAATCAGGAAAGTGGACATGTGAGCAGTTGAGAGCCAGTAGTCCTGGATTGTGCAAGGGATGTCCAACTGCTGGGCCTAAACTGGCAGTTGGACATCCCTCCAGGGGTCCCAGATTGGAGAGGGTGCAGGCTGAGGTGAGGGACACAACCCCCCACCCCCCATGCACCGGGTCTCTAGTCTATATATATAAAAGCCAAGTGACCGGAATGCCCAGTTGCTATGACATGCACTGCAGAGGCCAACAAGCCCAATCAGGGCACCCACTGGCCACACCCAATATCCCGTGACTGCCCCACTCCCGATCAGCCCCTTCCACCCCAACTGAGGGTGAGGCCAGCCAGCCAACAGCCCACGATGCGTGTCCCCACCTCCCCACGCCAGCCTGGCCTGATAGGCCCCCATCGGGATGGGCCAGCCAGACCCCAGCCATGCACAAGTGTGTGCATGGGGCCTCTAGTTAAGACATAGTATCAAAAGGGCTTTCTTTCTTAAGATAGAATTACCTTGTAGTGATGTGTCCATTTCGGATTAGCCAGTTGACTAGTTCCTTCCCCACGATGCAGTTCGGATGCGTTCGCAGCCAGTAGCGGTGATCCTGAAACTCCATCCCACTGCTGTGATGGCAGATCTTTTTCCACAGGTCCTTCAATTGAACGCTGTCCTGAAGGCACATTGTAAGCAAGTAATTACTCCTGAGTAGGATGTTGTATACCTTTTCAGATTCTTTCTTGTGATTTTTAGATTAAGAAAAAAACTCAATTTAGGTGTCTTTGTATAGCTAATCTACACGATTTAATAGAAATGCCACTTGCATGGGGCAAGCTTAAACTCAGGTCATCTAATTCTAAATAAAACTTTTTCTTTTGAAAACCTACTATCCCTCATCCCTTCCCACCCCAAAAAACAACTCCCCCGAATGAATATTTTCAGTCAATGGCATACATGATCCGTTTCCCAGTCATCTAAGTACACATGTTCATACTCCTCTGAGGAGAGAGGCAAAGAAGGGGACTGAACAGCCAGCAACACTGATCTAGAGTAAATGTTTCTACAGCCTTCACCAGATGCCCACCATTCTCAGCATTCTGGCCCAACTGCCAGGTGAATTTTCCCAAAGAAAGACCTTCAATGGATTACTCCTATCTCAGAAAACCTTCCAATGTTGCTCGGTGCCTGCAGGCTCAAATCTAAACTTGTAAAACTGAATTCATCGCCTTCCACCAGTTAATAAATTAGTTATTCATTAGCCCCAAATAACTTTCCATTCTCATTGTCCACAGATTCCAACTTAATCCCTCTCCTACTGGGCCTACACTGGCAGTCGGACATCCCTCCAGGGGTCCCAGATTGGAGAGGGTGCAGGCCGAGGTGAGGGACACAATGCCCCTCCAGGCATGAATTTCATGTACAGGTCTCCAGTCTATATGTATAAAAGCCAAGTGACTGGAATGATGGAACAACCTGAATGCCCAGGTGCTATGAGGTGAAAATCCATGAAAAATGCCATGCTTACTCTCACTTCCATACCTTCCTCACACTTTAAATCAGGTTTTCTTTTCCCAGCCCATTCCCTCCTTCCAGGTCCAGTCCAAGCCTTTCAGTTTAAGTTCTTTCCTGACTTCTCCCTCACTACTAATGATATATATATATATGTGTATATATATATATATATATATATATATATATATATATATGTATATATATATATATATACACACATATATATATAAAATTTATATTTAAAATATTACTTCTTTTGTTATTAAGGACCTACCCATCGATCTCCTATCTACCTTTTGAATTGCAAGCTTGAGGGCAGAAGCCATATCTTCCATTTCTTTGAGTCATTCTTATGATTGAACATAGTATTTTACACACAGATAAACTCAACAAACAACGGATAATTATCTCATATCAACATACAGTAGTAAATGTCTGGAGGCATTCCATGTGCATGAGAAACATGTTTTAAAGTTTAAATAGGAATCTAGGACCTAACAAACACTAAAGCTCTCTCACTGTGCAGGCACCTGAATTCTGATCTTGCCAGATGAAAGGAGTCAAGATGATAGTAATAAAAACTTGTGCTAATTATTTACCCTATGTCATTTATATGCTAACTGGCTATGTCAGTGTATGTTTCTTGAAAAAAGAAAAATCAGAGAGATAAACATTCTTTATGATCAAAACTAGCGATGGGCCAAAGATAGTGGACCAGTACCAGAAGAATTTTGCGTTCGTCCTCATTGGTCTCCGTCCTCGCATATGTTCGGTTAGCCTGGGGACTGACAGATGTCTCATACGAAGGTACCATGGGAGACCCAGATCGATCCAGTGACAAGTTAGTGATGCTGGCTGATCTGGAAATAAAAACACAAAGTGAAAACACAGTTAGAAATTTGTCATCAATCCATTCATTTTTAGGTAAATGCTTATTTGCCAATGTTAAGGGTACTTGTAAAAGTAGTTCTGATGGCTATGTATGATGTTATCATTGGGGAAACCTGGGAGAATAGCATCCAGAAATTCTCCCAGTGGTCAGCAAACTGCAGCTCGCGAGCCACATGCGACTCGAGAGCTGTGGTTTGTTGCTCTGTTGACTAATGAGTCTGCCAACCACTGACCTAGACTCTCGATTCCAATAATTACAGGCTGTTGTTGTTCCTTGTGATTAAACCCAGTGGATGGCAAACTCATTAGTCAACAGAGCGGCAAATCCGAATGTGGCTCGTGAGTTGCAGTTTGCCGACCACTGCTCTATACTATATTTCTAACTTCTATGTTAGTCTAAAATTATTACAAGATAAATTTAAAGACAGCCATTATGGAAAGATTACAGGAAAACAATTATAAATGTAGTTCATACATCAGTAACATTTGAAAGGAAATAGATATAAACTCTTCTTATTAAAATACTGAAAACTAGTATTTTTATTTAACTGAGAAATATAAAGAATCACAGTCTAAATGCAGAAGTAATCTTGCAGATCAGGGATAGGAAAACATGGCCCACAGGCCAATTAGTTTTTGCATAAAAACTATTTTTAAGTGAAATAACTATGTTTTTAGCTAACCATCACTAATGTTCTGATGACAGAGAACATTAACTTTGAACCACAACTAAGCAAAATGTTATCCCCCCAGAAAGAATTCCTTTCTTCTCATTAGTAGACCTATATTAAAAATATTGTCCTCAATTACTACATTTTTAATTTAATCAATAAAAAATGAGTGAAATTTGTTTCCTCTCTTTTTGTATGAGTATTCACAGAATATCCTTAATTTTGCTTCTTGGCAAAGTTACCAAATAATTGACTTGTAAGTGGAGTATCAATAGCACAAAACAAGTTTTTATAAAAAAAAATTTAGCTAGAAATTTAGTTAGCTTTTACATAGAAAAAAACAAAACTCAATTTTTGCTTCCATATAAAGAATAAAAAGCAGAAGCTTTTATGGTGTAGTAGACACTATATACTCATTCAGTAGTGTCTACTGAATATGTATCTTCCCTCATTTAATCCTCACAGCACTCTCTGGAGTAAATACTACTAGATTCATTCTACAGATTTAAAAAATGAAGAATCAGAGAGTAATTTATCTACAGTAACTCAGCTAATAAATAACAGGGCTACCATTCAAAACTAGGTCTCACTTGAACCAGCTTAAAGATAAAAATACTTTTAAAATAATTTTTAAAATTATGCACAGGTTTATAACAGCTTTAATAAAAAGTCATTCTTAATGGTTAACAAGAAACCACTGAGCCCGGCTGAGCATTGAACTATGACCAGAAGGTCACTGTTCAGTTCTGGCGAGGGCACATGCCTGGGCTGCGGGCTCAAGGCAGTCGATCAATGATTCTTTCTCATCATTGATGTTTCTATCTCTCTTACTCTACATTTTTCTCTGAAATCAATAAAAAATAAAAAAAGAAACCACTGATGTCAAATAAAAAAATATATAAGCAAGATTTTTTTTTTACTTTTTTTTTTTATTAAATCCTCACCTGAGGATATTTTTCCTCAGATTTTTAGAAAGAGTGGAATCGAGGGGGAGAGAGATAGAGAGAAAACACTGATGTGAGAGAAAGACATTGATCGGCTGCCTCCCACACGGACCAGGGCTTGGGGATGGAGCCTGCAACTGAGAAATGTGCCCTTGACTAGAATCAAACCAGGGACCCTTCAGTCCTCAGGCTGACACTTTATCCTCTGAGCCAAACTGGCTAGGGCTATAAGCAAGATTTTTTAAATAATCAGTTATTCATTTCTAATCTTTTTTTTTTTAGTGAAAATTGGCCACTGTCTTATTCAATTAATTAAAATCTCTTTTCCAATGTGTGCATTGCCCATGCATTCTGCTTCTCTAACAATCTAACCATCCCTACACATATTCTGATATAGTGACAAGAATAACTTTGAAAATCAGTCAGGTTTGTTGTCAAACATTCTAATAAGTAGTCTCAATAGTAAGAATGCTGACTAAAATTTTACTTAGAGGTAGTACTCACTGACTAAATTACATCTTTCTTAAAGACTTACATCAATCTTAGCATTAATTCAAAGCACATGGAGACAGCTCTCTCCTTCCCAGGCTCCTTTTCTGTTCCTCTTTACTGCCCCACTCAGTCTTTGGTCCTTATTTCCTCCCTTCCCACTCTCACTCTTTTGATGATCTCCATCCTGGTTCATTGCTTTAAATACCAAGTTTATGTCTCCTGCTTGCAGCTCTCTCCTGAACTATTTCACATCTCACGTGGACGTCAAGAAGGCATCTCAAATTCAGCATGTCTAAAACCAAACTGTTCCTCCCAGTCTTCCCCATCTCAGTAAATGACAATTCCATCATCCCCACCACTCAGGCTAAACACCTGAGTCATATTTTATCTCCAATTATTTAGTAAGTCCTATCAGCACTACAACCAAAGTATATCTAGAATATGACCAGCCACGCCCACTACTCCTGTTCTCTTGTCTGGATTACTGCACCAGATAGAAGAGGAGGGCACTGGTTCCAAGATCTGAAGCCAATGGAAAACGGTAGAAATAATCATTCAGACAGTGAGAGCTGACTATCAAAAAGGAAATGATAGTTTAATTCAGATTTTAGAGCTAAGAAAGTGTGTAGCAATCAACCCTGCCCATGTTTTTCTGTTTGTTCTTCTCATTCCTATGAAAAGAAGGAAAACCAGACACAGAACACAGCGTTTTCACTTGGCAGCTTACCTATTTCGAGCAGGAGATTTCCCAGCATCCTCTTGCACAGATACAAGTCTTGTTGTAAGAGAAGTATTTGAGGAATCTGGATGAATCAAACTATAAATAAAAAGGAAAAACTTGAATGATTTGGAACAGTAACAAACTAATCCAATGTCTATGAAATGCTTCAACACTGAAAACCAGATTGTCTTCCACTGTAATAATGAGACTCTGGGCCATTTTTCGTTTCCTTCCTTTAACTAAAGTGGGAAGAGAATGGTTTTTATAGTAAGTATATCAAATGCCAAAAGACTGATAATAGAATGTATTAAGTATATGGAATGCCATTAAAATAATAAATTGGTTGGATAGCTACTTAGAAAACTCCTTGTCACATGAATAATACAATACTGAAGGGACTTAGGGGGGAAATCCTGAGCTCGAATATCTTATTCTCGGTCGCCATTACCCACTGGAATAGCACTCCAGAGCCAGACAAGCCTAGGTCCAAGTGCAGGCTCTACCTCCAACTACCCTGTTTCACCGAAAATAAGACAGTATCTTATATTAATTTTTGCTCCCAAAGATGCACTAGGTCTTATTTTCAGGGGATGTATTATGTTTCCATGAAGTAGGTCTTATTTTCGGAGGATGTCTTATTTTCAGGGAAACACGGTAGCTATGTGACCTTGAGTACCCTGCACCATCTCTCTGAACCTCAGCATCTACATCTGTCAAGAGGAGAACGTAGTGTCTACTGCAGAGATATGATGACTAAAAAAGAGTGAACATTAACAATGAGCACAAAACCTAAAATTATCTCACCTTTAACATCTATCCTACATCTCTCAGGATGCTTTCAAACCTGGCTTATTAAATTGCATTGCTAATTCTGGGTTCACACAACAGGGCCAGGTACAACTAAAAGACATTATAACTAAAGTGAGCAAGAACTAAAGAATTCCTACACTTTGTTTTATTAAATGTAGAATCAATCTTTACATGAAACATATAAAGAATCATGATGGCCCACCTGGCATGGCTCAGTGGATGAGCATTAGCCTGTGAAACCGGAGGTCAGAGTTCAATTTCCGGTCAGGGCACATTGCCCGGGTTGCAGGCTCGATCCCCAGTGTGGGGTGTGCAGGAGACAGCCAATCAATGATTCTCTCTCATCATTGATGTTTCTATTTCTCTCTCCCTCTCCCTTCCTCTCTGAAATCAACAAATATTAAATATATATGTATTAAAAAAAAATCATGATGCCACAAAGACCAATGCACCGTGGAGCAATCTGAGAGAACGTTACCACTGACTTTCAAGTGCTGGTGTTTCCAATGCCGCCCCCTCCCTGCCTTCCATGAAACTACCTCTGTAATGTCCTTATTTGTCTCCTCCTTTTCTTTAAGTTCACCATTGTTGGTATCCCTCCACAATGTGCTTATTCTGTGTATATTTTAACATTATGTAAATAATCACTGGATATAAATGTGACTTTCTTTTCTACTCTACATTATGTCCCTGAGGTACATGTATGTGGAATGTAGCTATAATTCATTCATTTTGACAACTGCTTAAATTCATTGGTTACATACTAATTCCTCATTCCCTTAAGCGGCAATCAATATAATAACCACTAATCAGAAAGATATTAGTTAAAACTCTAAGCTCTTTAGCATGGCCTCATTGGTATTATGCATAAGAAAACAATTTAGCTAAAGAAAACAATCAGAAACTAATGAATCTAGCATTCTAATTCATACAATTCCAGATAACTCCCAAGAAAAAGTTGGTAACTTCCTCCACTGCCAGGCAGTGTGGCATAGACAGATGGAAAAACATTTGAAATATTGTGACTATAAATCTTATGAACATTCTCATTAGAAGACTACAACAGAAATTATTGACCTAAACTTCTATTGTCTACTCAACAAATATTATCCAGATCATACATAGGTCTCATACTGTCCTTGGTGTCAGGGACAGAACAGTGAATGAGTAAAATATAAAATCTCTCCTCTTGACATTTTAATTAGTCCTTATAATCACTGTCCATAAACACCCTCTGTGATCCTTGTGGAGACAAGCCAAACAAAAAGAGTAAAATGGGGAATATGCAGGAAACAATCCAAAGTGCTTTTAGTTAACAATTCAAAGAAGTTAATGTTCACTAAAAGCACCACAGGGCACAAGACTATCGGTGTTTCTCAAATATAAGATTGTATTTAAGCGACAGTACCTTTGCCAGGCAAAATCATCCTCTAAAAATATGTTGCGACTGGCTTTTCTACTCCCAACAGGTGTTCGGGGCTCACCAGGATCAAGTACAGACAGCGAGGCAGCAGAATCTGAAAGAGCACTCAAGTCTTCCCCAATGGAATTACTGTCCGTGGAGTGCGCGTAACTTAAGGCTATTTTTCTACAGTATGTGCAAGCTCGGAGGTCCCCTAGAAAGAAAAAGAAAAAAATCAAGTAACAACAATGTATTACTTAACAGGAGTATTAAATCTTTGGGTCAATAGTTAATCTAATAAAAGGGAAATGTCTTCTAGTAAGGACCAAAACATATTTTTAACAAAGTAAAATAGTTCTTTTAGCTCAGTTAAATATTTTAAAAACCATCACCATGATAAATTCATTCAAGTATACAAATTACCTCAAGTATTTATAACAAGTTAAGAAAATATCACTCAATAATAGTAGATAGAAAACTCTGAATAAAAGTATTTTTCAAGGTTCAAAAAGTAAAATGAGAGACAGAAGGTTCAAGAAAAGAGAATTTAAATAAAGTAAATAAACCAACACAAATGGAAATAACATATTTTCCATAGGCAAAAGGTAAGGAAGAAACAAACGTTACTTGGGTCTCAATATAGTGTGAAGCCCTGAAGAGTAGCCTCCACAAGGGGGCATTGCTTTAAAACAAATAATAGGAAATCTGGAGAAGCGGGATAGTTAAGAAAATGCTTCGAGTGAAAGTTAGAATGGAAATAAAATATTCTAGGGAGGACAAACAACTAGGTTACTTAATACTTTTAAATGTTGTAATTTCATTTAGGGTTCAGTTCTGCCCAAATGTAAGTTTTCATTTCTACTGTTTTTCTGTAACAATTATTTGTGATATTCTACATTTTAGTACAATAAAAAAGGAGGTGAGATAATTAAAATTTGCAAGTAACATGTTATTTAATAATTCAGCCTTAAATTTTTTTTAGCATTAACATTAGAAAAGTGCTACAGTACAACAAAAAGATTTCTTACAGTCAACTTTTACCATAATTACTACCAAGTATAATTTATTTCATTTTATTTTTTCATTTTAAGACTATTAATATAATACTCAATTTTATTAAATTATGGATGTATTTTAAGCAAAATGTTAATAATGCTTATTTGTAATATTTTGTTATGATAGTCCTAGAAAATTGACACATAAGCCATATTAAGATGACAGGATTTTATCCTAAGGGTAATGGGATTTCTGAAAGGGTTTTAGGCAGAGGAATACTCTGACATGATCAAATTTGCATTTAACTTAATTAAGAATACCAGCTTGAGTATGGAAAATGAATTACAGGTAAGAAAAAAACTAATGGTAAAAAAATCTTTTTAAAGGCAACAGCCATAATCTGGATGAAAGATAATTCAGGTCTAAAACTTTGTAGCAGTTTAAGTGAAAAAAGAATTAAATAAAGCTAAAGGAAAATCTGCATAGTAATAAAAATAACATGAGATACTTAGAGTGTTTTCATTTGGGTACTGTCTGCCCACTTTCCACTTTCAAAAACCACTGTATAAATTCACACACCATGGTTTAGTTTTTCCTGCTTCAACAAGTAATTAAAACTTCTACATTGCTAAAACTATGAAAGAATGAGAGATGTAATTTACTAAAGCACAGTCATATGCTCAAAGAAAATCTGTATTTTGTAAAATGAAAACTCTCACAGTAATATAAACTCGTAAGTAACCTTCTCTAACCACCTGTGTAATAAACGTGAATGCCCTTAGGGGTTTTGATAGCATCTATGATACGCTGTCTGCTACTCTATTTATTTATAAACAGCCCCATCTACTTTGTTATTCCACCGTGAAGCCTTTAGAAGCAAAGCTGTGTCTCTCTGACCTCTGCGTTCTCCACGGCTCACACATTAAAATAAAAATCAGCTTAATATCAGTCTGTATTATAACTATTTTATACTTATGTTTAAAAGTTGTAAGACTGTTAATAAAAAGCATTTACCTGTATAGCCCATAAATTTTCCCGGGATTTCCTGATTACAGCAGCGACTGCAGAAAATCTGCCCACACAGTCGGCAGTGGTGTCTGCGCCTGAAGGTTGTGAACTTCTCACTGCAGTCATAGCACTCCTTACACTGGCTGTCTGGCATCCAGTACTGCTTCAGGTCACTGTCCTGCAACAGAACAGGTGAGGGCTTCTTGAAAATACTGAGGAAGATTCAATAGCAGATGCAATGCTAATCAAAATTTTATGCAGCTTCTCTTGCAGAAGTTGGAAAGCTATTCCTAGAACCCATATGGAAATGGAAAGAGCCTACCTGTCCATGAGCCTCTTGAACAGAACTGAAGGACTTACACGGCCAGCCATGAAGGCTTTTTCTAAGGCTACAATAACTTTAGAGTATTAGTTCAAGAATAGAAAAGCAATGAGGCTATGGAGCAGGAAAGACATCCTCACACACCTACACACGGACTTGATGAGACGTACAATGCATTCAGTGAAGGACGGTCTTTTCAAACACGATGCTGGCCCCGCTGGACAGCAATGAGGAAAAAAAAGGAATTTGACCCCTAAACTTCACACAAATAATAAAGCTGTTTTTGTGTTTTGAACAGAACAGAAAAGAACATCTAACTATAAAGAGGGGGAAGTGACAAAGTACTAACTGAACTGGATTTCAAGGACATGATGTCGTTTTCAGTGAGTATGGCAAGAACCCACACACGGGCTTAATAAGTAATCTTCCGAAGCCCTTAGACCAATCGTACCTGGCTCTTCCCCTCCATGATCTCCTTGAGGCGTTTCAATACTGTGCTGAGGCTCCGAAGCTGGACGGCTGCCCGAGGGTCATGACCTCCAAAGGTGGGCTCTGCTTTCCTTCTTGTTTCTGAGTCAGAGTAACCAACAGAATAAGAAGAACCTTGTAAACAGTCTTCTGTGTCTATGCAAAGCAAGGTCTACATGTGACGCGCAGTGCCTCATATTATCTATAATAACCTCTAACAATAAAAGCGTAACATGCTAATTAGACCGGACATCCTTCCGGGCGACCTTCCGGATGCAGCCGGGGCTGCGAGGGAAGCCCAGGCCCCGGTGCCTGCTGGCAGCTGGCGGGAAGCCCCGGTCCCGGGGGCCAGAGGGAAGCTGTTGGCAGCAGCCAGAAGGAAGGGCTACATTTGCACGGATTTCATGCATTGGGCCTCTAGTTAGTATATACGTATGTTCTCACAGCCAATGATATGGGTTGAGTTAAAACTAGTCTTTCTAAAGAAATGTGTAAGAGGCGTTCAAAGTGTTTCTGTCAAGGGTGTTTTTATATTATTATCTAAAACACTACTTCCCAAGCAAGGAAGGCTGCCTACGAGAAGCACTGTCTGAGAGCACGGGTGGTTTTGGGGCCTGGGGTGGGAAACTTGCTTACATGGCCCCAAATTCATTAGTGATTTCCTGGGCCCTTTGGTCCCAAGACATAGTAAACAGCAGCTAGAGACTGAGCAGAGGAGAAAGCAATCCCAGTGAGTTACCCCAGCTTAGTCTCTCCAGTTAAACAGCAACGGCCCAGCCAGCACGGCTCAGCGGTGGAGTGCTGACCTATGAACCTGGGGGTCAGGGTTTGATTTCCGGTCAGGGCACATGCCCAGGTTGCGGGCTAGATCCCCAGTGGGGTGTGTGCAAGAGGCAGCCGATCAATGATTCTTTCTCATCATTCATGTTTCTATTTCTCTTTCCCTTCTCCCTTCCTCTCTGAAATCAATAAAAATATGTTTTAAATTATTTAAAAACAACAACACAACAACAGGGGTGAGCAGGTCAGTTCATCTGCAGACCACGTATCCGAAGTCTCACAGCAGATGCTCAGAGAGGATTTGAACAGCCCAATCCCAAAGAGCCTGACAGACTTCAAACATCCAGGATGGCCCCTTACCCACAGACCTTCCTTCACCAGTGTCCAGGCAGATTGCCACTGCCGGAGGATTACCGGATGCTGAGCCCCCCTTTCTGCTACCTCCTGCCTCCACAGCTCCAAACTGGAGGGCACCACTTACACTTACAACAGCACCACCAGAGCCAGGCCTGTCAGTGCCAAAGTCCAGTCCCAGGCCCGGGGCCAGGATGGGTGTGGCCGCCAAAGCTGTCATTTTATTCCTTTTTATTTTAGAGCAGGATCGCTGGTCCTGGCTCTGGCAGCTATAAGGCTAAGGATGAAATGGAGGTGGCTTGAGAAAAAGAATGAGCATGCCTATTAATTTGAACTTATTAACCTAATAATCTTGACAAAGTAAGATGGAAAATGCCCATGCTACATCTCTCTCTAACTCACTTATTTGCTTGATTTGTTTTAGGTGTGCTTTGAGTTAGTAGGAAAAAAGGATTACCATAAATGAAAGGTCCATATATAAATCCAAATGGACAAAGAATGTTCCTAGATAATTTAAATACAGAAATAATTAGCCAAGCAGTACCTATATTAGAAAACTTTTTTCTTTCTAGAAATAATAATGTGCTAATTTCAGCAGATATCTGTGTTGTTACTGCAATAAAAATGTCTGAGTCTGAACCCGGGCTGGGTAGCTCAGTTGATTGGAGTGCTATCCCGATATGCTAAGGTTGCAATTTCAATTCTCAGTCAGGGCACATGTAAGAATCAACCCCTGAATGCAGAAATGGGTGGAATAGCAAACCAATGTTTCTCTCTCTTCCTCTTTCTTTAAATCAATCAATAAATTTTTTTTTAAAGATTCTTGGGGGGGGGGAAATATGAGTATTAGAATGATCACTTTTTTTTTAGTATCACAACATAAAGCAACTTCCATGATGTATTAGTTGAAAGAGAGACAGATGAAGCTGTTAGAATCATATGGTTATGGTCTCATGCACAGGCAACAAACAATTAATGGTGAAGTCCCTTGCGTTTAGGCAGTGAGGAGTGTAAGAGAGGGCTAACGCATCGGCCACTAGAGAAGGAACAGCAGGTGTGTTCTGAAGCCCAGAGAACCAGAGCGCTCCGATGAAGGTGAAAGCCCTGAGGGAAGCTGGTCTAGCAGTCTGCCAGGAGGTAAGCCATCTTAGCAGCACCTCCTGTAAAGCCAGGATGAGAGAATAAACGGTTCTCCTTGGGCATGGAGCTAGTACATTGTGGAACGACAGCCTTGTAACAGGAGGAGGAACTTGGCTGGTCAGACGGTCCCAGGTTTCTGAGCCCCTAGCGCAGCGGTCGCCAACAGGTGGTCCTCGGACCGCTGGTGGTCCGGGAGGCCCGGAAGGTGGGTGGCCGCCGCTCTAGCGGGTAAGGCAGATAACAGAACCAATGCACCTGGTACAAAACAGTAAGGCATGGTGGGGACTGCAGCAAACCAGACGCCACAGGCTCTACCTACTGACATTTAAATTCAAGTTTATCAAAACACCAAAGCAAGATTTGGCAGGCTGTCAGTTTGTCACCCCTAAAACATTAGATTCTAGTCGGACCCCTCAGTTTTACAAATGAAGATATCCTGTGCTTATTCAGCTTAGGCTTTAGTCAAAAGCGCTTCCTCACCAAGAACAGGGGTGCTGCGTGGTCAGCTTCGAGAGCTAAGGGGGTTTACTGGTTAGAGGCTAAAGCGGGGAGTCTTCCCTTCCCTTCCTGAGGTCACAGGAGAGCTTCATTCTCCTCTCCCCCTTCCGCCTTGCCTGCTCCCTCCAATGGCTGCCGTGACCAGCCAGCGGTCTGGTCCTTGGAGAGAAACTTCTGCTTGGTTTCCCCTCCTCCTGTCCCACCTGAAGGTTCTAAGCCAAGTCCCAATCGGCAATAGAACGTCCTCCAGACAGCCCCATTACCCGCACCTGCCTGCATCTCACCGCAGGATCTCATGGAGGATCTGACACTCAGACACCTGGTTTCCAGTGCTGCGCCCTTCTCCTCTGGTATGCCCCCTCTCACTGCCTTTCTTCTGTCGCCTTGAGTTGGGTTTACAAACCACTTCACTGAGTTTAGTAATCCAACAAAAATAAAGCATAAAACAGCTCACTTTATCTATAGCCCCTCGATTCAGGACTGATTCCCAGCCTGTACCCATCAGAAAAGCGGGAAAGTGAATGAGATGACGATGGAGTAGCCCGGGATGGACAGCATACAGGCGAGAGCAGCTCAGCTTGTCCAGCCACACGGACAGTGTGCACCCCAAAGACAGAAGCCAAGAGCCCGTGCAGCTCATGAATGGAGTTGCAGTTCTGCAGCCGAGGCATGCACACCACATGACGCGGGCCATCCCACGGACAGATGCAGGCTCATTCACCAAGCTATAACTGACCTGTGTTCTCCTGGGGGTGTGGCAAACTGTTCTCTGCTGAAACCCAAGCAAGTAATTAATCAAAAAACAGTCAGGAGGTTTCGGCCCAGCCTCAGTTAACGTTTAATAAAATGTTTAAGAAATTACTTTAGGTATCTACAAATTCTTTCCCTATCTAGGCCACAGTCTCATTAATTCTGAAGTGCACCTGACTATGGCAAACAGCAGAAAAGTTAAGTCAGAAACAACCTGGGAAACAATGGCTGGGGAAAATCCAATGCGGAGAGAGGAAGTGAGAAGCTGTCCTACCTAATACTGCGGAAGACCGCCGCTGGAGTTCCTCATTGAGCTGCTTCTTATAGGGCGCAGGGGACCTCGCCGGCTGCGCTCTGGAAGGGAGCTGAGGGCTGGCCCAGCCTCCACTCGGCGCCTGCTGCTCGCTCTGGCCCCCGTCGGCTCTCTCTGCGGCAAAGGAGAGCGTGGCGTTACTTTGAGAAACTAACGTCAGAGCTCAGCAAAGAGAAGGAAGTAGGGGAAATCTTTCAAGAAGGAATGTATATATGTATTACAAGCATCATTAAAAAGTAGGATTATTAAAAAATCCAAAGAAGTGGCAAAATTACAAGGCAATATTCACATCCTGATTATATGTGATCTTCAGTTTGTTTCACTTTTCATTAGAAATATCTTGACCATATTAAAGAAAACAGAATGCAAGCTTCACACAAAGGCATAGATTTCTGAGGGGATCTGTTTTGTTTATGGGATAGATCAGATCCCTTGTGCTATTAAACAGTACCCAGTGGATAGTAGGTGATCAATAAACATTTGCTAACTAAAAAGATTGTTATCTTATGATGACTAACTATAATGTGGTCTCCTGAAGGAATCTGGGAACAAAAAAAAGGACATTAGGCAAAAACTGAAGAAATATGAGTAAAATACATACTTTAATTAATAATGTATCAATAATTATTCACTTATTAATTTTAATAATGTATCATACTAACGATACTAATGTAAGATGTTAATAATAAGAGAAACTGGGAGTGAGGCATATGAGAACTCTGGACTCTTTTCCTCACTTTTCTGTAAATCGCTCTGCACTGTGAGTGAGTGCAAGCAGGACCAGCGCCATCAGCGCGTGGGAGCAACGGGGGCAGGAGTGAGGCTGCCAGCTGGCAGGGGAGTGGGGGCCCCGGAGGGGGGCCTGGCAGGGGCATGGAGGATGGGCCGGGACCTGCCCCTGTGCCCACCGCAGCCTGGAGGCCCACAGTGCCTTTCAAGGTGCACGAATTTGTGCACTGGGCCCCTAGTAAGTAATAATGGCCATATGAAAAGAAATTTTGTGTAGAAAGGAAGATAAGGTAAACTTTAAAATCAAACAGCAATTCATGAGAAATGAAATGCTTTTAAAAATGGGTGAAGAGGTTTACACTTTTGGATGTAATTAAATACCAATTTTAAGATTTAGTCCTAAGGTGGCATTATATAAAAGTAAATACATTAGTAAATAAATAATTGTGGGGTCTCATTATGTTATAGAAACTGAAAAATTCTAGCTTTCTCTTAGGCAGTAAATCTGTGACCTATGATTAAAGCTCTCTCCTTGTTAATAATTTACCCTCTTGCAAAGACACAAGATGAAACCTGAACAAGAGAATTTCAGAGAACCAAAATTGCAGGTTCTCTGATCTTTAAGAATAAGTCTTACCTTTGTTAAATCGAAAGAGATTTACAAAAGAACTATACGCTGATTTAAAAGGAGGCTCGTCCTGATCAGGAGTCAAAGGTTTAAAGTGTGTGAGATGCGAGGGGCTTGTCGGAGATCGAGGCAGGTCATTGGCAGGGTCCAATGTTGGGGACGTCTTATCATCTGTGGCCATTTCATGGGTCTAAAAATGAAACAAAGAAACACCAAGATATAAGGGTCCTCAGGAAGCCCAAGCATTAATTACAGAGAGCATCCCTAAATATCTGAAAATTCAGGCTATAAAGACCAAAGAATAAATAAATCACATAGCTTAGCACAAATTACAAATTAAGGCTTGAAAACTCTAGGATCTAGATCATAAATAAGTCTCAATCACCTAAAATCATGATTATATAGCCAATCTAATTTCAACATTGCTATTCAAATTACAGAAATTATCAAAAGTACTTAAAAATTAGAAATAGGACATAAATGTGAACAGGTAAAAAGAAATAAAATGCATTTTTATATAGTTTATCTTTTTCATTTTTAAATTTTTTGGAAAGTGAGATATTTGATAGCTTTTTTAAGTTATGTGGGGGAAACAGTTTTACATAAGCATATAAATTCCTCAAAACTTTATTTGACTCACTTCAATTTTTTTCTTTTAAAAGCTATAAAGGGTAGCCCTAGCCAGCTTGGCTCAGTGGATAGAGCGTCAGCCTGCGGACTAGGGTCCCAGGTTTGATTCCGGCCAAGGGCATATGCCTGGGTTATGAGCTCCATCTCAGTAGGGGGCTTACAGGAGGCAGCTGATCAGTGATTCTCCCTCATCAATGATGTTTCTATCTCTCTCCCTTCTCCCTTCTTCTCTGAAATCAATAAAGAAATATATTTTAAGTAAATAAATAAAAACTATAAAGGGTAAATATCTCCAAGAAAATGAAATAATCATCCCATAATGACACTTCAAAAAACCTCAGCCCTCGCTGGTTTGGCTCAGTGGAGAGTGTCGGCCTTCGGACTACAGGGTCCCATCAAGGGCACATGCCCAGGTTGCGGGCTCGATCCCCAGTAGGGGGCATGCAGAAGGCAGCCAATCAATGATTCTCTTTCATCATTGATGTTTCTCCCTCTCCCTTCCTCTCTGAAATCAATAAAAATCTTTTTTAAAAGAAAACAACTCAAAAACGACCTCAAGCTATGCCTCCACACCTTGGGACTAACCAAGTCAACAAACTGTTCCCCATCACCTTCCTCCCAGGCACTAACCAAAATTCCCAGTTACACCGAAGCAGTGAAGGTAACCACGTCACCAGATGGAAGTTACAGAAAAGCACTGGTGTCTAATTTCTGCTATATGATTAATACTTCACATACAAGAGAAGATCCATCAACTATGCATAACTCTAGTCATTAAAGTGCTGTAGTTTTGTCATCTAATTTAAACTTTACAAAGAGAACATTATACTCATACATTATACTATACATTATTATACTATATGTTACAGATCTGGTGCACAAGATTCATTCACTGGGCAGGGGAGGAGGGGTGTCCCTCAGCCCAGCCTGCACCCTCTCCAATGTAACATCCCTCGGGGATGTCCGACTGCCCGTTTAGGCCCAGGCAGTCGGACCTAAACCAGCAGTCGAACATCCCTCTCACAATCCAGGACTGCTGGCTCCCAACCACCTGCCTGCCTGCCTGCCTGATTGCCCCTAACTGCTTCTGCCTGCCGGCCTAATCACCTCCTAACTACTCTCCTGCCAGCCTGATCAACACCTAATTGCTCCCCTGCCAGCCTGAGTGCCCCCAACTGCCCTCCCCTGCCAGCCTGAATGCCCCCAACTGCCCTCCCCTGCAGGCCTGGTCATCCCCAAATACCCTCCTCTGCTGGCCCGGTCACCCCTAAATGCCAGCCTGGTCATCCCTAACTGCTCTCCTCTGCCGGCCCAATCACCTCCAACTGCCCACCCCTGCTGGCCTGCTCGCCCACAACTGCCCTCCCCTGCCAACCATCTTGTGGTTACCATCTTGTGATCACATGGGGGTGGCCATCTTGTGTGAGGGCATGATGGTCAATTTGCATATTACCTCTTTATTATATAGGATAGGATAAAATGTTTTCACTTTCAAAATCATATTTACCATCTCATTTAATTGTTACAAAAATCCTGAAAGTTGCACAGAACTTGCCTTACTACTGTATTTTACCTGTGAGGGAACTGGTGTACACTGAGCCTAAAGCAACTTTCCTGAGTCACACAACTGGTCAGTGGAAGAGCTGTGGCCAGAGCCCAGGTTTCAGCTCAGAGTACTTCTTCAGAGCAAAGCGGCTTGTGTAGCTCCACACAGGCTTCCAAAGCTAGCCTATCTGGATTCTAATTCCGCAAGATGTTGCCTGATTAATAATTTACTTAATAAATTAAACAAAACAGAACTGAAACCACTGACTTGAACGGAATTTTGGCAGTAAATGTTTATTGGAATGGAGAGCGCAGAAAAGGAAAGGAGGAAGAGGAAGAGGAGGAGGGAGAGAAGAGTGGGGAGGGGAGGGGGAAGGAACCTCTCTATCATCATCTTCTACTGGGAAGCCCAGTCAGCAATACTTTGGAGTGTCGTGACAATCCTTATTTTCCAATAAAGGGTTAGTAAACCAGCTGGAGATGGATCAAATGTAAATTTCAAAAAACAGGGAGGTGTAAATACATGGAAAGAAAGAATAATGTAATGGCAATATGCCTCGGGCCTCGGAAATCAGCCTGCATTCATTCTACTTTGACAAAAGTAACATCAGAAGCAGAGTTAGCAATCTGCCCAGAGTCCTAGCATTAAAGAGTCACCCACTCTTGTCCTAGCTGATTTGGCTCGGTAGATAGTGTTCCTCTGACTGAAAAGGTCCCAGGTTCGATTCCAGTCAGGAGCACATGCCCAGGTTGTAGGCTCTATCCCCAGTAAGCAGCTAATCAATGATTCTCATCATTGATGTTTCTATCTCTCTCCCTCTCCCTTCCTCTATGAAATCAATAAAAATATTTTTTAAAAGAGTCACCCACTCTTTAATAGGCTATAGAAGTGTGAGGATAAAAATTACCATGAGCCAAAACCGGTTTGGCTCAGTAGATAGAGCGTCGGCCTGCGGACTGCAAGTTCCCAGGTTCAATTCCGGTCAGGGACATGTACCTTGGTTGCCGGCACATCTGCAGTAGGGGGTGTGCAAGAGGCAGCTGATCGATGATTCTCTCCCTCTCTCATCGACGTTTCTAACCCTATCCCTCTCTCTTCCTCTCTGTAAAAAATCAATAAAATACATTTTTTTTAAAAATTACCATGAAAACACTCCTCAAATGTAGTATCTAAAACATAAATACAGCCATATATAGTTCATTTAAAAACCACATACTGGCATCAGGATTCTGGGGGAAATAAAAAAACACCAACCTTACAACTCTTATTCTCTGGTAGCTTAACTGTCTCCGAAACAAACTGGGACTCTTTCCCGACTGATAGGAAATTGAAAGCCTTAACCTATTCATCCATATATCACCAGACTTGCTTTGCCCCTGCTCATTTGAAGACTGCTGTTGATTACGTACAGACCCACTCCACACTCTCTCCCTGCTGAAGCCAAGCCGAAAGCTAATCAGGTATTAAATGTAGAAAATAAACCCAACCTGCCAGCCAAGGTCAAAATTTCTGCAGATGAAAAAGATCCAAACATCAGTCAAGTCATTTCTAAGTATTTTTTAAATTTTTAAAAACTTGGTTAGAGAGAGAGAAATTTGTTGTTCCACTTATTTGTGCTTTCAATGGTTGATTTTAAAAATATATATATTTTATTGATTTTTCACAGAGAAGAAGGTAGAGAGAGGGACAGAGTTTGAAACATCAATGAGAGATAAACATCGACCAGGTGCCTCTTGCACACTCCCTACTGGGGATGTGCCCGCAACCAAGGTACATGCCCTTGACCAGAATCGAACCCGGGACCTTTCAGTCCGCAGACCGATGCTCTACCACTGAGCCAAAATGGTTTCGGCAATGGTTGCTTCTTGTATGCGCCCTGACCAGGGATGGAATCCGGCGGCGCTCCAACCCACTGAGCAATCCGGCCGGGGCTTCTAAGTACCGTAATCTTTTCAGAACATATCTAATCATATAGGACAACTGAACATCAGACACGTTCCTCTTCGTCAACAACGATTTTCTGTTGCTGCTGTTGTTCAACTTGTGATCGCCATGCCAACCCAAACACCGAAGGAAAACCACAAGGCGATCCATGCCACCCTCCCCAGAAGGAAAAGGTGGGGAGGACTCAGGAAAGCGGCCTGGCTCCACATTAGTGGCTTAACCTGCTCCGCCTCCGCCCCAAACCCAAACCCACCGGCAAGGAAGAAACCAAGAATTATTTTTTCCCCCAAGAACCCCCATGGTGTGGGATTTTTTTTTTTTTTTGGAGTGTAAAAAAGTGAGACTCAAGTAACTCAGAAATAAGATTCAAATGAACCAGAAGTATAAGATGCAAATGCATCGGAAATAAGACAGTGCAAGGTACCAACCAACTGCCTATCAGTGCCTAGCGAGCCGACTTCACAACAGGGGCGCGCTGCACCCCCGCACGGCCGTGCAACGTATGCGGCGTCAGGTAAGCAGCTTGCTCTGCACAGAAGCCCGGCACTTCCCAAACTTCTGGACCGCCGTCAGGAAAGTCTCCGATGCATTAGACAGGAGAACCTTCACTCCAGGAGAAGCTTCACTCCTCGGAAAGGTCCGTCTCGTCCCGGCCTCAGCCTCCGGAGGGGAGCCGCCAGCAGCTGGGGAACCGCGCCTCCCCCGGAGCCGGGGCCGCGGCGGGGCCGGGGCGGCCGCGAAGGCAGAGGCGCTGAGCCCGGGACGGGCACCCCCGTCCGAACCCCCGCGGCCGCCCCGTCGGCAGCTCAGGAACTTTCTCCCCGGGTCCAGGGGTGCACCCCTGACGACGCAAACCCGGGGCCCTCCACCGCGGGCGGGGAACCGGGCCGGGCCCTCCACCGCGGGCTTCGGGGCGCGGGACGGGGAAGCAGGAACGTCCCGCCGTTTCCAGGGAAACCCCTTCGCGAGCGGCCCCGCCCGGCCCCCTCCGTCCTCACATGACCAGGGCCAGCCCGGGGATCGGGGGATCGGGGAGCCGGGAGCCGGGGAGCCGGGGATCGGGGAGCCGGGGAGCCGGGGAGCCGGGGATCGGGGAGCCGGGGAGCCGGGGAGCCGGGGAGCCGGGCAGCCGGCTGCCGGCGGGCACCGGTCCCCCGCCCGCCCCGGCCCGGCCCCGGCCGAGGCACCCCAGCTCGCCTCGCCCTCACTCCAGCCTTCCCCTCCGCTCGCACCCCGGAGCGCCCCCAAACCGGCCTTCCGCCCCTCTCCCAGCGCCCGCCCTTACCTGCCCCTCCCGCCCGGGCGGCCGCCGAGCCCTCCACCCAGCGCCGCTCCACCCCGCCGTCCGGGCGCGCAGGAAGCCGGCCTCGGGGCGCGGGGCCGCGGGACTCGGGCGGGCGGGCGGCCGCGGGCAGTGGCGGCAGGAAGCCCCGAGCAGCTTACATGATGGATGCGGCTCCTCGCTTCCCCCCGAGGCCCCGCCCCCTGTCTCTCCTCCCGTCCAATCGGCAGCCGCCCCGGCCGCCGGCCCCGCCCCCTCCGCCTCCCGGCGGTCGCGGCGCCGGGATCAGCTGTTCAGGCGGAGGGAGTCGAGCGCCGAGAGAGTCGTCCCGGACAGTTGGGCGGAGAGCGGGCGGCCTCCGCCTTCCTAGAGGCCGCCGGGGCGGCGGCGCACGTGAGCATCAGGCGCGCCCGGTCACCGGTTGGGGGCGGGCTGGACGGCGGCTGCCGGCTGTCGTGTGTGTGTGTGTGTGTGTGTGTGTGTGTGTGTGTGTGTGTGTGTGTGTGTGATGGTGCAGGCGTCCCTGCGCTCGGTGCTCTCCGGACTGCATTGACCTGTGCTAAGGAGAGCGCTTAGGTCTGTAGCCCAGACTGTTACGCTTGGACAGTCCTGGCTCTGCCCACAACTAGCCATGCGACTTAAACAAATGACTAGTTTATTTAGGCCCCAGACCTCTTATCCGTAAAGTAGGGCCGGTATAATAGGACCCACTTAACAGACTTTTTTTTTTTTAGAGGATTAACTGAAAAATGCACATAAAGCATTTGGCACAGTGGCTAACGCAGGGAGGGAAAGGGGACCGGCAGACCAAACCTGACAAGCTCAGGGGGGGCCAGCAGGACAGGTCTTACAAACTCAGAGGCCAAAAGTAACCATTAAAAAAAAATGCCTAACTGAAAGCAAGTCATGGTGGGTACTCACTCCTAGGGCTGTAGCTTCCTTGATTCCAGTCCATCTTTAAGGAAGCCTATCTTGTCTCTTTGCATCTGAAGTAACACACGTTTTGAAATGTCAAGAGTATTCTCCTTTTTCAGACCCCTCAGCACACAACCGCAGCAGCAGACCACAGAACCCGTCATTATCATGCCCCCTCCGCATAATGGACATGTTGTTTATTAACTATCCTCTCTCCATCGATGTAGAAGAAGTATGTGTGGCTTCATTTTACTTTTTTTGCATCCATTTCACATGCCTCCATCACTTTTTGAGCACTTCCTTTCTTTTTCCTTTTTTTTTTTAAGCATATTTTTATGTCAGAGGGGAAGGGAGAGGGAAAGAGAGATAGAAGCATCAATGATGAGAATCATTGATCAGCTGCCTCCTGCACACCCTACATTAGGGATCCAGCCTGCAACTGAGCATATTCAGTGAATGGGAATTGAACCATGAACTCCTGGTTGGTAGATCAATGCTTAACTATAAAGGACCAAATGGGAAGACACCTGGACATTGTTTAGATTGTTGCTGACTGGGCCCGGATATTGGCGAAGTCATGTCAGTTGCACTCCCGCCCTGGGAGTGCGGAGATGCTCTTAGTTCCTGGCTTGTGTTTGTCCCGGAGGAAGGAGTGGGTGGGACCTGGGTCCTCCCAGGCTCCTTGTTTTTCTGTGAAACCCCCTTGTGGATTGGAGAATAAATAGATGTGCTGCGTGGCTCAGAGCCTCTCCAGCAGAGGAAGTCTGCTGCCCTCCCAGCTCCCAGCTTAAAATCTGTCTCTGTGTCTTCTCTCTTTATTTCTATTATTTCTCAATCCCTGGCCGCCTCCCCTTAGAACCGGTTCGTTCATCTCTCTTTCCGTGCGGGACGCGGAAAAGGGAGATCCCCGCCACGTCAGGCACTTAACCACTGAGCCATGCAGGCCAGGCCACATCCTTACTTTATGGCCCTAAAATATACCAGATCTTCTTGGTCTTTGCCCCAGGCCTAGAATCAATCAGTTCTCAAAGGAGTCCTAGTTCCCTTTCATAAAGAATGCAAAGATGTTTTTTAAAAATCACGAAATTCAGCTCTGTCTAGGATACAATGAAATTGGCACTCTCTTGTGCTTCATGGGAAAACATAAATAAGTATATCTCTCTCAGAAAACGATTTGATGGGTCTGTTAAGCACCTTAAAAGTGTTTACACTTCTTGATCCAGCAGTTCCAACTCTAATCATCTGGCCAAAGAAACTGATCCAAGTGTAAAATTAAAGTATGTCTAAATATGCTTGTGACCGTTGTTTAAAACTGTAAAAATAAGTAAAAAGGAAATAAATTTTTAATCAACATAAACCCTATGAAAGTAATACAATCAAATAATGAACAATTATGCAGTCATCAAAAATTATGTTGGCAGCCGAAACCGGTTTGGGTCAGCGGTAGAGCGTCAGTCTGCGGACTGAAAGGTCCCGGGTTCGATTCCAGTCAAGGGCATGTACATTGGTTGCGGGCACATCCCCTATAGGGGTGTGCAAGAGGCAGCTGGTCGATGTTTCTCTCTGATCGACGTTTCTAGCTCTCTAGCTCTCTCCCTTCCTCTCTGTAAAATATCAATTAAAAAATATATTTTAAAAAAAGGAAAAAGAAAAAAAAAATTATGTTGGCTAAGATTTTATATAGGACTGGAGGCCTGGTGCACGCCACTGTGCACTGCGAGGTGGGGAGAGGGGAGGGTCCCTCAGCCCGGTATGTGCCCTCTCCACTGCCACTGCGTGGGCCAGGCTTCTGGCTGAGTGGCGCTCGCTCTGTGGGGGTGCACTGACCCCCAAGGTCCTGCGTAGAGCTGGGCCTCAGCAACCTGTAGTTCCACCTTGCGGTCAGTTTGCATATTAGCCTTTTATTATATAGGATTCTTCACTTCACAGTCAACCTTCTGAAAAGAGTTTTCTTGTCTTCAAAATGCCCCACCTCCCATTCACACTTCAATCCCCTTTAGTTTGGCTTCTATCAGCATCATTCTGATAGGATCATTATTCTTAAAAGTGCTTTCCTGAGGTCCTCTTACTTGCCAAAATTAAGTTCAGGCTTTGTCTTTCTTGCCCTCCCTGTCGTGCCCCCTCCTTTTTGGAAATTTTCTCCCATCAGACTGCTTTGGCTCCCATCAGACTCTGCTGATTCTTCTACTGTCCCCAGAGAGTCCTTCTCATTCTCTCTTTCTCTTTTTTAACATATATTTTATTGATTTCAGAGTGGAAGGTAGAGGGAGAGAGAGAAACATCAATGATGAGAGAGAATCATTGATTGGCTGCCTCCTGCATGTGCCCTGACAGGAAATTGAACCACGACCTCCAGATCCATAGGTCAACATCCAACCACTGAGCCACGCTGGCCGAGCCTCATTCTCTTGTGAGGGCTCCTTTTCCTCCGCGTGGCTCTTAACTGTGTTAAGTATTTCATGGGGTTCTTGCTGGTACAGACACTTTTTTTTCTAACTCTGTCCAGGAGTCCCCCACTTATCCATGGTTTCACATTCACATTTCAAACAGTAATTTAATTTCAGCTAAACATCATTTATGAAGGACCCTAATATACCAGCTCATCTTGAACTGTCTTTGCTTGTGCCTCATTACAAGTATTTATTTATTACATTTATTTATTGTTGCCAGGTACTGCATTTTTTAGTTTCTAGTAATTTTATCTATAAGTTTGTCATTTTATTGTTGTATAAGAGGTAACAGCATAAGGAGCATTCATCTAATGTTATGCATATACAGTGATATTATAAGTCAATTCTAGGAATCCACAAAAAAATGTTTTCAATGATAACAGAGTTCCTATATTACTGGCTTAGGAAACGCCATTTTAGATGCTGACATTCCCATTAAGTGTTACCTTTCTTCCCACACTAGCTTAGAGCCAAATTTGCAGCCCATTTTCAGCAGTGTTTAGAATTTGATGGAATACATTTTGCGATTAGATTTGCTTTGTCATACTTTTTGTATTTAAATTCAAATATAGGTTATTTAATGTATTCTCTCTTTTCTTCATTTTCCTCACCTGTGTTCAGAGGCTTTTATCATGCTACTAGAGACCCAGTGCACAAAATTCGTGCATGGGTAAAGTCCCTAGGCCTGGCCAGCAATCAGGGCAGATCTGTGGGGCGTCCAGCAGGTAAATCAGAGTGGGGGCCCCCACTGACACCTGGGGCCTGCGGGCTGGGGCAGCTCCTGCATTGAACATCTGCCCCCTGGTGGTCAGTGCACGTCATAGCGACCGGTTATTCCACCAGTCAGTCCACTGTTTAGTCAATTTGCATATTAGGCTTTTATTATGTAGGCTATTGTATGTATCTTGAAGGAAGCCTTAAATCCTCTCTGCAAATACTTGTAGTAGTGGCCAAACGGTAATTAAAATGTAAACCCAGTATAATATGGAGCAAAGCCACAATCTCAGGTGACTTTGGGCCTCACATTGGAGATGAAATACACACTCAGACACCTCTGTGATCACTTCTACAGGAATAAATGGGAGAGACAGCTACTTTCTGTTAATCTGCCTCAAAATTCAAGCATAGTGCTGCTGCTTCATTTTCTCTTAGGAAAAATACCAGTGCCCTCTAGTGTCAAAAATGCCCCTTGTGCAGTGCCCTTTATATCTATTTATCTTCCAAGAGTAATTGTAATAATCCTATGCTAGAGATAATTTTTAAAAATAAACTTGGGGACATGAAATCCCAGTAGCAATACACAAGCATGTTATTATCCTACAAATCGCTAACTAAAATGCTCCTTACTCCTTTACCCCCTTGCTTTCAAGAGGAAGGAGTACACAAGAAATAATTCCCTGAAGAGGACTGATTTTTTTTTTTTAACCCACTGGTTTCTCAAGCTTCACATTTTTATCTAACTTCTCTGGAATCCAGATAATAATCTCATTATCTTTATCTTCTAATGCCATGACAATTAGATTTATCTGTAATCTTACCTAATCTTAGACAAACATGTAAATTGATCATAGCTCCGCTAGGCCCACAGCCAATCAGGAGTGATATGCAAATTAACCCAACAAAGATGGTGGGTTAATTTGAATATGCAGGTGCAGAGTGGCAGGGAGGGGTGGGATGCCTACTATGGGGGGGGGGGGGGAGGCGGGTGGCGGAGGGAGCTACAGGAGCAGTGCTCTGGCCGGGAGCAAGGGCTTGCAGGTTCCCTGGCGGCCAGGAGCAAAGCCAGGGGAAGGAAGACGTATTCTTGCATGAAGACTGTGCAATGGGCCTCTAGTAATGCAGCAGTAATTATAATTATAGTAGTTCCTTTTATGGGAGGAGGGGAGACAAAAATAGTACCAAATATTTTTCCTAAACAGCCATTCCTATGATGAAGTTTAATTTATAAATTAGACACAGTAAGAGATTGACAGCAACTTAAAGCAATAACACTATACTCTATAATAATGCCCCCAAAGTGGCTGACTTTGGGGGCATTATTACATAAACTAGAGGCCCAATGCACAAAATTGATGCAAGGGTAGGCCTTCCCCCCAATTGCCAGCTTCAAAGCCCTGTCACCCGTCTGCACCCACCTCGCCCTGGCACTGCCCGCGTCCACACACCCCTGGTTCCTTACTTCTGCTTGGGCCCCTGTGCCGCGCTGGCACGGCCAAGGGTGAACCTGAGAGGGGGCGGCTGAAAGGCTTAGAAAAGACAGACAAGAGACCGAAGGCTGGGTCTCGGGGGGCCACTGCTTCCTGAGAGACAGCGCCACACCCCGCAAGCCGTGCCTTTATTTTATAGCCGATGCCACGAGGCACGGTGAGGGCCTGGTCAAGACGTTTACACCATTCTCCTGGGTTTCAATCCTACTCAACTGCTTGCACCTGAACTCTATCGCTCAGGAACGTGGGGTGACGTGTTCGGACCACAGGTTCAAACTCACAACTCCAGCTGTTGGCTATCATTGTGCTGGGAGGGCTCTCCCCTCCAAGCTGGGACGTGCTTGTGGCCAGTAGAGGACTGTGCCCTCATTAACTGGAGACTTGAACCTGTCCAAACACTGTAGTGGCGCCCCACAGGCCTCCCTCTGCGGGGTGATCATGGGGCAATGGCACCCCACCACCACCACCAATCGCATAGCACCCTCCTTGGCTGGCCTGGCGTTAGTGTGTGTCACAGGGTGGTCATCCGGATGGTCGTTCTGCTCTTCGGCCTTTTGGTTGATTTGCATATTCTGCTTTTATTATTATAGATAAGAGTTACTTGAACACAGGCATGGGATGATGCAATATCTGCTAGTGGATCTGACCGTTGAGCACCAGGCCACTAAGTGACTGCGGAGTGGGTAGCTGTGTAGTATACAGCACGTATATGCTGGGCAAAGGGGTAATTCACGTCTCAGGAGGAACGGAGCCGGAGTAGAGGTTTCATCATGCCATTCAGACTATTTAAAACTTTTTGAACTGTGTTTTTCTGGAATTTTCCATGTAACGTTTTTTTTGGGACTGCAATTGACCAAAGGTAGCTGAAACCACCAAAAAAAAAGTGAAACTGCGGTTAAAAGAGGGTGGGTGTTACTATATAGGCACAGAGGCTCCAAAGACCTAGTCATTGGTGGTAGCGGAGGGTGTGTACTGTGGCTGGCATGCCTGCCCGTGCAACGGTCCAGTCCTTTGCATTCTAGCCGCGGGTGGAGCAGCCCCCACAAGCAACCCGCTCCACCGCACCTCGCAAGGAGACGAGGCCAGGCTCGCCGGCTGCCCGCCCGCCTGTCCTGGGGCCCTGGAATCACTCTTCCTGCCCCCGGTGCTCTCGGTCTCAGAATAGGAGCCCCAGAACCCGCGCCCGGCTCCCCGGCCTGCAGGTGGCATTCGCGTCCTTCCAGCAGGAGCCCAGCTCCGGGGGGCGCTGCGGCCCCGGCGCCGGGGAGCCAGCTCTGCAGACCGCGCCCCCGCCGCCTGGGACCGCCCCGCCCTAGCCACGCCCACCCGGGGCTCAGCGCGCGGCGATTGGCGGCGGGGCGGGGGCGGGGCTCGTGGGCCGAGGGGCGGGGCCGGGGGGACAAAGCCGGGAAGGGGAGCGGCGCCCCGCCTGCTGGCCGCTCGGCCCGGTGTCTCGGAGGCGGCGTCGGACGCGGACCGCTCGCTCGCTCGCAGTTTGCACCGGTGAGTGGGGTCGCGAGTGGCTGTGGCGCCGCCCCGCCCCGTGCATCGCCGCCGGCTGCGAGGGGCGCCGGGCCCGGCTCCGGGGAGGCTCCGCGTCCGCCCCCGCGGGAGCGGGAGAGGGGGAAAGGGGAGACCTTGGGCTTGGAGGGGGGAGCTCAGCGCCGCGCTCCGGGCGCCCAGGAGGGGGTCGCGGGGAGAGGGGTGGCCGGGCACTGCACGTGGGGACGGGAAGCGGGAGAGGCGGGCGCCGGGGTGCGGCTCCCGGGCGCCGGAGGGTGCGATGGGCGGCGGAAAGCGGTCCGCGGTGGGAGCCCGGACCGCGGGAGCCGGGTCTGCACCGAGCGGTGGGAAATGGCAGAGACACGCAGGAGACCGAGTCCTGGCTTTGGGGGGAGGAAACGCGCGGCCCTGGGCACTGGACACAGAGAAAGCCGGGGCGCGACGCCTGGGGCGCGTGGGACGCGAACTCGGGCGGCGGAGAGCGCCCCGCTCCGTGGGCGTGGGGTGGGCGGGGCCCCGCGCGGGCCGGCGGGGCGGGGGCGGGGGTGGACGGGGATCTCAAGTTCGGGGTGGGCGTTCCCTGGCCGGTTCCGGCGCCCGTTTAAAGGTCCGGCTCCGCGGTGAGAAGGGCGGGAGGGGCGGGGTGGGCGTGGGGCCGGGAGGGGGGCCGGGCCAGCCGCCGGGGAGCCTCTGGCACCAGAGCCGCCCGGACGCAGGCCGGCCCGGAGCCCGCTGCTCGCTGCACCCTCTAGACCGGCCGAGGGACGGCGAACCCCGGACCTCCGGACGCCCCTCCGGCGTGTACCCGCCCAGAGCCCGGGGCCCCCCCACCTCCGTCTGCGCGGCGCCCGCAGCCCCGCACCCGCCCTTCGCCCCGCCCCGAACTCGCTGAACTTTAAACCGGGCCAGCCGGGCTGTCCGAACCTCCCGGCAAGAGGGGTTTGTGTGCTGCCGTTTTTACTCCCTGTTTGACTTGTGGGTTTTTTGGTTTTTTTAGGAGCTAAACGGCACTCAGCTGAGTCCCCAAGACCGGGAGGAGTTGGAGGGATTGGAAACTGATCGCTTGTCCGGGTAAGAGTTGGCCTTTTCTCCCCTTCCGCGTTTCCTCTGCTGGGCAATCCCGTGCTAATTGGCCTCGGCGCTCTTCAGAGGCAGGCGCTGCGAGGAGTGAGTCAGGGATATTTTCAACAATAAATGGCAACTGCTTCCGTATTTCTTCAGTCTAGCGTCTTCTCTGCACGAGGCTTTTTTTTTCCCCCAAAGATGATTGTAGTTCATGAAAGCAACTTTTTAAAAAATGGCTAAAAACAAAACAAAAAAAACCAAACTTGGGGTTTATGAAAAATAAAGCAGGTGAGCAGCTTTTTCCTTACACTAGTCCACATCAGTCCAGGTTTGTTTTCTGGAGTCACACACGTGTTTCGGAAGATCAGAATTAGGCTGTTCTCGGACAGAAGAACCCACCTGTGGAAAAGTCCTTCCTTCTGAAGCTGGCGTTTGGGTGGAGATAGGAAATCTTAGGGGCAAGGGCGGACCAGTGAACCCCCTGGGACCTAAGGCCCACCTCATGGAATTCTAAAGAATTCAAGTCTAAAAGAAAGAAAATAATGTCCTACATTGAAGTAAGCCAGGCTCTTCAATAAAGCTTTTGTTGTTAACAGGTGCTAACATTTTAGTTAAGTAATGCGAGAAAAACCTGAAACACTTCAATGATGCATTATTAGTCACCCCTCAAAACATTTACTTCAACCGAGAAGGGAATAACTTAAGAAACACTGTCACTCGGTGTTGAAATTTCAAGTATAGTGCAAGACTTTCTGTTAATTGTATTCGCCATCAAGGAAAAAATAGCCAAGTAATGACTCTTGCATAATACTATATAGAAACATGGCCGTGGAAATGTAGTATGTTAAGACCAAGATAAGTGTGCTGCCTCTTTTTTTGTTTTGTAGTAAATGCAGGAACAGGTGTCACTGAATCTTATACTCTAAGTTGAGTGGGATCAGTGTGACTGAGTCATATACTCCAAGTTGTACTGTAAATCATCCTTGAAATTACGAGTGGGAGGTGATTGACTCATCCACGCCAGCTTGTTCATTTCTTTGATTCTACTTGAGTGCCAGAGGGTTCCCAATAGCAGTAACATCCGCGGTTTCTAGAATCGCAAACCTGGGAAGTGAAAACGGGGCTGGGGGTGGAAAGGTATCCTGGTTTGTCACACAAACTGAGGCCTACCACCTCCTGATCGGGACGTTCTTTCCTTTGAAGGCCACGTTACTTGAGCTCAACTTTTCAGGAGAGACTGTTTACAGGCCTTTTACCGAATCATTTTTAAAGTCAGCTATGCATTCGGGGGAAGAAAAGCAATTTGCAGTTGTGTTGCCGGGGGAGGGGAGCTTCCCATTAGGGCATCAGGAAAGGGAGCAGATGCCTTGAGCAGGCTCAGGCCCCCTCTGCCTCTCGGAGAGGGCCCATAGGACAGGGCCTTCCTTTAAGCCCCATAGTCTTGCTTTTCCAAAGCACGCACCCCACACCCTGTTCCTCCAAATGGCATCTGCTCCTGGAACAATTCTGCTTCCCTTTTCCCACGAACAGCCAGCGGAACAGTGCCGGAGGTGGGCTACTGAGGAAGAAGACCGGGGTATGCTTGGGTCCCGAGCAGTGACCTTGTGTAAACAGATTTCTCTGATTGAGAAATGACTCTTGCATTTAGCTCCACATCCTGAGTATTTAATACTAGAGGCCAGGCTGAGGGATCTACAGGTGCACGAATCCATGCACCATGTCTCTATAGTGTGCATACAGATCCTTGGTTAATCTCTTCCCACCCTCCACCCTCCCCCTTCCCTCTGAGATTCATCAGTCTGTTCCACGTTTCCATGCCTGTGCGTTGAGCATCTGCCCCCTGGTGGTCAGTGTGCATCACAGCTACAGGTCAAACGGTCGCTTAGGCTTTTATATCTATAGGTTGTCTTTAGGAAGACAGTTCCACCAGGAATCCTTCATCTTTCACGTTTAGACTTAAAGTTCTTTAAACATAAGTCACAAGAACTTGCCACATCTCCTCGAAGGTAGTTATTTGAACCAAAATGGCCTCTTAAAAGAGGGGGGAGACTAGCTCTCCTCATTCCGCTCACCTTGAGGGCACAGTAAAGCGAGGAGTTGAATAGAAGTGTTCCAATAAGCATGATATGGTGGGAATAATCTTATTTTCTAGGACAAACCGATAGTCACGAGTAATGATTGAGGGCATGTCATAGGAGCAGTCTCCAGATGCTCCAGCAGGTGGCCTTGGGAAAGCTACTTCTCTCATACCAGCGTAAAATAAGGAAATGATTCCGTGTTTCAGGGTTGTTGCGAGAGCTAACTCAAACCACACTCGGTGTGTGACACAGTGCTTTACGCAGAGAATGTGCT
This sequence comes from Vespertilio murinus, assembly GCA_963924515.1. Lineage (NCBI taxonomy): Eukaryota > Metazoa > Chordata > Mammalia > Chiroptera > Vespertilionidae > Vespertilio > Vespertilio murinus. Next base: position 78,015,058 of record OZ004711.1, on the reverse strand, counting down.
CGGTTCTGACGGTCACTGTAATTATCCTTAGCTTTTCATGCAGTCATGCTACTATGACTTATTCTTTAGTAGCCACCAGACGTTTCTGTTTTGTTTTTATGCCGGTGATACTGTGCGGAAACTTCACTTCTTTAATACGACGTTTTCCTCCTTTTCTTTCCTTTTCATTCACACGGACCTCATCCAGCACCTGACTCACCTGCCCCCTTGCATGTCCGCTCCCTTAAGCATTAAGCCTTCAGGACTGTGAGGCTCTGCTCAGCATCAGATAATCCTAAGAACAGAGCCTCGGGTCTCTTGACCACAGAGACAGAGTTTCAGTGACACTAAAGGTGGCCTGTAGGCCTCAGCGGTGTGTTAGCTTCGGACCCAGAAAAGTGGTGAAACCATATGTAGCAACGAACGCCACAGCTGACACCAGGACCAGATGCACTGATCCCCACCCCCTACCCTGGAGCCGACCAATCCGAAGAGGCCACACCCTTGACCGTGACCCTAGCTGCCTTAGTCACCGTGACGAATGGTTTTCCCCCTACGTAATCCACCCCCTGAAGTACACGTGGCTTCTGAGTCTTGAAGCATTAGCTCACCTGTGGCTGCAGGTGCCGGCCTCTTCCTCCACTAATAGAGCCTTACTTTCTTGGCTACAAACTCTTGTTCACTTCTTACTGGGCTTCGAGCACGCAGACAGAGGGATCCCTTAGTCCAGTAGAACTATAATGAAATAAATGACAAGGTAGGTATGTATCACATCTTTTCTTTTCTTTTTCTTTTTTAAAGGCCTAGTGAAGTCAAAATGTCTCAAAAAATCCGTGGCGGTTCAGTGGTAGAGATGCAAGGAGATGAAATGACACGAATCATTTGGGAGTTGATTAAAGAAAAACTCATCTTTCCTTACGTGGAACTGGACCTGCACAGGTAAGTGAATTACAGTCGTGTGCACCTTAAGGGCAGGGTTACGTTCGGAGAAACGTGTGGTTAAGCGGTTCGGTCGTGCGAACGTCATAGCGTGCGCTTACGCAGATCTGGATGGCGTGGCCCACTGCACACCTGGGCTCTGTGATACAGTCTCTTGCTCTGTAGGAGAAGAAAAATAATTTCCCCTCCACCCTTCTGGGTTCTTGGCTGAGACATCCCAGTAATAAAAGAGAGATTAAAGGAAAGAAGAAAGTCTAATAACGTGCATACCTCCTGTATACGTGGGAGCGACTCAAGAGAACTGAGGAACTCTCCAGAACGGTTGGTGCCACCGCCTTAAACACTGTCTTCGGATGAAAACAGAAGAAGGTGGCGGTGGGGAGGTCAGTGAGAGGAGGCTGCCATGGGAAGCAGTAAAGTAGGGTAAGGTGTGAGGCATATTTGAGTCTTCCTCCTCTGCATTCGTGAGGTCATCCCCCGCTTCCTGGTACAGCAGGCGGGCAGCCTGGACAGATGGAGAGTTCCCTCACGGATGTAAATGTGTTTTCAGGGGGTCACTTGGCTTTTGGAATTTCTCCCATGTCTGTTCTATAGCATCAGTCAACCTAAAACAACCCTTAGGCCCAACAGACAAATTTTGGAGAGACAGTTCTGTTCCCCTGCCACGCCTGTCCTGACTACTGAAGGCGGTTGTAACAATGGTACGTTTGTGTGTGTGTGTGTGTGTGTGTGTGTGTGTGTGTTGCACGCCAACATTACACTGCTATGGCATCATTAGATGGCAGGAATTTTTCATCTCCGTCACAACTTTATGGGACCATTGCTGTGTATGTGGCCCATGACTATTCCTCCACACAGCAAACTCAGAAAATATAATCTTGCCGAAACCGGTTTGGCTCAGTGGTAGAGCGTCGGCCTGTGGACAGAAAGGTCCCAGGTTCGATTCCAGTCAAGGGCATGTGCCTTGGTTGTGGGCACATCCCCAGAAGGAGGTGTGCAGGAGGCAGCTGGTCGGTGTTTTTCTCTCATTGATGTTTTTAACTCTATCCTTTTCCCTTCCTCTCTGTAAAGATTCAATAAAAATATATTTAAAAAGAAAATATAGCCGAAACCGGTTTGGCTCAGTGGTAGAGCGTCAGTCTGCGGACTGGAAGGTCCCGGGTTCGATTCCGGTCAAGGGCATGTACATTGGTTGCGGGCACATCCCTGGTGGGGGGTGTGCAGGAGGCGGCTGGTTGATGTTTCTCTCTCATCAACGTTTCTAGCTCTCTATCTCTCTCCCTTCCTCTCTGTAATAAAATCAATAAAATATATTTTAAAAAAAAGAAAAAAGAAAATATAATCTTAAGGGATTTCGGGATATAACTAGATTTTTTACATACATACAGCTGAGTTCTGTGAATAAAGCCTGGGAAGAGGGCCTGAATAAATGCCAGTGAATCTTACTATTTTTTAAATATATTTTTATTGATTTCAAAGATGGAGAGAGAGAGAAACATCAATGATGAGAGAGAATCACTGACTGGCTGCCTCCTGCAGGCCCCTACTGGGGATCGAACCTGCAATCCAGGCATGCGCCCTGACCAGGAATTGAACCCTGACCTCCTGGTTCATAGGTCGATGCTCGGCCACTGAGCCATGCCCTATTTTCTATCCTTCCACTTAACGAGCCAGTGGGCCTTTTCCCCTTCTTATTCCTCACCTTTGCCCTTTTCAAACAGTGATAGTACAGAAAGGACCCCTGAAGAAGTTATTTTAATAAAACACGACCTGTGTCACAAGTGCCCTTAAACTTTTGTGTCCTAAAGACTTGAACCTTTGCCCGTGTTTAAGTTGTTCAGAGACAGATATGAAAGTCTCTGTGGAATGCCCTCATTTTCCCCCCTGTGTTTTCCATAAACTTGCTCATGCTTTTTGAGCATTCGAACTGGGCAGAGACGGAATTTTTACAAGGGTGCAGTGGCTGTAGACTCCCATTTTAGCCAAACTAGTGGCACCTGGAAGTGTATGTGCCTCGACCCAGAAGTGTGCATTAGACTGTGTCCCGAGGACCTAGTTTTGTTGGCCTGGGTGTCGACATTTAATTTGCATGGCAGCCTTAGACACCCTTTTTAATTATTCTAAGCTTAAGCTGTCGATAATATCACGGTTGCAACCACAAGATGGAGCAAATACCTGCAGAGGCCAGCAAGGCATACAGGAAGTGAAGCCTCAAAAGCATCATCCAAGGAGGATAAAGAAGCAGTTTTACCAGCGCTCTCCTGTTGGAGTGTGCAGAGCTCTTGCTAGTAGAATAGTTACAAAGCTGCTTTGAGCCTCTTTAGCTTAGAGACATAAGGAGTTTTAAAGGATAGTCCTTAGGCCCAGAAAAAACTGTCACTGGCTGCAGACCAAAGAATGTTTAGAGGCTCAAACAAGTTGCAAGTTGTTCTCAAATTGCTGTTATTACACGGCTGGTTCTTTCCTGGGGGGAGTGGAGGAATTAATTTGTTTTGTTTTCTGCAGGCTGGACTTTGGTCCCGGCCATTCTCATTCTCTCTCTCTCTCTCTCTCTCTCTCTCTCTCTCTCTCTCTCTCTCTCTCTCTCTCTCTCTGAAATGTTAAGAAGAGAAGCAAAAACTGCAGGCATGTACTGCTAGTCTCTCTTGATGAGAAGGGTTCTGATGGACATGAGCACAGCTGACTGCATTTCTTGTTTGAGTTAGGAGTAGCTGTTTGCACATACTCAGCACTTCCTGTGCCAGGAGATAAGAGAGTTTGTGCTCTGTTGTTACATTTATATGAATTAGCTAAGGTCAAAGCAGTCTGGGGTTTTTGTGTTGTTGTTAATCCTCACCCAGGGATATTTTTTCCATTGCTTTTCAGAGGGCGGAAGGGAAAGGGGAAGGAAGTAGGAGAGAGGGGAACCTATTGGTTGCCTCCCACATGCGCCTGACCCAGAGTAGGGAGGAAGCCCAAAACGCTGGGGTACATGCCCCTGATCAGGAGTCGAACCCGAGGCCCTTGGGTGCACAGGCCAACCCTCTAACCACTGAGAAGCACCAGCCAGAGCTGGAATTGTTTTTATTTGGAAATTTAAGATTGCTGGGATAACTAAGGAAAAGGAAATACAAGAACTAAAAAGACCAATCAGAAAGGATATATGCACCCCTATGTTCATAACAGCACAGTTTACAATAGCTAAGAATTGGAAACAATCGGCAGATGAGTGGATTAAAAAACTGGTACATCTACACAATGGAATACTACACCGCTATAAAAAGGAAGGAACTTCTCCCATTCCCAACAGCATGGATGGAACTGGAGAGGATTATGCTAAGCGGAATAAGCCAGTCGAGAAAGTTAAATATCACATGATCTCCCACTCCTATGTGGGATATAATGATCACCATAATTTGATGAACAAGAATAGACCCAGAGACAAATGGCAGGGGAGAGGAGATTAGAGAGCAACCAAAGGACTTGTATGCATGCAGATGAGCATAACCAGTGGACACAGACACTGGGGCCGTGGGGGCTTGCCCGGGGTGGGAATGGCTGGGGGAAGGGACAATTGGGGAAAAAGGAGACATGTAAAACTTTAGACAGTACATAAATAAAAATAAAATTTAAAAAAAAAAAGAACCAAAAAGAAATCCAGAGGCTTCATGGTTCAGCATGTTATGAAAGCTAAAAAACTTTAAAACCTTGGAGAACAAAATGGTCACATTACTGTTTAGTTTTTCCTATTCTGGACAAACTATTCCATACTTTAGATATACTTTAGATAAAGTGGATATACTTTAGATAAAGCTTTACAGTCATTGTCTGTGCTCTGTGAACAACCAGTTCTTTTCAGCTCGGAATCACTGGCAGTCTGGGTGTTGGTGTACCAAACTCTGGCTCTCTCCGGTATATAAAACCGTTGCTTGATTCCAATACTTAATCCAATAAACTGCAGGCTTGTGTCCAGAACAGAGAAACTCACCCAAGAACTAGACAAAGGTTCATCCTATAACTACCTGGCATTAATGAAGGATTCATTCGATTTTTGTCACTAAATGGCACCTTTATCAAACCCTCCACTTGACTATCAAATATAAGAAACAAAAATGTTAACCTTCTGACCCCTTTATTTTTAGGGAAAAAAAATTACTATGGAAAACTTTGCTAAGGGGGGACCTCATGTTGCATTTTTATGTTAATTATATGGAAGTCTGCCAAAGGGCTGCTGTCATTGCTCTAGATCAGCCATGGGCAAACTACGGCCCTCGGGACAGATCCAGCCCATTCGGCTGTTCTGTCCGGCCCGCGGAGCAGAAAGAGCGGAGGGTTCTCTTGCTCGCCCCTCCGCTCCTTCACCAGCAGCCCAAGAGGAGAGTGCCAGCATGGTCAGGCTGCTTTGGTTCCGGCCCTCCGGTCCAGTGTAAGAACCCACTGCGGCCCTGGAGTCAAAAAGTTTGCCCACCCCTGCTCTATATGGTGAAAGCCAGCAAAGGTGCAGAGCACAATGGTCTCCAGACAGCTTCCCACTGCGGCCCAGGGAGCCGCCCGGCCCGGCAGCCTCTCGGTGCCGTGTCCAGTTGGCACCGGCTTCTGTGTCAGGGGTGCATGAGTGGTGAAACGTGGCAGGTGTGGGTACGGAGAGCGAGTACGGGCAAGCTGTGCGTGCCGGCACCTGCAGAGACGGACAGACAGACAGACGGAATGGCAGCACCCTCCGTCACCCATCACTCTGTCTGGGTTTTTCCTTTCCTCCCAGCTATGATTTGGGCATAGAAAACCGAGACGCCACCAACGACCAGGTCACCAAGGACGCCGCGGAAGCCATCAAGAAGTACAACGTTGGCGTCAAGTGCGCCACCATCACCCCCGACGAGAAGAGGGTGGAGGAGTTCAAGCTGAAGCAGATGTGGAAGTCGCCCAACGGCACCATCCGGAACATCCTGGGCGGCACCGTCTTCCGGGAGGCGATAATCTGCAAAAACATCCCCCGGCTGGTGAGCGGGTGGGTGAAGCCCATCATCATCGGCCGCCACGCCTACGGGGATCAGGTAAGCCACGGGCATGCCTGGTGTCCGTTCCCCTCATGGCCGTGGCCGCCCACAGTTCCCAGTTCCGTGGGTTTCATGCTTACTTTCCGGTGGCCGCTTCCGTTAATCAGAGCGCACAGCTGAGAGGTGCATATATGTGTATCTGTCTGTCTACACGTTTAGGCAGAAGTAAATACAGCAAGATTCACCGGCATCTGTCTCAACATACATGATTTTTTTCAGAAGTATTTTTTTTTTTTTTTGCCTTTATTTTTTTGTTAATTTGAGCCACGTGATATTGACATTTTTTTGTACGGATAATTTCCCGTGCTTCAGCCAAATCAGTAATCCTCGACCTTGGCTCTAAAAGGATCCTTTTATAGGTTTTCGTTTTGTGTTTTGTTTTTTGGTGTTTGTTTTAGTTTGCATTTAAAAAAAACCAAAAAAACATGTGTTGTTCTGTTTTAATTCCAGTACTTGAATCTGAATACCCGGTGAATCCGAATCCGCTGGGATTCGGGCATTTTAAGCTCCCCAAGTGATCCTAAGTGTGGGCGGCTGGGTTATATGAAACGTGGTCATTTCCTACATGAGAGGAAAAAACGGACCCCGTAGTTGAAGACGGTCCCTTTAAAACAGTTCTCCCCCGCCCCCACTTGGAAAAGTTTCATTTCTGCACTTCTGTACAAGTAGGCTGGCTGCCAAATTACACAGAAAACCAGCCAACCAAACAAAATCAAAATTTCATGTTGAAACCGAGGTAGGCAGAGCTTCATAGAAAGTAATGCCTGTCTTAAGAGACCCTGCAAACAAGCGTCCCTAATCCTGAAATCCAGAGGCTTTGGTGAGCACAGCCGGCCTCCCTCTGCTCCCGGGACAAGGTCACCAGGTCTCTCCTTGACCGGTCCTGCCCTTGGTTCTGTCTTGTGGCTCCAACTGTGCCTCCAGCCCGGCCTGTCCCTTCCCGGGGACGTCCCGGAGGCCAGGAGGGGGCGTGCGGGTGGGTGGGCTACACACGTCCCAATTCGGGGAACCCCCTCTCAGCTCTTTGGAGTCCGGTGGTGTCATTTTTGTCTGTTGTTATTGTTCTCACTGCTATTTTGGTGTCAATCACTTGGAAGAATGATTGATCATTCTGTTTGCTAAAGTCCAGATTGAAAATTCTAAACCCCCGGGCGATCCCCTGATCGTGTGAATGTGCATAAACATCTACAACGCATGTGTGGTGCTTCGGAGCCTCGGTTTCTCCCTTTTGAGAATGGAATAAATGACCACGGCAGAGGATTTTATATGTCAGGGTGTTCCAGACAGTGAGCCTGCATCGTTACCTGACAGCTTTTAGCAGCTGTCGCCAGTATCGCTCTGTGCAAACAACCGAAGGATGCTGACACCTGACCGAAACTAGTCGTCGCTGTCACTGAAGAAGGCACCGTGCAGCCGAGATTGAACAGGTGCCTCGTGCAGGCTGCGCACATTTTCCCACCAGCGTGGCTCCGTGCCCATGAGAGAGCAGTCTTCCCTCCGATGGCCCTTTTCTAAGGGCCACCAACCTTCAAACCTGCTTCCAGAAGGTTGCTTCCTGTGGACGAGTTCTGGGCTAGGCATTGGCCGTGGCGATAATCACGAAGAGACAGCTCTGAAGGTCCAAGGACCAGATCCCCAGTCTTTTGGCCCTAGATGCGTATTTCCCCGACACCACAGTCCCTCCCTTGTAGGAGCGATGGGAGAATCAAGTGAGATAACGGCGTGAACTGGTTACTCACTCAAAGCGTCTGTCCTGTAGCGAGGACAAGGCATTCGCTCTTTGTCATCGTCAGTCCCACAACTAATACACATCACCCCCTACAGGAAGACTTCCCTAACCTCCGGGTCGTTTCATTTCTCTTCCTCTGCCATCCTGTGGCACTCTGTGTCTGTGCCCACTTTGGTCAGGGAAATAGTTAACGTTAATTCTCACTCCTCTCCATGCCAGCGCTCAGAAAACCGCCCTGTGTGTTGTAGACACCCACTAAATACTGGTCTTTAACGTGGCCTGCCGCTGATTAGCTCCCGGGACTCTGGACCTCCTCGTCCCCATCTCTAAAATAAAGGAAGGCTGACTGCACCGTGCTGTTTGTCCAGGTGTCTTCCAGCTCTGTCCTCTGATTTCCCCCCCCCCCCATTCTTTGTAACACTTGTTGGAATAGTTGTTGTTTTAATACCTCTCCCTCTCTGCCCCTGCACAGTACAGAGCAACTGATTTTGTTGTTCCCGGGCCTGGAAAGGTAGAGATAACCTACACGCCAAGTGATGGATCCCCAAAGAAGACCTACGTGGTACATAACTTTGAAGGTATGCGATTAAAGCTCGTCATGATCATTTTCCCACAGATGGTGTAGGCAGCATTATTTCTGGTTGCTTCAGGTTTGTTGTGTGGCTGCCTGAAAGTGCAACCTGAACCATGAAAATATAGCATGACTGCGGGGCCTTAAATCTGGATGGAAAAGGAAGTGGCTTCCACGCCTCCCTGTGGCCTGGGTGAGGGCACACAGGGATGAGCGGCCCAGTTGGAAATGCTTACAGACAGAGGCAGGGTGATAAATAGGCATTTCTCTTAAACCACGAAGGGAAGGTGGTTGGCAGGAGTCTGTTGTGCAGGAATTACATAAATTAAACGTGAATAGCCCTCGTTGGTTTGGCTCGGTGGATAAAGCGTCGGCCTGCGGACCGAAGTCCCAGGTTCGATTCCAGTCAAGGGCACACGCCTGGGTTGCGTGCTTCATTCCCAGGAGAGGTGTGCAGGAGGCAGCCGATCAACGATTCTCTCATCGTTGATGTTTCTATCTCTCTCACCCCTTCCTTTCTGAAATAATTAAAGACAAAAATATGTGAATATGTCCAACTCACCTGTCAAGTAACCCTACCATTTGCTCTGGTAGGGTTTGTATTAAAAAATGGTTATGTTATATGCTTGCTGAGACGTTCTTCTTGCCCAGCTGCATATTTATTCGGTGGGAGTAGAACGTTTGCTTTCGCCTTTTCTTGCCAAAACATTCTCCTGCTTCAAAAGGCCCATCATGGCGAATTCCTCTCAGAACAGGGGAAATGTTACCTAGCTTTGTTTTCCTTGCTTCCTCTAAACAATAATCCTCTTTAAGTGAACTTATTGAGGTGACATTGGTTAATAAGATTATACAGATTTCAGGGGTGCAGTTTAACAACACATCATCTGTACCACCCCAACTCAAGCCTCCTTCCAGCACTGCTCAGCTCCCCTTTACTGTCTTCTACCTGCCCCTTCCTTCTGGCCACAACCATACTGCTGTCTGTGTCCGTGAGTTTTTCTTTTTCTTTTTCTTTTCTTTTCTTTCTTTCTTTCTTTCTTTTTTTTTTTTTTTTTTTTTTTTGTGCTTAATCCCTTCACTTAGCCCCCACCCCCTGCCCTCCCTCAGCTGTCATTCTGTCCTCTGTATCCATGGGTCTTGTCATTTCCATGGAGTCTAGCTCTGCTGCTCTCAGCACCTTTCACATTCTGTGTCCTGGACAGTGGAATGAATTCAAGTTCTGTCTTTTAGCAACAACCAAGTCCAACGAACAGGGTTGTGGAACACCAGTGATCCCATGCAGCCTAACCTGTTCCACCAAAGATGGTGTGAACTGGCCCTATCGTCCAGGGAATTAGGAGAATTTTCATTCTCTGGCTGCTGAGGATTGAATGCACACTTAGAGTTTAAAACACAGGTTTGGAAATTTAAAAGTATGAAAGGACAGTTTAAAAATTATTCATCCTTTGAGTATAGCTCTGGTTCATATCAGTGGATTTTCGTATTCTGGTATTCTTCAGCATCCTAAAAACCTAAAATCATATCGATTGCCCTTTGGAAATAATTTAGAATGTTCTTAACTATGCCTGATTTCCCGCCTAATCTGGGCCTCAGGAGCTCATGGGATATTCAAGTTGGCTGGGACTTTTTGTAGCCTGCGCTTAGACATGGGAGCAGGGAATTGGGTGATGTGTGCTGGTGGGTGGACTTAAACTTGTTACAACTGTACCCCATTTCTCTCTCTCTTTTTTTTTCCTCTCCTTGGTGTCCCCCCACAGATGGTGGTGGTGTTGTCATGGGCATGTACAATCAAGATAACTCAATCAAAGAGTTTGCACACAGTTCTTTCCAGATGGCTCTGTCCAAGAGCTGGCCTTTGTACCTGAGCACCAAAAACACAATTCTGAAGAAATACGACGGCCGTTTCAAAGACATCTTCCAGGAGATCTATGAGAAGTAACTACAGCTCTTTTCTCCTCCCCTTTGCTCAGGCCGGCGTCGGCAGTGTAGGATTTACATGCTTGTCCTTTCGGTTCTGGGGAAATTGAGTGAAAACCATCGCTATCCCTTAGAGACAAGAGTGAGACAGATTTAACAGGAGTGAAACAAAATCACTCTAAGCTGCTTTTCGAAGATAAATGTGTTCTCAAATTTTTTTCAGAGCCAGAATTATATATTGTTTGAAGAAAGGTGCCCTGTTGCTGACAGAGAGTTCTGACTTTTTAAGCATGCGTTTCTGAGTTGGGCCCATTTCTGTTCTGTCTGAAACCCGTTGCCGTGATGGAAAACTCTGCTTTAGTGTAGCTTCCTGGGCTGACGTCTACATTTATAAGAGCTGTAAATTCCACAACATGTGGGCATGGGTTAAATTTTAACTCCCTTTGAGGTGCAAGTGTTGAGGCCAGGGCACAGATGAGACGATTTAATCCCTCTTCCTGCTGCCCATGTTCTAAGCCTGGAAGCTGTCCTAGTTTCCTGAGTGATATCAAGCGGTAGAATGCACTCCCTCCCCCACTTACATTCTTAAAGTAAGCCGAATCCCAAGAATCTGACCAGCGGTGTATTGAAAACTGTGAACGTGGTGCTTGGGAAACCCCGTCTTGCCCAATTCCCACGCCCTCCGGAGTGGCCGCCCCGCCGGACCCCGCGTGGCCAGGGGTCTGAGCCCGTGGGTCGGGTCCCTACGTTTGTGCTGCTTCCGCTGAAAGTGCCGCTTCCGGCCCCAGCCTTGGAGGAGCACCTGGCATCCCTCCCCACACCAGTTCTCCCCCTCCCGTGTGCTTGCTCGTCTCTCTCTTCCGCAGGGAGTACAAAGCCCAGTTTGAGGCCCAGAAGATCTGGTACGAGCACAGGCTCATCGACGACATGGTGGCCCAGGCCATGAAGTCGGAGGGGGGCTTCATCTGGGCCTGTAAGAACTACGACGGCGACGTGCAGTCCGACTCCGTGGCCCAAGGTGAGCGGCCACCGGGGGGCGGGGGAGCCGGTCCTGTGTGTGTGTGTGGGGGGGGGGGGCAGATCCACGGCGTCTCCCGGCTCAGGAAGAAGGGCTCCGTGGCCCTCGTCTGTAAACACCATGAGATGTGAGTGCTGCCCGCCTCCAGCCCCCTCGGCTCCGCTGGCCAAAGAGGAAGCTGGGCTCCGACTGGTTAAGCCACTCCCCGGGGCCCAGGAGCCGCTCCTCGGGGTCGCACCGGAAGTCGCTCGGTGGTTGAGACCCTGGGCTCCAGCCTTGGATGTGTTCACACAGTTTCCCCTCTTGAAGCTATCGCTCCCTGTCCTGCCTTTATCTCCCCTCTGGGAACGTGACAAGCTAGGCCACTAGTAACGCGCTGGGCTCTCGCTCTGTGGCAGGTGCCATCCTCGGGAATAAGTAAATCCCATCTTTATTCCTGCACATAGGCGTATTCATCTAACTCAGGGGTGGGCAAACTTTTTGACTCGAGGGCCACAGTGAGTTCTTAAACCGGACCGGAGGGCCGGAACAAAAGCAACCTGACCATGCTGGCACTCTCCTCTTGGGCTGCTGGTGAAGGAGCGGAGGGGAGAGCAAGAGAACCCTCCACTCTTTCGGCTCCGCGGGCCGGACAGAACAGCCAAACCCGCGGGCCGTAGTTTGCCCACGGCTGATCTAATTCGTACAATAAGCCGATGAAGTCCATGCTTTATCAATCCCATTTTATAGGTTAGAAAACTGAGCTGTGGTAGCTGGAGAGTCAGAGAACGAGGGTGAGATGCAGGCAGTCAGACCCTGGGCCCTGGAGCAGGTGCCTCCGAGACCAGCAGGTGCTGTTTGTCTGGCCTCCGGGCCTGTGACGACGGCGAGGTCATTGGCTCTGGCCCCCGGGCGGCCCGGGGCTCTCCAGGCGGTTGCAGCCGGTACTTCACGCTCTGCCGCTTACAGGGTACGGCTCTCTGGGCATGATGACCAGCGTGCTGATCTGTCCCGATGGCAAGACGGTGGAAGCGGAGGCCGCCCACGGGACTGTGACCCGTCACTACCGCATGCACCAGAAGGGGCAGGAGACGTCGACCAACCCCATCGGTGAGACGGCGGGTCGCTGCTACTCCGCCAGCCGGAGAGGGGAGGGAGATCGGCAGGGACGTGCTCCTTTGGCCGCCGGATGCCTTGTGTGTGAAACCACCACCACACAGCCGGCTTGCTCCCCCGACGAGAGCTGCTTTAATGTGCTTCTTAAAGTACACGCAAGGCATGCTTTTGAGGAGGATGCCATCAACGGCATTTTCCTTTTCCTCTGGTGCACTGCAATGTCACACGTGGCTGAGAATCTTAGAGCCACACAAGTAGATCCTTCTAACCCAGCTTCAAGGATAGCACACGTTCAACAGAGATTACAGGCTGGGGGGTTTGATCCCCAGTCAGGACACGTACAGGAGGCAACCAATCAATCTTTCTCTCCCTTCCTCTCTCTAAACATATCCTCGGATGAGGATAAGAGAAGAGGGGGAGGGGGGATAAAAAAAAGGGAAAGGGGAGACCAACATAAATAAGAGATGGAAGAGATTGTGACCTTCTGCAAATCAGTAAGTGCCTTAAGCTTCAAGCTACTTCCACACAAAGAAAATGTGCTTCCTGGCAGCTCTAACAAAACCCAAAGCATTTCTCCTAAAACATGCAGATTTTTTTTAAAGTTTCTATTCAGTCAACTATTTTAGAGTGCCTGAGGAGAGCATCTGATGAAGTCAGTCACCCAAATTTAAAAAACAAAGACAACAAACAGTTCTGTCTTTGGGGACGGAAACATTGGGGATATGTCCAGCAGCCGGGATGACTGAAGCGTGTGTGTGTGTGTGTGTGTGTGTGTGTGTGCGCGCGCGCGTGTGTGTGCCTTTTCTCCCTCAGCTTCCATCTTCGCCTGGACCCGGGGCTTGGCCCACAGAGCTAAGATTGACGACAACAAGGAGCTCGGCTGCTTTGCAAAGGCCCTGGAGGAGGTCTGCGTGGAGACCGTGGAGGCCGGCTTCATGACCAAGGACCTGGCCGCCTGCATTAAAGGCTTACCCAAGTAGGTAGAAGCGCCGCGGGCTCTGAGGGCCAACGCCCCCTGGTCCTGCTGGGCTCAGAGCATCGGTGCTTTTGGGAAGCCGATGAATTCATTACCTGCCAGCTAGTTCAGGGCTCTGCAGACGCTATCTGAATCGCCTTTCAAAGCCAAGCAGCTACCGACCTTTGTCTCTGGCCTGAGAGAGAGTCAGCCTGTGGCCACGCTTCAGTCAAACTAGGCACCACGCTAGGCTGCAGCCTGGATTGGGTCCAGGGGCCAGTGCCCTTTGCTGACCCCTGGTCCAGGGGACGGCCATCGGGGGCAAGGTTCCCTTTAACGTAACGAGGAAATTGTAGACGGAAACAAAGGGACCCCTGAGGCCATTTCAGTCCACCCTCTACTTTTTCACTTTTCAGACGAGAACAGTAAGCGGCACAGGCGTCAGAGGCTCAGTTGGTCAGTCTCTTCCTTAGGTGTCTGTAGCCAGCAGTCACACGGTCGAGGGCCCATGTATTTACCTGAGATCACGGTAACCCGTATCCCGGCTGGATTAGCTGCTAATCAGGGACTTCGCCCTCAAAGTCAGAGCTGTTTATTCTGATTCACCTCCAGAAACACTAAGTTTAACAGCAATCCCACGTTCCCAACTGTGTGTCTTCGGAGATCTCACAGTAAGGCCCAGGATTTACTTAGTCACGGCATCTTTCTTAAAGTTGCAGCAGAAGTACAGCGCTTGACATGTCCCTATTGGTATGGTACCTTTGTGCCTATTTGAATAGGCACCTATCAGCAGGATTTTGTTGTCTTCTGATTATTTTTGGGTATGTTTTTTTTTTTTTTAATGTTTTTATTGATTTCAGAGAGAGCAAGGGAGAGGGAGAAAGAAAGAGAAACATCAGTGATGAGTGAGTACCATTGATTGGCTGCCTCCTGCATGCCCCTCACTGGGGACCAAGCCCACAACCCCCGGCATGTGTCCTGACCGGGAATCACACTGGGACCTCCTGGTTCATAGGTTGACACTCAACCACTGAGCCACACCAGCCAGGCTCTTTTTGTTTTTGTCTTTAAGTAAGACACAGGAATAAGATCATTAAAACTTTCTTTTTAAAGGACATAGGACAGCTTGTGGGGATGTGTGTGAAGGCTTGGCATGCCCCGAATGGCTCATTCTCCCAGGCATTAAGGCACGGGTCTGAGCTAAAGCTCTGTAAGGGTTTCCCCTCAAAGCCACGTGGCAGGAATCTCCTCAGAATGTATGTGTGGCCCCGACTCAAGCTGCCCGCAGCCTGGGTCACAGCCATCAGCCCCCAACTTGTAGCTGATTACCGTTAACCTGTTTTCTTCTAGAAGTGAACAGAATGCTACTTCAGCTTTCCTAGGGTGTTTGCTCTGCCTGCTGCAGACTAGAGACTAACTTGTCTTTTCTTTCTCCCCCTCCATCAGCGTGCAGCGTTCCGACTACTTGAATACGTTTGAGTTCCTGGACAAACTCGGAGAAAACTTGAAGATAAAACTAGCTCAGGCCAAACTTTAAGGTCGTTCGTTCCTCGGCTTCGGAGGACACGTGTCTTTTTGATAACTAGGTCCACTGGTTTACATTTTTCTGTATCACACTCAAGGGGAGGGCAAAATCAATTTTGTAATTCGTTTAGAAGACAAGAATTTATCTTTTCTATGAGTTTACAGCCTTTTTCTTATACATACAGTTTCGCCACTTCAAGAATGTGGCTGGGACTCTTTCAATTTCAGATTTATTTTCTACTAATAGCTTAGGAATCACTCTCGCATTGATTCGTACCCCGTCACTTTTTTTTTTCACGTTCCAAAATAAATGACCAAAATGAAGAGTGCTTGAATTAAGTGATAGCCACAGTTTTGGTCCCTAAAAGCGTGTCAAGTCGAAATTTTCTACCCCTCCCCCCCCACGACCTGGGCTCCGGGGGCCGTTGGTGTACCCCGTGTCCCAGCACGCGAGGCCCAGCCGTGACCTCAGACTTTCAAAGAATGGTAAGAGCAAGTGGGTGCAGCCAACGCATGCTGAAGACATAGCGGTCCCTCTGCAAAGAGCTCCAACGCAATGTTTTGAAATGTGAAACGTCGTGGAGGCCACTAGAGGGTTCAGAACCCAGAATAAATACTCCTGGAGGCGTGTGCTCTGTGCTCGCCGCCTCCCCCCGGCCTGCGGGGCCCACACCGTATGCTGCCCCGAACAGCGAACAGCGCCTTGGGTTCAAGTGCAATAACGCGAGCTGCACCTTTTGGGGATTTCTGGCCCGTTTTGTTTCCTTTATGTCCATGTGATTTTCCAGAAGTTGATTGTAAACACTATTCTAGCCTGTTCTTCCTCTGAACTGTTGATTAAAATGAAGTGCTGATGACTAACCGGGGTTCTGTTTCTCGTGCGTACTGTAGTTGCCTGGCTCCGTGCCGGGCCCACTCATCGGAACCTGATTTTGAAAAATCTCTGCCCTTACCCATTTTGCTGTGGGGGAGAGGGGTAAGTAAGCAGACAGTAAGATGTGGAACCTACAGTGAAAGGGCAAGAAGATCAAAGATAGGACAAAAGGGGTAACTGGAATACGAGGGAGTCAATCAAACCTATGCACATGCTAAGGCGTCATGGTGTCATTGTGTGAGCTCATAGGGGGCCAGGGAAGGCTTAAGAAGGGAGGGCATGGATCAGATTTTCATTTTGGAATATAGCCCTCTGGACAGCTTTTAAGAAGAAGGAATAGTGGTGGAGGGAGGGAGAGGGGCATGGTTGAGGAAGGAAGACCAGTCCACGAGAGGCTCTGGTAGTATTTCAGGTGGGAAATGGTGACGGTCCGAAGGGTACTCACAGGGGCCCTGAGGGTGGAGAGAGCGGGGTGGAGCCCGGGAAAAGAAAATGAACTCGGTGGGATTGGTGGTCCCAGGAGATGGGCTGGAGAGAAGGAGCAGCCCGGTTTCCCCGGTCCAGCCGCGGGCCTGGAGAAAGGCTGGTCCGCACCCCACGGCGTTGGTGCTTTCTGGGAAGGACGTGGAGGCATCGAGAGGTTCCGGTCCAGCCTCCACCACACAGCAGCGGCCGTCCTGGCCTGGGACCCAGGGACCGACAGCTGAGCTGGGGCTCCGAGACTCCACCTGCACATCTTCAGGTGGTATGGGAAGAAGAAGGGATCACATGGAACATTCAGGTGGTATGGGAAGAAGAAGGGATCACATGGAACATTCAGGTGGTATGGGAAGAAGAAAGGATCACATGGAACATTCAGGTGGTATGGGAAGAAGAAAAGATCACATGGAACATTCAGGTGGTATGGGAAGAAGAAAGGATCACATGGAACAGCATGACCGCATTGCACCGGTGATCCTTCAGTAGGTTCACAAACGCACTGGGTGTTGATCAGATGCGTGTTTTTGTGGCAGCAAAGCCCTGCTCCAATATCGGGTTCAGAATTTTCCCAACAGCCAATGTTCTAAAACGATCAGCAAGTGGACATACGCTGGCCAGTGCACCCAGAGATGGCTGGCTTATTTTGTAACAGCACCAGGGTCAGGGTGGTTGACCCGGAAAATGGCTGATGGCTCAGCACATCCCCGAAGACAGCGGGATCTGGGGACAGGAGATGAGAGTGCTAGACTTCCACGTTCTCTAAACTGCCAGCACTCTCCTTAAGTGGACTTTTAGACGGAATATTTAAAATTTAATCTCAGCGGTTAGAATCACAGCTTCGCTGTACTTTGCCTAATACATACAACCCTGACATGCTGCTGACCAGTGATTTCCAACCTCCATTTGAATATTTCTATAATAAGAGTTTCCCCCAAATTAAGGGTGTTGTCTCTTCCTGTTGAGATAAGATTAGGAACTAATAGAAAAAATATGAAGTAAGTTAGTATTTAGATAAATACTGACTTAAAATTTGTACTTTTATCACCTCCCTGTTAAGAGGTTTTATTTCAGAGTTCCTATTTTCAATATCAGGGAGAATGTAGCATCCAAAGTGTTAGTTGCTCTGGGACAAGAAACTTGAACAACTGGATTTGGATGGTATCTCAGACCCTGAAAGAGGTGAATTTTGCAAACATTCAAAATTGTCTGCAGCATTGTCCGTAACATCAAATTTGATATTTTAAATTTATAGAAAAAATGTAAGAATAGTATGAAAAAATCCTTTATCGTCCTTTTTTAACTTTTACACCATTGTTATATTCTTTTGTTTTCCTCTCTTTATATACACACACTTTTTTTTTTAACCATTTCAGAGTAATTTGAAGACAGTGTACCCTTTACCCCTAGGTAATCCAGTGTGTATTTCCCGAGAACAATGGCGTTCTCTTACATGACCATAACATAGCTATCAAAACGAGGAAACTGAATCCATACCGTACAGTACAGTTCCTACTCACGTGACAGCTGCTCCACTCATCTCTACAGCTCCTCCTACAGGACCCAGTCGAGAGTCCCATGCTTGTGTCTGTATCTCTGAAGCCTCCTTGTGTCTGATACAGTTCCCAAGCCTCCCTTTGTCTTTCTCGACCTTGGTATTTTTGAAGAATACAGCCTGGTTATTGTGTAGAATTCCCTCAACTTAGGTTTGTCTGGTGTTTCCTTGCAATTACATTTCAAGTTTCGCATTTTTGGCGGTAATGCTATGAAGTGATGCAATGTCCTCAGTGGTCAATAGTGGGAAGAGGAGAGGTCCTGGAATGATGGTTTGTCTCAATACCGGCGAAGCCAGCTTTGCTCATGTGGTTTCTGCCTTGCTTCTCCACTGCGCATTTACTGTTTTCCCCTCTGTAACCTTAAGTGACGTGGGAGGATGCTGTAAAAATATACTGTACGTCACCAAAATTCACCCATAAGTTTAATGTTCATTGGTGATTTTTATAATTCCATCATTCCTTCTATAGTTATTATAAACATATTTATATTTAAGTACGTTGTGTATTTATAGTATATTTTTAGATGTATTGGATTTAAAGCTTTCACTTAATTTCTGAGTGGGACTTATTTTCTTCCTGGTTGTAGAGAACAACTTTCCCATCTCTGCATTTACTTACTCATTCACATTAGTATGGATTTAAGGTTCCTTGCTTTAGTCAATAAATTACACTGTCATGCATTTTGATGCTCAAATTGCCTCCAATTTCACCAGTGGGAAGCCATCAAGCTGGGTCCTGTCAGCATCGTAACATGAGTATTTTTGCAAACAGTTAACTGGGTAAAGAGAGATAGTCTCTTGTATTTTAAGCTGCCTCGTAGCAAGACAGCTTTTAAGGGAGGTTTCCTCCGAGAAGGAGCTTTACACACAGTCTTCCTTTTCTGCCAAAAGAACGAATTCCTCCCTGCCTTCCTTTCCAGATTAGACCTCCCTCCTCCCCCAGTGGCTCAGCAGAAGGCGCTGGAGGATGCCAGAAGAGCCTGGGGGCTTATGTAACAAGGCCGTGCTGGCCTCCAAGGACAAAGGTCTGAGTTAGAAGCCAACCAAGGCTCTGGAGTGTTCGGATCACCAGTGACTGATCCTTTGGAGAGAAGAACAGAAGATCTACTTTTGGTTTTGTCTAGTTTACTGTATCCATGTGACTTCACAATAAAAAGGTTAAAAATATATTGGGAAGTCTGTTTTGAATCCTTTGGGCCAATCACACTCTACTGGATGGAATCCAAGGAGCTTCTCTCCAGCATAGGCCTGCCTCCTGAAAGCCTTTTGTTTACCTGGGACAGAGGGACCAATTCCTGCCCCATGGTCTTTACCTTTTTCAAATACAAGCGAGAAAGTGTCTCTCTGAAACGTCCCTGTGGTTTCCCCTGGATTGTACACAAGGAATTATGAGGAGAGATGCCAGAGGGTCTTGAGTTAGCTTTTGGGACCTTCCTCTCTCACTTGATGAATCCATGACACTTTATTTTTTGGAGAATTTGGGTTGCTTAAAGCTTTTACTTGATTTTTGCCTGGGACTTACTCTATTCCTAATTGGCCTTGCTTTGTTTTGCTGTGTGCATTTTTTATATGTTCAGAGACTAAGCTTCAAGATATTTTTTAAATGAATCACATTTTCCTCTTTTCAAGCCACAAAATTTTCCTCTTTTTTTTTTTTTTTTAACTTCAGGAGTATTTTCCTACAAGGTTTTGATACTGAAAATTTTCCAAGCAAAATGTTTAAAGTACATGATAGAAACTGAAAACTTTGAATTTTCATTCTAATATTTTAGAGTTACTCTCACCTATTTTAAAATTTCCATATTTTCTTTCCAGTTATAGTTAATCCATTTACTAGAATTACTCACTGAAGTTTTTTTCCCCAAAACATGTTTCCATTTTTATTGTTTGAAATAGTTGACTTGTTTTTTCCCACAAATTAATTACCACACATTGTACTATTCCATGAAAATGTACAACTTGGGTCTTAGCCACAGTTTTTAATCTTTTTTTTTCCCCAGCTGGATCAAATTCTTTATATGAGGGGATTTTTTTCTTATAACTTTGGAAATACTTAATCCAATAAATAGATTTGAGCATGTCCTCTAATCCTGACACTTCTTGGGGATATCAATGCCCCAGGAGACCCACAATCTCTAGATGCGGGTGCTTCCCTTACAAATCAGCTACACCAGGAACTGGAATTGTTTTAGTCCTAAGAGCCAGACAGCTCGGTTCTGAGTCATTGGGATTGTTGCAGTGTTCTGTAAGATTCTTTACTATTACAATGGAATTGCCTTTCAGAATTCCTTTGGTGTTAGGTTGGGTCTCATTTTCCGTAAATACATTCTTTAAAAAAAATTTTTTTTGAAAAATATTTTTATTTCAGAGAGGAAGGGAAAGGGGGAGAGAGAGAGAAACCTCAAATAATGAGAGGGAATCACTGATCAGTTGCCTCCTGCACCCCACCCCCGCTGGGGATTGAGCCTCCAACCCAGACATGTACTCTGACCAGGAATCGAACTATGACCTCCTGGTTCATAGGTCAATGCTCAACCACTGAGCAACACCAGCCGGGCCATGAATACATTATTTTTTTTAATGTTTTTATTTTTTAAAATATATTTTTATTGATATCAGGAAAGGAGAGGGAGAGAGAGATAGAAACATCAATAATGAGAGAGAAGCATTGATTGGCTGCCTCCTGCACACCCCCTACTGGGGATGGAGCCTGTAACCTGGGCATGTGCCCTTGACTGGAATCAAACCCAAGACCCTTGAGTCCATAGGCTAAAGCTCTATCCACTGAGCCAAACCAGCTAGGGCATGAATACATTCTCCAAATGTCCTACAGCTACGGCGAGATAAGCAGCATCTTTATCTGTACACCGAGTGCTTTACTCCCTGCCCTCAGATAGTTACTGGAAAAGTATCAAGTCTGCTGTGACTGCTTCACCAACTCCCAACAAAGCACAGGAGGGAATTTAAGATAAATCAGAGCGTGGAATTTTCCTGTTCACATATTTTTTTTCCTAGTCCAGTTCTCCATTTGGGGAAGTAGTTTGAGCTCACAACTTGGTTTTTCTCCAGCAATGGATTCACTAGTGATAGTGTATGCAAATTTTATCACTTGCATTCTACATGAAGCATTAACCCATTTGGATTCTCAGCTGCATTTGGAATATTTTCAAAGCTTCCCATAAGAAACAAAGACATGTTTATGATACCTTCTCGGAGTTAAGAAGATATAAACCTTTACACTTGAAATAGTTTGCAGGTGGTTATTTTAATTGCAAAAAGTGTCAAACCTTCAAGGTCTAGCAGGCCACTATCCTATATAATAAAAGCCTAATATGCTAAGTGTCCGATCATCCGGTCGTTCGTTCAATCAATCAAAGCGTAATATGCTAATGAGATACGAAGGCCGCTCAGCCACTTGCTCTGATCATGGGGGCAGACACTCCGACGGGTAGGTTAGCTTGCTGCTGGGGTCCGACCAATTGGGACTGAGTGAGATGGGCCGGACATGCCCTGGAGCCCTCCTACAGTCCCTCCCCAGCAGGCCAAGCCCCCATGTCCCTCCCTGGCCCCAATCATGCAGCTGTGGGGTCCTTCGGCCTAGCCTGCATCCCCTCGCAGTCCGGGACTCCTCGGGAGACGTTGGAGAGCTGGTTTCGGCCCAATCCCACTCAAAGCAGGAGCTGCCCCCTGGTGGACAGTGCACTCCCACAGGGGGAGCACTGCTCAGCCAGGAGCCAGGTTCACAGCTGGTGAGCGCAGTGGTGGTGGTGGGAGCCGCTCCTGCCTCATGGCAGCACTAAGGATATCCAACTGATGGCTCCCCAGTCATCAAACATCAGTCAGACATCACCCAAGGGCTCCTGGACTGCGAGAGGATGCCAGCTGGGCTGAGGAAACCCTCCCCACCCACCCCCAGTGCACGAATTTTGTGCATCGGGCCTCTAGTTTTGCCTATGAATGGCATAGTAGAAATAAAGTCAATGGGTTTATGTTTTATGTAGCTAATATCACGTGTTTTTTTTGATAAACTTCACTGGGTTCAAAGCCATGGAATAAAACTATGAAGCCACTGCTTTAACCATGAGGTAATCTGATCTTGCAGTAGATGTGATCATACACTACTAAGAAAAATCTGTCAAAAGCCAGTGATGAGTCCTAACTGGTTTGGTTCAGTGGATAGAGCGTCGGCCTGCAGACTGAAGGGTCCCAGGTGCAATTTCGGTCAAGGGCATGTACCTTGATTGCGGGCACATCCCCAGAAGGGGGCATGCAGGAGGCAGCTGATCAATTTCTTATTGATGTTTCTAACTCTCTATTCCTCTCCCTTCTTCTCTGTAAAATCGATTAAAAAATATTTGGTTATGCGGAAACCGGTTTGGCTCAGTGGTAGAGCGTCAGTCTGCGGACTGAAAGGTCCCGGGTTCGATTCCAGTCAAGGGCATGTACATTGGTTGCGGGCACATCCCCAGTAGGGGGTGTGCAAGAGGCAGCTGGTCGATGTTTCTCTCTCATTGATGTTTCTAGCTCTCTATCTCTCTCCCTTCCTCTCTGTAAAATATCAATAAAATATATTTTAAACAATAATAAAAATATAAAAATATTTGTTTAAAAATCCAGTGATGAGAAGAAAATCTTGAAAGCAGCAAGAGAAAAGCTACTTATCATGTATTAGAGATCCTCAAAAAAATTAACTGCTGATTTCTCATCAGAAATCATGGAGCCCATGAAGCAGTGGGATGCTATATTCATATTGCTAGGCAAGACGGGGGTGGGAGGTAGGGAGGTGGTGGGGGAGAAGGGAAGTAGGGGAGTGGGGGAGGTAGAACAGCTCAGAAATACTTAGTTGAATCTATATGCAAGAATGTGGATTTTTTCCAACATTTTTTCCTCCCCATTCTGAACCCATAGACTCTCTCAAATACTTAAAAGGGGCTCGTTGTTGCTCTCCTTCTTTAGACATTGCAGTAGTGGGGTCAGGAGAGGGCAAAGCCAGCTGTGTCCCTTTGTAAACTGGGGTCATTTGCAAGGCAGGAATTCTTGATTCTCTGGCTGCTGTGGTATTTGTCCTAGTTTTCAGGCAACCCCATGGTATTTTCCCCAGAATCTATTGGATAAAATGGTTATTTGCGCTCAAAGCCACTTTGGATGTGAAGACCTTAATAATAAAGGCCACCAGGACATATGCCATCATAATATTATCACAGCTGCAGCAGGAAGACGTAGCGAGCCAGGTTATGTTTTAATGTGTTTTTTTTTATGATAACTCAGAGTTCACAATGATGATGCAGAAATTGTTTCATCGTGTGTGTGTGTGTGTGTGTGTGTGTGTGTGTGTTCAGCCCTCTGCTTTTTCCCTCAGCATCCCCACCCCCATCCCACACATCAATTTTCTCTCGTTTCTTTTTGTCCAGGGATTATTATAGACAAGGTTGACTGTGCTGAGTTGGCCATTGTGAATCCAGATTCCAAGGCAACCTCCAAAGGAAACATACAGATCCGGGCAAGAACTGGAAGCTAAGGGTTAATGATTGGTCATTTTTCAAAGTCTGAAGTTCTTTTTTGTTTTTTTTTTTAATTCTTTTGGGTGCTTTCTTTCTTTTCTTTTTTAAAAAATATATTTTATTAATTTTTTTACAGAGAGGAAGAGAGAGGGACAAAGAGTTAGAAACATCGATGAGAGAGAATCATCGACCAGCTGCCTCCTGCACACCCCTTACCAGGGATGTGCCCGCAACCAACGTACATGCCCTTGACTGGAATCAAACCTGGGACCTTTCAGTCTGCAGGCCGATGGTCTATCCACTGAGCCAAACCGGTTTTGGCCTTTTGGGTTCTTTCATTCAGGAATTTTGCATGTCTTAATAGTTCACAGCTCTGTCAACATCTTTTTTAAAATATTTTTTATTGATTTTTTTTTTTTACAGAAGAAGCGAGAGGGATAGAGAGTTAGAAACATCGATTAGAGAGACACCGATTCAGCTGCCTCTGGCAGACCTGCTACTGGGGATGTGCCCGCAACCAAGGTACATGCCCTTGACCAGGATCGAACCTGGGACCCTTCAGTCCGCAGACCGAAGCTCTATCCACTGAGCCACACCAGTTAGGGCAGAAGTTCTGTTTTTCCAGCACTGCCTGGGGGCTTCTGCTGCAGCAGCACATCCCTGCCACACTGAGCACCTCCCCGGGGCCTCTGATGAGGCACTGGTCCTCGAGGGAAATTCAGACCCCCTGGGGGTGGTCTCAGAACTCCAGGCTCCTCCTCAGCAATTCTGCTCTCCTCCCGCAGATTCTTCCATCTAAAGATGGTCTGCTGGCCCAACCCATAGGGTGCTGACAATAACTGTGTGGTCCAGAGGTTAAGAGTAGGATGATAGCTGGGCTGGTATGGCTAAGTGGTTGGGCATTGATCTATGAACCAGGAGGTCATGGATCGATTCCCGGTCAGGGCACATGCCTGGGTTGTGAGCTCAATCCCCAATGTGGGCCGTGCAGGAGGTAGTTGATCAATGATTCCCTCTCATCATTGATGTCTCTCTCTCTCTCTCTCTCCCTCCCTCCCTCCATCTCTGTTCCTCTCTGAAATCAATAGAAATATATTTCTAAAAAGAGTAGGGTGGTAAAGGATAATTTAAAATATATAAATAACTGGTATAGTAAAAAGGGGGCCTTAATTTGATCTGGTGCACTCTGTGCTAAAACCAGAAGAAGAAAAAAGCAACAATGTCTGTTATAAAGCTATGTATTACACAACAGGCTTCCAAAATAGCTCAAGTGTTGATTGAACAACAGATGTCTTCCATAAAAAAATGCTCTTTGACTGCAAGCAGCAGATTAGTAACCACAAATGGCTTTGGCTCCGAGCTTTTACCCACACAGGAGAAAACAGTTACTCCCGCTGGGGTGGAGAGGGAGGGGCCAACTCAGTGGAAGCATCATTTATATTTAGAAGGTACATTTACCCCACGGGCAAACCAGAGGACAGAGGTCACCCGAGGATGTGCTCAATATAGAAGCCGCTCCATTGCCAAGTTCGAGTGCTCACTCCCAGTCTCTGGGGATAAGAAGAGATGAGTCACTCAGTGACATTTTGGAACGGACCCAGAGCTAAACGGGCTACGCCATATCTTGTTTGCCCTCTGATTACAGGTTAGATACACAGTAATAATAATCCCAGCTGCCCTGGCTGATGTGGCTCAGT
Source organism: Vespertilio murinus (assembly GCA_963924515.1). Taxonomy (NCBI): domain Eukaryota; kingdom Metazoa; phylum Chordata; class Mammalia; order Chiroptera; family Vespertilionidae; genus Vespertilio; species Vespertilio murinus. The sequence goes on along the minus strand of OZ004711.1, from coordinate 77,990,191 downwards.
TGGTTGACACTTCATCCCATACACCAAAAAGTTGCAGGTTCGATTCCTGGTCAGAATGCATGCAGAAGGCAACTAATCAGTGTTTCTCTAAATAAATAAATAAATAAATAAATAAATAAATAAATAAATAAATAATAATAATTGTATCTAACGTGTATTAGCCTCATATAAACACTGACCTAGATTTTTTTACTTGGTTGCTTACTTCATGCTTGCACCTTGGGGTGCCAGTTCCATTATTTCTTTCGTGTCATACATGAAGTGGGGCACAGCGGTACCCAGGTCACACTGATGGTGCTCTGGTCATCGGTTGTTGCTTAATGGCTTAAGGGCTTCAAACAGCAATGATTACTTTATGGTCCTTGACATTGGGCTCCTCCAGGCAGTTCTCACACAGTGATTCTCACAGAGAGATCGTGGCTATGGCTGGGGTCATCTTGAATGCTTCCTCACTCATATATCGGCTGGCTGGGGCCCCACGTGGCACTGTCACCCAGAACCCCACACGTGACCTCTCCATGTGGCCTGGACTCCACTGCATCACAGCTGGACTCCACAACCAGGCATCCCAGGAACAGGTAAAAGCTGTATCACCTTTTAAAAAGCAAAATTAAGCCGAAACCAGTTTGGCTCAGTGGATAGAGCGTCGGCCTGCGGACTAAAGGGTCCCGGGTTCGATTCCAGTCAAGGGCATGTACCTTGGCTTCGGGCACATCCCCAGTGCGGGGTGTGCAGGAGGCAGCTGGTTGATGACTCTCTCTCTCATCGACGTTTCTAACTGTCTCCCTTCCTCTCTGTTAAAAAAAAAATCAATAAAATGTAATAAATAAATAAAAAACAAAATTTACTTCAAATTCATTATAGACTAAAAGGAAGTTGCTAACATAGTAATAGAACCCTTCTCTCAGCTTCTCCCAGTGGTGAGATCAATATAACTGTAGACCAATATCATAATCTGAAATTGACATTTGCACAGTACTATTAACTAGACTATGAACTTTGTTTTACAAGCACTCATTTGTGTATTCTGTGCAATTTGATTCCATGTTAAGACGCATGTAATCACCTCCCGCAATCATCACACAAAACTGTCCCATAAAGGGACTCCCTTGTGCTACCCTTTCATCGTGACCCCCACCTTCCCTACCCCCACACCTGTCCCCTGACAACCGCTGACCCGTTCTCCATCTCTATATTTTATTATTTCTAGAATGTTATCTAAACAGAGTCATACGTAACACGTAACCTTGTGAGATCGGCTTTTCTCACTACACAAGATGCCCTTTAGGTCTGTCCAACTCTGCAGATGTTGTTTGATTAAGTCCTTGGCAAGGGAAAAAAGGGTGGAAAGAGAGAGTAGGCCAGCAGTGACCCTGGACGCGGGCAGTTTCCATGGCTTATAGATACATCACTCCGATCACTTGTGGTGCCCTGCATTCACAATGTTGCACCTTTTTTCTTAAATTGTATGAAATTGCATTTGTATAAGCTTCAGGCTCAACAAAACCCGATGGAACCTCTCCTGGGTGCATTATACATCCAACGTGGAGGGAACAACTCATCTATAAAAAAAATCCAAATCTAGAGTTTTGCTGTCACCCATAGAGCTGCTGAGACATCAGGGCCCCAAGAGATGTGGAGGATGATGGGAAGGAGTGGAAATGAAGCCGGGGTGGACACCCAGGCTTAGACGGGCCAGGATAACAAACTGCCCCTGTCCAGCGGCATGGAGGGGACTCACTTACAGGCTGTGGTTAGGAGTCTAGATGTTTTCTTTAAGAGAAGCTGGAAGCCACCAGCAAGCTTTAAGCCAAAGAGGAAGCGTTGGCTACTATGCTAAGGAGGCCGGTGCCTGACCGGGGGTTGCTGTCACCAAGGCGATGGCTCTTTGGGATGTCCACCGGGTCCACAGACACCAAGTAGGGCCACCCCGGGTGTGTAAGGGGTCAGAGGTCCCTGGCTCCCCCAGCAATCCTTGCTTGGCCCGCTGACCCCTGGGTCTGCAGCCAAGGGCTATAAAAACCCCACGGGAGGTGGATGTCTCATATCCTCTCTGCTTTCTGATTAATCATTTAGATGGGAAACTGAATCCTACTCAGGTTTAAAAAAAAAAAAAAAGGTGAACTCCAGGTCAGAATCACAATCTTGTCCCAAATACATGACTTTTTCCCCCCTCCTGGTTGGGGCATTGGGGAGTGCATTTAAAAAACAAATTATTTTCATTCAGTCACCGTTTCCTAGCAACCACACACACACACACACACACACACACACACACGTGAGTGCACCAGCCTGAGCAGATGCCCCCAGAAGCAGGGAGAGAACAAAAGCAGAGGAATCGGCCTCCTTCGGTGAGACTCTGAAAGGGGACTTTGTTAAGAGCCCGGGCGTCTATAGAACGCACTCTGAGAACCCGCACCATCGCTGTAGGGGTGCGGGGGGAGGGGAGGGAGAAGGAGGGGTGCTGAAGGGAGTGTGTGGATGTTCTTCAGGCATGGTATTTCTAGAGGACGTGGGGTTTGGGCCTTCGGGGGGTTTTCACAAAGCAGTTGACGCCTGAGACCCTGCCATCTTCCCAGCAGCTCTTCCGTGTGTGTTTCCAGCGTTATTGTTGCTAAAGCTCTACGGACAGATAAGGAGGGGGAATTCAAATCCGAACTGAATAGGGTCTCTACAGATGCCTCTCCTTCAGCCAGGCGCCGCTGCTCCATGCTGGGCTCTGGGCGCTGCAGCTGGGAGGTCCTCTCACCGCCGCTGCCCCCCTGGTGCAGGAGGAGGCACGGGCCCAGGGAGGTGACACCGTTAGCTGGTGGCCCCCAGGTCTCCGCAGTGGGAGACGCCCGTGTTTTAAAGATGTGTACCTTCGCACAGTATGCCACACTGACTGGCAGTGGGAGGTAGGTGTAAGGGAAAGCTGTCACAGCCACCAAGAGATGCAAGCCTATAATTTGTAAGTCTGAAATTCAAAGGACTGGCTCAGAGTGACAAAACAAAACAGGTTAAAGCAAATGCTAAGTCTTTTGCTTTTTAAAAAGGCACAGCCCTAGCTGGTGTGGCTCAGTGAATAGAGCCTCGGTCTGAGGACTTGAAGAGTCCCCGGTTCGATTCTGGTCAAGGTCACATGCCTGGGTTGCAGGCTCGATCCCCAGTAGAGGGTGTGCAGTAGGCAGCCAATCAGTGATTCCTTGATGTTTCTCTCTCTCTCTCTCTCTCCCCCCCTTTCCTTCTGAAATCAATATATATATATATATATATATATATATATATATATATATATATATATATATTTTTTTTTAAGCTGTGGAAGCCAAGTCATCCCACCCAGCCACTCCGTCTCTACCTCCTATATCACTCTCTCTCTCTCTTTCTCTCTCTCTCTCTCTCTCTCTCTCTCTCTCAAGGAACTGAGGTAGGACAGATGTTTTCAGAACTCATTGAATTAGAAGGGTGCTGGCCTCTGTGGAGTTGTACAATGTGGGGCAAAGGGTGCTCCTGGGGATGCTCACCAGGCTCATCGTTTTCTCAGGCAGCGCCTGAGCCCGGGTGCAGGAGGGCCAGGAAGCTTGGCATGGCCACGGCAGTCGGGGAACAGGAGACTCTACAGCCCGGCGTCTGGCCGGCCAGGCCCAGAGCTCTCCTTTCCCTGGGCCCCGAGGCACCTCTCTGGCTTGCAGCGTCCTCCTGGATGCACTCTCCCGCAGAGGTGACGTCACTGTCCCCATCATTAACTCATCTCCAATGGGCCGCTCCCTTCTTCCCCCTTTTGCCTTCTCCGCAGCTCATCCAGGGCAGAGGTGGCAGCAGCAAGAATGGTCCCAAAGAATTGAATTGGGTCGAAACCGGTTTGGCTCAGTGGATAGAGCGTCAGCCTGCAGACTAAAAGGTCCCAGGTTCGATTCCAGTCAAGGGCATGTACCTTGGTTGCGGGCACATCCCCAGTAGGGGTTGTGCAAGAGGCAGCTGATTGATGTTTCTAACTCTCTATCCCTCTCTCTTCCTCTCTGTAAAAAATCAATAAAATATATTTAAAAATAAAAAAAAGAATTGAATTGGTCTGGCGAAGAGCTCCTTTAAACCAGGGGCATCCTGTTTCCTTCCTGCTTGTTGTCGAAAAGCTGAACCCTGCCCTGACTGGTTTGGCTCAGTGGATAGAGCATCGGGCTGCGGACTCAAGGGTCCCAGGTTTGATTCTGGTTTTGGGCACATCCCCATTGTGGGGTGTGCAGGAAGCAGCTGATGGATGTTTCTCTCTCATCGATGTTTCTAACTCTCCCTCTCCTTTCCTCTCTGTAAAAAAAAAAAAATCAATAAAATATATTTTAAAAAAAGAAAAGCTGAAACCAGTGAAGTTTAATGTTTATGTCAGCAGTCAAACCGCTCTAGAACGTCATCGGCAGTTTGATCTCTGGTGCGGTCTCTTAACATACTTGAGAACCGGTTAAGAAAGAATTCAGAGCCAAGACTCAAATCATAGGAGAAGTTCACCTAGAAAGTCCCAGAGGTAGAATAAGTGAGCCGTGGAAGAAATGGGCTCTGGAAACAAGTTAGGGAGACAAAGGGAGGCACCTCTTCCGGAGCTGAACCACCACCGAGGACCACATGCAGTTGGTGCAGGTCAGAATCTCGTCCTGGAGGCTTAATCATGAAAGGCTGCTCTCTGGCCTCGTTGCTTGTTCCTCTCCAAGGGGGTCCAACCTGCACGACCAGCACCGTGCCAGGAGGATCAGGGGAGGGTCTGAACCGTATGACCAGTGATTTGAGAGGCTGGGGGTCTAAGCCACATGACCAGCGGTATGCTAGGGAAGGAAGGGTTACCCTGGGGCTAAGGTCCTCGTTTTCCCAGTTTTGACCACTGCTAGGCACTGATGGCTTTCCACCTGTTGACTTTCTGTACCTGGCCCATTGTCCTTGCTCTGCTCACGTCTGTCTAACTGCTTATCACATTCATATGCTACAATTGTTTTGTTAATCCTCACCGAGGATATTTTTTTTCATTGATTTTTAGACAGAGTGGAAAAGAGGAAGGAGGGGAGACAGAGAGAAAAATCCATGTGAGAGAGACACAACGATTGGTTGCCTCCCATCCATGCCCTTATTGGGGCTGGGGCTTGACCCTGCAACCGAGGTATGTGCCCTTCATTGGAATCGAACCTGGGACCTTTCAATCCATGGGCTGACACTCCAACCACTGAGCCAACCCATTAGATCATGCTATAATTTTTTATAAAAAGGTTTCTAAAGTTTCCCCCCCACACCATTTTTATAGTAGTGATTTAAAAACATGTGCATAACTTCAAAAGTACAGAATGTAACATAATAAATATCCATAAACCTATAATCAACCAAGATTAACATTTTTTATTATTACTCAGAGTTCTCCAGATAAACAAGTCCAACAGCAAATATACATAGAGATGCAGTTTAAGGAATTGGCTCACAGGACTGTGGTAGCCTGGCCAGTCCAAAATCTGATGGGGAGGCCAGCAGGCTGAGGACCAGGGGGGAGTTGCAATTCCAAAGGCTGTCTGCTGGCAGAATTCCTTCCTGCTTGGGAGAGGTCAGTCTTTGTGGTTTTTTTAAAGGCCTTCACCTGATTGAATGCGGCCCACCCACCTAATGGAGAGCAATCTGCGTCACTCAAGTCCACTGACCGACTTAAATGCTAATATCCACAAAGCAGCGTCACAGAAACACCCAAAATAATGTTTGCCCGAATAGCTGAGCACAGTGACCCAGCCAAGTGGCTATATTAAAATGATCATCACAATTTGCTTTAAATCTTGCTTAACCACAAAAAAAGAAGAAAAAAGGAAATGAAATGAAACTGAAGACTGCATCTTCCTAACAGGCTTCAGGTGCAGATCGTCGATACGCCGTCTATACTGTGCCCTGGGCACCCAGTTCAACACTGACCTTTTAAAAAAATATATATTTTCTTTATTGATTAAGGTCCTTATCCCTCCACGCCCTTCCCCCGTGCCCTCACCCACCTAGTGTCTATGTTCATTGGATACAAGTCCTTTGGTTGATCTCTTTCCCTTCTCCCCACCCTGCCCTGCCTCCCCTCTGAGGTGTGATGGTCTGATCGATGCTTCTCTATCTCATCTGTTTTTCATTCATCAGTTTATGTTGTTCATTATATCCCACAAATGAGTGAGATCATGTGACATTTATCTTTCTCTGACCGGCTTATTCCGCTCAGCACAATGCTCTCCGGGTCCATCCATGCTGTTGCAAATGGTAGGAGTTCCTTTTTCCAGCAGCGTGGTATTTCATCGTGTAGATGTGCCACAATTGTTGTTTTTTTTTAATCTACTCATCTGCTGACCAGCAGTTAGGCTGTTTCCAGATCTTAGCTTTTATCAATTGACACTGATATAATTTTTTTTTTGGTAAACTTTTTTTATGTGACTTCAGAACTCCTTTGACCCCATCACCTAAACTCTAATTTCCGGTCCAGGGTTGGGGTAGGAACTGAAGACATGGTCTCTCACATTTGCCATAACCACATGTTCTTTCAAGGACCTTCCAGCCATAGAAGTTGTACATGGGGGTGGGGGGGGGGACAGGAGGAGGGAGAAGTTGTGCATGGTTGGGGGGGGAGAAATTGTGCATGGGGGGGAGAGAAGTTGGGCATGGATTCTATAGAAAACTCTCACGAGCCCTTGCACCGGGGGAATGCACTGGGAGCCACGAGGTCGAATGTGCTCAGAGCTCCAGCATATTCAGAACACAAGCCATCCCCATTTGGATGGTCCTCCCCAAACAGTCTCATCCACTATCACACGGCCTTGCCTGTTTACTTGCCAGCGTATTGCACGGGTGGGCAAAGGATGAATGCTGAAAAAACCTGCAGGAATGGGAAGAGCCAGGTGCACTCAGGGCACAGGGCACTGGCGCCGGACAGCTTTCTGCCGGGGAGCCTGCCGGACGGAGGCCTGGGCTCTGCACATCCTCGGATCCCTTCCAGCGCCGGGGACTCCATGACTGGTATTTGGAGTGATAGCGTCCCTGCCTCCGGTTCCCTCTGATTTGCTGCTGGTGCTTCTGGGCTCAGAGAGGCCGCATCTTCCTGAGGAAGATCAGGTCGGTGTCAGGGCAGACACCTGCGCAGCGGCCGGCCTTTCGCCATGGAGAGAAGGCTCCTGAAGAAGGAGCTGGAGAGGCTCCTGTGAGTAAGACGGAGGGTGGCCTGCATTCACCGCACTCGGCGCTGGGTGGGTTTCCCGTCATGGGTGGTCTGGGAGGGGCAGGATTGTCATTCCTGCGCTGTGGGGGTGGGGGGGAGCCAGGCAATCTGGCCTCTGCCTCGGGCACCAGAGGCGCGCGTGGTGCAGAGCCGGATGCTGAATCTCCTGGGAGCTGCTTCTGCCAGCAGCGTGCTCGCCCCCGCGCCCTGCTCTGGAGCTGAGATCTGGCCGCAGCCCCGTCCCCTGGGCTGGGCGGGTGCCTTTGAGGGGCTCTGCAGGGGGAGAGGGAGGTTTCTGAAAGGTGTGCTGAGGGCCCGGCATTGAAACCGCAGCCTCTGCCTCTCTTCAGGGTCAGTCCGATCAACCCAGTAGTTCATCTCCTGTTTCTTGCCATCGGAACTTTTATGGTTAAACAAACAGAAGAAAATACTAAGTCTCCCCGTGGAGGAATGTTTCTCTCCTGTGCTAGCTTTTTTGTTAAGAGGTTGGTGAAAATAACAGACGTTATAAAAAGGCTGGGGGCCGGGGACAGCTATGTCCTATTTCGTCTGTGTTACAGGCACAATAATAACGCCCTTTTCGTCAAAGACTCTGTCACAGTCCCCATCCCATGTGCTCACTCAGCTGCCAAGATAATGACCCCGGAAGAAGTCCTTAAGGGACGCTGGAGTGAACTATGTGTGAATCCACAGATGTTTACTCATAAAGAACAAACCAGCATCCGGGGTGCCAGTTCCTCCACCCAGAACTGGAATTTCAAAAGGGATGTAAACGTAAAGTTCTGGTCAAAGAATACATCCAGGGCACTCTAAATAAAGTTCCTTGGAATTACAAAGGAAAAAAAAATGAGGATTTCTGATCCATCTAAGTGTAATAGATCAGAGGAGTTTGAGAGGGCAGAAACAGACTTAGCCCTCGCGAGGTCACTTGCCCGGAGTGTGTGCCACAGACCCGGACGGCCAGAGCGCGGCCTCGGGGAAGACCAGGGCTGTGTGAGGTGGACCCCGGGCCCTCACCCCGCACCCAGTCCTCTTCCGGCTTCTCAGAGCAGCAGCCCCGCTGTTCTCCTCCCGGGGCCCCTCTCCCGTCCTCTGGAAGGATCTGGGCTTACTAGTACCTTTTATGTCTAACTCCCCCTGAGGGTATTTGCATTCCGATGAGGAAAAGCAAAAGAACACACCTGGACCGAAATGCATCAACCTCTTTGACATTTTGCCCGACTTTAGCATGGTTAGCGGAGGAATGTTTATTCTAAATAGTGGGTCTCAATCCTTTCATTTTTCTGAACTTTTCCCGCATGTGGGGATTTATCCTACTCCCCGATTTCCTTTGAATTCTGGGCCCGCTATGTGCGTTTAGTCTTTAGATAAAATGTGGCTTAATTTCATTATGGCAAGACATTTCAAGCCCACAGCATCTCGGAATTGCCTTTTCCATCAAAATAGTGTTATGTGGGTAATACAGTAGCCGAATAATTCTCCAGATGAAAAGGAGGAGGTATGGCCCGTTCCAGAGCTGTCCGTGACTGCCCTTGTGTTTGGGGGGAGGGAGGGAGGGGCTGGGCAGGAACCCCCACCTGCAGATGGAACTCCCGCGTCACTCCCAGTGGTTCAATCCTGCTCTCTTGCTTTTAAGGGGAGATTATATTGGCATCCGACTTCGAGAAAAGGAATTTGACCCGAAAGGAAGAAGGCAGCTCACCTTTCTAGACGATATGGTAAAGGAAGGCGTGCGGGGGGAAGTCTCATCTGTGTTGCATGCTAACGAAGGGGACACAAGTATGTAATGTATAATGAGGCTGACCCTGGTCCTCTGGAATGGCCCCTTTTCATCTCATCCTAGCGTTCTCCACGCGGTCTTCTCAACTCATTAAAATGGAAGCAGAAAGAATGAGAAAATAAACTAAAAGCAAAAAGAGTGAGAAAGTGAAAGTCGTGTGACTTTTGCTATGTGCATTAGAAAAGATTAAAAAGCAAAATGGGTGCCAGGGAAAATATTACATACGATGTTAACATTTTTTGGACGAAATTAGCTATCAAATATATAAAAAATATGTAGTTCTCAAATATAATGGGTGGTTTTAAAAATATATATATTATATTGATTTTAAAGAGGAAGAAAGAGACAGAAATATCAATGATGAGAGAGAAACATTGATTGGCTGCCTCCTGCATGCCCCCCACTGGGATAGAGTCTGCAACCTGCCCTTAGCCTGAATCAAACCTGGGGCCCTTCACCAGCGGTTGATGCTCTATCCATTGAGCCATACTAGCTAGGGCGGTGGTCAGCAAACTGGGGCTGGTGAGCCATATGCAGCTCTTTGGCCCCTTGAGTGTGGCTCTTCCACAAAATACCATGGCCTGGATGAGTCTATTTTGAAGAAGTGGCGCTAGAAGAAGCTTAAATTTAAAAAATTTGGCTCTCAAAAGAAATTTCAGGCGTTGTCCTGTTGATATTTGGCTCTGTGGACTGATGAGTTTGCCGACCTCTGAGCTAGGGCAATACTGGGTGTGTGTGTGTGTGTTTGTTTATTTTTTGTTGTTGTTGTTGTTTTTTTACCACATGCATTAATGGAGAAAACCAAAGAATTGAATAATCCTAAAATCCTTTCTATTATTATTCGTGTTGAACCTTGGGTTCATATTATGTAATAAGAGTTCAGTTCCCGTAAGTTTAGAAAGAAACTGTGTAAAGATCTAATTCAAAAGAAACTGTAAACGCTCAGCCTGTTTGTCCCCCACTTACTGTCCTCGCACTGGTGGGGAGAAGCATCCCCCTCCTCCCTTCTCTCCGCCTGGCTTCCCTGGGGCTGAATTAGCGCCAGGCCTTGGTTTTCTTACTGGTAAGTGCTTCTCATGCACGTACTAGATGGAGAAATTAAGTCAATTAGATAATTGCTTCTCAAACTTTAATGAGGTCTTATTACGAGGCCGCGGTGATTCAGGAAGTCGGGGGTGGGGCTGGGAATTTGCATTTCTAATAAATGATGCTAGTGTTACCAGTCCACACATCAGTGTTTGGATTAAGTTTCAACAACTGATCACGTTCCATTTCTTTCCTCTCCTCCTCCTCCTCCTCCTCCTCCTCCTCCTCCTCCTCCTCCTTCTTCTTCTTCTTCTTCTTCTTCTTCTTCTTCTTCTTCTTCTTCTTCTTTTACTTCACTTTCAGTCTGGTTCAGTCCTGGAAGAAATAATCACATTGTTTTTAAAAATATGGGAGTGAGATAGAACCTTAGAACCCATCTGAAAACGCCCAAGTCAAACTGACCTTCACGGGAATTGGTCCTCAGCTTTCTGTATGAGTCTCCTAGCAGGTCACTCAGTCAGGTCTGCCTCAGCCCTTTGCTCAAGCTCACCCCTTCACCTGGAGGCCCTTCCCCACCTCCATAAACCCTCCCCTCCGAGGCCCGGTTCCACCACAGCCTCCTCTCCGAAGGAAATCCACTGCCCGGATTTCCAGGGGACACATCAGTTGCCCTGTGTCCGGGAGCACATTTCCGTCATTCTACTTACAGAATTAGGAACTGTTCTCTGGGTCCCTCTTCCTCCACCTGCACCTTTCTCTATTTCAAAATTTTATGGGGTGAGGGCTAGGCTAGGGGGTGGTGAAATTGAGGCAAAAAGGGAAAAAAGAGAAAGAACTCATGGACAGGGACAAGAGTATGGTGATTGTGAGGGGAGGAGGGGAGTGGGTGGAGGTGGGAGAAGGTATGGGGGGGATAAATGGTGATGAAAATAATTTTTTTAAAGTACAAACAACAACAACAACAACCAACAAAACTTAAAACTGAGGCCCACGGAACATCAATTGCTCACCTAAGGATACACTACCAATTGTTGGCCATACCTAGATGTGAGTCCAGATTCCCTGATTCCCAGTGTAATATTCTTTCCAATAGTCTCTCTTTTCTTTTTTTGATCCACAGAAGCAAAAACAAAACAAAACAAAACAAAAAACAATAAAATAAAAGTAACAAAAACCCTGCTCTAGCGGGAGGTGAAGGCAATACCTGAACCTCTATGATGCCTCTGTGTGAGCATCTGTGTGGACAGAGCTAACGACCCTCACCAGTGCGGACCGAACAGTGAACAGGTTAGGAGAGCCATCGTCACTGGGCCAATGTGTAAGCCGGTTCCTCTGCTCTCTGTGCTCCCTGCTTCCAGGCGCACTATGACCTGGCCGCCGGTGTCGCTTTGCAGTGGCTGGATCGCTCAGAAGACTTAGCTTGGCTGGAGTGGGAGAAAGTGTAAGTCGCAATAGTTGCTGTTTCTTTAATGTGTGACTCTGAGAAACGAAAGAGGAAGTTCTGACTGGTGTGTCTTCCGCTGTGAGCTCTGATGGGAAACACTGCAGGGGAGTATTCCTCTGCAGCCAGAAACCTGAAGAGACCCCACAGCTGTCAAGTTGGGGAAGTCACATCGTGTTTGCGTTTGTTACATCTCTGCTAATTGGTTTCCGTTTTAAACCCTAATCAATTTCTGATAACCAGTTTCCTTTTCATATATATATATAATCAATATATATATTATTGATTTCAGAGAGGAAGGGAGAGGGAGAAAGACATGGAAACATCAATGATGAAAGAGAATCATTGGTCAGCTGCCTCTTGAATGCCTGACATGGGATGGAACCCGCAACCCGGGCCTGTGCCCTTGATCTTAATCAAACTCAGGACCCTTTAGTCCACAGGCTGACGCCCTGTCCACTGAGCCACACCGGCTGGGGCCTAATGGGTTTCTATCACATGAAAATCCTTCTTGCGTAGAATGTCCTCCCCTAGACTAAGATGGTGCTTTATTGTGCACAGGCCATGACTGCTCAGAGGGCCAAATCTGTGGGCAAAGGCTGCCATCTCTCCACAAGACCGTCAAACGCAGCTTCTTAAGCATTTGGCCAGATAGGTACCTGAGCTGAGCTGTTTGAATTGCAGAATAATTTTCTTTCCAGGATTATCGGCATTTCTCCCTGTGTGCCAAGCAGACACACTCAACTGGCAAGAACGTGGAACTAATGAGACCAGAACTGAACAGCTTATTCCAGAGGCGTTATTTTTCTCCGTTCCATGGCCTTAGCGCACACACCTGGACGGCTGTATCAGTTAGCGTGCAGTTATAATAAGCAGAAAATCCAGTTTGAGCAGACTTAAGCAAGAGGGGGAGGGGGGGAAGAAGGAGTGGAGATTTATTGCTTCTGTATTTGAAAATCCACGAGTAGCTCTGTCTGAGGCAGGACTTAATTCAAACTCAAACCATGTCCTTAAGACCTACCTCTTGACCATTCCCTCTGGCTAGACACCGTTCTTAGTTTCAGCCTACTTTATTGCAAAATTCAGTCCAGGGAAAATGGATTTCTAAAACTCACAGGATTGTGTCTCAATAGCTCTGCTAACCCCGACTTGTCTGGGGTGGCGCGGGGGATGGAGGACGGTGACTGGCCTAGTCCACAGCGTGTTTTCCAGTCTTTAGAACCGGGGTGTTTCCACCCTCCCCTTGAAGCCCGGCTTACGGCGGAGTCAGGCAGCTCCCCCGGCAAACCGCCGCAAGAAGGGAAAGCGTCCCGGCTGGCAAACCCATAACCGTCCACCAAGGTGACCGGTCAGCCCACGATTGATAGCTGCGAAAAGTTGGATAGGTGAGGGCAAATCCATCACCGCTGCTGGAAGACTCACAACTCCAAGATGGTGGGCTCATCGTATCAGTTTTGTGAGCAAGTGCATAGCACGTAGCACGTGGCCAATGGAGATTACTTATGGGTTATTATCACAACCTTAGCAGGGGTAAAAAACAATAAGAATAAACCCTTCAGCCCAAACCGTTTGGTTCAGTGGATGGAGCGTCGGCCTGCATGTACCTTGGTTGCGGGCAGCTGATCGATGGCAGCCGATCGATGGTTCTCTCTCATCAATGTTTTTGACTCTCTATCCCTCTCTCTTCCTCTCTGTAAAAAATCAATAAAATATGTTTTAAAAATAAAAGAGTAAACCCTCCATTCTTATTTATTCATGTCTCCCCTTAGGAAAAGGCCCTTTCGTGGCCGACCCACATACCCAAACCGTAGAGAAAGAGAAGCAATGATCTTGTCATCTTATGCTGGAATCTTAATGGTAAGGAACACTCTTTGTATACATGCAGATGCTGCATTTTCTATGCACATTTTGATATTAATGCATATCTACTTTCTCTTTAACCAATGCTTATACATGTTTAGGATGAACTGATATTAAACGTTTCATTTTTTTAAAGTTATAATAAAAAGATGTTGGCTTCTATACTGTATTGGGAAAACAGTTATTTAAGGGGCAAAAGGCCCCAGAATGAAAGGCATACCTAACTGGATTCGGCATATTCTGGTCTGTCAGCTCATCCAGAAGTTGTTGGTTTGGTGCCCGTGCCCCACAGGCAGGGTGCCGGGCACCCTGGGGCTCTCACAGCGTTGCTTTGTGCCCGACCAACGGCCATGATACGATAACACATGTCGTCGTTGTTGTTGTTGTCGTTTCACAGAACAGCATCCCCATCGAGGAGGTCTTTAAAATTTACCGGGCGGATTCTTCTGCCAGTCCTGGTGCTACCAAGGTAGGGGTGGCCTGCGTCTGTCCATTCCGGGGATTTTAAGAGAACATTTTACTGACACATTTATAATGTTGTGCTTTTCGGCACAACAGCTTTATGCCAACATGCACAAAACCAGGGGTAGCTATATCTTACGCGGGTAATAACGTGTTTGTAAAATGCTTTCCTGACCATGGAGGCCCAGGGGTAGACCCCCAACCACTGAGCCACACTGGCTGGGCAGTGCCGTGCCTATTTCACGCCACGAGAAGTCACAAAAGGTGTGACATGATTTGAGCTGCAAATAGAAGATCCTGAGGATCGCCTGTCCCCCCTGGAGGTCTCCCAAGCTCCTCCCGGCTCAGGCCTCTTTCTCTTGTGGGCAGGTCAGCTGCCCTGAGGGCCCCCCCGCCGCCTCTTACATAAGGAACTAGCAGGAGCTCCGATGGACACAGAGCACTTCAAATAGAGTCAGTTGTAGGAGCTATTTTAAAATGGTCCTTAGGCTTAATAATTTCAAAAAATTGCCGAAACCGGTTTGGCTCAGTGGTAGAGCATCGGTCTGCAGACTGAAGGGTCCCGGGTTTGATTCCAATCAAGGGCATGTACCTTGGTTGCGGACACATCCCCCGTGGGGAGTGTGCAAGAGGCAGCTGGTCGATGTTTCTCTCTCATTGACGTTTCTAGCTCTCTATCTCTCTCTCTTCATCTCTGTAAAATATCAGTAAACAATACATATTTAAAAGAAATAAAAAATAATTTCAAAAAATTTAACTAGGAGATGGGTTAAATTATATATATATATAATTTATTATATATTGCCAAAAGTGCCGCTCTAATTGCTGCACATATCTGAACGACCTTCGATTCCTTCAGATAAAATATCTCCTAAGCAACAGCTAACACCCTTCCCCAGCAAGAGCTTTCAAAGCCCTGCTGAATACTAATCAGATCAGGGCGAACTTCCAGCCCCGGCACTGTCCACAGGATACAAAGTGAGCACTGTGTCCGGCCGAGGGCTTTCTCCGGGCTCTTTGCTGCCACCTGCTGACGGAAAGGCATCACGCGCCCGCCGTTTTAATACTGGCTTCAGGTCTCCCTCCTGGGAGGGAGCTGCTTTTGCTGATAAAGAACCACTTTTCTGCTCGGGACCTTGGACCCTTAGAAGAAGGCAGCCAAGGGCCACGTAAGTGGGGGTTACACAGATAGCTTCGGACAAACATAAGCTGTCCTGCTCAAGTTTAAACTGGAGGAAAAAGGAGCATAGGTCTTCTTCAACAAGTAAAGCAAGCAGTACAAATATTCTCCAGCTCTATTTGATGGAGAAAAGGGGGGGGAGGGGCGGGAGAAAGGCCTCTGCACACATCTGCCTTCTTTTCCTCTCCCTGCCTCTTTCTATCAGAAGAAACTTTTGTTGAATGTGCTTTGGATATAATCTGGCACTCAAGAAGTACTCGGATCGAAGAAATAACCATCATAATAACAATACTATTACCATGCCACAGGGAAGCTATGAATAATTAGCATTAAAGTAAAAAGGACACAATGAACTCTAGATTCAGGATTTGGATTTCATTCTGTATTCAAAAGCTACATTAACTGCTTGCACGAGCCATCAGATTATCGGGACCCAGAGAATATCTGAGCTGGAAGTGACCTTTAAAATCGCCAGGTTCCATCTGCCCCAGGAAATAGGGCAACCGGAGCTTAGAAAGCTTCCGCTTGTATCTTCTAAGTGCGTCAAGGACGATGTATGGCTTGCCCTAGCCAGTTTGGCTCAGTGGATAGAGCATCAGCCCGCAGACTAAAGGGTCCCAGGCTCGATTCTGAGCAAGGGCACATGCCCGGGGTGTGGGCAGGATCCCCAGCAGGGGGCGTGCAGGAGGCAGCCAGTCAAGGATTCTCTCTCATCATTGATGTTTCTATCTCTCTCTCTCTCTCCCTTCTGAAACCAATAAAAATCTATTTTTTTTAAAAAAAAAGAGTGATATATGGCTAGACTTGTCAAGGGGATCACTTCATAAGTTATACAAGTGTCTCACCACCAAAAACAAACATGAGCTCTCTCTCTCTCTCTCTCTCTCTCTCTCTTTCTTTGAGCCTGGCATACATTAACCTGAAGGGCTATTGCTATTATAGTTGCCATTGCCCCATACTTATATAAAGCCTCCTTTCAATTACTTTCAGTGTTTTAGGGTCGCCTTTCTGAAGAGATGATGTGCTTCTGAGGTTAGAGGCCGTGGTTCGTGTTTAATTCTTTACAATGCTGGCTATGCAGTGAACTCTCAATCAGCATTTCTGCCATTTGAATAGATGACTGAGGTCAAAAATAAAAGTGCCCCTAAATGGTTCCCTTGATAAAGAGAACACATCCTCATTTATTGTTTAGTACTGGTTTCCGGTGGGAAACCAAAAGCCCATACTAACAGTGAAAACAGGAGTCTACTTCTCAGGTGAAAGGCGTGTGGAGGCGGGCGGACCAGGGCTGGTCCCACAGCTCTGCCCAGTTGTCGGGGCCAGGCTGCTTCCAGGTCTCTGCTCAGTCATTCCCGTTGAAAAGGAGAAAATAATATATAAATGTAGTCCCTTTCTTAAAAAAAAAGAAAGAAAGAAGAAGACACTCTGCCAGGACCAGCCTGGCAGGTTGAACCAGGCTGAGGTATGGAGGTGGGAATTGAGAAAAGAAAGAGAGACAGGAGAGCGGGGTCGGGAGGACTACAGGTAGCCATTGGCGGACTGTAGCAAATTTATTAACTGCGCATTGCTTTTTATGCACAAAACACTAATTAGGAGGTCTGTTAAGAGGAGTGTATTCTTTGTTCCTCTTAATCTCTAAAGGAGAGATTGAGCCGAAGGACAAATTCTTAGTACAGCAAATCTCGGTAGATAATTACAGACTTCTTGGCAAGCCATGAAAGGTTGCTCTCATTCCACTGATAGTAGCCATCCAAACAAGTCAGGGAAAACTGTGTGGGTAGGGGGCCAGCCCTGCTAGCCCCCTCAGATGCAAGGACCTTGTCAGCTTACACCCTGGCTCCAACAACACTCCCCCCCCACAAAAAAAAAGTACCCCACCTATATATAAACTACACATTATCTTGAAGTTCAAACTTCTACCTACTTCCAAAATGATACCAATTACGTGGGCACTTGCTCATTAGGAGTGTGGTCATTAAGAATTTTGGATGACAAAGATAGAGCAGAAAATTCTACCGACCTGGAAATCTAAAACTAGGTATTTGTTTTGTTGTCCTTTCTTTTTTTGTTTTTGCCTCGGTTATACATCCTGCAAGGCGTCCTGTTGATGAGCTGGCTTCTTTGTTGACATGCGTAAAAAGACCCGTGTCATCAACTCTCACCCCTCAGATTTACTCCTGCCAACCTACAGCCCGATCTCTCTCAGGGAGGAAGCAGAAAGTTGTTGATCTTGCCGGGGGGGGGGGGGGGGGGTTGTTAATCATTCCAGGCCTCCTGGCTCTGATTCGTCATTTGTCAGCAATTTCTCAACCTTTTTCTGGTAGATGAGGCAGGATTCCCTAAAGCAGTGTTTCCCAAACTTTTGACATATGTGTACCCCTTCTATAATTTTCGTAATGCTGAGTACCCCTCATCAAAAAAAAGGATATATTTTAATAACAATCAAAATATATTTATTTTTTCTTTTTTGGTACGTACACAAAATAATAATAAATGAAAAATAAAATTATTCATAATAAAATAAAAATAAAAGTTATATTATAAATAACATTTATTTGGATCAATGAGAAGGATGAAATTGACTTGACTCATGAGAACGTAGAATTAGGCGCAGCTAAGCACGGTGCGGTGCATATCCCCACCAAACCCTCCCCGTACCCCTGGGGGTACGCGTACCACACTTTGGGAAACACTTCCCTAAAGGAACTGGTGGCCACGCTGTTGCCATGGGTAGTTCTATATAAAAAAGAGAACCGAGACAGGGAAGGAAATGATGAAGATGATAAATATAAATATTTATTATTATTAATTTTAAAGCTACTATAAAGCATTGTGCTATGTGCCAAACACTACTCTAAATACTTTATATACACTAACTCTTTCATCCCAACCACAATTCTATAAGCAGGTACCGGTATCATTATTGTCACATGAAGAAGCAGGCACAGAGAAGTTAAAAGACGTCCCGAGATCACCTGTGGTACAGATGGCTCAGCCTGCATTCGATCCAGCCAGTTTGACATCCAAGTCCATGCTGGCAACCACGTATGGCCTTGACTAGAACTATAGTTCAACTAGTCAATAGCATCTGAGTGC
The DNA here is from genome assembly GCA_963924515.1 of Vespertilio murinus. NCBI lineage: Eukaryota > Metazoa > Chordata > Mammalia > Chiroptera > Vespertilionidae > Vespertilio > Vespertilio murinus. The sequence continues at coordinate 77,972,157 of OZ004711.1, read as the reverse complement.
CCACTATGTGCTAGGCACTCTCTAAGGCACTATAGATAAAAGGTTAAATTAGGTAATCAGCCTCTCTCCTTCCACACTTTAGTCCATTCTCCACAAAGCAGCCAGACTGATCACATGATTTAAGAGAGGAAGGGAGAGGGAGATAAAAACTCAATAATGAGAGAGAGTCATTGATTAGCTGACTCCTGCACGACCCCTACTGGGGATCGACCCCGCAACCTGGGCATGTGCGCTGACAGGGAATCGAACCGTGACCTCTGGTTCATGTGTCAACACCCAACCACTAAGCCACACAGCTGGGCCAGACTGATCTTTTTAAAAACCTGAGCCGGACCTTGTAACACCACTGCTTAAAAACATTTCCATGGCTTCCCTCGCTGTCTCTGTCCCTCTGTCTGAAGTGGCGGCCGTCCAGTTACTCGCTAGCGCATCATCTGTTTAGTTTACTTGTTAAACTTGTCATGATGTATAATTTCCCTGGTTGCCTAATAGTTTAGTGCCTCTTCTCACCCAGCTCCTAAAACAGAGCCTGGACCACGGTAGGTCCTCACTGACAACTTGTTGAAGGAATGGATGGATGGATGGATGGATGGATGGATGGATGAATGGATGGACGGACAGTGCTAGCGGGAATAGGTTTCCAGCGCCCCGCAGCAGACAGCGGGTTATAATCCGGCACACCGGGTCTGTTCTACGGGACAACACGCTTTGAGTGCACAGATGAGAGCCGGTCCTTCTGCCTTGGCCAGAGGAAGGGCTGAGGCCAGGACAGGGGGCGAAGGTGTGGAGACATGGGGCACGTTTCTTAGAAAAGGTGCTACATCTCCAAGGAAAAGTGGGGGCGTTCAGGAAATAAGCCCCCGGGCGGGACAGAAGGAAACAGCCCTTCTCGGTAAAGGGGACCCTCTGGGGGTGTCCGTGTGTGGAAGGTTCCAGGTAAGAGGAGCCCAGCGCGGGAGCAGCAGACAGGCTTAATCTGTTCTGTTCATCTCTAACTTGAAATTGTATGCTTTGGCCATTTTCAGTTAGTGACATATGAGGCCTTACATCTGCCATTCTGTTTGTTATTTGCTCTCTTGTGTTTTTTGTTTTTCTATTTTTCTTTCCTCTCTGTTGGTTATTTTTTACCATGTTTAGGGATGTCATTTCTATTTACCAATATTGTTTTTTACTGTTTCTCTCTGCGTTTTCCTGGTTTTCCTGTGCGGGAATGAAACCCATGGAACCCGAGCCCAGAGGGGAGCCTGGGGCCGGGCTGAGGGCGGCGGGCTGGTGAGCGGGCCAGGGCCACACGCAGCAGGTGTTACCGGCACGGCGTGTGCAGCGTTCCAAAGGAGCCATGTTTTCCTTCCAGGTTCCCCGAGCCCCACCCTTCCACCTCTCCCTGCACCCCTTTGCCATGCTAGCAGCACCCAAAGCAGCAGAATATGCCCGCCAGCAGGGTAAGCCTGCTCCCTTCCGCCGGTTGGAGGAACCTGACTCGGGAGGGCACGGGAGGCCCAGGGTGGGATGGAGAGACCGGCTCTCCGGCTGGATGCCAACGAGCCAGGAGCACGCGTGGCCGCAGGCCCCTCTGCCATCGAAGCCGGGGGGGGGAGGACTCCTAGACTCCACGGTAACGGGAGCAAGGCCCCCATGAAGGGAGAGATCGGAGACTGTGGGCGGGCTCGTCTTTGGAAAGGCGTTTCTGTTGTGGTTCCCACGTGTGTCCCCAGGTGCCAAGCTAAGAAGGGGGGTGGCGAGTAAAGATGCCACCAGCAGCTCCACGAGGAAAACAAACGCCGCGGAACAGAGATCATCGAAAAAGTTACCGTCGGACACACAGCCCAAGAGCAAAGTAGGTCTACAAACACAAACTGGGCCCAATGGTACCAGATGTTGGGGAGCACGTTACTTGTATTGCAGTTGAAAGTTAGCTAGCCTTTTATTTTATTATTATTTTTAAAATATATTTTATTGATTTTTTTTACAAAGAGGAAGGGAGAGAGATAGAGAGCTAGATACATCGATGAGAGAGAAACATCGACCAGCTGCCTCTTGCACACCCTCCACTGGGGATGTGCTCAGAATCGAACCCGGGCCCCCTCAGTCCGCAGACCGACGCTCTATCCACTGAGCCAAATCGGTTTCGGCTGGCTAGCCTTTTAGAATGCGTTGCTCTGGGTTTGCATCGACAGCCCACTTTTTAGCATCTGTGTGACGTCAGGTGAGTGACTTCGCCTCTCCGTGCCTTAGTTTTCTCTTCTGCGAAATGGGAAGAATGGTGGTCTCTCCCTCTGAAGCTTTTGGGGTGATGGTCTGAGGCCGCACATGTTAAGAGGTTAGAGCAGTGCTTGTCCGGAGTAACCCTAGGTAAATGTCAACCACGGTCATCTTCCAGCTTTTGAGAAATGCTACTCCCAAGCTAAACCAGCTGTTATCCTGTGGGTTTAAATACGAGTGTATATGTGCTTATAGTAAAAATTTCAAACAATACAAAAATGGTAAGTGCAATCCACACCCCTTTCCTACTCCTTGGAAATAACCACTGTTAATATTGTGATATTCAAACATCACTACACATTGTATGTCCTGCTGCTGATTTTTTTAAAATAAAGAGCCAAGAAGTAAATAAAAGAAACAATATCTTTTATTTTATAAAATAATTATTTTATAAATGTATGAGACATATTCTTTCACAGTTTATTGTTTAAAGAAGTTTTTCATTTTGTATATTTGAGCTTCTTGGTCTTTTTCTTGATAGTTTATTGATATTAGATTATGTATTTTAAGGATATACAATTTTACAGCCTCAAGATGAAACAGGATTTTCTATATATTTCCAGCATCTGACTTTTTTTCATAAAGGGAAAAGAAAAAATTAATTGTGAAAAATCCAGGTATCCTGGAAAACAGCTTTAAATATTTGGTTTAGACTGCATTGGTATTAGCACCTCATTTATTATAGAAATGGGTACGAGCAACACCATATCCTGGGAAAGTGTCACTATCGGGCAGGGTTCTAGGAAGTGAATTTGGAATGGACAGGATCAGACCCAAGAGCCAGAAAACAGCATACGCTAGTGACTAGGAGTGTGGATTCCAGAGTCAGATACCCAGATTTGAAACCTGGTTCCTCCATTTAATGACTTGGGTGAGTTAGGAAGGGAATCTATAAAAAGTGGATGATAACAGTACGTACCTCGTGGGGTTGTTCCAGGGACTGCTCATAGACATGGAAGGACTTAGAAAGTGCCAGGACCACCACAGGCAGGAGCACACGTGCCCCCTTGTTTCCACTCCGGAGGAACTCACGGCATCGTGGGAGGGAAGATGGATGGCGAGAGGACAGTCTGTGGGACCTGGTTTCCATTTCCACACAGAAGGGGCTTGGATATCGACACGCCCCTCTAACAGGTTAAAAGCTGAACAGACTGAAAATCAGTCTGGAACTCTTCTTGGAAATGAAAGAGAAGGCATAGGGTACCCTGCTGCCCCCTGGTGGACGGGAAGAGGGATAGAGACTTGCCCTGATGGATGTGAAAGCAAACACAGAAAACTGTTCACAGAATTAGCAGGCTATGGGCCTATGTATCTCATGGTACAGTTCTTTCAACTTCGCTGTATGAAACATTTCATAATGGAATTTATGAAGAAGAGACAGAGATTGGCAGAGTGGATCAAAAAACAAGGCCCAATTATATGGTGTCTATGAGAAACCTACTTGAAATATAAAGACACATAGAGAGGAAAAGTAAATGGATAGATAAAAATATGCCAAGCTAACACTAATTTAAAAAAAAGCAGCTATGTTAATTCCAGACAGAGCTGACTTCAAGGCAAAGAACGTTAGCAGGGGATAAAGAAGGGAAGAGCATGATGACAAAGGTTTATTCTCCGAAAGGCATAACATTCCTTAAGTAGTCACTGAGCACCAGAGCGTCAAACTCCGTGAGGTGAAAACGCCTAGAACTGCCGGAGAAGCAGAGGACTTCCCTGTCCTCGATGGAGACGCCAACACCCCCTATCAGAAGCGGAGAGAGAGCAATTTCAGTTTAAATTCAAACCAATATACAAGAAACTCAGAGCAACATGCTGTCAGAATAATGCACAGCTGCTAAAGGGCAAAGAGATGATTGGCTGTGGGTGGGGTTCATCAAACAGAGTATAACTTTTACTAATTTATTTTCTCTGGAAATAATTTGGAGCTTAGAGAAAAGTTGCTAGAGTATGACAAAGAGCCTGTGTGTACATTTGACTCCCATTCACCAACTGTTAATGTTTTTCTCTATTACTGTATCATTTTTCTCTCTTCCTCTGCTCCTGTCTCTTTCTCTTTGTACCCCCTGTTTCCCCGAAAATAAGACAGTGTCTTATATTGATTTTTGCTCCCAAAGATGGGCTAGGTCTTATTTTCAGGGGATGTATTATGGTTCCACGAAGTAGGTCTTATTTTCGGAGGATGTCTTATTTTCGGGGAAACACGGGTATATAGATATAGATACATATTTTTTTCTAATCTATTTGCAGTTATATCACCATCTCATTTCAACCCCATATATTTTCATGTGTACATCCTAAGAACAATGTCATTCTCTTGAATAACCATAGTATGGTTATCAAACTTCAGAGAAATCTAGCATTAATACTTTGACCCAACCTACTGTCTATATACAGTTTTGTCAATTGACCCAATAATGTTTTTTAAAACATTTTTTTCTTCTTCTGTAGAGGATCCAGCATAGGAACATATATTGTATTTAGTTGAAAAGTATAACTCAATTTTCCAAATGTCTCAGAACAGTTCCTCGGACATTCTTTTGTATCTACATTCATCTTAACCCATCATGGTCAATAACTTAGTATCTGATGTTTGATCTTCACTCCCTGTAGATTGGGAGCGAATGTTGGTGTCCATGCCTGATACCAGAATCATCTTTTTATTCTGCAGGTCACTTAGAAACTTGGACTGGCACCCTGGGACTTCACAATAAGGTCTCTGGGAGAGGAAAAGAAACATCTTCTCAAAACTGCAGCTCTCGCCAGCATATTTTCTTTTACAGTTAGCTTCGATGCACACTGCCCTGAAGTGTTATTTTTGGATGTTGAGCGTTCTTTTCTTGGAATCATATTATACATTTGGGTCTTCAAAATGTGTGTACTTTATGCTACTTCATTGTGAGTGGAAGACTGTGGTTGGAGAGTTCCAAGAATACACAGTATTTCTGTGTCAGAGCGGGCTGGCTTTTAGCAAATGTGTAGCATTGAACAGTGCAGAATGGTGGAGTTAGAAGCAGCTTTCCAAAGTTTCAATCCAAAATAAAGTTAATCTATCATTTGCCTTTATTATGTTGTCACATGGAAACATTTGAAATCCTTTCAATAAAGCATTACAAGAAAACGGGTGTAGGCTTTCTTTGAATAAAATATCATGATTAGGAGGAAAAGGAAAATATTTTGGTCTTTCAGTACCTTTCCAAAATGCTGGTTAGGCATATGGCTTAGCTTGTAAATGTGTGTAGTAACGATTTGACCTAATGAATGTTTTGTTTTTTTTAAGGTTTTTGATGTGCTCTCTTTTTTTCGTTGGAATCTACACTGGCTTCGGGCCTATTTAACAACTTTATAAAAGGCCGGCCACCTATGTCTCTGAACCTGAAGTGGCGGCTATTCCATAGAGGAACTGCTGTGCTGAGTTACACCCGCCAAGGGCCCTCCTCTGCATGGTTCCCCACCCCACTGTCCTGCTCGGCTGCCATGGGGTTAGGTCCTGATGCTAGCCTGTGTCTCATTCTCTCTCCTCCAGACTTCGGGAGTTCAAATGTTCTCCTTTGTGGGTTTCCTCAAAGCAAAAGTGACCCCCAGAACCACCTGTTGCTTAAACAAGGAGAAATGCATTGTTTTGCTAACACAAATGCTAACGTGTTCCAAGAGACATGCCGCAGAAGTTAAACAGAGGTGGGACGATGTTTGCTCTCCGTCTCCTCGTCATCTGTTTGAGCGGTCACCAAAGATAAACTGAGGGAGGGAACCGGCGGTTGCTTCTATGATGCTGGTCTTTGGGTCCTTTACCCAGGCTCTTTGGCACAGTTTGGTCTACACGGCTGCCGATCAAGTGATCTCTGCTCACTTACGCAAGCATGGGTGTGGTATAGATTCCATATGAATTGCTAGGGAGCAAGAAGGTGGGTGGTAAGGTCACCTGCTGGCTGGATCTCAGACCCTGGCAAAGCTCTGGAATTAGCCGAAACTGGTTTGGCTCAGTGGATAGAGCATCGGCCTGCGGATTGAGAGGTCCCAGGTTTGATTCCGGTCAAGGGCATGTACCTTGGTTGTGGGCACGAACCCAGTGGGGGGCTGTGCAGGAGGCAGCTGGTCGATGTTCCTCTCTCATTGATGTTTCTATCTCTCTATCCCTCTCCCTTCCTCTTTGTAAAAAATCAATAAAATATATTTAAAAACAAACAAACAAACAAACAAACAAACAAACAAAAAACCCTCTGGAATTAGCTGCCGCTGTGGTAGCATTCATTGGACAACCCCGGAGGCACACACATTAGAATCAGTGAGGAGCCAGGGGTCGGGGGACAGCACACCATCCCTGTTTTTGCTTGGTCATCTGCCCCGTTATAAAGGCCCTTTGACAGATCAAAGAAAGGGTGCTTATGTCCTCGTACACACTGAAAGCTGCAGATGCTGAACTTTGCTGTGAGTGTGCATGCCAGTGTGCGCTGAGCATTTGAAATTGGCTGTGTGGACTATTACCACAATGAGCTCCAGACTAGGGAGTCCCATTTATACCCCACGGCATTTATGGAGTAGCTTTAATATACCAGTTTGTTTTGCCCGTTAGTGAGAATGCAACACTAAAGATAGAATTATCATTGCCCTCATCGGGCTCTCCCCATCTATTTCAAGGAACAGATGTCTAAACAAAATCATTGCATAAGTGGTAATTGCCATCACAGTGGTAGGAACGAGATGCTCGGGGAATCCAATAAGCAGCATTAAATTGTTATTTATCAGCCTGGAAGAGGGAGGGCTCGAGAAAATCTTTACAGAGGAGCTGATACTTGAGCTAAGCCTTGAGGAAAGGGTAACATTTCTCTGGGTGAAAAATGTGGAGCTGGTGTCTCAAGGCAAAGGATCAATACATTAAAAAAACAAGAGAGGCACAAAAATAGCTGTGCACTTGGGAAGCTCTCAGTGTTGGGTGTGACCGGACAGAAAGTGTGGGGACAGACGGAGGAAGGCAGGTCTGGGGTGCCATGCTGAGGAGCTGGTACTTGATTCTGAGGGCCAGGGGAGTCAGCGAAGCGTTTCAAACAGGTGAGTAGTGGCTGTCTTCATCCTGTCTACTGTAACAAAAATGCCACAGGCTGGGTGGGTCAATAGCCACCATTTACTTCTCACAGCGCTGGGGGTTGGGACGGCCAACACTAGGGCCCAGTCAGACCCAGTGTCTGGTGAGAGCCCACTTCCTGGCGTGCAGACGTCTTCTTGGATTGTCACCTGGCCAAGAGAGAGAGGAGGCAAGCTCTCTCTTGTCACTTTTTAGTTTTTAAACATATTTTTTTTATTGATTTCAGAGAGGAAGAGATGGAAACACCGATGATGAGAGAGAACCGTGGATCGGCTGCCTCCTGCACGCCCCACACTGGGGATGGAGCCCATAGCCTGGGCCTGAGCCCTGACTGGGAATCGAATTGTGACCTCCTGGTTCGTAGGCCGACGCTCAACCACTGAGCCACACCAGCCGGCCTCTTTCTCTTTCTTTATTTCACTTCTTTCTCTGTTTCTTTCTTGTCCTTCATACTATGTACCCCGAGGTACGTACTATGTTCTGAGAGCTCATGTGGCTACCGAGTGGACATTCTCATTCCATGAAGCTCTGCCCCCTCGCCCGGCCCTGGGAAGCAATCTATAAGGCAACAAACTTCCTAGCCTTGGACCCAACTACCCTAAACGCCTTTCCCTTGACCTTGCCACAAGTTGGCTACCGGCCGCTGATTTCTAGTTACATGAAGTGCAAAGGGGAGGTCAGTCACTCCGCCCCGAAAGCATCTGTCAAGACCGGCAAAGACGGGAATCCAGATGCGTGCGGTGTGCCAGGCTGGTGAGCCGGGGACAGAAAGAGAATGGGAGTGAGAGGGAAATCAGTCGGTGCTGGGGCATCCTGCTTCCCCACGGCCCCTCTGGAATTCTGCGGCTCTTCCAGAAAGCTGTAGATCCCCCCGTTCACCCCCCCCAAAAAAAAACCACCTGGGGCGCAGCTGCCTTGTGTGTGCAGACACAAGCGTTCCAGGTCACAAGTTCAGGCTGGTGCGCTGACCAGCTCAGACAACGGGAGTCCCAATGACAGCCTCCGCAGGCCTCAGAGTGACAGGTCCGGGACGGCGTCAGAATGTGCCAGAGAATGGGGAACAGTCCACGGGCGTTTCCCTGAATGCAGCCCGGCAAAGGGGCCCGTGAAATCCCCCCTCACCCGGCCCCTTTGTGCTGATCCTGCCGACGCAGCAGCCGCCGCCCTATATAGCCCGGCCAGAGCCCGCTGCACCCACTGACCTGCCCGCTGCCGGCCATGGGGAAGGTGAGCGGGCGCAGAGCAGAGAGGAGGCAGCCGGACCCTCTGCACAAACCTCCCGGGGCCCAGATCTCACTGGGGTTCTTCTTCCTCCGCAGATCACCTTCTACGAGGACCGCGGCTTCCAGGGCCGCAGCCACGAGTGCAGCGGCGACCAGCCCAGCCTGCAGCCCTACCTGGGCCGCTGCCAGTCGGTCCGCGTGGACAGCGGCTGCTGGATGCTGTTCGAGCGCCCCGACTACCAGGGCGCCCAGTTCTTCCTGCGGCGCGGCGACTACCCCGACCCCCAGCAGTGGCTGGGCCCCGGCGACGGGGTGCGCTCCTGCCGCCTCATCCCCCCGGTGAGTGGGGGCCTCTCAGTATTATTGGGGGGGGTTAGGGGGAAGGGGGTTTCCTTTAAAAGCACCCCAGGATTGTCCTGGCCAAACAGCTCAGTTGGTAAGAGCATCATTCCAATAGCCAAGGTTGTAGGGTTGATCACTAGTCAGGGCACAAACTAATCTCTCTCTCTCTCTCTCTCTCTCTCTCTCTCTCTCTCTCTCTCTCATAAATAAGTAAAAAATTAAAAAATATAATCACCCAAGGGTTGAATGGGCTTTAGATACTTGCCTAAGCTCAAATAGATACTTGCACACAAACAGCACAGACTATGGGGAAGAATTCACGTAGGCAAAGAGTCTGTTTTGTTCATTACCAATAGGCCAATCAAAAGTTGTCTATAACAAATGCGATAACAGAGTGGGATAGAAAGCAAAGCTTGCAATTGGGAAATTGGTTGGACAGAGAAGGCAGTGATTCCAACAACTTACTTTGTACCTTATAGTGAGGGAATTGACTAGGAACGGAATAGTAGACTGGGCATGTGCCCCGACTGGGAATCGAATCCACTGTACCAGTAGACTAGTAGACATGGAAAACTCTATTGATAGTGTAAGCTATTCAAAGGTAATGTCCAACTTTGGGAAAAATAATGGTTCTTAATGTGGGAAACCAGTCAAATTAGGATTCAAGCGACCAAACCAATTTTCAATGAAGTATGTGATTTTTAAAACCCTACTTTAGTGGTAAATTTATATGTATATAAATTTGGGAGATAACACTCATACTAGTCAAATACTTTACATTATCCCCCTCATATTGGTTTAACACTAGGAAATCAAGGAATTAGGTAATCAGGCGTTAAGAAAACAAGGTATTTGAGCTCTTGGTAGGTTCTAACCCAAACCTTGGATCTCTTAAAAATTTCTCCTCCAAGATCTGAAATAGAGAGCAGGCACGCAGATATCTGTTCATGTGAGCGGGACCCAAGCCCACACGCAGCACTCACAGCAATCTCAGAGTCTCAGGTTCCACAGGGACAACCCCCACCCCCCACCCCCAGCCTGCCACGTTCACCTGCTGTTTCGTTGCTTCTTCTCTCCGTGGGTGGAGCAGGCGGGCTCCCACCGGCTGCGGCTGTATGAGAGGGAGGACCACAAGGGCCACGTGATGGAGCTGAGCGAGGACTGCCCCTGCATCCAGGACCGCTTCCACCGCAGCGAGGTGCGCTCCCTGCACGTGCTGGAGGGCTGCTGGGTGCTCTACGAGCTGCCCAGCTACCGGGGGCGCCAGCACCTGCTGTGGCCCCAGGAGTACCGGCGCCCCCAGGACTGGGGGGCCGCGGATGCCAAGGCCGGCTCTCTGCGGAGGGCGGTGGATTTATACTGAAGCCGGTTCGTCCTGCTGTTTTCTCACTTCGGAACCTAATAAAGTACTTCGTGTGTGTTGTTGGCAACGGCTGGCTTCTGTCTCTCTCTTTCTCGCGGTGTGCCAGTTAATTCGCCGGTCCATGGTCCCCAATAAAGGAAGCATTTCTGGAGGCCTCTGAGGAGGGACTACGTAGGAGGGGCTTCTACAGGAGCTCCGGGGAAGAGTACGCCTGGAGCAGGTTCAGAGTGGGGGGTGGAGACAGGGGGGAGGTTGTAGAGAATGCAGGGCAGGTCAGCGTAGAGAACTGGGCAGGGTGACTGGGGAGAATGGAGCCTTCAGCCTCTGCTTTGAGGAACAACATTCTTTTTTTTTTTTGGCCCAGGGCATGGCTGGGGGCCACAGAGGGCCAGCGATGAGCGGTGAGGAAGAGCCCCCATGGCAAAAAGCCTGGCTACACTGGGTTTGTTCACTCTCAAGCACGGTGCTGCAGAACTGATGCCGTTGGCCGTTGCCAAACCTTTGGACTCAGTTGCAGAACCTCCTTCCTAGTCTAACACAGCTTCCGATCGGGGCGCGCCTCCTGGCCAATACAGCAGCCGGGCCAAATGCTGCTGCGTGAGGGGCGGAACCTGCAGAGCTGAACACAGCACCGGCTAATGCAAATAAACGGACGAGATACACGTTACTGTGTCTTTTGATTATCTATCCTCACCCGAAGATATTTTCCCATTGACTTTTAGGGAGAGTGGGAGAGAGAGGGAAAGACAGAGAGAAACATGGATGTGAGAGAAGCACATCCATCGGTGGCCTCCTGCATGAGCCCTGACTAGGCTGGAGAGGAGCCTGCAACCAAGGTGCGTGCCCTTGACTGGAATCAAACCCAGGACCCCGTGGTCCACAGGCCGACACTCTGTCCGCTGGGGCCACATTACTATTTCAAATAGATGATCGAGCGTGCCCTGAAACATAAACATTCTCTCACAATAACAGAGCAATCTCAAATCGAAAGGCACATTGAAGAAAGCCAGACTTTCGGGAGCCCTGTGATTGAAGTGAAATCTGCTTGCCCACAAGCAAAGCGCTGCATACTAAAAATATTTCCCGTTCTTTTCATCAGTAGAGAATTAGCTTCTGTTTAAGTTGAAATTTTCTCTCCAAAGCGAAAACGTCCCGTAATCTTACTGCTTTACAGGTTCTGTGTCTGAAGAAGTGGAGGGGGGGGGGGAGTCCTTCACTGCTGACACTTGTTCACACGGTGGACACCCTTTTCGAAGTTTCCCCTCGTCTTGTAGCTCCTCATAAAACACATGCTCCCCCCCCCCAAACAACAACAACAACAGCAACAAAAAAATGGAAGCATGCCGTGTATATTATTCTGCAACTTGCTTTTAACATGTGATATGATATGGACATAGATCTAGGTGAGTCCCTTCTTCCGTTAAGCAGAAGCATTGTATTCCATTGTTTGGAGGGCCCCTAGGTTATCTCGCCATTTATCTGCCGGCGACCGGCTTTTCCAATGTTGGTTTTACAAACAAGACTGCAAAGAATATTGTACATACACCTTTATCCACGCCTGTCATAATTTCTGGAGGATGGAGACCTAGAAGTGAGACTGCCTACTCTCAGCACAAGGTATTTTTTAAAATATATTTTATTAATTTTTTTTTACAGAGAGGAAGGGAGATAGAGAGTTAGAAACATCGATCAGCTGCCTCCTGCACACCCTCTACGGGGATATGCCCATAACCAAGGTACATGTCCTTGACCAGTATCAAACCTGGGATCCTTCAGTCCACAGGCCAACTCTCTATCCACTGAGCCAAACCAGTTAGGGCATGGTATTTTTTATTTAAAACTCTCTGCCCAACCCGGCCAGTGTTGCTCAGTGATTGAGCATGGACCCAACTGCTACGCTGGCCCTAGGTGAGGAGTTCAATGGAGGGATAATTTCTGAAATAACTCTAGGATAGGATTTTGAAGCATTATCACAAACAGTTCCTCCATAAAAATGTTGGCTATTTTTTCATATTCTTTAAATCAAGAGGTTCTTAGTATTTTAGATTCCCCAGACCAACATAGGATCACAAATTTTAATGATGCCACGGTCATTTAAAATTAAAAACAAAACAACACAAATGTAAAACTAAGCACCATTTATTATTTGTACGTCCTTTAATAAAAGGAAAAAAAATTTAACAAAAGGAGATTTTTAACCCCCAAACACACAAGTTGCTAATAAAGTATGGTTCAGACCAACAGAGAATGCTTGAGAAATTTCGTGTATAGTTTTTTGTTTTCATTTGGTAAAAACTAATAGAAACTGAATAGAGTTTAAAAAATCTTGCTTGCTGCCGAAACCGGTTTGGCTCAGTGGATAGAGCGTCGGCCTGCGGACTGAAAGGTCCCAGGTTCGATTCCGGGCAAGGGCATGTACCTTGGTTGCGGGCACATCCCTAGTGGGGGGTGTGCAAGAGGCAGCTGATCAGTGTTTCTCTCTCATTGATGTTTCTAGCTTTCTATCCCTGTCTCTTCCTCTCTGTAAAAACTCAATAAAATATATCTTTAAAAAAAACAAACAAAAACCTCTTGCTTGCGGTTGCCTCTCAATACCTTCAGGGACCGGGAGATGATGTGAATAAGTGAAATGGCCTACTACAAGACGACAAGGATGATGGGGAGCGAAGGCCAGTGTGGCCTAACCTAAAGCATTCAGAAACAGCCTGGCCGGCAGGCTCAGGAGTTGAGCATCCACCTGTGAACCAGGAGGGCGCCTGCCCGGGTTGCGGGCTGGATCCTCAGGGTGCGTCATGCAGGAGCCAAACGATCAGTGATTCTCTCTCATCATTGGTATTTCTATCTCTCCCTCTCTCTTCCTCTCCCTTCCTCTCTGAAATAAATAAAAATATATTTAAAACAAAACAAAACATCTCGCCAAAACCGGTTTGGCTCAGTGGATAGAGCGTCGGCCTGTGGACTGAAAGGTCCCAGGTTCAATTCCGGTCAAGGGCATGTACCTTGGTTGTGGGCACATCCCCAGAAGGGGGTGTGCAAGAGGCAGCTGATCAGTGTCTCTCTCTCAGCGATGTTTCTAACTATCTCTCTCTCTTCCTCTCTGTAAAAAGTCAATAAAATATATTTTTTAAACACACACACACACACACACACACACACACACACACACACACACAAATCTAAACACTTTGCCAACCAAGTATCTCCAGGTCCACAGCCCTGGGAGTTACCGAGTCTCATTTCCACGCTGGTGTGAAAACTGGGAAGAGCCACAAACAAGGAGCATCACGGTAGTCTCCCACAAATCCCCTAAGTCTAACCCCAGGAAATCCCCTGGTCTCATGTGAGCCCACAGAACCCAGCCATGAAGCCTGAAGCTTGGAAAGAGAGGAGAAGAAACCCAACAAGGACTAATATTAAATTTTCTCTCCATCCCAGTGGGATGAACAAGACTTAGATTCATAACCTATTTGAGTTATAGAAAATATGGAAGTGCTATTTCTCAGATACATCGTTTTGTAGATTATTTACTCCAGCTACAAGAACCATTGCCCTGCTACTGCAAACTCCTGACCTGAACTAGTTCCTTTCCCCTTCACTTCTGTTTGAAACCACCTGGATGCTTAGGGAGTGACAAAGGGTTACTTACTCCCTGGACTGGAGCTCAGACCACAGGGATCCTGATCCTCATCTCCTGTTCTCCCTCCAAAGACAGTCCCCATCCGTCATGCCCGGCCACCTGCCCGGAGCACTGCTTCTGCGCTGCAGGTGTGAGGGTTCTCAGGCCTGGACGTCTGTCCACTCAGCACCCAAAGTACAACTGGAGCTTAGGTCTCACTCACATTTGTCACTCCCAGAATTTTCTGGAGAGCACTGAAATCAAGCCACATCTTGGCTTAGGCCAATCACTTTTCAGTTCCATGAGGAGGGTAGGGTTTTCCCGTTTCTCCCCCCAGGCTGAAATAAACCTTCTCCCTTCCTTGTTTATGAGAAAACAAGCTCAAAGTCCCTTGTTTCCGTCCCCAAATGAATCTTAAATTTCAGCTGTAGCTGGTCAGCAGAGGTGGTGTCCCCACAGACCCTCCCCACACCCCTCTGTAAGCTCTCTGGGACTCTTTGCATTTGGTTCTCTCTCATATTTGACTGTTTTCATCTGCCAACACTCTCCCCATAGAAACAGTTCTCAGCAAAATGATGATTTTTAAAAACATTTTTTAATTATTCTATTTTTAGATTTTTAAAATTAAATGGGTGATTTTTATGCTTTAGATTCCGGCTGCTTGTTTTTCCACTGTGGAAACATAAGTGACTTCAGAAACACATGCCTTTATGTGGGGAATAACAAGAACGGAACTCATCATACTGTACACAGTTGGTGTTTAATGAATAAATCTCGACTTACAAAGACTGATGGCCCAACGCATTTCCAAGAGACAACATGGGATTGTGGGTAATTCATTGAGCGTGAAAGAGGCTATAGGCACCGGGCATCCTCCACTCCAGCGCTCTTTCCCGGCCATGGAGCCATTTTCCTGACGGAGAAATGCGTCCTCAAGTCTTCCCGGCGTCCCAGCTCTAGATCTTCAATCTTCATTCCACCTCCCACCCAGGCCAGCTGCGCTCCGGGTCTTCCTGTCACTCACTTCCTGCCTTCTGGACCCCCAGAGAGCAAAGGTGTGTCTACATCCTTCCAGAAAGCGTGTCTTGGGAAACTGGTTTTATTTTAGAAGGCTCTCGCAGGCCCTCTATATTTTTGTTTTGTTTTAAGCATATTACTTTCTCTTCATTTCTTTAAACTTAGAAATGCCCCTTTCAGTTCGTCTGTCTGAGGTGAGGCATTTTAAAGCTTACTCCCCCACAGGGGGCCGTGTGCCTCGGGTGAGCTGTGTGTCCCAAGGGGCCCCAGGGGGACCGTGTGTCCGGGAGAGCCGTGTGCCCCAGGGAAGCAGTGGGACCCGGGGGGAAGGGCCGTGTGAACCAGAGGAGGAGCAGATTCTATTCGCATGGTCCTGAGATAGTCACCATAAAACAAGCAGACTGCCAAATGAGGAGCAGATTCTATTCATGTGATCCCGAGATAGTCACCATAAAACAAGCAGATTGTGAAATGACAACGGGGAGGGGAAGGAGACCTGGGGGGAGATAAGAGAACAACCGAGGGACTGGTATGCATGCATATAAGTACAACCAACAAACACAGAACTCTGGGGAGGGAGGGCATGAATGGGAGGTGGAGGGGGGGCAATGGTAAGCTATATACACATATAATACCTTAATAAACTAAAAAAAAATAAATAAAATAAATAAAGCTTACTCCCGTTGGACTCACAATTAGTCCAGATAAACCATTCGACCCTCCTCTGCTTCCCTGTGTGGCTGCAACACAATGAAGACCAGACGGACACTGAAGCTCTGGTCTGCTGTGCCCGTGAGGTTCTGTTCGTTTGCTTCCCATGCGGAAAGTGTGCAATGCTGGAGCTCCCGTGTCCTCCCCTCTTCAGAGATCAGCTGTCTGAGAGGGCTAACATGGAATTCAAGGTTCAGTTAAAGTCATTTTCTTCCCGGTAACGATTAGTATTCGATCTTGTCTGTAAGCAGCACGAGCACTCATGCAGATTTATTTCACATTTACCATAAGAAGGCTCTCGCTCTCTTTCTCTATTCTTTTTTGCTCTCCCACACACAATTTTTTGTTTTCCCCCAACCTATACAAATGAACAGTGTAGACTGTATACGAAAAGGCTGAAGCTCTACTTCTATTATTAAATAGACAATGCCATTACATCCTCCCCCCAAATACGCTCCACAGCATCAACCAATAATAGCCACCAAATTCTCCAGAGAGAATGGGACCAGCACCCACAATAAGGCCCCTGGACTGTGACAGCAAAGAGAGAAAAGGAAACAAATTCCCCTCCTCGCCCGGGGCCCCTTTTGTGCTGATCCTGCCAACGCAGCAGCCCTGACCCCTATATAGCCCGGCCGCTGCCCTGGCCCGCCCATCTGGACCGCACGTCCACTGACCAGCCATGGGGAAGGTGAGCGGGCGCAGAGGAGAGAGGAGGCGGCCGGACCCTCTGCACAAGCCCTCCCGGGGCCCAGATCTCACTGGGGTTCTTCTTCCTCCGCAGATCACCTTCTACGAGGACCGCGGCTTCCAGGGCCGCAGCCACGAGTGCAGCGGCGACCAGCCCAGCCTGCAGCCCTACCTGGGCCGCTGCCAGTCGGTCCGCGTGGACAGCGGCTGCTGGATGCTGTTCGAGCGCCCCGACTACCAGGGCGCCCAGTTCTTCCTGCGGCGCGGCGACTACCCCGACCCCCAGCAGTGGCTGGGCCCCGGGGACGGGGTGCGCTCCTGCCGCCTCATCCCCCCGGTGAGTGGGTCCCCTGGTCCCCCTGGTCCCCCTGGTCCCTCCAGCCACCCCCCACCCCCACCCCCTCACTCACCCTGCAGCCGTCCTCTGCTTTCTCTGGCTCTAATGTTCTCTTTCCCTTTATTGATGTCTTTTTAAAAAATATATATATTTTATTGATTTCTTACAGAGAGGAAAAGAGAGAGGGATAGAGAGTTAGAAACATTGATGAGAGAGAATCATGGATCAGCTGCCTCTTGCACGCCCTCTACGGGGGATGTGCCCTCAACCACGGTACATGCCCTTGTCCAGAATCGAACCTGGGACCTTTCAGTCCGCAGGCTGACGCTCTACCACTGAGCCAAACTGGTTTCAGCTTATTAATATCTTGAAGGTTTCTTCCATTGGAAAGGTATGTGATGCAATGCTTTAAAAATATATATATATATATATATATATATATATATATATATATATATATATTGATTTCAGAGGGAGGAAAGGAGAGGGGGAGAAACATAGGAACATCAATGATGAGAGAGAATCCTGGATGGGCTGCCTCCTGCACCCCCACACTGGGATCCAGCCCCCAAGGGGGCATGTGCCTCGACCAGGAATCAAACAGAGACCTCCTGGATCATAGGTCAGTGCTCAACCACTGAGCCACGCTGGCTGGGCTGTGATGGGTGGCTTTTAATGGAAAGTCTTATTTTGCTTTGTGAAAATTACACTGACCTCCACTGGGCGAAAGCGCTGCCCCGGACTGTGCAGAGTCAGGGCCCTGGGTGGTGGCTGAGCCCCTCCTACTGTCAGGTGGCGTTAGGTGGTGGCTGGGACCGCTCCTCTTTTCTCCTCCTCTGTGATGGGGCCAACGGGAGTAACCAAATCCTACAGTTCTCATGAGGATGAAAGGAATGTACCTCACACATGCCGAGTCCCTTCTCCCCCAGATACAAACCATGGAACGCCAAGGCCCCCTCAAGCCCTGCCTTTGGATTGGGCAAAATGGATAAAAATGGTACCAACCGGTGATGCCAACCGCTCCTGCAGAGCCCTCTCCTGCCCACACAATGCCCCAGCAGCCCCAATTCCACCCTTGGGCGTCCTCTGGTTTGACTAAGACAGAGTCTTGGGGGAAGTGCACCACTGCGGTGAGGTTTGAAACCCCCTCCGAGGGTTTTGTGCCTTGATAGGACCCCGGCTGCCATCCGGAGCCGGGAAATCGGGGCGTCCCCTTGGCAGCCCCGGCTCTTCTGGTCACAGGCTGCACGCTCCGCCTTCGTTTCTCACACAAAAGGGAAAAGGCCGGTAATGCCACGGAAGATGGTCTTCCATCCGGCAGGACGAGTGGCTTATGAGAGCCTTCCGTGGCAGCGAGGGTTTCGTGGCGGGAGAAGGAAGACGCTGAGTGGGTCCCTGCTGGGCAGGAACTCGCAGATGAAAGAACACGGGCTCAGGGCAAGACACGGGACAGGCCCAGCGCTAACCGCTCACCTGCCCATCTCTCCAAAGGTCTTGTAACAATCTCCTGATCTGTAAAGGGACCATGATCTGGAGCTTCCATTTGTATTAACTACCTAATACTGTTTTGCTGGATCATATTGTTAGGGCTGAGAGTAGAAGCCTACTCTTTAGCATAGTGCCCACTTGTCAACATGTTAGAGTGACAGGACTTAAGTAGAGAGGAAGATGGTAAGGCATCGCCTGTGCACAGTGGCCGCCGGCCTGTGCCTGACTGTGGGGAAAGCGATTTGATGTTTTCTGTCCCTACCTTCGGGATGTTGTCCCGAGTCAAAATGACGCCTGGCTGGTGTGGCTCCGCGGTTGAGCATCAGCCTATGGGCTCAGAAATCAAGGCTCGATTCCCAGTGTGGCTACGTGCCCCGGCTGCGGGCTCGATCCCCAGCAGGGGGCGTGCAGGAGGCGGCCGATCAATGATTCTCTCTCATCATTGATGTGTCTACCTCTCCCTCTCCCCCTTCCTCTCTCTGAAACCAATAACAACATATTTTTTTAAAAAATACATTTAACGAACTCTTTTTTAAAAAAGAGTCAAAATAACGCCACCCGGCAGTGATATATTTGTCTTTTTTATTTTTTATTATTTTATATCACCCAGTATGCAGAGCCCCAGAAGACCATTAGTCGATGAGGGAGAGAGCAAACCAAATATATAGAATTGTTGCTTAAAAATGGCACTAAAGCTCTGGCCAAACGATTCAGTTGGTTGGAGTGTCATTCCATACAGTGATGTTTTCTTTCTTTCTCCCCTCGCTTCCTCCCTCTAAATATATCCTTTGGTGGATTTTTTTTTTAAAGGATGATACTAAATAGAGCCAGCATGTATGGTTGATATAGGTTGTGACCCCAAAAACTCTGGGGAGCACCATTCACATCATGGTCTCCATGAATAATGACTCTTTGAGTTTTAGAGGGCACATCCTCTCCAGCTGTCCTAGGTATTGGAGGTATCTGAGGTCTCTTTCTTTAGCATATTCTCCTTGGGTACAGAAAAGGCAGAGAACTGCCCACCCCCCAGAGCTGTGTGGGGTGGTCGCTACGGGCTGGGCTTCCTGACTTCTCCTGCTGATCCACAGAGCGGCGCGCACAGGATCCGGCTGTATGAGAGGGAGGACTGCCGAGGCCAGGCCGTGGAGGCCTCGGAGGATTGCCCCTCGCTCCAGGACCGCCTGCCCTTCCCCGAGGTGCGCTCCCTGCACGTGCTGGAGGGCTGCTGGGTGCTCTACGAGATGCCGGGCTACCGGGGGCGCCAGCACCTGCTGTGGCCGGGGGACTACCGGCGCCCCCACGACTGGGGGGCCGCCAGCGCCCGGGCCGGCTCCCTGCGGAGGGCTGTGGATTCCTACTGAGAGGGGGGCCTTCCCGCTGCCCCCTCCACCCGAGGCCAATAAACTTCCTTCCTGCAGCCGCGCAGTCCTGCTGTCCTTTTCCTTCCGGGCTCCTGGGAAGGGCGCCCCAAACCAGGCGGAATGGCGGGCGCCGAGAGGGAAGTGGTGGGGGAGCTGGCAGAAGCAGCCCATGGGCCGGAATGCCGGGCTCAGGTCCTCTCCCGGCTACAGGTGACGGGCAGGCCACCTAGCACCTCTGTGCCTCCACTTCCCAGTTTGGAAGATGTGGGTAACAGCCCTGTTTGGCGCAGTCCAGCTGGTCAGAGCATCATCCCTCTTACACCCAAAGGTGGCAGGTTCAAGGCCCGGTCAGGGCAGGCATGTAGCTTGCAGGTTCAATTCCTGGTCACGGTGCATGCGGGAGGCAGCCGATCTGTGTTTCTCCCATGGATGCTTCCCTCTCTTCCTTCCTTCCTTCCTTCCTTCCTTCCTTCCTTCCTTCCTTCCTTCCTTCCTTCCTTCCTAACATCAGAGAAAAATCAATGAAAGCATATTCCTTGGGTGAGGATTAAAATAAAACACGAAGAAGGCTTTAGCATCCAGTTATGCTTAAATCCACTCTCAGCTGAATTTATTACTAACAAGACAGCTCTCCATTCACAAATGCTCACCTTTTCCCTTTGTACCCTGCTTCTCACATCTCCCTATATTGCTGATTTATGGTTCCTGTAATTATTTTCTTCCTCCTTTTATTTTTTTTTTTTAGTGAAAAGTTGGAAGACTTTTGTGCCAGAGAGAGAATTCCACAAACGCACACTCTTTAAAGCAGCTTCCTCTTCTTCTTAGATAACACCTTGGCTCAATCCAGATGGGCGCCCCACCCGGAAGGAAGGCGGGGATGGGGTTGAAAAGCCTTTCCCAAAACCTGGAATGGGAGGAGGTGAGTTTGCACCTTTAAGTACAGGGTGCTGTGCATGCCCTCGGAGCAGACTTCTGAGGCAGCCCCCGCGGCGCTCACTGCGCAGGGGTGCGTCTTACGTTGAGGGCTGGTGCACAGCACAGGCATCTCATCGGAGCAGCCAAGAGAGGCCTGCCCGCGGGTCAGTGTCCCCGGCAGGGCGGCCCTTTGGCGCGGCCGGGCCTTCGGCAGAGCCTCTCGCCGTCTTCCTCCATCTCAGCGCTGGCACTGGCACTAGCAGACCCACTTCTGAGGTGTGACCCTGTGAGCTCGCGAGTAAGACGGATCCCGCTCTTGTTCACACATTCCCTCTACTTCTCCTCCTAGCTCAACTCCTGTTCACTTGTGATTTTTTATACACCTCACTTTTTTCTTTTTTTAATATATATTTTGGAATTTTATTGTGTATGCCTATTACCTATTTTTTAACTTTACTTTTTCCATTTTTTAAATTAAGGTATTATATGTGTACATATCTTATTACCATTGCCCCCCCCCACTCCCATGCATGCCCCCCCCCCCCAGGGTTTTGCGTCCATTGGATGCTTGTCTGCATGCACACAAGCCATCAGGCGATCTCTTACACTTCACTTCACATTTTTCTTATCGTTGTATGTACAGGATATGAATTGCTTTATAGACGTGTTCATTAATATCCTTTGGAAAACAAAAGGGTACCTACTCCAAATCTCATTGGCTAACTTCCTGTGTTCCTCTGCCCCTCTCTCACCTCACTGGCCTTAAAATGCCCCAAACCAATCTGAGCGCATCGGGAGAAGACAGGCAGCACGCAGGTGATAACGGTGCCTCCTCCACTGCCATCCTTGCATTGAAAAGCCACAACCACTCCATGTGTCTCTTTCACATCGGTGTTTCTCTCTGTCTCTCCCTCTCCCTCCCGGTCCCTCTAAAAAAAATCAATGGGAAAAACATCCTCGGATGAGGATAATAAAAAAATAAATAAAATAAAAGCCACAGCGTTGGCTCTTTGGAATAACACCCAAGCGGTGTGTCTTGGGGGTGCCTGGAACAGCATCCTCCAGGGGATGTTTGTCTCTGCCTGAACCTCCGGCTCCCACTCCTCTGGTCTGGAAGGTGAGGATCGGGAGCTGCTGATGTCGCTCAGCAGTATGGTCCACGTCCTTCTGTCCTCTGGGCTTTGCCAAGCATTCCAGAACGCTCGACCACGCGTCCCGCCTGGAAGGGGAGTGCTGCATGCAGCCCCGGTCCCAGAGCCCCTCGACACTCCAGCTTTGAAACGTAGCCTCCTCTCCCTCCCCCTCCCCCTCCAACTCAGTGGCCACCTGCCTCACCCTCTCAGGGTCCTGGCTTAGAAAATCAGATACAGCTGAAAGCGGTTTGGCTCAGTGGTGGAGCGTCGGTCTGCGGACTGAAGGGTCCCAGGTTCGATTCCGGTCAAGGGCATGTGCCTTGGTTGCGGGCACATCCTGGTGGGGGCGGGGTGTGTGTGTGCAGGAGGCAGCTGGTCGATGTTTCTCTCTCATCGACGTTTCTAGCTCTCTATCTCTCTCCCTTCCTCTCTGTAAAATATCAATAAAATATATTTTTTTTAAAAAGAAAATCAGATACATCCTGTCTTAATCTCAACAGCCTTTCATTCCATGGGGTCAAACTCAACTGTCTTAACCATCAGAGTCTCCACGAACCAGCACAGAATTGCCTGAGGCGTAGCCCCGGCTGCTGTGGCTCGGGTGGTTGTACGCCATCCCATGCCCCGAGAGGTCACCAGTTCGATTCCCGGTCAGAGCACAGGCTCAGGTTGCAGGAGGCAGCTGATTTACATTCTCTCTCTCTCTCTCTCTTCCTCAAATCAATAAAAACATTTTTAAGAAAAGAAAGAAAGAAAGAGAAAAAAAGAACTGCTTGAGGTGTAGAAAAACCTCCACACAGTTGATGGCCCGAAAGCAGACGTGTTCAGAGGATTGTACGCAGTGACGGGGAAAAAACAGTTGTGTGTTTCTTCTTTAATCCAAGCATCCTCCTCCCACAAAAGGAACCAGGGCTCCCAAGGAGAAGCGATTCACTCCGGGGCAGGGGCGGAGGCAAAGACAAGATGAGCCAGGAACTCCCCCTGGCACGGGAAAGCCAGAGCATGCCCCCGGAGGGGCGGAGCGGAGAGGCCGGGCGCCTGATGACCGACGCCGGGCCGGGCCGAGGGCTCTCAGCTGGCCCCGGGCTAATGAGCTGCAGTGTGGCTGCCACCTCCGGGGGCTTTAAAACCGACACGGCGGGAGCCGCTCGCCTGCCCCTCCTCCTTGGAGCCATCCAGTTAACATCTCTATTGGCTCGGGGGGCAAACAAAAAACGTTCCCCGTGTGGTATCTCACACACACACACACACACACACACACACACACACACACACACGCCAGTGCCACTGCAGAGATAAAACCCCACGGGCCCTGTGGAGTGCCAGTCGCTGCCGAGGCCGCTGGCCCAGGAGAACACGCATCTGGCATCTGTTTGCAGACACGGGGCGCCCTGCTGGCACGTGGCCCGTCGGTGAGCGGGCCGAGCAGCTGCTGAAAGCCAGCAGCCCGGGGGCGGGCCCACCGGCCCCACCATGTTCCCGCGGCCAATAACAATAATCATCACCACCGTCCGCAGCTCCGGCGCTCCCAGCGCCCATCATGCACATCCCTGAGCTTGTTCATCCCTGGGCATACTTCCCCAGCAGCTGCAGGAGGTGGGTCCCGGCAAGGATGGGGTTCAGAGCAGGTATGGGGTGACCCCGGGCCCTGGGCCGGCAGGAGCCGAGCCTGGGTTCGGAGGCAGGGTTCAATTCCAGTCAAGGGCATGTACCTTGGTTTCGGGCACATCCCCAGTAGAGGGAGTGCAAGAGGCAGCTGATCGATGATTCTCTCTCATTGATGTTTCTTACTCTCTATCCCTTTCCTTTCCTCTCTGTAAAAAATCAATTAAAAAAAATATATATATATGAACCAGCCCGCTCTATTTGGTCAAACATTTAGTTAACTCACCCCGAATGCCTTGGCAGGGCCAGGCCAAATGCTTTTGTGGGACTTACATGGCCCACCCCTGCTTTATACTAATCCAGCAAACATTTGGGGTCCAGCTTTGCACGGAGGGCATTCGGTAGATCAGCAGTAACTATTAGCTTGGACCTATGCTGGGGTTTCATTTCTGCGTTCCAGCACAGAGGTTGGCAAACTCGTTAGTCCGCAGAGCCAAGTATCAACAGTGCATCGATTGAAATCCCTCTTGAGAGCCATATTTAAAAAATATATATATATATATTTTAATTGATATTTTACAGAGAGGAAGGGAGAGAGATAGAGAGCTAGAAACATCAATGAGAGAGAAACATCGACCAGCCGCCTCTTGCACACCCCCTACCGGGGATGTGCCCGCCACCAAGGCACATGCCCTTGACCGGAATCGAACCTGGGACCTTTCAGTCCACAGACCGACGCTCTACCACTGAGCCAAACCGGTTTTGGCAAGAGAGCCACATTTTTTAAACTTAAACTTCTTCTACCGCCACTTCTTCAGCATAGACTCGCCCAGGCCGTGGTATTTTGTGGAAGAGCCGCACTCAAGGGGCCCAAGAGCCGCATGTGGCTCTCGAACTGCAGTTTGCCGACCCTGGGTCTACCATAGTAGGAAAGATAAGATCAACTACATGGGGTCAGAACTTCATAGCCCTGAACGGAGACCACCGTCATACTGGGCAGGACTCTTCCAATACAGGTGACTAAAGACTAGCTCACACGAGGTTACACAAAAAGAGAATTTATTGGCCCAGGTGATCGAAGGGCTTCAGGCAGGCCTGGAGACAGGGGTTCGAGCAGTCACTGTCTGGACCCTCCGTCCTCCCCAGCTCTGCGCGCCCCCTCCCTACAGGCTTTCCTCCCTACAGGCTCCTCCCGCGGGGTGGACCTCAACACTCCAGCCTCCCAGCATTCCGGAATCCCCACGGGGAGCTCAGACAAAGTCTTGGCCTCCAGTCTCGCTGGCCTCGCTTGAGTGCATTTCCCTTTTCCGGAGCCAGTCCCCGTGACCGGTAGGATGGAATCCTAACAAATGGCTGAGAGGGAGGTTTGGCCTACACGCTGGGATCGGAGCACAGAGTCCTGAGACCTACGCCGCATGGAGCGAGAATGAGGAAGAGTGTTGACTTGAGGAAGAAGGGGGTTTAAGGACACGGAACGGATTCCAAGCAGGAAGACGGTCCCAGCTGCCTGCCCCCAGGGGATGCCCCCACGGGCACTGCAAACGCCGCTGCCATTCAGCAGGCACTACCAGTTCCGTCAGGACCAGGAACTCCGAGGCCGAGAGTGCGGCCTTGGTGGCAGCACCTTTGACCTCTCAGACCAGCACACTGTCAACTTCAAAGCAGAATGTGGTTTCTTCTCGCTTGGAGTTAGATGTAAACTCGCTTGGAGTTTCCATTAACATGCTTTTTTAAAAAAGCTTTTTTAAAAAAGCATGTTACTGGAAAAATTTAGGGTTTGGTTAGAACCTCAGTGGCAGTGAGTAGACCCTGGGATGGAAGCGCTGCGCTAAGTGGTGGGATTGTTCTGCCACGAGCTGTCTGCAACACAGGGCCAGTGAACTTGCTCATCTCTTCAAGGCGAGTCTGGGGGTGACCTACAACATGATCCCAGCTCTTTGTATGGCCAGGCCTCCCCCCAACTCCATAACTCGTGCGGTCCTTCCCTCTGTGATCTCCTGTGGAAAACCAGACCTGGAGCTTCGGACAATTTCTGAAGCCAGGGCTTTCTAAAGCCCCCGCTTCTAACTTCCTACTGCAGGACTAGATTTTGGGGTCACGGCTTTGAATTCAGGCCTCCAACGGGCTTCTCTTTTATGTCTAATTTGTGATTTTTTTTATTTGAGAGATGGAATTGACATAAAACATGATGTTAGTTCCAGGCATGCAACACAATGGTTCGATATGTGCTTATATCGGAAAATGACCACCTCGATATGTCTAGTTAACATCCGGACCCACAGAGTGACAACTTTTTTGTGTGTGAGCGTGTGTGTGATGAGGACTTTTAAGTTCTACTCTCTTAGCAACTTTCAAATATACCTGCAGTGCTGTTAACGACCAGGCTGCGGACATCATCCCCACAAAATGTGCTCCTGTCACAACTCTCTGAGCCGCAGGTTCCTTCTCTCTCAGACTCCAATAGGAGTTCCTGCCCTGGCCACTGCCCTGGCCTTTTAGGAGTGGAAAATCTGATAACTTTATGTTCGGGAAGCCGGTATTTAAACTAGAACGTAGGGTGGCCACGCGGGGTCACTCTTTCGGAGAGCTGCTGTTAGACAGCCTCTCCGCTCCAGCACATTCCTCCACCCTCCCCAGTGGGCAGCTGCTCACATTCGAATATTTTAGTAACTGTGGCTAGACATCCATTTAAAGCTTAGCTTGCTTGCCTTCCTTTTAGGGAAACAAAACCATATTTTCTCCTCTAATAAGTTACACATGAATTAGTGTCTTTTCATTTTATTCTTTGTAATTAATCTATTTTTTAATTTTATTTATTTTTTTACCTTTAGAGAATGGACGTGTTTCTGGAGACTATATATATATATATATTTTCATCTGTATGTTATTTCTGGCTGACATTTTCCTATCTTGGATCCCTTTCCACTTCTTTCCCTCATACCCGACACGCTCAACTTCACACTCCCCACCTCAGCCCCCCACCCCCTTCAGGCAGGAAATGACACGTGGCGTGCGAGCGTGTACACACACACACACACACACACACACACACACACACGAAACACACGGTCAAAAGACAGAAAGAAAAAATAGGAAAAAGACAAAATGTAGGGGACCCAGAGAAGAGTGTGGACAATGGGTAGAATTTCAAGCATTTGGACAAGGAGAGACATTGCTGAGCCGTGTGGGATGAAATGAATTGAGGGGAGGAGAAGGGGTTGAGTCCTTGCCTAAGCAGCCCAGAGCTCCTCTTTAGCGGCCTGTGTCCATAGCCGCCCACGTGGGTGGAAGGTTGTGCTCAGCGTAGGAGACACTGCTGTGTTTCTACCTTAGAGAACTTAAGCAGCCTCTTATGGCTTTAAGTAAATGTAGATTTTGGCCTTTGCATTCATTTTTCAAAAAGTAATGTATACAACAACGTGACCGAAACTCATACACGTGCTATTTGCAGAAGAAGCCAGATGTGAGAGTACACGCTGGCCCTGGCTGGTTACTCCGTTGGCTGAAGCATCGCCCCATACACCAAAAGGTGGCAGGTTCAATTCCCGGTCAGGGTGCCTGTAGAAGGCGACTGGTTGATGTTTCTCTCTCTCCCTTCCTCTCTCTCTAAAATAAATCTTTAAAACTATCCTTGGGCGAGGATAAAAGAAGAGTGCATGCTATATGATTCCAATTTTATAAAATATAAAAACAGGCCAAGTGGATCTATGCGGTGAAAAGTCAGGGTAGTGTTACCCTTGGGGTGGGGTAGGGAGCAGGTAGGTTCTAGTAAGGCATTACTTCTTCTTCTTCTTCTTTTTTTAAAAAATATTTTATTGATTTTTTTACAGAGAGGAAGAGAGAGGGATAGAAATTCAGAAATATCGATGAGAGAGAGTCACCCATCAGCTGTCTCTTGCACACCCCCTATTGGGGATGTGCCCACAACCAAGGTACATGCCCTTTGACCAGAATCGAACCTGGGACCTCCCAGTCCTCAGGCCGATGCTCTATCCACTGAGCCAAACCGGTCTCAGCAAAGCATTACTTCTTGATCTTGGAACAGGCTATGCGGTATGATTGTTTGTGAAAAATCATGTCATTGTACCCTCACAATGTGTACATTTTCCTGTAATGTTATACTTTAATGTAATGTTTCCTGTAATGTTATACTTAATTTTAAAAATGTAAGTAGCATCCGTTACTTTAAGAAAATGTTGAGTATATATTGACCTTATATTTTCTCCTACTTGCTGCGGTCAACTGGAATAAAGAGGTATAAACAGTTGACATCTGAGGCCTTCATTGCCCAGTTATTCATTTATTTGACATGTTTATGGAAAAATGATGTCAGAATACAATCAAGTTAGGGGAGTTGGAAATGGATGTGAATCAGTCACCCAAATCAATATATGAGATGGGGCGGAGGCAGAGGAATTCCCCGGAGAGGCCTCTCTGAGACCTGAAGGGCGAGTACCTGCTGGCAGATGAGGATATTAGAAAAGAAGGGCTGTCTGTTGGCGTTTACATGTTATACTCAACCAATCCACTAGAGGGCGACCACAGACAGGCGTTCGTGGCAAGTCCAAAACCGTCAAGAAACTGAGGCTGCCGAGTTCCCCTAGCTTTTGCTTCCTTGAACGCTGGTTGACAGGGTTAGAGGAGCACAAAATAGCCAGGAAGAACTGAAAGTCAAGTGTAAATTTACATGTAAATGTTGCTTTATAGTCTTTCTCAATAGTATAATGCAGATTCCTACCAAATGCCTAAAGACCTTAAAAAGATAAAAGATTGAAAAGGAATGGTTGAAACTATCTTTCTTGGCTTCTTCACATCCTGAAAGGGATGATCACAAGTTACAGATAAGCTATTACTATTTATGACTTATGAATGCCCCCCTCCCACCCCCCAATGCCCAAGTCCCTCATATCTGCTGCACCCGTCACCCCCTACAGAAAGCATTCCCTGTGGATCTGGAAAATCACATCATAGTATCTGTTTCTCACAGAGCCAGTAATGAGCAATTATAATTTTACATGTTGCTTGCAGACAAAAGGTGGGGAGAAATCAATAAATGATCACAGTGGAAATCAGGATTACAACCAAGACATTTCAGCCTGGTCAGTGTGGCTCCGTGGTTGAGTGTAACCTATAAACCAGGAGGTCAGGATTCGGTTACCAGTCAGGGCACATGCCTGGGTTGCAGGCTTGATCCCTGGTTGTGTGTGTGGGGTGGGGGCGGTGTGCAGGGGGCAGTGATTCTCTCTCATCACTGACGTATCTCTCTCCCCCTCTCCCTTTGTCTCTGAAATCAATAAAAATATAAATATATCATGTTGGACTGCGAAACATTTTGAAACACACCAGAAAAATGGTCGGAAGATTCTTAGAGCTCTTAAGTCTGACAAAAATGATGTGTTGTGCCCACTGAAGCCAGCACACGATGGGAAGAGGAATATTATGAAATTGTGTGAGAGAGATCACATTGCTGAAGACTGGTGATCAGCATTAAGCAAGCCTGATGCAGATCTTCTAAGCAAAAACAGAATTCTGCTTCAAGCAGATGCTTTTAAGAGGATTAAATCAAATGGCTTTTGCAGGAAAAAGACCTAAAATCCTTCATTAAATATTTAGGCAACATTAGTAGTTTATATGAAGTGAACAGCTTTTTTTTTTTTTTTTTTTTTTTGCTTCGGCAAACAAGAGTGAAATAGCTGAATTAGCAACATCATTAATGGAAAGACTTCTTTTTATTATTATCTAAAGTTTTAGATATATTCCTCCTCCCACCCCCCCACCTCCTCACCCCCCCCCCTCCCCGCCGCTACACCCCACTCCCCTCGGCTCCCCCAGCCCGGAAAGACTTTTGTGGAGAAAAACATGCTTTGTCAGAAGAAACACCAGAGAGCTATTCTTTATAAAGCCCATAGGTTTTCTAAAATCTGAATTAGCAAAAATAATGTGGACATCAAGGGCAAAATCAAAATCAGAGAAAGACAGTATCTTTAATATATATATATATATATATATATATATATATATATATATATAATTGATATTTTACAGAGAGGAAGGGAGAGAGATAGAGAGCTAGAAATGTCGATGAGAGAGAAACATCGACCAGCTGCCTCCTGCACACCCCCCACTGGGATGTGCCCGCAACCAATGTACATGCCCTTGACCGGAATCGAACCTGGGACCCTTCAGTCCACAGACCGACGCTCTACCACTGAGCCAAACAGGTTTCAGCAAGACAGTATCTTAATCCTTAAAAAGAGGTCAGGAGTTGACAAGAAGCAACATGCACCTAATGACCAACCTGGAGACACCTCTGTCGAGGTAAGAAGTGCCCAAGCCCGTGGAGAACTTGTGAGTGTTTTGAACCAACCCGACGTGGGGACTGGCTTGCAGGACAGTGCACAAGCTAAGGCGCTCTCCTGAGGATGCTTCTTTCCAGGGTGTGCTGACCCAGACCAGGGCTGGGGGACCTTTTCCTGCCGAGGGCCATTTGGGTATTTATGACATCGTGTGCGGGTCGTGCACAATTATCAATATAAAAATTAGGTTGCTACGAAAAACAGCTCCTAGATCTATTAAAGTTCAAGTCCCGCCTATGGTTGCCTCGGCCGGGGCCCGATCAAAAGGTACGGCCCACAGTGGACATTCCCCGCCGCTGACACAAGAGGCACAAGAAGAGTGGCAGGGCTTGCTTACTGTAAAGATAACCTTTTGCTAAGAAAGTAATGTGCCTGGGGCTGCCCACAGGACATGCCCAGCAGGGATTTGGTCACTGGACTTCTCAGATTTAGTTTAGAGCCCCTTTTACATCCATGCTTCTAGACACACTCTCAACAATCCAACTACTGTCCACACAAAAGGAAAGAATATTCAGTATTTGGAATACTTAGCGTAAAACAGAGATCAATGCAATCAGATAAGTCAATCCATGTGTGATGTGTTTTTAAATTTCATTTTAAGGGTGATAACTTTCAAAATATAAATGTATCATTTTTTTAGTTTTTAAAATCCCTTTATTTTATATTTGTTTTGTTACTACTTCCTTCTTTTAATATTTTCTGTTATCAAATGTCTATATCAGGTAAATATCATTTTTTACATGTAGTTGGAATGTAATATAACCCTATATCAATAGATATGTACATAATAATAATGAGCCATGCATTTATTTTTTCACAGTAAGTTTCAGAAACTTAGTATAATCCTATCACAGGAAGATGGTTCACTGTTTATTATGCCAGTCATTGTTTAAAAACATGTGAAGAAGGTATTCTAGAACATCCAGAATAATTTAAGATTTTGACAATTCCCAAGACTCGCTAGGAATCCCAATTCCTTGTTCCAGGATCCTGAAGATCAATGTCCATCAGGAATTTGCAAGCACTAGTCTAGTGCTGGCACCAAGCAGACATCAGCGTGTGTTTAGAATGAATGGACGCTGTTTGGTTTAGTTGCCTACCTAAGTCCCGGGACGTGGATGTGAATGTGCCCAATCCGTGCATTACAGACCCTGGGCCTCCTTGACCCACACACAGGTCACAAGGTTCTTGGAAGTCCTTGTGGGCCTTCCTGAGATTCTTCTGACAAAGCCTCTCCCAGCCACATCCTGGATTCCGTCTTAGCCCCGAAGCCAGATCTCGTCTGGAAATCTTTTGATGGGAGCGACTGGACAAGCAAGTTTTATTTTAGAACCCAGCAAATCCAGTTCTGCTAAAACCTTGAACAATTTCTTCGTTAGATCCCCTCTCAGGCTTCACATTTTATCCTTGGCAACTGGAACCAGCCCGTTGGCACCTCCTCTCCTAGGCGTGGGCATCTCCCCAGACAACCCAGAGTCATGAGTAGCCTTCCCATCCTCCACATTGTTTGCAGATGACAGCGTTGACACACTTCCTGCCTCTGCATAAAAAGAGTCCTGTTTTGCCAAAACCAGTGTGGCTCAGTGATAGAGCGTCGGTCTGCGAACTGAAAGGTCCTAGGTTCGATTCCAGTCAAGGGCATGTACCTTGGTTGTGGGCACATCCCCAGTGGGGGGGGGGGTGCAAGAGGCAGCTGACGATGTTTCTAACTCTATATCCCTCTCTCTTCCTCTCTGTAAAGAATCCATATATATATATATATATATATATATATATATATATATATATATATATTTTTTTTTTTTTTTTAAAGAGTCCTGTTTTTCAGACTCTGGTAACATTTCTCTCCATGTCCTTCGTACCCCCACCAACAGTCTCCTCATGGCCTCTTCCGCTTCTCCCTGACACCTCCTCCCAAAGCCAGGGCCCATGTCACACGGTTTAGGTGTCTGTTAGGACAGCACCCCACTTCCAAGTACCAAATCCTGTTCAAGTTATCTGTTGTGCATAATAAACTTAGTGGCTTCAAACAACAACCTGTTATCACTACATCTGGACGGGGCACAGAAAGAGACGGCCTGGCTCTGCTACAGGATGCCTGGGGCTCTGCCAGCAATGAGATGAATGAATGTCCTGGAGCTGAGACCCACTGGGGCTGGCTGGGCATCCCTTTCTCTCTCTTGGTCCCTCTCTCTCCGTGGGGTTTCCTCGGGTGGCTGCTGAGGCGTCCCTATGTGATGACAGCTTCTGGGTAGTTTGCCTCCTTACATGGCAGCTCAGGGCTCCAGTCAATGTCCATATGCTTTTGGTTCTATTTCTGGGTTCTTAATTCTGTCAGTCTGTGTGTGTAGCCATGGTTCCGTACCACACGGTACAGTATGTTTTAATATCTGCTAGGGCTAATGCCCTTCTCAATTTAAAAAATTGTTTTCCTGACTGTTGTTACATGTCCTTCCCATATAAACTTTAGAATGAAGCTGTCTGGCGGTACAGAAAAGGCTGTTGTTCTTTTTATTAGGATCATGATCATTCATAAGTTGACTTGAGGACAACCAGCATCTCTGTGAAGTTTAGTCATTCTATCCAACAGCTTTATAGAATGCTAGAGGCCTGGTGCACGAATCCGTGCATGGGTGGGGTCCGGCCGGCTTCCCCAATTGGGGCTGATTGGTTTGGGCTACAGGCAGTTGGCTGGCTGGATGCCCCACCTCTCATGGGGGAGGTATGGGGACATGCAGCTAGGGGGAAGGGCCATGGGCTGGCCCCACTTCCTAGTTGAACTCCCAGTTGAGGGGACAATTTCCACATTAGCCTCTTATAATATAGGATTATAATATCTGGCAAGACTAGTTCCCACGCAAAGTTTTTAACTTTTCCCCCCTGACTGTCTTTGACTATTTTTTTTTTTCCGTATAAGCTCAGTATCAACTTATTTGGCTGCATAAAAAACTTTGTTGGTATTTTTATTGGGGTTGTGATATCTAATATATTGATAGGGCAAACTTACATGTCTCCCAAGTTTGATCACTTCAAAATAGATAATTTTGGTTTGGATAGACACACACACCAGAATTTAAAAATTCATGCCAGATGTGAAAAGAACCAATTTAATTCAATTCATAAAATATTTACATACTACATATTACGTATAAGTTGCTGTCATCATCCTATATAATAAAGAGGTAATATGCAAACTGACTATCTCTGCAACATACAAGATGGCCACCCCATGTGGTCAAAGATGGTTGCCCCATGTGGACACAAGATGTCTGCCACAAAATGGCCAGCAGGGGAGGCAGTTGGGAGAGACCAGGCCTGCAGGAGAGGGCAGTTGGGGGTGGGGGGCAGGCATGCAAGAGAGGGCAGTTGGGGGTGACTAGGCTGACAGGGGAGGACAGTTAGGGGCAACCAGGCCAGCAGGGAAGGGCAGTTAGGGGTGACCAGGCTGGCAGGGGAGGACAGTTAGGGGCAATTAGGCTGGCAGGGGAGCAGTTAGGCATTGATTAGGCAGGCAGGGTAGTGGTTAGGGGGTGATCAGGCTGGCAGGCAGAAGCGGTTAGGGGTAATCAGGCAGGCAGGCAGGCAGGCAGGAGAGAAGGTGGGAGCCAGAAGTCCTGGATTGTGAGAGGGATCTCAGATTGGAGAGGGTGCAGGCTGGGCTGAGGGACACCCACACCCCCTGCACAAATTTTATGCATCGGGCCTCTAGTAAAATATAGATGAGCCCTGACTGGGTGGTTCAGTTGGTTGGATCATCGTCCTGCGCATCAAAAAGGTTTGTTTCAATCCCTTGTTGGGTATGGGGGAGGCAACCGATTGATGTTTCTCTTTCTCAATCCCTTCCTCTCTGAAACAATAAAATCAATGGGGGCATATCCTTGGGTGAGGATTAAAACAACAAAAACTATAGATGAGCAAGCCATGGTCTCCACCCTCAGGAAGACAACAACCTGAAGAAGGCCATAGGCACTTACATACATGACTGTAGTGTGCCTTGCCCAGCATATATGTATTGGGTTAGCAGCATCTCACTGAGCCACAGAAATCTGCAGACCGAATATCCGCATGGAGTGCTTACATAGATCTACGGTGATCCGTGGTAGAAATGTAATTTGTTTCCTGTGGTACAGGTTGCATGCTGATTTACTATTCTCCAGGTGTCCTGACTTAAATGGTCTCTTTCAGAGGAGAAGAAAGGATTAAGGTGAGGTGGTGCATGGATTCTACAAATACTCACTTACTGCCTGCTGCATGTGAGGAGGAACTGCTCTTGGAGCTGAGATCACAGTAGGTACAAGAAAGACCACAAGTGTCCTTGTGATGGTCTCATTCTAGGGACAGAGACAGAAAACAAGCATTTAAGATATTTAAGATATAACATAATTTCAAATAGGGATAAGAGCTCGGAGGAAGAGCAAGGAGAGGAGATGCCGAGTGAGACAGCCTCTCTCCCCCGGGGAGAAAACCTTTGGGCAGAGATTTGACTGGTATGAAACGGTAAACCAAGGAACTGGTCCTTGGAGAATAATCTTCCAAGCAAGGTGGGGGGTGGAGGGGGGGCAGCGCGCATCTGCAGAGCTAGGGCCGGCCAGCGGCCATGGAGGCCACAAGAGCTGGAGGAGAAAGCAAGGGAGAGACTAGGAGGAAAGGCTGGAGGTAGTCACAAGATCAAGTGGAAACTCAGGCAAAAGGAGTTGGCTTTTGTTCTGTGGGAAGGGATGCTTTTGGCAGGGGCACGGTATGCGCGATCTATTTATGTGTTAAATCTGGCCGCGGAGGGGAGAATGAATGGCAGCGAAGGTCAAAAGCGAGAGGTTGGGTGGGAGTCATTGTGTTGTTCGTGTGAGAGGTGAAGGGGCTCGGATCCCTGGGGACGGCTGTGGAGAGGGGAAGAAAGGGGGAAAGAGGAGGAATGTGGGGATTTTTGGGAAGTCGGGCTAACAGAACTTGCCGAGGGACTAAATTTGGGAGTGAAGGGAAGACAGGAGCCAAGGACAGCACTGTGTGGTTTTGGCTTGAGCAACTGGGCGGATACCAGTGCTGTATATTGAAGAGGGGTAACTGCAGGAGAGAGAACAGATTTGGGGCAAAAATCTAGAGATTTATTTTGGACACCTTATTTCAAGGTACTGGGTTACTTCCCATTAATTTTTAAAATCTGGGAATAAAGTCTATGTTCCTTGCCTATTTTTCTCTAGTCTCCAATTAGACTTGTTTCCAGGAGTGTTGAAGCCATATGTAAGAGCAGGCATGGTCAGTGGTCATCTGGTCACTTCCTAAGGTCACGTACATTATTCTCCTATAATATGGATTAAGTCAATATTATTGTTGATAGCAGAAGCTGGAGAGGTCCAGTTTATTACAATCGTCATCGAACAGGAAAGAATTAGTGGAGGTTGAACTCAGTTGCTTACAATGCTGTTCCTGGTCAGAAGCAGTGACGAATTGGTAGTTTTCAACTGGTTCAGGCCACTGGTGCATTGGTTACCTGGGGGAAGAAGAGGTAACCAAGTCCCGGTGTCATCTCTGAGATGGAGTCTTCTAGTCGCAGAGCATTTTCTCAGCGTCTGCCACACATAGGCCTACAAGGGTATTTCTTGGATCATATGACCTCACACATCTAGAGGAAATAATGAACAACATAGACTGGTGAACAAAAATAGACCCAGAGAAAGAGAAGCAGCGATCAGACTCTCAAACCTCAGAGGGAAGGTAGGGGAGGGTGGGGGTAAGGGGAAGAGACCAACCAAAGGACTTGTGTGCATGCACAGGGGCCTAGCCAATGGCCATGGACAACAGCGGGGGGGGGGGGGGGGGAGGGATATGTAGGGAGGGGTTTGGGAAGGGAATGGGGGGATAAGGACAATTATGTGATACCATGATCAATAAAAATAAATTTAAAAAATAAAAAAATAAAAAAAAATAGCTGCAAAGGTTTCTACCCAAACCTTGGGTTCTGCAGTCAGTGCTCTCCTGACCGAGCACCGCTGGCTCCTGTGAGTGACGGGGAAGCATGGTGGGTCCAGGCCCAGCACGGTTTATGAGCAGGGAGAGTGAGCAGAATGCCGGCAGCCATTGTGGACCACATTGTGTTGTGCATTTGGAGGGAAAGGAGTGGGATGGGTGACAGAAGGGGACTAGACTTTAGATGTTGAACACATGATACAACATACAGATGGTGTATGACAGAATTATACACTCGAAACCTATACACTTTTGTTAACGCATGCAACCCCAGTAATTTAAAATCAACAACAATGGGTTTGGACCATGGGTGAATGATTTACATCGTAAGCACCACATGTGCACATTTTGCCCAGCTGGTGTGGCTCAGTGGTTGAGCATCGCTTCATGCACCAAGAAGTTACCAGTTCAATTCCTGGTCAGGGCACATGACTGGTTTGCAGGCTTGACTCCCCTAACGGGGGACATGCAGGAAACAGCTGGTCGAAGTTTCTCTATAACCGATGTTTCAATCTCTCTCCCTCTCCTTCCTCTCTCTCTCTCAAATCAATAAAAACATATTGTAAAAAAACAACACACCACCAACAACAAAATAAATGTGCACATTTTTTCTAAAAGTAGAAACCGCCGAAACCGGTTTGGCTCAGTGGATAGAGCATTAGCCTGCGGCCTGAAAGGTCCCAGGTTCGATTCCCATCAAAGGCATGTACCTTGGTTGCAGGCACATCCCCAGTAGGGGGTGTGCAAGAGGCAGCTGATGGATGTTTCTCTCTCATCGATGTTTCTAACTCTCTATCCCTCTCTCTTTCTCTCTATAAAAAATTAATAAAATATATATTAAAAAAATAAAATAAAAGTAGAAACCATTTTTTCCTATAAGAAAAGTAACATAGATTTAATATAGAAAATTTAAAATACAGTAAATTATAAAAAAGAGAACTTATGTTAACTATAACCACTACTCCGAGGTTACCATTAATATTTTATTTATTTACTACAAATATATATATATATATATATATATATATATATATATATATATGTATATATATATAATTTTTAAGAATATTGATTTTGTGCATATACTCGTTAGGAGAACATGATTGAAAGCTGAAATATCAATTTCTCAAAGACTTCAGGTTACAGTGAAAATTTGCATAGCATATATATAATAAGTTATTTGCATTTTATAGTAATCTGTGCATTCACTCTTTTACCACTAACAATAGCTGTTCTTAACATTCCCTGATAACAATATTATCAATAATTCATAACAATGAGTATTGAAACAGAGGTAACAGGAGACATAAGCAAGTCCCAGCCCAAAATTATGCTCAGACAAAAGACAGTATTAAGCCTCCGTGTCCCCAAATGTACAATGAAAATCTTGGGGCTAGATGACGCCTGAGGCCTTTCCAGCTCTAACATCCTGTTCCAGTCTTGTTTTGGAATACGGGCGCTTACCGAGATGCATTTCCTCAGAGGCCGAATTTTACTTTCAAATATTTTATCTGAAATACACCTGTTTTCCAGCAAAGAAAAAAAATGGATCACGTTTTTGAAGCCGATCCCCAGGCTTTGAAGACGGGGCCTATTTACAGAGACCAATTTGTGGCTCTGCATTATTTTAGCATGAAACTCCGTTCCCGTCCTGGAGCTTCCTCGTGTCTGAGGCTCCAAAAGGGGGGGTCGGTGGAGGAAGCTTATTACCATGGAGATAGATGGGAGCAAATGGTCACATCATCAAAAGCAAACTAGAAATGTACAAAGCTTTTGTGATGCTGATGCCTTTTTTTTTTTTAAGTAAGAAGGAGAAGAAGAAGGGAAAAAGGCACAAATAAAAGGACAGATCTCTCTCATTAAATCCAACACTAATTGAGTAATCAGCGAAATAAAGGTACCCTTGAGAGCCCGCCGCCGGGAGCAGTACAACAAAGAGGCACAAAAGGTTGCCGGCTGCCAGGTGTAATTTCAGGTACTCCGAGCGCTCCCGGACCCCCGGTGCTCCCGGCTTTTCTTCCCTGATTGCCATCTTCGCCGTCCAGTCCAACTACCCAGTTAGCCGCCCTCGTGTGCTGTCCAAATATTTAGGAGGAGAAAAATTGCAGGGAGATAACCTTTAATTGTATGATTCTCCCAAGGAAGCTGTTGAAAATTAAGAGCGCTGGGAAGCTAAGGATGAGCGTTAAGTTGTTTTTCTGTCTGTCACCTCCCCGTTACTCTGGATAATCTGGAAGTCATTTTGACAGTGGGATAAGAGTCAAAGTTGGGATAAGAGTTACATTTGACAGGAAGTAGCTTCTATCAGAGTAAAACCACCATCAACTGGATTGCTCACATGTTGTCGCTTCTCGGCCTTTTGGCTAAGATGGCATGTGTGGATTGTTCGTGTTTAGATAGCTTTTCTGTTAACGCCGTTCGTTATTTCATTTTACTCTGGAAGAGGCTGCCAAAAGCCTAAAGGCAGAAAAGATTTATGCTCAGTTCTTCATAAATACTCCAAAGAAAGGAATCACTTAAGAACAAACATATAAAAGTCAAACTTGGCAAGATTCTGCCTTGAGCTTTCAGTCTATAAATTAGAAATAGTAATTTCATGCTTTGGGGATGTGTTAGAGATTGAGGTGATGTTTTTAAAAGTCTTTTGTGCTATTCAGAGGAAAATGCATTTTATATTCT
This sequence comes from Vespertilio murinus, assembly GCA_963924515.1. Lineage (NCBI taxonomy): Eukaryota > Metazoa > Chordata > Mammalia > Chiroptera > Vespertilionidae > Vespertilio > Vespertilio murinus. The sequence continues at coordinate 77,934,015 of OZ004711.1, read as the reverse complement.
ATTTTAAAATGTGAATTAAGAGAAAATGTCTCTTCTCTCCCTGCCACCACTTCAGACTTCTCTTTGCTTACAGAAGAGAGACTAATCACAATTATAAAGACATTAATTTCTCTTTTTAAGACATTCATTTATTTAATTGATCTATAGATTTAATATAGAACCAAACAAAAACACTAAGGTGAAAGGGAGAGAGATAGAGTTAGAAACATCGAAGAGAGAGAAACATCAATCAGCACACTCCCTACTGGGGATGTGCACACAACCAAGATACATGCCCTTGACCGGAATCAAACCCAGGACCTTTCAGTCCGCAGACCGATGCTCTATCCACTGAGCCAAACCGGTTTCAGCAAGGCGATTTTTTTTTTTACTTGAAAAAATAATACTAAAGTTCATCAGGAAATGGAAATGAAAAATTCTGAAAAAAAAAGAGTAATGGGAATGTACTTATAAAACCATATATTAAAATGTATTATGAAGTTATAATAATTAAAATATTTTATATTACAAAGGAAATAGTTGAACAGACTAGAATAGAATGATCAGAAATAAACCCAAATACATATGTGAATTTAATGTATAAAAAAGGTAGATAAGTCAAATATATATGAGATAAGAAGGAGGCAAGATATATTCATAAGTAGCAATGGGTAAACTGGGTAGGAATAAAACATAAAATGAGTCATTTACCATATTTTTAAATCCAGAACTTTCAAATCAATAAATGTGATACATCACATAAACAAATTGAGAGATAAAAATCATATAGTCATATCTATCGATGCAGAAAAGGCATTTGATAAAATCCAACACCCTTTCCTGATAAAAACTCTCAACAAGGTGGGAGTACAAGGATCATACCTCAACATAATAAAAGCTATATACGATAAACCCACAGCCAACATCATGCTCAATGGGCAAAAACTAAAACCATTCCCTCTAAGAACAGGAACAAGACAGGGATGCCCACTCTCACCACTCCTCTTTGACATAGTACTGGAAGTACTTGCCATCGCAATTAGACAAGAAGAGGAAATAAAAGGCATCAAAATTGGAAAAGAAGAAGTAAAGCTGTCCCTATTTGCAGATGACATGATATTGTACATAAAAAACCCAAAAGACTCCATCAAAAAGCTAATAGACTTAATAAACGAATTTGGCAATGTAGCAGGATACAAAATCAATGCCAAGAAATCAATGGCATTTCTCTACACCAATAGTGAACTTACAGAAACAGAGACTAAAAAAGCAATCCCGTTTACCATCGCACCAAAAAAATTAAGATACCTAGGAATAAACTTAACCAAGGAGGTAAAAGACCTATATGCAGCAAACTACACGACACTGAAAAAAGAAATAGAGAAAGATGTAAACAGATGGAAGAACATACCATGTTCATGGATTGGTAGAATCAACATCATCAAAATGTCCATACTTCCCAAAGCAATATACAAGTTCAATGCACTCCCCATGAAAATACCATGGACATACTTCACAGACCTAGAAAGAACTCTCTAAAAATTCATTTGGAACAATAAAAGACCCCGAATAGCCTCAGCAATCTTGAGAAATAAGAGTAAAGTAGGAGGAATCTCAATACCAGATTTCAAGCTGTATTACAAAGCAACTGTTCTCAAAACTGCCTGGTACTGGCACAAGAACAGACATATTGATCAATGGAATAGATTAGAGAATCCAGACATCAACCCAAATCAATATGCTCAATTAATATTTGACAAAGGAGGCACGAACATACAATGGAGCCAAGACAGTCTTTTCAATAAATGGTGTTGGGAAAATTGGACAGAGACATGCAAAAGAATGAAACTTGATCACCAACTTACACCATACACAAAAATAAACTCAAAATGGATACAGGACTTAAACATAAGACGGGAAACCATAAAAATACTAGAGGCATCCGCAGGCAGCAAAATCTCAGACATATGCCTAAAGAACTTCTTCACTGATACTAACCCTAGGGCTATGGAAGCTAAGGAGAAAATAAACAAATGGGACTACATCAAAATAAAAGGCTTTTTTACATCAAAAGAAACCATCAACAAAACAACAAGAAAACCCACTGTATGGGAGAACATATTTGCAAACGATATCACTGATAAAGGTTTAATCTCCAACATCTACAGACAGCTTATACAACTCAATAAAAGGAAAATGAATGAGCCAATTAAAAAATGGGCAATGGACCTAAATAGAATCCTCCCAAAAGAAGACAGAAGGAAGGCCAAGAGGCACATGAAAACATGCTCCAAGTCACTAATTATCCGAGAGATGCAGGTCAAAACAACAATGCGGTACCATCTCACACCTGTCAGAATGGCCAACATCAACAAAACAACAAACAACAAATGTTGGTGAGGTTGTGGAGAAAAAGGAACCCTCCTGCACTGCTGGTGGGATTGCAGGGTGGTGCAACCACTGTGGAGAACAGTATGGAGCTTCCTCAAAAAACTGAAAATGGAACTCCCATTTGACCCAGCAATCCCACTACTAGGAATATACCCCAAGAAACTAGAAAGACCAATCAGAAAGGATATATGCACCCATATGTTCATAGCAGCACAATTTACAATAGCTAGGACTTGGAAACAGCCTAGGTGCCCGTCAGCAGATGAATGGATCAGAAAACTATGGTACATCTACACCATGGAATACTATGCTGCCATAAAAAGGAAGGAATTCTCATCATTTGCAGTAACCTGGATGGAATTGGAGAGCATCATGCTGAGTGAAATAAGCCAGTCAATGAAAGAGAAACACTACATGACCTCACTCATTTATGGATATTAAAGAACATTATAAACGAATGAACAGAAAGATAGATATAGTGACAGTAAAACAACAGGCAGACTGCCAAATGACAGCGGGGGGGGGGGGTAGGGAGATCTGGGGGAGATAAGAGATCAACCGAAGGACTGGTATGCTTGCATATAAGAACAACCAATGGACACAAAACTCTGGGGAGGGAGGGCATCTATGGGGGGGGGCAATGATAAGCTATGTACACAGATAATACCTTAATAAAAAAAAATAAAAAAATAAAAAAATAAAAATAAAAAAATAAAAAAAAAATCCAGAACTTTCCAGAATACTCAAAGGTTTTAAAGGTAAAAAATAAAATTATGTCCAGCTGGTGTGGCTCCAGGAGTTGAGTGTCGGCCTGTGAACCAGAAGATCACAGTTTGATTCCCGGTCAGGACACATGCCCAGGTTAGGGCTCAATCCCCAGTGTGGGGCATGTAGGAGACAGCCGATCAATGATTCTCATCATTGATGTTTCTGTCTCTATCTCTCTCTCCCTCTCCCTTCCTCTCTGAAATCAATAAAAATACATTTTTTTAAAAAAGAAAAAATAATATTAGTAGTTCAGACTTTGGTGAATTTCTATTTGGTGAGTAATCTTGTTATACAAAAACTAAGGCACACAATCCTAAAGTCTTAAAGGAAGAAAAAAAATCTCTTCCCAGTATTGTCTCCCACAGTTTCACCTTCTGCATTAGCATTACAAGTTGATGTACAAAATGTTTGCCTTATCTGCCCATCTCTAACACGGTCAGGCTGAAGATGAGACTTCAGTCACACATTTTCCCTGGAGCAGGGGTGGGGAATGTCCGGCCCGCAGGCCGTATAAGGCCTGAGAAATCACTCGGTCTGGCCCTGCCAAGGCATTGGGGGTGAGTTAATTAAGTGTTTGACCAAATATGGCGGGCTAATTTTTAAGCTGATAATTTTGCATGGCCTGCCAATGATGTTATAAATAGCCAATGGCCCTTGGCAGGAAAAAGGTTCCTCCACCCCAGCCTGCTGCAGTAATGATAATTACTTCCTCATAAGCTCACCCAACAACTCACATCATTGGGGTTCACTCTGCAATGGAAGAGGTGCCAACACCTCCACACAGAGGCTGGGTCTTTGTAGGATTCTCCCTCTTCCCCTCTCTCCCCAGCCCCCACCCCCATTATTAATCTCTCTCATTATTAACCCCATCTCCATTTAAGACTTTTCAAGAGTGTCCACTTATAAATGACCCAGAAAGTATGGCACAGTCCAAGCCAGCTTTGCTCAGTGGATGGCGCGTCGGCCTGCAGACTGAAGGATCCTGGGTTCGATTCCAGTCAAGGGCATGTACCTCTGTTGCGGGATTGATTCCATGCTCTGGTTTGGGTGGATGCAGGAGGCAACCTATCGACGTGTCTCTCTCATATCAATGTTTCTCTGTCTCTCCTCCCTCCTTCCCCCTCTCTCTAAAAATCAATGGGAAAAAATATCCTGCCCAGCTGGTATAGCTCAGTGTTTGAGCGTCAACCTATGAACCAGGAGGTCATGGTTTGATTCCTGGACAAGGCACAAGCCCAGGTTGTGGACTTGGATCCCCAGTGGGAAATGTGCAGGAGGCGACTGATCAATGATTCTCTCTCATCATTGACTAGAGGCCCCGGCACAGAATTAGGGCATGGGTAGGGTCCCCAGGCCTGGCCGGGGATCAGGGTCTATTGGGGCCTTCCTTTGCTCTGTGCCGCCCCCTGGTGATCAGCGCATGTCATAGTGAGCCATCAAACTCCTGGTTTCCTGGTTGAACTCATGAGGGGACACTTTGCATTTTAGACTTTTATATATATTTAGACTAGAGGCCCAATGCACCAAATTCATGCAAGAGTAGGCCTTCCTTCCCCGGGTTGCCAGCATTGGTTTCTCTCTGGCACCCATAAGCACCCAGAGCCCGGGATGGCCTCCCGCAGGCACCCAGGGTCTGGGTTGGCTTTCCTCCAGCTGCCCGCAGGCACCTAGGACCGGGGCTTCCCTCTGGCCCCAGCCTCATCCGGAAGGACGTCAGGTCTAATTAACACATTACCCTTTTATTAGTATAGATGTTTCTGTCTCTCTCTCCTTCCCCCTTTCTCTCTTTGAAATAAATAAAAATAATTAAAAAAGGAAAGAAAAAATTATCCTCAGGTAAGGATTAACAAAGAAATTTTTTTTTTTGAAGTGTGGCACCATGAAAGTTCAGATCCCCCTACGTGAAGTGCCGAGGGGGAACAGAGAGGACAACCACACAGCAGTCACTTCCGGAGCTAGCCGTTGTCCGTGCCCTGCCCCAAGCTCACGGCATCCGCAAAACCAAGCAGCAGGCTGGTGGAGTGGGGGTCGCCCCAAACTGCAAGCAAGTCAAGTGTCCATCCACAGGAGAGTGAATAAATAAAATACCGTTGTACCGTGACGCACCTGTGTGGATTGTGGTGAGCATGGAAGAGAACACCAGGAGTGCTGACAATGAATGAACTATGGCCGCATGGAGTGACGTGGGTGAAGCATGTCCACAACCAAGAGAGAGAAAAGCAGCGCTGGTGGGGGCTCAACTGAGCATAAATGAGTCCATACAATAGAACACCCAGACAAGGCCGGTCTGTGACCACCGCAGATCAAGATGACCTGACCACAGACAGAGCATGAATGCTATTGCCAAACCACAGAAATGACCAAATGCCCCCTTTCGTAACCAGTGGATGGCTGCTGCTTCCGCCCCCCGGTGGCCTTCGCCGGGGCCTGGTCCTCCTCCTCCTCCTTCCAGGTACGACACAGTGTGACCCCCACCACAGGGTCACCTCCGCTTCCTGGCCCGGGTACCCAGCCGGAGCAAATCCCAACACAAGCCCAAGCCCTGTAATAAACGTGAGCACCCTCTCGCCCAGCCGGCGTGGCTTGGTGGTTGAGGGTCCACCTATGATCTAGGATAGGGGTGGGCAAACTTTTTGACTCGAGGGCCACAATGGGTTCTTAAACTGGACCGGAGGGCCGGCACAAAAGCAACCTGACCGTGCTGGCACTCTCATCTTGGGCTGCTGGTGAAGGAGCGGAGGGGAGAGCAAGAGAACCCTCCGCTCTTTCGGCTCCGCGGGCCCGATAGAACAGCCGAACGGGCCGGATCCAGCCCGAGGGCCATAGTTTGCCCACGGCTGATCTAGGAGGTCAGGGTTTGATTCCCAGTCTGGGCACATGCCTGGGGTGCATGTGCCCACTGGGGGGTGTGCAGGAAGCAGCCAAACAATGATTCTCTCTCATCATTGATGTATCTCTCCTTCTCCTTTCCTCTCTGACATCAATAAAAACATGTATTTTTTAAAAAAGTAACCCCCCTCTTACAGAGATGTCTTGGTTCCCCAGGTGTGTGATCTCTCTACAAGCCCATATGCAGAATGTGCCTGTTTGACTCGAGCTCCATGGAAACAGCAAGCTCCGGAAGTCACTGCTGTGTGGTTTTCCTCTCTGTTCCCTCTCGGCACTTAACTTAGGCAGACCTGGACTTGCATGTGCCACACTTTAAAAAAAAATTTTTTTTTTGTTAATCCTCACCTGAAGCTATTTTTTTCTTTCTTTTTAAAAAAATATTTTTATTGATTTCAGAGAGAGAAAGGGGGAAGGGGAGAGAGATAGAAACGTCTATAACAATAATCTATAATAATAAAAGGTAATATGCTAGCTAGACTGGACATCCTTCCAGATGAAGTTGGGGTCGGAGGGAAGCCCCGGTCCCAGATGCACTGAATTGACTGAAAGAAGCCAGTCCCCCCAAAATATACAAGAAGTTAACCAAAGTCAATACTAATGAAATAGTTTAGGGATGCATTGCCAGGGAGACAGTAAAACTGTAGAAAGCAGAGTAAGGGAATGATTATGACAGACGTTGGTGGAGTGTTGGCGCTCAGGAGAAGGCAGGAAGGGGAGGGGCTGAGGCATGACCACGGGGTGGGCCCCGGTGGAACGAGCAGGAGCCTGGAGGCTGAGCTGCCAGCGGTGGGGGTGGCCTCTTCTCCAGATGTGCCTGGGGAAGAAGGAGACAGAGGCAATTGAAACAATCCCACCACCCACCTCTCTGCCCCTGTGTCTGGAGCGCTGAGGCTCTCAGTCCTTGATTTTCCTCTCCGTTCCCTTTCCCGGGAGGCTCCGAGGGAGCTTGTGTGCGTTTATTGGTGCCTCGTGAGTCTATGCTACTGCACCGGGGTCCGCGCAGGGGAGTGAGAACGAGCTTTTAGTTCTACGCCAGTAACTAGACCATTAGTCTTTAATCCCACAGGAAAGGAGACCTGGCCCTCTACACCCATAGGGGGAAATCTGGGCTATAGGTGGTTCCCCCAGTGTAGTAGTCATGGGAACCTCTCAGGACACAAACCTTGGCTGAGACATTGCACCCAGAGACGAAGAAGGCGGGTGCGGTCCTCTGCATCGCTGTCTAAGAGGTGGCAAATACTCACTAAGCCCTCAGGTCACAGACACCGCCCTGGGGACGGAGGACCTAAGGATACACAGACACGGACGTCACCATCGCCGAAGGAGCTTACGCTCATCCCCACGACACGTACTCATGAGACGGTGGCTCCGAACAGAAGACCATTCAGACAACTAGAAAAGTCTCACTGCAGGAGCGCCGAGAAGGAGGCGTGCATGGCGCCATAAAAGCGCGACATAGAAGTTGTTGGCCTAGAAAGGCCGCAGGGAAAGGCTTCCCTGAACCTCTGACCACTGAGCTGAGCACCGAAGGCTGGGGGAGGCCACCGGTGCCGAGAGCGTTCCAGGCAGGAAGATATGCAGATGCCCTGCGGCAGAGGTCAGCGTGATGTGCCCGGCGTGGCTCGGGGGTTGAGTGTCGACCTATGAGCCAAGAGGTCACAGTTTGATTCCAGGTCAGGGCATATGCCAGGGTTGTGGGCTCAATCCCCGAGGAGGCAACCATTCAGTAATTTTCTCTCATTGTGGATGTTTCTCTCTCTCTCTCTCTCTCTCTCTCTCTCTCTCTCTCTCTCTCCTCCTTCCTCTCGGAAGTCAATTATATATAATAAAAGCCCAGCAACCAAATGGTAGAACGACCAGAACGACCGATCCGCCATTTGCTATGACACCCACGACCACCAGGGGGCAGACGCTCAATGCTGGGCTGACTGGGACGAGAGGCACTCCCACAGCTGGCCAATCTCCACAGGCCATCCCCCCCATGGACCATCAGCCCATGAATCCCGTGCACCAGGCCTCTAGTAAAAATATATTAAAAAGAAAGAAAGAAAGAGGCCCAGGGCCTGGAAGACAGTTGGGAGGAAGAGCCACAGCATGTCAGGGTGGGAATGGGACGGGCGGAGACCAGCCAGGGGACTGTGGCAGTCATCCGGAAGAGGAGAGGGAGGCTTGGTGTAGGCTCGGAGCGGAGGGAATGAGAGGTGGGCGGCTCGGGCCACTTCCCAGGTCAAACTACGAATGTGGGAGCGTCCCCCCCTGGCGAGATGCAAGCCTCCAGGAACATGGGGTGTGAGGCCTCCGTCCTGGCGCTGGCTGACAGTAACGCAGCAGGTCAAACTCAGGTGGCCATTCCACGCTCGACATGTGAACGTGAGGTTGACTTCCAGCTTCAAACTCTGAAGGGAATAACGGTTTTTGCGGAGAAGCAGGCCGGGGGAAAGCAGCAGCAGCAGCCGGCGGCGTGAAGAGCCATTGCCCGGGCGTGTCCTTCTGCGCTGTCGCCACTGAGTGATGCTGTTTCCAACCACAAGTTTCCCGAACACCGAGGGCCAAGGACCAGTGAGCCAGTCAGAGGAAGTGGGGGGAAATCACCCTGGAAGAGAAGAGAGAGAAAAGGACAAAGATGCTTCCTAATTGTGAAAACCTGAATCCTAAGCAGCAAGATCCCCCACCCCGTCTTTGTGAAGGGCGTTTTGCAGGATGGTAACTTCTGGCTTTACCGTCAGCATCTCCACAGAGCAGTCCCCCCAGAAACACGGGGGCCAAGAAGGGGCTTTTTTAGGACCATTAGCGCGCCCCTCCCCCACCGCCCCATTAGCGGGCCTTATTAAACCAAGTCAGACAAAGAGCAAAGATGCCCTCGTTAATGGAGGGTCTCCGATAATTACTCTGCTCAGCTGCTGCTTTTACGGCCTGAATGGCCTTTAAATAATGTTTCTCTTGCTTCGGTAGCAGACAATGACCTAGCAGTCTGCTTTAAGCAGTGCCAATCCCATTAGCTGAAGAATAGCAAACTCTGTGTGTGTCTGTGTGCCAGCGAGCGAGTGACCGAGTGTGCTAGTGAGTGTGTCTCTGTGTGTCGAGAGGCTCGGCTTATGGGAGAGATCACATTTAAAGGTTGCTTTCTTCCTCTCTTTTTTCCTCCCTTGCTTTATGCACCTATCCCTCCCAGGAATTGTCGGGGTTCAGATGTGCCTCAGTGGTATGCAGGTTACTTTGAGCTAAAGGCAATTTTAGCTTGACCAGTGTGGTTCACTGGTTGAGCGTTGACCCATGAACCAGGAGGTCACGCTTTGACTCCTGGTCAGGGCACATAACCAGGTTGCAGGCTTGATCCCAATCCCCAGTGGGGACATGCAGGAGGCAGCTGATCAATGATTCTCTCTCACCTATGTTTTATCTCTCCCTTTCCCTTCCTCTCTAAAATCAATGAAAACATATTTTAAAAAAACAAAGGCAATTTTTGCTTCCAGGCTCCAGAGAAACTTCTGCCCCTCCCTTTAACCACCTAGAACCGTGGTCGGCAAACTGTGGCTCACGAGCTACATGCAGCTCTTTGGCCCCTTGAGTGTGGCTCTTCCACAAAACACCACGGCCTGGACAAGTCTATGTTGAAGAAGTGGCGTTAGGAGAAGTTTAAGTTTAAAAAAATTGGCTCTCCCAAGAAATTTCAATCATTGTACTGTTGATATTTGGCTCTGTTGACTAATGAGTTTGCCGACCACTGACCTAGAAGAACTTGAACCAGGGACCTCGCTCATCCATAGTAAGAGATTGCCAGAGATGACTTCTTTTGACCTATCTAGGGCAGGACAAACTTGTGCTTACTAAGCATCAGCTCATCTTAGCATCCCTCAGGGAGCCTTTCAGCCCCCATGGCACCTTACTAGTACCTCCTCCCGAGCTCAGGGGGTCTTACTAGTATATACCTCAATCCCCCTTTCTGTCTCTGAACCTCTACGCATGTGGGGTCTCTGACTCGTCGTGTATGCGGGTCTCCCACACATATGTAGGTGTAAGTTTTGGTACTTTTCTCTTGTACCTTGTCTGTTTGATTACTAGGCCAGCTAGAGGGTAAAGTTTGTTCCTCCCCCACAAATCAAAGGCATCACTTGTGTCCACCGGGTGTTCTACTGAGTGAAAATCTCTTCCTGAAAATGCCAGGGGCCCTCTCCAATGCTTGCAGAAGAAGCCTCGCATTCTTGTTCAACTAGTCATGTCACTGTAGGATGTGATTTTAAACTTATGTGTTCCACTTCTTCCTTAATTTAATTATTCTGTCCTCGCTCTGGGTTGGAACAGCAGGTGATCAGCCATGAGCCTACTCCCAGCTTAAAGTGCGCAACGCAGGCTGATGCTTTCCCAGGCGGGCAACTGTAAGGCACGAGCTCAGAGTAAAAAGACCCAAGACACTCTCGGTTAGATGCTCGAATCCACACGGTTTATTGCCTAAGTCCTGGCGGCCTCCAACACTCAGGCAGGCCACGCGGCGGAGAGGAGCAGACACACACGACGGACGACGACGGGTCACAGGCCGGCCACGGTCGCTCGTGCTCAGCCAAGTCAGGGATCGAGTCTCGGTCGATCCTGCGCGAAGGATTTTGCGAGAGGAGTCAGAGAGGGAGGACAGTTTCTGTGGAGGCAGAGAACTGCTCTGAGTTCTGGCTGTCAGGCGCCTCCCTTTATGTGAATTTCTGTCCGCTTCTGACGTCATCAGTTACGTAGTCTTCTGGTCTTCGTGTGTCTTATCTCCCCTTGCCAGATGGTGCCGAGGCTGGGGCCCTCTGCTGCATGTAGGGTATGTCACACACTTTAATTCACACAGGTTTCACAGTTTAAACAATATCTTATTCTATCACTATTACAATGTCTAATGGTATTCCTATTTAATTAACTTTAATTCACACAGGTTTTCATACTGTTAAATAATCCACTCATTATTATAATCCATTATTATATATAATCCATTATTATATTCTAATGCTATACAATCCACACTATCAAACTTCACACACTTATAACTTTCTATAATATTACTATAACATTATGCCTATCCTCTAAGAACTTTGAGTCCCAAGCCACAATGACGCAAAGAATATGGCGTCACCCACTATGTGGTGGGCAGTCAGACACAGCAGAGCGGGGACAATAGGCCAGGTATGGAGGTCACCAGGGTGGAAGGTCCTGACCGGGGCCTGGGCCGGGAGGAGCCTGCAGTCAAGGTATGTGCCCTTGACTGGAATTGAACCTGGGACCCTTTGGTCTGCAAGCCACCACTCTATCCACTGAACCAAACTGGCTTGGGCTCAAATGCTTTTAATTTACCTAAGGGGACAAATTATATTATGTTGCTTTCAATGAATATCTGAATCATATATATATATATATATATATATATCGATATTTTTATTGATTTCAGAGAGAAAGCAAGAGGGAGAGAAATATGAAAACATCAATGATGAGAGAGAATCATCAATAGGCTGCCTCCTACACATCCCACACCAGGAATGGAGCCCGCAACCAAGGCATGTGCCCTTGACTGGAATCAAACCCAGGACCCTACAGTTTGCAGGCTGATGCTCTATCCACTGAGCCAAACCAGCTAGGGCTGAATGATATTTACTTGAGCATATTTGGGGAGATGAAGTGAGGCATACTTGGCTTGCAAATGTTAAGTTATAAATAGCAGCAAAATTTTTATGATTAAGTTTAAAACATTTTTTGATGAGACTTTTGTTTCTTGAAAGATAGCATTGCTTTATTGAATACTGGCTTGACCATTACTTTAGAACAATGTTTCCAAAACTTTTGACATATGTGTACCCCTTCTATAATTTTCGTTAACACTGAGTACCCCTTGTCAAAAAAAAGGATGTATTTTAATAATCAAAATATATTTATTTTTTATTTTTTGGTACATACACAAAATAATAAATGAAAAATAAAATTATTCATAATAAAATATAAATAAAAGTTATATTATAAATAACATTTATTTGCACACTGGACCATCTCAAACCTCACAAGACTGTCTTGACTTGACTCACAAGAACATAGAATTAGGCGCAGCTAAGCACAGTGCAGTGCATATCCCCACCAAACTCTGGTGCAACGCGTACCTCCACCAAACTTTTCCTGTACCCCTGGGGGTACGTGTACCACACTTTAGGAAACATTGCTTTAGAAGATGAAGGCTAAAAGAAAAAAAAAATTGATGAAGGGCTATCATAAAAACTCCTTATAGGTCATTTGGTGTTTTATTTTGTTGTAATGCACGTTCATGGAGAACATTTACTAGGAACCATGATAAGGATTGTGGGAAATGCAAAGGCGGATGAGACAAGGTCCCTGATCTTCAGGGGTTGCAGAAGGCAATGTAATTCGATAATGAGAAAGGAAGAGTATCCAGGAGTGGTAAAAATGGGAGTCTGGAGGTGAGAGTGGGAGGAAAGTATATTCTGGAGATGTCTGGAAAGGTGGAATGTTAGTCAAGATGCTTTCAGTGGTAAGGGACAGAAAATACTCACACTTCCTTGAGGAAACAGGGATTTAGTTGGTGGTATCAGCTGAGAGGCCTAAGAGGTACAAAGAAACAGGTGGCTCTGTGGATTTGGGGTAATAATGATGCATCGGTGTAAATTCATCAGCTGTAACAAACACACCGCCCTGGTGCAGGATGTTGAGAGTGGGGGGAGGGGTGTGCATGGATCAGGGCAGGGAGTAAGTGGGAGCTTTGGCTTTCTGGACAATTTTGCTGTGAATCTAAAACAAGCTCTATTTTTTTTTTTTTTAAGGTAGAGCGACTGTTAGTAGACAGCCTTTTGAATGGAGACATGAACGGAAATACTTGGAATTTAGAGGAATGAAATGTCCCCTTCTGACCAAATGGAGGCTGTGAGCCCACAGCTGCCTCGCTGAGACTGCTGTTCTCAGTCTTTGCTTTTTATCCCTTTTCTGGTATCACCCCCTTGGGTCTGGGCGGAGGGTCTGTATTAGGGATCGTACGTGAATTCAGTCATTCTGCAGATGTGGTTTAATGCATTTTATATGCCAGGCCCAGTGCTTAAGCACCGTGGGGAACAATGTGCAAGCACGAGCCCTGCCCTCAAACTTGTAGTTTTCCCAAAAGAAAAAATTCTGAGATGTCCCAGAAACTTGTGTTTTTAAGGAGCAGCCAAGAGCCTTGTTGCTCAGAGTGTGGTACCGCCTGTTAGTTCAGCAGAGGTGCAGCCGCCCCACCACAGGCCTCCCGAATCATGATCTGCATTTTAACGGGATCCACACACATTAAAACGTGAGAGGCACTATTCTAGTGTTATAGAAGACCGGAGAAAAACCAAGCAACGCTTAGAGAAACGGAGTTACACTGCTTTATTACGCCAGCGAGCTCAGAGGAATATGTCTCTCAAATTCTGAGCAAAGAAACAAGGAAGGAGTTTTATTTTTATAAAAGAGCCCTATGTATGCTTAGTAGGTATCTTGCAGAAAGCACAGTTCTATTCAGATTAAACACACACACACACACACACACACACACACACACACACACCAAAAAAACAAAATAAAACAAAACAAAAAAACTGGCATGCCAAAACCGGTTTGGCTCAGTGGTAGAGCATCGGTCTGCGGACTGAAAGATCCTGGGTTCAATTCCAGTCAAGGGCATGTACATTGGTTGCAGGCACATCCCCAATAGGGGGTGTGCAAGAGGTAGCTGGTTGATGTTTCTCTCTCATTGACGTTTCTAGCTCTCTATCTCTCTCCCTTCCTCTCTATAAAATATCAACAAAATATATATTTTTAAAAAACCAAAAAACACCTGGCATGGGAGTTTGGGAGTATCAGTCCCTTACCCTAGATGACTAGCCTACAAGGTCAGACATCTAAGCTTATCTTCCCTATTATTCAAGTAGAAGCTAAAAAAGCAAAGTTAATTTACAGAACAAGAGGCCGTCTAAAAATAGCAGAGTTGACTCACAGAACAAGGGACCATCTAAATAGCAGAGAATTTCAAACAGCATTTTACAAAACAGAGGTTACTTACTATGCTTCAGGTTGATAATACAGGTTGGTTCTGCTTCTTGGGGAAGGCTCCAAATGTTGGGGGAAGTTCAACTTCAAGTGTTATAGGAAGAGTTAGCCTTTAGCCTTCTCACTAGAAGATGCTGTTATGTACTGAAGTTTGAGAGTCACTGGTCTAGGAAGACTGAGGAGCGTATAGAGGAACTGGATACGATGTGATTAATGCACTTAAAGAGAGATCATTTACTAGGAACCATGCGCATGCATGGAAGGAACAGGTTCCTCTGCCTGAGGTTCCCAGGAGAGGTGTGACAGTCACCTGCTCCTTAAAGAGCAAGGACAAGTTGGCCAGGCTGAAGAGATGAAGAGGGGAGGGGACCTCTCATCAGAGAAACCCACAGGTACCCACGTCCTGGGGCAAAAGAGAACACTGCATATTTAGGGAACAAGACATGCATCTTGAATTGCAGTGTCTTTTTAAAAAAAAAGTATTATTTTTTTCTTTTTTTAAAAAAATATTTTTTATTGATTTCAGAGAGGACGTGAGAAGGAGAGAGAGAAAGAAACATCAATGATGAGAGAGAATCATCAATTGGCTGTCTCCTATATGCCCCAAACCGGGGAATCGAGCCAGCAACCCGGGCATATGGCCCAACCAGGAATCAAATCCTGACCTCCTGGTTCATAGGTTGAAGCTCAACCACTGAGACACACTGGCCAAGCAGGAGTTTTCTTTTTAAATGTATTCAAACTCTGAACATCAACCAAAGAAGATATTTTAAAAAAATTCAATGGTGCAAGATTTTCTCATTTTCTTTTAAGGGGGGGGGGGGGTACTTAGGTTTTTCCATTCCTATCACACTGCTTTCTCTGGCCTCTGTTGTCCATTTCTTTTGCATCTATCTCTTCATTCATCCATCCATTCATTCAAATACATAGATTGGGCACTGTGCTTGAGCGTGTTATGTGGTGGTGAGTGAAACCGAAATAGTTCCTGCCCTCAGGGAGTTTATAGGTGAAGTTGGAGCAGGGGTGGGCAAACTTTTTGACTCGAGGGCCACAATGGGTTCTTAAACTGGACCGGAGGGCCGGAACAAAAGCAACCTGACCATCCTGGCACTCTCATCTTGGGCTGCTGGTGGGTGGGTGGATGGGAGGTGGGTGGAGCAGAGGGGAGAGCAAGAGAACCCTCGGCTCTTTCGGCTCCGCAGGCGGGCCGTAGTTTGCCCACGGCTGGGTTGGAGTGATGGTGAATAAACCAATAGAACAGGTAAATGAATAAACTGAGAAAATGACAATGAAGTGTGTTATATTGTTGGAAAAGGTAGAACACTCCAAGAAAGGTCTTCTGGAAAGATCTCCTCTTGCAGGGTGGTCACACTCCCCATGGGTCGGGAAGGTGGGGCCTCTCAGTAGGAAGCTCACCTGCCAGTGCTTCTGTTTTGCTGCGAACCCACCCGAATGGGGGTTGAAGACCTCCCCTCAGAACCCCCCCCCCTTCCAACACCTGGCTGCAACATGAAGACTGACTTTCATTTCAACTCCGACTTGACATGAGAAGCAGTCTCCGGGTTCTGACAGCCCTCGTTTCAGAAAACTTTTCTGAGTCATTCTCTTCGATTAGGGAGCTGCTAACCATGGGTCCAGTGCAAGCCTGGAGCAGAGTGTGGGACCTCGGAGGGAAGGCAGCAAGGGTGGGTGGGTGGGAGGTGATCAACCAAAGAACCTGCATGCATCTCTGCATAACCCATGGACACAGACAATAGGGTGGTGGAGGCCTGGGGTAGGGGGGCTGGAGGAGGTCCAAGGGGGGACATCTGTTCTTTCTTTCTTTCTTTCTTTCTTTCTTTCTTTCATTCTTTCTTAATTTATTGATCATGGTTATCACATAATTGTCCTCATCCCCCCCATTCCCATCCCAAACCCTCCCCATGTATGCCCCCACCCCCTGTTGTCCATGGCCACTGGTTAGGCCCATAGGCATGCACACAGTCCTTTGGTTGATCTCTCCCCCTGGCCCCTCCCCTCCCCTGCCTTCCCTCTGAGGTTTGACAGTCTGATCGCTGCTTCCCTGTCTCCAGGCCTGTTTCTGTCTCATCAGTTTAAGTTGTTCATCATTTCCCCTGGATGCGTTCAGTCGTGTGACACAAGGCATGCTTTCAACCATCAAGATAAAAATAAAAAAATAAATTAATGGGTCCAGGCCCCGCTATGTCCCAAGTGAAATTTTCCAATTGCAAAACTTCACCCGGGTGTGGGGAGGAGCTATTGGGGAGACTCCCCGGCCACACCACACGGCTTCCGAGGTGTGTGCGCTGCACCCCGCGGAGGGAAGCAGAGCGGTGGGTCCGGAGGGCGCGGCCCGGGGCGCTGGGCCCCCGGCGGGAGCGAGGGCTGCGCGGCCTGGAACCTTGTGCGCGCGGGTCGCGCCGCCCGGGCCGCCGGGGGAAGCTTTTCCGCGTGGGACCCGGGGCCGCGCTTGTAAACAGAGCGCCGGGCGGGACGGTGCGCGGCCGGAGCGGCGGGCCGGGCCGGCGGGCCGGGCGGGTGCGGACGCCCAGGCCGGGCCCGGAGTGACGGCGGCCCGGCCGGCGGAGGGACGGCGGCGGCGGCGGGGCCAGGTGAGCGGCGGCCGCCGCGGCGGGGGCGGGGATGACCGGGTGTCCCTGTCCGAGCGGCTCCCCGGGCAGCGGCTGCTGCTTCCGGGCGCTGTCTTTTTTATTGTTTTATTTTATTTTTATTTCGTTCTGGAGGCTGCACTGACAGGCCGGGGTGATGGGTGAGGGGAGACGCCCCGGCGCCCTGATGCTCATTGGTATGGACTCGGGGGTGCGCCGGCGGCGGTGAGGTTGCCGGTCCGGTCGGTGCCCCGCCCGCCTCCCCCGGGTCCTAGAGGCCGACCTCCGGCGGGCCGTGCGCTCACATCAGGCTGGGGCTCCGGGGGCGCACGTGGCGTGCCCTCTGTCGCCTTTAAGAAAAATAAGTGCAGCTGTGTCACCGATGACAAGCAAGGTTTGGTCTTCTGTCAGAGAACTCCTAAGGGGAAAAAAGCTGGATGAGGGAATGTCAGACCCACTCCTCCAATGAGGGAGGTTACTACGGACACACACACACACACACACACACACACACTCACACTCACTCACACCTGATGACAAGCCAAGACTGATCTGGATTTGTGGCTTGCACAGCGGGGCGTGCTTGCACTTCCCAGGTGAAACTGAGATTGGGCTAGGTGCTGCTGTAAACTTTTTTGGAAGTTTTTATCCCCCTTTTCTTTCCTCCTCTTTGCAAAAGAGGAACACCTGTGCCCCCCCCCCCCCCCCGTAATATTTTCATTTCAAGCAGCCACAGTGAATTGTGATCAGTATTCATTCATAAGTTATTTTATTTTAAACTACCACATGTAAGTTTTCTTTGGAGTACCTAAAATAAGTACAAGACCATTTTTTTGTTTTGTTTTGTTAACTTCATGAAAATGCCTGAGCCATCGGTGGGCTAAAAGGTCAGTAGACATGCATCTCTTTGGTCACATAACGTAACTTTTAGTTAGTGGAAGAATGTTAGGTTACATTACACATAGAGAAGTGTTTTATTTTTTATTTTTTCTAATTTTATTTCCACCCTCTTTTCTTTTTCTTTTCTTTTTCTTTATTGATTATGGTATCACATAATTGTCCTCATCCCCCCATTCCCATCCCAAACCCCTCCCTACATATGTCCCCCCCCCCTGTTGTCCATGGCCACTGGCTAGGCCCCTGTGCATGCACACAAGTCCTTTGGTTCATCTCTCCCCCTTACCCTAAAATTTCCCCTACCTTCCCTCTGAGGTTTGAGAGTCTGATCGCTACTTCTCTTTCTCTGTAGAGAAGTGTTTTAAATGTGCACATCAAGGAAATACTGTTGATGCCTGAAGAGGTTTTCTTTACGGTGACTGGTTTCACAATGTAGTGGTCTATAGCAGGAACTATAAAGCCAGATGGGGCTTGAGTTCCTTCTTGGTGACTTCCCATTGGTGATCTTGGACCATTTACTTACTACTTTCTTACTCTGTAGAACGGGGGTAAGAACAGTACTGATCTCATAGGACTGCTATGAGGAATACAGGCGTTAACATCTTTAAGGTACTTCGACAGTGCATGTATTGATTGTTATATGCGTGTTTGTTAATACATAAAATAAAAGCCAAGCAGTGTTGAGGGTAAGCTGGGGGGGGGGGGGGGAGGAGCCAAACTCGTGGTATGGAGTTTCAGTTTTGTAAGATGAAGAGTTCTAGAAATTGGTTGCACAACAGTGTGAATGTACTTAACGGTACTGAACTGTACACTTACAGCGGATTTAGATGGCAGATTTTATATGATGTGTACTGTAAACCTTTCCCCACAATTACAAATTAAAAAAGCACCCGTGTTAGCAAAGTTATGTACTGGCACACAGCAGCCCCGTCCGCAGTTGCCATTGCCATCGTGAAAATGCAACTCTGGCAGTCATCAGCAAGGTTCGTTTATTCGGCAAATGTATGCAGTTAAGACATCATTAAGAGCACAAACAATTTACAAAATAATAATAATAATAATAATAATAATACCTAAGAGTCTATGGCAGGCACAGTTCTAAAAATGCCCCTGTTCCAAGATTGCATGCCCTGATCCCTGGAGCCTGTAAATATGGTGCAATATCCCTTGACTGTGTTTTATATGGCACAGTTAAATTTAGGAACGGGAAATTATCTGGGTTGGCCTAATGCAATCACAGGAGCCCATAAACGTAGAGAGTTTTCTCTCAAATCAGAGAGATTTGAATCTGCGGAGGACTGACCCTACTGTTTCTCTGTTGAAGAAGGAAGGGACGCTTGCGAAGGAACAGGGGCTACCTTGAGAAATGTGTGTGTGGGGGGGCCCTCGAGTTACTGAGGCCCAGCATGGAAACTGCGACCTCAGACCGAGGGCCACAGGTAACTGGAGTCTGCCAACAGACTGATTGCGCTCAGAACTGGGTAAACCTTTAGTTCAAGGCCCTCCTGGCCGACGCCTTGATTGCAGCCTTGCGAGAGAGGCCCTGAGAAGAGAGCGCAGCCCAGCCCACCTAGACTCAGACCTCGGGAACTAGGAAATACAGAATGGGGGTTGTGTGAAGCCACCACGTCTGTGGAGATGAGTTAGGGAGCAAGAGGGAACAAACTCAGGCTCCGGTGCAAACATGGGCAAAGACAGAACAGGCTATCCACAGAAGAGAAAATGAGATGGCGCGTTCTCTTACCATCAACCAAAGGCATGAAATTGAAGCAACAGCAAGGTACATGTCCCCAGCTTTTGTGTTTACACAGATGTTTAAAAAACAGTAGCTCTCCACTTGAGTGAGTGTGCAGTGGCACAGACACCCTCAGGTGCTGGGAGGGGTTTCTCACCTCTCTGAAAAGGCCGTTGGTTCAACGTATGAAAAACTTCACCTATGTTCCTACCCCTTGGTCCAGTAATTCCACTACTAGCAATCTATCCAAAGGGACTTATGATACGTGTTTTAAAAATGAATTTTCACAAATGTCTGAAATGTTTTGGTTAGAAGAGTCAGATAATGGCAAGGGAAACAGTTGAAACAAATTATGGCATCATCAAAAGACATCGTGTGATACAGACATTTAAAAGGATATCTATGCCAAATTTTAACTATAGAAAGGTGTTTACAAACTGTTGTTAAGTGGGGGACAAATAGGATAGAGAACTGTATCATAGAGTAGGTCCTCAACTGTGTTTAAGAAGAAAACCACCAGAAAGCTCTCCCTGCGTCACAAAGGGGCCATTGAACAGGCTTCGTTTGTTTTCTCTCTTATACTCTTCTGTGTTGTCAAAATGCTGAACGGTGAACATGTAGCAGTTTTTTGTGATCACAATGGTCCGTAAACATTATTTTGAAAACTGTTAAGTCTCTGTGCTGTGAGGAATACAATGCATCTAAAACATTGTCTAGTTCAGATAACGGAAAAAATAAAGATCCATTAAGTGACTTAAATATGTGGCAGAAAGTGATTCTTCCGAGATCAGAAGAGATTGGGCACGTGCACGGTGGTATGGCCATCTACAGAGAGTGATTCTTTTAAAAGAAAAATTCTGAGGTAGGAAACAATAAATATTGTTGAACGTTGGAAATAAAGTTGGTTAACTTATTTCTCCATGGAGTGATCAGTGAAAGCTTTGCGGTAGAAGGATGGCTGAGTATCATACTGAAATAATAGGAAAGAAGGTATGTGGTTGAGTTTTTATTAAAAGCCTTTGTTTTTTCATAGATGGATTCTAGGCTTTGGGCTATGAACCCCGTTACCTTTACACGTGGAAAATAAAGAACTGTGATGGATATGTAACCTGCAGAAAGAAGAAAAGGAAAACTATGCATGTTATGGCTAGGAAAACCAAGCTGGACCTAGCCTGTTAACATTTGCATTTAAAAAACATCTAAAGCTGTCCAGCTGGTGTGGCTCAGTGGTTGAGCATTGACTTATGAACCAAGAGGTCACAGTTCGATTCCCGGGAAGGTCAGGGCAGGTCAGGGCACGGGCTGGATTACCAGTGTGGGGTGTGCAGGAGGCAGCCAGTCATTCTCTCTCATCATGAATGTTTCTGTCTCTCTCCCTTCCTCTCTGAAATCAATAAAAATACATTTAAAAACCCCAGAACATCCAAAGCTAGTATTTTATCAGATACTTGATATGCTCTCTTCCAGTTCCATCCTGTGTGTAGCCTGGCACTTGAAGTCAGTTACGAGGCAGGCAGGTGGATGGGTGCTGCTCCAATTACTAGCTTCAGAACACCTGACTTTTAAAAATATATATATATTTTATTGACTTTTTACAGAGAGGAAGAGAGAGGGATAGAGAGTTAGAAACATCGATGAGAGAGAAACATCGACCAGCTGCCTCTTGCACACCCCCTACTGGGGATGTGCCTGCAACCAGGGTACATGCCCTCGACCAGAATCGAACCCGGGACCTTTCAGTCCGTAGGCCTACGCTCTATCCACTGAGCCAAACCCTTTCGGCAGAACATCTGACTTTAATAGCAAGCATGCTCAGGTTTTTTAGAATACCCTTCTCTCTAGAGCAGTAAGCTTAGAGCACTAGTTAAGTATACAATTTTACCTATATGTTCCCAAAAATTCTAGTTTAGCACTTACCGGTATCTGTATTTTAATAACTCCACCAGGTGATTCTCATCATGAGAGAAGTTTGGGAAACACTGCTCTAGACCAGTGGTTCTCAACCTTTCTAATGCCGCGACCCTTTAATACAATTCCTCATGTTGTGGTGACCTCCAACCATAACATTATTTTCGTTGCTACTTCATAAATATAAATTTGCTACTGTTATGAATCATAATGTAAATATCTGTGTTTTCCGATGGTCTTAGGCTCTACAGCAGCGGTCTCAACTGTGGGTTGTAACCCACCGGCTGAGAACTGCTAGCAGGGTCGCCTAAAACCCTCCTTCATTTTCCCATGGCTGCTCCCTCTCCTATTTTCACTTTATCCCGCCCTCCCGCACCTATAGCTGCTAACCAAAGGCTGGTTTTCTGCATGGGAAATGTTAAACCCTTAAACCTGTGGTCAGTAAACTGTGGCTCTCGAGCTACATGCAACTCTTTGGCCCCTTGAGTATGGCTCTTCCGCAAAATACCGCCTGGGCGAGTCTATTTTGAAGAAGTGGCTTTAGAAAACATTTACATTTAAAAAATTTGGCTCTCAAAAGAAATGTCAGTCGTTGAACTGTTGATGTTTGGCTCTGTTGACTAATGAGTTTGCCGACCACTGCCTTCAACCATTTGGAGGGATATCTAGCAAGAATTGCTTTTTTCTTTTTCTATTAGGGCAGGTTTTGTATCTGGTTTATAAGTAGCCAAATGATATGCTAGTTTGGAGCTCCTGGTGCTAAATAATTCAGAGGACTGAGCACTGAGTAAGAAGGGGGGGAAAATGACCACCAGCAGTCAATTCCATGCATTATGTTTGCTCTATTTCATTGGCCACTGGAGCTATTACCAAGCAGACAATAAAAAGCCCACATAATTTATTTTCATACTGACAATAAGATAAGAACTTTATTTGGTCCATGAGTGTAATTAATCTTGATGGCAACATGGGTTATGAGCAGAAATCAAAGTCAAAATATAGAGGCTATTGCATCGAGCTATCAGGCCTGCTGTTTTCATTAACATTTTGTTTGTTTTTCACATACTCATTAACTGTTAATTTGAGTTATGTGTTTCAAATTGAGTTCCCAGGTTATATGCCACCTGAGTGTGGTGGAGATTTATTTGTTCAGTTATCTTGATTAGCGTAACCAATTTATAATTCAGTACAAACTCAAGCTGCCTGTTCGGCCTTCCTTATCTGGTTTGCGTTTGGACGTTTATCTAACTGGGAATTTGCTCAATGTCCACTTCACCTTGTGGTCTGCGGATGTGATTATAAATGTAGATTTTCAGTCACAGAACAGGAAGATACAGGTTAGAAAACATCAGAAATGCGACCAGCACTTTTTGTGCTCCAGGAAATTAGCTAAATTATCTCCTCCCACGTGTTCTTGGTCCATTTTTATCAGCGCTTTAATTTTTCCAGAACAATTTCTCTTCTGCCTTTAGGGATTCATTGATTAAACACGTAAGAATTGAGCACTTGTTTTGTGCCACGGCACAGAAGCTAGGAATACAGTATTGAACAAAATAGGCACATTCTTGCCTTCACGAAGCTTATTGTCTAGTGGGATATTGTCTAGTCTGTCTAGTCAGACAGACGAGTAACCAGGCCATTTTACAGAGTGAGAAGTATGACAACTGAGACATCCGGGCGCTACAGGAGCACATAAGAAGGAAGGTCAAGATGGACAGCCACGTTGTGTGCCTGTGCTGCAGGGAGGTGCGTGGAGAGGGAGACTGAGGAGATAAGCCAGGAGAGTAATGGCCATGAGCTCCCACAGGCAATGTTAAGGAGTGTGGCTCACCCAGAAGGTAACAGGGTTTTAATTTTAGAAATGGCCGCAGTGTGGCGAATGGGTTCGTGGAGGGCAAGACTGACCGGCAGAAGACGATGGTGGTGTCTGAACTCAGACAGTAATGAAGGAGAGCAGCGGGTTTGCTCTGCAGATCTTGTAGAGGCAGAACCAGTATGAGCAGCTGGTCTGTAGTGGTGGGTGAGGGAGCCGGGAGGGTCAACGGTGACGTCCATCTTTCTGGAGTGGATGGTGATGCCCTTCCCTATGCGGAGAATGCCAGGGGGAGGGCAGGCTGGGGTGAGATGAGGAGTTTGGTTTTGTGCCTGTTGGGAACTAGGAGACAACCAAATGCAGTTGCGTATGTGAGTCTAGAGCTCAGAACAGTCCGTTCCTCATCTACCACGTGCATTGTAGCTGAAGCCACAGGAATAGAGAAGACCACGGAGGAAGAGGAACTTGTTAGGAGGGTCACGGGGGAATGGAGGAATGCCTTCATGCATGCTATGGGCAGAGGAAGGAGCTCCTAGAAGGGCCTGCAAGGAGTATCCAGAGATCAAGGAGAAATACCAGACCGGCTGTGTCAGTGAATTCACGAGAGCAATGCAAAGAGTGGGTGTTCAATAGGCCAACTGCTGCTGAGAGGCCAGGCAGGAGGGGTGGAAAGTCTCCTGGGGTTAGCAGCAAGGAAATTGTTAACCCCTGCCTGTGCGGTCTCAGCCGGGCAGAAGCAGATTGCTTCTGGGGGGGAATGAATGGGTGGTGAGAGGTGGAGTCAGAAAAGATAAAGAATAGATTTGAAGAAACTTGGAAGGAAAAGGGAGGAGGGAGAAGTGTCCTAGCTGTGGAGGAACTTGGGGGACAAGGGAGGGTATTCCTTATTTTTTCTTCTTTAAGAAGAGACTCTCCTCCTGAGCCATCCTGCACCTTGCACCCTGGAATCCCTTCCCTCCAGGACCGCTAGAAAAGCTGATGCATAGCAACCGTGCAGGCGGGACCCTTGACTAAATTACGGTAAAACCTTTTCCCAGAGCTTCCTGAACTCTTTGCTCTCACCACTCTCTTCACCAGTTAGTTGGTTTATAATGGAAGGAAATGAAAGAGAATATGGTGACCCTTTTCCTGGGACCATACAGACAACCCCAGTCACCATCCCGCACTCTGCTTTGGCATTCACAAAGCACTACATCCTATCATTGATTCACACCCCAAAACAACCTGTGAAGAACGTAGAACCTGAAACTCAGGTTCAAGTGACTTGCCCAGACTTCTGCTTCTGGTACTAGTGCATGGAAGGTTCAAGCTGAGGTGTTCTAATTCCAGATCTTTGGGTCCAAAAGTAATTGCCCTTCATTGAAAGGTTAGATCTGATGCCTGCATTGTCCCTGTAGTGGGGGCATATGAAACCTTGGGCTTATTGTCTTCTAATATATTTAAGAAATAAGACCGAAAGTTGTGTGTCAACTTTGTTATTTTGTTTATACACTGGTATTTCACCCCCATCAGCCCTATCCCTGCCGCCCCCCCCCCAAAAAAAAAGTTGTTTTAGAAGGAGGGAGGCAGTTTATTTGGACATGCCTAAATACTCGAAATGTGTTTGAATTATCTCTAGTCACATCTGATCTGAAACGATTTCTTTTAATTCTTTTGACACAAACACTTATTTCCAGGTTTTTAAAAAGCAAACATTTTTACAAGTGTTTGTATGTATTGGCTAAAAGAAAAATGATGTCTTAGGGAAACATTAGTAAAAGGTTTGTGCAATTAGGACTATGCAAACATTTGCAAAAGCACTTGTTTGGCCTAAATGAAGTCAGTTATTATACCCTTGTAGGCTTTCCAAATATTGTGTCCAAGGTCACTGAGAGAATTGAGGTTAGCTCTTTAGAGAACAGCCTTCTATTCTGTTTGTTCAGGGACCTCTCACTCCCATCCACCATTCCAATGGCACAGAGGTATTACAGAGGTGATTTTTTTTTGGGTAAATTAAGTATAAACTATTTCCCTGGATATAAATATGACATTTAGCAGTTAGCTTTCTGAGTTGTGGGATTAACAAACAGTAATATTTAAAGATCAACATTAAAGCTGCTTGTGTTTGACACTAAAATTCAGAAAATCATGCGCAAAAAGATAATTTTAGCTGCATTATCTCACAGCAATTAATTTACCATGAATTATGTGATATAGGAATGACATAATATGAATTAAGTGATATAGGAATGTAAGTGCATTTTAAATATTTTTAAAAATTTATTTTTAGAGAGAGAGAGTAAGGGAGAGAAAGAGGAAACGAGAGTGAGACACCCATCCATCAGCTGCTTCTTGCATGGCCCCCATTGGGGATGGAGCTCGCAGCCTGGGGATGGAGCCTGCAACTTGGGCATGTGCCCTGACTGGGAAGTGAACCGGCAACCTTTCGGTGTACTGGATGGCACCCAACCAATTGGGCCACACCGGCCCGGGCTGTGTGCATGTTAGAGTCTTGCTAACACTCACTTATTGACCATATTACCTTGAACAATGTACTTTACTTCTTAAATCTCGATTTCCTTATCTGTAGAGTGGTGATGACAATAGCGGCTCTCTAGTAGGGTTGTTGTGAGCATTTACCAGTATAATGCAGAGAAAGGGCTTACCATAGTGACTGCCCTTTAGTAAGTACTCAGTAAGTATTCACTGTGACTCTTCAATCTTGGTCTTGGCTTAGGAATTATAAGAACTGTCTTTATTGCTTAAAATATTTTATTGAGTACATCATTCCACATTTAACACGTGTCTATCCACATTGAAGGAGAACTCTGCAGGACTTTTTTAGAGTTTAATTCAGTAGTAGTGTCTGATGCTGGGCAACTGTTTGAGTCCCAACTCTCATATGCCTGTTATTCTAATGCCAGATAAAGGAAATAAAGGCCAATCAGAGTTCCAGAACGCAATTTCAGAGTGCTTACATGCTGCAGGGTTGTTTTGTAAAAATTCATTCCATACCAATAATAGTCCATAGTAAAAGAAATTTAGACTCAGATTTGGAGACAAAAGTCTAGTTTCTACTGTACTTCTCCTTCATACTTTGTAAACTTTTCCTTTCTCCTGTATGATGGGCTGAGGGTTTTCTGGCCTTTATGCTGTACATCGTAAAATAACAAGGACTCATCCTGCTATTGTGCCTTAGCTTGTCCTCATCTCCGAGAGTCAAAGACAGTATTTTGTCTGCCTTTGCCAGCCTTGCTTTGCCTTTGTAGCCTACGTTATTGTCACAGATTAATTCCAAAAGGGAGGAGTTATGGATGCAGCCCATCGCCATGGCGTGTAGCTGTCCTTTCAAATGAGAAGTGAGTCATCTTTTGATCTTACCATGGGCTGTTTCTCGCCAGGTGCCATTCAACAAAGACGCAGGCTTGCTTTGTTAGCAGGTTCCAGTGTAGCAGAGAAAGAAGAGAAATCAGTTAATTGCCTCTCGTGTACATTCACCGCGAAGACCCACAGGAAGCAGTTTTGTGAATGTGTGCTAACTTACAAGCTGGTGGTTGTTTGAAGGTTAGAGTTGTAAGTCTCCCTCCTGCTAACCAGCTGCAATGACCTAAGGAGTTGAAGTCAACAGGAAGTGAAGCAATTACTCATTACCCATAATGCCCAGCAAAAGCCTTCTGTTGAGCAGGTGTGCCTATGGGGCAGACAGACTCGGACAGCTCGTGAAGAAGAAGCCCTCTGCACGCTTGCCTCCCATCTGGGGGGCTGTTAGTTCACTCCAAGCTCGCTCCTGGTGGGACCTCTGGAGCTATTCCTGTTGGGACAGCTTCAGGATGGAAGCCCATTGCTAGAGCAGGTACATTGGTTCTGTGTGTATGTTGTTTCCTTTGTCTCTGGTTTCTTTCAACCGAAGTCATCTGTATGAAGACATACTGTTACATCATTTAATTGTGTTCTGTCACTCAAGACCCTTTATTGTCCCTTGATTAGTAATGATTCCGTATTTATGTTCCCATCACACCTTTTGTTTACTTCTGTGGAAGCGCATTCTCACACTTGGTTTTGTGTTGCTTCCCCATCAGCTAACTCAAGGGCAGGAGCTGTGATTGTGTTACCAGCATCTGGCACAGTGTTTGGGGACTTGGCCCGGCCCCTCCTCCTGTCAATGCTTGCCAAGTGTAAGTGGTTGTGTGGTGAGGATTCAGCTAGATTCTAATGGGAATTGTTTATGATTTCACAAAGGACGTCGCGTGCACTGCCCACAATTGTGCTCCCCAGCTCTCTAAGGTGGGTGTGGGCAGGCCTTGGCAGGGCTTTCATTTTGCAGATAATGGGGGCCCAGAAGCACTGAGTCAGCCTGGCTTGCTGGAAGTCATTCAGCTTAGAAGGCAATGCTAGGACACGAACCCTTTTCTGGTGTCAGAAATTTGTGTTCTTGCCATTTGCTACACCCCTGCCCACTGAATAAACTCAAAACTGGGAAGCTCACATATGGGTTGGATTTGGCCTTACTTCTCATTTGTGGTCCTTCTAACAAAATTGATTCAAAAGGTAATTGAACTTGGGTGGCTCACAGGACTTGGTCATTAGACAGGGGTTCCAGGAGCTCTTTTTTCTCCCCCGTAGGGACTTCACTTGACAATAGTTGAGTCATCTTGATCTCTTTCATCATCTTTGAAATAGTCCTACTACTTTATTCACCTCTCTCTGGTGAGATGACTACATGTATTTATCAAGAAGCATATCAGCGCCCAGCTGGCGTGGCTCAGTGGTTGAGCATCAACCTAGGAACCCAGAGGTCATTGTTCGATTCCAGGTGAGGGCACTTGTCTGGGTTGCAGGCTTGCCCCCAGTAGGGCGCATGCAAGAGGCAGCTGATCAATGATTCTCTCTGAATCTGCGTGTTTCTATCTCTCCCTCTGCCTTCCTCTCTCTGAAATCAATACAAATATTTTTTAAAAGAAGCATATCAAGCATTGCATAAACTGTACTCCAAGCCATGCATGTGAAGGTGGTTAGTCTCAGTAAAGCCAAGTGATTTTTGCTCAGGTTACCTGAATTTGAAGAGTTTGTGAGAAAATCGGATTAAATTCAGTTCTGTATTGCGCCTGGAAATGTAGCCACCATTACTCGGGTTCAAGTAGAAGATTCCAAGTCGTTATATGAGCTGATGACATCTTTAAATCTACAGCTACTTCCCCAGCTCTTTTGGGGTGTTTTGCATATCTGGGTCTCAGTATACTTCCTTGGGGGTGTCATTACCTCTGCTGTCGTCTGTCACGTGTTCAGCCAGGCCAGCTGGCTTTGCTCACGGCACCTACACGGACACTGGCCACTTATTCCCTGTTGCAGTTGGAGGCTGATTCCAGCAGCATGCGGTTGTTATGATGGAAATTTTCACCGTCTTCATCTCAGTCCTGGGAAG
This sequence comes from Vespertilio murinus, assembly GCA_963924515.1. Lineage (NCBI taxonomy): Eukaryota > Metazoa > Chordata > Mammalia > Chiroptera > Vespertilionidae > Vespertilio > Vespertilio murinus. The sequence continues at coordinate 77,905,594 of OZ004711.1, read as the reverse complement.
AAGATAATTTGAATGGCATTTCGGTTTGTTTTTGAATCACTCTTGCCTGCCATGGAGGTAAAGGGAAGTGGAAAGCATGGAGTCTGCATTTTTGGGCACTTACATAACTGAAGTCTGTCTTGTTTCTAAAAGCAGGACATTGGAACTTGTTGGTTTTACAAAGTGGGTTTCCCAATCAAAAGCCTTGGCTCTTCCACCCGCGGTTGACCTAGGGGCACAATAACATCACCGCCTTCAATAACAAAGGATCTGAGATTTGAAGTGCCAGGCTTATATTTAGTTTGGCTTCTGGGAAAACATCTCGGGGCATCCGATGCCTCAATGATTTTGCAAGTGGCAAACAGTAAACAAGCGCAGGGATGTACTGAAAAATGCTTTGAGTGGAGTGTCCTGGGGGCATTTCAAAGGAGCACATCTCCTGACTGGTATTAGAAAGAGCTGGAGCTCGAAGTCACTGGGAGAGGAGACCAGCTAAGCTACTGATGTGGAGTGGTTTACACAACAACCCCCAAGTGTGGCCCAGGTGCTTTTGTTTCTGCAAAAGGTCCGAGTGAGGTCCTTTGCTGCCTGACCTTTGCCGTGTTATTTTTAAACCTGGTTTCGATAGCTTACAAGCTTCCTCCACCAGGAAAGCGTTTAAAAGCTCAAGGCATTGTAATATTTTGGAAAGCATGTCAAATTTCACTCCAGTGAGCCTATAATGAATTCACATATGCTTTTGTCAGAAAACCCGGAGTGGTCTTTGTATTACAGATGTCAGTGCTGTGCAAACACACACTTCATGCAGTTGTTCATTCAACAAATACTTATCAAGCACCCACTGTGTGCTGGCCATACTTCTAGGCCCAATGGAGGATTATAAAAATGAAATAGGGTAGAACTGCTGTTCTCAAGGTGATGTAAATGCAGTAGGGTAGGTGTGTGACTTGAGGCAGTTTATACATCTTTGGGCCTTAGTTTCTCATCTGTAAAATGCAGATAATAGTACTCACATTGATCATTGTGAGAGTTAGAGATATAAAGTATCAAGCGATGTAACTGGCACAAAATAGGCTTTTGACAAATTATATAGTAACTGTTACCATCATCATTCCAGAAAGAACAGGCAGCATGTGGTTTATGTGTTGGGGGCAGTACCAAAGACATGTGGATGTTTGAAGAGAGAGAAGACTGTTTTAGGATCATGGATCAACGAATGTTTGTGGAAGAGTGGATAACATTGGAGTTGAAGAGTGGATAGAGTTTCAGTAGGTAGAGGTGGATAGAGCGGACCTCAGAGTTGACTGTAAGCAAAGTCTTGGAGCTGAGAAAGCAGGACATTTGGGAAATAGCATTCAAGTTTGGAGGAAAAGAGTTTATTTTATGGAAGAGAAGTGGGAAGGTGTATGGGCAAGCGAGGCCAGGATTGTAGAAGGCCTAGAGCGGCGGGTTAAAGAGTTGGACATTGTGGTCAATGGCAGCTTCATTAAAGGATTTTATCTGCTACTGTCCCCCAGTGTCCAGTCCTTTGTCCAGCCCTTCTAGAGCACTCAGCAAATATTAACTGCATGAATAACTGGGTATGATTTTAGACAAAATTGAGCTTAACTTTGCCATGAGATATGCCAGGGTAGATCTGCCCACAAGTAGTTGGCAGTGGGACCAGAGGTCAGGCCTGAGATTGAGACTGAAGGTGGACATTTGGGAGGCTTGAACGCACAAGTATTGTTGAAGTCACAAGTATGGATAAACCCAAAAATCCACGTGTAGCTGTAGTGGAGAAGAGAGCGTAGGCAGTGTCCCCACTTGATGAGGTGACTGCTAAGGACAGGAGGGAGATGGAGGCTGAGAATGAGAGGGAAACCGAGAGTGTGGTGTCTCAGGAACCCTGGGGAAATGTTTTCAGAGGCAGGTTAATAGCGTCAAGGAGGGCCAGGACTTGAAGAACCGTGGGTGTGTAAGGAGGAGGTCGTGGGTGTGTAAGGAGGAGGTCGGGGTAGCCGGGGAAGAGACATTCAGTCAAGTGGCGTCAGGTTGTAAGGTGTAAGTGGTACAGCACACTCTGGGACGTTTGTTTCTTTTGTCAAAGTTAGTATCTGCCAGTAATTGCTTTTTGAGCATACATTTAACTGCGTGCCCAAACTGTGTGTATAATCTGATTCCAATGAAACATTGGACAGAAACACACCTATTGATTTTTTCTCTGAGTTATTGGATTGTGACTAATTTTTCTTTTCTTTCCCTTATTTGTCAGTATTTGCCAGAGTTTCTAGGATGATTTGTTACTTTTAGAACTGGGGGGAAAAAAACACTGTACAAATTCTTTTTTAATGTTATACTCCTGATGCATTGCATGTCAATACACATCTCATTTATTGAAACTTGTATACAGTGTAGCCGCATTTTAAAAACATATTTATTGATTTCAGAGAAGAAGGGAGAGGGAGAGAGAGATAGAAAGATCAATGATGAGAGCGAATCATTGATCGGCTGCCTCCTGCACACTGCACACTGGGGTTATCAAGCCCCCAATCTGGGCATGTGCCCTGACTGGGAATCGAACCATATCCTCCTGGTTCATAGGTTGTTACTCAACCAATGAGCCATACGGGCTGGGCACAATATAGGCATTTAATGTTCTCCCTAGGCCTATGAAAATGGCATCGCTCCTGTGTTTCTAGCTGTCCTTCTCTGAAGGACTCCTGAATGCTTTTTATGAGGCCTCCATTAGTACCATTTCCTTATCGGCTGCTTGTGGCTTATCCGTATTTTACCAACGTGCTAACTTTGTCTTTATGACAAAAACAACCGTGAGAAATCATGACCTCTTGTAGCCTCATGGTCCGGAAGTGTCATCTTACTGGTGGTGGGTCCTTCGTATTATGTAATCTTAGAAAACTCTCAGCCAGCCACAGCCTTAGCCAGAGTGAAGAACATGTGAGAGCCACATGTGCTGACCATCCTTGCAGTCACCCTTGGTTTGGAAAAGACTGGCAGGCACCATTTATCTTAGGTGTCCTTGGCGTTGCGTTGTCTCCATAGTCCAGCTGCTTCGAAATCTCATGGCCCCAGACACCCTCTCAGCACCCATTAAATTCTGATCACAAGCCCTTTAATCATGGGGACGGGGAAGCCGGAGGGGGGGGATACCAGCACTTCTACCAAACAACTTGGGAGAATATGGCATCTCTGTGTGGGCCGGGCTGGTCTCACTGCTCATCTCTGCTTCTACCTCTGTGTGGGAGGACTGCTGGATTCATCCTGTTGATTAGCCTTGACCAATGAGCATGTAGACAGCAGATTTCCTGGTCAGAAAATAGCAATTCGCTGATTCATCCTCTTGTCTTCTGATGCATGCATGGGTTCTGGGGTTTGAGCTTTGATTACCACCCTAACCGATAGACCTCAGCTTCTCAGTCTGTTAAATAGAGGAAATAAACCTTTTTACAGAAAGAGTATTCTATACAAAAATAAGGTAAAATACCTGTAGATCTTGGAGTTGGGCTGAAACCAGTGAATAATCAGTAGTTGGTTGCTGACTTTGCGTTAATTGGGCTGACGAAGCTTGCCCGGGAGGGAGAGACGGGGAGCACCTGGTTGTTGAATGGGTGAGGTGGAGTGGTGGGTGTCATAATTATACATCAGTTTACAGTTTTTAAAGGCGTGTTTGGACAGCTACCTCGTGAATGGTCCACAGGTGAAGCAATTTGCTATTAGCACTGTATTGAATACAGGTAGCTGAGGGAGGCACCTAGGGGTTATTGGTTTGCCCGAGGCCACCCAGTGTGTGTGGTTGGTTGGGCCAGATTTGGGACCCGGTCCTAATTAGCTCCTGGTTTCCAGTTTTGTGCTGAGGCGAACCACACTGCACCCACACACTGGTGTTACCCAATTCACTCTGTCAGAGGGAGGTACTCTTCATATTTTGCCTTGTCCAAATATGTTGTTATTTTTTAATTAATTAATTTCAAAACGAAATGAGGCAAGCTAGTAGGAGGTGTTTACTCATAGATTTTAAATTTGGCATTAGACCCTTGTAGCAAATTTAAGGGCTGTTCATCCTGATACAACATAATAAAATACTGACAAATATGGAAAAGATGACATTCCAGAATAGGTAAGGGTGGTAAATAGAGCCCAAAGGGGTGAAGACGTAGAGGTTCTATTGGAGGGTAAGGAAGGCATTGTGCCTGCTCTCAAGTAGCTCCGAGTGCAGGGTGGGGTCAAGAGAGACTGTCGATTGAGTACAATGTGGCAAACCCAGGGTGCTCTGAGCCGAGCAATGCGGAAGACTCCCAACTTGGACCAAAGCTTGGAGGAGTAAAACCACAAGGTGAACTGCCAGTTGGAGAGGTGGAGGGGTCATGAAGGCCCATGAACTGGCCATGAACTTCACTCAGAGGAATAACAATGTATGCATTCCACCGGGTCAGCTTAGTGCCTTTTTGTGTGTCGGGTACTATTCTATGCACTGGGGATACTTTAGTGAACAAAATGAAGATAAATCCCTGTCCTCGAGGAGCTTATGTTTTACTTGGAAGAGAGAAACCCTGAACACTAAGTGATAAACTAAGGGGTGCGTTAGGTCAGTAAATGAATAGGGGAAAAGGGCCAGCCAGGTGATTAACATGAGCAGCAGCAGTAAGTCATGCTGACGGTGTCAACCTGGATATGATGGGAATGGTTTTACCTCTCAAAACATGCAGCCCTAGTCCAGTCAGGAGAAAAACAACCACCCTGACCAGTATTCATCAAAACGATAAGGTCATCAGAAACAAGGAAGCCTCTTGTCAGAGCCAAGAGGAGGCGAAAGAGACACGAGAGCTGAAAGACATGTGGTATCCTGGATGGGATCCTAGAACAGTAAAAAGATAGTAGGGGAAAATGGAGGAAATCACAACAAAGTAGGAACTTCAGCTAACAGCAATGTATCAACATTGATACATTAATTGTGATAAAGTGTACCAGACTAATGTATTATACGGAGGAAACTGGATGTGGGGTGTATGGGAATGCACCGTACTATGTTTGCAATAATGCCATAAATCTAACACTGTTCTAAAAAGTTTATTACAAAAAAAAAAAAAAAAAAAGGCGGAGTAAGGGGGATGAGAACTCCAGGGCAGAGATAGTGTTATAAATAGGGTGGTCAGGGTAGGCCTTATTGAAGAGGTGACATGAACAGTTAAGGAAAGAGTTGGCCATGTTGACATCTGGGGAACAGCCAAGGCAAAGACCCTGAGGCAAGGTGTGTCAGCAGGTTTGACAACCAGCCGGCGGCCAGTGTGTCCAGCTGGGAGGGAAGGTGGAGGGCAGAGAGGGTATGAGGTCACCGAGGACAGATGATGGTGCTGATTGGCTAGGGAGAGTCTTTTTTGGCTTGTTATCCGTAACATATCCTGTGCCAAGAACCATGCCACGTGTTGCCTTATTTAACTCTCTCAGCTGTCCTAGGAGAAAGGTATTACTAACTTGTTGACTTTGCAAATGAGAAAACTGAGACTAGGAAGGTGAGGTAACTTTCTGAAGTCCCCTCCCTCCTGAGCCCACTGCTGATCTCTGCCTCTTCTTAGGAGGCTGGACTGCATCGTCTAGGCCGCAGGGGTAGGAATTTCATCTCTTGTTCACTGTTGAATTATCGATGCCTAGAACACAGTCACTGCTTCAGAAAACATTTATGGAGTGAATGAATCACAGCTACTCTCAGTAATTCTTTTCATCTGTTTAATTTGTACTGTGCAAATACAGGCAAAGACTTGGCTTTGTCACACTGGTCTGTTAATTCATTTATTACACTGAGTACTGATTTGGGGTGGGGAGCTGTTATTAAAGCAGTAGCTGTCTTTATTTATTGCCAGAGATAATCGTGATGTGGCGAGAGGCTGTAAACAGAGGTGCTGACATCAAAGCAAAAAGGAGAAAAAGAAAGCAATGTCAAATAAATGATTCTAAAAATAGCTACTCAAAAATTCATTCATTTGTTCAACAAATATTTATTGAGCTGCAGTTGTGTTCTGGGGTCCACGGATGAACAAAATAGACAGTTGCTGCCCGAGGGGGTATTGCCATTGAAACGGTGATGTGTGTAACTTACGGAAGCACAGGTGCCATGGAAACCCCAGAGAATGCCTCCCTGCGCAAGTGATGAGTCCCGAGTGTTGGTTGCTGTGTGACATCCTACTCCCAAACTTTGTGTCACAATTTATCATCCCTCATGGTTCAGGTTAACTGGGCTCGCTGGAAAAACCTCATTGGGATCTCTTATGCGTCAGAGGTAGATACTGACATTCCTTGGAAATACTGGAATTCTTGGAAAACTCACTGGGCTCTCATCCAAGATGGTTTCTTCACACACTTGTCTCATGCCTCTGTTTTATTATGTGGCCTGTGTCTACTATCTATTTCTGTCCCCTCTCAAGGCATTTTAAAAAATATAGTTTTTCATTGATTTCAAAGAGGAAGGTAGAGGGAGAGAGAGATAGAAACATTAATGATGGGAGAGAATCATCAATTAGCTGCCTCCTGCACACCCTCCACTGGGGATTGAGCCCACAACCCGGGCATGTGCCCTTGACCGGAATCAAACCTGAGACACTTCAGTTTGCAGACTGATGCTCTATTCACTGAGCCAAATGTACTAGAGCCCTTTTTATTTTTACTTATTTTTTTAGGTGCAACATGATAAACTGAGCCTCTTTAGGATGAGAGCTGTGTCTTATTCATTTTTTCGTCTTTAGTGTCTTGATTCTGGTGTGACCTTATTAAGGGATGAAAGGAAGGAGAGATGAGTGATTTCCAGAATGCCTTATTAAACAGCACATTATTGAAATGGTTTAAAGTTGAATTGCTACTAGCCTTTCATGAGGATTAAATGAGGCGATACGTACACAAGTGTCCATGGGACCTCTCCCTCTCTGGACCGCAGTGTCTCCTGTGAGAGGTTGGGTTGAAAGCATGATCTCAGAGGCCTGTGGCTAACTTAGAACTTGTGGGACAGAAGTGTGCCACAGCCCAGGAGGGCGGCCCCTCAGCGGCTCTTTGCTCCTCACCAGCCTATGAATGTCCTTCTCACAAGCAAAGAGCACTAGGAGTATTTGCCTAGATATTTTGAAGAAAACAAGGAAGGACTGGAAGAGAGGGAGGGAGGGAAGGAGGGAGGAAGAAAGGGAGGGAGGGAAGAAGGAAGGGAAGAAGAATGAGGGAAGGAGGGAGGAGCGAGGGAAAAAGGAAGGAAGGGAGGGAGGGAGGAAGAAAGAGGAGGGAAGAAGGGAGGAAGAAAGAGGAAGGGAGGGAGGAAGGATGGGAGGAAGAAAGGGAGGGAAGGAAGGAGGGGGAAGAAGGTAGAAAGGAAAGAAGGAAAAGAACTACTTTGAAGGTACTTACTCTCTAGTGTGATTAAAGAATTTGATACTGAATTGTAAGCACTGGGTAAGAAAAGGAGAATCCATAATATAATCTCAGACTGAATAACTTAGTGCTCTCTGCACCTTGGTACCTATTGTATACAGTGGGAAACATATTTTGTTATTATAGTAACATTTGAAATTATAGTAAAAAAAGGACTAAAAGCTTTAAGTTTTATTATGTATTTCTTTTTTTAGCCTCTCACATACAAGATAAAACTGAAAACAAAACCCCAAGTTTCAAAATTACAGAAGGTACTGTAATTTATTGATTCTGTTGCATAGTTCAGGGGGCTCCAGTCCTCTTGGAGACACGGGAAGCAAAACTGTGTCTGTGGTTAGAAAAATATTATAACCGATTTCATCCCCAAACCTTCACTCTGTGTCTTGCTTCCTGAGCGATGGCAAATAAATTTCAAAATAAAAAAGCAGACACATTCACTGTCATTATCGATTTATAAGGTGAACCAGAGTTCGGTGAACTCCAAACCTCCTTGATACATTTAAAATAAAGCACTGTAATACTAGTTTTATTTACATCCAGTAAGCCGTTTAGATTGGTGCTATTGACTGAAATGTAATGGTTTAATGACCTAAGTGGTAAAAGTGGTTTTAATTAAACATAAAAATACTGCCATATTTTAAAAAAGAAAACACATTTGTGTATTTTTTAAAAATTTTATTGATATTTTATAGAGAGGAAGAGAGAGGGATAGAGAGTTAGAATCATCGACGAGAGAGAATCATTGATCAGCTACCTCTTGCACACCCCCTACTGGAGATATGCCCACAACCAAGGTACATGCCCTTGATCAGAATTGAACCCGGGACCTTTCAGTCTGCAGGCCGATGCTCTATCCACTGAGCCAAACCAGTTTCAGTCACATTTATGTATTTTTGAAGCAGCTTGCAAAGGAGTTGTAATTGCTTAATTTTACCTATCTGTAAGTGGGGGGGGGGGGGGGGAGGGGAAGCTCTTGCCTCATTGTTTTTTGGCAAAAATACGCAGGTATATGTGGCTTTTGAGTACCTGAAATGTGGCTAGTTTGACTGAGGCACTTTATTTGGTTTTAATAAATTTGAGTAGCCACGTGTGGCTAGTGTCTACTGTAAGAGAAGCCTCACTGTCAAGGTCTGCTCTGATCTGCCCGGTCCTGGAGGGCTACGGTTTCCCAGAGAGAGTGGGTTAGTGCCCGGATTCATTCTGCTCAGCCCAGCGGTGGGCCCCGTCCTCCTAGGCCCGTGGTCAGCAAACTGCGGCTCGCGAGCCACATGCGGCTCTTTGGCCCCTTGAGTGTGGCTCTTCCACAAAATACCACGGCCTGGGCGAGTCTATTTTGAAGAAGTGGCATTAGAAGATTCTGACATTTAAGAAGTTTAAGTTTAAAAAATGTGGCCCTCAAAAGAAACTTCAATCGTTGTGCTGTTGATAGTTGGCTCTGTGGACTCATGAGTTTGCCGACCACTGCCCTAGGCCATTCCTCCCAGCCTCTTACCAGGAGGACTGGGGGAGTTCCGGAGTCCACAGTCTTCATTAGGCGTTACATCACCGGAGCCCAGGAAGCGCAGGCAGGTGTGTTCAGGTTTAATGAAAGGACAGAGTCTCCCTCTCCACTTCCCTCTTGTGCCTTTAAACCTCACAAATTATCCGTGCTTTCAAGGTTTGTGAAAGGGCTCGTGCATTTATGACTTGCAGACTGATTACCATAGAGGCCCAGCCAGAGAGTTCCTAGTCTCTTTTGCTTACTATTTTAGGTCAACATATCACAGAGATATGCCAGGGCAGTCTTTTCACAATTGCTTTCAAAGGCTTCTCTGTGTGAGTAAGAGCTATTGACCTTAATTCCCCTTATCAGGAGTTCCACTCCGCGCTGCGGAGGTCCTCATACAAAGCGGGGAGTGATGTGGAACTTGGCAGTGGAGCTTCTGTGCAGCCGTGGTGCACCTTTGGGCGGGAAAGATGGCGAAGTAATTGGGCAGATTTGAATACTACGGAATGCAACGAGCCATGTGTCCGCGCGGTCCTTTTCAGTATTTCCTTCCAGGTGATTAGGGGCTGCCATGCATTGCTTTGACTTTGACAAGCGCTTCCTGTTGTCTTTACAGAGACCTCACCGAAGAGTAACCCCGAAGGAACATGTGTCTCCTGACACCTTTGTTAATGGCCATCCTCAGCTTTTAGCGGCTGGAAAGACACCACCCACCCTTACGCTTGGCCCGTGCCGGGCGGCGAAGGAGGTTGCTGCCAGCTGTCCCCAGAACTCTGATGCCCAGAGCATCTCTCTGTTGGTGAATGCTCCCGAAGCCGGTTCCTGAGCCAGCAGCATGGAAGCTTTGGAGGTGGATGACATCAGCCCCGCCCTGGAGGTTACTGAGGATTTCTTCAGCACCTTTGATAGCAAGCTAGACAAGGCTGTCCAGCAAGCAGAGGTTTATGGGATCCAGGAGGTCCCCGAACTGGTGGGCCACGAGGTGCTCAGTGACCTAACAGACAATGGTGCTGTCAGGAGCGAGGGGGGCATGCTCTGGGACCACTGTCAGACCGGGTTCTTCGAAACCAAAGTTCAGAATGTCTTCCCCGCCAACCAACAGTTTGTGGTCCAGAAGGGGGCGGCCCCAGACAATCTTTCCTGGATGGGGCAGAAGGAAGCGTCCACCTTCAATTTTTTCAACGTCTGTCAGCGTCGCAGGGACAGGCCTCGCTCTGTGAATGACCTGCTGGATGAGACCACCACTTTCAAGCCGGGGCATGCTCGGTCGAGGTCAGACGTTACCCAGGTGGACTGGAGGGCGATCCTCAAGACCACGCCTTTGCAGCAGCAGCCGCAACAGCCCCCTCTGCAGGGCCCTCACTTCCTGTCGCCCTCACCAAATAAGATAGAGGATGCTCAGGGAAATACGGGTACGTGTCTATATCTGACTGCTGTGGAGCAACTGCCGGTTTTCCTTTGTGTCTTTTACACTTGCCCCAGGAGAATCTTTTTTTTTTTTTTTAATAAATCTTTATTACTCAGATTATTACAATTGTTTCTCCTTTTTCTCCCCCAAAGCTCCCTACCACCCAGTTCCCATCCCACCCTCTGCCCTTACCCTCTCCCCCCAATTGTCTTCATCCATTGGTTATACGATTTCAATCCAGTCTCTCACTGCTTCCCCACCCCCTAATCCTCCTGATAATTATCAGTCCACTCCCCTTCTTTGTCCCTGATTCTACTATATTCACCAGTTTATTCTGTTCCTCAGATTTTTTTTTCTTCTCTTTTCCTTTTTTTCCGTTTATGAATTTCAAGTGGGACACTCTCTCCCATTTGTTTTGTAGGGAAATACAACAAAGTGTTCGTAGCAAATGGCTTGAGACTGTCCAAATGTCTCAGGACCACACGAATAGAATCTGCTCCTCCTCCGGTTCATACCCTTCCCTCCCCCCCCTCCCCCCCGTCCCACCGCTCCCTCGGGGAGCACGGCTCTCCTGGGGTACACAGCTCCACCTGGTCCCACTGCCCCCCCCCCCCGGGGCATACGGCTCCCCTGGGTCCCACCACTCCCCCGGGGAACATGGCTCTCCCGGTTGCTCCAGGAGAATCTTATTCTCTAGTATCCATGTCCGTTATACTTAAGCTTTCTCCTTCCATTTACGTTCACACTTTATCCTACTTCAAGTCTACAGTCTTATCTTCATGGGAGGGACTGAGAGAAAGGACAACTCTGGTGAATTCTTCCTTTCTAGTCTTGCATGTGAGAATCTGAGCTCTCATAGTGAATGTGGCATTTTCCCTTTGAACATTGTATGAGATACTGTTCCTTCACGTCAGGAGATGTTGATCAGATCACATATTGGGCACGGCCTTGTGCTATGAAAGAGATAAAGGTGTGTGAAGACACAATCCCTGCCATGAGATTCTCCTTTAGCTGAGGAGATCAGACTCAAAGACTCAGGAAGGCGCCCAGTAGTGAGAGAAAGTAGATGGTCCACTGGAATGTTCCCGAGGGAACTTCTGTTTTCCTCTCTGTTGTTGGGGCTTTTGGGGTGAGTGAGTGACAGGGACTGAGAGAGCCAGGAGAAAGGAGAAAGCTCCCTGGGCGGGGCTTGTCAGGAGGGGCTGGTGAGAGGCATGGAACTTGAGCTGGACTGTGAGGGACACGAAGATGCGGAGAGGTCTCAGTGGAGGACACCTGGTCAGGATTATGGTCTGAGAAAGGGGAAGAGATGGAAGGTGCGGCGACATCAAGGCAACCCTTGTGAGAGGAGCAAAGGATCCCATGGTGGACAGAGGGAGGAAAAGGTTGGGGAGGTTTGTTAAGACCTCATAGTGTAGCATCCTTGAATTTATCCCCCCCCCGACTTTATACACATACATGCACTCATATGCTTTATACACACATGCACTCATACATGCACTCATATGACAATATAAATATAGTCATGTACTCACACATGAACTTCCTCTTCTGTGAGACATGACAAACCATCTCTCTGTTTCCCTCAGCATTTTCTCTCAAGATAATCTCTTTTGTTTAGCATATCCATTTTTAAATTATTTATTTATTTTTTACTGATGATTCTTCAGTTACCCTGCTTAACTCTTAATTTAGATTGAGCTTCTGCTCAGTTCACTGGGAAGACTAATTTGTCTACTGACTTGCGGTTCTAGTGTTACTTCAGTCCTCTACCATTGCTTGGTATTCCATTGGTACATTTAACATTATAACAATAAAACTTAGTTTATAAGTGCAGCTCGAGGCAAGGACATAATTTAGTGTCTGTTAAGGAAAGGCAGCATTCCCGTCTGTGAGGTGCTGCATTATTTTTATATCCAGTTCAAATCCATCCTTTTAAATACGTTTTCCCACTCAGATTTATGACTTGTGATTTCTCCTACTTTCAACAGCCCTCTGTAACATCCAGCCAAGGGTGGGGCCAGGGGAGGAAGAAGAAAGGGACCCTGTAGAGCACAGCGTGCGATAACTGGTTAGACATTGGGGACAAACACGTATGTGGGACCCCGGTGCCTGGAGGAGAGCTCTGCCTGCAGGTGTGCTCCCTGCTTAGCAGCCAGTCTCTGTTGTTTTTGGTTTCTAAGAGTCCACATAGATTTTTATGGCTATGTCATCATAACCATGCTAAATCCCAGGTCCAACCAAAGTTAAAAGCTGTCATATTTCTGGTTTTATTTTTTTCCTATCTTGTTCGGATTGTAAATGCAAGAACCAGACCTTCTTTAGATTCTCCCTTTAGTATGTTATGATTATGAATACTTTTTTTTTTAATTCTCAGTTTTAAGAAATCGAATATTAAATGATGTTGAGATATAAGTACTGAATGGTGTTCTGAAAAATTAACTGTAACAAACGGCCTTTGCAGATGTTGACATAACACAACCCGGCCACCATGTGGTTATCCATGAGATACACGCCTTAGCAGACAGTGGCGAAGTTGGGCACATTCTGATGCTTTTCCTTCCTGGCATCTGAAGGCCACGCAGGCTACGTCATGTTTTTCTTACTAACCTGGTAAAGGGCAGGGGCGAGCCGTGCGTGCCCACAGCCACAGAGGAGTTCTGGGTAGGCTGCCAACTGCAATTCCCACCTTTGGGAGGGGTATGCTAACATTCATGTGCATTCTAGTCAGATCAGCCAAGATCTTTGAGTTGTTTACTTGAAATAACATATTTTTTATTTATTTCAGAGAGGAAGAAAGTGGGAGAGAGAGACACACACACATCAATGATAAGAATCATTGACCAGCTGCCTCCTGCATGCCCCACGCTGGGGATCGAGCCTGCAACCCGGGCATGTACCCTGACTGTGAATCAAGCCGTAACTTCCTGGTTCCTAGGTCGACACTCAGCCCCTGAGCCACGCCGGCCGGGCCGAGTTTACTTTAAAACCTTTGAAATTAGTGATCCAAACTGAAGAAAGGCTTACTGTTTCTCCTGAAAGAATATGCCAAAAGCAGAGGGAGGGGTGTAGATCTTGGCTAGAGCTGGACATTTGGGGTCAGGCCAGACCTCTTCCGTGAGCTCCAGACGTGCACATCCGGCTGACGGGTGAGCACGTCTGCTGGAATGTCTCTCGGGCACTTTAAATTCAGAGTGACCAAATGCGACCCACCGCCCTCCGTCCCCTCCTCCTGCTGGTCTAACAATTAACCAGGTTAATGAGAGGCTGGGCTCTTCAGAAAAATAAAATTTAGTCAAATTGGCTTTCTTTGATGAGGTCAACTTGATTTTGTGTCTAGTTGTGTCACTTTCTTACCTAAGGGCTTTATTACTGCAAAATGGTGTGTTTTCTCCAGCTAATTTTTTTTTTATTCTGGCTCCTATTCTGAGCTCACCTTGAGTAACTTAAAGACTTACAAGGAATGTTTCTACTCGTCCTCCCCTTCTCTTTTGCCCACCACCACCCCCTTGTTGCCTCTTTTTTTTTTCTTTCTTCATAGTAACAACCCAAGGATCTTCATGAGGTAGGAGAGCTGTATCTTCTGCCTCATTTAGTGACGAATAACTGGGCTTTTGAGCCTTGCTGAGCTAACTGCTGCTTTGGGTATAAAGCAAAACGGGCTCTGGCATAATGAGGGCAGTGGGTAGCCGGGGATGTAACATCAGCTATTTTGTTGATGGGCAAGCCTGTCTGAAGAGGGCCTTCTCGTCAAACAAGATACTGGTTAAAAACACTGACTCTAAACCTACACTATTAGAGTTTCACTCCTTGTTACAGTTCTTATTAGCTCGTAACAGAGGTTTCTTAATCGGTCTTTATAATTATTATTATATTTTGTCACAAAGCATGGAAAAGTAGTAGTATTCACCTCAGTTTCATGTGAGCATTAAATGGGGTAAGACATCTAAAAGTACTTCTTCTGCCCTAGCCGGTTGGCTCAGTGGATAGAGCATCAGTCTGCGGACTGAAGGGTCCCAGGTTTGATTCAGGTCAAGGGCATGCACCTCGGTTGCAGGCTCCTCCCCAGGCCCTAGTTGGGGACTCATGCAGGAGGCAACCAATTGATGTGTTTCTCTCCGTCACTATTTCTCTCTGTCTTTCCCTCTCTCTCCCACTCTCCCTAAAATCAATGGAGAAATACCCTCAGGTGAGGATTAAAAAAATAATAAGTAAATACTTCTTAGAACCATGTTTGGCACATAGTAAACACTTAATAAATGTTTACTAATATTGATTTTGCTATTAATCGAATTTAAAACTCTTCAGTGAGAATCAAGGTGACATTACCAATCACTCCTACTTTTCCCTGGCACAGTCTATTTCATAAAATGTCCCCCCAATAAACATTTACCGAATTGGCCTTCTTGAAGTGTACCTTCTCACAGCTATGAACTGTCTGTCCCCTTTGTTAACAGGAAACAGACCGTTCATTTCCTTTGTCATACTGACTTGTGATCAACAGTTTGCTATCTTCTACTCTGCCAGAGTTTATGATTGCTGAGGAAAGGATGGTCTCTTGCTCATTGTTTTATCCTCAGTACCTAAAACAGTGCTCTCCAAATAGTTTTGCTCAAACATGCTTCCAGTCTCACAGCCAGTAAACAGGGACCCCCGGACTTGAACCCAGGTAGCCTTCCCCCAGAGCCCATGCTCTTGACCACTGAGCTAGGCTTACTTTGGAACTTTCCACTTCGAAAGCCTCATTGGCAGTCAGTCTCGGTGCGGGTAGAGGGCGGGAGGCAGTGTGGAAGAAACAGACCTGGATAATGTTCATCCAACTAAAATTAGATCATTGGTTAGGAAAAACTGAGACACACCAAAGCAGGCGAGCTGAAAGCAAGGATTGTTGTCAGCATTGAACGTATTTGCTAAAATATATGGACAGTCAGAGCTGGTCACAGTCCTTTAGGAGACCAATGAATCTGCAGAAGGAGGGCTGTAACTTTGTCTTTCACTTCCTTGAATGTTAGCTATGCAGAGAGCTTACGTGAACCGACTCCCGTGGGTTTGTAACCATGGAAAGATGGCTGTGGTTTTGCCCCGTCTTTGGCTGCTCTTTTTAGTCTCACTTAGCAGCATGCAAATACATTATAGAGGGTGCATTGCCTCAGGCAGAGGCAGACCTGGGACAGGCTTCTCAAGATGGAACGCTGCCTGTGCTGAAGGATAAAGGATCTTCCTAGAGGGTCCCACCAGGACGATGGCGTGTGGCTTGACTCCAACCTGGTTGGAGTGCACGATCTGCACTACCTGGGGATTGGGTAGTAGTGTCCAAAAGATTAGCTTATGGATCCAGAGGAAGGAATAGATCTAAGGTAAAATGGCCACAGAAGTAGTTATTTCTAAAGAATCCAAGGTAGTGGTGGAGGCCAAAGCTTCCTTTCCTTGTTGCCATCCCAGTGTCTGCCATGCCCCGGGCAGCTGGAGTAAGATATGACTGGGAACTAGCCCTGAGGGAGGGAATGGCTCATTTCCAGTCTTAGCCCTAGCCTGAGCTCTATACAGACACACTCTTGACAAGTCTACATACTTGTCCTGTTAGTCCTCTGCATCACTGCCATCTTGGTTTTGTTCACTGACTGATGGTCCAGCCGTATGCACCAGGGACTTCCCTGTAGGAGGAAGAAGACGGATACTGGCATTATAGAATTACAATCCCACCATAAACATATATTAAGTTAGGAACATAAAAGGTCCTATGAGCATGTGGACATTAGCTATGTTACCACTATGAAAAATAGGTTATTTTATACCTCTAAGTGCGTACACTTAGTAGAGGAGGTGAGGCTTCGTGGGAAGAACACTCAACGGGGACACAAATGTATGGTATCCTAACTCACCAGGTTTGGAAAAATCACTTGTCTGTTGCCTTTGATTTATAAACTTAGTGAAGCAGGTTAAATTATTTCTACAGTCCTTCCCAACTCTAAAATGACATCATTCTCGGATGTACTCGAACTGACCCTGACTCATGGTTGTGTGGGAGCTAATTACTGTACCCAGATCGGTGATGGAAATATGGGTATGCTTGAAATTATTCAACGCGGGGAGATCTGTGTGTGCCTGGTAACTCTACTTCTGGATGAACTGCTGTTGCACTTCTGAAAATCAAAACATTTTTAAAGACATTCTTTGCATTAGCTTAGGAAGCTCCGAAACTCAACAGACTGCTGGAATCCGACTGACTTTCTCTCCCTGACTGTGTTCACGTTTCATCTGCTTGGCAAGGGCAGTGGTCAGCTGGGCTTTTGTTTCAGGCAGATTCACTCTCTGGTGACCTGGTACCATTCTGACGCCTGCATTTTCTTGTTCTCAGTGCTTTAGGAGAAGGTCTCAAGCAGAGATTTTCTTTAGGGCTAGAAAAACCATGCCGTCTGGTTTCTTTATCCTGAGTTTTATGTTACTCTGTTTCGATTCCCTTTTCCCCCATCTTTCACTTGGGAAGAAAAAAAAAAGCCAAATTTGGAACTTATACTAAAATGACTGCTTTTTCAATTATGATGTTTCTCAAAAGCCTTGGAGCCAGTAGAGGTGGGAATATTCCTGCAGGCTTAGAACAAGTGAGGTCACCAGGACATGGTCCCTTGCTGAATTTATGATTCACCCTTCAGCGAGATTAGTCAGTACAAAGAAGTTGCGAAAATAGGTCAAAGAAAGTTGATTTTTATATGGTTGTATAGTTTCCATTGGTTACATTATTGAACGTTGGCTGGTGGCAGCTGCTCACCGTGCCTCCTCGACAGCCGCGCTCTGATTCCTAACCTGTCTATATGGAACGCTGAAAATGAAGTGTCTGACGTTTTTGTGGCTGGTCTGGTAATGTATTTTATCTCTCTTGGCGAAGAAGAGCTACAGTTACTAATTTGACAAACTGCTAAAGTTACCTTCTGAAAACATAAATCTTTTCAGGCCACTGGGTTCTCAAAATTGAATCGTGCTTCTCCATTTTTTTTTAATAAAGTCAAGTATGAATTTTATAAAGCATCCAGATGTATTTCTAACTTTATCGCCCACGCCACACTGTCCTGCGGCCCATCTGCGTGCCCTCTTTCGCATGTGCCATGTGCTTTCAAGTTCCCGGGCCTTTGCTCATGCTGTCTCCTCATCCCCGAATACTTTCCTTGCCTTTTTTAGTTTTCAGAATCCTCCATTATCTTTCAAGGGCCAATTCAAATGCCACGTCCTCCCTGAGACCTCTCCATATTTTTTCTCAATTAAAATTCTCTTTTTTCTTTCGCCTTATGTCTCCACAGCACATTTTATGCTGCTTTCATTATAAGTAATTGCTTGAACATCCATCTCCCACACTAGGTTGGAAGTTCTTTGATGCTACGAACCGCATTATAGAAAATGTTGTATTGTGCCAATATGAGCATATGCAAGGTGTCTGGTTTAATTTTATGTATTGGTGCTTAGAAAATCAGGACAGTAGTTTTTTTTCCTCCCAAAATAGAAATTGCCTCTCTTTCTATTTTCCTTATCTGTAGTTTGAGTCAAATTTAATGAAGTTTGTTATTATTAATATACTATCATTGAAGAGTGATAAGACTTGTTCATAATTTATCTTATTTAATATATTTAAATTATATATATATATATATATATATATATATATATATATATATATATATATATATCCCTAGCTGGTTTGGTTCAGGGGATAGAGCATCAGCCTGCGGGCTTAAGGGTCCCAGGTTCGATTCCGGTCAAAGGCATGTACCTTAGTTGCTGGCACATCCCCAGTGGGGAATGTGCAGGAGGCAGCTGATCGATGATTCTCTCTCATCGATGTTTCTAACTCTCTATCCCTCTCTCTTCCTCTCTGTAAAAAGTCAATGAAATATATTAACAAAAAATATTTATATATATTCATTGATTTCAGAGAGGAAGGGAGAGGGGGAGAGAGAGAAAGAGATAGAAACATCAGTGATGAGAGGGAATCATTGATTGACTGCCTCCCACATGCCCTCCTACTGGGGATTGAGCTGGAAACCTGGGCATGTGCCCTTGACCAGAGTCAAACCCAGACCCTTCAGTAGCAGGCCAAAACTATCCACTGAGCCAATCCAGCTAGGGTTATCTTATTTAATAGTCATAGTAGTTTAATATGATAGGTGATATAGTTCTGATTTTAAAAATGAGAAAGTGGAGCCTTAGAGAAGCTGACCTCACATCAGGCCGTACAGCGAGGGGCTAGCATCCCAGGCCAGGCAGACAGTGGAGGCCACACAGAACCATTCAGTAATGCTCTGTCAAGCCCGAGGAAGTTTCGGACTTACTTCTTTCACCACAAACAAAACACAGTTTGATCCAGATAGAAAGTCTGGATTTTGGAGTTCCGCTGTCAACTTGCGCTCTTTGTGGTATAACCTTGGCCAAGTCATTTTTCTTCTTGGAATCCCTTTCCAAATCTGTTAAGTTGGTTAGAATGTTTTCAGAAACAAGTAATATCATACTCAACAAAAGTGACAGAAATAGTGAGGCCACTTACCATATTATATTTTCATCTATCTAACAGATGACATTGAGCACTTAGGGTCATCAAGGATCCAGGCGCCTTTCATGTTTTTGCTATGCTGTTCTTGGTGTATTGGTGATGTCTCTTCTCTCCCCTCACTCGTACAAGATGGCTGTAGCAGTCCAGAGGATCGTTGTCTTACATATCAACAGCCAAAGCCAGGAAGGGAAGGCAGGGCACCTCCTCTGGGTCTCTTTCCAATAACACCTTCTCAGCAGCCAGAACGGGGTCACATGTCTACACCTAAAGCGATCTCTGGCAAAAGAAAATAGAATTACTTTGATTTGGATGAAACAAATCATGATTCTTTTCACGGGGCTGGGGAGAGGCCATTTCCTCTAAGCATATGCCACCAATACCTGAACAAAATGGGGTTCTGTTGGTAAAGAAGTTGGGGAGAATCCTAGCCAATGGGGCAAGCAAATGACAGTTTCTGCCTCTGGGAGGGATAGGCTAAAGACATTTCTAAGTTTCTGTGATTCTTTGTGATACCCAAGATCTAGTAATGACATGCATTTATCTTAAAATCTGTTGGCCTAAGTATCGGAGATCGCTTTATACTTAACTTCTGTAGATTAGAGGGAAAGAGTAGAAAGCTTACCGTGGAATGAATGAGCATAGTTGAAAGTTGATGTTTGGAATTTTCTGGGTCAAAAGTTCTATTAAGATGAGAGATTACCCTTGTCACAGAAGGCAGAAAGCCTCTTTAAAGAAGTTGGTTGGGTGTGTAATCTCAAGGCTCACACTTGAGAAGTGAAATTGGCCAGGACTGTATTGACTTATGCTCTATCCCTGCTGCTCATGGCAAAGAACTGAGATGGAAAAGATCCCAATTGATGTCTCTTGCTAACATGTAGCAGGTATACTACCGGTCTATTTCTGTGAGAGTCTGCACAGATAATATGTCTTTTCCCTAGGTTCATTATGAAGGGAGAAAAAAAATGGGATATTTTTTAATCAGTAAAGGAAGGTATTCAGAGTAGCTCACAGCATAGATAGTTCTTGAGCCTCGTTCATTTCTACCAGAATAAGTTTAACAAGTATCTGTGAGCTCCACGGTGACCAGCGCTTTACAAAGCCCCTCTTTGGGTCCTGCGGCCTCACTCTCCTCATGTTCTTTGCTATGGTCATTTGTGGCAGTGTCATGACTAATATGGATCCTTTCACTTCTCTCATGTGCCTCTAATGAGAACAAAGACCTAAAATTAGTTAAGCAATTTTTTCCCCCTAGTTCCTGGCTTAAACACAGTTACAGTTGAATACTATAACATGATACAAATAGACTTGGAATGCTGTGTTTTGCTAACCAGGACTGTCAAGAAAATAGAGTTGATTGTGATGGAGAGTGTCAGAGAAGTCTTCATTGGGAAAAGGAAGTTGCAGCTGAGCTGGGAAGATTGTGCACACTGTCACGGTGGAGATGAGCACAGCATGTGTGTGGGGAGGCCGGGAGGCTAATCTGGAACAGGCCTGCCTCTGGGAGAGTACAGTAGTAGGCTGAGATTATGGAGTTCCTTCAAAGCCAGACAGTTGGACTTACTGCGATAGGTTTGGCAAGAAGCACTTGAAAATTACTTGAGAGTTAAGATTAAAAGGGTAATGACAAGAAGTCTGGAAGTCGCAGGGTTGAGGGGTAATGTGTGTGGGGGAGGGTAGCAGGGAACCTTCTTTCTTACAGATTTTGTACCATGTAAAATATCTATATATCTATATATATATATTGATATTTTACAGAGAGGAAGGGAGAGAGATAGAGAGCTAGAAATGTTGATGAGAGAGAAACATCGACCAGCTGCCTCTTGCACACCCCCTATTGGGGATGTGCCCGCAACCAATGTACATGCCCTTGACCGGAATCGAACCTGGGACCTTTCAGTCCTCAGGCTGACACTCTACCACTGAGCCAAACCGGTGATTTTGTGCCATGTAAAGGGACATCAATTAGACTAACAGTCTTGCCTCTCTCCCTCCTTTGGACCCTTCACCCCTGGGCGGTGTGCCTTAGGGGCAGACTTAGGAGGAACCAGGCATTTAGAACCTGGTCTCTCTCACAGGAGAACTAATGCTGGTTGCTCCTCCATTAGAGCTCCTCCATTTGTCAGCCTGTCATGGCAGACCCCCAGGACGGGGAAGACTAGGGCAGTAACTGCTGCTCGTGTCTCAGAGGTAAGTCTGTATAATCCTGGGGTTCAGTTTGTTAGGAGGACCCCCAAGCTGCCTCCTCCAACTGGCTGATGTTTCGGTTTCCACGAGCCTGTCTGCACTCTGTGAACCTCAGTTGCAGTTTGGGTGAGGAACAGGGACACCGTTGATTGGCTCTCCTTAGCCCCCAGCAGCACGTGGGACGGATAGATGGGGGAAGGAATGGAAGAGGGTGGAAGTCATCGTGATGTGAGGCGATCAGGACTCAAATTAGGGTGACTAGCAAAAGAGAAAGTGAGACTTGTGAGAAGAAAAAGAAGGGATCTAGTTGGGCTATAAACAGAGTAGTCCTTTGTAGGTACATTTAACAAATATTTATGGAGCCAGCCAGGGGGTACAAGGGCTGAGAGAGACATCCGCTCTTCCCACCTCCCTGCAAGGAGAAGGAGAGGGTTCTTTAAAAGAAATAAAGCAAATCAGTCAGATAGAGAGGGACGGGGTGGGGAGGGATACCTCACTGAGAATGGCACCTGAGGTGGAAAATGAGGTGACAGATAAGGCAGAGGAGCTGGGGGGAGGAGGGGAGATGGCAGCTGAGGTTAGAGTGGGCTTGGCTTGTTCAGAGAACATAAGAGGATTGTGGCTGGAGCGAGAGAAGGGATGTGGGCCGATGTGAGATGAAGTCAGAGCAACAAGCAGAGGCCAATTGGAAGTGGAGGCATTATAACAAGTTGCAGTCTGAAGGAAAGCGACAGATTGAGCCATAGGAGAGGTGGAAGGATCACGTAAATAATTTTTTCAATAGATACATCAAGCCTTAGGACTCTGGAAGACGGGAGGAAAAGAGATTGATAGAGGGATGACTTAAACCGGTATAGAAGAGGAGGTTCTGAGGAAGTGGGAAGGAATTAGGTACAGGGTAGAGATGGAAGGCATGAACAAGGGGGCAAGAAGTTTCTTCTTTTGAGACTAGAGGACTAAAATAGGAAACATCTGTTGAATATTTAGGATGTATCAGGCATTGTCCTAAGAACTATAGCTTCTTCCTCACAGTGGCACAGCGACGCAGGTTCTGTTACTGTAGTTCCATTTTAAAGATGATAACACTGAGACTCGGGTAAAGTACCTTGCCCATGGTCACACAGCCAGGAAAGCCAAAACTGTGATTTAAACGTAAGCCTCTGGGCTTCAGTGCATGTGGCTTTAACACTGTCCCCTCTAGACTCGTGCAGGACGTTGGTTAGTGTATGCTGCAGGGAAGGCAAGTGCAGTGTACGAAAGGAGTTCCTACAGTGCATGAAGGGAGAGACAGTGGAACTCGCTGTTTGGGGAGAGAGAGTAAAGGAGTAGAAAATTATCCCGGGGACTGTGTTTGGGATCCTTTGAAATGAATAAAAGAATGAATTGCCAGGATTAAAAATATGATAGAAGTTGATGCTGTAGTGTAAATATTTTGAGTTACCCCCAAAATTCACATCTTAAACTCCAGGTATCTAAAGTGTTGGTATAAGGAGCTGGGCCTTATTTGTTACAGATACATCCTGAAGTATTTAGAATAAATGTGTTAGATAAATGTATGCAATTGGCTTTCAAATATTCCAGGAAAAAAACGACAATAAAAAAGAAGTGGGGTGGGAGAAATGAAACAAGAATAACAGAAACTGGGTGATTTTTAAAATATATATATTTTATTGATTTTTTAAAGAGAGGAAGAGAGAGGGATAAAGAGTTAGAAACATCAATGAGAGAGAATTATTGATCAGCTGCCTCCTGCACACCACCCTCCGAGGATGTGCCCGCAACCAAGGTACATGCCCTTGACCAGAATCGAACCCGGGACCTTTCAGTCTGCAGGCCGACGCTCTATCCACTGAGCCAAACCGGTTTCAGCAACTGGGTGATTTTTGAAGCTGAAGGATGATTCCATGGGGATGTTCATTTTATTCATCTACATGTTCATGTGTTTGAGAATTTCCATAATAAAATCCTCTAAGGCCAAACTGGAACTTGGAGCTTATTGGGTAGCTCTGGACACTTGTGAAGGGTTTGTGACCCAAAAAGGTTAAACTGGTCGCCATGAAATGGCCAGGAAGGAGGCGGACCAGATCGGGAGCCTGGTTAGTTTGGTTAAGGTGGTGGCCCTGACAACGGAAACTTTTTTTGAGACCCGATAGAGGAAATAATAGCAAAAGGGGAACTCTCTGGTGACAGTCATAAGCTCAATGGGCCCTTCCCTAAAGAGGACAGACCTTTGGCGAGTGGGCAGTACAGAAATGACTCAGGTGCATGGGTCGGGGAGGGGAGATGCCCTCTTCCTCTTCCGTTGGTAGTGGTTATTGTCCTTAAAGCACAGCACTGGCTACCGTCAGACGAGGAGGAGAGGAAAAAGGGTCTTCACCCTGGAAAGCCCTGTGGAAAGTGGAAAGCAATGGGTAAACAAAGAGTTGTTTCTGTTTTTCTTTGGGTGGATGTGTATTTTTTTAATGAGGAATTACTGTCTTGTGGTTGCAGGATGAAATTTATAGGCACGGCAACTCATTTTGGTCATTGTTCTCTATTTTACTGAGGCAATCGCAATAATCTTTGTCCGTGGTCCCATCTGAAGCTGGGACATTAGTTAATTTGTGACATTAATAATTTGTGATTTTAGTTAAGACAGATATTATATTAATCTGTAGAACTGAACAATTTATAATCGTGTGTGGGGGCTAATTAAATGAGTTGAAATGATATGGTCTGGGGAAACAAAAGCTGAACTGTAATAAATTAATGAAGCTTAGATTTAAATGTATAACTTCTACTTTGTCAATAGAAAAAAAATATTAAAAACTAAACTTCAGCCGAAACCGGTTTGGCTCAGTGGATAGAGCGTTGGCCTGTGGACTGAAAGGTCCCAGGTTCGATTCCGGTCAAGGGCATGTACCTTGGTTTGCGGGCACATTCCCAGTGGGGGGTGTGAAAGAGGCAGCTGGTCGATGTTTCTCTCTCATTGATGTTTCTAACTCTCTATCCCTCTCTCTTCCTCTCTGTAAAAAAAGAAATAAAATATATTTAAATAAATTAAACTTCATCAGATCTAGTAGAAAAATAGCAGTTGTTAGAGAAATGTTAGTTCTCCAGTGCTCTACAATCAAAGATAATTAATACTTCACACCCCAAATATTAATGATGTCTGATCTAAACAGGCACTCCAGAGAGGAATACACTCGCCAGGAAATAGTTTCCTGATCACATTTGCTTTCTTGATTCTTCTTTTCAAGAAATTACACTACAAGCTCTGCCCTTAAGCATGGGCCATTTCCTATGACCCATACCCCTTCTTCTGTATCCAGTTACTATACCTATTCAGGAAGGTCTGAGCCGAGGTAGGGAAAATCACTGAAACAATGCACGTCTTACCCCTTCTTCTGCATCGGGAAGGTGAGGGCACGTTTGAGACTCCCTCAGAAGATTTCTTATCTAGTTCACCCCAGGACTTCTCATCGGCCACCCTAGCTGGTACAGTTGGAAAGAAGTGAGGATTTAGTCGGGTTTGCTACCGGTTTGGACCCAATTAGTGTAGAATTTCTAGTTCATGGTAGTCATTGTAAAAGGCTCTCGAGCAGGAAAGAAAAGGAGAGGAAAATTCCTAGCTAACGGCGACAGAGGTGACTTTTGTTGTGCGACAGAGGTGACTTTTGTTGTACTCGGGGCTGTGTAGCTGAGCCGCTGGGCAGGAGGGGTGGGGATGGAGGGCCGCTCGGTTAGGAGTCTTATGGAAAAGGTGGAGCTCTCATCAGTGCCGGTGGAGATGAGAGGGAGAGGCGGCAGCGTGTCTAACAGCAGTGCTGCCCTAGTGCAGAAGCAGAGCCGAGAGGCGACCTGAGAATCGGCAGCCATTATCTCTTCCAACAAAGGGATCGGTGTGGGTTGCAAGAAATCGGTGGCTTTTGCGTTACCACAGAAATACAAATGAATGTGATGAAAAGGTTCTGGAAACAGCTGGTGATGGTTATACAACTTTTTAAATGTAACACTCAATGCCACTGGATTGTATACTTAAAATAATAAATTTTATAGTGTGTATATTTTACCACCATTTAACAAAAAAACAACAACAAACAAAAACAAGTGACTCAAACATGTTTCCCAAATGTTTTTCAACGGATAAGCGACTTGTTGTCAACCAATGTTGAAATAAGATAGAACAATTAAGTCATAAAAAAAAAAAAGAAATGCAAATGAATGTCAGGGCCAGAGATGTAAAGCAGGTGAGACAGGCTCTTCTCTGCTTCATTTCTTTCCCTTTCTCTCTGGCTTGCTATTTTAAGATTTAGATCTGTGTTACTCCGCCTTTGTTCAGCCAAGATCAGAAATCATGCCCTTTGGGACTGTGACTTGTCTTCTCTTGGGAATGAGTCAGTTGGCTTGTGACTGTGTCCAATGTGTGTCAGCAGAGAGGTTGAGAAACACGTGAGAAATTAAAGTCTCTACCGGAGAGGACTGCTCCCTCTAGCAGGGTTTTCATTTCCATGCCTGATAAAAGTATCAGGAAATCTCCCGAGTGCAGTCCTCTTTTATTAAGTATCAAACTTGTTTGTGTTCAGTCATTGGTTAGAGATGGCATGACCAGATAAGCAGTGTGGAAGGAAATTATACCTACTATATGCTGGGCATTGTGCTAGAACAGCCGTGGGCAAACTACGGCCCTTGGGCCGGATGCGGCCCGTTCGGCTGTTCTATCCGGCCCTCGGAGCCAAAAGAGCGGAGGGTTCTCTTGCTCTCCCCTCCGCTCCTTCACCAGCAGCCCAAGATGAGAGTGCCAGCATGGTCAGGTTGCTTTTGTTCCGGCCCTCAGGTCCAGTTTAAGAACCCATTGTGACCCTCGAGTCAAAAAGTTTGCCCACCCCTGTGCTAGAAGCTTTATTTCTAATTCAACAAGTTCTTTAAAGCACCTACTATGTACCAGGTAGCCTATCCAATAAAGAGAGAATATGCTAATTGACCTTTATGCCATCGCAAAGATGGCGGGTGTCCATAGCCAATAAGGAGGGAATATGCTAATTGACTGTCACGCCCTCAACGATGGTGGCACCCAGTCCCCAGCGGGGCAGCAGGCGCAGTAAGGCTGGGCCCGTCCTGAGGTGGGCCTGGCTGCTCCAGGCACCTGCCTCCGGAGTCCCCCAGTCCCATCAGCTCCCCAGCCACCCAGGGCTGGCTCGAGGCATAGGCAAGCCTCGGATGGTGGCCGCCCAGCCGCCCAGGGCCACCTGAGGCTTAGGTAACCAAGGCCAGCTGAGGCTTACGCGTCTGGCAGTGGCAGCAGCAGAGGTGTGATGGGGCGTTGCCTTCCCCTGATTGCCAGGTTGCTTCCCGCTCCTGAGGCTCCTGGACTGTGAGAGGGGGCCGGCCAGGCTGAGGGACTCCCCTGCCTCCAATGCATGAATTTTCATGCACTGGGCCTCTAGTTGCATTATAAATGGTTCTGATACAGCTTGATAAGAGCCCATGGAAGAGAACTTAAATATATAACTGATACTGATCCTGGGGTGTGCATGTGCAGGCAGGGGGTGGGGATTGTGGGGTGTGTGTGTGAGGACAAAGCCCCCTGCTGGAAGAGGGGGTAGCTGAGTGAGGACAAGTGTCTGGGAGCTGGTGGGAAGGAGCATTGTGAGTGGAGGGAACAGCATAGACACAGTTGAGCTCAGAGGTGAGAACTCTTATCTAAGCAGAGACCTAATGAGAGAGCTTGACCTAATGAGTCAAGTCTGGAGAACCGGCTCTAAGATGGAGGCTCGTGAACTGGCCTTGAAGACTAACAGGGCATCTGAGAAGCAGAGTCAGTGAGCAGCACCCTCCTGCTCGGTCCTTTCTGTCGGCCCTGCCTGGCTTCAGCCCCTGAAGAAAGATGAGGATTAGCAGGGAGTCGGGCCAGGTGGCAGGAGGAACACTGTGTCTCATGCATTTTGGACTCTGCAGAACGTTACCTAGAAAACCAGAAATCCTGGCGCAGTGTAATTGCTTCTCGGTCTACGGGGCACAGAGAGTCACATGCTCCCCTAGTATTTCCGTTTTCCAACACAGACGCCTGCATGTCACATTTTCTCCCTGATTCTTACTCTTGTACTTTTTATTCCCCCCTAGTGAAGGTCTTTGGACCTGAGATTTCCCCAGTGACATCAAGACTGTTGTAATTTTATTACCTCCCCTGTGTTGAGTTTGAACTAGCAAGGTATCAACTCCTGGTCCACTTGGTTTCTTGCACCTGCCTTCTCATCTCACTCGATTTCTTCATAGGAATGAATGAATACATTGCTCTTTTGATCTTTTTTTAAAATATTTTATTGATATTTTACAGAGAGAAAGGGAGAGAGATAGAGAGCTAGAAACGTCAATGAGAGAGAAACATCGACCAGCTGCCTCCTGCACACCCCCTACCGGGGATGTGCCCGCAACCAATGTACATGCCCTTGACCAGAATCGAACCCGGGACCTTTCAGTCTGCAGACCGACGCTCTACCCACTGAGCCACACCGGTTTGGGCTGCTGTTTTGATCTTGTTTTTTTTCTTTTCTCTGTAGAACACACGCAGGCATTCCCAAACATCCTGAAGAAAGGCTACCTGGAGGTGAGGAAGGACCATGACAGCTGCTGGCAAAGCTGCTACGCAGAGCTCTCACCTTTCCACCTGTGCTTCTTCAGCCGCGACGGCAGCGGGAACCAGAGCCTCTCGGCCACGTACCCGCTCTCCCGCTTCCAGAGCATATCCGTGCTGGGCAACCTGGAGGCCAGGCTGGTGGACACGGTTCTAAGTGACAGCACGCAGCTGCAGCTGAAGGCAGAGTCCCCGTGGGAGGCTTTGGACTGGGGGCAGAAGCTCTGGGAGGTCGTGCACGCCGCCGTGCCCGGTGACGTGGGGCGGCGGGATGAGCTGGCAAACTCGCCGGGGCCTGGCTGTCCTTTCGGCCGCACGCAGAGCCACCGTTTGCAGAAGGCCAGCGAGCCGCCGGCTTGGCCCCCCGACGGGGACGGGCCCCGACGGTACCAGGACGTCCTCAGGTCCGGCACGCTCTACAGGCTCACCGTGCAGAACAACTGGAAGGCGTTCACGTTCGTGCTGAGCAGGGCCTACCTCATGGCCTTTCAGCCCGGCCAGCTGGACGAGGACCCCCTGCTCAGCTACAACGTGGACGTGTGCCTGGCCGTCCAGCCGGACGCCCTGGATGGCTGCGACTCTTGCTTTCAAGTCATTTTCCCCCAGGACGTCCTCCGCCTCCGGGCAGAGACGCGGCAGAGGGCCCACGAGTGGATGGAAGCCCTGAAGGCGGCGGCCAACGTGGCGAGGAGTTCAGAGCAAAACCTGCAAGTCACCCTGAGGAACAAGCCCCGGGAGCCGGCGGGGGGGCCCGAGCTCAGGAGGAGCAAGCGGCAGTCCGTGACCACCAGCTTCCTCAGCATCCTGACCACGCTGTCTCTGGAGCGAGGACTCACCGCCCAGAGCTTCAAGTGTGCAGGTAGGCAGCGCCTATGGCTCATTGCACAATGCCGGGTCTCACAATCAGAATAAGGTTTAAAAATCCCCTCAGCAGGCCAGTCGCAGCTCCCTGCAGTGTAACAAGCTCTAGTAGAACGCCTGTGTGTCTCCTCTCCATGCTGGGGAGGTAAGTATAAAAGCAGAGACGAGAGACCCCGTTGGCTCACAAGGGCTCGGCCAAACCTTTGCCTCGCTAGACCAGGCCACCCGCGCCTGCCGGGTTCTGTCCCCTCCGCCTCCCGAAATCAAGGTCACCGACTGTGGAGGCCATGGCTGTCTCCTGAGAGGCCTCCAGGCCCAGAGCTGACGACTGGCATTCCCAGGCAAGGACCATGTCCGCGGGCAGTCATTGCCGTGGCTCAGGACCTTGTCAGATCCTGTTAGGGTGGAATCTCCGGAGTCAGCCTGGACAGACAGGGTGGTGACTAAGCAGATGACCTCTGAGTCACCAAGGGCCTGTGCCTCATCCTGGGGAAGTGGGGGCTCTGCAACCGCCGTGGAAGGTGAGAGGCGGTGGAGTCATGGCTCCTCATCTCTCATTTCTTAAAACCCTGTCCCTGCTTCTCTGCCCTCCTCCCCCGGCCTCTCACCTGCCCCAAAGCAGTAAGCCAAGTCTGTATACCTCATCGGTATACCTTTTGCTAAACCCTACAACCCCACTGTTTGGACGAGAAACGTACCTGGCAGGCAGCTTTAACTGTCCCTGCTTTGGCGGGGGGCCTCGGGCCCGCGGGGTGAGAGGTTGGGGACACTCAGCCCGGGAGCCGAAAGGGGTGCTGAGCGCACACACCCGCAGGCGCCGGCGGGGAGGCCTGTCGTGAGCCGGCCTTTGACTCCGGGAAATGGTTTTGAAATAAGGAGACACCGGTTTTACTGCCGTTCCTCACCGATGATTGATCCTTCGGCATTCGATTAGACTAGTTGACAGAGTGTATTTCAAAGTCCCGACCGTCGACAGTAACTGACTGAGCGCTCGCTTTGTGCACATTCTGGAATGACAGCACACCGCTCCGGCTTCAGATCGCTGACAGGTCCAACAAACGGGCTTGTCATTGCAGTCAGGGAGAACAGCTCACGTTCGCTCTCCCGACATGAGCAGCTGAACTGGAAACTTCCTAGTGAAAGGGGAAGAAAGGCCGCAGGTGTAACGTGAGGATTGTCACCTGGTGGCTGCCTATTCCACCTCCCTCTGGGCCGTGCGCGCGGTTTTGTGCGCAATTAGCAGCGCCCTAGGGCCTGGCGCTCAGGCGGAGGGGGGAGAGAGGCCGGGAGGGTACCACGCCGCGGGCCGCGCATCAGTGACACAGGAAGAGACAGAGGTGAGTGGGAGGCCGGAGGGGGATGCCAAGTAGAAGAGAACAGGAGAAGGACTGGGTAATGGCAGGGTGGAACTTGGGGCCGCTGCTTTGGGTGCCATGTGCTTGGGTGCCTGCCCCCCTTGGCTGTGCTCCCCACAGTTGGTTGGTTGGAGCGTGGGTGGGATGGGTGGCAGTGAGGAATCCGGGAGACGGGTAAGGTGGTCTAAAACCCATGTGCTCTGCTCAGCGTTTACTTTCAGGTTTGGGTTCGGCGTTGTAATAGGGCGCAGGCGGGCTTTTAATTTGGGGTTGGGAGACGTCCATCCCAATTTGGGCAGTGTGGCCCGGCCCCGCGCCCAACATTTTCATTCCGTCTCTTTGCCCTCCCCCGCCAGAAGATGCTGTGTGGTGGTTGCTTTGTGAAAGGAGCGGTTTTAGGGGCTGCTTTTCCTCTTCCTCCTCTGCCTGCGCTTCCTGCCTCGGGTGGGAATGTCTCCTGCAGGGGGCAGAGTCTCAAAAGGAAACGGCAGAAACTTGCGAGGCAGAACTCGGAATGTTTTTTAAATTACTCGGGAGGCTGTTCATTATATCAGGGATTATTATAGCAGATGGAACTTTAAAAATTGATCTATGTTTCTCACAAGCACAGTTAATGTAAACCAGCTGCTTCTCGGTGCAGTGCTCGTGTTCCCGGCTTTGCATTCTCACAAAAACACGCATTCGCTGAAAAGGCTGGTTCCGTCGCGTGTTTACCTTCCAGAAGGCCAACAAGTCCAGTCAGCCGTTTGTGTTGAGTCTTGGCTCGGTCTGGTATGTTAAGGAGACGCTAATTTACAATATTTCATGGTTTCAGCGAGCCTCTTCAGACTGTAAGTTTTCACGTCCACGTAGTCCCTCCCCCTGTGGATATTTTTGATGAATAAGCCTCAAAAGTGGAAGATTGCACTTGAGTAGCTCTTTATTAGTGATGTCATCCGGTTGCTATTCAGGGGAGCCACGAACGTTGGCTTTCAAATCTGCAGAATAGAGCGGTTGGCCCCGTTGCACTGAATTCTTTCTGTAGGTGAAGAATTTTCTATATTCTTCAAAACTTCCAATGCCCCTGCAGAGAAAACGGATCCCAACCATCCAAAAATGTCTGAGGTTACGGTTTGGAAAATAGATGCTTATATATGACTGCATCTTCCTTAGCGTGCGCTTGAACTTTTTATAGTTGCCTTTGGGTCTGTGCGGTTTGGTCCACGGCGTGCCCTCGGCTCCGTGGCCCGCCTCTGCTCGGGAAGCCCAGCCGCGGGGTCTCCTCGCCCTTCTGGAACCTGCCTCGGCCAGTCCGGTCCCCACAGCCTTTACCCCTGCTCTGCCCTCTTTCTGAAGAGATGCCTTGGAAAATTAACTTCTTCCATTCTGACATTTACTGTGTTGTAAGTATGACCACGTGCGCCTG
Source organism: Vespertilio murinus (assembly GCA_963924515.1). Classification (NCBI taxonomy): domain Eukaryota; kingdom Metazoa; phylum Chordata; class Mammalia; order Chiroptera; family Vespertilionidae; genus Vespertilio; species Vespertilio murinus. Next base: position 77,874,357 of record OZ004711.1, on the reverse strand, counting down.
GGCAAGTCAGCGCTGCACAGAAGTGGGCCCTGCTCTCTTGGAACTCGCATGCCACGAGGGAAGCCAGACATCCGTTATATAATACAATCTCTTCGGGAATGCCCAGTGGCTGGCCCAGTGGGGGCTAGAGACCTGTCGGAGGCGGGCCAGGTGGCCTGCAGGAAATTGCAGATATCGGGCTATTGTGGACCTACAAAAACCGGGCAGTTTGGCAAGGCTGAACCCAGTGTCCGACCCTGAAGCTGCAGGAGGTTGTGAGCAGGGAGCAGGGGAGCAGGGGGACAGGGTGTGTAGGGAAAATTCAGAGACACCCCTGAGCAGAAGACGGGGCCCACGTGTTAGGGACGCAGCCGGCCGGGATTCAGAATTGCGCTTGGCGGTGGGGAATGCGCGCTATTAAAATATTCATGCTAAGACAAAGGATGGTGCGGCTTATTAAAATATTTATGAAGCAGGTACCTGTAAGTGCTTCTCCGCTGGCTGCTCACCGAGAGCTGCCATGTACGCCAGCGGCAGCCCGCTGTCCCCGGGAGCCCGACGTGCGTACACACGGCTCCCCCTCCGCGGATAAGGCTCTCTGGGCACTAGCACACACACAGAGATTTTCGCCTCTAATTTCCCCGCAATCAAGACACCTCGCAATTGAGTCGGGAACCATAAATAAAAGGGCCCAGGGCCCTGTTCAGGCCGCATCAGGGAGACCAAAGCTCGCCGTGGAAAGCGGGCCTTCCCTCACGGCTTTGTGACCTGGAGGTGCCATGGGATGCCCATGGGATGCCCACCGAGGGGCATGGTCCTGACTCTGAGGTCCACAAGGAGGAGGCTGCAAGAAAGAGGAGCCCTGGGCCTCCCTCACCATTGTCACACTGCCGGCTTCCCTGGGTTTGCTTCTCGGGCTGCTGTTTAACCTCTCGGGGCTGCTGTGGGTAATTACGTCTCTCTGGCTTTAAGAGCTTTTTGCTTTCCTCCTCCTGCCGCCTCCCGCCTCCCGCCTCCCCCTCCCCCCCCCCCAGCCTTTGGGAGGGGTAAACCCAAGGTGGGGAGGGTGGGGGGAAGTTTTGCTGTGAATTCTTCAGCCATTTAGTGCAAATTCCTGTAATTACCGGCATTGTGTCCCCTCTGAATGGCACATAATGCAGCAGGAGCCATTCCTAATTGAGACCTTACAGGAGGTACAAATCCTCTCTTTGTTCGGCCTGACAAATTAGTGCCAGAAAGTGGCAGGGTCCGAGTGGGAATCAAAGGCAAGGAACACAAAGATGGAACTTAAGGCTACAGTAATAATCCTCTCTTGTCCTGAGGGGGGAAAAAAGGAACGGGCCAGTGAAAAATGAAGTTTTTTTTGTTGTTATAAATTCCCTTGACATGACAGCACCTCGGGGCTGCTCTATTTATTTAGCAAAAGTGATTAAATAGTAATACAACAGGGCCGCCCATTGTTTCCCCCGGAGCCCCCCCTCCCAGACCCCTGCTGCCTCGGCTAATTGATTGACAATGAACCTCTGATAAAGGAGTATGTTGTTAGGGCCAGAGCTGGGGGGAGCACTTTTTCCCTCTCTTTGTGTGTCTGAGTGTGTGTGTGTGTGTGTGTGTGTGTGTGAGATTTCATTTTTGTTTGAATTGCCCTCTAGTTTTTCTTTACCCCCTCCCTCCCCCCGCCTCGCTTTCCCCCCACAAAGCTTTTCAGAGCTTGCTCCCAGCTGACAGTCACAAACAGGTAGAGAGGCATTAGTATTGTAGCGCAGGCTTTTGACAAGTTTATCTTTGCAGCCAACTTCCTCCTCTCCCCCTGCTCCCATGTAAGGCAAAACAGCGGCGAGAGGAGAGAAAGAGGAAGGGGGGCTGATTATTGGTGCTTTAAGGTCAAAAAAAGTGTTGTTTTTAAGTTTCTCCTTTGTGGGAACGGATGTCTGAAAGTTGTCTTTGAACTAAGATTTTTTTCCCCCCCTCTTAAATTCATTACTCAACTTGGAGGGGAAAAAAAATCTGTGCACTAATAGCATGTATAGGTTGGGGGTGGGTGTTGTGGAGTAAGAAATAGACATTTGAATTATTCATTCTCCCCTTAGCGCCTGCGAAGTGGGGATTGATTATTTAAGGAGAGAGTCTGGCTGCGCGGTGTAGCTCCGGACCCCAAGGCTGCTGGAAATGGTGGGGAGACGACCAAAGCCCTCCGGGCAGATAAGTAATAGCTCCTGGTAGTTACTTGTTATATATGCCCAACTAGCTCAACCGGAGCTAAATCCCTAATTTAACTCCGTTACAGCTGCAAAAACAAATCATTTCAAGCCCCTATGAAAGCAAAATATGTTAAACAAACAGTATCGACCTTGTTAATACCACATGGCATTTCGTGTGATAAATGAGGGTGTCTTTCTGGCAAAGGCCTGTTTTATGACATTGTTTAGACACAAAGGATACCTTCACCCTGGTAATACAAGCATCCCTGATAGAAAGTAAGGAGTGGTTAATTATTCATCCGATGGCTGCCAGTCTGGAGGTAGGCGATATTTCTGAGTTGGGCATAGTTACTTATTGGCCTTGGAGTAAATCGTGCAGAATAGCAGTTCTTAAGGAAATGGGAAATTAAGTGTGGGAGTTGATTATGCGTGGTGGTCTAGATAAAGACCATCATGGTTTTTAAGTGTTAAGAAGGAAAGTTGTATATTGTGCTCTTGAAAAAAAAAATGTTCTAATGTTCTAATGTAGCCCAAATCTGTTTTGACTTCCATGTGAAAAATCAGAAGATCCTCTAGCAGCAGAAGTGCCAGGTCTCTGAAGGAAATGAGAGGAAAAGATAAAGAAAAATAGACTTTCCTTGCTATCTCCAATTCTGATGTTTACTGCTGTTTTCAAGTTTGTCTCCCACTTGCGAGGAGTGGTAGTGAGATGAACATTTGAGTTACGGAATAGACAGGTGGCCAGTGGAGGAGAAAAGGACAATGAAGGGAACTTAGATATGCCCCCTTCCCCCAAACATGTAAACATGTAAACACTTTGAACTGTTTAGTCCACTGTTGTCTTCTCACCTTGTAAGGTCTAAGTCATTTTGTTTTTCAATGTGTTAGATTGTTGTCTTCCAGAGGAGAAAGTTCTAGTTTGTGTGTATTCATCCTTACTGGCTAAATTTTATTTCCCCCAACTATATATACATATATATATATATATATATATATATATATATATATATATATATATATATAAATATATATATATAATATATTTATATTTTTGTATACTTATTATATAATATATTTTTATTGATTTCAGAGAGTAAGAGAGAGGGAGAGAGAGATGGAAACATCAATGATGAGAGAGAATCATTGATCAGCTGCCTCCTGCACACCCCCTACTGGGCATGTGCCCTTGATCGGAATCAAACCTGGGACCTGCTTCAGTCTGCAGGCCAGTGCTCTACCCACTGAGCCAAACTGGCCAGGGCTATTTCCCCCCCAACCTTGAATATGACCGTGAAGGGGCTGCTGATAGAAAGATCTATAAGTGGAGTTTGGTGGAAGGTTCATTTCAACAAGCATTTATTAAACTTCACACACATGCTCTGCCAGGCACCTTGGCAAATGCAAGTGGGGTGAGGTACAGGCCGTGCTTTTCGCAGATTCACAGAGTCCTTTCCATGAGGGTGTGAGGGGCGTGAAAGGGGTGAGCAGGAGAATGGGACTGGGAGGTAAGGGGTTAAGCATGCATGGCCATGGGCTTGGAGATCGATGCATCCTGCTCTGTTTATGTCAGAGAAGCAATCCCTGTGGTAGAGAATTTGAAACCCGAAGAGCCGAAGCGCTGCCTCTCCCCACTTCCCTGTTTTAAACTCCGTCTTTATGTTTCCTGCAGCATTAAACTCGGAAAAAGCCGCGTGGCTTTTCCTACCTGTCTATCCCAGATAAAACTTGAACTTCCCTTGCGTGCTCATGTAGGAGGTAATAGCTGTGGGTGGCATGAGAGAGGCATAGACAGGGGCTGGATCAGGGCTTACAGTCTGCTTGAGGCTCACAAAGGAAAACGAGGGAGTACGAGGCAGGCCCGTTTATGGTGATATAAAAGCGGTTTTCAACTGGCATATCGCACGAATTTTTAAAACATGCAACACCTGACCTCTTTCCCCTTAGATTGTGAAATAAAAAATGAAAACAGCCAACACAACAATAGCCATCCAGTGTGAATGAATCATATTATACCTATTTTTTTTTTTAGTTAGATGTGCCACACAATTTTAGTAATTAGTTTGTGTGCTATCAGATGAAAATGGTTGAAAATTACTCTATAGCCCTTCATTTTCAAAAAAAAAAAAAATAAAGCATTTGGCAAAAAACCTCAAGACAGAGAAACCTGGGCTATGAAGAAATTACAGTTACATAATTTTGTGAATGAAGGGCAGGTGTACCCAAGGATTGTTGACTAATGGATCCCTCTCAGCCTGGAAGGCGGTCAGGAAAGCTGCGTGATGACAGTGAGAAGCAGCATCACTTAGTGATGAAGATCAAGGACTCTGGAATCAGTGTGGCTGGGTTTCCAGATCTGCCTCTCACTGACTGTGTGACCCTGGGTAAATTACTTAACCTCTCTGTATCACCGTCTTTAAATATCACATGTGAGAAAAGACACACATCTACTTCATAAGTTTCTGGTGAGAATAAAATGAGTTAACAGGGCTCGGAACTGTGCCTGGCACATAGTAAGTGCTACATAAGGATTAGCTATTTTTATTGTTTACCCAGATAGGAAAGAATCACCTCGATAAAGATACCAGTGGCACACTTAATCAAATTTGTAGCGTTACCAAAACTAGGTTGGACAAATAATATGCTTAATGACAGAATCCAGATTCTGAAACAAAAGCAAGAGGAATGAACCAAATAAGACGTGATTTAGTAGGGATAAATAGACCCTCCTATACTTGTATCAGAAAGTTAATTGCAAAGATATAAGGTAGAGGACTCTCCTTCCAACAGCAGCTCGTGTGGGCATACAGACCAGGCAGCAGGAAGCCAAAATCTGTGCTGCTGTGGTTACGTCAGAAGCATGCACAGCAGGTCTGTTGGGAGAGACCACATTCTCATCGTGTTCTGCCACGGGCAGACTTGGACACTTCCGTTATGGATGCTGCTCCTATAGAGCAAACAGCCGTATCTGTTGACATGTGAGAGGACAGTGAGGGCACTAAGTAACATGCCATACAAACATGACCTACAATAGGGAGAGAGTGTTGTTTCCACTTAGAAAGTAGGCTTCCTCTGTGTCATTTCTTTGGACCAAGATAACAGCAATGTCCAGAGTGGAATGGATTTTTCTTAAGATTTGATGGTCATCAGTGAAGATGAGTAGAGTGCAAGAGCTCTGGCCAAGGAGATTGAAAGACCTCAAGTTTTGATGTCAAGGCAAGTCACTTAACTTGTCTGAGCTAGTTTTCTCATCTGCAAGGTGTCAGACTTATTAATTCAGCCCTTATGAAAATGTTTATCGAAGCCCTACTATGTTCTAAGCCCTGTACTTGATGTACAGTGAACAAGATAATCCCGTTATGTGTCCTCATGGAAATTGGAAGCCAGGCGAACCAGTAATTACTGTAGCACACAGTTGAACTGGAAGGTTTGTGAGTTTTCTTCCAACACTTCCATCTCCCTGGGATATTTTAGAGGGAATGGCCTTGTATTATATGGTCCCTTTTATCTCTCATTCTATGAATTTGTGAATGTCTACAGAAGATTAGAGAGAATTAAATTAATGTGGTCCTCCATTTAAACCTCACTTAATAAGTAATACCCCTTTTCCTTGGGGAAGAGATTTTAAACCTGTAAAAGTATCACGTGAGTAAGGAGACTGGAGACACAAATCTTTTTCCTGGCTCTCATGTCTGTCACTGGATAAATTACTTTGCTTTTTACCCACCCCCCCCCCCAATTTTGTTTCTAGGTCCAGAAAATCATTTTAAATAAAAATGAATATATATTAAGAATATAAATATACACTGAAATAATGTGATTTAATGGGAGAAGAAGAATGTTATATAATTTGGGTTGAACTATTTCACATTCTAAAATTCAGAGAGATTTGATCACTTTATATAAGTAGGCCCTTTGATTTTATAGGACATAAATTTGCTTTTTTGATTTATTCCTGGTGTTCTCATCATAGAAGTCACATGTTGGACTTTGATATGTTTCAGAAGAATAAAATCATTTTGAATTTCAGAAGATAGGGATCTTTTGATAGACCTTCCTGAGCTTCATAGGCCATGACTGTGCTATCATTTTTTTTTTAAGCTGTTCCTTTCTCCCAGTCTTTGTTGCTATACTTTGGTCTGGAAAGTTCTTGTGCCTTTTTGTAGCTTCCTTTATGGTTAACATAGTTCTCATCATGCGTTCATTTCTGGCTAAACTTCTAAAGGCAGTGTTAATGTACTATTGGACTCTCCATTGAGTTAAAAGTTTCTATCTATTGACCTTTCATTAGGAGAGAAATTGATCTACCGTAGGTGTGGTTTCAGAATAGATTGGGGTATCTTATCTGGGGGTATGTCAATATTCTCCTTAATTTCCTTGAAAAACTGAGCTTTCACAGGCTCCTCTAAGAGTAAGAGCTACTTGAGAGGTTTTCTAAAATCCATTTCTGCCTAAAAGCAGGAACATACTTAAGTAAAAACTTGCAATTTTTAAATATAGCTTTAAGTAAGGAAATCTAATAATATAGTGATGCCCATTTTACTTCTAGCATTACTATTTTCTTTTTTAAAATTTTATTATCAAATATCTTTATGAATTTTTTAATCTCTATTGTCAGAAATATTATATATGTCTCCCCTTTTCCTCCCATTGACCTCTTGTAGCCCCTCCTGCCTTCACCACCCTATTGTCTGTGTCCATGGGTTATGGACGTTCTTTGATTGATCTCTTTCCTCCCACCCACCTTCCGAGTCACTGTTTTCATCCCTCATTCATTCATTCAACAACATGGGTCATATGTAGTGTCAGAAATTTAGGTGATGGGTTAAACTAAAAGTTCATTTTAGCAGGAGAAGATATGACTGTATACTGGTTTTTATGATTTGAAATATATTAATATAGAAAATGTTTTCATTAAATCAGGTTAATAAAAAAAACAGAGCATGAAACTTCTTTACAAGTTTCAGATAAAAAATGGAGCAGGCCTGCAAAGCAATGGACTGAGGTGAGGGGAGACAAGCAGTCTTCTGGGCACAGTTTTGTATTAGGCTTTGTTGAAGACTTCTGGGTGTGAAAGATCCTTTACACCCTTAAGGACTTCCTTCAACCCTCCCTGGACTACCCTGCCCCCACTTTACTCTAACCCCCTAGGTAGAAGTGAGCATTCCTCTTGCATGACCCCATCCCTCCGCTCTCCTGGACTCCTGTCCTGGGCCTATAACTTCCGTCTGACTTTTGAGAGCAGGACCCAGCACTCTTCAAAGTGTGGTCCGAGCACCATTTGTATCAGCTTCATGAAGGTGACATGGGGGGCCTTGGTCGGACCCTCCCTGTTGAAGTCAGGATCTCTGGGATCGGGCCTAGAGATTTTAACAAACTTCCCCGTTGATTTGATGGCCTACAAAGTTCAAGCTATCTCATAGGATGTTCTTAGTGAATGAACCAAGCCATACTTCGGTTTTCCCTGGGCTGTTAAGCACACTTCCTTCAATTGTTTCTTCTACGTATGTCCAACATTTGCTGATAATCTCCAGGTCTCCATATCTTCCTTATACTCTGGATTATATTCTGGAAACTGCAATGATGTTCTCATAGGGTTCTACCTGGCGGTGAATACAAACGAAAGAAGAGATTAGTTCAAGACGTTACCCACATTCTAGCTTCCTTTTTAATGCATTCTACTTTTATTTTATGCTTGATAAGCATACTTAGTATTTGAATTTTTTAAAGTATATTTTTATTGATTTCAGAGAGGAAGGGAGAGGGAGAAGGAGAGAAAGAGAGTGAGAGAGAGAGAGAAAGAGAGAGAGAGAAATATCAATGATGAGAGAGAATCATTGATCAACTGCCTCCTGCATGCCCCCTACTGGGGGTTGAGCCCACAACTCCGGCATATGCCCTTGATCTGAATCAAACCCAGGACCCTTCAGTCCGCAGGCCGCCACTCTAACCACTGAGCCAAGCTGGCTAGGGCAGCATTTGAATGTTGAGATAGCCTTGATCTCTGTCACTCTCTATGCTACCAGTTGGATCGTCTTTCACCAAGACAGCTGCAGTGGTCTTCGAACCAGTCTTCCTGCTGCCAGTCTAACCTTCCTAAGTCTTGTCTTCACTGCAGAGCATGTGACCTTATTTAAATGCAGATGGACCCTGGTAGACCTCTCTTTTCAGTCCCTCAGCAGCTCCCCATGTCTTTTGGCAAGACGAGCATTATTATAGTTTCCCCTAATGATTTGACTCCTGTCCTTACTCACGTTCAACTCTTGCTTTCCGCTCACTCTCTCCCTCACTCATCCGATTCCCTCCTTTCCAGTCAGCCTCTGGTGTGAGCCTCCAGCACTGTGTGCCCACAGGGGCGGGGAGATTGCTAGTGGTATCTGCTTGGGTCTTCCTGGGACCAAGCAGCTCGGACGCAGCCGAGAAACTGGCTGCTCTGGGCTGCCCGCCTTGGCTGCGGCCTCCCGGAGCCCCTCGCTGGCGGCGGGATGGTGTGCACACCCGGTGACTTCCTGGTCCCCACTCTCAAATCGTGGCTTACAAAGAGCAGGCGTTTTCTTTCTAAAAGGCTATTATAAAGGTGACCGACAGGATGAATTTTATGTTATTAGCTTTCACTGAAAACGATTCAGTGTGTGCTATACACCACGTCTAGAAGGGACCTAGGATTCCAAAGCCAAAGACATGCAGGCTTGTGTCAATTTTCAAAAGATTGAAAATCACATTCTTTCCTTTTCCCCCTGCCTTATTGAGTTATCACTGACAAATAACATTGTGTATCTCTGAGGTGTACAGTGTGGTGATTTGATATACGTATATATTGTGAGATGATTGCCATGTTAAAGTTGGCTAAGACATCACCTCACCTAATGAACATATTTTTTGTGTGTTTTTTTGTGTGTGTGAGAATAAGACATTCTATTATTAACTGTCAAATATACAATACAGTGTTAACTATAGTCATCATGCTGTATATTAGATCCCCAGCTGTACTGAGATTTAACTGATGTAATATTGTGTGTGTTTAAGGTGTGCAGTGTGATGCTTTGCTAAGCATAGATCCTGCAAAATGAATACCACAATAAGGTTAGTCACTTCACTTAGTTTTGTGTGTGTGTGTGTGTGTGTGTGTGTGTGTGTGTGTGGTGAGAATTTTTAAGATCTACCATCTTAGAAACTTTCAAGTATATAATACAATATTGCTGACTGTTGTCACCATGCTAAAAATCACACTCTAGCCCAGGGGTGGGCAAACTTTTGACTTGAGGGCCACAATGGGTTCTTAAACTGGACCCGAGGGCTGGAACAAAAGCAACCTGACCACTCTCATCTTGGGCTGCTGGTGAAGGAGTGGAGGGGAGAGCAAGAGAACCCTCTAATTGTGGTGGAACAATGGATGGGAAACCTTGAGGAAAACTATGGTAGGATAAGGAATTTTAACCGAGTGGAAGGCGCCCCATAATGCAGAGCAGAGGGTTGCCCTGGCATCCTCCTGGGCCCAGTTTTCCGGTACGGTCCTCATCTCGGGTATCTTCACCCACTGACACCCATGTTCCAGTTGCCTGGTTGCCTTCCCCTTACTTCCCCAAGGGTTCCTGGTGCTGTCTGTGTGAGCCATCGCCCTCCCAGGGGCTTTGCAGGGTGAAAAATCCTACCTCTTCCTTCCGCTCCCAGGGGTCAGGAAGATGGAGACCACGCTAGCCACGTGCACTGTGTATGGATCCCATACTACATACACCCTTACATCGGATAGGCCTGTCACATACTACACCCTTACATCTGATAGGCCTGTTCACACGCTACACCCTTACATCGGATAGGCCTGTCACATACTACCCCCTTACATCTGATAGGGCTGTTCACATACTACCCCCTTACATCGGATAGGCCTGTTCACATACTACCCCCTTACATCTGATAGGGCTGTTCACATACTACACCCTTACATCTGATAGGCCTGTTCACATACTACACCCTTACATCTGATAGGCCTGTTCACATGCTACACCCTTACATCTGATAGGCCTGTTCACATGCTACACCCTTACATCTGATAGGCCTGTTCACATACCCCCTTCCATCTGATAGGCCTGTTCACATACACCCTTACATCTGATAGGCCTGTTCACATGCTACACCCTTACATTGGATAGGCCTGTTCACATACTACACCCTTACATCTGATAGGCCTGTTCACATGCTACACCCTTACATCTGATAGGCCTGTTCACATGCTACACCCTTACATCTGATAGGCCTGTTCACACACTACACCCTTCCATCTGATAGGCCTGTTCACATGCTACACCCTTACATCGGATAGGCCTGTTCACATACTACACCCTTACATCTGATAGGCCTGTCCACACACTACACCCTTACATCTGATAGGCCTGTTCACAGCGGGAGTCAGTCCCCACGGCCCTGCTTCCTGCAGGCTGGGCTGAGCAGGCCAGTCAGATACCTTGTTTTCCCATTTGTGAGGAAGGCTGGCTAAGCGATGGGAGGGAAGCTGGGGATATATTACTCTAGGGAATTCCTTTGAGCGGCAATATGAGGACCAGGAAATCAGGGTGTCCCCCTTCCACTCCTAAGCACCCTGATATAAGCAGCCTATCTTCAAATACTAACTCTGTGGTTAAGAGATTACCTTTGGGAGTGATCACAAACCTGTGTGGAGGGTTTTCTGTGTTTTTTTAAATCCTCACCCAAGGATATTTTTTCCCCATTGATTTTCAGATAGAATAGAAGGGAGGGAGGTGAGAGGGGGGGAAAGAGAGAGAGGGGGAGAAACATCGACATGAGAGAGACACATCGATTGATTGCCTCTCGTACACTCTGTGACTGGGGTCAAACCCGAAACTGAGGTACGTGCCCTTGACCAGAAATCGGACCCTGGACCCTTCAGTCCACAGGGTGGGGCCGTAACCACTGAACAGCCCAGCCAGGGCCAAGCCTGTGTTTTCAGAGAGACAGAAAAGCATGGGAAGCAGGCCAAAGAAGGCATGAGGGAAAAGAAAAAGGAATACCGTGGGCCAAGGCAGTCCTCGAGTCTTCTAGAACACGAAGAATTCGGTTTGGGTTGAAAATGAAGAAATTCAAGCGTGGATTTGAAGGAAGCTGATGAAAGTGGTCTTTTCACTTTGAGTCTATTTCTAACACTATTCACATCCACTCTCATGACTTTAATTTTATGAAATTGTTGTCATTACTAAAATAGCTCAAGGGGAAATTACTCTAAGAGATGTTGTCATGGAGGTTTTAGCAAAGAGGAAAGGTTGTGTTTTAAAGATACTGCCAAGTTCAAAGAGATGAGACTCGCCAAATAGCAGGAGAGAGACACAAGCATTAGGAATGGAGAGAGAGGAGCGGCGGGACGGTGTGTGTGGCGGAGACTCCCGCCGGAAGAGGCTGAGCTGTGCGGACGTCTGTGTCCCACGGGCCGGAAGGAGACAGTCAGGAGAGAGAGGCTGCCTTTCAGGTAAGCCAGGGAGGCAACCTGAATCCCCCAGGCACTAAGCGGCCATTGACTCTGGAAGCAGCCAGGGTAGAGCTGTAACGAGGAACCGCTAACGAGCCAGTGCAGGCTCAGTGCGGCGTTAAATGCCGGGAGAGCCGGTGCAGAAGGCACGTCATCGGGGCGGACAATGGGGTCTCTGTGAGAAACAGGGTGCAGAGCAGGGCCGGGGCCAGGGTGAGGGGGTGAGGCACTCGCTTTGGGCACAACATTTTTAAAAAATATATATTTTATTGATATTTTACAGAGAGGAAGGGAGAGGGATAGAGAGCCAGAAACGTCGATGAGAGAGAAACATCGACCAGCTGCCTCCTGCACACCCCCCACTGGGGATGTGCCCGCAACCAAGGTACATGCCCTTGGCCGGAATCGAACCCGGGACCTTTCAGTCCGCAGACCAACGCTCTATCCACTGAGCCAAACCGACCTCGGCTGGGCACAACATTTAAGGGGATGCCAAAAACCTTCATTCAGCAAGATAAGTCGTGTTTTTAACAACATATTTTATTGATTTTTTACAGAGAGGAAGAGAGAGGGATAGAGAATTAGGAACATTGATGAGAGAGAAACATCGACCAGCTGCCTCCTGCACACCCCCCACTGGGGATGTGCCCGCAACCAAGGTACATGCCCTTGACCGGAATCGAACCTAGGACCTTTCAGTCCGCAGGCCGATGCTCTATCCACTGAGCCAAATTGGTTTCGGTACAATAAGTCATATTTTAATGTAACATTATTTAACAATAAAAAATAATTCCCCAAAAATCCACGGAGAACGAAAGATAAAATTTTAAACAGAAACAGGACAGTAGGGCTGATTTTTCCTTGGGCCTCAGGCTTTATTCAGTAAGACAACTGCCCCCAAAACTCTCAGTGTCAGTCCCAAGCGGCCCGGCCCTGCATTTGCCCCGCTCCAAGGATGGTGAGGCTGACCCTCCCCTCCTGTCTGGGGCCGCGGGGCACCCACGTTGAAGGGGGAACTGACAGAGGAGGGGCGGGTGGTGATGGAGGGGCCCTAGTCCCCCCACCGGCGGCTTCCCTGTCTAACACAATCAGCTCAGCGGCCTCTCCTGACTCTGCAGCTGTTTTTCAAGTGAGAGCTCTTCGTAGGCAGGTGTTTCCCCAGAAGCCTCACCTTGTGAAGGGAAGAGCCCCGAGCTGGGCGGGTGTCACTGCGGGTAGTCCATGGGCGGTGCCCCCTCTGATGGCGCCCCTGCTCCATCCTGGCAGCATGCCTGGTCTGTAGGGAAGGAGGTAGGGCTGGTGAAAGGGCTTCTGCCCTCCCCGTGGGAGAGGGTCTGTCCCTCGCTTGTGGAGAAAAGTGGTTAAGTAATCACTCACTTTGCTCGCTCCTCTCTGTACAGCCTCGGGGTTTTCCAAAGGGGCACTTGTTGACATTTTGTACCGGATAATTCTTTGTCGTGGGAGGCTGCCCTGTGAATTGAGGATGTTTAGAAACATTTCTGGTCTCCATCCATCAGGAGCCAGTAGCCACCCTGACTCACCCTTTGGGGGAACCAAAGAGGTCTCTAGAGCAGGGGTGGGCAAACTTTTTGACTCGAGGGCCACCATGGGTTCTTAAACCGGACCCGAGGGCCGGAACAAAAGCAACCTGACCATGCTGGCACTCTCATCTTGGGCTGCTGGTGAAGGAGCGGAGGGGAGAGCAAGAGAACCCTCTGCTCTTGCGGCTCCCGGGCCGGATAGAACAGCCGAACGGGCCGGATCCGGCCCGCGGGCTGTAGTTTGCCCACGGCTGCTCTAGATGTTGCAGATGCCCCTGTTGGGACAGAAGGCTCCCCTGGTGCTGACCCTGCGCTGTCGAGAAACAAGGCCGACCAACTGTGTCTTCGCTTCCTGGCGCTGCGCTCCCTCACTTCTGTAGGAAGTGATAAGTGTCTTCTTACTGAAACGCATGTTGGCTGTTTCAGACCACCTAATGGCTCATTATAAGACCTCAGCGTCCTGACGGGTAGCTTTAAGTAAAAGTAGGTTATAGAAGTGGAACCCTCACCCACCATCTTTCAGTATAAATCTGTGAGATGCTTCCAGTCACAATAGGAAATCGAATTCAAACTGATTTGTACAACAAAAGGGACTTGTTTTCCACCAGTGGAGCTTTAGGCATCAGTTGATCTGTTAGCTCACATTTTTGTAGTCTGTTTTTTTTTTTTTTTAAAAAGGAATGTTTCAAACAAACAACAGTTCCTTCCCCAAAGCTCTCTTCTAACTGACAGATTTCTCGGTAACAGTCACAGGCTCAGCACATCCTGGCATCTTTGAGGAGCCCTTTGCCATGCCCTTCCCACTAGTCAGCTGCCAAATCGTCCGCATTTTATCTCCATAGCATTTCCTCCTTTTTCCCCTGCGGCTCCCACACTCACACTCAGACTGGTGCACTAGCTTACCGACCGTTCGTCCACCCCCAGGGTCCTCTGGCCAGTTAATCTTTCCAACGCCGAGGCTGCTGTTCCGCGTCAAACCACCCTTGCCGGTCCTGTGTCTTATTAAGGAGTCTTAGTTCACACTCCTTCCCGTGAGCATCCGGATCCTGAGGTTCTAGCCCAGGGGTGGGCAAACTTTTTGACTCGAGGGCCACAATGGGCTCTTAAACTGGACCGGAGGGCTGGAACAAAAGCAACCTGACCACTCTGGCACTCTCACATTGGGCTGCTGGTGAAGGAGCGGAGGGGAGAGCAAGAGAACCCTCCGCTCTTTTGGCTCCGCGGGCCGGAGAGAACAGCCGAACGGGCCGGATAGAATAGCCCGCGGGCTGTAGTTTGCCCATGGCTGTTCTAGCCTCAGTCCATCCTTCAAAGCTCTCCCCATGCCCCTCTGGCTACAGGGAGGTTCAGAAGCTGGAAAAGTCAGTGTTTTCCAAGCGTGCTCCCATTTCTCTGACTTGAAATTTCATTTGTCAAAGTCTTTTTAAGGCCCAGCTGGCATGTCCCTGCGTCCTTGTCCTCTGTCTCCGAAACTAGATGGATGGCTTTCTCTTTGCTCCTCTCTTATCTTCTGCTTCCCACCTTACAGATTTGTGTTCTTGCCCCCTCCCCAAACTTCACGTTCAGAGGTGCTGCTGCTGCTTGTGCGGTCCAAGGCTGAGTCACCAATGCACTAAATGACGTGTTTTTGTATAGTTGGTCCACATTTTCTGTGCTTGTCATATGTCATCCACAGCAGACAGTTTTTATAATGTCCCCCACAAGGAGATAGCCACGTGGAAATTCACCTCCTATTAGTTCACTGTGCTGCCACAAAGTGCCACACACCAGCCAGCTCAGCGAGGCCCTGCCTTTTTTGCCAGATGAGCGCCCATGGACAGAAGGAGTTTATCACCTTCTGCCTCAGTTTCTTCACTTGTAAAAAGGGATAATACCTACCTCATAGAATTGGTGAGAATTGTGTGTGTGTGTGTGTGTGTGTGTGTGTGTGTGTGTGAGAGAGAGAGAGAGAGAGAGAGAGAGAGAGAGAGAGAAAGAGAAGTGTGTATAACAGTGCCTGGCATATAGAATGCACTTTGTAGAAATACATTTGTCCCTTTGCCTATTTATAATTTCCATTTTAAATTGTGCACCATTTTCTTGAAAGTCTTTGGGGAAAGAGCATATGGGGACAGAAGTTAATGAGAAAGTCTGAGAGGAAAACAAGTATGAAAAAAGACTAAATTTAGACTGATTTAAATATACTAGACGGTGATTTTGTAGCATTTCATTATTAAGCTTTTCTTATCTTACCCTATTATAAATGCCAGAATTGAAGCATCTGATCGTAAGAAAGATTGAAAGTAACTAAACAACTCAAATTATTTCTTTGGAAGTGAAAATATGTGTCACAGATTGTTATATTTATAAATCAAGGAGGGTAGCTATTTAGTACGCAGAAAAGCAGTCAGAGCCTCTGGAGCAGTGAACATATTTACTTACTTCCCTTAGCAAAAATCAAGATTTATTGCCTTTCAAGATAAATTTTGACTAAATATTGACTTTAGGTTCTCAATCATTGTTTACCCGAAAGACTAATAAATCTTGACACTTCTCAACTTGAGTTGGAGTCTACTTGGTATTTATTAATTTATTTAATAAGATTTATAATCTTAACATTCCGTGAGCTTGAACAAAAAAACATTATAGAGTTTAGCAAGAGTAGAAAGTCTTTAGTTTATATTTTCTTTCCTCCTTTTTTTTTTTTTCTTTTTTGCTGCAAGAAAGCTTTATTCTTTTCAGTTGGTCCATGGCTTGGGAGAGGGCTCCAGGGTGGTCAACATTGCTTAGGGGGCAGGAGCTCTGACACCAAGGGGGTGCAGAGGGGCCCCTCAAAGCCTACTAGGCTCTGGAGGCTCCTAGTCCGGCTGAGGGGAGCCTTCCCAAGATATATTCACCCAGCCCAGCCTGCACAGGTTAGTCGGATGCTCACCCATCTTCCTGACGAGTTTCACCTCACCTAGGAAGTGACTCTCCAGGAAGTCACAGAGATAGAGGTCCGTGTGGGCAGAACCCTGGTGCACACATCCCAGAACACTAGCCTCAGTTTCTCTCCAGGGCCACGGTGGCTTCATGGCATTCATGGCTCTACCCCACTCATCTTGGGATGACTTCCGGGAAAAGGATGTGGCCATCGTTTTGCACAAGGCTGGGTGCTCTTGTGCTTCTCCTTGCCCAACTCGGAAGTGGCCATGCCCTCCAGAGCCACATGGTGGAAACACAAGCCCAGAGAGAGGTAGGCAGAGGAGGCCAGGGGTGCAGGTTGACCAGGTGGTTGGTGGTGGCCTCCACCTGGTGGAATAATTCTGCTAAACCTGGGAGCTCATGGTTGTTGGACAATCAGAGCTCGCCACAAAAGCCCGTGCCAGATGGTCCTGGAGACAGGACGGCTGACAGGATGGTGTTGGAGGTGGGGACTGGAAAGGAGCTTGGAGGGTGGGAGAAGGGGGACTCCTTAGATCTGTTCTTTCCAAACACTGTTGAAGCAAGAGACAGGTTTAGGGGACCCCTGACATGCTGCCTTATCATTTCAATCAGCAGCAATTACATAGCAAGTGATTTTCATTCCACTTCTTACTGAAACATAGTACATTTAAATAGTCACTGCTAAAAACCACACACACCTTGACACTTATAGAATACTTCCAAATTTTAAACCAATTGTTATTCAGATTGGATTTTTCAAAGTATCTTTTTTTTGGTTGCCTTAGTCCTACAAGTATAACCAAGTAACACAGGATTATACTTGTTAGATGGCGTCTGTCCTGGTCAGTTGATGTCTGCTGGTCTCAGCCTCAATCTGTTTCTCTAGATATAACGTGGACTGAACACCCGTTGTATCCAGGGGCAGCGCTAAAAGGTTACAGGCATCGCATGCGCCATATTGCTGTGCAGAACGTCAGGTGCTCCTGGCAGCCGCCACAGCCCATTCTACAAGTGCCAACAAGTTATCCCACGTGTGTCAGCCACAGTGGGAAGTGTCCTTCAGGTGCTTTCTGCTTCTTACATGTCAGCCCTTTGTCTGCGCAGCCCAACTTTTTGAGTCAAAGTTTTGGCCAATGATAAGTAACAATTTTTTTTACACCCTCTCACTGTTATAAAGGCCATCTATAGACAAACATAAAATGAAGCCCATCAGAAAAGAATTATTTTTCTGATTGACAGAAATAAACTTTAGTATAGCTTTGGGAAGAACCAGTCGGTGCATTTCAAAATTGTGCTTTGCTTTATTGTGCTTCACAGATGTTGTGTTTTTTAATAATTGAAGACAAGACCTTATACCAGTAAAGCGATTACTACTCTCTTCATTGCAATACTGTATTTATTGGGGGTGGTCTGGAAGCAAACCCACAATATTTCTGAGGTCTTCTTATATGTGTGTTTCCTTCCAGCCGTGAATTTTCATGCTCTGGGAAGAGAATTCACTAACAAAAGACTTAAACCCTTATGGAGAAATAGTTTTGAGATACTGCAGTTTAAAGTGAGCCCATAAAGTAAAAAAGAAAAAAAAAGAAGAAAAAAAGGGACTACCAGCTGTGTGCCATACTATAGATTTGGCAAAAGTGGGTATAAGTTGTATGTGACATGTATTATTATTTATTAACTAGAGGCCCAGTGCACGAAATTCATGCACTAGGGGGTGGTGGGGGGAGTCCCTCAGCCGAGCCTGTGCCCCCTCGCAGTCCAGGAGCCCTTGGGGGATGTCTGACTGCTACGGAGGTGAGAGAGGCCCCACCACTGCCACTGCGATCACTTGCCAGCCGTGAGCCCGGCTTCTGGCTGAGCTGCCTTCTCCCTGTGGGAGCACATTGACCACCAGGGGGCAGCTCCTGCATTGAGCGTTTGCCTCCTGGTGGTCAGCGTGCGTCATAGCCACCGGTTGTTCCACCATCCAGTCAATTTGCATATTAGCCTTTTATTATATAGGATTGTTGTATTATTTATGTGTATTATTTCCATATAAACAACTGTAAATGTACTTTTGCCCATGCCTATGTTCACAGTAGCGGTCCAAACAGTACACATGGGTTTTTCTTGATTCCCCCTTTGTTCCTTTAGTTTCACTTGAGATGCTTGTGAGCGCTATTTGCTTTGGAACAGACAAAATGCATACTCAGAGGCATTTGTTTTCGTGTGCCTGATTCTCCATCCGAATATTTCATGTTGTAATTGAGTTAATGACTAAGTAGGTACCTCCCACTTTGTGGGTCACTCACCACCTTGTCCCACGGACCGAGTACCTTGGCCATTTGATCTGAGGGAAGTTTTAGATCACTTACAGTGGTCCCCCCTTATCCACAGGTCTGCTTTCTGGGGTTTCAGTTACTCATGGTCAACCTTGGAAAGGAAATTTAAATGGAAAATTTCAGAAATAAACAACTCACACATTTAAATTGCATGCTGTTCTTAGTAGCATAATGAAACTTCACACCATCCTGCTCCGTCCCACCGGGGACTCGAGTGATCCCTCTGTCCAGTGGACCCCTCCCCGCCGAGGTTATGAGATCAGCTGGCGCCGTATTGCAGTGCTTGTGTTCAATAACCCTCATCTTATTGTTGTAATTGTTCTCTTTCCTTATTAGGGACTGCTGTTAGTCTCTTACTGTGCCCGATTTATAAATTAACTTTATCATAGGTATGTCCGTCTAGGAAACATAACATTTTATATGAGGGCTGGTGCTCTCCGCAGTCTCAGGCATCCCTGGGGCTCCTGGATCCATCCCTCACAGATGACGGGGGACTGAACAGGTGTTCCTCCATGTCCCTCCCGGCTCTTTCCATTACCGTTATGTAGAATCCCGTAGCCTCAATCCCAGGTTACCGAACCCCGAGGACACGTCCCAGCCCTGCCCCTCCCGCAGGGGAGGATGCGGCCGGCCCCAGCTCTGCCTGGTCTCCACTTCCTTTCATGGGCACCAGAACCACAGGGCAAAAAAAAAAAAGTGCCTCTGCTCTCTCTCCAACAGTCCAGAGCTGTGCCCAGCTTTGTGCTGATGCCAGGCTCCCCAAACATAATTCTCAACTGTATACCTAACGTGACACCTCATTTTTAAAAGTACACGTTTAACTCTTAACTACTTACAGAGCCCGTGGTCACAGACTGTAAGCTAGGAAGCCTATGTCCTTTATGCTTCTGCCCCTTCCACTCCCCTACCCCAACCCCCACCCCTGCTAATTCTTGTAAAATAGCAAGTCACTGAACCCCCATTTCTGTTTTCCTTCTTTTTGGCAATTCTGGTCTCTCCAGCATGATCAAGCCGCATTTGCACAGTGCTTACACAGCTCGCTGTCCCCTGCGGGGACGCTGGACAGATGGAGGAGGGAGGGCAGGGCAGTGCCCCCCCTCCCGGGCCACCTCCCCCTGCCCCGGGTGCCCGCAGTGAGAGGGGTAAGCAGCTTGCCCGTTCCGTTTTTTTCTATTTTAACGGAGCAAGTGAAAATTTGTCCTGGCACTCTCTTTATCTTTATTCCTCCCTTTTATGGAGGTACCTCCTTCCATTTCCCCCCCTCTGTCCCCGTTCTCTTCTTAAAGCTTCCTCCGTCCAGATACCAAACCCGGGGCCCGCCTTCCCACGTTGGGTAAAGGGGCAGGGAGCATGGCTGTGCGTTCTTTCCTCAGAGAGAGGGTCACCTGCCCGGCCAGAGCCCCGCTGCGTTTCTCTTAGGCCGAGAACGTTCCGGCTGCTGGCCAGGCTGCAGGCTGAGCTGGTGGCCGGGCGAAGAGGAAAGAGCTGGCCGGCTCCTCCTCGGAGCTCCCGGTAACGCCACGTCGCAGCCGGTTGAGCGAGCGGGGTACACTTGTGAGAAGAAAGATTGTGCCTCTGCGGAGCGTTGGGCCCAAATTTCTGCTGCGGCCCCCAGCAACGGATTCTTTGGGGCGTCTTAAAAGGCCATTCGGGAAACGGACTTGCATGCAGCAAATGGGACCTGGGTTAAATGGTTACATTTGTTTCCCCGAAGTGCATCGGGGGGAAGCTAACCTCTTCAGAGCATGTGTTCATTAAAGATTTGAAGTGGGGTGGGAAGCAATAAGAAGAAGAAGAAAAAAAAGGCCAGTGGGTTCTCTTGTGAGATAGTGTTTTGTTCCTGTGGATTGAATACACTCTCTGAGAAGTTTCAGAAAGGGGCTGGGAAGAATGCACTTGCTTTGATCCGACATGTGGAGTGTTCCCCGCTACAAATGCCCGTTAATTTAGAAACGTCGTTGAAAAGTCTGTTTGAAAGTACATACAAATATAATATGTAAATAAGCTCTAATTAGTTATTTCAATTAATTACTTTTTGTCTCTGCTTCCCGGCTCTGTTTTTCTCCCCCTAACGTTGCTTGTCAGAGTCCAGCTTTGGCACCCTCCAAAAAAAGGCGCTTTCCCAACAGAAATTACTGAGAAAACACGTTTTCCCCTCTGCTGAAACCCCAGATTCTGTATCTTTGTAAGGAATTGTCTCAGACGTTTTTTAGTCGGTGACTCGCTAGTATATTGAAGAAGGAAACCTTGCAGTTGGTTGAAAGAATGGGTGTTTCCTTCTTCAAATAAACGGTGTGTGTTGGTTTTAGAAAATGAATCTGCAGCAGGCTAGCAACTGGCTTCTAAGCTTTCCCGACCACCCCATGCTCTCTCACTGGACTTGAAGACGGAAAGTTCCGATTCTTTCTAAGTCAGCTCAGATTCCTCCAGTGGGAACCGTGGCAGCTCCGGGACAACACGAGTGCAGTGGGCTCCGGGTGTTCCTGTGCAGCGGAGTTTTGGAAATAGACTGAGAACCTGAAATACGGATTTTGGAAGCCTGGAGAGTAAACTAACTGCGTGACACCTTATGGGCTTTTCACTGGTAAAGTGCACTTTCCTTGAGTCAAATATGAACTCTAGAGCTCGGGGGGCTTCGGCAGTCACCTGGGGACCAGGAGGCAACGCTGCTTTTACCCCCTCAGCTCCTGGGGGTGGTTGGGTAGAAATGCACGTTCCCGGGCCCTACTCCAGTCTACAGAATCAAAATCTCTGGATCTACGCTTTTCACAAACGTTTCTAGAAAATGCTGATGCTCAGAAAATCTGGCAAACTGCCGATTTAGGCTAGCCATCGATTCTGCAGGGAGGAGCGCGGGCCCAGAGAGCTGACGGGTCAGACGCCAGATGGATCAGATGAGGCAAGAACGAGCTTCCCGACTCTAGACGTGCGCTGTCTGCGCCATGTATCCAAACAGGCAGGACTGCGTAGGCTGAAATCTATTCAATTACGAGGGGTGATTTCACCGCCGAGATTAGGAGAGGATGGTTCTAAACAGGATAGAAAGGTAAAGTCACTAAGGACAGAGGCCGGAGGTTTTGTGCTGGGGCCTCTGACTAAACTAAAACCTGAAGGAACTGAGCCGTGTTGTCTGTTCTCTTTCTTGTCTGTGAGCCCGGAGACCTATGCAGACAGGCGAGGCTGTTCAGCCCATTGGTTAGCTCATGCAGCTGAGCCCCAGCACACGGACACGTGTGCCTGGCTGAGACACACGTCTTTAGGCTCTGTGCTTTCTTAGAGGGCACATGTGTATATTTTAATATTGCCTCCATACGTCCAATCTAGGAAATGACAGTAAAGTCATTAAAAAGCACAGACTGAAAAACCCAGTACTACCTACTGAAGCATATAAGACTATCCGGCAAATGCTTACTGATGTTTATTATATTCAAATAATCAGAAAAGACAAAAGAACCTAAATTTGTTTTTACAGTATTCTGTGGTGAGAGTTTCAACTGTGACGGTGATCCTGAATTTCTACAGGATCAGGATCACTTTCTCAGCCATCGGGGAGGCTGAGGTCCAGTCAGCCTCACTTCAGCGTTAAGTGTGTTGACTGCCTATTTTTGGAAACTGCAGTATCCCAGAGTCTAGAATATGTCACAGTCCACTCACCTCTGTCCCACAGTCCACTGAGGAGGAGCACGTGCGTAATGTGGAATTCCTAGGATAGGCAACGCATTTTCACAGGGAAAGGAACAAAAGTAGCCTGCTCCCCGAGGCAGACCCAGGACGGCAGGGTCAATTCTAGAGCAGCCATGGGAAATTAAGATCTCATGTAAGCATGGGGCTGTACGTGTGCTAACTATTCCATTTCTCGTCCCTTCCACATAAACATGTATTGATGGGCTGCTTGTGCAAAGCCTCGTGTTAAGTGCTGAGGATAAAAAATAGGTCGGAGATGTTTGGCAGTGTGGCTCTGGCCGTCCCGGCACACAGGGAGGCCACCGAGCTGACGGCAGACAGCATTCCAGCGTTCAGAGCTGGCGATTGTGACGGCACCTCCCGCGCCTGGACAGAAGCACCCTGTGTGTTGGGTTCTTATCTTTCACACATACCTCATTCCTCAGGAGCTCGGATTTCATTGCATTGCTGTTCGAGGAAGGAAGAGTAGTGAGCTCTTGGAAGCCTAACACCAACACATTTACTTCTGTTTTCCATGCCTCTATTTAAAAACTGGATCTCTCTCTCTCTCTCTGGCCCACGCACTGCGGAACGGCTTAAATACTGATGCCATTTTATCTGTGATGACAGCGAGAGTTCTGTGAGCTTTGTGATCCTTTTATTCAGGCTATTCATGTGAATCAGTATATTCTTTAGTTGGGGATTTGTTAAATAAATGTGTTTTAGATCCTTCTAATGGAAATGGGTGCAACGCTGATCATTAGTAGTAGTAGTAGTACTTTATTTTGTACCCATATATGAAATGGGCTTAATGTGAGATTTCTTTGAAAAATGTAGTTCTTAGCACCCAGCCATGAAATGGGCCATATGGAAGGACTTCTAAAATGAAAGCTGTAAATCAAAAAATGCCAGAAAACTGCTGCTGTCGATGTAATCATGACTATCTGTTCTGGGTTTTGTCCATTGGATTGACTGTGACAGAGAGTCTACACTCGCCAGCAGAAGGTAGTTACATCTGAAAACCAGTGGCTCCTCTGGGAAGAGCCATGGTTATTCCCAGGCCCCTGATGGTACCAGAACAGTGCTCACTGAACATGGACCTCCCTGGACATGAAAAGGGCCTTAGCCATCACCCGCAGGCAACCAGTGGCCTTGAGTAATCGGCAGGATTTGACAAAGTAGAGATTGGAGAAGAAGACCTTGTGAAAGGAGAAATAATGTGCACCAAGATACGGAGGGTGGAGAGGGCACACTATTTATTTGGGGAACAGTGGGGAGCGTTCTCTGACTGGAATAAAGAGGTTATATTCCCACTGGAGAGTAAGCAATAGGAGTAGGTAGTAGGAAAGACGAGTTGGAGGCCAATTAATGGACAAATTCCTTTCATTTATTTTGGAAGCAAAGGAAGGTTCTACCTATCAGTTTTTAGGATCATTTTAGAGTCAGACAAGCATATAGCCAAATCCAACTCCACCTCTTATTAGCTGAGTAACCTCAAGACAAAATACATAACCTGGCTAAAACCTTAGTTTATTCCTCTGTGCAATAGAGCTGATATCTCTCTCACAGAAAGGTGTGACTTATATGAGATCCTGTATGAGGAGCCCCAGCAAAGAGCCTCGTGAAAACAGGGTCTCAGAGGGAAGCAAAGAGGACACGTGGGGGTACAGGGAGGCTTACTGCTGAAGAGCTGGAATCGGAACAGACGAGAATGGACCAGTTTCGGTGGTCCCCCAGGAGCAGGGGGAGGGAGCTCTTGGGCTGGAAAGAAGGCCGCATGCACATACATGGATTCTCTGCAACTGCTGTCTTGTCGTGGGATTTTGTTTAACTTGAGGTGAGGGTTGTGCAGCCTTGTCCTGTGCTATTAAAGGTACAATAATCAGACCTTTGCTTTTGTTTTGAACAGGATGCCAGCGATCCATTGGCCTTTCCAACGGGAAAGCCAAGGTGTGCAATTACAGCGGCTGGTACTACTGCAGCAGCTGCCACGTGGACGACAGTTTCCTCATCCCCGCCCGCGTGGTCCACAACTGGGATACGTCAAAATACAAGGTAGGTGCAAAAACTCGGTGCACTTCATGACGGCAACTTGTTCATGCTGTCACGTGGATTATTAAGATAAAGACATGAGAATTTGAAGGGAACTTGATGAGGTAGTTTTATAAAAGCTACAAGATCTTCTCCCACTTTCTACTCTGCTGTGTCATCTCTCTTCCTTCTGTGGTCATAACTACTGGAACTCACATGCCGATTCCCAGTTCTAGCTCCAGGTTTGCTACTGAAAGTGAGGTCTGTGGAATTAATTACCCAATGGACATCCCAGCTTTAGTTGTAAACCTACCCTGTTTCCCCGAAAATAAGACAGTGTCTTATATTAATTTTTGCTCCCAAAGATGCGCTAGGTCTTATTTTCAGGGGATGTATTATGTTTCCACGAAGTAGGTCTTATTTTAGGAGGATGTCTTATTTTCAGGGAAACGCGGTAGTTGTCTTCGAGCCATCTGGTTGGTTAGCTACCTTGTACAGCTTCTCCACCCTTCCATAGACCACCCTTCTAGCAGGTACTAGGAGTTGGCAAGGCGAGGAATCCAGCCCCACACGGAGGGTTCTATTATGGTGCTGTGCCTGCCGCATAGCAGAGAAGTCTGTTACCTGGTCTGACTAGCCTGTCCTGTGGGCACTTCAGTACGCCCCAAGTGGGCTTTATCACCCTCCCAAATGTCCCCCCCATTACACATGGCTCCACCGGTCATGACTTCCAGTGCTGGGAGACCTACTGGACTCCCCTCTGCCCCCCTGCCCTGCCTAATCAGTTAGCAGAAATCACGTGCAGAGTCATAGCTCTTGAGATCATGCTCTCCACTGCAGCCATCACTCGACCACACTAACTTGAACTCTGTGTCACTCATGTGATGGAATTCAGTAGCTTCCTAGCTGTGCTTTCTGCTTTCAAGTCTTGCCCCAGCAATATTTCAAAAAAAGTCCTAATCTCACCTTGGGTACATTTTATACTCTCCTCAGCCTCAGTTTCTTCACATTCAGAGTGAAGATAATAATAATAGTACCTATTTCATAAGGTTGTTCTTTACTGAAGTAAATGATTCACAGGAAGCACCTCATGCCATGCCTGGTGCATATACTAAGTGCCCAGTTAATGGCAGCTTTTATGTGATTGTACATAAGGTAAATACAAATCCCTTAGCTTAACACAGAGACCTTTGTGACCTACAGTCCCTGCCTTTCTAGCTTTTCGCCCACCTCCTCCCTGCCTCCACGAGTCTCCTCAGTGAGATCACACGCCTCCCTATCCCCAGTCCTGCCATTTCACACCTCGTGCCCTCACTCAGCACAGCAAATCCTAAACCCAGCTTAAACCTCATTTCCTCTCCTGATTCTCTCCTTCCCCTCTCCCAGTTATCATTCTCCCCTCTGCCTCTTGTACTTGACACTCTGCATACAGGCTATAAATATATTTGCCGTGCGTGTATTAGATAAAACCTTTCTGGGAAGGAAAGAACACTACGTTGAATTCGGTTTAGACAGTTTAATCTGCTTGGAGCAGGGATTTGACAGCCAAGAGAGGTGTGTAGAGAGCAAGTGAGTGAGGCAGTCCTAGCCCCGCGATCATTGAGGGCTGAGGCTGGGGCACATGCTAGCGGAATATGGTGCCACTGATGAGGAAAATGAGCCATTCGGGCATGGTGTATGAAGATGTGAAAGGAGGAGGAAACCCGGGTCTGCTTGCAGAGAGCTGTGAAGGCCACCCAAACCATCCATGTAGCCATCGCTGACTCTTGCAATCTCTCTACGCAGCAGGCATCGCCATGGTGCTCATTCAATGGCCGGGCTTGATTTGGAGAGGCTAGGTGGCAGATTGAGTTGCTGGGCTCCCTCCCTCCCTCCATGTTGCACGTGAGGAGGATCTCCTGTGTCAGGCCAGTCCTTCTCAGGGTGTCAGTGAACAACAGGAGAGTTCAAAGCTAGCATAGAGCTGGCCGATTTTATCTGGATCATCTCTCACAGGCATGAAGCAACTCTATTCCATTTAGTGCAGTGTCTGTCTATCTTTGCCCAGATGCAGGTTTAACTTAATATTCCTAATTGGGAGGATCAATTCAGACCTATCAGTTTCCCAAACCAGACATCTTTCTGTGAGATCTGCCCGCTCCCTCTAACAGCGAGTACGTGACTGGCCGTTGAAGCCAGCGGCAGGGTTTGGCAGGGCAGGATGAAGTCTGTCATCTTAAGCGTTTCCCTGTCTGTCCTCTGGAGAAATCATCATCCTAATTATTTTTAAAGCAGGATTTCATCTGTTTTCTGGTGTACATCCTGCAAATTGAGTTGAGCTCCAGGATTACCCTGCAGCTAAGCCCTAGCTCAGATTTTCTAATGAAATTCTCTTTGACTAGAACCTCCCTCCACCACCACCACCCCCATTCAGAAACACCAGCATGAGAAAGAGGCCGTAAGGAACTCAGATTTAGCCTCGACTCTTTCTAACAGTTCCCCCGTGTTGTCCTTTTTCAAGATATTTTTGTATCCTAGCCAGAATAGTCACATTCCATTTCGCTAGGGGTTTTCCATGTTACGTAAGCCATTTCCTATCTCTGACACTTGGAGAGGCAGTCAGAGAGGCTCTGTTGCCCTCGCAGAGTGGGAGAGTCATCGCTGATGGGGAAAACCACTTGTTCGGAGTCATTTGGAGATTTTGAGAACAAACTGTAATTAAACTTAAGATCTCCTGATTCCTTCTCCCTTAGCCCCCAGTGCCTGTTTTAACAGGACCAAGAAGTGTTATGATTGGGATTGATTTCAGTAAGGAAGGCTTTCACTGTGGTGTTTCACCACTTATACCAAAGCAATGAGTGGTTATTTATGGGAAAATTGTTTTTCCCCTTTTCAATTTTTATTCTCCTAATTTTCAGTAATGTGACTATATTACTTTTATTATTTTGTAAATTGTGACTTAGACCTATATACTTTAACAAAACATGAATTAAAATGTATTCTTTTTAATGCCTCAGAATTAGAATTTTGATTGTTCTGTTCTGCAACAGAAAATTTCCACGTGCTTTAATGTGGGGTGGGAGGCTGTTTTTCCGTAAGAAATGGCTGTGTGCTGCTATGTCTTTATTCTTTTTTGAATATACTTTCACCAATTTTAAGATTCAGAAAGTACAGAGGATATATATATGTAATCTCCCTCCCTATTATTCCCTCAGGCAAGCAAATTACTCCTTTCTCATGTCTCCTTCCAGAGGTCATGCCTCAGACGTGTGTTCACACAGAAATGGCAGTAGGCAGTACAGTACACAGGCTGCTCTGGAGAGCTTTTCTTTTAGATCATGAAACTCTTCTTTGGGCTTTTTTTTTTTAATAGCCATTCCATATTCCATCATGAGTTTTACACACGTCACTTTATCCAACTTGACAGTTTTTTTGTGTTTTTTTTTTTTAATGAACATTAGGTTTTTCCAATCTTTTGCTGTTAGACAGTGATTCGGTGAATAGCTTTCTGCATCCTTTTGGATACACATTCTTTCATTCATGAGTGAGACTCCCTGTAGGTAACTTCCTAGGTGTGGGTGTGTACAGTTGTGAGTTTGATGGCTGTTGCCCTCAGTCAGGGTTCTGTGCTATACTTTTACCTTCTGTCTTCCCTTCGTATCAGATGTCTGCTGTCACTGTGCTGCCTCTAGCTGTCTCTCCCACTTTATTTCCTCTAAATAAGTTGATTCACCTAGACCAGGGGTGGGCAAACTTTTTGACTCGAGGGCCACCATGGGTTCTTACACTGGACCGGAGGGCCGGAACAAAAGCAACCTGACCATGCTGGCACTCTCTTCTTGGGCTGCTGGTGAAGGAGCGGAGGGGAGAGCAAGAGAACCCTCTGGCCCGCGGGCCGTAGTTTGCCCACGGCTGACCTAGATGCAGGGCTGTGGAAAAAGAACCCCTCACAGAGTGCAGCACAGTCCCAGGTTTGAGTCCTTACAGCTTGAACCAGGGGTGGGGAACGGCTGGCCCGCGGGCTGAATAAAGCTTATGAAATCCCTTGGTCTGGCCCTGCCAAGGCACCCGCCTACTGAATTCCTGTTTAAAATTCAGTAAATCGAGGAGCTTTTTTCATAGCAATGTAAGTTTATATTAAGTGAATTATATTAGCGAATGATGTTATAAATATCCAAATGATCCTTGGCAGGAAAAGGTTTCCCACCCCTGGCCTAAACCATTTTGTGCTAAGGTAAAAGAGCTTTGAAAAAAATGTCATTTCTATTAGCAATAAGCACTAAATATTATTTAGTAAAATATTAATAGGTCAATGAACTGTTGACCCTGAAAAATTGTTTCTAATGTGAATGGAATGGGGTCATGGAAAGAATGCCAAGAAAAACCGTTCATTTTAAAAAAAAGAAAGAGTACTGGGTTCATCCATCTGCACTTGGGAGCCGAGTTTTCACTCTGACTCTCCACAAACTTGGTTGGCAAGAAATAGGACAGTAGCTTTTAGGTGAAATATACTCGGCGTTCACATATAACTCATGCAATATTTATATTAACAAGAAAGAAACTCCGTCACATAAACTTTATCACCTAAGAATGCCATTGGCTTCCTTCCCTAAGTAACTCTATATTTTTAAACATTTTCTTTTTTTAAAAAAAGCTTTTAAATTACAGTTGAGTTGGAAAGTGGAATCCTCATACCAGCATGCAGCCCCATTTAGAACTCAGGGGGGAAAGTGCTCTATTTTGCAAAAAAAAAAAGGCATTTCCTGCTGACTTTGGAGCCCGCTCAGAAATGTCCTCACCGGAGCGCATGATTGATTCTCAGAGGCGGTCACAACGCGCTCTGTGTCCCACACCCGCTAATAAGCCGCCACGCAGCGCCTCGGCCGGGCTCTGTTTTTGTTTTTAGTCATTTCAGTTTATGAATGCTGACGTCAGCGGCTGCGGTGCCATTTGTCTTACTGCTTTTACCGTCTCGGTAAAAGACTTTTTTTTTCCCCCCCTTCTCCTTTCGGGCTTAAGTGGCACCTGAAGAGAGAAGCCTTTTAAGGCCCGGGAGACTGGCCAGTGCCCTTGTCCCTCTGTTCACCTCTAAAAGGTAGCATTGTTAGCCCGAGTCCGCGGGCCCTGCCTCCGTGTAAACACTGCTCCGCGGGGCCAGGAAGACTAATTGAATTGTACAATACATCATTTTCCAGCAACAGCTTCAAGTGGGCTGTGCTTCATTTTCCAGAACACCGTTCGTTTTTTTCCCCTCGTTGGAGATATTTAAATATTGCAAATATTGAACTGGGATAAATAAATAAAGTCTATGTGAACCCGATTCTGTCTTTCCCCTCTGAGCTGAGCTTACCCCTGCGTCTGGCATGTACCTGCGCCTCTCCTCGGAGCCAGGCCTCGTGCGGTCCTGCCGGCTGCTCTTTCCCGTCTGGTAAAACAGGCTCAGGTCTTGGCAGATGCTAGGTGCGTCTTCGGAGCTGGAGTTACAGAGACTGTAAGCGTCATTAGTTCTAACTCTGCAGGACCCCGGAGGATTACACAGCACAGCAGGTACCTCAAAAATAATTGGTTTTTAAGGGAAAAAAGTATACTTTTAATAGAAAAAAAATGACTCCTATTTTGCATCTCTGTAAGGAGCATAAACTTTTACATGAGCTTTACAATAAAAGAAAGTGATAATATTGAATTTCATAAACATCTGCTTTTAATCAACACGCAGTAGCCATACATTTAGTTATCACATGTGCTCATTGATGCGTTTTCCTGGCTGTTGCTCTCTCCTCTGCCCCATCCTTGCCCACCACGTGAATGTGTGTGTTTGTAGACCACGAACCAGTGTCACCTGTCTTGCCTGGCTCCTAACTCCCCACCCCCACAGCACAGGTGATTTCTCCCTCCCTTGTTACCCGTGGGTCTCACCCATAGTTCTTTCGTGGTAGATGACAGGCTATGTGCTACATGTGTATTTTGTTTTAAATATTTGTCTATTGTACTAAACAGTGAGTCCCTTGAAGGTAGGGACTGTATCCTATTTAACTTCATTAGTAAGCTTCTAACCCAGAGTGTGAAACATAGTGGATTTCCATTTTCTTTTTCCTAAGCAAAGTTGTTTGTTTTGTTTTTAGGGCGAATTCCTGCCTTACTCCCAGTACTAGAGAGGTTTTGGAGGAAACTTGGTGAAGAAGTTTTACCTTTTATAAACAGAGCTAAGCCAATTCTGTGTGTCAGTAGTGAGTCCATGTCTCAGTGAATTAGAATGTACAGGCCCCCAGATTACCCATGTGTCGTGCATTATTTAAGCAACGCCCCCCTCTCTCTTGGATGCATTATGTTTCTACTACTTATTTCTACTGATGACAGTGATATTTAAAGTCAACTTTCGTTGTTTACTACCAGAGGTAGATACAGAATTGGATGAATATGCTAGAGGCAACCCAAGTTCCAAGTTGTTCTAATGAGAAAAACTCCTTTCTGCTCAGTAAAGTGTGTATTTTTGCCCTAACTGGTTTGGCTCATTGGCCCACGGACTGAAGGGTCCCAGTTTGATTCTGGTCAAGGGCATGTACCTTGGTTGTGGGCTCAGTCCCCAGTAGGGGTGTGCAGGAGGCAGCTGATCAATGTTTCTCTCTCATCTAATTTTCTATCCCTCTCCCTTCCTCTCTATAAAAAAAAAAAATAAAATATATATGTATATATAGTTAAAAAAATAAAAGTGTATTTGAGTCTGTTTTCTATGCATTGAAATTATTCTGCACATATTTTTTAGAACATTGTTATTACCCTTTTAAATATATCTTATTGATATTTTACAGAGAGAAAGGGAGAGAGATAGAGAGCTAGAAACGTCGATGAGAGAGAAACATCGACCAGCTGCCTCTTGCACACCCCCTACTGGGGATGTGCCTGCAACCAATGTACATGCCCTTGACCGGAATCGAACCTGGGACCTTTCAGCTCTACCACTGAGCCAAACGGTTTTGGCTATTATTACCTATTTTTTAAAAGTGGTATAGGACATACACACATATGCATATACATATATGTATTTTTAAAATCAGGGAGTCTTAACCCCCGCATCCCCCTTTTTTTTTTTTACCTTTTTCTGGAAATAATTATAGAGTCACAGATAGTTGTATAGATAGTACACAGTGGCCCTGTATCCCTTTCACCTAGTTTTCCCCATTGGTTACATCTTAAATAATTAAAGTATATATATATTTTAAAAACACACAGAAAACTGACCTTGGTATACTGGGTCTGTGTAGTTCTGTGTCATGGTATCACGTGTGTAGATGCTGCTATTCAGGATATAGAATTAATGCATTCCTTTCATTGATGCCAGGTGAGTTTCTGGAGGAGAGAAGGCAGACTAACTTCACATGTAGCGTGGGCTCTTCGCGTGGCTGGGACAGTTCAGCTGTGGTTCGTGGTTTGAGGGGCGTGGAAAGCAGCACTGATGGAGGCCGTTGGTTTTGTAGGTGTCTAAGCAGGCCAAGGAGTTTCTGGAGTACGTGTACGAGGAGCCCCTGATCGACATCCAGCAGGAGAACCCGCTGCTGTACCTGCACGCCGAGCCGCTGGCCGCCGTGGTGCGGCTGCGGCGGCGGCTGCGGTCCCTGCGCGCCTACCTGTTCAGCTGCCGGGCCGCGGTGGCCGAGGACCTGCGCCGCAGGTAAGAGCCGTCCTCTGTTCCGCTCCTGCCGGGAGGGGGCAGATCTCTAAGGCCTTTCGGCACAGACGGCGGAACCCTGAGGCTCTGCCTCTGGCTCATCTTGGCCATTTTCTTCCGAGGCCCTCTATCAGATCGAGCCAAGCAAAATGGCAATAATATCATCTCAGCATAACGGCAGGCGATCGACCCAGGGCCCGAGTTCCCGGGACGGTGAAGACTTCTCTTACCGGTCCGTTAACTTGAGATAAAGATGGTGGCAGTGTCTCTTTGGGGATCCCTTCTGTGGTGTTTCCCGCTTTTCCCACTTCCAGTTCCCATTTACCATCGGTACAGATAAGTGTGTTTGAAATATTTCACAACTTAAAAACATTTCCAGTGGGAAATAAGTAGGTAGGTGGTTATGCAAATCTTATTTCCCACGGAGAGACACTTGCTCAGGGTCAGGCGGGAGGGTGGGACGGACCCGCCAGGCCCAGTCTCGGCCTCCCATGCTCTTGGTGTCTGCGAGTCCAGCGCACACACAGGCCCAAACGGAGCTCAGCTCTCAGCATCAAGTCAGAGTGAAACGTGCCCGCTCTCATCAAATTCCTTCTTTTACAGCGAGATTTTATTGGCGTTTAAATGCTCACTCTTGGCTCATACAGACTAGCTTATACTTGACATAATTGTTGATGGTGTTCATAAGTCCCTAAAAATACCTTTTAATTTTTTTTTTAACAGAAATGACCAAAGCATACATTAGTCATGGGTTTTGGAGGTACGCCTGTGTGCACAAGTACCTTTGGAAATATTAAAAGTGATATAGTTTGCCATTTGAGATCCAATTAGATCCAGTATCCCTGACATAACCCCAGGCATCCAAAGAAGACATTTTTTTAAATGACTAAATGTAGATAGTGAAGAATACATAATATGTAGACAAGCTCTCATAAAATAATAATGAAAAGGCAGCTGCCATAAAGCAAAATACTTCTCAGTGGTAGTCATTCCACTCAGTGGTAGTTATTTTTTTTAGAAAGTGGTCAGGATTTGTTCCTATAAAGCCTAAGCACATCTTAATTCTAAAACATCAGGGCTTCCCGGAAAAGGCAGTAGAATTATATGTCTCAAACCAATTTACCAACTAAACTATATGCAGGAATTTTAACATTGAGTATTTTCAGTACTTTTTGGCTTTCCTCAGAGCTAATTTTTCCTGAGCCGATATGCTTAGGTAATATTAAAATCTGCACATGGGAATTATGTCAGATACCTTTCTGATATAGTTTTACTTTGGTTAAATACGCCAAATCAGGACACACATTTAGAAATTGAATAGGCGACCCTCCCTCCATATGGATGACTAAGAATACCTATGGTGTTCCCACAGTCCCGTGGTTTACCACCCTGTACTGTGCCCACGGCCAGGCCACCGGGAGAGGAATGGAGGTTCTAGAGAGAAGGCACTCCCACCCAGCCTGGGAGGAGGAATACAGTAACTGTTTTCTTTCCCTTGGTTTTTCTTCTCTGGACTTGTTCATGACCATTCCGTAGCGCAGTGCCTGGCACAGAATGGGTGCTTACTCAATATCGGATGGAAGGAGGGAGGAGGAATGGGTATTATGGTGCCACTTCAGACCACTGAACAGCGGCCAGTACCCTCATTTTGAGGAAGGAGTCATCCTCAGATTCTTCTCTTCCTTACTTCCTCTATGTCACTTAGCGCAGCGTCTAACCCAGCCAGACCCCTTAAAAATAGCCGTTGAATAACAAATCTAATTAGCCAAAAAAGCTGTATTTAGTTAGTTCTGTTTCTGGGATAAGTCTCAAATCTGTCCTCTCCTCCTCACTTCCAGTCCTGCGCCATGGGCACAGTACAGGGCGGTAAACCACCGGACTGTGGGAAGAGCATAGATAGTCATCCATATGGAGGGAGGGTCTCCTGTTCAATTTCTAAATGTGTGCCCTGGTTTAGTCTCAGGATACTGCAGTCCCCTTCTGTCTAACCTATCTGTTTCTTCCCAACCGAACCTTCGCACAAGGCAAATTCTTAAAGAGCAAGTATGGAATTCAGGATCTGCCCAAATCTGGTTCATTACATTGCTCTACAAGATAGTCTCAAATACCTTGCACTTTACACACAAGCAATTAATTTTGTTATTGTAGTTTTTCTGTATGTATAGGCTTGAGGTTACCATGTCTTTCCAACCTGGCACAGAGCAAAACATATAAGCATTCTTTCTACGGCCTTTGGTATGGGGATTTGTCTTCTTGAATGATTTCAAATTATTAATTTTGCAATATGACTATTTAATGAAAGATGCCTAAGATTTTCTGGACTGGGCCATACTTAATATCAATTCTGCCTACAAAAATAACCACAGACTCAAAGGAGAACCACTGCCCACCTAATATGCTAATGCCTGTTGCCAGAGGTCATCTCTTACCTATCGTTCCCTTTTGTATGGCATCGGACTTTCTAGAACAATTAGCTTGGCAGCACCTTTAGAGATGAGAAGCTTCTCCAAGGTTCCTTTTGTGCCACCTGGGGATACAACAAGAGTGGAAGAGTTTAAACCGTGAGAAGAACCTCTGGGCCCTGCCGATCTTACATCTCCCTGACAGAAATGAAAAGACCGGGGAGCTGATAGGCAGGGCAACAGAAAAGAGCAAAGAAAGATCCAGCTCTTATCTGGTCGTAAAAGGCATTCTCTCCTTGCCTGGTTTTTACCTCGGTAGAGGAGTGGCCATTAATCTCCAGCAAGTAGGCCCAACATGCTGAAGACTTGTCAGCGCCGTATAAACAGAATAAAGCAAACTGTTAATATTGCTGTCGTGAGAAAACTGAAAACAGACTGATTAATTGTATTGGCGTTCGACCGCCAGGGAGCCGGCTTTGGCCGTCGCCTTATTAGGGAAGTCACGGTTTGCTTTCGGGCCTTTCATTACGAGAGCCGGCCAGTGTTCATCGGCGCTGTTTTTGTTATTGTTGTTAAACGAACGCCTTGTTCTTGAACTCATTCTGCAGATCTTGACTGGCAGAGGCAATTAGTTAGAAAAAGTCAGTGTCTTCCGTGAAGTCGAGAATGTTTACAGGGCTGACAGTTGGGTTTCTGAGGACTCGCAGATGGCGACCCCGCGGGACTGGTTCAAGGCCTAGTTCACTTTTCCGGAGAAGAGTTATTTGCAGTGTCCACACGGGAAGGCACTTGGAGAGCTGAGGAGAATGGAAGCGCTGTCAGAGCACATTCGGAGCAGCAGCGATGGGGGGGGGGGGGGTCTTTGGGAAGCCCCAGCCCCGAGTGTCCCACTGACCACAGGAGCATGGGATGGATGTGCACATCCAAGTTTGGCCCTCAAGCACGTTTCCTTTGGCCTTTCAGAGATGCCCCCCCCCCCCCCGTTGTTGAAATAGCTCAGCCAGCGTGGCTCAGTGGTTGAGCATCAACCTATGAACCAGGAGGTCACGGTTTGATCCCTGGTCAGGGCACAGGCCTGGGTTTCGGACTTGATCCCAGTGGGGGGCGTGCAGGAGGCAGCTCATCAGTGATTCTCTCTCATCATCTATGTTTCTATCACTTCCTCTCCCTTCCTCTCTGAAATCAATAAAAATACATTTTTTAAAAAGTTAAAACAGTTGCTAACATTTCAGTAATCAGGAGTTTCCATGGCAGACAAAGGGAAGCTGGCTGGCTGGCTTCTCTGAGGAGGTCGGAAGCTCTGGTTGCACAGCCTCCCTCGTGTCTGGCGAGCAGCCCTCAGCTTGAGGTCCCGGCCCATCCACTCTGCTGGGGTCTCTGTGCCCCGCTGTGCCCCCAAACTCAGAGCCATGCGCCGTGAGGGGTGTGGCTGCCCTGGCTTTCCTGTGCCTGTACGTAATCATGATTTCACCAATGAGAAGAGCTTCCCCATAAGTTTGTTATTTGTTCTTTACGATAGCCCCCTTGAGTGGGTAGGATGGCTGGTATTTAGACAGGAGAGAGAGAACTGTGACTTGGAGCTGCTACATGACTCACCTGAGGTGATGGGGGGGGGGGGAGGAGAGGCTCCATACTGGAACCAGGTTCTCAGGTTCACATCGCCGCTGCTCTTTCCCTGGCGGGCCTGCCATTGGGGAGGGTGGTGTCCAGAGGTCTCCAGACCCTGAAGAGGAACTGCTTTTAATTCTCCTGAGGCCTCGATTGAGGCCCTCGGGCAGAGTGTGAGGGGAGGCGGGGAGGTGGGCTGGCCGATGGCACCCCTGTGCTCACGGCCCAGCTCAGCCAGTCCTGCACGGTCGGCCTGCCCACGGCTCAGCACGGTCTCCGGTCAGTGCTGACCAGACCTTTAGTTTCACAGACCTGAACATTTAAAACAAAAAGGTGGAGATATCTATAGGGCTGTCGTATATAAATGTATGCAGCCGAAACAAACTTAAACATTGTTACCTGTTTCTCACTATCTTAATATAAAGAAGTAATATGCAAATTAGGCCACGACCCGTAATGGGACAACAGACAGGAGGCGGGGCCGGGCGCAGCCCTAAGCCTGAGAGAAGAACACCTGCTCCTGGCCTCTGTGGCACTGCTGGGGACAGGCCCCCAGGGAACACACACACACACACACACACACACACACACATACACACACACAACTTAAGTTTAGTCCTTGGCTTAGATCAGGGGAGGGCAAACTGCATCTCACGAGTCACATGGGGCTCTTTGGCCCCTTGAGTGTGGGTCTTCCACAAAATACCATGGCCTGGGCGAGTCTATTTTAAAGAAGTGGCGTTAGAAGAAGTTTAAATTTAAAAAGTGTGGCTCTCAGAAGAAATTTCAATCGTTGTCCTGTTGATATTTGGCTCTGTGGACTAATGAGTTTGCCAACCACTGACCTAGGCTTTCTGTTGAGCACATCAAGCTAGCTCACCTGCCCCCACCCAGATCACTGCATAGCTTGTGCCTTACCTCCATCATGTCTTTACTCAGCTCACCTTAATGAAGCATCCCAGGCCACTCTGCTTAAAATAGAAACCAATGACCAGTAAAGTATGGCATAGGGAACAGTCAATAACATGTAATAACTATCTATGGTGCCAAATGGGTACGAGACTTACGGAGTGGTCACTTACTAAAGTATATACATACTTAATCACTATGCCGTACACCTAAAAGTAATATAATGTATGTCAACTGTCATTGAAAAAATTTAAAAAGAACATTAATCTAAAAAAAAATTTAATATGTAACCACTGTCACACACTTCCTGTGCTTATTTCCTTCTGCTTATTACCACATAGCATGGTGTTTTCTTTTGTCTGTCTCCCTCCCTCCCCTCCAGATGTAAGCTACAAAAGGGCACCGCTGTCTTCCCAGGGTCCAGACCATACCTGACATAGAGTGGGGGCTAATCAATATTTGTTGAATAAATTAATTAAATGAATAAAGTACTGTCAGCAAGATCCACCCACTTAATTTGGCCAAAGTTATTTTTTTCTTAATACAAAAGGAAAATACTGTTCATTCTAGAAAACTAAAACAAGAAAGCCACACATATTCTACCACTTGGGTGCCTATATCCTTCCAGATGTTTTCTCTAAGCTTCCTACTGTACTTGCTACTTTTAACCCAACCCCTGCCCCTAGTATACTGTGTCTTTTTATGCCAGTCACTATTTGCCTAAAGCATCATGAATCACTGAGTGAAAATGGCGTTTTGATAGTTTTGAAAGCCGTCATTCTCACTCAAGACTTCCTTTTCCCTTGGATGACTCTAGAACTAAAGTTTTCAAGTCATCCAACCCCCTGATCTCCTCAAGCTCCTCTCCCTTCATGTTCTGTAGAGATCTCACTCAGTAAGTTACATACATACCAACATCAACACTCTAAAAGGGACCTACCGACTCTAAAAAAGACAGCGTCACTCAACTAAACAGATAAATAAACTTTGAAAAAGAACTGACAAATTATATATTAATTTTACTGTAATATACACACAGCTTTTTAGTTACTGAGAAATCCTTCAGAAAGTTGGAAAGTGTTTTTATCTTATTCTGAGATTAAATTAAATATACTTAAGTTATCTAACATTGTTTTCTAAAAGACAACAAAAAAGTCAAACTTATTGCAGGGACTGTTACAAGAATACTGTAAGAATTTGAGCGAGGATCTATACTAACTGCCCTAGCATCTGTCACCGATATCACCAGACCCCAGAATAATCACAGCCAAAATGACTTCCCAAGTACCTCTACGCCAGGGAGATTGTTGCTAAGAAACTTAAGCACAATTTCTGAATGAGCAGGTAAGAGAGACCCCTATTTCCCATAATCATCTACCAAGATGTAATACCTGATGCGATCTGGCCACTTTTTCAGCCAATGAGATTAGCAAAATGAGTTATCTAGAAAAAAAATGATTGAAGTTTGTTTCTTCCACATGGGTTGCTGTATCTGCCTTTGATTTCAAATTGTTTTTCCATTAGCTGGGAGCACGGCTGGGCGTGAGTCCTGTACACATCCAGCCTAATGTGACTATTTCAGGCAGGCTTACAGCTCATGGCCAGAACACCAAATTACGCCTCCCTGGGGGTGCTTCGCAGTGGTTTTTGCGCTTTCGGTGTGGGTGCGTGTGCCCTGCAAAGGAAAGGCGCCGACGCTCTCAGCTCGGTACAAATTACCCACCCTGGAGCACATCTTCCTGGAAAACACAGTAATAACACGCGAATAAACGATTTTCCTTTCTGCATTGTTCCTTGTGCATCTCTACCCGTAGTCTTCCTATAGATCCTTATGATTTAGAAGCAAAATTGGAGATTTTCCTTTGATGTGTTATATTTCGTGTGTGTGTGTGTGTGTGTGTGAGAGAGAGAGAGAGAGAGAGAGAGAGAGAGGGAGGGAGGGAGGGAGGGAGGGAGGAAGGAAGGCGGAGGGTTCTTTAAAGCCCATAGCCTATCACATGTGTTTTCATATTTCCATTATGAACTCTTTTTCTAGCTTTAATTATTGGGTTATCTATTTGTCATTGGTTAATAAGATTATATGTGCTTCAGGAGCACCTTCTACAACACACCATCTGCGTATTGTACTGTGTGTTTACCAACCCAAGTCAAGTCGCTCCATCGCCATCGATCCCCCTTTTCCCTCTGGCAGTCGCCACATTGTTGTCTGTGTCCTGGAGTCTTTTTCTCTCTTCATCCCTTCACCTTTCTCACCCAGCCTGCAGCCACCTCCCCCCGGACAGCTCTGCGGCTGCTCTTTGTGGGTTGATTTTGCTCATTAGATCCCACATATTCATGAAATCATAGGTACTTGTCTTCCTCTGGCTGACTGACTTCACTCAGCACAATGCTCTCCAGGTAATCGGTGGGCTTTTGCCTGCCAGCTGTGCAGCTCTAAGAGCTGAGCTCCAGGGAAATGGCGAGGCCATTAAACCCATCCGAATCCTGCCCGCTTACTAGGAGCTCCTCTTCCCCCGTGAGCATCAGGCCTGTGGGAGCCGTGCTGAAGTCCCCAGAAATTAGTCAAGGTTAAATGAGTCTCAGTGCATTTGACTCCGTGTCCTGGTACAGAATGGAAGGAGGGACCCCCTACCTCTTTGGTAAAGACTCCGGCCTTTGATTTCATAGGCAATTATCTCTGCATTTTTAACCTCAAGTGCCAAGTGCATGATATGAGGGCTCTGAATCATACGTGATCTTTCCCTCAGTTTTATGTTCTCTCACCTTTCTCCTTAGAGCAATCTAAAGGAGGCCTGCGTTGCTATCTCGGTGGGCCAGGTGATCCTAAAGGTATGGAAACGGAACATGCTGGCGCTGGCAGTGACTGCGTGGCAGGGTCCTCTGGCAGCTGTCTTCCTGGCTCTGCGGTGTCAGAGGCCTGCCCGGGCCCTGCCCGTGAGGGCGAGGGAAGTGCAGAGCCGGCTCTCCGTGTTTGTCTGGCGTCGGGACTAGCAGATGGACTGGCCTGGGCAGGAGCGGGCTGTCCTCGGGGCTGGCTGCCGGGGAGCTGTCAGCCCTGACCACTAGCAGCCTGCGGGGCGGCGAGGTCGCCGTGGACAGAACCGAAGCACGGAGCCCCCGGGAAGCACAGGCGGCGCCCACCGCGCAGGCACCTGCTCCGCGTCTGAAGCTTTGGCTCCTGACACCTGACGTTTGGAGGGAACGCTGGATAAATTAGTAATTACCTTTTTAACACGTTAGCAAACACTTGAAGCATTTCAATTAAGAAAACTCGGGAGGCCAATACTGGTTTGGCTCAGTGGTAGAGTGTTGGTCTGCGGACTGAAGGGTCCCGGGTTCGATTCCGGTCAAGGGCATGTACCTTGGTTGCGGGCACTTCCCCGGTGGGGCGTGTGCAGGAGGCAGCTGGTCGATGTTTCTCTCTCATCGACGTTTCTAGCTCTCTATCTCTCTCCCTTCT
Source organism: Vespertilio murinus (assembly GCA_963924515.1). Classification (NCBI taxonomy): domain Eukaryota; kingdom Metazoa; phylum Chordata; class Mammalia; order Chiroptera; family Vespertilionidae; genus Vespertilio; species Vespertilio murinus. The sequence goes on along the minus strand of OZ004711.1, from coordinate 77,834,218 downwards.
TCCTCTCTGTAAAATATCAATGAAATATATTAAAAAAGAAAACTCGGGAGGGTGGGTGGGGACGGTGCATTTGAAAGAGCTTCCAGCGGGGTCCACACCCGTTTCCCCAGGCCTGCCCAGAGCCAGGCTGTCAGTTACCCCAACTCCTGTGTCTGCAGCTTCTGCTTCTGCACTCGCTTCTTCCTTTTACCACACAAACTCGCCAAGTCCCTCTGCTCTGTCGGAAAGAATCCTTCCTCAGCCCTACAGCCTTCTTCAGCTCCGGCCCGCTTCTCCTCTCTGGCATCAGCTTCTTGCAGAGCAAGTCAGCCCTGCACCCTGGCAGGCTAACCCCTCTCCTCCCCGAAACCCGTCTGTCTGAGGTCACTGGTGACTCCTGTTTGCCAAATCCAGCTCTTCTGGGCCTCGTGAGGGTCCCCCTGTTATTTGACCTCTCCGTGGCCTCTGCTGCCCGTGACCCTCTTCTTCCTGAAGTTGCCTCCTGCACACCCCCTACTGGGGATGTGCCCGCAACCAAGGTCCATGCCCTTGGCCGGAATCGAACCTGGGACCCTTCAGTCCGCAGACCGACGCTCTATCCACTAAGCCAAACTGGTTTTGGCTTCTTTTTTTTAAATTCTCACTCAAGGATATTTTTTCCATTGATTTCTAGAGAGAGTGGGAGGGAGGAGGAGTGGGGGAGGGGGAGGGAAATATCTATGTGAGAGAGACACATCGATTGGTTGACTCCCACACTCAATCCCACTGAGGCATTGGAACTTGCAACCGAGGTATGACTGGGAATCGAACTCTGGATCCTTTGGTCCGCAGGCCAATGCTCTAACCACTGAACAACCGGCCAGGGCCATAGGTGAGGCCCAAATCTAACCATGCCTTTCTCCTGCCCGAGGCACTTCTCTGGCACCCTATTTTAGAGCTTTCAAGGCGTCCTGTGTCTGGCTACCTCCTGTCTGTCTAAGCTCATACCCTGCCCCCCCCTCCCCCCCCCCCGCCCTGCACCTAGAGCACGTGCTCCTCGGCCTCTCTGCTCTTCCCCACCTCTGCCTGGGATGCCCATCCCTCCACTTGGTGGACGAACTGTCCTCGGAACAAGTGGAGACTGGTCGCTGTCGGAGGCCCTTCCTGACCAGGTATCTGCAGGCATCCGACACCCCCCCCCCCCCCCCCCCCCCCCGCCTTGCAGGCGCCCTCAGAGCAGCCCTCCCCCTGCGGCCGGAACTGTTGGCCTCCGTCCGCTGGACCCCGGTCTGCTGTTCCCTGATGAAAAAGCTCCGCCGGACTCACACCCCCAGGGCCTAGCATGATGCTTGTCGCATGTCACGCACCAGCATCTACTTCCTGCCACAGAACACGTATGTGCCGGTTTTAGGTTTTCACCATAGTGAAATCAGAGGCCGTAAGGCTGGACTTGATTTGCATTAAATTCATGGGGGATCTGATCACACGGCGTGTTTTCTGACCATGTAAATGATCATCCTCTCTTCCTTGACTACATTAATATTAAAAGTCAATGCCCAGCTGACTTTCCTGAGGGATCGGGAGCATCGCCTCCCGGACATGAAGGCTCCCCAGGCAGTCCCTGACGCGGCTGCAAGCTTCTCTCCGCATCGCCCTCGGAGCTTCCTCCTCTCCTGGTCACATCCGCCCAGGCAGCCCCGGGCCACCCGAGCCTGCGGGGCCTCCACACCCCGGCCGCCACGCAGAGTGTCAGGGGCGGCCCCGGAGTCCCTGCCGTCCCAACAGCTCCCGGGAGAAGGGCCCCCAAGTCCCTCTGAGCCACGGCAGGGAGAATCCCCCGCGTCCCCCGACGGCGAGCGGCTCTGGGCTGGCTCACGCCATTATCTACCCTGTGCACCCCTGAGGAGGTCTGCCGGAGGGAGAGACTCAGAGAATGCCGGGAAATGAGTCTGCCCTGGAGTCAGGCATGGGAAAGAGGAAGGAGCTGAAGCAGGAGAGAGCCTTAGGTTTCCCGACCCTGCCTTCGAGCCCTCCCCTCCTCTAGGCAGAAGAGTGTGTCCCTACCCTAAATAGCTACAAAATCTCTTTTTCTAATTTTAATTACAGTAAAAGGTGTCACTGTGCCGTTTCTCCATCTACCCTCAGGAAATTTATTCTCACATTTGACTTCGGTGCCTTCACGCTACAATATCCGTCCTCCAGGGAGAAAAAAAGCTGATGGGCATTATCTGTACTAAAAGTCTCTCTTTTTTTTTTTATGGCCTCCACTGAATCTGGACACAACATCTTTTCCAGACACAATAAGCTCAGTCCCTCTATCTTGTCTGCATATGTTGCATTTTCCAGTCCTTTACGTCCGTGATGACCTCTCTGGTGCTAGACACCGCACAGTGATAGAGGACGCAGCAGATAAGGTGTGGCCCGAGGGGCTCCGTGTGGCTCCTGAAGGGCGAGAGGAACTAAATACTGGAACACATTTACATTCATACAACCACCAAACTAATGCACAGCTCACCTGAGCTGCACACAAGGAAGTATTAGGAGGATCACTGGGGATGACTGTGCCCAAAGTTGGTTAATTATTGTGAGGAGAAGCATGAACTATCTGGAAGCAAGCAGGGCCTAGGCTAGTCAGGAAAAGCTCAGAAATAAACCCATGCCCACATGGTGAATTAAGACCGTAGGACCAAGAAAATACAACCGGGAGAGGACAGTCTCTGGAACAAGTGGTGCTGGGAAAACTGGACCAGTATCTTACATCATACCCAAAGTTAGCTCACAAGGGATGAAACACTTGAATATAACATGTGAAACCATAAACTCCTAGAAGATAACCTAGGCGATAAGCTTCTTGACATAGGTCTTGGCATTTTTTTTTTAATCTGACACCGAAAGCAACAAAAGCCCAAATAAACAAGTGGCACTACATCAAACTAAAAGGCTTCTGCACAGCAAACCTTTAACAAAATGAAAGGCAACCTACCGAATAGGACAAAATGACTGCAAATCCTATAGTTGGTAAGGGGTTAATATCCAAAGTATATAAAGAACTCATACAACCCAATAGCAAACAACAACAAACAATCTTATTTAAAAATGGGCAGAAGACCGAAACCGGTTTGGCTCAGTGGATAGAGCGTCGGTCTGCGGACTGAAAGGTCCCAGGTTCGATTCTGGTCAAGGGCATGTACCTTGGTTGCGGGCACATCCCTGGTAGGGGGTGAACAAGAGGCATCTGGTCGATGTTTCTCTCATCAACGTTTCTAGCTCTCTATCTCTCTCCCTTTCTCTCTGTAAAATATCAATAAAATATATAAAAATAAATAAATAAAAATGGGCAGAAGATCTAAATAGGCATTTTCCAAAGAAGGCATCCAAGTGGCCAACAGTTACATGAAAAGATGCTCAGGATCACTAATCACCAGAGAAATTCAGTCAAAACCACAATGAGATATTGCCTCACCTGTCAGATGGCCACTGTTAAAAATACCGAGGGTGGGGGGAGGTTAGGGGATGGGCAGAGGGGGGAAAGGGGTGGGGGGAATGGGAGACATCTGTAATACTGTCAACAATCTAAAGAAAAGTAATAGACATACATCACTGTAAGCTTAAGGAATACAGCTTGATGATTTGGTTTCCATGTATTGTGATTACCACAGTAGGTTCAGCTAACATACATCTCTTATATAAATACAATAAAAAAGAAAAAGGGGGGGGGAAGTGTCGGTGAGGATGTGGGGAAAAAGGAACCCTTGTGTACTGTTGGTGGGAATGTAAATTGGGGTAGCCACTAGGGAAAACAGTTTGGAGGGGGTTTGAGCACAGCTGAATGGAAGGCATAATCTTTGTCAAAGGCGACCGCTTATTAAAATCCCTTAAACAAGGCAAAATGAAAACAATTTAGTAGCAGGGCTGACAAATGGAGACAGTGAGCCGAGTATGTACAAAACTACCATACAATCCAACAAGTTCACTTCTGGATATTTATCTGAAGAAAACGAAAAGATATATGCACCCCATGTTCATTGCAGCACTATTTACAATAGCCATTTATGGAAACAACTAGAAAATGTGGTGTATATATGCATGGAATGTTATCCTATCCTTTATAATAAAAGCCCAATATGCTAAGTGTCCAGTAGGACCATTCAACCAATCAAAGCGTAATAAGCTAATGATATGCTAAGGCCACTCACTGTGACGTGCACTGACCACCAAGGGACAGACACTCCAACTGGTAGGTTAGCTTGCTGCTGGGGTTCGGCCAATCGGGACTGGAGCCCTACCACAGTCCCTCCCTGGCTGGCCAACCTCCTGCGTCTCTCCTGGCCCCGGTCACGCACCAATAGGGTCCTTTGGCCTGGTCTACACCTTCTTGCAATCCAGGATCCCTGAGGGGATGTGGGAGAGCCCGTTTGGCCCCATCCCACAGGCCAGGCCAAAGGACCCCACTGGTGCATGAATTTGTGAACCAGACATTTAGTTCAGCCATAAAAAAGAATGAAAACTTGCCATTTGCAACAACATGGATGGACCTTGAGGGGTTTATGCTAAATGAAATAAGTCAGGCTGAGAAAGACCGATACCATATGATCTCATTTATATGTGGAATTAAAAACAAAACGAAAACCAAAAACCAAAGAAACTAAACTCATACATACAGAGAACCGATTGGTGGTTGCCAAATGTGTGTGTGTAGGAATGGGTGAAGGGGTCAAAAGGTATGAACTTCCAGTTATAAAATTAGTAAGTTATAGGGATGTAATATACAACATGAGATTATCATTAATAGTGCTGTGTTGCATATGTGACGGATGTTAAATAGACTTCTGGTGGTGATTATTTCACAATGTGTACAAATATCAAATCATTATTATATACCTAAAACTAATACAGGGTGGGGCCGAGGTAGGGTTACAGTTGTGAATATGTGGAACAGAGTTCATTCTTGTTATTATTTATAAACTATTGTATTATTTCCCGTGTGAACAACTATAAACTTACTTTTGCCCCATCCTGCATAATGTAATGGTATATGTCAATTATCTTCTATAATAATCTATAATAATAAAAGCCTAATATGCTAATTAGACAGTCGAACGACCTTCTGGACGTCCTTCCAGATGACCTAGACAAAGTCAGGGCTGCAAGGGCTGAGCCCCTTGCATGAATTTTGTGCATCGGGCCTCTAGTACCTTAATAAATTTTTTTAAAAAGCTGGACATTGTCTTTATTGCTCATCAACTGTGGACACTGACATATTAGCAGTTAGCATGCACCTGGCTTATTTTCGGCCCTCACTAAGTGTTTGCTGACTAGACACTTGACTGGCTAGATACTTGACTCCCTACCTTGGTAAGGGAGTAAAGTATGATTTGGCTTGAAAATGTATAAATAATTCTTACATCCTGTGTGCTCTCAGTTATAGAATGTTTGGGTTTTGGAGCAGAAGAAACTTTAAGTAGCAAAACATTATAGATATGCTACCCCGCACTTGTTTCTGCTGCCGTTCCTTTCAGTTGCCTGCCTTCTTCCGACTCTTCCTGTAGCTGACCCAGGCTGTACAAACCAGTGGAAGCTAATTGAAACGACTTTCCAGCCTACTCACTTGGCTCACTCCATTCGTCAGCCCTGCTGCCACAGTGTTTTCATTTTACCTTGTTTAAGGGATTTTGTTAATAAGCGGTAGCCTTTAACAAAGATTATGCCTTCCATTCAACTGTGCTCAAACGCCCTCCATCCCTTATTAGATTTTGGCACATTGCTGTCCTCGTGGTCCCACTGAGAGACTGTGTCCTGCGTTTCCTTTTTTGCACATATGTCTGGGTCTCCAGTCTTATTGCAAATGCATAAACACACACACACACACACACACACACACGATGTTTTTCCTATACATACATACCTACGATCATCTAATTTACAAATTAGGCATAGTAAGAGATCAACAACAATAAAATCGAACAATTGTAATAATAAGGTGACCTGAACACAAGCACGTGACACCGCCACAGTCAATCTGACAACTAGCTACTGAATGACTACAAGATGGTCAGCACATACGGCGTGGACACACTGGACAGAGGGAGGACTCACATCCCGGGACAGAGCAAGATGGTGTGAGATCTCACCACACTACTTAGAACGGTGCCCAATTTAAAACATGAATTATTTCTGGAATGTTCCGTTTAATATTTTGGACCTGAGGTAACTGAAACCATAGGAAGTGAAACCATGGATGGGGGTGGAGGACACTACTGTGTGTGTGTTTTTTTAATCTATAAGTGCAGTACTACATTCTGGATTGTATCTTTGAACAGAAAAACGACATTAGTGAAATCATTGGTGAAATGTGAATTAAGTATAATTTACATAATAGTTTATTTTTTAGTTTTGATCAGTGTACTTGGTTGAGTAAAAATGTTAATATTAGGGGAAGCCAGGTAAAGGGATAAATGACTTAATCTCTAGGATTTGTCAAGTAATACATACTTAATAGAAAGATTGAATAATGAATTTCCCAGTGAGCTGGATGAAGAATAGGGCAGTGGTTGTAAACTTTGGCTGCCCTAATCACCAGGAGATGTTTTATTTTAACACTGATTTCTGGGTTCTACCCAGGCTTATGCCCTATGATTTTCTAAAGGCTCCCCAAGTGATTCTAATAAATGGCCAGATTTGGGACCCACCATGTTAGGCCATTCCAGAAATAAATACCCAACGCATAACTCTTTTAAATAATCACACATATTGTAATTACCAGTGTATGTACCTCTCCCTAACTTGATTTTATGTTTCTTGAAATCAAATACTGTGATTGCCTTATTCATAATTATCTTCCTAGTGCCTGGCACAGTGCTTGGCACATAGTGGATAGTAATGTTAAATTGTTGGCTTCTTTCATTGAGGACACAAAAAAATTGCATAGTACCATTAAAAGACAGAGAGAAAATGTGAGAACTATGAGTTTTGTTTTATGTGTGTGTGTGTGTGTGTGTGTGTGTGTGTGTGGAGGGGGTAGTTTCTAACCACCTATACCTTGGTACCTATATCCTTATCCATACTCTACTGGATGTGTTTGTATTTTTTTTTTTAAGTTCACTCACAGTCATTTATCCAGATGCTATGCACTGACAGCAGCCAAAGATATTGGACCTTGTCAGTGATCCCAGTTTGAACTGTGTGGTTCCATTATTCCCATCTGTGCCCAGGTTTTAACACTTACTGTTACTGTGCATGTGAGAGGATAGTTCACGGATGTGATATTGAGCTCTAATCTCCCTGCTAATGAAACCCACAGGCGTCTGCAGACTAAAGACACACAAGCTGCCACTCCCCTCATTTCCTCAACTCACATCTGTTAATTCCACATAGAATAAAGGGGCTGGGAGGATACTTAGAGGATGGAGTTCAGCCTACCTCATTCCACACGGAAGAGGCTGCAGAGGGTTTGGGGACTTGCTGGTAGAAGGGCCTGGTGCTGCGGCCCTCGGGCCTGGACCACTACATGGTGCCGCTAGCACCTCCAGTTACAGAAGAAATCCAAGACCAGACGTTTACCTCCGTGCTAGGAAGAAAAAGATCTGAACAAAGGGGTGATTACCGACCTCTCAGAGGGCGTGAGGAGGAGCGCAGGTGGACAGGGGAGCAGGCAGAGGAGAGGGATCTTGAACGAGACTCTGAACCTTATCAGAAGAAAGGTGTTTTGTGGCAGCACCACAGGTCATGTGTGTTTCTGTCCTTGTTTTCAGAATTTTCCCCAGAGAATACCTCCTTCAACAGATCCACCTGTATTCCCTCGCCGACCTGCAGCAGGTAGGTACCTGGAGGGGCCATTTCTCTTCTCTCCCTGGGGGAGTGCCTTGTGTACTGTGGTCTTGGCACTGAATTCTGCCATCTTTGGGGTAGCTCTCTTTGTAAGCCCTGACAACCCCGTTAGTTTCTACTCATAATGGAAAAAATAAGCTTAGTATAAAAAGATATTCCAGGACAGTAACAAATGTTGGCAAGGGCGTAGAGAAATTGGAGCTCTCCTACACTGCTGGTGGGAATGCAAAGTGGTGCAGCCACTGTGGAAAACAGTCTGGCAGCCCCTCAAAGAATTAAACAGCTACCATATGACCCAGCAATTTCATTCCTAGATACGCACCCTCGGAATTGAAAACATATGCTCACTTTAACACTTACTTGTACATGCATATTCATAATAGCCAGAGAATGGGAACAACCCAAATATTCATCAACTGGTGAATAAACACAATTTTTCTATCCATACAATGGAATATTATTTGGCCATAAAGAGTACAGTACTGATACATGCTACAGTATGAGTGCACCTAGAAAACATCGCGCTGAAAGAAGCCAGACAGAAGAGAACACATATTTTATGATCTATTTAAGTGAAATGTCCAAAACAGGCAAATCCCTGGAATTGGAAAGTGGTTGCCAGGGGCTGGGAGAATAAGGGGCATGAGGTGGGGACTGCTAGGATCTGGGGTTTCCTTCGGGAATGTTGAAAATATTCTGGAATTACATAGCGGTGGTGGTGGTTGCGCAACCTTGTGAATATGCTCGAGGCCAGTGAATTGAATACTTTGGAAGAGTAAATCTTACGGTATGTGGCTTATATCTCAGTAAAAAACGAGAAGATATAAAAGCAGTGACTATTAAACTCTTTGTGCTCAAGCCACACAGTTGGGTGACTGTAAATTTTAACGAAACATAAAGTATGTAAGAATAAAAATAATATTTTTATACTTTTGCCAGTGTTATGTTCTTTTAATGATTGACAGGTTAGCAGCCAGGAAGAAAACTGACATCTGTCTGTTCAACCCAAAGTTCTGACTATGTTAAGCTTTGTTTTAATCCTTTAAATCAGTAACTCCCTCCCTAAGAAGACACTAAATGAAGGCATATCTATTAATTCTCTCAAGAGTTAATTTTAGAAAGTAATTGTGACAACTTTCAGAACATCTCCAACTGCTGTGATTCTGCTCTTTTGTTGTTTTCCTCTCTGGTTGTTTCGGCCAGAAGAAATGAGGTCAACTGGAAAACTACAGATCCTTAAGTCATTTTTCAAGACCAAAAAAAACACACACAAAAACTTAATTGTAGGTTAAACTTAAGACTGTTGTGTTCTCTTTGTCCCTTAAAAGGTAGGAAATTTGTTTTAAATGAAAGAAACATTTTTAGAGCATTTAGTGGGAGAGGTCTGAGAGAACGCTGGAGTTTCCACTTCCCTTGGGTATTGAGTTTAAGCCCATTTGCACCTGTCAGCTCCTCCAGCCTGCCCGCCCATCGCTGCCTCATCAAGCTGCAGCGAGCAGTCTGCTGGCTGGGGTGGAAAGGGATAGATTTTTATTTATCATTATTAATCCTCACCTGAGAATATGTGTTTATTGATTTTAGAGGGAGAAGATGGAGAGAGAGGGAGGGAGAAAAAGACTGACGTGAGAAACATCGATCTGTTGCCTCCTGAACACATGCCCACGGGGATCCACGCTGACTGGGATGACGCTCCAGCCCCCCGGAGCCCCCTGCCAGGGCAGCGTACATATTTCCTTGTGATTTCCCAGTGGTGCTCAAGGGGAATCGTGATGAAAAGAGCCATTATGCATTTATCTATTTTCTAGGCCTTTACCCGATCCTCGTATCTGAGGACCAGACTACCACCTGAGAAGTATGTTTTAGAGGCACAGTGTATGCTTGTGGAGGTGGCTGACAATAAAACAGGTGGGCTCCTCTTTGAGGAAGCCTTTCTTACATGAGTTTTGACCCCAGACGAAGAGAAACAATCAGAGTAACTCCATGTTCATTTTACAGCGCCAACGTAGTACATCTATTTGACATGATAAAACCGGCTTTTAAAGCTTTCCTATGCCCTGCTATCTTCCCCCTCTCCTTTCCTTTTCTTCGTAATAACCAGACCACACATGCCAAGCCGCTGACATAAATCCTGGTGGGCCAGACCGTTCGCCCCGGCGCCCACAGCAGCGGAATCGGCGTCCAGCCTCAGCAGTAAAACGACAGAGGCCAGCGGCAGCTCCTCAAACTCCCGTGGGCGCGGCGGCTCGGGCTCTGCGTCCATTTACCCCAACCTGGCTCTCTGCGCCTGGCTTTCAAACCCCCGAACTGGTCATATTTAGAGGAGGTTTAATTCAATTACTGTTCCTGCCCGGGGTGGGGTAAATTGGATTTAGCTTTTGATCTGTCTGCATCTAGGCCATCAGTACTGAAGGGCACCTCCACCTCCTCTCACCGTGGCTTCTGAGCACATTTCATCCCCTTTTCCTGCATCTGAACTGCTCTTGCAAATAAACAGGGGAGGGAAGGAAACACACGGAGGAAAAAATACTGTTGCTTTGGGACGGAGCGTATTGGTGGTGGCAATACTGTTTGTCCTGGGCCATTTGGCCTCTGTCTGGCTAATCGCCAGCCCGTTCCATGTCAGCTGAGGAGATTCACAGTCAGTCATTTCTCCCCTCACCCCGAAACCAAGTTCTTTCTGAACACAGATCTTTCTCTCGTGGAAAATAGCGATGATGGAGACATGCATTTCAGTGTGTAAGGTTTTCAGGGGAGAGGACAAAACACTAAAGCAAGTAGCTAAAGAGTTCTAGATCTCAGTAATATTCCAGACATCCTTCCTAAGGCAGAGTTCTTTCTCCAAATTACTCTTAAGAATTTGATTATTTTTTAGTAGTTTTTATTTTAAAAAAACACAAAATATAGACAGCTTTCTTTCCAGAAAGAAAGAAGAGGTAAGAATTTAATAAATATTGTAGAGGAGGCTTTATAATTTAAGTATATACAATCTTAATACAGTACACAAAACACTAGTAATATAAAAATTACGGCGCTGAAAGAATTCTGGTATGAAATATGTACTATCTTCTTATCTCGCTTTATGTGTGTGTTTTCATTTCCATAAGTAACGACCCCTAAAGTTGTAGCCAACAGACGCAGTTCAACAATTTGGCTGAAGAATTCAAGCTACTAATGCAGCTTGAACGCAAGGCCATTTCCCCCTTCTCGTTATTTGAATGCCCAGCCCTCTGCCGGCGTTCTCCCCTCTGATCACACACCTGGATGTTGGAAAATACACGCACAGACCGACCCTGCTGAGCAAAGGGAACGCCCACAAGCTGTTCTGGGAGCTGGTGTCACCTGCCCACTGGCCCGTGGGTGCCATTTGTCGGTCACATTCATAGCTTATGCTGCCGCTGAGGCCCTAGTGGTCTGTTCCCCAGTGATTAAGTTACTCACTGGCTTTGACTAGCACATCGTGGGAGCAGCAGCTCAGCAAGTCACTACTCGACTGTCCTCGGTGGCAGCGCTGTAACGGGCAGCACGAACGAGGGGAGCCAGGGCCCCTCCGGGCCCAGGAGCAGGGCCGAGGGAGGGAGGAGCAGGGCCGAGGGAGGGAGGAGCTGGGGCAGAGGCTGGAGTTACTCATCTCGTACGTATGGAATTTCCGATGCGTTTCTGATCAGCAAAGTAGAAATTTCTAGAAAATCCTATTAAGTCTGTGCTCTTCTCCTGTAAATCTAACAGAAAATAAAATCTTACGAACAGAAGCGTCCTTTCAGAAGGTGAGAATGCACAGTGGTGTTTTAGAACCGACAGGTGGTTCTTATAAGGATTTGGCAGGCAATGACTAAGCATATGTGAACCAATGGACAAGTATTAGTGCTTTAAAATCTATAAACCTCAACATTTCTTTTTTTTTAAATTTGTCTGTTTCAATTACAGTTCGCTTTCAATATTATTTTGTATTGGTTTCAGTGTACAGCATGGGGGTGACTTTAAAGTGTATCTCATACACACACAAATACATACACACACACACATACACACACACACTCCTGATATTTGCAGTATTGTTGGTGCATGTTCAGAAACGGAGGTGCTCCTTTTTAAGGGCTTTCTCCTGGTCTGATACTCTGAGAATTGGAAGAATAGAATTTGTGTTTGGTTATTTTCAGTCTACCCATCACTACCACAATCCATGGGAAAGCTTCAAGATGGGGATACAATAGAAAGAGACAGCAGGGAGACGCCCCAACTCTGCGTGCATCGTCCTGCCCTTTCCCTGGGAACCACAGGCACCCCGGCCCCTCACCCCGTCCCCTCAGCTATTTTAACTCGGAGAAGGTCCCACGTTTACCGGTAGAATACATTAGTCTGTGTAAGTTAATGTGCAAGAGGGTGTAGTTGCTCCTCAGGAGCAAATCAGAGCCCGGGTTTAGTGTGTCGCCCCTCGGACTGGGTAAGTGATAGGAGAATTCTTCTCAGGTTCCGCTACCTGCTGAAAGGAAAGGTCAGGTTTAACTTCTGGGTTTTGGCTACTCACGCTCTTGTGACAAAAACCCAAAATGTATATTAATGACTAACTCTTCTGGTGTTACTCACCTTTGGGGCATGTGTAAGCTAAGCACTAAATGATCCTGTTTGTCCAGGATTCATGAGAAAGGATACTGGAGGGTCCCCTGGGTGAGGCGGCCCGTGAGAGGGGGCCCCTCCCCACCCACTCCCTGCACTGCCCCACTCACCGCCCCCCACACACGCTCCTCTTGTGGGACTCCCCGTGGCTCACCTCCCCTAAATCTCCAACCAGCCTCCACCTGCAGGTTAGGCCAATTTACCCTGTTTCCCCGAAAATAAGACAGCATCTTATATTAATTTTTGCTAGGTCTTATTTTCAGGGGATGTATTATGTTTCCGTGAAGTAGGTCTTATTTTGGGGGAAACACGGTAGGTTCTAGTTAATACGAAATATATTACCTAAGAAGAATAAGTCATTTTGGCACCCATTCATTCGTCTTATCAGTTGAAAACATAGCATGATGTTTAAAGGGAGAGAGATTTGAACAGAGAAGTTTTGATGGTGAAAAAATGGAGAAGTCTGGAGTTTGGAGTACTCACTAAGAAGACGTGAAATGGAAAGGATGCCAGAGGTGGGGGGTGGGGGGAGGGGGGCATAGCCCTCAGGAGCCAGGCAGAGAGCAGTAAATCGAGTGCAGACTGCCTTTCTGCAGCGGCCTAAGGGTCTGCCCGGAGTGTTTTATGCGGACAGACACAGTGACGCTTATTCTAAGCAGCTGGGCATATACTTTCAATGAATGGATGGATGGATGGATGAATACACACACACACACACACACACACACACACACACGTACACTAGCCTAAACTCGCTGTCTTCCCAGCGGAAAACCAAACTAATCATTTTTATGTTAGCCCCGACACAGAACAATATGAGAAATGCCAATCTCTCAAACCAAAGGACATCTCTGCTTTTTATAAGTCAGAATAACGGTGAGTTGTTCGCTGTGACCAACTTTCTGAACGTCAAACATTCCTCAACAGCCAGCTACCTTTGCAGTGAACTTTTCGGCCAGGCTTCGTACCCGGGGAGCCTAGGAATTGTCATTCTGCGTGACCCAAACATAGGTCAGCACTGGCCTCGGGGGAAACAATGCCGACGGTGGTCCCAGCCTGCAGGTCCCCCCGTGGTGTCCAGCCAGTGAGCGTGATCGCCAAAAGGCCACGACGGAGGCATTTCAAAGCCACTTGTTAAAAACACACTTCACTGAATTCTTCTCCCAGGAAGTTATGCAAGTAATTTCGCATGGCCCTGCCCCGCCGAGCAAACACAGGCCCGGAGAATGTCATTGTCTGGGGGCGCTATTCAGCGCCGGCAGACAAAGGCCGGGCCTGAGTGGGCACCCAGCGCAGCTGCCCTTTCACCGGAGCAGGAACAGGTGATGACCTCCATTCACGGCCGCGGCTCTCAATGCGGCGGGAGGGGCGGGCGCCTCGGCACCGCCGCCGAGTCCGCAGCCCCGGCCTCGGGGCCCGGGACCCGCATTCACAGCCTCTCAGCACCCCGCTCCCCGCGCCATTGTCCGCCCGGGCGTCAGCGGGCAGGGTAACTAATTAGGAGCATTCGGACTTAACAAGCAGAAAAACAAAGTGTGACAGCTCGGCCGTGTTGCTCTGTGGCCAGCGCTGGTGCCCGCTGTCTTCAAACCACCCCCCACCCCCAGCCTGGCGTGGGCCGAGGCAAGAGCGAGGCCTCAGGAAGACATCGCTGCGCCTCTGTCCGCTCCCTCAGCCAGGGTTAGCTTTCCGTGTGCTATCTGTGGGGAAGTCACGCCTTTTATTTATTTATTAAATATATATATTTTATTGATTTTCCACAGAGAGGAAGGGAGAGGGATAGAGAGCTAGAAACATCGATGAGAGAGAAACATCGACCATCTGCCTCCTGCAAACCCCCTACTGGGGATGCGCCCGCAACCAATGTACATGCCCTTGATTGGAATCGAACCTGGGACCATTCAGTCCGCAGACCACTGAGCCAAACTGGTTTTGGCAAGTCACGCCTTTTACATAAGCGGATCTCTAACCAGCGCGCCTGTTTCGCCCTGAAGGTCTCTCCGGAGGGAAGGGAGGGATCGATGCTGTTGCGTGGGGATGGGCAGGTTGGCAGCAGAGAAAACAGTTTCTCGGGGGAGCGGTGGGTGCTGAGCAGTTCCTGCCTCGGGTTCACGTCTCCCTGAGGTTTCAGATCTCGGGCGGAGGGAGGAGTCTCTGCTCCCCCGAGGCCCGTGTCCTCAGAATCCTGCTGGTCTTCCCGCTGCGTTCTGATGGTTGCGTGATGGGACCAGTTCTCTGAGCGAGTTAAAGGAGTTGATCAAGGTGGTGATTCAGATTGCTCTTTATACCAGCTGATTCGTCTTTGCCCAGAGAAAGCTTTGTCTGTCTGCGGACCCGGCTCCACACCCCGCTGTGTGCACGCACCTGGTCCTCCGGGCAGTGAATGTGCGCGGGGCACGTGGGCAGGTGCAGTGGCAGGTCCAGTGGCAGGCAGCGTGGCTGCGCTGGGAGCCAGGTGGGAAAGATGCCCGTGTGTGCATGTTGGATAGAGAGCCTTGTCCTCCAGGCTGAGATGAGGATTCCAGAAGCCAAGCCTCAGCCCGTCCAGCATAAACAACATTGTAAGGGATGAGGATACGCCACAGACTTGAGTACTGTCTAGTCGTTGCTGAAATCGCTTTCCTGGGCATCCAGTTTCCTGGCACCCAGCCCTCTGGATCAGACCGGCGCTGGCATTGGACCCTCACACATGAATGTTATGAATTGAGTCACTAGGAATAGACAGGAAAGGAACTGGATCAAAACTCACCCATCCCATGGTCAGAGAAACAGAAATGTGGGCCACACCACTGGTTGGTTAGTATTAGTTAGCAGCTGCTGTATAATAAATTACCCCCAAATGTAGTAACTTAACAGTCGGCCTTCGTTGCCTCCCCTGTTTATTTGGGTGAGGACCTTGGGTCAGTTTAGTTGGGCAGCCTGGGTGTGGCGTCTGTGAGGAGGTTGCAGTCCAGATGTTGGTCAGGATTGCAGTCACAGAAGACACCTTTGCTCCCAAGGTGTGCTCATGGCGCAGCGGGCGAGTTGGTGCTGGTGGTGGTGGGAGGCCTCCACCCCTCCCGCGGGCCTCTCCGCAGGCTGTGTCCTCGGGGTGTGACCGCTGGCCGGCCAGCGACTGGAGTGTGGAAGCCGGGGAGCTGTCCTATCTCAGGACCTTGCTCCGGAAGCCAGCTAGTGCCACTTCTGCCGCAGTCTGTTCATTTGAAATAAGTGGCACTGTCGGGCCCACATTCACGGGACTTTGGAAGCCACCTTCCAAAAGCAGGCTTGTCCAAGAACATGCGAATGTGTCCTAAAACCTCTGTATCCTGCGACGATCCAATCTGGTATTTGTATTTTGCTTTACCATTTAAAAAGGATTTTCCCCCCAAATAACGTTGAGAGAGAGGCAGGGCTGCCTTCTGCACACCCCCCTTTACAGGCAAGAAAACGGAGACGTGGAAAGTTAGCGGCTGGCCGGAGCCTCCCAGCTCCTACCGAGCGGCTGGCCCAAGGCGGGAGCCGGGTTTTCTGGCTCCTGGTCCAGCGTCCGTCTGTCCGTCTGCCGTGCCACGTGAGCGGGCGTCTGAGAATCAAAAACAGGCAGCCTCTGGGGTAAGCTCATGCTTGCCATGCTTGAGCCACAGAGACACAAAGGGAGAGATACTTTCAAAAACCTCCAGAAAAGAGAACTATGAAATCAGCAACGAACTCTTTATGGTTACTTCCTACAAACAGCCGGAGAGGCCAAAGGAAGCACCCGTTCCCTCTCGTGTATGATACACTCACCGCGAGTGGCCTTGGCTCCAGAAAGGGGTCTAGGTCCTTCCCCCTCGTGCCGATTCTACCTCCCTGCCCACACTCCCTTAGGCCACCCGCAGCTATCAGGAAAGGGCCCTCCCGTTCCTCCTCTCTGTTCGGTGCAGTTTAACAAACGTGTTGAATGCCCTCTGTGCGCCGGGCACTGTGCCGGGAACAGAGGGCACGAAGGCGAGCAGTCACGTCCCTTTCCTCACCGAGTTCCGTCTAATGAGAGAGGCCGACGAGCACCTTCTGAGTCATCGGGCTTGAACACGGGGCCCTTGGGAAATACATCTCAGTGTGGCCGATCCTGTTTTGTGAAGGTGGACACGACAGTAGCTCTCATCCTACACGCCCTTCGTACACTGTGACTGTAACATTCCTGCCATCCAGAGCCGGGCGGCGGGTGTATGTTCCCTCTCCCTGAATCTGGAAGGGCCCGTGACCATGGAGGTGATGCTGTGTGACCTCCAGGGCGGGGTCCCAGAACGATACAGCCCCAACCTGGTGCTCTGAGGGGACGGTCCCTCTGGTTAACCAGCCCCTGAGGAGTCCTGGCTGACAGCTGTTGTCCACACCAAACACGTGAGTGAAAACACCTCCAAATGACTCCCACCCCTCGCTTTCAAGGAGGCTACAGAGAAGGCTAGGATATCACCGAGCTCAGACGGGCCCTCGCCACAGTGTCCTGCCTGAACTTGCCCTGTAGGACCTAAGCATGATGAAACTATGGTCTTACACCACTAGGTTTGGGGGTCATTTGTTTTCAGCCGCAGTGACCAGAGCAAACACCTAGGAACTCAGCTTCCTAGAAGCTTGGTTCTAAGGGAGACGTGAGTCCCGTGGATGTGGGCCACGCAGAGGGGAGTGACAGAGGACTCTGGGGCCCTCGTGACCGATCACAGTGTTTCTGTGATGGAAGTGAGGAGAACGTTTTCATTACTGGGATGTTTCTGAAGAACGTTTTGTCTGCATGCTTCAGGATTATTTTGATAAATCGTCTCAACAAACATTCATGGAATGAGCATCATGGGGTCACTCTGCTTTCCTGAGAAACGAAAGTCTGTTCTAAAGAGTTTGTGAAGGTCTCGCCAGCCTAGAGCTGCAGAGGGTAGAGTTCATAACCGATCCAGCCCGCCTGTGCACCTGAAACAGGATGTCTGCTATCACCAAACCCCTGGCTGGGTGTTTCTTCCTGTCCATGTTTCCATGTAGCACTCACTCATTAAGCCCCTACTATGTGCCAGAGCCATGGTCACCTGGAAGTTGAGAGAGCTCATTTTCTCAGAAAAGGACTAGTGATTATTACCGATGGTGGTCAAACTCCTATACTCTGCCTGTGTGCCGAGAACTTCCGGTATAATTCCGCTCAACCTAGTGGTACCAGCGAGACTTTACCCCCTGAGGCCTCCTGTCAACAGTCTACACTTGCTGCTGCTCTTCAGGGGATCGGGGGACCACGAGAAAGCTCTTTCTTGTTAGGTGTTGAGGGCTTAGGAGGTTCTAGCGCTTCCACAAAGTGCTCCAGACCTGGAGCCGGGAGTGTGGCTGCCTCAAAAGGCAGATTAGCACAGATGAGCGTGTCTTAGCCAGGACCGTGGGCTGTGACAGCACCTGCAGTTCCGCCCACATTTGGAACTTGCTGCCTCTCAACATCACCACCTTCGTTTTTCTGAGGGGAAAAAAAATAGAAGGTTGACTGGGACAGCTCTTCCTATTATGACTTGTTTTGTTGTTTTCATTTCTGTCTAACTCCTGTTAAACCATCAACACATTTGCTCCTGGGACGTTAAACGAGATTGAGAGTCACGGGTGACGGCAGGGGAGACCCTTACAGCACAGCGGACAATGCAAAGGCCTAGCGGCAGCCCAGCCGGTCAGAAAGCTGCCTGAGCATAACAAGCCTGGGCTTCCCAGCTGTCCAGCAGGCCGCTAACCCCTCAAATCCACTCTCTTCCTGAGAGCAAGCCCTTCATTTAGTCACCCAGATAAGAAGGCGGCGAGAACCATCTCTCAAGTGCCGTCTCTGTGTCAGGTGCCGGGGGGCGGATAGAAAGGCGCAGCTGCCGGGATGGGCCGAGCACGCTGGGCAGCGCCACCCTCATGCTGAAGGAGGGGAGGAGGGACTAGAACAGGGTCAGTAGACGTGGATTACTGCACAGACCAGGCAAGTGGCATCGGTGCCCACGCAGGGCCAAGGCGAGGTGTGCGGCGGCCGTGATGACAAACCAGACTGTGCCCCCCCCCCCCTGCGGGGACAGCTGCTCCTCAGTCGCCCCAGTTGTCCTGCCTTCCCGTTTTCCAAGAAAAGCCGGAAATCCGTATTTTTATGTGAAATTTCTCAATATTTAAACACGCTGCAGGCCAAACAAAACACAGCCACTGGTTTTGACCTCTGCTTTATACCAGAGAATGCCTGCTTTTGTTCCGTCAGACTAATGAATGCTCAATTACGAGAAGGAATCTAGAGGTTAGGGGTAGATTGTGCTCCTCAAAAGCCTGCAGACCCCGGCCCCAGCCCCAGCCCCAGCCCGCGCGGTCCTAATTGACGGGCGAGCGCAGGCCGACAGCAGGCTCTGGGGGCGGACGCATAAGGAAACGGGCGAGCCATCCCAGGCCAGCCTGCAAGGTCAGGGCGGCAGCGCAAACATGCGGAGGTCAGGTGGCCGCAAGGAAGCCCTCCACTTCCTGGAGCTGTCGGTTCATAAATCAAATTCAGACGGTATCCCCAGATCCCCTCTGCCCGGCACTGCTTTGTGAGGTGGAAAATTAAATAGAAATCAAAATTAAGATGGCTGTCAGGAGACCAGCAGGCCAGCGTGAGGCCAGCGCGGGATGGGGTTTCTGCCTGGAGCAAAGGTCTCCAGAGCGGTAATGATACCTGACCTTGGGCATCGCAGGCGAGTGGGTGGTGCAGTGGTTATGTGCCGGGGCCTCGGAGCCTGGCTGCCCACGCTCACACGCCAGCCCGTGCCAGGCTCTCTAGGTGACCTTGGGCATGCCCCTGCTCTTCCTCAAGAGGCACTGCATCTCTGAAGCGGGGAGTATAGTACCTTCCCCCAAAGGTTTTTGTGAGGTTTAGAAGCGTTAATATCTATCAGGCACTTAGGACTGTGTTTGAGCGGCTTGAACCCGAGTCTCAGTCTCAACATGAGCTTCAGCACCCACTCCAGCTTCTCCAGCCCCCGGGCTTCGTGGGCTGGCCAGCGCACGGCCTGTGTCTCTGCAGGCATCCGGCCCTCCGGCTCCCGGATCTCCGTGTCCCATTCCACGAGCAAGACAGCGGGGGCCCGGGCCTGGCCGTGGGGATGGAGAAGGGGAGGGTGCATAGGGGGCTCCAGAGTGAGGAGACGATGCAATGCCTGAGTGGCCTGGCCTCCTGCCTGGAGAGGAGGCTGGAGGCTGATTTCAGAGACTGGAGAGCAGAATCCGGGGACACCTGGAGAAGGGACCCCCCAGCCTAGAGACAGGGCATTATTTCAAGACCACTGAGGACCTGAGGGCTCAGGTCTCTGCAAGGTCTGTGGACAGTGCCCGCTTCATTCTGCATATGACAGTGTCCTGAATTGCTGCTGACTTCAGAGTCAAGTCTATGAGCCTTCTAGCGGTGTAAGTACCGGTCTGAGTGCTGTACAAGATGCGGGCCTTTCCACCAGTGGCTCCCAGTAGCTACCCTGTTTCCCCGGAAATAAGACAGTGTCTTATATTAATTTTTGCTCCCAAAGATGCGCCAGGTCTTATTTTCAGGGGATGTATTATGTTTCCATGAAGTAGGTCTTATTTTGGGAGGATGTCTTATTTTCGGGGAAACATGGTAGCTTTCTCCAGTATCTGTGGACACCAGACTCCAGCTGACACCACAGAAACAGTGTTTGCTACACCCAATTTTACCCCTCGGGTTCTGCAGGTGTTTCTAGGCCTGGCCGTCACCATATGGCCCAGCTCCTGGGTAGGGAACGCTCCCCCCCCCCCCCCCCCCCCCCGTGGTCCTCGATTAGCCTGCCCCTAGTGGCCGCACGGGGAATTGCACCTGGAGAACCCATGTCCAGGCCAGGAGCGCTCCCTGAGGTTATGCGGAGCACCCGGGTGTGGCCCTCCAGCCTCCCCGCCTTTCTTTGGTCTTGCTGAGAGGCCTTCAGAGTTCGAACCAGAGGTGGGTTTGGGCTCCCCCAAAACGGTAGGCAAGTTCAGCACCTGTCTCTTCGAAGAATGCATGCCCTTTTGGTGGGCTGTGCGCAGATACCTTTTCCATTTTGCAGAATCATAGACTATTTTCTGTGCTTTAAAAAATATTGAGTCCACCCTGTTTCTGCAGGTAGAGACGGGAGGAGCCTACCAGGCTGAAATGTTGGCAGAAACAAAGAGGATCCATGTTTCTTCCCACCTGCAATTACCGTTTTACTAGCTTGTAAAGCACACAGAGAATTTGCAGAGCATTCCTCCCTTGCAGTAGGAGGGAGGCCCCGCTGTGAGTGTAATTGGCTTTCTAGCTTCCTTTAATGCCGAGGCGGAGGCAGCTCGGACTGGAGGGCCTTTCCTCTGAGAATTACCCGGCGTTGAGTTGTGTTTAAATCCCACGCATCTCCCTGGATGCGTGTGTTCCATTAAGTCCCACTCGGGAGTGGAAACACGGCTCACCTCTGGAAATAGCCCCGTCCTAAGCACTTCTCGGGCTTTATAAAAGCCGGGTTTCTTTTCTTTTCTAATGGATTTTAACTTAACCCTTATAGGGCTTATTCTTAGTCTGTTAACCAGTGAGTTAAAGATATATGGCATCTTTAAATGACAATTTTATACAGTACATCCAAATTTGGACCACCTTTTCTTTTTCTTTTTAGGCTTTGGTTTTGTCCTATATCTGTTCCCAAAAAGAGAGTCACGGTCATAGAAACCACCTTCATCCTTTTACCTCTTGAGTCTGAAGTGTCCTCATTTGTGCGGTAAAAGGTGCATTAGCAGTTTTTCCAGCCCCTTCCCGCTTCAGGACCGGGGTTCCGTGACTTTATGATTGAGAAGCAATGGAGTTGTGGAAGCCACTCGACTTCCATCTACTCTCTGGGGATTCCCAGACAGTGTGCACAAAGCAGCCGGACCTCAGCCCCTCCAGGCCACAGGGACAAATGTCAAGATTTTCCTTCGCCAAAGGTCAACTGATGATAGGCTTCTTTTAAATCACCAAATAGCTGTTTCAAGCATTTTCACAAAGATGCTATGAAGGGCAGTTTATATAAACAAGTTGAATATTTTGATTTCACATAGTCCTTAAAGACAGACAAATTATCTCCGTTCCTTATTATCCAGGGGCAGTTAGAATAACACCCAGCACGCACGAGCTGGCCAATAAACATATAAGAAGATGATACGCCACGTGGTGGGTTTGCTACGCCAGCCAGGTTATCTTGGAGCTGGTGTTTGTGCTGGGCTAACAGCGCGAGCCCACGGCGCTCAGGTGTGCACAGGGAGGGACAATAAACGGACGGGGCATCCTAAGAGAAGGTTCGGAGCTGAAGAACAGAGGGGGTCGGGGAAGGGTATTGTGAGTGGATTCTTAGCCGGGGCAGAGGTCAAGGGTGCAGAGAGAAAGTAGGCTAGGCAATCACAGGTAATAAAACTACCGATCTGAGTTTCCTCTTTTCCTCCTTTCTCTGCCTGCTGCCTGCTGGGGGCAGGGGCTGCTTGTTGGACAGGCAGGAGGAGCTAAAAGGGCCTGGGTTTTCGGCTGATTTCTTCAGGCCCGAGCGAGGCACCCTCCCTGAGTCAAGGGGCGTGCCCCTTCCTCGGTCATTTCGTATCACGTAGTCCAGGAGAGAGCACGGAGCGTTTGGAAAGCCCACAACCTGGGGTGACAACAGCTTATCCCTTCGCAAGCCACATAATCTCCCTGGTGCTTCAGATCTCTGTAAAGTGGGAACGCTGTCCTAACGATTAGATTAATAAGGTCTGCTTTTCATTATGTGCCTCCCAGTGTCCTCTTATTACCGAGCGCTTATCTTTATTTAGGCCAGGCCCTGCTCGCAGTGGACACAGATGACCTCGTGTGATCCTCACAACAGCCCTCCGTGATAGATACTGTTATTACCCGCCTCTTACAGAGGACACGGGCTTGCCCAAAGCTGTCTGTCTAGCCCAGGGGTCGGCAAACTCATGAGTCCACAGAGCCAAATATCAACAGCACGACGATTGACATTTCTTTTGAGAGCCAAATTTTTTTAAACTTAAGCTTCTTCTAATGCCACTTCTTTGAAATAGACTCGCCCAGGCCGTGGTACTTTGTGGAAGAGCCACCCTCAAGGGACCAAAGAGCCGCATGTGGCTCGCAAGCCGCAGTTTGCCCACCACGGATCTAGCCAACAGTGGAGGAGCTGGGATTTGAACCCGGGCTGTCCTGTTCTAGCCCACACCCCCTTTGTTTTGTTTCAGTGTGGGATGCAGTGTTTCCGACTTAAAGAATAATGGACACAATCAGCTGTAATTGAGGGGTCCCCCAGTCAGCTGCAGTTGAGGGGTCCCCTTCTCCAGGGGCACACTCTGAACCGCCACCTTGTACCGTTCCCTCCCAGCACCAACACTCTCCGTTTCTGGAGGCGAACTGGTACCGAGACTCAAGAGGCAGCAGGGCCAGCCCCCTACTGCTGAAGCCCCACCAAGTCGTTCCACCGGATGGAGAGGGGAGAACAGGGCAGAGTGGGGAACAGAACCTGGTAAACGCACCCGTCACTAGCCCCAGAGTGTCAGCACCCCTCGGGCCAAAGATCCTAATGCCCAAGAGAGACCCGGTGCCGATGTGGCCCGGAGCCACCTGCCCCGAGCAGGCCACAGCTCCCGGAACCCATACCAGTGAGTCCACACTGCCACGTGGTCAGAGCACTTCCATTCGGTCCAATCCAGGGAGGGCCCTGCAGCCGTCAACGGCAGCAAAATTCTAGAACAAAGAACTAGCCACCCATAGCACGGACCCATTCATAGTGCCCAAAGGAAGGCAGGCTAATTACATGGGATTTGTGATACCGGGGATTTGCTCTTCGTTTTGTTTCCAGGAGTGTAGAATGAGCAATTCTATATGCACAGCTAGGCTGCCCTGGCTCAGTGCATGTTTACGCCTCAGCTAGTCTGTCCCAAACAGACCTGCTCATGTGTGTGTGAGCGTGCGCGCGTGTGTTCACAACTGCGACTGTTTTTAATGCTCCTCCTTGCCCACCGGCGCCAATCCCGGACACACACACGCAGCAGAGATGAAGCCAGCCTGCCCGGAGTCCTGCTAGCATCCCGCCCACATCATGTGGTCAGAAAACCCAACTCTCCCGGAACGGCCTCCAGCAGAAAGCTTCCCTCCAGCCCCTGGCAGCACAGAGCAGAAATCTCCGGGGCAGCTGACATGTTAGGTGTGTATATAATTTACCAAACTCCTGGCCACTCAGCTCTTAGCCAGCGGTCACCAAAGGAATTAGCAGTCCTCCCTGCTACCCCCAAAACCCGGAGGAGGAAGGGTGTTACTCGGCTTTGGCACAGCGGCCTGCTGGCACACGGTGTCAAACAGCAGCCCAGCGGTACGTGTTGGCCACAGAAGGCTCCGGGGCGGTGGAAGGGGCCAAAATAGTTGTGGCATAAGTTGGCCAAGGTATTAAGCAGATCTGAGTTTAATTTAACACAGAGATAACAACTCTCTTTTTGTTTTCCAACTGGCTGCTGCTTTCTTTTTCTCCCCGGGTCCAGAATTTGCAGCCAGGAGTCAGTTCATAAGGACATTCAAGTCCTTTCAAAGCGCGAGGTGATGGTCTTTCCACGGGCTTTCACGTTTGGCCGGGCAGGCCGGGGGCAGGATGAAAAGCACGTGGGATCTGGGGGGAAAGCTGAAAATGGATCTGGAGGCTTGAATTCCTTCTATGAGTTTTGCTTAAGCCACAGTGCCTGCGCTTAGAATAGAGAGGCAGGCAGTCTGTCTCCTCAGGATAAGGAAGGATTTGGAACTCAGCTACTGTGAGGTCTTGGCCCCTACTGTGTTTTCTGGTTTGTTTTGTTAGCAGGAGCAAGTTATTCTCGTTTCTTGCTGCTGGGGTTTTCTTCAGCACCCTCACAAGCGATGGGTCTCCACCCCACTGATGGCGACGGGTGGACGGAATGGGATAATGAAAGGGGTGGAGAGAGAGGTTGATTCAGCTGCTTCAGATGAGGGAGGCAACGAAACCTTAGACCTCTGAGTAGCTTCTGGATTTATCGAGGGTGGGGAGGGGAGGGGACCACAGGCCTGAAGTCATCCCAACCTGGGTCTCTGAGATACTCGCGTGGCCAGCGGTGCCAGCTGGGAAAACCAGCTTGTTGCTTGAATTATGACTTTATTACCCATGAAGTGGCTAGAAGTAGAGAAGACGCCTTCGTACTTGGGAAAGTAATCAACGAAGTGTGACCAGAAGGGATTAAGAGGTATACCTAAAAATGGTGGGAATGGTAAGTTTTATCCCTATTTACCACAATAAAAAAAGAACACTATCACCTTAAAGAATGGTGACCTCAGGGATTACCCGCACTCCTTGACTGAGGGACTGTGTCTTACAGCCTCTCCAGTGTTTGAGGGCCGGGCGTACGCATGGTGGGCATGAGTTCCACGTCTAGTGGGCTGTGCCCCAAAAGCCCATCGTGGCTGCCCTCGGCTCCGAGCTGGGCACAGAAGGGGAAGACTTTATGGTTCTTGCCAAGACTGTGTTCCTCATGCCCACAATACAGCCCACCTGTGTTACTTAGCCCAGGTCTGCTCCCAAGAGCCTTTTAAAATAACCCACAAGTGAAAGACGCAACCTTGAGTCAAGTCTTTATCTTATTCATCCCGCTCCCCACTGCTAAGAGCAGGGCCTGGGCAAGAAGTGGTGCCCGATGAGTCTGGGGGAGTGGACGTGGCAGTTACCAGAAGAGGAAGGCAAGGGCGAGAATGAACTCAAAAGACGCTGTTCACTCCGGCTCTGCTATTGCGTAAGGGAGGGCTCGTGAACCGAAGACCTCCCGAACGTTTATCTCTTGTTTTCTCTGTAGGGCTGCCTTTCCAGTAAACCTTTAATTAACCACAGTCTGTTGTTCAGCTCCGGCGAGCCCTCTGAAAGGCAGGCTAGCGAAATGGTGGGGAGCCAGACAGCCTTGGGTTTGCATCTCGGCTGCATCTTCAACGTGTTGTGCCTCGGTTTCCTTATCTGTGAAATGGGGTTAAAGTACGCTCTCCACGATGTTGTGAGCTTGTTACAAATGTGTGGTGTGCACAGAAGAGCGCCAGGCACCCAGCGAACGCTCTGTCAGCCTGTTGTTCAAAGTCCCTCTGGGTCATATTAACAAGGCGCAGCTGATTTATGACACCGTAGTGTGGCGTTATCATGTACTCCTGACCACAGGTGCTTCCTTGCTCTGTATTTTTTTTCCTAACAAACAGTGAAAGCTACCAATGAATATCAAGGACACCTTAATGACGCTGGAAACTCAGTTACATTACAAAGGGGATTCCCTGCCTGGACAATTGGACATTTATTTCAGCTTCTGCTTCTACCAATCTTTTCTAGTGTAGATGACCTCAATTTCTCCATCTCTCACATGGATAATAATTTACTTTATATGACTAATAAGGAAACGAATAAACCATATATTGACGTTTTATTGAAGTATGTTAGCAAGTTATTAAAATGGGTAGCAAAAATGCTTTGTCAAATGGCCCAGCAAGCACTGATTCTAGAAATTAAAAAAAAAAAAACTTTGAAAACAGCAGTTGACTTGGTAGTAGTCATACCCTTTAAAAGCCGTGCTATAAAGCTAAGTGATGACAGCCCAGTAGAAGCGGCAGAAGAGAAAATATGGAGTCACCATGATTTAGAGCTGACACTCAGAAGTCAGAGCTTGGCGCTGGCCGGTGTGGCTCGGTGACTGGGCATCTTCCTGGGCACCAAAAGCTGCTGGTTCCATCGCCGGCCAGGGCACATGCTAGGTTGCAGGCTTGAGCCTGTATTGGGTGTGTAGGAGGCAGCTGAGGGATGTTGAACTCTCACATCGATGTTTCTTCTCCCTTCCTCTCTCTCTAAAAATCAATAAACTATTCTTTAAAAAAAAAAATCAGAATCTGGTAGGGGTGATACTGCTTAGTAACATTGCATTTAAGAATGATGGCCTTTTCTAGAATCAAGTCTTACAGCACATTCTTAGTAGCAAATTACTTTATATGTCAGTGTGCACACACAATGCAAATAGATATTATATATTGTCATTTTTTAAGGAACTGTCTCCTTCCCGTAATTTGAAAAGCCCCAGTAACTCCATTTTATTTTTAGTTTTTAAAAAATATACTTTTATTGGTCTCACAGAGGAAGGAAAAAGAGAGAAGTAGAAACATCAATGATGAGAATCATTGACTGGCTGCCTCCTGCACACCCCCTGCTCTGGGGATCGAGCCCGCAACCGGGGGCATGTGCCCTTGACCAGAATCGAACCTGGGACCCTTTGGTCCTCAGGCCAACGCTCTATCCACTGAGCCAAACCAGTTAGGGCTCCATTTTATTTTATTAAGCACACACTCTCACCTGATCCTAACTACCTGCTTCCGAGGGTGCCCTGTAATTTACATTGTGGGGCTACCTCGTGAGGGGAGTATGAGTACTACAGCCCATTTGAGATTCTTAAGTAATGAATGAAAAACAAAGAGGAAAAAGTTATAAGCTGTGAGCGGGGGAGGGCCAGGGTGGCCGGAGGGAGGGAGGGAGGGAGGCCTTGGCCCCGGAATGGCATTGGAACTGGGGAGGAGGGAGGGAGCTGGCTGCCTCGAGATGTGTTATTTTTGCTGTGGCTTCTTGCTCCTCTGCACCCCCACCTCTTCCAGTCTGAGCTTGGAGTACAGTTGAGTTTTCACCACAAGACTTGGCTGGGCCTCCTCAGGGACTTTCTCTTTCCCATCTTCCCATAAATTATAGGTTTGCACATGAGAGCAGCACAGATGATTCCCATTATCTTTTGGGTTGGGTTAGGATTTTTTTTTAACCTCCTGCCCACTTGTAAATGTGCATCCTGGTTCAGGGAGGTGGTGCATTGGCTAGCCTACTGCCCCATCCACCGACGAATTGATCTCCCTCTTCCTTAATGGGATGGCTTTAACCTGGTTTCCTTGACCATGTGACTAGGGTCATTTTCCTTGGCCTTCAAATACTCTCAGAAGTCATTGCTCCAGGAGAAGGGGGGGCCTTGTCCGAGCTGTCCACCCAAACCCCCAATACCTGGAATAGCGCCACACCCAGTGCAGACTCCTCCTGGCTATATAAGATTTTCCTCCTTATTTTGATGGTAAAGTGACATTACTGGGACACTATTATACCTTCATCAATGAACCATTCAGATCATTGTAAAGTAATCAGACAACTCTAGAAGAGTTAATTTACCCCAGAACATAGAGGCCATTTATAGGTAGGGTGTAGAACTCACTAGAAGCTAGAGCCACCACTAGCAGTTAAGATTTATTGACCACCAATCTTGGGCACTCTCTTTGATTAGATTCCCAGACCAGATGCAAATTCAGTGAAGGAAAGGAAAAAGAGTTTTCACTGCCTCACATCTGCTCTTACTCTCCTCTGTTTGGTCTCTGAGAGTACTCGAGAGAAGCCTTCTCACAGAAGCAGGTCCTGGGGAAAAGGCGCCAAGGAAAATTAAAAGATGTGTGACCCAATTCCACTTTCAGGGTCTGGAACATTCTCTTGCTTACAGATATAATAAGAGTAGAGTGAAGGAATTTTTTTTTTAATGTCCTTGACAGTGTGGGAGGAAGAGGAGAAGTAGGAAAGGAAAGGTAACACTTTCAAGAAAAGAATAGTTCATTAATCTTTGAAGCAGAAGTCAATAGAAAAGTTGAGAGACCCGACTGAAAGAGCAAAGCAAATGAGGATCATAACTTGGCCTAATCGGAAGAGAAGCAGCCCGGCAATGAGGAGGTCGGTAGAGAAAAGGGAGACACGTTACAAACGGGGGATTCTTGACAACAGAAAGGAAAACCTGAGGCGCTCAACGGGACAGGCTGGAGGAAGAAACAGCCAACGGGGAAAGGAAGGGCACGCGATCAAGATGCTACCAAGAAGCATGCTGTAGAGACGGAGACCTGTTCCACCGTAAGCGGACAGGGCCTGGAGAAGACAGATATTCTTAAACTCCAGGTTCTTGGAGTCAGACCACCACCAAGGTAGACTCAATGGAGGCTCTAGAGAGTAAGTTTCCAATATGACCTTATCTCCTATTTTAATAAGCTAACTATGCACTTGTCCACTATCTCATGCCCTAACCTTGACCAGGACCCACTAAATTAATACCCTCTCTTTCTACTTGACTGCCCTGGCAAGCACCCTTGTTCTCTCTGGATTAAATATAGTTCCAGGGACAAAAGGGATGAGACACATGAAAGGCAGCAGCTTTGGATATGTTAATATGTGTCTTTCTTGTTCAAGACCAACTAATCCATCTCAGGAGCCCCCTCGAACTACTGCTTTTTGATGTTGGCGTATTTGTTTGATGATTTGGTGATAAGTCTGCCCTTACTGTATTTCATAATACAAATTAAATCATAACACGTGTTGCCACTCGGAGGGTTAAGTCTGACATTAATTCTGTTGTTTACTCTGAATAGAGGGGACATGGATTTCATAATTTAAAACCTAATGTATTTGGATGGCATTGTCTGCCCAAAGAGTGACTTTAAGATTCCGAAAGCTGTTCTTCCCGGTGTGACCTTTTTATGTCAGAAGCATTGTTTACTGTGCCATCAAAGAACAAAAACATATCATTCAGACTTGCCCTTGCCCAAGAAAATGGGGCATGGAGGGAAACGTAAACCAAATGAACTATAAATTGTCTCCAATGCATGTGGACCAAGTTCTTTTCATTCAGGTTAGCAAAGAGAGTGTCACTTTTCTCCCCGAACTGTTATGTTCTTCCCAGAAATGTGTTACTGTATTACTGTATGCCAGGCATAGTCTAACAGAAGCCTAGCCCTTCTCACGTTCCTCAGAGTGTGAGATAATAAGTATACCTCACATTTTTGAACTCTTAATGCATCACTTATGGTTTTAAGAGCTTACTGTGTATCTACTCATTGATCCTCACAGGCCAACCTGTAAAGTGGGTATTACTGTTATGCCCATTCATAGATGAAAACCTGAGGCAGAGACCGTGAATTATATGCTAGCTGGTACACAGAGAAGTCTCAGAGTGAACTCTGGAAGCCAGTGCTTTTAGTTACTATTCGAGGACACCTCTGAGTTCCTAAATGGTTCCCAAAATGCTATGAGTTTGTACAGGAGATGCTTTGAGGCTGTAATGCTCTGGCATTAAATAACATTTAATCACGTAATGAGAATGTTATTCCCTTCAATCTTCTTTCTGTTCTTCAGGTGAAATCAAACAGGAAGCTTCGTGCTGGGGCTGGTATGACTTGAACTCCCAGCACCTGCCAATCTTCCTTTCCAAAGAGAGTTGGCTGCCAGCTCGGGCCTTCCCACAGTTGTGTTATCTTGATATTATGGCAAGAGAGACTGGCTTCCCACTTACGGTATTCATAGAAGGCTTTCACTTTTAAATAAACTTAAGTAAACAAATGATGCTATTGCAATTAAGTAAATAATAACACAGGTGACATTTGTGAAGGTGTTTTCACATGACTGGAGTTTGGGAAACACTGTCCTCATTCTTCTGTTTTGAAATTAACTTTAAAGCAGTGGTTTTAGCAACAATAAGGTCCCTTGTTCTCTTATCACAGACCTTCCCGACTTCCCTTGTGGGTTAAGGACTCATCTGGGATGGAGTTTTCACCAGGTCATACAAACAGAGGAAAATAATACAATGCAGTAAATTTTCAATAGCACCACATATATTCAGTTTAAAATATTTTTTTTCTCCTGAAAGCATACTGTTTCTATTTTTTTTTTGTGTGTGTGTGTGTGTGTGTGTGTGTGTGTGTGTGTTAAAATGTCCTTCCTTTCTTGTGAAACAACGGTGGTAGATGATAGATTTTGTTCTTAGTGTCCTTGTTTGGCAGTTAAAAATTATAAACTCTAGCAAGTTTTAAGGTGGTTTTTCAGGATGTATCTGAGTTAGCTATGGAAGAGCTAGCAGGTCAAGGCCAGCAAACCCAAAGCAACAAAATCACTACTATATTCACTGCTCAAAGAAAAGAAAGTAAAAACTAGTTCGCTCTCAGACCCACATATTCCCAAGCAACCGGGTCACTCTGCAGACTCAGTGGGTATTACTGGCTTGCGTGGAGCTTTTATTTGACTAACTCGGACAGATGAGTAGCCTTGTCTCTTTTTTGTTGTTGTTAATCCTCACCTGAGGATATTTTCCCATTGATTTTGAGAGAGAATGGAATGAAGAAGGAGAGGCAGAGAAACATCGATGTGAGAGAAACACATCGATTGGTTGCCTCCTGCCTGGGCCCCAAGCAGGGCCAGGGCTCAAGCCTGCAACTGAGCCACATGCCCTTGACCGGAACTGAACCTGGGACCCTTCGGTTCGTGGGCTCACACTATATCCAAAGTGACCATTTAAGTACTTCTAAATTGTGCTCTGAGCTTTCCATAGTGGAAGTGAAAATTAAATAAATATATCTTAGCAAGTGTAAGTAGGTGGCTAAGGCAAGTGGCCGTTGCTCTTACATGGCTTTTCTTTGTAAAAGCTCTCATCTTCTTTTACCCAGTGGCCTGTTTCAATAGCAGATGCCAACGCCTTGTTTCTGGTCTGACTCTAAGTCTGTCATGACTTAGTGCAAGGGGACCTGGAGCAGGCCTATCCGATGGTCATCTCTGTTTTCTTGGGAGTAGCCATGACCTAGGGTACTTGTAAGAGGCAGGGCCAGATACAGTATGTGGACACCAGGCAAGCTAATTGGTTGGCATCCTACTTAGAGATACTCTTTAAACATATGTTCAAATATGTACCAAAATAGTTTGCAATATATTCAGTAGATAAGGGAAGGGAATCTGATTATCTCTTAATAAAAATACATGTATACCTCTTTATTTTCTCTGGATTTTTTTTGTTTGCAATTTTACCAAATCAGACCACTTTAACCTTTAGTGATAAAATTACCCTCTTGCACCCGTGTTAGTTGATTGTTTACTCAGCTGACTGTCAGCTGCTTCATTTCAGGGCTATTCCCATGGCCTACAGTTGTTCTACACACCTTACACGTGCTTGCCACCAAAATGCTAGTACCCAATATATAGCTGAATTAGGGTTTTTGTGTTTTTTTAAATATGTTTTTATCGATTTCAGAGAGAGGAAAGGAGAGGGAGCGAGAGATAGAAACATCAATGATGAGAGGGAATCATTGATCAGCTGCCTCTGCACACCCCACACTGGGGATTGAGCCCAGAACCCGGCCATGTGCCCTGATTGGGAATCGAACTGTTACCTTCTGATTCATGGGTTGATGCTCAACCACTGAACCACATCGGCCGGGCCAGTTGGGTTTTTTAATTTTCACTGCTGTCTACTTACATTCAGGCGGGACTAGTTCATCTGCCGGTACTTTCAGGAGTGGCTGTGGGACCCTGAGCTCACGGGCACCTTATTTCAGTTTATTTGGTTACGATGTAGTCCAGTGTGTTAGTTCATGCCCTGGACTGCTCGGCCACACCTTCAGCTAGCTCTGACGGCGGGGGGCTGAGAAGACTCTGGAGTCTGTTATTTGGATTTCTAATCCCCCCATAGAATAGATCTAAGGCTACAGAAAAGAGCTCTCCGTTGGATTCGTTCCATTTTTCTATTGTGTAGGCCATGGTTTTGGAAAGCACAGTCACAGAACAGCACACACGTCTTATCTTCCCCTTTCAGTCCCTTTCTTTGCAAGCAAGGCCCCAGGACACCCAGCTGAGCACATGCTGCCAAAGGCTTGCCAACTGCTGGAGTCACGTGGGGAGCCTCCCAGGTGTCGCGCGTGACTCAGTGCACCTGAGCCTGCTGAGCAGGTCCAGCAGCTACCGAGACGCAGCCTTGGGTCTTCCTTTTAGCCTGAACCAACCACAGCACCCGTGGAAGATGATTCCTGTTCCCTGATTAGCCAACTCTCGTTGTGATAACTGAGACCTCTTAGAACTGTTTTTGCAGAGAGAGAGAGAAAGAAAACAAGAGAGAACAACTCTGACCGTGGTCTGAAGCCAGGCTCCTGTCACTAAGCAATAAGGGGAAAAAGCTCAAGTCGCCCTTGCATAAGTGGGAATTTGTGGTTTCTAAAGCTGCCCATTCCCCAAACGACTAAAATATGTTATTGGCATTTGGCACTGTTTCCTATGTTTTGCTCTCCTTAAATTTCTCTTTAAAAGGGTTTGAGTTTAAAGGCAGAACCACTGAAAAAATGCTATTTAATCACAGAACTGTGAAAGGCCAGCCCAGAGTTAACCCCACGATGCCCCGGTTTGTTTTGTTAAACCAGAACCTTGAACCAGGCTTATTCCCGGGGGTTCTGGAGAGCCCAAGGGTTGGCGGGAGGGAAGGAAAAGAGGGGGAGGGGGGCAGAGGGAAGGAAAGCCAGCAGACCAAACGGGCCCTTGGACATCGGGGGGCGCCGCCCCACACGGAGGCCGCCCTGCCTCCCTCGCCAGGCCAGACCCAGGGACTCCATGGTTTGCACTGGAGAGAGGAGGAGAAAGGGAAGGAAGATGGAAGAGCCACCCACTGTCAAGGGCAAGAGTCACAGGCCCTTTTGGCCCCAGATGGATTTTTAGAAAGTTTTTCCAGATAATAAATGTGTGCTCATTACAGAGAATTGGGGAAGTAGAGAAAATTGCTAAAGAGAAAATAGTCATCAGGCAGCATAGCATGGCAGAGAGGTTCAGATCCCAGCCCATGGCAGACACGAGTCCGAGTTTCACTTCCCAGCGTCCTCATCTGTAAGGCAAGGGCGGTGAGATCCTTAGAGAGGGTGAGAGGATTGAGTCAGGTGACAGGCCCGGCTAGTGCTGGCCGCCACTGCTGCTGTCAGTATTATTATAAGCCCGCCATCGCAGTGAACATGTAGGTAGGGGCCCATCGGCTAGTTCTTTTCTGTGCATGTCTAGATATAAAAAATGGCTCATTCTTCAGAGCATGTAAGTTTTAATCTTTTTTTTTTAACATACTAAATAATTTTCAGAAGCACTAGCTATTTTGAATTCCTGTATAAGATCTCATGGGCTGTAGTTAAATACCTTCTCCTTTTGGTTGGACATTTGGCTGTACAAACTTTAGCTTCTGATTAAGATATATTCAGAAGAAGGACTACTATAGTCAGAGGATTTGAATTTTTTAAGGATTCTGGATACAATCATTGGCTTCTTAACTGCTCATCTGCCTGCCTGCCTGCCTCTAATTGCCCCGCCTCTGCCAGCCTGGTTGCCCCACACAGCCTGTTCGGTCATCTGTTCAGTTGTTTCAGTTGCTTAGGCTTTTATATAGAGAGACTTCTTTTTGATAAACAGAAGTTTACAACGTGTATGTGTTCAGATCTGTTCACTTTTTCCTTGTGTGGTTTTTTTCTATAGCTTTAAAACTTGCATAGCCTTCCCCATGTTCAGGTCAGATAATTGATATTTTGCATTTTCTTGTATGTTTTAAAACAGTTTACTTATACATTTAATAACAAATTTCTGGGATTTTATTTTACTTTGTGAAGCTATGGCTTGATTCCTGCGCCAAACTGTTAATCATTTCTGTTCCACTTTTTAACGGTTCGTGCTTTCTGTATTGACTTTTGATTTCAATTTCATCGTAATCTAATTATATATGTGTCCTGGAGTCTGCTTCTGACCAATCACTTCTACTTCCTCAGTCCCAATCCCAATGCCAGTTCCAATTACCTAAATATCATGATATATTTTAATGTCCGACAGCCCGAATACAGCCACATATTGCTTTACACAATTGTCTCACTTGGGCCGGCTCTGTTATTCCTCCAGATTGACTTTAGAATCACCCTGTCAGTCCAATTTACCTTTTAAATTATTTCAATAATTATGCTGTTCCAAATTGGATACTTGTACTTTCTTTCCTCAACAATGAGACGCTTTAGCTTGGAGCTTAAAAATATACACACAGGGAGTTTAAATATCTGCAAGAAGGCATTTAGCCATCTTAAATGCAAGTAAGATTGGGTAATCACCACCAAGTGCTGCCAGATCTTGTCGGGCGGCCATTACAGAGCCAGCCACTTCCTGTCGAGTTGTGAGACTTTACAGACTGCATGTTAACATTCACTCCTGAGATACAGAAGCTGAACACATACCAACTATTCAGATGCCTTGGTGGTTTGTTTTATCCTACATCATCAACAAGAATGTTAGCTATTCCAATAATAAAAAGCTTTTCAAGATCAGTTCAAAAAACTGCCCGGCGTGGCCTTTCTGGCTGCCCACAGAGTCTTCCTCCATTGTCCTCGTGTTTGGAGAGCCGCCGGCTCATCCTCCAGGAATTACAATGTCCCGGGAGCTCGTGAATCCCACGTCCCCTAGAGGTTCTGCTAAAGGGTATGTGGTGTTTCGCTGGCAGCAACTTCTCCTCTTGCCCTCTGCCTTCATGCCATCAGACCATAACCCAGCTGGCCAAAGATTTGCCATTTTGCTTGGACAAAGTTACAATTTAAATGTTTGCTTCTAGGCCAGGGCCTGCAGTGGGAATATTCCAGAAATATTCTGTTTCAGTCTCTTTAATGCAAAAGTTGCATGCACTTGGAAAGGGCCTAGGATGGAAATGAAGCAAGAGCCATTCCTCCTTAATCGGTGACCTGTTATACCTGTGGACGGCACTGAGCACTCGGAGGCAGGAGCGAAAGGGTGGTGGTGGGGGAAGGACCGAGCCCTGGAATCCGTGTCCTGGGTTCAGACTCCAGCTGTGATGGCTATTAGCTCTCACCTTCATCTTTGTGTGTCCCCGTTTGTTTAGCTGTAAAATGACTATGTGCTACTTATTTTGGGTAGTTTCAGTAAGAATTAGAAAGAAACACAGAAAGCTTTCAGAACTCAGGCATAATGATAGCAGTGAATGATATTTACTAAGATCAAAACTTTTCCAGGGAATAATGAGTAGAAAGCCATCCAGAGAGCAGATGAACGGGTGGTAGACAGAAACTGGACGCAAGTGTGGGAGGGACAGGCTTGGGGGGAGACTTGGCACACGAAGGAGTTAAGGCCTTATCCTATAGCAGCTGAAGAGGCTTCAGGGCTTCATTGGAGAAATGCCAGCTCTAAGGTGGCACTGAAGCCGAGTGGTTAGCCCCATGCTCCGGAGTCCAGCTCCTTCCTCTGCACGTTTAAGCAGAGCAACCTTGGGCAAAGGGCTCAAGCCTTCTGAGACTCAGTTTTTCACCTATAATTTGGTAATGATAGAAACACTGACCTCTTTGGCTCCTGTGAATAAACAATAATAGTAATAGTTACTCTTTAATGCTCACTGTAAGGCCGGCAATGCGCTGAGCGCATGACTTGTCTTATCTCAAAGGAGATAAGGCACTAAAGAGCTCAGGGCAGCCACTGGCACATATAAACAGCCAGTCACTGCTGTGGGGGAGGAGTAACAGCGGACGCCATTATTCTTACTGTTCGGTCAAATCTGGATTTTCTGAGATCCGCTGGTGGAAGCATAGAGCACAGGTTGGAGCGGTTGGAGCTGGAGGCCAAGAGCAATAGTCGCTTCACATACATGTTTACGATTCACTGCGCTGTGCACTTGAGATCTGTGCACTTCACCTATGTATCTGATACCCCAATTTAAGGAAATACAATAAAAGAGACCAATGAAACCTCTTCTCCCAGGTTTCATGAGCTACTCTACAACTGCTTAGAGTTTGTTAGCTGAGCTCTCTCTCGCGCTCGCTCGCTCTCTACACACACACACACACACACACACACACACACACACGATTGTGAGGGGCTGACTCTTTTCAGTTACCCGTGCTCCTGGAGGACAGGGTGCCCAAAGACAACTGAAGCCTCTCCGCTCACACAAAGTCCTGACCTGTTTGAGAGTTTTCCCTTGACCAGGCTCCCAGCAGGAGCGAATGGACGCTGAAGAGCGTCTCTCCGGCCCGGCGCGCACAGAGGCCAGGAGGAGAGAGGCCGGCTCTCGGGGGCTCAGAGGAGGACTCGAGGTGCTGGGCCGGATCCCAGACCCCGGTCCGGAGCCCCCTGGAAGCTGGCTGCTTGCTGGGCTTCCTTCCTTTCTTAGGGCACTCTTCCATGTAGATGTTACCAAGCCTCTGGCATGCCACTCACAGGTGGACATACTATTGGAAACTCGTTTCTCTTTGATTGTACTTGAAGGTCCTGTTGTAAAACCAGTTTCCATTTCTCTCTTAAGGCCAAGTCTGAGGCAGGTCAGCCAGTTCATAGCCTTTCCTTTGGAGGGACACCAAACTGAGCGGTTAAAACACTCAGGTTGGGCGTCCTTCCCCTGACAGTGCCTGGGGCGACGTGAAATGGCGGAGACCTTGGAGACCTTTGAACTGATGGGGAAGGGTTTTTTTAAATCTGATACCCATGCTGTTTCTCCTCCTGTGGACTTACAAAACACTACCTAAAACTGTTGGAATTTCCAGACCATCCGGGTGACAGAGATCAAGCCATGTGCCCGCGGGGATGGGGCGGGGCGGGTTAGTCACTCCTGGGGGGCCGGGAGGAGAAAGGCCGGCCCAGCGGGCTGGGAAGAGGCGATGAAAACGTTTAGGTGAGATGCATAGAAAAATGAAAAACGCATTCTGGCTGATTGCTTACTTACTAACTCCCAGTTAGGTATTTAAAGAGATAAGATTAAAGGTCTAGAATTCAGTGATAATTATGTAAACAAAATCCACCTTAAATTGCCTGGCGTCAGATACGGCTGTTGACACGCTGCATATCTTATAAGTCATTCTAATTGGGGCAGAGTTCCCTTCCACAGCCTAAAACACCGGAAGTCAGGAAACATTCGATTAGCCACACCGGTCTCCTTGGATACAAGCACCGAGTCTGATGCAGGCGCGATAGGCAACTGATAGGCAACTTCCAAAGAGCTTTTGTGCGAGTAAACGCGTTGTGGACCAGTGAAAGCTCCAGTCATATACAACCAAAACCATGCAGGCCTTTCTGCATGTTTAGAGTGCTTACACATGCATATGCAAATTATACCTATATAGTTCTAAAGCCCTTCTTGATCAAACCGTCCTCAGTTTTTAAAAGAATTTAAACATTTATCATAAAAGTGGCAATTTGTATAAATATCTAAAAAGCACAGACCTTTTTGAAGCTACAAAAAGGTTTCTGACTTACCTAATTGAGGTCCCTGGGGTGGAGCGGAGATCTCCTCGCAGATCCCCCATGCCCGGAGAGAGGAAAGAGGCTCGGTGAGCTTTTATGTGGTTGGGTGGGGCTCCGGGGCCGCATTCCCATAGGTGGGCAGGAGGTGGGGGTTTGATCTCCCTCAGGTGCTGAAGGGGGACTTGGCTTCCCAGCCGCCTGCCCAGGTGCGGGGCCAGGAGAGGCAGGTGTGGGCCTTCGAAGCTGTCTGCAGTCAAACCGCAAAACGGGGCTTAACTCTACCACACACATCATCCACACAATCACACGTTCTCCCCCTGTTACCACCCAGTCTGTCTTCCCTCTCCGCTCTCCCTATCCTGTTTTCATTGTAAGAAGTTGTCATCTTTGAATTCCTGTGGATGATATATTTGAAGTATAACTGACATATAAATTGTATTAATTGCAGGTGTATAACATAATGATTCCATTTTTTTTTTTCATGCTTCTCACTACCTTTGATCAGGTCTTTAAAATGTACCGTCCAGTCCTAGCTGGTTTGGCTCAGTGGATAGTGCGTTGAAGGGTCCCGGGTTCGATTCCCGTCAAGGGCACATGCTCAGGTGTGGGCTCCATCTCCAGTAAGGGGCGTGCAGGAAGCAGCCAATCAGTGATTCTCTCTTCATTGATGTTTCTAACTCTCCCTCTCCCTTCCTCTCTGAAATCAATAAAAATGTATTAAAATATAAATAAAAATTGGCTATTCAAAGTGATGTGACCTTTAGTGAATAAACACATTTAAGTTTATGCCGCAGATATCTTTTCTTCCATGGCGGGCCCCCCACATACACACACCCACCCTACCCCAACCCCCGCAGGCTTCTCGGCTGCTGCCTTTTTTCCCCCCAAAGCTTCTGCTTCGCAGCACCAATCATCTCCTTCCCTTCCTTCCCCACCACGGGCTTCTGGTCTGGAACCCCCTGCTCACCTGATTTAGCTTCTGGCGCTGCTGCTGCCTATCCGCCCGGAGCCTGTGGCTCTGGCCTGGAGAGAACGGTGATTCCGGGCATGGTCTTTGCACAGGGGTTTAGCACACGATTTTCAGGGTTTTCACGGGGGATTCTCTCAGCTCTCCGCCATGAATCCTGTTGCGTGGTGCTGGGGGGCTCTTTGGATCTCTGGGCTTCTCGCGATCCTGCTCAGGCCTGAGCCGAGCCTCGGAGGTGGGAAGGTGTGGTCACCCCGCGGGGCCACACACTCATCCAGCTGGCGGACACACTTCCGGCCCACCTGCCCGCCAGGAGCGAGCTTCACAGTGTTCAGTTCACTCCCGTTAAGCAGAGGGATTCCAGGGATGTGTCTGGAGGCTCTGATGACAGCGTTGTCCTCATAAGAGGATACAAGGTCCCGGTGCGACAGTTTCTCGTTTTGCCCTTCCCAGCCCTCATTCACTGAGGGGCACAGGCCTTTTTGCCATCGTCCCAGGCCTTAAATGTTTCTTAAGAAGCCAAGCAGCCTCCTCAGTCTTCCTGTGGCCTTCAGTGTTAGCTCCCGCCACCCAGTGAAGCTCCGGAACGTCCTCAATGCGTCATCCCTGAGACATGACCAACGTTGGGAGGGCCGAGGCAGCCA
Organism: Vespertilio murinus; assembly: GCA_963924515.1. NCBI lineage: Eukaryota > Metazoa > Chordata > Mammalia > Chiroptera > Vespertilionidae > Vespertilio > Vespertilio murinus. The sequence goes on along the minus strand of OZ004711.1, from coordinate 77,795,165 downwards.
GCGCAAAGCCGGGGCACACTGGTGTTGTGTTGTGTTGTGTTGTGTTGTGTTCACTTTACAGTGCCAATGGCGCCCGATGTGGGCTAGTGCACACGCGCCCCTCCCCCCTCAAGACTCATATTTCCAGCCGAAACCGGTTTGGCTCAGTGGATAGAGCGTCGGTCTGTGGACTGGAGGGTTCCAGGTTCGATTCTGGTCAAGGGCATGTACATTAGTTGCGGGCACATCCCCGGTAAGGGGTGTGCAGGAGGCAGTTGGTCGGTGTTTCTCTCTCATCGATGTTTCTGGCTCTCTGTCCCTCTCCCTTCCTCTCTGTAAAAACTCAATAAAATATATCTTTAAAAAAATAAATTAAATAAATAAAAACTCATATTTCCAAAAGCATATGGCCAGAACGGTGAGTCCCACCTCCTCGAACTCTGGGAACTCGAGGCCCAGCTCTGCCCGCACCCCCACACTCAGCGCTGGTGTGATGAGCTCCCAGTTCGCTGGCAGCATAGAGCTGCCCGGTGTTTGACACAAGTTGTCTGGACACACTCCCCAGTATCTGGCGGAATGGGATCCTGGAGCACAGCGGGCAGTGACGTTTTGCCAGATGACTCCTCTTCACGGAGCACACTGGTGCCGGTGGATGGTGCGGAGAGAAGGCCACACTCCTCTCGGGCCCGTGGCTCCCACGGGGAAAAGCTGATTCAGTATTTTTATATGTTGCAGAACGATCACCACATGTCTCCTGAACATCCATCACCACACAGTAATTTTTTTCTTATGGTGAGAACTTTTAAGATCCCTTACCAACATTTAAATATGCAATACAATATTAACCGTAGCCAGGATGCGGTATATTACATCCCTATGACTTATCTATTTTATAGCCAGAAGTTTATATCCTTTGACCAGCTTCACTCATTTCAACCCTCCACTCCCACCCCCGGATGCCTCTGGCAACCACCAGTCGGTTCTCTGTATCTGTGAGCTTGGTTGGGCGTGTGTGTGTGTGTGTGGGTGTGTTTAAATTCCACATATACCAGAAAGCGAGACCATGCAGTGTTTGTCTTCCTCAGTCTGATGTATTCCACTTGGCATCATGCTGTCAAGATCTGCATATGTGGTAGCAAATGGCAAGATTGTCTTCTTTTTATGGCTGAATAATATTCCACTGTACAATGGAATATAATATTCCACCGTCTTCATCTGTTGTCCAGCATGGACATTAGGTTGTTTCCATGTCTTGGCTATCTGCATCAGAAAGGGCCTGTGGTCCTGACGCCGTTATGGCGTCACAACCAAACGAGCAGCAGCCCTCTCAGCAGGCGGGGCGGGGCGCCGGCAGCATCCGAGGAGTGTGCAAGGCATCATGGGGCGGGACGCCAGCAGCATCCGAGGAGTGTGCAAGGCATCATGGGGCGGGGTGCCGGTAGCATCCACAGGGCATGCGAGGCGTCATGGGGTGGGGTGCTGGCAGCGTCCATGGAACATGTGAGGCGTCGCGGGGCGGCGGACATGGCCCTAATGGCAGGCTAGGCCTAGGGGACCCTACACGTGCACGATTTTGCTATAAATAATGCTACAGTGAACGTGAGGATGCATAAACCTTTTCTGAGTTAGTGTTTTCCTTGTCTTCAGATAAATACCCACAAGTGGAATTGCTGGATCATATGGTGGTTCTGTTTTTGATTTTCGGGGGAAACCTCATACTGTTTTCAGAGTGGCTTCACCAATTTACATTCCTATCAACAGTGCACAAGAGTTCCCTTTCCTCCCCATCCTCACCCACGCTTGTCTTTTTTACAATAGCCACTGCAACAGGTGCAAGGAGATGGATATCTCATGGTAGTTTTGATTTGCATTTCCCTGGTGACTGGTGACACCAGCACCTTTGTATGTACCTGTTGGCCATCTGTATGTCTTCGCGGGAAATGTCTATTTAGACCAGCTTCCCACTTTTTAATCAGATTTTGTTTTGTTGTTGGGTTTAGTTTGTTTTGCTCTTTTAATAGGGATTACATTAAATATATAGATTGCTTTGCAGTAGCATGGACATTTAACAATGTTAATTCTTCCAACCTATGATGATGGACTATCTTTTCCATTTATTTGCATAGTCTCCATTTTTTCCCATCAATATCTTACAGTTTTCAGTGTACAAGGTCTTTCACCTCCTTGGGTTAAATGTATTCCTAGGAATTTTTATTTATTTTTTATGTAATTGTAAATAAAATTGGCTTAATTTCTTATCCAGACAGTGTATTACAGAAATTTGTTTTTAAAGTCTTCCCTTCTCTCTCCCGCATTCCACTTTGCAGAGGTAGCTTCTGTTAACTCTAGCCAGCTTGCTGTCTTCTTCCATACATTTCTACACATTTCTAAGTGTGGTGTCTTTGTTTTTTGGGTTTGTTGGTTTGTTTGTTTGTTTGTTTTGTTTTGTTTTGTTTTTTTCTTTTTTACTTTCTTTCCCTTTGCATAAAGGATCAAACTATACTATCTGCATCTTACCTTTTCCAGCGGACAGTATACAGCGGACTTGTGGGTCCGTGAGCGTGTTCAGGACACATAAAAGCTTACCCCTTGCTTTCATCGGCTGCAGAGTTGAGAGTTCCCTTAATGTTTAACCTGTGCCGTTTTCTCTGCTAGAACCAGTCTTGCAGTGAGCACCCTTGGCCATTTCCTGTGCGTGTGTGTAAATGTATGTGTAGTGTAAAAGCATTGACCGGGGAATGCCGGGTCAAAGGCTGTGCCTGCTCTGGGTTTGATACTACTGCCGCTTGCCTTCTCAAAAGGGAGGACCAGCCGAAACCGGTTTGGCTCAGTGGTAGAGCGTCGCTCTGGGGACTGAAAGGTCCTGGGTTCGATTCTGGTGAAGGGCATGTACATTGGTTGCGGGCACATCCCCGGTAGGGGGTGTGCAAGAGGCAGCTGGTCGATGTTTCTCTCTCATCGACGTTTCTAGCTCTCTATCTCTCTCCCTTCCTCTCTGTGAAATATCAATAAAATATATTGTTTTTTAAAGGGAGGACCAGTTTCTGCTTCCATTGAGTGTCTTGGTAATTCCTGTTTCCTGCACCCTCATTAACTTTCCATCTGGCAATATTTTTCATCTTAGCCAACCTAAATTATAAAATAAATCTCACACGGTTACTCTTAATTTGTATTTTTTTCCCATTGTAAGTAAGGTTGAGCATCTTTTTTCTCTGTGATTGGCCATTTGTAGTTTTTGTGGATTGTCTGTTAATTTCACTAACGTGTCTTGAAATTATATTGTTGATCTTTTTCTTATTAATTTGAAAGAGGTCTTTTTATATGAAGGAGATTAGCACTTTTTCATATAAGTAGGAAATATTTTCCCCAGTTTCCTGTCACATGACTTTACAAATGGCATTTTGTACTGTACTAAGTTTTAAATTGTATATATTCAGACTCTTTTATGGTTTCTAGGATAATAAAATACTCCCATGTAAATATTTCTCTGACATTTTTCTCTAATACTACTTTTTATCGTTTTAAAAAGACTTTGTAAATGATTTTCTTTTTATATTTAAATCTCTGATTTATCTGGAATTACACTTTTTATGGAATGAGTTGGATATTCAGCTTTCTCCCCCCGCCCCATGGCGGACCAGCTGCCCCACCATCATTTATTAAATAACTTATCCCCCCCTTTTATTGTATACTAAATTCCCACGTGTGTTTCAGTCCATATCCTAGACATACAGCTGCCCAGCATACAGACAGACACCACAAACACGGCACGTGATATTCTTGAAAAACAGGATGTGTGAAATCGCAATCAGTGCTGTGTGTGAGTGGCGGTTTACTGCTTGCTGATACCTGGAGGCAAAGCATACAAATTACCGACAACCTTAACACAATGGCGTGCACGCCAGTAAAGAGCGCCTCTCCGCTTTATATGCAGGATTTGCTTTTTCTCACATCAGCGACTCGGCTACTTATTAGGTCACAGCACTCTAGCCAGGAACTTACTCTGTTTTCCCATTTAATCTTCGGCATTGCTAGTCTCATAAACGTGATTGAGTAATAATAATGTGGAGCACTCGCATTGTCCTCTTCATCCCTAAGTGCTACCTACACATGATAGCTAATTAAATGCACTGATGAAAGGAAGGGATTCCCGGCTTCCTCGGGAAAGCCGGAGTCTGGTTGCACACCTGAGAGGGGGCAGTTCCTGAAAAGCATTAGGTCCTCTCCGAATGGCACTCAGCAAGCAGCGGCATCGGAAGCTGGTGACATGTTTCACTCCTTTAGAAAATGTCCTTGGGTGTCTTCTAATTAGTCTGGCTAACCTCACCTTTTATCTGTCGCCCCGGATATTCCCTTTCTTCATTCCTGGGGCTATTCAACGAGCTTCTTTTGATGGCTCCCCTGTTCATTAATCACAAAATCGTAGCGTTTTCAAACAGGGAGGGGTCCTTACTGGTCACCTAGTTGTGAATGACCTGGGGCAGTCACCTGATTTCGCAGATGAGGAAACTGAGGCCCGGAGAAGGGAAGTGACTTTCCCAGCTTTCAGGGGAATAGAAACCTAGGAATAGAAACCAGGTGTCCAACGACCATTCCAGCTGCATCCTGGTTTTCCTCTTTGTGAGCCTCTGACTTGCCTTCCCCTTCTTTTCTTCACCTTTTTTTTTTTCTTCTATCTTTTTCCTCCTTCTCCTTCCCTTCTTTGCCTTCTGCCTCTCCTAACTCCTAATGGGTCATCTGACACCATCAGGGAATGTTGCTTTTATTTCTCCTCTACTTCTCTGTCCCTTTTAAGCCTGGAGCCTTGGTTGTTTTTCGGTGAATGTGTCTTACATTGGCCTCTGCTGGGGTCTTCTCTGAAAAGCCGTATTTCTCCCATTTCTCCCGCCTACATGCACACCAGCAGTTGTTTGCTTTACCTGCATTTTTTTCAAGTTGTAGTTGCTTCTCCCCTTAACAAAATCATGTCTCTAGTTTTGGCAAATAGCATAGTGTTCATGTGGCTAGTAAGTCCATTTTCGTCACAGTTTTGTGTTACTTTATAAATTTTCCCGTCATTTGACCAATGCTCTTCGAAATCTTACTTCATATTTAGAAATGTACACAAGATATGACCATTTAAGAGAATTTTCGTACTAGAAGTAAATAGGTTGGACAGTAAATCTTCCTATAAGCCAGAGGCAAATCCAGTTCAGATCAAAACTATGGATGTACACCTGCATCCATCTAGAATGCACATCTTGCTTCCATTTAGGGACTGAGTCCGTTTTAGAAACCTTCCATTTCTATACGGTGGGTCAGGATTCTCAGGCCAAAATCCTAGAGCTGCCTCTGGCCCCAGATGCCCTCCGAAAGTCCTCTCCTTGAACACTGAAGGCTGTCAGAGGGGAGTCAGGGCCCGTCACTAACCCGCCGGGTGATCTTAGTCCGCTCACTTGACTGCTCGGGCCTCAGAGTTCTCATCCACCTGTTACGTAAGGAAGCTGAGTTTAAAAGACCACTCAGGCCTTGCCTTGCTTACTGTTTGAGGAGTCAGTAATGTCAGAGCTAGGACCAAAATGAACAGAGACCCAAATCAGATTTACTTCAGGCATGTAACCAATGAATTCAACAGACAAGTAAAATCCTGTTGACCATACCATGAGGATTTTCTGGAACTGTCTCAATTTAAAATGATTTACTCATTTCCCTCCCAGATAATACATGTGCACTATGTCAGACTATGTGGTCTCAACACATTGTGGATCACGTAGCTGTACTTTACTCTCTGCAAATGCTTCCACAGAAGTTCCATGAGGCTGTGTCTGACAAGGCCGCACCCCTTGAGGCGATTTCTGTAGTACAGAAAAACTGTGACGTGGCCCCATCCCATATATTCTTCTGAATAAGAAACTTATGTTCACCCTGGCCAGGTGGCTGGGTTGGTTGGGTTGTCATTCCGTACACCAAAAGGTTGCGGATTTAATTCCCGGTCGGGGCACATACCTAGGCTACAGGTTTGATCCCTGATCAGGGGACACACAGGAGGCAATCAATCCATGTTTCTCTTCCATCAATGTTTCTCTCTCTACCTCCCTGCCTCCCTCTCTGAAATCAATAAACATATCCTTAGATGAGGATTTAAAAAATAAAGAAGAAATTTATGTTCTTGGGTTCATCTTTGCCACTCAACAACGGAAGAAAATTGAAATTCTTTTATCCTGTATTCACTAAGACTTAGTTTCCAGCAGGAGGCAAAATGTAATTTGATGACTACTCACAAATCTACCCAATTACATCAACTCAAAATTCAATTATCACATAGTTTCCTAAGTCTAAGTAGAAATTGTCACCTTTGGGGAAGGATCAGATAAGAGCTAATTGGTGACATCATAATCCACCCTCAGAGAAGTGCTTGCCTAGCCAGAAGCCCAGCAGTGTTAGAGCAGCCCCGGGATGGGTAAAGAGGGGTGGGAGCAGCTAATTAGAGAAGACAGTTTTCTGTTTATATACAAACATCCCAGCACCGAGCCCCGATAAGGAGCTCAAAGGTTAATTATGGGAAAATGAGGTTTTAGCAAAACTTTTTGAAATAGGAAAATCCCCCATGCTTTTTATTTTTCCAATTTCAAGGACCTATGTTTACGATGAGTATTATTTATAATTGAAAGAGAACTCAGGGCATCTCACTGTGTGTCAGGGTTTTCAAACTTGAGCAGAATCCGCAGGCTGTTTTCCCTTAACTCTCCTCGCACTTGCACCGCCCGCCCCCCTAGATTTCACTGTACCCACCTGTCAACGCGGGGACATGACAAGCAGGGAAAACGTTGAGGGCCAACCTCCACAGGCCTCTGGACAAGCAAATGCAAACTGAACTGTACTGGCCATCATTTTACAGCGTGTGACCATTTTGATGCTCCCATGTCCTCAGCTAGCTTGTTCCCGGTGAGTGGCGGGTGGCTTTGTGTCCCGTGAATGGGGTCTTTTGGTTGGACTTTTGGAGGAGGGGCCATTTGTCAAGTGCAGCAGCCTCTTCATCAAAGTCTTCCCATCAGTCGTCCAGATTCTAAACGCCGCACAATGGCCAAGGAATGCCCGCATTCGCGTTCGCATGGAAGGTAAATGGCAAATCAGGGGGAAGGAATTAGCCAATGCATACAGGAATGCAGTGAGAAAGAGCTTTTTTTTGTTTGTCTTTCCCTTGTCCAAGCTACTAGTGCTCCGTCCCTCTCCCCCAGCAGATTTTGAATTCTGTGGTGGTGCCGAGGGAGAGAAGGTAACAGACATAAAAGAATCATTGGAGCCCACTTCCCAATCCCACAGATCTCCATTGGCTGCAGACCTTGAACATGACACTGCAATTTCCTGGTGCCACACATGAGTAATAAGCAGCTGTTTCTGAAACTGTGGTTTGGAGGAGGCAGCGCTAGGTTATTTTTTAACTTAATTGTAATTTTTGATTGGTCTGCAAGAAAGTAAATCAAATAAAGTCTTGTTGTCTTAGTCTGCAAGAAAGCCATAGGCCCCAAATTCCAATGCTGACCATCTTGACCAGAATAGAAGAGGGGGAGGGAGAGAATGAGTGTGTGTCTCCCTGAGCTGGAAGTTCAACCGGGGAGCTTCCATGGGAAGCATATTTGGTGTGTCTGTCAGCTAGCTGGAGCATGGAAAGTAATATCTGACGGTTCCTGGAGAAGTAGCTGACATGACAGAGTGAACAGAATTTGGAGACCACAAAAATGGAAAATAGCAAAATTAGGAGGCAGGAGAAGGTATCGGTGTGATGCTGCAGTTTGTCCTTGTCCTACTTGCAATAAGAGGACACCTCGTTCTAAGTTACAAATGGAAGTGTGTATTCTTTGAATACTCGGTCAGGAAAATACCTCTGACATACTCACTTATGCATGCTCTCCAAGTAAATACAATCAGACGGGTCCCTTCTTTAGTGCAAGAAATTAAGCTGAATGGAAAACAGAAACAAACTCTTTTGCCCCGTTTCAGACATCTGCCTTTTCTCAAGAAGATAGGGCAACTATGTGTATGGGGAAGGTGAAGGAGGTTGAGTGCAGGGGGTTAAGGAGAGGGAGGAAGTGGAGGAAGCTTTCTGCTAGCTACTTTGTCATGATTCTGCTCGTGTAGGCAGGCACTTGGGGGAAATAATAGAGGGGTAACTAAACCTCAGCCAGAGGCCTATTTTGCAGTCACTTGTGACATATCCAAATGACCACCTGGCTAATGGTCTTAGGACTTTTTTTAAAATCATTTTCATTATTTTTAAGTTACAATTGACATGCATTATTATATTCGTTTCAGGTGTGTACATCTCAACGATTAGACATTACCTAACTTATTAAGCAATCATACTGGTAAATCTCATACCCATCTAACACCATACATATTAGAATATTACTGACTACTAGAGGCCCAATGCCCAAAATTCCTGCAAGAGTAGACTTTCACAGCCCTTGCTGCCTTGGCCCTCATGGCCCCCGCTGCCTCGTGGCCCCTTGGCCCCACCCACTGCCCACTGGTCATTCCAGAAGGTCGTTGCGGAAGGTTGTTCTGCAGTCCGGTTTAATTAGCATGTTAGCTCTTTATTATATAGGATATTCCCTATGCTGTACTGTACATCCCCATGACTATTCTGTGACAACTAATTTGTACTTCCTAATCCCTTCACCTTTTACTCCCACCCCACCCACCCCCCAAAAAAAAAAACCTCTCCCATCTGGCAACCGTCAAAATGTTCTCTGTATCTGTGAGTCTGTTTCTGTTCTGCTTATTCATTTCTTTTTATTTTATTACTAGAGGCTCAGTGCACAAAATTCATGCACCGGGAGGTGGGGGGGGGTGGTCCCTCAGCCCAGCCCGTTTACAATCTGGGATCCCTCTCACAATCTGGGATCTCTGGCTCCTAACTGCTCTCCTGCCTACCTAGTCACCCTTAACCATTCACCTGCCTGCCTGATCACCCCTAACCACTCTATCTGCCTGCCTGATCACCTCTAACTGCTCACCCGCCTGCCTGGTCACCCCTAAATATTTGCTTGCCTGCCTGATCACCCCTAATTGCCCCCCTGCCTGCCTGATTGCCCCTAATTTCCTCTGCCTCGGCCCCACCACTGCAGCTTTGTCTGGAATGATGTCTAGAAGGTTGTTAGGTTGTCTGGTCTAATTAGCATATTATGCTTTTATTATTATAGATTATTGTATTAGTCCTCACTTGAGAATATATATGTTTTTATTTATTTTAGAGAAAGAAAAGACGCGGGGGGTGGGGGGTAATGTGACATCAACTGCATGTGCCCTGACCAGGGATTGAATCCCCAACCTTTCAGCATATGGGACAATGTTCCAATCAACTGAACCACACCAGCCAGGCCTAGTTTGTTTTTTAGATTCAATTGTTGATAGATATGTATATATTGCTATTTTATTGTTCATATTTTTATCTTCTGTTTGTTCTACTTCTTAAAGAAGACCCTTTAACATTTCATGTAATACTGGCTTGGTGGTGATGAACCCCTTAGCTTTTTCTTGTCTGGGAAGCTCTTTATTGGTCCTTCTATTCTAAATGATAGCTTTGCTGGATAGAGTAATCTTAGTGTAGGTCCTTGCTTTTCATCGCCTTAAATATTTCTTGCCAATCTCTTCTGGCTTGAAAAGCTTCTGTTCAGAAATCAACTGACAATCTTACGGAGCTCCCTTATAGGTAACTAACTGCTTTTCTCTTGCTGCTTTTAAGATTCTCTCTTTGTCTTTAACCTTTTGCATTTTAATTATGATGTGTCCTAGTATAGGCCTCTATGGGTTTATCTTGTTTGGAATCTCTGTGCATCTTGAACTTGTATGTCTCTTTCCTTCACCAAGTTAGGAAAGTTTTCTGTCATTAATTTTTCAAATAGGTCTTCAATGTCTTATGCTCTTTCTTCTCCTACTGAATCCACATGATGTGAATGTTGGTATGCTTGAAGTTGCCCCAAAGGCTCTTTACACTATTCTCAATTTTTTTTTTGGAATCTGTTTTCTTTTTGCTGTAGGACTGTTCCCCATGCTGGTCCTCACTGAGGACTATTGTCACTCTAGGGATGCACTCCAGTTTAGGGATGACCTACAGAGTTCTCAAATCTGACTTTCCTCAGGCTGTGTTCTTGTTTGCTATTGGCCATTTGACCTTGCCGAATCCATAGTCATTTTCCAGGTCCACTGGCATTCTAATAGTTCTTTTCTACTTTCCATTCTCATTTAGAAACTAAGGGTAGGAGCTCCTCGGGCTTTGGTCTTCATTAAGGCTGCCATCTTCCTCGTGTTTGTGGAATATGGCCTTAACCCTAAGCCCCCACCGAGATGGTTAGGAAATGGGATTAGAAGTTGTAAGACTCAGGGGCAGGAGCAGATGATGGGAGGCAGGTCACTTGATTTTGTTTTTAAGCAATTATCCAAAGTAAAGATATATCTGATTTTTCTTTTTTTTTAATTTGTATTAATATATTTGATTTTTTTAAAAAAAAACCGTTGGAGACGTCACATTTGGAACCTACTACTTTGTTGTGATGAAACCTCTAGACAAGAAACCAGAATAGTTGAATCCTGTTCCCAGTGCTGCTAGTAGTTGTAGTCAAAGATAAGATTTAAACCTTCTAAATATATCTTTATCCCTGGACAATTATAAGTATAAACTTTTCCTTTCTGAAATATTAAAGATATGTTTGTAAATTCTAAAACATAGACTATTACCTCACTTTCTGGAAGGAAATCTTTCAGCAGCTTTAGCCCTTTGGAACATGGCCATGAACTTAAGCTGACAAATAGGAAGAGCAATTAATCAAATGAAAAGAAGCCAAAGGAGTCCCTGAATAGCTGAGCTTCCACCAGGGCCGTGCACTCTTCATGCTCCTCCCTAAATCACCCCGCAGAATGACTGAAAATATTTGTGACACAAAAACAGCCCCAAGATATAACCACTGCAGCCAAGGAAAAAAAGGAGAAAGCATCCTCGGTCAATCAACAAGAACTTGGGTGCCTGGCAGAAATGGGATATTTAAGACAAGTATTAGACTCAGTCTTGCCTCCAAGCAATTTACATTCTCTTAGGTTACTCCTTATAAAATTTACATTTTTTTTTAGTAAAATCACCATTTTATAGTTAGGATCACCATTTTGAGATATTCAATCAACAGTTGGATAAGCAAAACAATCACATGTTAAGCGTTAATAAAGTGTACAAAACAGCATCAAGTTTTATATTAAATTACATGGTGTGCATGATGTAAAAGTAATTTATGTGAAGCACAAGAGATCCAAACAGTGAAGTTGCCAAAGATGGCTTTCCAGATCAAGCCAGAACAGATCGGAGCCATGAAGTCAAAAAAGTGTTTAAGAAGAGAAGCGAAACTTCAGACAGAGGAAATGACACGAGTGAAGGCACAAGAACAAGAGTAAGCATACTCTACATGAGGAAACATCTGCTCACAACAGAAGTTACATTATAAGAAATGGAAAATGAATTTGGATAGGTGATGTGGAGTCAGCTTATGGACTACCTGCACACCAAGCAAAATGTAAGCTCCAGTCTGGCCCAGTTCACTCTTGTATGGAGAATATGGGACATAATTCAATAGAATTCTCTGAAATGAATGAGTGAAGAGTTTTTAATAATGATTAAATAAGAATTCACCAAGGTTTGAGGGAAGAGATGATACATGATGAAAGTGGTATCTAAAACTAATTAGTATATATATTATGGTCAGATCAAAGGAAAAAGATAGGCATCTGGAAATAAAACTAGAAGATTGACAGGAGAGATAAGAGTGTGGGGCAGGATGGGAAAGGAGATTTATATTAGAGATATTTAGAAGAGAATCAACTTGACCCTTGAAAACGTTAAGCTAAGTGAAAGAATGATACACATGTTGTATCATTCCATTTACATGAAATGCCCCAAATAGGTAAATCTATAGAGACAGAGACTAGACTGGTACTTGGTTAGGAATTGGGGAGCATCTAGGGAAAAGGGAGTAATTGCTAATGGGTACAAGGTTTTTTGGAAGAGTTGAAGAGATGCTAAAAAAAATGATAGTATACAACTCTGTGAATAAACTACACGCCATTTAATTGTAGACTTTAAATAGGTGAATTACATGGTATGTGATTATACCTCACTGAAGCTGTAATTTAAAAAGAGAGGAAATCAATAAATGTGGTGAATGACAATATATATGTTCCTTGTGGAGAAAATGAGCCACTCACTACACTCCATAATTTCCAGTTTGATTCTGACACCATTGTTTCTTAGCATTGTGTTAGGAGCACTGAGTGATGCAATAAGACATGAAACATAAATAAGAGGCATGATATTAGAAAGGAATGGACCAGTTTATTACTTTCAGAAAACCCAAAAGAATCCTCTAAAAATGCTTTTCATCCCTGAAAATACAGTAAAATTATAGTCATATATAAGGTATACACAAATGCCAATATATTTTAATATATCAGCAATGGCTACTAAGAAAAAATATTACACAAAATTCAATTTTGAAATAACCTAAATATGATAAATGTGAGTGGCATATACTAGGGAAGAAAACAAGCTTTCGTTAAAACTATAATAAATGAAAATGTAATAAAATGGAGATCTAGATCAGTTCTTTGATAGGAAGACTAACTATTATAAAGCTATCAGTCCCCAAATTAATTTTTTAAAGCTTAATTAATAAGTTTGGCGAGATATTTCAAAAGCCTGCAAAATTCTCATACCCTTTGCCTCAAGGAGATCATCTAAAATGGGGAAAGCTTGCCCTAACCGGGTTTGCTTAGTGGATAGAGCGTCAGCCTTTACTGAAGGGTCCCAGGTTCGATTCCGGTCAAGGGCATGTACCTTGGTTGTGGGCACATCCCTAGTAGGGCGTATGCAGAAGGCAGTTTATCATCTCTCATCGATGTTTCTAACTCTCTATCCCTCTCCCTTCCTCTCTATAAAAAAAAATAAAAATAAATTTTTTTTTAAACTGGGGATTTCACTTTAAATAAATAAATAAGTACATAGAAAAAGCTTATGCACAAGATGCCCGGTCTGCTCCTCTGGATCCCAGGTGATGACTGTCAGGTCCTCCCAAGGTCTTCTCTTCTCACCCACGGTCCCTTCAAGCAGTCTTTACGCACCTGGTGTCCAGAACTGTTCTACATCCTGATGTTTTCCCCTGAGTGGACTGTAGGGTGCGCCTCCCTTTAAATGTGTCATTAATCTTGGTTGTTTAGGAAAGAGTAATGTAAGCAAAACCAAGTGGAACTGAAGTATTGCCACCACAATTTAGAAATAACCCTATGACACATTGGAAAGTGTTTACTGGTGGTTGGGTATAGGATTTGGTAGTGGTTATTTCTTAGAAAGTGTGTCATGTGTTGGTATTAGGAGTACGCTTTGCTGGGGTTTATCGAAGTTAATGGTCCTTGAGAAAATAAAAATAAAAAGAGCTCTATCTATGGCTTTCTAAAGAGGAAATGAGTTAAAGAATGGTGGAAAACGGACTTGCTTGGCAGAAAAACAGCCAGCATAATTTCTACCCTCTTGTATTAAGAAAAAAAAATCCACTTCTATAAGCAGTAAACCTGATTTTTCTGTTCACTTTCTGTATCTTGATGCAACAGGATATACATTGGTTTTAAAATTGCAAAAAGACAATTGTATACAAAGTGAAAGAATTGCTTTTCCCATTTCTTCCCTTCCCTAAAGTTAACTACTGTTATTTCGAAAACATCATGAGATTATACTGTGACCTTTAAAAAACACTTCAGCCTTAGACAGTTCGGCTCAGTGGACAGAACATAGGCCTGTGGACTGAAGTGTCTCGGTTTGATTTCAGTTAAGGGCACATGCCCAGGTTGTGGGTTCAATCCCCAGTAGGGGGTGTGCAGAAGGCAGCATATCAATGATTCTGATTCTTTCTCATCATTGATGCTTCTATCTTTCCCTCTCCCTTCCTCTCTGAAATATATATGTTTGCTTGTGTGTGTGTGTGTGTATATATATATATATATATATATAGCCACTTAAGTTTTTATCTCCAATATTATGCATAGCTTCATTTTTAGCAAAATACATTGTTACGTTCCTTACAGTCTTTCATTTCTGTAATGTTAGTTACTACTAATTTATTCACCGTGGCATTGTAATTTCCATTTAGGTATGATTTGCATAGCCTTTGGATGTTATTTTCATGTAAAATTGTCACTTACACCATAAATTCATTTGAAAGCATACAGCTATTTCCAAATATTGTTCACTATTTTCAAATTAAATTTTATCTTTTTTTCTTCTTGTTGAGATCAGGACACACCTGAATGTGTCCCATCAGTATATATATTTACTTGCACTAATAGAGAGAAATTAAGGCAGGTTTTATCTTGTTGGTACACAAACTGCTGAACACTTTGAAGCCCATCATCTGGGGAAGTGAGGAGAGATCAGACTAGCCATGGGTTCCAAAAGCCAGACTGTTTGCGGTGTGGCTCTGTGGGAGGAGGCAGATGCAGGACTCGGGCCTGGCGGGGCCGCTCTCGGCAGGAGGCACGTGCCCGGGGGAGCCGCTGCCTGCCGCAGGCAGGACCATCACCGTGCTAGAGGCCAGGCCTAGCTCTGCTAGGTCTAATGGTTTTTCAAAAGAAACCCCAAATACTCATTTTTATGTGAAATATCCCAATTATTTTTATTTATTTTTAATAGATTTTTATTTATTTCAGAGAGAAAGGGAGAGGGTGAGAGAGATAGAAACACCAGTGATGAAAGAGAATTTTTGATCGGCTGCCTCTTGCACGTCCCACACTAGGGATCAAGCCCACAACCAGGGCATGTGCCCAGACCAGGAATCTAACCGTGACCTCCTAGTTCATAGGTCGACGCTCAACCACTGAGCCACACCAGCCAGGCTCCCAATTATTAAAATGGCTCATTCTTTAAAACACTAAGAAATTGAAAAAATAAACTCTTTAGGCTGAATATGACCCTCTGCCAGCCAAATGTGCAACCTCTTTAAATTAATATACTTGTCAGCAAAAGAAACCATTTTTCCACATTTGTTCTGTGTTCTTGGGGGAACTCGTGAAAAAAAAAAACTTTCCTATTAAGTCACCAGAGAAAGGGGATTGTTGGAGGGACAACAGAAAGCAGGAAGGTCTACATTCATACCTACCCGGGACGCTTGCAGTCTATTTCGGGAACCCACCGCTTCCTCTTGCACCACACCATCACTGGGAGTCCTTCCACGAAAGCGGGGCTCCCCGCTTGTTGGTCTGCACTCCCCGACGCCCCACTACAAAGGGAGAAGAACACAAAAGAAGTTTCAACATCTTCATTTTCCACCCTCCAGTGGTTTACGCCAGAGGGTTCTTTTGGAGCGAAAAAATACCATGTCTTTTCTTTCTCGGGGTTGCTGAGAAATTATAATTAGAGGTTTTCCTGTTGTGTACAGGCAAGGAATTCCAGTTCTCTCCTCATCTGCAAGACCTCTGCGCTCAACGGCTTTCCCTGTCCCGTTCCTCTTTCTGCAGGTGATAGAGGGGAAGCTGGCCCCGTTCCTGGGCCGGGTCATTAAGTTCGCCAGCGCGCACGTGTACAGCTGCAGCCTCTGCAGCCAGAAGGGGTTCCTCTGCGAGATCTGCAACAACGGCGAGGTCCTCTACCCTTTCGAGGACATTTCGACAAGCAGGTACCGAACCTCGTCTTATAAGCGTACTCCTGAATGTGTCCCCTGCCCTCCTGTTTGGCCAGATCAGACCAACTTTTAGTCAAGTACTTGTCTCTCTTGTCTTGTCCTGGATCAGATCTCCCTTATTCTTAGGGAACATTTTTTTTTAAATATATTTTATTGATTTTTTACAGAGAGGAAGAGAGAGGGATAGAGGGTTAGAAACATCGATGAGAGAGAATCATCGATCAGCTGCCTCTTGCACACCCCCCACTGGGGATGTGCCCACAACCCAGGTTCATGCCCTTGACCGGAATCGAACCTGGGACCTTTCAGTCCACAGGCCGACGCTCTATCCACTGAGCCACACCGGTTTTGGCTAGGGAACATTTTTTACCCTTTGGTTTTTTATATTTATTTGTGACTACCTTTATCCAGAAGGAGATAACAGAGTTGCACATAAAGATCGCCCGGCTCTGCCTTATTAGGTAACAAAGAGGGTTCGGATTCAATTTTAGAACAAAGACTGGGGAGGAAGAATGCTCACAGCCATTTCGGGGCCAAGTGATAATGATGGTGCAGAGTCTCAGAGGAAGGCCAGAGCTGGACGGATTACTGGGAATCAAGCTAGGGGACACTGGTGAACAGCTGTCTGGCTCGCACATGCTTTCATCCACAGACGCACTGCAGTACAGTGATGAAAGTTTTAGGGCCGAAAGAGAGAAAAGCGGGAGTTTATGTGGGATTATTTTTCCAACCAAAGTAATATTTGGGCATCATCACCACTATTGATTGACAGATGATTTTTCCCTCCCACTAACTTGAGAGCAGGACTTTTACCATGGCTTTTCTTGAATAACAAAATGATACGTACCACTTTTCCTTTATCTGAAAAGCATGAGAGAAATATACATTTGTGTGTGTGTGTGTGTGTGTGTGTGTGTGTGTGTGTGTGTGTACACTGACTTTTTTGGGCATGGATGTCCTGGTCCATTTTCCCCCTACGTTGTGGTTCAGAACAGAAGGTGAGGGTGGAGCCAGGGAGAGCTGAAGCATGTGGGGCAGAGTTAAGATATTACGAGTTGACTCAGCCCTTCTGGCTTCTTCTTAAACCCAATGACTCTTTGTAAACACCCAAGAACGTGGGCTGTTCCCACACATAGGAAAACAGACATATAAACACACAGACAAAAAACATACTCTCAGCCTCCAGTTTCCTGAGTGGCTAGGTACTTAGCTCATAACCTTACGATAATATGCTAATGAAAAAGGTGTGCCACACAAAAACTTAAAAGCAGAAATGCTCATAACAGCAGTATTCATAATAGCCAAAAAGTGGAAACAACATAAATGTCCATCAACTGATGGGGGGATAAACAAAATGTGGTATGTCCATGTAACGAATATTATTCAGCCTAAAGAGGAATGAGGTACTGATACATGCTGCCATATGGATGAATCTTGAAAATATTATGCTAAGTGAAAGACCATATATTATATGTTCTAATTATATGAATTGTCCCAAATAAGCAAATCCACAGAGACAAAATAGGTTAGCGGTTGCCTAGGATTTGGGGGAAGGAGAATGAATAGGGATTACTAATGGATATGGGTATTTTGGGGAGATGGTAAAAATGTTTTGCAATTAGATTATGATTATAGTTACATGGTCTAGTGAATACACTGAAAATCAGTGAATTGTATACTCTCCCCGCCCCAAATCAGGATTTAAAAAGGGTACAGCAATTAAAAGAATTATAAGGAAGTACCATATCAACAACTTCATATCAATAAACAGTACAACTTAGATGAAATGGATAAATTTCTAAAGAGGCAAATTGCCAAAAGTGACTCAAGAAGAAATAGAAATATGAACAGACCTATACAGGAAAGAAACTGAATTAGTAAATTTTAAATTTTCCCATAAAAAAGGCTTTACCAGTGAATTCTGTTTAATATTTAAAGAAAAAATACCAATCTTTCATACAAGAATAAAGAGGGGCATTATGTAATGATAAAGGGATTAGTTACCCAAAAAGACATAACACATGAGGCAAAAACTGAAAGGAGACACATATGAATCATATATATATATATATATATATATATGGCCCCATTATTTTTTCTTTTTTATTGATTTTTATCGGGGTGACATTGGCTAATCTATAGTAATAAAAGCAAAATATGCTAATTAGACCAGACAGCCAAACAACCTTCCGGACATCCTTCCAGATGACCCTCTGGACGAAGCCGGGGCTGTGAGGACCAGGCAAGCTGCTGCGGCTGCGAGGGCTGGGCCCTTTGCACAAATGTTGTGCATTGGGCCTCTAGTAAAATTATATCGTTTTCAGGCGTACAGTTCTACAGTACATCATTTGTATATACTGTATTGTGTATTCACCGCCCCAAGTCAAGTCTCCTTCCATCGTCATTTATCTCCCCTACCAATAGTGGGAGCATATGCTGTGTTCCTGGAAAGGAATAATTAATGTCATTAAAATGTCCATCCTATCCAAAGCAATCTATAGATTCAATGCAATTACATCTTCACTATTACAGTTAGAGACTTCAGTACCCCTCTTTCAGTACTGGCAGAACCAGCAGACAGAAAGTCAGTAAGCATAGAGCTAAACCGCAAAGCATTATCCATCCACAGGATCCAATTGACATCTTTGTCTATTCATGTGGTTCATCAACAACAACAGAACACACATTCTTCCCAAGCTCACATTTACCAGGAGAGATCACATTCTGGGCTTACGACACATCTGAACAAGCCTAAGAGCATCATGCAAAGTATGCTCTCAGCCCACAATGAAATCAAACTGGTAATCCATAATAAAAAGATGCCTGGAAAACCCCAACATATTTGGGGAGAAAACACTGTACTTCTAAACAACACAAATTGATAACTATGTCCACAAAAAAAAACCCGCACATGGATATTTATAGCAGCTTTACATGATCGCCCTGAACTGGAAACAAGCAAGATGTTCTTCCGTGGGCGGATGGGTAAATAAAACGAGGTACAGTTGGTCCTTAAGCAGCACAGGGGCTGAGGGCCGCACATCGAAACCTCCCGGGAGACCTGCTGCTGTTTTAACCCTGAGAGTCCTGCCTTCAGAGGCTCAGGTGGTTCTGCATCGCATCCGGAGGGAGACCTCCTCTGAAGCAGCTGTGCTCACAGGCGGGTGCTGCCTTCTCAAAACCAAAATGACATCATCGCAAATGCCTGTGGCTCCTGGGAGCCTTCCCCAGGAGAAAGGAATCCGTGCTGCTGAGGACCCTACGTTCTCCCTTGCTCGAATGCACCTCTCTGAGCTTGCACAGCCCCCCGGGTCGCCTCCCTGGCCTCCCAGGACCATAATGCTTTTCAGGAACCTGTGGAGCTATTTCTTGACGTTCGGTTTCCAGTTACACACTGGGAGCGGTTTATACAAGTCTATAGGAAAGGATAGAGAGAAGCACTAATAAATGATTTAGTGAAAGAAGCTTTAAGCAGAAATAGGATTGCAGGTGTAAAACATGTCCATAAAGATGAGCTACGTTAATAAATGTGATGAATAAAAATAAATTTGAGTAAGGGGGTTAATTTTTCAATCTGTATGTAACTGAAATCTTTATGGATGAAGTTGGATGGTCTCTGGGATGTGCTTTCATAATAGTCTGACAGTGGGAGAGAGGGAACAGATAGGGATGATTGATCGTTGGTGAAACTAGGTGATGGGTATACAAAAGTGTATTATACTCTCCTCTCCACTTCTGAGTATGTCTGAAAACTTCCATAATAAAACCTGTTGAAGCAGCTATGTGTACAAATCTCAGCAATGGCCCTAGCCGGTGTGGCTCAGCGGACAGAGCGTCGGCCTGCGGGCTGAAGGGTCCCAGTTCCATTCGGCCAAGGGCACAGAACTCGGCTGCAGGCTCCCCACCCCCTCGTGCGGGCCCTGTGCAGGGCAAGTGCAGAAGGCAACCAGTCGATGTGTTTCGCTCTCATCGATATTTCTCTCTGTCTCTCCCTCTCTCTTCCCCTCTCTCTAAAAACCAATGGAAAAATATCCTCGGGTGAGGATTTTTTTTTAAAATCGCAGAAATGGAGTATGTAGTGAATTTCTTACCACACATATTCTTGCCCAGCTTGACACATCCAGCCCCTCCGTGCCCTCAGAATTATGCTCAGCATCCTTTGAGATCCAGATATCATTGAATAGCATGATTCGGTTTTTAAAAATCCTACGAGCATTAGAACCACCAGATCCTTTCAGGACGTGATTCACTGAGCGGCGGCGGCGTCTGTGCGTTGGGCTGGGCCCCGCACACGGCGTGCTCCTTGCTCAGGAGCAGTTGGCGGCTCCGCCGAGGGACGCTCGCCAGGCCCTGAGGAGGCGGCTGGGCGTGGGGGAGAGCCGCAGCCCGGGTGCGAGCCCGAAGCTCCCGGTGGTGTGTCATCCATCGGCAGGATCTATGTGCACCGCGGATGAAAAGGAGTCCCACCGTCTCTGAGAGCGTCAGAGGTCTCTCTCTCTCTCTCTCTCTCTCTCTCTCTCTCTCTCTCTCTCTCTCTCTGACTCGCAAGCACTGGTTTAGGTATTTAGCATTCCACCAGCCTTGGCTTGAACACGCTTATGTGATTAAGACCATCTATCAGACATGGGTCAACTCTTCAGGCTTTTCTCTTTGTTAACTTGTTATACGGGAGGATACGTCACAAACGTGTGATTTAAAAACGGGGCCTTAGTGATTTTCAGGACACCATCCCCAGCAATGGAAGAGTGTTCTGGGATTGTAGGGGGCACGGCACCAGCACGTACTGGGACGACTGCCAGCAGTTTACATCTCTCACTTAAGTGTATGCCAGCCGCCTGAGGGAGTTTGTCCTTCGTTTGAGTAACAAGGAAGCGCGGGCTTAGAGAGGGCCATTACCTTGGCCCAAGAGATAAGGCCAAAGCTTGACCCCGAACAGATAGAACTTTAAAGCCCGGGCTTTTTTCATTACACATCACCGTTTCTTCTGGACCTGTGGTCTTCAAACCGTTTGTGCAGGCATGCCCCTAAAGACATTGGGGTGGGGGAAGGGGTGGGGGGAATGGGGCCGTGTGCCTCTCAGTAAAGCAGCTTCCCCTACACTGTTTCTTTGAGTTTCCCTTTACTTGCACCATGGGAGTTTTTACACGTCCAGCCCCAAGCCGGGCAGGGGGGGCGGGGAAGGAGCTCCCAGCAGCCCCCCCCCCCCCCCCCCCGGCTGCACCCGGAGGCGGGCGAGGGTGGGCCCGGGAGCGGGAGCTGCCTTAGCCGGGGCCACCACCCCCCTCGTTGGGAAGGCAGACTGACAGTTCCCCTGGGATGTCTGTTCTTGTCGGGTGTAAGTTGAATACACACCTCTCAAACAAGGAGGACGACTCTAACAGCCAAATCTCAAGGCTTTAAATGCAACAGGAAGACCCAGAGCGCGGGCTGAGCTAAGACCCGCCCGGCATGTGCCCTCCGGGAGAAAGAAGGCCACAGCGCGGCGTTAGAAGCATCCCGGGCACACGGGGAGAAGGTCCACGTCCTAAGGAAGCAGAAACGACAACACGCGCCCTCCCTGGCAGAGAAGGAGAAACCAGACTCTAAACTTCCCTTGGTTCTGAACCAGAAGGTTAGGCGGACACTGCCCTAAGATGTACGGGAGAACGAAGGAAAGCAAGAAAGTCGCATAAACCCACAGAACGGCCCAGGACATGGGCCTTTTAAATCCTCCATCGCCTCCCATCCAGCAGCTTCGTCTCTGACACCTCCCGATCCCGGTCTTCTCTCGCTGCTGAGAACACGATGCTGCCTCACACGTCCCTGGGAAGATGCCATTCCTGAGTCTTGAAACGCGCCCAGATCCCAAGTACACAAAGACTTCCTCTTAAAAACACCCGGAGCGCGTTCTAACATGGGACTCGCAGAGTGTGCCAGCTCCCGTGGAGCAGTGCCATCCTTTCTGTCTGACGCATTCGCTTTGCCGACCTTTCCATGTGACATACAAATCATCCCTCAGGTTTCCCAATGGGGAAAACTCCCAAGACGCTCCCAGCGCTGTGCCTGTATTTGAACGTGGTCATACTTAACACGGGATTTGGTGTGTCACATACAGGGTAGGCATCCCGTAAAAATGTACTGTTCGGCTCAGCTCTCCCAAATATATTGTGAGCGCTCATTAAGAACATTGACAGAACTTTTTCAATAAACTGGTTAGCTGGCATTTAAAATGCCTGCAATAAGTGCAGTAAGTCAGAGAAAGACAAATACGGTATGGTCTCACTTATATGTGAAATCTAAAACAACAACAACACACACACCGAATGAATGGCCTCAGATACAGAGGAAGGCTTGGTGGTTGCCAGAGGCAGGGGGCGGGCGAAGCGGGTGTAAATGGTGAAAAGGTACAAACGTGCGGCTGTAAGACAAGTTCTGGGATGCAATGTGCAGCTCACAATATTGGACCAGATCTGAACGTTTCTAAGAGAGTAGATTTTAAAAGGTCTCATCGTAAGAAAAAGAAATGTGTAACTACTGTGTGGTGACAGATGTACACTAAACGTACTGGGGTGATCATTTCACAACGTGCACACATATCAAATCATTATGCTGTTTACCTGAAACTAGTGCAATGCTAAATGTCAATTTTATCTCAGTGCAACCGGGGGGTAAAGTGAGAGGGGGGAACACTTGCAAAGATAGAGGAGCATAGTGTAAGTCAAAGCAACAGCTTTACCCAGAAGCTGGAGCAACTGATCTACCGTTGAAGTATTTCCCGGGCACCAGGCTCAGCGCCCAGGTCAGCCACGCTCTCTTGCCCGAGGAAAGGCATCCTCGGAGGGTCCTCCCAGTGTGGGGGCATCTGCAGCTCAGCGGCCACTCTCTGTAGGGCTATGTGGGTTTTTAAAAATGTACCTCTATTGCTGAAGGAAATACAGGTGAACCCCCTTTCCCCATCGACCCCTTCTAGCCCATTCCCTCCTCCCGGCCCAGGCCTCCACCACGCATGGTCTGCGCCCAGGGCTATGCCTGTAAGTTCTCAAAGCCCGGGTTTAGAGAAGCAGACTGAGCGTCACCTGCCAGTGTTTCTTGGCGCACGATGCGTGGCCACGCCTCCCCGCCTCCCAGGAAAGCCAGTGCTCCCGGGACCTTGAACTTCTCGGTACCTCACTCTTCCCAGCCGAGTTCACATGCTCTGACACACGTCAAACCTGCACGCATTTCTCGAACATTCCCTACCCCTCTCAGGTGAGCATGAACACTGGCCTCGTGGAAAAGCCCATCGCGAGTGAGTTTCCAACAGGCTTGTCCTCGGTGTTCCTTTTAAAACCTGCGCTGTCAGGTTAGCTGACAGAGAAAGAGGCCTCCAGAGACCTGGCCACTCCGGAAACTCCCGTCCACCTCGCACCGAAGAGCGTGGGGGTTCCTCCAGCACACCCGGCCTTGTGGATCAGTGTGGGGGTTCCTCCGGCACACCTGGCCTTGTGGATGGGTGTGGGGGTTGTGTATCGGTGTGGGGGTTGTGGGTCGGTGTGGGGGTTCCTCCAGCACACCTGGCCTTGTGGGTCGGTGTGGGGGTTGTGGATCGGTGTTGGGGTTGTGGGTCGGTGTGGGGGTTCCTCCAGCACACCTGGCCTTGTGGGTCGGTGTGGGGGTTGTGGATCGGTGTGGGGGTTCCTCCAGCACAGCTGGCCTGTGGGTCGGTGTGGGGGTTCCTCCAGCACACCTGGCCTTGTGGGTCGGTGTGGGGGTTCTTCCCGGCACACCTGGCCTGGTGGATCGGGGTGGGGGTTCCTCCCGGCACACCTGGCCTTGTGGGTCGGTGTGGGGGTTCCCCCGGCACACCTGGCCCTGTGGATCGGGGTGGGGGTTCCTCCCGGCACACCTGGCCCTGTGGATCGGGGTGGGGGTTCCCCCGGCACACCTGGCCCTGTGGGTCGGTGTGGGGGTTCCTCCAGCACACCTGGCCTTGTGGGTCGGTGTGGGGGTTCCTCCAGCACACCTGGCCTTGTGGATGGGTGTGGGGGTTGTGGATCGGGGTGGGGGTTGTGGATCGGTGTGGGGGTTGTGGGTCGGTGTGGGGGTTGTGGGTCGGTGTGGGGGTTCCTCCCGGCACACCTGGCCTGGTGGATCGGGGTGGGGGTTCCTCCCGGCACACCTGGCCTTGTGGGTCGGGGTGGGGGTTCCTCCAGCACACCTGGCCTTGTGGATGGGTGTGGGGGTTGTGGGTCGGTGTGGGGGTTCCTCCTGGCACACCTGGCCCTGTGGATGGGTCTTTGTCACTGTGCGTTTCACTGCGGCCCGGCCCCTGCCCTGCGGCCCCAGGCGGGCGTGTCGGGGCGCGGACTTTGTTCTCCGCCTGGCACTTTCCGCCTCCTCGAAGCTTCATGTACACACGGAGCTTCCGGCAGCTAATTGTAGTCAAACCTCGTAAAGGTTTGCTTCAAAAGAGGAAGAAACTGCTCCATTGTGAGGTATAGAATCGCTCCTTCCCCGAGCTGATACCGAGACGCTCCATTTTGGCAGCTCACCCGGACAGCGGTCGGAGCTGTTTTTTGGGGGCCACGGTCCCTTTCGTTGTGCAGAGGTGGCTTTGCCTAGCGTCGTGGCTAATTTCTGTGCCTAGAAAATCACCAAACCCCTGATGGGCCAGGGACCGTACAAGGGCTCTCCCATTCTTCCGGGAGCCGCTGTAGCGGGTCCTTTTCTGGAGGAGGCCTCGTGCTTGGGCAGGCGTCTTCTCGGGGGGGGGGGGGGGGGGGCGCGGCGGCACGGGGCGCCGGGAGGGGGGCACTGCCCAAAGCCGCCCCCCCCCCCCCCCCGGCTTCCTATCCGCTCGGCCTTGTGCAAACAGCCTGAATACCTGGATTATGCCCTCATCTGGACCAGAGTACACACACGTTACATACCCTTTCTCACTAATCAGCCTGACACATTCCTTTGTTGGGAAAGGTTCCAAAACAAACACTGTCAGGGCATCTAATTAGCAGGTTTAGGGCAGAGCTTGGCAGCCCTGTCACATCCTGTTCCACAATGGAGAACAACAGCCTTGGCGCGGCCGGCTGAAGGGAGGGACCGGCTTCCCTTAAGCGTATACGCTTTCTTAATGATATTTCCTCTCCGCGGCTTTTCTTGGGAGGCAGCCACTCTGAGCGCTGAGACGAGGTGTGGGATCGGGGGAGTGGGGCCGGGCGGAGGAAGCAGGCGTCTCTCCTCTCCGGTTTGAAGGGGAGCAGGCGGGGGAGGGTCTCCAGGGCCCTCTGACACCGGGGTGCAGACAGGACTCCCGCCTGCATTCTAGAATCTAGAGTAGACAGAGACGGAGCGGGGTGTAGAGGGCAGCGAGGCGTTTGGAGAGGAGGGAAACTGAGGCAGAGAGCTCCCGGAGGCTGTGAGTGGCAGAGCAGGCCGGGGAACGGGCCAGGATGGAATCCGGCTGTGTGTTCGTGTTGGGGAAGGTTTTCTTGGGTAGAAACTCGAGCGCGATGCCAGTTGCGCTGGCTTTTCAACTGTGGCCACAGAGCAGCTTGGTAAAGAACATTTCACCTTGGCCTGGTGGCTCCTGCACTCACGTGTCACAGCGCCGCGGAATGTCTCGCACAGACAAGACTTTTGTGAAAGCCCCGGCCCTGGCCTGACCTCTGGGGCCACTGAGCCCCCGATCAATGCGGCGCGTTTATAAACACGCCCTCGCGGGCCGGGCCCCCATTGTCTTCTGAAGCCACTCAGTCACTCGAATAGATGGCTGTCATCTCCGCCTAGACACTTTTCTTACCGGCCATCTAATTACGGTCTCGTTCATATTGTGTTCATCATCTCCCCTCTAAGCGTTTTAGACAGCCTGATTTTCTGTTGGAGGGGGAAATGGTCGCCATTGTCTAACTCGTATTTCAACTTTCCAACTAAAAAATCAACTGACGTTCATTATAAAAATTTTGGAAAGTACACAAGAGAATAAAGAAAGTTTCTCCAATATAGGTATGCATAGATAGATAGATAGATAGATATGTAGTTTGTTTAGTCAACTTGAAATCATATTGAATACATAACTGTATATCCAGCTTTTTTGTCACATCATATCAGATCCAGGAGAATACTCACATTTCATTTATAAACCATTATTTTACTGGAAAAAATACATTGAATTGGCTCTAAAATCATCAAGGTCCTTTTAATAAACAGAGGCAGGCTAGTCCACAGGAGTGAAGAAGTCTGCACGTCACTCCTGACGCTGCCACTGACTGCGGTGTGACCTCTGATGAGCCACCCCCGGGGTCCACCCCCCAGGACTGTGGCACCGATTTAAGCTCCCATTGGCAACAGGAGTAAGAGCTTTACTTCCGTTTTCTTGCTCAGCATTTTGTATTGGTCTTTTTGATAGTTTGTCATAGTGTTTTCCGTAAAGTTGACTGATTTTGCCAGAATTCTCCCAGAGGGAGTAAGATCGAAATTGGAATTGTGATTCAGTCCATTTGGGAATAATATAAGCCGCCTGAGGAAACTGGCTCTGTCGGCGCTGCTCACTGCCCCATCCCTTCATCTAGAAGGCCACATAGTACATGCTCAATGAACAGCCCACGAGTACATGAAGAACTTGCTTTTAGTTCCTCAAATCTGTACTTAACATGTTTTCTTTTGTTTTAAAATAGCCTTTAACCGAACTCCAGGGAAACTGTCCACTTCGGTGTAGACATTACCAAGGTAATGTGACTTTGTTGAGTGAGTGATGATGCAGCATGTTAGGGACAGGTGTGTTTTACTGGCCCAGAGGAAACTTTAATGTCAGAAATAGGGGCTTTGCTAAGCTACTCAGATAATTTAATTTTCAGAACATCTCTTAGGTCATTTTTTAGTGTGTGCTGTTTCCTGCCCTGTGGGACTGTAAATTAGTAACCCGAAATGCACAATAGGCAGGAGAAGGCGTATTTGCCTTTGCATACAAAAAATGTTGACTTTTCAGACGGGGCAGTATGTTCTGAAATGAACTGTTTTATGCTTTAGGACTACACAAGGTACAATCGTATCTTGGTTTTGTCGGTGTATGTTTATGATATTTTGAGAGTTTATTCATCCAGCGAATTATGGGAGGACTGGTAGTAATATCTTCTTAAAGTTATTTTTTTAAATCATTTTTGGCATTACTGCAATATCGAGTGTACGCTATAATAATTTTATTAAACCCCTTTAGCATTCTGAATATTAAAAACACTCAGTGTTGCACCAGGAAGCACCTGCATGTGCTGCCGGTAGCTACCGTTAATACACATCTGTTCAGTTGGGGTTGCCTTCGAAACACTTAAAATGGAGATAAAGGCCCAGCACCTAGATGTTCGCCCTCTGCACACAAGTTGGCATTTGGACCGAATTTGTACCAGAGCACAGACCCATCGTAGAGTCTGAGGGAACATAGCAATCATTCTCTCATCCCCTGTAGCAGCCTCCCCTCCCCTCACCCCATTTCCAACCCTTAACCCCCATCAAGGTCAGCACCCCCACCCAAAGCCCCAGCACCGCTAGCGGAAGATTCAGGCTGCCGAAGCCAGGGTGATTCGCTTTCTGTCTCACTCTTTCTGTCAGAACACTAGCCTGAAATTTGAACCATCTTAGGAGGGCAAAAGACTCCACTGCCAACCCTTCACTGGTCTCGGCACTGCTGGTGATGGTTGATGGTTTCCAAAGACTGCAGTGCAATCACCGATTTGAACTGATTTGACTCAAACTGAACGATCTGATTTGGCCTTGACAGGACTTTGAAGGATCTTACAGCCTTTCTCTAAGAGAGATGTTAATACTTTTGTGCTAGAAAGAGAATCCTTGATGGAGGGAGAGTAAATTTAAATTAAAAGACATAGCTGGAAAGCAGTGTGCATCAATGATTTGGAAGAAAAAATTCGGAATTGAGAATGAAAAGAGAAGAAATCCTTGGCGGTAGGGAAGACTGGGGCGGAGGAGAAGGACAGGGCAGAGTGATGGGGAGTGATGTGAACGTCAAAGCAGCAAGCTAGAAAGGTGACTTTCCCTTCCTCTGACCGCCCGAGAGCACAGGAAGGTCTGCTGTTTAGAAGAGAGAAGCCTTTATACTTAGAAAGTACCTACGAGTGGTACTTAACCCTTCTTCCCGGCGCCCAGCTCCATCTGAAAGTTTCTGGACTCAGCTTTTCTCACTGAAAGATCTAGAGTTTGCCCAGAGACAGCGAAAGAGAAAAGGCTTCGTTATTGGTCAGCACAGCACACTGCTCACCAGACCTGAGCTGCAGGCTCCCATTGGACTCCCTCCGTGAGCGATTGTGCCTCTGACTTTCCTTTGCTGGGCTACCAGCATCCAGCCTTCCCCCAGCCCTGTCTTCTGAATGAATACAGGGTTGAAAGAAATAAAATGTTCAGTGAGTTGGAGGTGTCCTGTTTATTGCTTTACATAACTATTTTTATTACTGTGATTATCAGTTCCATCCAATTTTACTAATAAACCCAAGTTCCTTTATAAAGATGAAAAAAATCTGAGATGTTCAATACACTAAATATCTAAGCAAGGATTAGTCTTTGACCACCTGAGATGTTTATACCTCTGCATCTCATTTTAAATAAACCTTATAAATAAAACTATATAATATAAATTTTAAATAGTTGATTGATTATATACACTCCAAATTATTTTTCATTTAACATAAATATGAAACACCAGTAAACTTTCCTATTATATTCACTATAGGATTGATTTCTAAAGTTGTTTACATAAGAGGAGACTCAGAAGTACAGAAGTACAGAAAAATGGGAATTCATATATGAGAAAGGTGTCACAGCAAACTAGATATTTAAAAACCAGATATAAAAATCTATAATAATAAGAGCATAATATGCTAATGAGACTGGACGTCCTTGGCCGAAGCTGGAGCTGTGAGGGAACCCCGGGCCCCAGGTGCCTGCCGGGGAAGGAAGGCCTAATCTTGCATGAATTTCGTGCATCGGGCCTCTAGTATGTTATAAAATACACAGCATAATGTAGGCATTGGAACACATGGACCAATAGGACATGATTTCAGAAGTACAGAAAAAGATCCAAGAAAAATGGGAATTCATATATGAGAAAGGTGTCACAGCAAATTAGTGAAACAAAACATGCATCATTCCACAAAAGGAGCTGGGGGCTAAATAAATTTTTGTAGGATTTTACCATTCTGCTTCCATCAAAATATATTTAGTTGATCAAATATTTTCATGAAAAACATTTAAACCCATAAAGTACTAAAATAAAAGATAAATGGATGTTTATATGATCTTAAATGGGGAAAGTCTTTCTAAGCCTAACACAAACCCAGAAGCCATGAAAGTTAAATGCTTTTAAAAACATAAAAAAAATATTAAAACTTTTAAAATCCTATAGATGAAGACAAAGCTAACCAGTAAAGTTGGAGGAACATTTTCAACAGATGTGACAAAGTATTAATGTCCTGGATATAAAAAAAATATTTAAAAGTCACTAAGTGAAAGTTGATATAAAACAGGCAAGGGGCATAAACTAATTCTGGGGAAAATATGCAAGTGGTCAGGAAATACAGAAACTACTACATATTATTTGGAATTAAAATGAGATTTGTCTATTAGCTCTGAGAAAATAATAGATACAAAATGTAAAGCCTTCTATAAAAACATTAATAATCTTCTGACTTCATTTTGCAAAGTCCATAGTTGTGTTTTGAACATTTAGAACAGCTCTATTAGCCTGTTGTCTTTGGAAATGATTGGCCTAGAACAGTGGTTTTCCAACTTCCACGTTCATAAAATTCCCTGGAGGGCTTGTTAAAACACAGACCGCTGGGCCCCACCCTACAGTTTATGATTCAGTAAGTCTGGATTGGGACCCGATATTTTGCATTTCTCACAAATTCCCTGGTGATGCTGGTTTGGCTGGTCCCGGGACCACACTTTGAGAGTCTGGGATAGAACACACGAGTATTAGAAAGTCATGTAATGCCATCTCATTAAGAGAACTGTATTGGTGAGAAGAGACAAACAGGATTAGTCTGAAGTTATGACAGAACCCTTTGAGTTGTTCCTTTGAAAGCATTTCTCCTAAATTTACATCACTACCTCATTCCTAAGCAACCAATCACGCTGCTCATAATTGGTTTACCTTCTAAACTTTTTTTACATTTTCCTAATGTACTCATGCTTGAATATGTTTTATTTTGCTCCAGTAAGTGTCTTAGTATGTTGAGGAATTGAAAAATAATATGTTCATAGAAGTAAATCCTATTCAGAGACAGATACCTGTCATCCCTATAAATTATTATTTCTTTTAAAGAGGCTTCCTTTCAAAGCTTCACAGTTAAATTTTTCATTTTTACATACAAAAAGTAGACTGGCGGATCAATGGAATTCATATATAAGCCGAGATTATTCAAGATTATTGTTTTTTAATCTGCATTAGCCTGGTAATATTCTCATATCATCTAACGCCCTTTGCATTAGATGTAGCATAGCATTTCTGAACATCTCTTGGGCCCTTATGTGTTGAACTACCTTAGAAATCCCTGCAGAAAGCCTTGGCTCTTAGTTATGGTTCTCTGTGGCTACCATTATAGTTTAGTCTAGCTTTTGACAGAAATTGTAGAACATTTTTAAAATCCTCCTGCATCTCCTTAACTTTTCTAAGATTAAATAAGATTTTCTTAAAGCAGTCCCCCCAAAAGATGGACATTTGATTGTTGAGAATTGTATTAACTGCCAAGCGAACCATAAAACCAAAGAAAACTTAGAAGTGTCAGAAATATCAGTTCTTCCCTATCTCCCCCAAAATTATTTCATTCAGGTCAAAGCTGTTACGGCTTTGTACAAGCCACACAGCCTATTGCTGAGAAGCTGTCACCGTCTACAAAGCACCAAGAAGCGTTTATTAAGCATTTGCACTAAAGGTAACAGGGAGTTACTGTCCCCAGTAGGGTGGCAAAATTAACAAATGAGTTAATTAGCCCTTGTTTGCATTCTATTTCAGAGCCAAGATTTTAAGTAGGGCTTTTGTCAAAGGTATTAGCGGAGCTTGGTTTACAAACTAAAAGTGCAAGACCTGTGAAAGCCAAATGCTTTGTGGGCACCATCCGGGGAAAGCCTTCCTCAACTGACTCTGGGGATTAGGAGGTAAATAAAAAGATGATTGCAGGACATCCCCATTTTCTTCTCAGATGTGAGTCCTCGCGGGACGTTTTGAATAACTTAAAGGAGCATGTGGCCAGTAACAGGGAAAAGGGGACCGGAATCCAGTCCACAGCTGATCACTTAACTGGTTCTGGGGCCAGATAAGCCACCGGTTGTTTTATTCTTTCTCTTCATTTTATCTGTTTACCGACCGACTTACTAAAAGCAGGAAAACAAATAGTACCCAGCTCAGAGAGCTCAGGTAAGGGTAATTTATGTAAAAGCGGGGGCAGAGGGCCCTACAGATGCTGCCTGATTCAGATGTCTGATCCTGGTCAGGCTGTGTTTGCGTTCCCCATACAGGACTAGCGCAGTCGCTCCGTGAGCCAGCACAGAAACGCCTTTCTCGGCCAGACATTTGGCCGAAGGAGCTGGATCGTTTCCAGTCTCTCATAATTCTAGTCAAACCAGATGGATACCTGCTTAGCCCCCATATCCCTAGCCTGAGCCAAGAAAAGAAAACAAATTATAAGGAACACTCCTAAATGTGACAGGCCCAAGTGTATCTATTTCCCACTCTGCAAGGAGCCAACGTTTCCAGACAGCTCCTCCCCTCAACCCCCCCTACTCCCACCCCACCTCCACCCCCACCCCCCCACCCCACCCCCCGCTGCTGCTGTGGCAGCATGCGGGGCCTCTGGCCATCCTGGCGCAGGCTGGGCTGCAGGCGGTGCTCCAGCGGGAGGCGTGAAACCTGGGCCCTCCTCACCACCAGCACCAACCAAATCAGTTACTTTTTAAAATATATATTTTTATTGATTTCAGGGAGGACAGGCGAGAGAGAGACAGAAACATCAATAATGAGAGAGAATCATTGATTGGCTGCCTCCTGCACACCCCACACTGGGGATGGTCGAGCCTGCAACTGGGCATGTGTCCTGACCCGGAATCAAACCACGACCTCTGGGTCATAGGTCAACATCCAACCATCGAGCCACGCCAACCGGGTCATAATCAGTTATTATGAAATTGTGTGTTAATCTGTCTCCCTCCCCCCCCCCCCAATAAAGTGAACCTGTTACATTATATCATTTGCTTAATCATATGGAATTAGTTTTATCTTAGGACAGTTAGTAACATGTCTGTGTGTTCTTCCAAACAGCAGACACGTATGTAAAGTAAGCACATGCATACCACATATATGCACCTACACAGGCACACAGCGTAGGCACTGTTGGCTGATTTCCTATTCAAGCACATTGTAAGTTGTTTGCTGATGTCATTTACTTACCTAGTAACAGAAGACAACACCCACCCACAACATTAAAACAGCCAGGCCCCAGTAACTACCCATGTTTCCCCGAAAATAAGACATCCCCCGAAAATAAGACCTACTTCATGGAAACATAATGCATCCCCTGAAAATAAGACCTAGCGCATCTTTGGGAGCAAAAAGTAATATAAGACACTGTCTTATTTTGGGGGAAACAGGGTACCTTCCTTAGCTAAGAGGTTTAAGTCATCGTCATGGTTCCTTGGAAAAACCAACCATGGCTAGTGGTCCTATGGGGCGCCATCTCCCACACCACGCTCGCCTGCCTAATGACGGGGCCGCTTCCGAGCCGGCCTGTCCTCTCGCTTGTCAGAGATCCAGCCAAGCTCCAGCCTCGATCTGAATCCCAGCTTACTATCTGAGGCCACCGCCGGAGCCACAAATAAAAAGGCAGCAGGAGGAGGCCAGAGGGAGCAGCCGGTGGCCTGGGCGGGGGCAGGCCCATGGCGTTCCCCGTGACCCCTGAGCAGCTCGGTCTGGAAGGGCGCAGACGGCACCCCGTGCCTGGTCTGATTGCTCTCCCGCCATCAGCATGCCAGAGCAGGAAGCTGTCTGCAGCCGGGGATTCTCGCTTCCGTGCCTTCGTATCGGAGAAGCGGCCCTTTGCCCTGAGCGCATCCGCTCCCGGTGGTTTGCGGCAGGCCGGTCTCCCGGGTTTGAGGGCGGCAAGGAGGACACGGTGTCTGTCCCCTCGCTTGGCAGTTCGCGCATTAGATTTCCGGGTGAACTTCTCCCTCCCTGGCCGAGGCCAGTCAGGAAGCTTGTTGGTAGATGAAGGACTGTTCGTAACATGTGAAGGCTCGTGCCAAGGTGCCTTCACTAAGACCCAGCGAGGTCCGTGCTGCCCGGGACTGTGGAGATGTCTCTTGCCCCCGGCCCAGGAAAGGGACCAGGGGTAATGGGTGCCAGTGTCCCACTGAGCTCCCACCACGGCCGAGCTCAGCTAGCTCCTTCTCGTCCCTCTTCCTACGGCGCAGCCAGTGCCGACATGCACCTGGCCCCCTCCATCGCCGCTGTCCTAACGGCTAAAGCACAAAACTGCTTCCACAGGCGGCGGGAAGGGGCTGCCTCCAGCCAGCCCCCCTTTTCCCCCCACCTCCCGAGAGAGCTGGTGTGCTGAGGGTGGGAGAGGCTTGGAGAGAAAGCGTTACTATTTCATTTGTACTCTCATGGGACACGGGCAGTGTCAGCTCCTCTGGCCAACTTCCTGACAGTCAGAGCTGCATGTGCTGATTGATTTAAACTGTTTCATAGCTTTTGCTTAATCGGTGCAATCAATGCAATGTAAAGCCGGGCTTCCCCCATGCAGGCTGGCCGCCTCCGGCGGGGCTCTCCCCGGCGCGGCCCTCCGTCACCCGCCGGCCGCGGGCCAGGGCATTTGGAAAGAGGAGGACAAAACCCAGGGTAGCCCTTTTCCCTCCTGCAAAGTTCTACCAGCCGAAGGCAGCCTGGCTGCTCTCTCCTACAGCCGTCTCCCCTGTTTCTGTGGAGAGCGAGGTGCAGAGACAGAGGCAGGTACCCAAGACCGCGGTGATGCCGGGCGAGCCTGGCCAAGACCCCGGGCCCCTCGGTGCGGCCGGCCGCGCTCTCCCGCTGCAGCCCGTGGCCCTGCTGTGTCCGCTGGCCTCCCTCCGCTCCCGTGGCTGCGGAAGCCTCGCTGCTTCGGGCGCATAAAAGCCATTTATTTTAGGAAACAAATACAGAGCGTTTTGGTTTTGATTCCCTGGATGCCCAGACAAGCCTGAAGAAGCAAAAGGTGCCGCAGAGAAAGCGGCCCAAGGATCTGGGCGACCCGGGGCGGCCGCCAAGAGGGCTCTGGGCAGGACTGGAAGTCAGTGAGCTGAGAGAAAGTTAGGGCTCCTGAGCAACGCGGAGAAGACTGGGTTTAGCAACCACAGGGTGGTTACTGCCAGTGAGTTTCGGCTATTTTAATCAGCTGATATATTAAAAATATGTATCTGTGCCCAGCTAGTGTAGCTCAGTGGTTGAGCATTGACCCATGAGCCAGGAGGTCAGGATTGATTCCTGGGCAGAGCACATCTCCAGGTGGTTGGCTCCGTTCCCAGGAGGGGGCGTGCAGGAGGCAGCCCATCAACTGATCTCTCATCATTGATGTTTCTCTCTCTCTTTCCCTCTTCCTTTCTCACATAACATGTTTCCCCGAAAATAAGACATCCTCTGAAAATAAGACCTACTTACAGGTTTCCTTCTGAGTAAAATATAAGGCATCCCCCCGAAAATAAGGCCCCCAGGCTTTGTCTCAGAATGAAAATTAATTTACCGTAAACTGGTCGCTAGGGCCGCCCCGACTGGCGTCTAGCAACTAGTGACGTTACTCGGAGTCCTGACGTCACTGCTGTGTGAATGGAGAGAAATCAGCGTGGAAACTTGGTGAAACCTAAACTGCAACAAGTTGTGACTTGGGTGAAGAATCTATGGGAGAAAATCACTGACAGTTGCATTGCAAATGCACTGCGAGCAGGCTACCTGGACAAGAAGGACTCATTGAAAGACAGTGCTATTGCTAAACATGAGAGATTTGGTCCACTGATTCTGAAAGAAATGGAGTCCCAAGAAATTCACCAGGAAATTCAGGAATTGGATTGTGATGATGATGTTCCAGAAGATGATGACATGATTGTCATTGAATAAATGAGTAAATTCTTGATACTGTAGGATTCACAGTTTGTCTAGTTTGTGTTGACAACTACCGTACTACCTTAGCGTGTACAGGTAATACATTTCCTTTAGTTTCATTTAACAATAAATGTGTACCGTATTCTTCTTCATGGAAACATAAGACATCCCCTGAAAATAAGACCTAGGCATCTTTGGGAGCAAAAATTAATATAAGACACTGTCTTATTTTCAGGAAAACAGGATATATATATGAATGATTGATGTGGGCTTTAGTGATCAGTGTGAGTATGACGGGGAGAAGGGGCTGTTTTAGCCTGGTACCCCCTCTGGGACGCCTTCTCCAGGGAGGTTAGGTCAGTGGATCTCAGCTGGGACATGTGGCCGTGTGGCCGTGTGGCCATGTCTGGAGCCGGTGCTGTTGTCACAGACGGCGGGGATGGAGGAAGGGCACTAGCATCCGGAGGTAGCCGCCGGCGGTGCTGCTAAACATCAACAATGCCCAGGCCGGCCTCCCCGCAACAAAGAACCGTCCGGCCAGACTGAGCCGCGCTGAGGCGGAGGCCTGGATGAAGCGCAGCCGCGGTGCTTTCAGAGAGCCGTGGCGGGCTGTGCGGCCGGTGCGGCCCTGTGGTGGCATCTCCATTCTCCATTCTCCGAGGCCGAGAGGGAGGCGCGGGCCTTTGTTCTCGGCCGTCCGGCCATCGCGGCAGAAGGAGGCCGCTGGTGGACGGCACCGGCGCGCAGGGGCTGGCTGCCTTTGATTCCTCCCTCCGGACTCCGGGGGGACGCTGCTCTTTCATTATCCGCGGCAATTTTCTGCACAGATGATTACACCGGTGCGGTTGCCTTCCACAAAAGACACGCTCCTGAAAAGTTGCGTTTGTTAAATCATATTTTTAAGTACAGTCGGGACATCCAGTAAATAGCGACTTTTTAAAGTGAAAGGTCCTTTTAAATCAAGCCCCATTCTCCACGAGGAGCATCCCTATAGATTGCATTTTTAATGCAAATACTCTATTTTTCCCGTGCATTACGTAAATCTCAGAGCTCTGTAAAAATGATGTAAGAGAACCGTTCCTCTTCCCCCTTCCTTTCCCTGCCCCTATTCTTTCCCTTTAAAGGAAAAAAATCAGGAGGAATTAACAATAGAGTCTCTGAATTTAGGAAGGTCATTGATCAGCCTAGCCATTATCCAGTTCAAAAGACGCCTGCTGGGTTACAAATTGTTAGAAAAATAGGACTTGGTTCCATTTTGAAATCATTAATTTTTTTATCTCACTTTTTTTTCAGTTACTGACCTTTGGCTAGAAAGAGCAGGTGCACGGGCCCCTCCATCACCCGTGGGTGTTCGCTGCGCCACAAACATTTGATAAGACTCAACCTCGGCCACGGGGCGGGGCGGGGCGGGGTGGGGCGGGGGGACTGGTGTCAGCACAGATAAGGCTGGCACTGAAGGAACTCAGCGGTTCCCTCCCTATCAATGACTGCCCTGGGGCACCATCCCCCTGTGTACGAATCGCTGACTGGCCCGCAGGGCAAGGGGCAGGAAGGAGGAAATTTATTTGATAAAGCTGCCATTGGTGTCACTTCCCTGATGGGGGTGGCACAGAGGTCTGACCCGGTGGGGACAAAGCCACTGCACTGGGAGGAGAGAGACCCAGGCAGACCTGGGCCAATCTCCCCCACACCCACACCAAGGAAGGAGGGGTGGGCAGAGATGCCAGCGATGACCCGGGGGGGACAGCGCCAGTGCCGAGAAGCCGGTGTCGCGCTCGCCCGCTCCTAGAGCCCCTGCCCTCCGAGGTCCTGCTCACGTTCACCCGTCTGGGTGTCGCAGACCCCGGTGGGGAGGAAGGAGTCAGCCTTTTACACGTGAGGAAGTGAGCCCCCGGCTCAGGTCACTCACAGGAAGCACTTTCCACACCGGGGACAGCGCCAAGTGCTTTCTTCATGACTTCCTCTGAGCCTCCCGACTCCGCCGTGAGCTCAGGGCCGAGCAGAACTTGCTCGAGGCCGTGTCTCCGTCTGCCAGGCTGATGGACACAGTCCCACCATGTCCTTCTCTGGTCCTGAGGCCGGGGTCCAGGCCGCAGAGCCCTCTTCCTGGCTGGCGGAGGCCGCCGGGTGGCAGGCCTTTCCTCCAAGTCCCGCGGTCCCCTCCTGTGGGGCACGAACCCTGGCAGCGCAGCGCCCACCCTTCCCATGTGTTTGACCTGGATTTCTTCCCTCGGCCTGTCTCCTTGCAGTGACATTGAGGGCTAGGGCTTCAACACGGGAACTGGGGGGCCAGGGCGGGGGCCGGGCACAGTTCAGGGCTTTGACGGTGGGATTGGGGTCAGCCATCCACCCTCCCACTGCTGCTCTCCTGGCATGAGGCTCGCTGGGCCAGAGAGCGGGCCGGGCATGGACCGTGGGTCCGTGGAGCCGCTCTCCATCGCTGACGCCGACCCTCCCAGTGTCTCTGCTGCCATCGTGCTGCCTGCCCTCCTGGCACAGGCGTGGCTGGGAGATCTCCTTTGCAAATGTGCTGGCTCCTGGGGGGCCGGGGGAGTCGGTGCGGGCCGGGGAAGCCCATCCTGGTCCTGGCCGAGCTCCGGGGTTTGGAGCGTCAGCCCGACCAAGGTCAAGGCTCCATCGCCGACCGGGCGTGTGTGGGAGGCGCCCGACCGATGATATTCTCTCATTCTTTCTCTCCCTCTCCCTCTCTCTCTCTCTCCCTCTCATCTGTAATTTTATTTTTTTAAAAGACCATCCCCCGGAGCCCAGGAACAAAACTCGGGCTGCTGCAGGAAAAGCAAGAGCAGCACCGGGCTGAGCCCTGAGGCCTGGCCCCGTGTAGCCACGGCAGCGGCTCTGTCCCAGGCCGGGGCTGGCCCTCCCTCCCGGTGCTGCTGCTTGAACACAGTCTGTGGGCCCGCTTCCTGGGCTCCAGGGCCCAGGTCACCGTCGCCTGTGGCGCGTGCGTGGAGGGCGAGAAGTTAATGCACGTGGGCGAGCCACCCACTGAGCCAGCCGACCCTGGCCCGGCGGCTCCTGGTTGTAAAGA
Organism: Vespertilio murinus; assembly: GCA_963924515.1. Classification (NCBI taxonomy): domain Eukaryota; kingdom Metazoa; phylum Chordata; class Mammalia; order Chiroptera; family Vespertilionidae; genus Vespertilio; species Vespertilio murinus. The sequence continues at coordinate 77,757,367 of OZ004711.1, read as the reverse complement.
CTCTGCAGCGAAAAGAGCCGCACAGACGCCTGCTCAGGCCTCCAGCACCCGGCCAGGCTGGGGTGTCTCCTCACAAATCGGAGTCTCTGGGTGCCGCTTAGATGTGTTCTCGTCCTCATGCTCTCATGCCTTGCTGTTCCCACTTGCTTTCTAAAGGTAGACTTAAACAGGAGGGGGGGTCCCCTAATTTAAAAAAACAAACAAAAAAAATACTAAGAGCAACAGCAGACCACCGATAGCATTCCAAAATGGACACGTGTCATTCTGAGTCAGGTGGTTTTCCTGAGCAGGATGCAAGGGTGAATTCTCTCCCGGGTGGATTCAGAGAATGAAGCCACAGACCAGAGGCGGTAGATGAAAAGGGTGCGAATGTATTGGAAGCAAACACGGAGTCCCACGTAGGGAGGGGGTTCCAGGGGGTAACCCACTAAACCTGCCTATTCTATCCCTAAAACTCCTTTCAGTTTTACCCCCGATACCGTCCAATAAAGGTGGGGTTCGTGGGGGACGGCTCAGCTCACGGGGACTGCAGTGCTTCCAGTGGTAACTGGGGCCGTAGTGGTGCGGGGAGTGGTTTCCCTCTCAGAGGCCCTCTCCTCTCGCTTTCTGTCCCTTCACCCTTCGCTGGTCCCCGGGGCCACAGAGTCAGCCAGTTCGAATCACATGCAACACGCTCGGGTGCAGCTCAGCCTGGAACCCGGGGAAAGGGAAGCGCTTGTTGCCACGAGTCATTCCTAGTCCCAGGGCAGAGCCGTGTGTGTGTGTGTGTGTGTGTGTAGGTATGTGTAGGTGTGTGTAGGTGTGTGTAAGTGTGTGTAGGTGTGTGCATCTCGCTCACCGTGTCGCTGTCGCCCGCAGGTGTGAGCGCTGCGGCGCCGTGCTGCACTCGGAGTGCAGGGAGCGGGCGGCGCCGTGCCCGCGGTGTGTGCGCCGGGAGCGGCAGCAGCAGCAGCGGCCCTTCTGGCGGCGGCTGGACGCGGACGAGGGCCCGGAGGAGGCCGGCAGCGGGTTTGAGCCGTCCTTCCCCACCACCTGACCGGCGGCCACGGTCCGGGCGACCCGCGCAGTGACCACTGGCCCCGAGGCTTCCGGGAGCCGGCCGGGCCCCTTCCAAACAGGAGGGCGCCTCCTCTGCAGCCGGACACCGAAACACGTTACACACCTCCATGCACACACAGCCGCACGGATGTTCTGTGGACGCCGTGTCTGCAAGGTCCCTGGCGCCCTGCGGCTCTGAAAGCTACACCCAGCCATGACCTTCGCTGCTCGCGCCCAGGCAGAACGGGGTTTCCACGCCGTGCTGTACGCGGGGGACCGTTTTCTTGTTTTGTTTGTTTGTTTTGTTTTGTTTCGCTTGTCCCGTTGGCTGCCGGGGCCACGTCCTTACGCAGAGCCCGGGAGGAGGTATTATTACACAGAACAGCAGGCTGGGGCGCCTTTGTGTTATTTATCTTCAGCCTTCAGCCGAGGAGGCAGGCACCCGGCGCCCCGCTTCCCAAGGCGGCCTTCTAAGCCGGATGGAACCGGATCCTTCGGGACCGGCCTCCGAGCCCCGCGTCCCCAGGGGCGGGTCCCCCGTGCTGAGCCAGAGGCTTGGAAATAAACCAGGAAGGCCAGCTCCCCCAGGGAGAAAACAGGCACCCCTGAGCGCCTGGAGGGCTCACCCTGGTTTGGAAGTCCAGGTCAGAAAAGTGTTTTCCTGGACAAAGAAGAGACCCCGACGGCCAGTTACAGCCGTGGTCGCTCTGTTTGCTGGTGCGAGCCGCCTGGCCCAGTGGGTCCCCGTGGCTCTCCGGCTCAGGGGACGGAGTGACCCGGCAGCGGGGCTGGCGGAGGTTTCTGGGGGCCGGGCCGGGGGGCGCAGTCGGGTCGATGTAGGGTGCATGCGTCCCAGCAGCCCGCGTGCGGTTTCTTTCCACAATCCGTGCCGGCGGCCCCCCCCCCCCCCCCCGGCCCTTGTACACGCTTTGTTTCCCACCGTTCTTCCTCGCACTGCATTTGGACCTTTGTCAAGGTAACCACGTCTACTTCCATCTTTTCTTAAAGAAAAAATTCACAGGAACCTGGAACTGCAAAATACCAACCTTAGACTACTAAGAAAATACCAGGCTTATAAATACAATGAACGAATTCAACCTAATGTCATCTAAACACAAGATGTATACGTCTATAATTGCCATCTTCAAGTAAAACAGAGCGCTGAAATGACACGGCGGGAAGAAGGACTATAACGGCGTCGTGGGAGAGGCCTCCAGCGCTGTGCCCACGGGGGGCGCTGGGCCCCAGACGGCGGGCACGAGGGAAACCGTGGCTCCCTGCCTCCCGCCTCGCCTCTTCCCGGGACGACGGTACATGTAACCCCACCGCCTTGCTCCCCCAGGACCCCTCTGCCCACTGTTGGCCCCGCCTTCGGTGCAGGCTGTTCGGTGTCGGCATCCCGCCTCCGCCCCCAGCCAGGCCCCTCGGCCCGGACCACCCATCTCCTCTGAACAGCTCAGCGCCGGGCTCGCCTTTGCCCTCTGACCCCTCGGCAGCGGTGGCCACGGCAGGAGACTCGTTACGAGGCGGGGCCCCTGGGGCTGCCTTTCCCCTGGAGAAGCTGCAGTCACAGAGAGGGGACGGGCGGGGACCTCAGCGAGCGCTGGGCACACAGGCCCGATCGCCGCCTCCGGCCTCCTCCCCTCAGGGAGACAGAGTGCATTTCGCAGCTCAAAGAAGACAGCCCGTGGGGATCTTTCGCCGGAGAGTTATGGGCCTGCTCATTCCAGAGCAGATGTGCTCTGTGGCCAAGTGCCTTCGCCCTCGCCCGGCCGTGCCCGCAGCTCCTCCCGCCTCCCTCCGCCGCCGGAACCCGGAACGAATGCTCTGCGGCTCCAGCGGTCAGCGGGGACCGCACTCTGCGCTGGGGACCTGCGGGGGGCCTCCCCCCTGCACCGCACTTCCTGTCCCACCCCCCCCATCCCCTCACCCCGGCACCCAGGGCCAGGCCCGCGCCAGGCATGTCGGGTAAGAGCCTGGGTCCCGTTCTCAAGGCCTCTGTTGCCGCAGGGCCAGCTCGGGGGCCTGCTCAGCGCCCCAGCCCCTGGGAACTGGGGGCTTTCTGTTTATTTTCAAAAGGAAAAGAAAATAGATGTGCTATGGCCGCCCCGACTGGCACCACCTCCCAGGCGCGCTGTGTTCTCTCACCTCTGTGCGGCCCTGACCGCCTGGCCGATGCCCACGATGGGCACTGCGCGATGCTCTCAGCCACCCCACGCCTGCCGGGCCAGCGCCCAGCCGGCTGGGGCGCTGGGTCCGCCCCAAAAATTCAAAATCGCTGTTTTCGGTCCAGAACGGCCTTGCCCACATGAACGCCCCTACGGCTCGGGCACTGTTCCCCTGCTTAGGAACTGTCTCAGCAGACGGAGGCCTGGGATCACCACCTCGAACCCCACGCCGCCGCCCGCCTTTTCTCCCAGGCGGGCTCTCACACACCACCCCGGGGACGAAGGCTACGAGCCTCCCAGAGCTGGCGGCCTCGGGACCTCTGCTCACGGAGAGGCGTCCCTCCTGCCCATGGCCGAGGACCGCCCTCCCGCCGGCGCCAGCGCCAGGGTGAGCGTCCAGCCCGGGAGGCTGGCACCCGCCCCGCGGCCCGGGAGCCAGCTCCCAAAATAGCCGCTGGGCCCCCGGCACTCACACCGCCGTCAGCGGCCGCCTCTGCCCGCGCCTCCGCCTCTGCCCACGTCTCAGCCTCCGCGTGTGGAAACCCCGCCAGCACGCGTGGGCCTGCCCCTGCCTCCCGGGACTGCCAGTCCTTTCCACGTCTGCGGCCCGCCTCCCGGGAGCCGTTCTGTTCCATTAGCTGAGACGGGAGCGCCCTTGGATTGTCCAGACCAGGCCTCCCCCAGAAGGGCCAGAGCGGGCACCTGGGGGGTGGCTCCCCACCAGCTCGGGGCGCCCTGCAGCCCCCGGCCAAGGGGCTGCGTGCAGCCCGAGGCCTGGCAGTGCTGGCTGAGCTGGAGGGAGGCCCCGGCGGGCCGGCCCCGGGGCCTGTCTCTGTGCCCGCATGGAGCACCCGCACCGGGTTTCTGCCTTCGGGAGCCTGGCTTCCACCCCCTGGTCTGCCCTGGCCGGAAAGGCCGAGGAGCGCTCACTGTCAGGGTGGCCCCCCGATGCCGCGAAGGGCACTCCCGAGGAAGCCAGGCCAGCCTGCCCTGGTTCAGCCAAAGCTGCTGCTGTGCGCGGGGCCGAGTGACTCACAGCCCTGAGCAGCCGGATATGAAGTAACGGTCCCCCGCCCTCGCTGCCCGAGTCGCACAAAGACCCCCTTCTCCATCCGCCCTTCTCCCGCCGGGAGCCACGCACGCCGTCCCCCCTCTCCCCGGAGCCTCCTCTCACCACGTTTCTCACCCGAAGACAGAGGCGGGCACACTCATTCGTCCACACAGCCAAGTGTCAACAGGACGACGACTGAAATTGCTTTGGAGAGCCAACTTTTTTAAACGTAAACTTCTCCTAATGCCACTCCTTCCAAATGGACTCGCCCAGGCCGTGGTGTTTTGCGGAAGAGCCACGCTCCAGGGGCCACAGAGCCGCAGTTTGCCGACCACGGCTCTAAGATAGTGTGAGGAAGTAGAGGTGTGGGGCGCGGCTGACGGGGCGGACACCTCCCTCCGTGGCGTGGACCGAGTGGGGAGACGTGCGTGCCCCTTCCTCCCCGTGGTGCCCACTCAGGCCGGGCGTGAGGAGTGCCCGCGTGCTCTTTGCCCGCGCCCTTCCCCCGCCCCCCCCAGGCGGACTGACTGCCCGGGGCTGGGCCCGGCGATGGGTGGACAGTCCCCACCTGTCCATCGAAGCGGATGGCTGAGGATTGCCCTCGTGCGGGGCAGTACCTGGACAGTTAGCCCAGCGCCCAGCAGCCCTCTTACCGCTAATTCTAATTTCATTGTATTCAGCCCTCTCTAACCTGAGGGGTTTCATGTGTGTTAGTGGGATTTTGCCTTAGCAGGTAAAATCCAAGCCACTGTTAAACTCTAGGTAAACGTCAAAAGAAACGTGTGCAGCGCCCCACCCCCAGCACCCCTGTAGCCGTCGTCAGGGGTTTGTGTAAAATGGGTTCCAAGGGACCACGGTCGTGGCGCTTGCCTGATGGAGCGGCCTGGGTGTGGGAGGAGGCATCGCTCAACTCCTGCTAAGCTCAACCGAGGAGACAGCTGGTTCCTTCCTTTGGAAAGAGCTGCCTCGCCCTAGCCAGTTCGGCTCAGTGGATAGAGCGTTGGCCTGCAGACTGAAGGGTCCCGGGTTCGAGTCCAGTCAAGGGCACATGCCCGGGTTTGCAGGCTCCATCCCCAGTAGGGGGCGTGCGGAAGGCAGCTGATCAGTGATCCTCTCTCATCATTGATATTTCTATCTCTCCCTCTCCCTTCCTATCTGAAATTAATTAAAATATATTAGGAAGGAAGGAAAGAAGGAAGGAAGGAAGGAAGGAAGGAAGGAAGGAAGGAAGGAAGGAAGGTAGGTCTGCTGGCTCTAGACCAGCCACCCTCCCTGCCCTGACCCCCCTGACCTCCATCCTGAGCCCCAGCCTAGACTCGGCCTCATGGCTAGCACCCCAGCTAGTGCACAGCTGGCCGGGGGTCCTCCACACTGGCCACCCCTCCCTCCCCCGTAGGAGTGCCTTACAGACCCGCCCAGTGCTTCCTGCCCATCTGACCCCGTGCAGCCCGCAGGGCCCTCCGCCTGAACACACGCGGTCCCGTCGCTGCTGCCCTGCTGGCCGCTCGTCACACACCTCCATCCCTCAGAGCCGCGCCCGCCACCGCACGCCTGGCCTTTCGCCTTCCCTAGCCTGGTGCCTTATGCTCACGAGTGGAAGGGTTCCTGTGGAACACACGGTTACCGCAGAAACTGGCCTCTCAGCTCCACTCGGCCAGGAGGCACCAGATACAAACCGCGTGATGTTTCCACGCTACCTGACGCTGCTTCTCCCATCACTGTTCCTTTGCTTGCTCTCATTAACCAAACTCAGGGGAATGTCAGTCACCATGTCACCAAGGCCAGCGGGGAGAGGCACCAACCCAGTTGTCCAGACTGGAATCTGGGAAGTCCGTGGACGTGGCCTTTTCCAGGTTAAGAAGTTACATAAACATGAGGATATTTTTTTTTCTTCTTTCTATAGAGGCTGGTGACTTTGTCACCCGTTTTCCAGTGAGAAGTGGGAAACGGTGACAAAAATGTGTCTGTGAGGGTCAGGCAGGCCACTGAGCTGTTGTTACACTGGAGGCCTCGGTTCCGCTTTTGGTCATCTGTCAGCATCCTATTGTGGACAGCCCGTGTCCTGCGCAGAGAATGTCCGAGAAGAAACCCCGCTCGCAGGAGGCGAGAGCGGGAGCGCAGGGCGGCAGAGGAAGACTGAGCACCGGGGGCCTCCATGCGGCTCTCGCCCCTGGGTCAGGCCTGCCCTTGCCCCTCAGTGCCTCTCGGGCACCGCAGAGCTGGCCACGGTTGGGGGCTGGGCTCTCGTATCTCTCTGTGCTGAGCGACGCGGAACAGCTGATGTGCTGGCTTACTTACACGGGTGTTGTTTCTGTTTCCTGGATTTCGTTGCCTTTTGTTTTGATGTCTCTCGCCCATATTTTTGTTTACATCGTTTTTTAAATATCAGTAACTGTAATAATATGAAACGAAGTTGTATAATCGACCAAACCACTCGTTTTTATGGCTATCTGTTATATAATTTAAGTGTACTAGTTCCTAATGTATAAAGTTACTGCGCCCTCAATAAACAATGCAGAAAGGACTTTCTCTTCGAGTAACGTCATTAAATCAGTGTCTTAGGGGGAGCTGTACAGGGGGAGGGGGGTGTGGAGGCCCAGGATGAGCCCTGGGTGTCTGGGTGTTGATTCAAAGTCAAGGTTTCAGCTTCATTGAACGTGAGCTACTGGGACTTTAAAATATCTCTTCCTATCGCTCTTACGGAGAGACTTGGGTTTTTCCTAACTCCGTCCATCTGTAGCCTTCTCACCAGCCCTTCCCACGTCTACGGAAGCCATAGTATGACGTGTCTTAAATGCAGAGATTGCGCTGTGGCCTTATTTTCCCATCACACCTGCCAGAGCTCAGGCCTGACGTGTCCTGCTGCCGGCTCCCTGTCCCCAGACTCTCGTGCTCCGGTTTCCTCTCGCCTCTGCACCCCCAGATCAGAGGGACAAGTGCCGGCTGGGCAGGAGCCGCCCCGCAGACCCTCCTGTGGGAGCCAAGAGTGAAGAGCGAAGAGGGGAGTTGATCTGGGAGGGAGGGCGATCGGGACGGCCCGCCCTCCCTGCCTGGCCTGCCCCCCCCCCCCCCCCCCCCCCCCGCCTCCACCGGGAAGGCGTGGCGGCACCTGCTGCCACAGGGACCTGCACCGGCACCACCCACACTGGCTCCCCCCAGGACGGCACTGGCGAGACCAGGAGCGGAGCCACCGGTTAACCATTGACCAAAGGTGAGCCCGGAGCCTCCCCCAGGGCACACCCAGACACGTCCCGCCGCCGGAACCTGCCGGCTCACACCCCGGCCGTCCGGGGCGCACCTGGACTCACCCTCCCAGGAAGCCGGCCCGGCGAGATAAGGAGGCGCGGGTTAATGTTTCACTGGCCCAGCCACACTCGCCCGGCCAGAGCCCCGGTGCATCTGGTGTGCGGGGAGGGTCTGCTTTGCCCCAGCGGGGGAGGAGGGGCTGGGTCTCTCCGGCACGAGGGGGCATGATTGCAGAGGAGACATGCAAAGGCGTTTCCCGGAGGTGTGGGGGGGGGAGGGGGAGAGAAACACCACGGTCTCCCCACCCTCCAGAGACGGGATTCCAATCTCCCTCCATTGCCCCTTTATTTGTGGAATAAAGGTGGTTCACACGTTCAGACCTGTCCTTTCCACCGCGGCTCAAGGTGGTGGATGGAATCAGTGGTTCCCACGTCAGAAACACACACGCACACACACACACACACACACAAGCCGAAGGTCAGGAGCCATCACAGACCACCGAATCCGATCTCCCGGGAGCAGGCCCGAGTATCTGTACTTCTTAAAACTCCCCGAGCGATGCCCGAGTGTTCCGAGGGTTAAGGTCCCCCAGGGTCAGTGGAGCAAGGCGCCCTGAATGGACATCTGGCCTTTGGAACTGGCCGCTCACGGACTGCGGCCGTTCCCATAAACACCTCACCCTGGTATCCTCTCTGCTTTCTTGCAGGGTGTGGTTAGTTTCCACCGGAGCAGCCTACACCTTGGCCAGACAGCCCGGTAAACAGCCGCGGCCCGGTCACGGCCACAGGTGACTGAGCCGGCCTCCGACGGGCGGCTGCGCGCTCTCCCCCGTTCAGTTCCCCATGCCTCCTGGTGAGGCTGCCTCTGTCCTCCCGGCCTCCGGGCACGAACCCCAGCCCCCGGAGGAGTGGAAAATCACCAGGTGCCTCCTGCCCAGAGAGGCCTGGCGACGTCAGGAAGCCTGGAGCTGTGTCCGGATCTGCCTTGGCGCGGTAGCAGAGTGACGTCACCGTGAACCAGAGCCCTTCCAAACCCACCGGGCGGGCGATTTTCAACCCCAGCTGCCGTCACAGGCGAATGGGAAGGAAGCCAGTCTCACCCCCACGTCCATTCGTGACGCCAGTGCTGTGAGGAGGACAATGCCCCTCATGGATGGGACACTCTCCCAAAGGGTTCAGGGGCTTAGAAACGATGTGATCTGCGTGCTCCCAGTGCCCAGCGCGCGGGGGGGCACCCACAGCAGCAAAGCGTGTGTTTTTAATAAAAACACAAACAAACAAAATCACCGCAGGAAGCTGGCAGTGCCAAGGGGCAGGAAGGCACTAGATGTGACCTTGGGTCTACCGGGGTCTCACCTGAGCTTGTGCTAAAGCAGTGTTTCCCACACTTTTGACATATGTGTACCCCTTCTATAATTTTCGTAACGCTGAGCACCCCTCGTCCAAAAAAAAAAAATGGATGTATTTTAATAACAATCAAATATATTTATTTTTTCTTTTTTGGGGGTACATACACAAAATAATAATAAACAAAAAATAAAATTATTCATAATAGAATATAAATAAAAGTTATATGATAAATGACATTTATTTGGATCAATGAGAAGGGTGAAATTGACTTGACTCATGAGAAGGTAGAATTAGGCGCAGCTAAGCACGGTGCACTGCATATCCCCACCGAACCCCGGGGCAACGCGGACCCCCACCAAACTCTCCCCGTACCCCTGGGGGTGCGCGCACCACACTTTGGGAAACACTGTTCTAAAGCATCATCGTAAGAAACTGCACTCCTGATTAGGGGGAAAAAGGAAGTTTTCCATATATTGTTAGTAGTACATTGAATTCTGTTTGGGGACAACTCCTCCCCCGGGAGAACAAAGGCTGGGCCCATCACACCAGGAGGCAGGCGGGCCCCAGGCTGAGGGTTCGGAAACTCGGACTGTGTGCACCGACTCCCAGTTTACCGGGGCGATGGGGAAACCCAGGACTCCTCCACCTGTATCCCACACCCCTCCATGAAGGGCTTTTGATTTTAAGCAAATCAGCTGGGGTTCACGAGGCCACACACCTGCCGTCCACCACCCGGCCGGCCGCCGTGGGCCGGGGACACTCCTCTGGCTTTGCCCGCTCCCGGCCGGACAGACAGAAGCCCCCGCTCCCGGCCAGACGAACAGAAGCCCCCGCTCCCGGCCGGACAGACAGAAGCCCCCGCTCCCGGCCGGACAGACAGAAGCCCCCGCTCCCGGCCAGACAGACAGAAGCCCCCGCTCCCGGCCGGATGGACAGAAGCCCCCGCTCCCGGCCGGACGGACAGAGCGGCCCGGAGCCCTCCCGGCCGCCCACACACTCCCGCCCGGTGCCGCCTGTTGTTCCGCCGCTGAAAAGCTGCTATTAGCACCGTAATTTTTTCAAATGAACATTGAGCTAAATTACCTCCAACGCAGAAAGGAACATCTCTCCCTGTGTTATGGAAAATTGCCTTCCCCAGCGACAAGACTACACAAAGCACATATTAATGCGGGGCCCGAGGACATCCAAATTGCCTCCGCTCCCGGGCGGCAGCGCGATGACACCCTCTTAACGGCGCCGGGCTGCGGGGACGCGGGGTGCACGCCGCCGGGAAGACAGAGCAGAGCTTTCTCCCGGGGCCGCTGCCCGCGCACACACAGGCCCGGCCGAGCATTCTGCTCCGAGACGCGAGCCTTTTGCAGAGGAAATAGATTCCAATTGCACGGGCAGGGGCGGGAATTAGAATTCTAAACTGGGTCAACCTCTCCAAAGGGCTTCCTCGCTGCCACCCAGGAGGGGGCCCCTGAGGGGGCGGCCCCAGTGCCCAGTCTGGAAGGAGCGCCCACTCCTGTGATGTCAGGAGGCGGGGGGGGGGGGGTGGGCACCAGCGGACCGAGCTCGCCAAGTGCCAGCCCATGGAGCGGACACGTGTGGGCATGCGGTCCGACACCGGCCCTGCCCCGATGGCCCCAGACCTGCCCCCGGCTCCCACCCCGGGCGTCTGCCATGAGCACGACTGGATTTTGCCTCGTTGGTTCCTCCCCCTCTTGTCCGTCCGTGTTTCACTCTGCGGAAACAGCACAGAGCAAGTCCCAGACGTGGCCTTTATGCCCACGTGCTCCGGTATGCGGCTAAAGAAATGTTTGTGTTTTTGTTCGTCGTCACAGCGCCCTTCCACGCCCAACAAAAGTAACGGCGACCCCCTGTCCTCGTCCGGTGCTCAGTTCCAAATTAAAACGATCGCATTGCCATAAAGGGGTCTTCCCGGTGTGCGTGTTCACGCAGCAGGGTCTTACAAAATAAACATAGGAACATGCGAGCCCCGCCTGGATACACGGTACATAAAGCGGTGTCTCCCCCGCTTCCCTCCCTCGTCGTTAGAATACGGGTGTCCACTTTTCCTTCAGAGGACAGCAAACCCCCCCCCCATTCCAGGGGGCTGTCAATCAAAGTCCCCTTTCCTTTTGGACCCACAGCCGAAGCGGGGCCAGTAAGAATGTTGGTCCAGAGGGAAGCACACGCACTGCCCGCAGCGTCTGAAGGGCTCTCCGTGCGTCCCTGCTCCCAGGAAACCCCCGGGCCCTGCTCTTCCATTGCTCAAACGCCAGGAGGGAGGCAGCAAACGCTCCTCCCGAGTTAAGAGCTGCTTGTGACCCAGTGCCTTCCCCGTGCAATGTCTCCTGCGGTGTCTCCCGTCTCCCTGCACCGCAGCCTCCTCCTGACCGAGGCGCCCAGCAGACAGCCCGTGGGCACGCCCGCCGGGCCGGGCCGCTCGGGCTGCTGGGTTCGGAAAGTGGTACCCAGCCGGGGAGGCACTGCAGCTGGCCACACCCCGCCGCTGCGGGTAGCGAAAGGCTCGAAACCTGACTATTGAAACGACTTGCTTCAGAAACAACTGGTTCCTGCAGATCTGAGTGGAGAGAGCCGTTTGTTTGCAGACACGGCAGCTGCCCCCCCCCCCCAGGGGACAGAGGACCCTCTGCTTCCTCGGAGTCCGTGTTCCTGAACCAGCACCTCATCCTTATGGGTAGATCCCGCCATTCCTCACCCAGCGCCCGAGAGGCCCTCACCGAAGACTTTAGAATTCTTTGTATATACACATAGATGATAGATAGATGATAGATAGATAGATAGATAGATAGATAGATAAATAGATAGATAGATTATTGATTTCAGAGAGGAAGAGAAGGATAGAAGCATCAATGGTGAGAGAGAACCATTGACTGGCTGCCTCCTGCACGCCCCCACTGGGAATCGAGCCCGCAACCCGGGCACGTGCCCTCACGGGAAATCAAACCGTGACCTCAGGTTAGTGCTTAACCACTGAGCCAGACCTTAGAATTCTTGGCTCAGTTCTCTTGTGGGAGGGCCATGTCACTTTAAAGCCTAAGATATTCTCTAACTAAAGCGTAAAAGCCCAGGACTCGATGAGCTAGCAGGATCCTCCCCCCCAGTCCCCCGGATGAAAGGCCGTGGAGATATTGCCCGGGAAACGCCGCTGAGTGCAGGCTGGTTAGCTGGGCACGTCGCGGATCGCCCTTTTTTTAATCAGACACTAATGGCTGTTTGATTAAGATCATAATCTAATGCAGGCAGGAGCCTAAGATTATCTCTCATTACGGTCCAAACTTTCAACTTTAATTTCTCCTTAATAAAACCTCTGGTCTCCGGCCGTGAAGAGACAGAGACCAGGGAAGGAATGGAGTTCCCGCTGCACCGTGGACAGCGGTTCTCACACTGAGATCCCCGGAGCTGGGAAGGTGTTCACAGGGCACCCTCTGGGGTCCCGCCTACACCGGGGAGGGGCCCAGGGGCCTGTGCTCTAGCACCTCCTCCCTCCCCACCGGGAATTCAGGGACCTGGGGGCCACAGAAGAGGACTGCTTGTAGTTCAGCCCTCCCTGCCTCCCCCTTGAGTCAGCTGGCGTTTTGGGGAGGAGGCACTAAGCACCCTGCTGGGTGCTGGGGTGCAGCGACCTCGACCTCAGCGTCCCCTTCCTGTCTCTGGGGGGCGGGGCCCGTGGTCCGGTCACGGAGGGGCTGGGGGATTGCACTGGAGCGATGTGCACAACCCCAGGGAGGAGGCGCAGGTCCTGCCGTGGACAGGGTGCAGAGGGAAGGGCGAAAGAGGGGTGCACGCTCAGGAAAGGCTTCTGGGAGAGGGCTCATTGGGAGTTTTTTGATTTTTTTTTTAAATATTGTTTTATTGGTTTCAGAGAGGAAGGGGAGGGAGAGAGAGATAGAAAGAGACATCAACGATGAGAACTACTGATCAGTGCCTCCTGCAAGCCGCACACTGGGGGTTGAGCCCACAATTCAGGCACGTGGCCTTCCCCGGGAATCAGACCGTGACCTCCTGGTTCAGAGGTCAACGCCCGCCCACTGAGCCGCCCGCCAGGCCGGAGGGCTCGTTTGGGGCTGGGCTGGGCAGGTGGGTGATCCCGGATAAGGAGCGTACAGGCCGGGCCAGGCGGCTCGAGCTCCCCGAGGTCCCGGGCGACACTCGGGTTCCTCGGCATCCTCGTGGCCCGAGAGCCGCCAGCACTGCTTGTCCGCCACGGTGTCCGCCCGCCACGCTGCCCACGTCCCCGTGAGCCACCGGAAAGGTCAGTCTCACCGTCTGCGGCCCCCACACCCCGAGGTCTCCCCATGCGCCCCACACGCCAAGGACGCGCCTTCCCCCTCCGCCTCCTCCCCTCGCTCAGAAACGGGGTGGAAGTGGGGTTCACGAATCTCAGTGCCGGCCTCCACCGTCCTTTCCCCCCAGCCTCCTCTCCCAGCCTCTCCCACGTCCCCGGGGCTCAGAGGATCGTGGAATAGTGGGCGTTTCCCTGCTCCCCCCCACCCATCCCACCAGCACCCTGAGGCTGTCTGCAGCAAGGTCTCCACCTGTGTTTTCCCCACAATAAGAATAGTCTTCTTCACTTTTGTTATTTGTTTAGAAAGCCCAACGCACACCCCAACCCCAGCACCGCGCCTCTCTCTCCACCAGGAACCTGGGCCTCCTCCTTCTCCTCCTCCTCCCTCCTCCTCCTCCTCCTCCTCCCTCCTCCTCCTCCTCCTCCTTCTTCACCTCCTCCTCCTCCTTCTCCTCCTCCCTCCTCCTCCTCCTCCTCCTTCTTCACCTCCTCCTCCTCCTTCTCCTCCTCCCTCCTCCTCCTCCTCCTCCTCCTCCTCCTCCTCCTCTTTCTCCTCCTCCTCCTCCTCCTCCTCCTCCTCCTCCTCCTCCTCCTCCTCCGCTGCTTTCATTCCAGGGCCGGCTGATTGGGAAAGAGCGGCCCCTCCCCCAGCCCCACAATTGTCACCGCCAATTAGTGCCCTGCGGGCGCACAATGGGCTACTGTAGCCAGCGGCCTTTGTGCTGCTCCAGCCGGCCGGGGGGCAGTCAGGTTTCATTTGGGGCCTCAGCCGCAGGCCGGCAGCGGTGCGGGGAGAAAGGAGGAGAAGAAAAGGAGAAGGTGAAGACGACGACGAAGGAGAAGAAAGGCAGGCGGCAAACGCTGAAAAGAAGAGAGAAGAAAAAGCACCCGCTATTCAGGGGTGAGCCGGGCTCGCGAGGGGCCCGAGCCGCTGCCGGTGCGTCCCCTCCGGACAAAAGGCCGGCTCCACCGCAATTAGCGGCTGATGGTGCCTCAGAGGGTTCTAACTTCTCTCTCCCCATCTTCACAAATGAGGGGCTGGGGAGGCCACGGCCTGCTGGCCCTGACCCCCCCCCCTGCAGTCCGCTGGGGGCATCCGCCTTCTTAGGGGGCAGGTAGGCTGCCTTTTACCCTCTGAAGCTGGGGCGATGGCATAGGAGCGTGCCATGAGGGCGCGGTCCGGGGTCGCTGTGCATTCGTGCCAAGTAGCTTCCAGCAGCCGGGCCCTTCCACCCCAGCTCACAGCCATAACCCTGCCCAACGCGCAGGCCGCGAGCACAGCGCCAGGATTTCTGTCTCATATTTACCTTAAATTTAAAAAAGGTTTTTCCAATTACAGTCTACATTCAATAGCATTCTGGATTGATTTCACGGGAGTTAGACAAGTACCAGGATTTCAAATGCTTGTCTGAGTGACACTGAATCAGGTGTTATATTTAGGAAATACGTGCTTATTGGAATTGCCCATCAGTTTTCACTCCCACGACCACACCCACGCGACCGTGTTTCCCCGAAAATAAGACATCCTCCGAAAACAAGACCTACTCACAGGTTTCCTTCTGAGTGAAATATAAGGCATTCCCCGAAAATAAGGCCCCCAGGCTCTGTCTCAGAATGAACATTAATTTACCTTAAACTGGTCGCTAGGACCACCCCGACTGGCGTCTAGCAACCAGTGACGTTACGCAGAGTCCTGACATCAGTCACTGCTGTGTGAATGGAGAGAAATCAGCGTGGAAACTTTGTGAAACCCAAACTGCAAGAAGTTGTGACTTGGGTGAAGAATTCATGGGAGAAAATCACTGACAGTTGCATTGCAAATGCACTGCGAGCAGGCTACCTTGACAAGAAGTACTCATTTAAAGACAGTGCTATTGCTAAACATGAGAGATTTGGTCCACTGATTCTGAAAGAAATGGAGTCACAAGAAATTCACCAGGAAATTCAGGAATTGGATTGTTATGATGATGTTCCAGAAGATGATGACATGATTGTCATTGAGTAAATGAGTAAATTCTTGGTACTGTAGGATTGACAGTTTGTCTAGTTTGTGTTGACAACTACCGTACTACTGTACCGTATACAGGTAATAAATTTCCTTTCTTTTCATTTAACAATAAATGTGTACCGTATTCTTCTTCATGGAAAAATAAGACATCCCCTGAAAATAAGACCTAGTGCATCTTTGGGAGCAAAAATTAACATAAGACACTGTCTTATTTTCGGGGAAACAGGGTCTGTGTGCGGATTTACACAAGGCTGCCATCTTCACGCGGCCTCGGGGCTCTGGGGGCCGAGGGCGGGTCACGCCGTGGGGACCAGCGGAGCGGCCTCCGGGAGTGGTGAGCCGCTGGGGCGGTCGAGATGGCAGAGGCGTCCTTGTGGCCGCACCGTCCGGCAGGAGGCCACCGGCCGCGGGCACTGCCGGGCGTGGACGCCGCTCTCGCCCGGAGGAGCAGGCCGCTCCCGTCCTTCGAGTCCATCCGTTCCGTGTGCACCGCCGCGGCGGCCGGAGGGCCCGCAGGACAGGGAGGCCCGTGACACCCGGATCCTCACGGGCCGGGCACAGCTCTGCCCACCTCCTCCTGCTGCAGAAAGGCTCCCCTTAGGCAGCACGCCTGCAGGCGCCCCTGAGGAGAAGGGTCCCGAACTAGCGGAAGGGAAAAGGCCTCTGTCTCCCTGGCTGCGGCACACGCTGCACACCCCGCTGACAGCCCCCGTCTGGGCTCCCTGGGTAGACACCCTGGGTCTATCTGCCAAACCAGAGAGAGGGGAAAAGCCTCCGCACCTGGAGGGAAATACCTGTTGGAGTCAAGTGTTTCTGCCGGTTACCAGGGGCAACGGGCCAGCCTGCATTCCTCTCCCCCACGGAGGCCGGGGTTCCTACCGCCTCACTGGGCCCTCCTGCCACTGGGCCCTGGTCCCGGTTCTGGGCTGGACAGGCGCAGAGTCATCTGCCACCGGGCTGTTAAAGTCACTGAGAGAGGGAGAGGGAGGGAGAGAGGGGGAGGAGAAGAGAGAGGAGGAGGGGGAGGGAGAGGAAAAGGGGGAGGGGGAAGTGGAGGGGGAGGAGGAGTGAGGGAGAGGCAGAGGGAGAGAGGGGGGAGAGAGGGAGAGGGAAGGAGAGAGAGGAGGAGGGAGAGAGAGGAAGAGAGGGGGGAAGAGAGAGGAGGGAGAAGGAGAGAGGAAGGGAGAGGGGGACAGGGAGGGAGAGAGAGAGAGAGAGAGAGAGAGAGAGAGAGGAAGGGGGGGGATTCCATTTTCAAGGTGCACTTTCTTTCCGGCCTGACCCAGGTAACAGGAGATCACCCGGGGACAGTCTCAGCCGTGAGCGCAGCTGGGCAGCAGAAATGACCACGGAGCTGGACGCCGAGCGGGGGGACCAGCGGAACGAGCCCCTCGGGCCCCGTGTGTTTAAAACGATCCACAAACTCGCAGAAAAGAGAAAGCCCCCCCAGGACTGGAATTGTAATTTCAAGTGCTATTTGCAATCATCATCATCAAAAGGACAGATTGGAGTGCAGGTCCCCCCAGTACAATGGGGGTCCTTCCTTCCCCTCGCCTTGGCCTCCACCGCTCACACCACCAGCGCCTCCAGGTTCCCAGGGGCACCCCCTGCGCCCCCTGTGTTCACAGCCCGCCCCCCCCCCCCCGCCCCAAGCAGGAAATGAGCTCCAGCTAAGCACGGGAGAGTCAGGATGAGAACGGGGAGAGGATCATGGGAACAGGATGGGGGGGGGTAGTTTTCTCTCCTGAATGCACGGAGTCAGGTAGCGGCGTTGCCTCCGGGGCCTCTTGGAGCGCAGCTGCTCACTCTGACGGCCTCGGCTGGCTGCGGGGGGCTCTCTGTCCACTGCACACACTGTCCATGGGGACTTGGGCCCAGGGCTGCTTTCCAGAGGCATCGTGTACACTCCAAATTGTAACCCAGGCCTCTGGCCCCGAGGCGCCGCCGTCTGTCTGCCTCGCCAGGGACAAAGGTGAGAGAGAGCTAACCATTGGCCCTTTGGGGGGGCACGGAGCACCTAGAGACGGCGGTGCTCAGTGAGATGAGCCGGTCAGAGGAAGGCACACGTCACGTGATGGCGCCCAGCTGGGCAATCCAATGAGCAAAATGAACCAACGGACCCAGGGAATAGGACCCGAGCTGGAGGCGTGGCCCAGACTGACACACCACCATGTGTGTGTGTGTGGGGGGGGGGGGTGAGATGTACATACTCACATGCACAGCCCCTGGACACGGGCCCAGGGAGGGGAAGACCTGGGGGAGGGGAGGGGAGGGGAGACACCTGTGAACAATAAAAAATAAAGAACCAATAGGAGTCTGTTCAGCTGTGAGGTGCCACCCTCTGCACAGGCAGCGCTGGGAAGGCACAGTCTCTGGGGACGACAGCAGGAGGTGGTGTCCGAGCCACTGAGGAGCTGACAGAGCCACTCCCCAGGAGGGCAGACCCAAGAGGCTCGGTGTCCTAAAGGAGGAGGAGGAGGAGGAAGAGGAGGAGGAGGAGGAGGAGGAGGAGGGACTCGCAGTGGAGCTGTGGACCCCGGAGGATGGAGGACACGCAGTGAGTCCAGCCTGGCCCCCACGCCCGGACCAGGGCGCAGGCAGCACCGGTTTCCCTCCGCTCCCCTCCCAGCACACCCGCAGGCAAAGCCACCCGCTCCTGGCCTGGGTTCCTCTCGGTGACCCTGACCCACGGTTGGGGTTCCACCGACACAGCGTGGGACGGCCACCAGGACTTAGTGACTGCCACCCAGGGGACCGGGATGCACTCCCAGCTCCGCTGCTCACCCCGGGCTGCGTGTCCGCCAGCGAGTGCCCAGCCTTCCTGGGCCCCCACCTGCCACACGGGGGCCACGGTCCCCGGAGGGGTGACTGTGAAGATTAAACAAAACGGTACGGCACTCGGCACATTACCTGGTACACAATAGCGTCTAATAAATGGCAGCTGTTATACGTTATCTCTCTGTTGAGGAAGATGGACGGCATCTTTCCCACTCTCTTCTAACCCGTGAGCCACCTAACCGCGGATGTTCTCACTTCGACAAAGCCCCGTGCAGGACGGGCTCACGACTGTGCTTTTCAGATTGCAGAACCCTGATTGGCTATTACTTTCATAGCCATTTGGCTTGACTTTCTTTTTCTTTGCGAGGCTGGTAGAACAGGCTAACCTTAGGGAAAACTTAATTAGCGTCTGGCTGCGACCCATCCCAGTAATTCCTAAAGAGGCAAAATAACGAAACGCGGGCTGCCCCAAGGGAACACTGTCGTTCAGTAAACGTTGATGAAGCACCTACTGTGGGCAGGTCCTGGGCTCCGTGCAGGTGGCTGCCTCCCTGTGTGCTCTCTCTTCATAATGAAGATTCTCGCCAAGAAACATTCCTTAAAGAATCGAAGATACCATGACGAGCGCTTGGATCTGGAATGATGTAGAAACTTCCTTTTAAATGAGTATAAGCTGTCATGCGTACCACAGATAAAAGAAAGACTATCCAGAGTACATAAAAATTATCTAAAATCCTATTAAAAACCATCCCCAACAATGGGAAATTCACAGAAAAGAGGACTTAAATTAGCCAGCAACACATGCAAAATACGGTGGAATACTATGCGGTGGTTAAAAAGGATGCGCTAACATAGAATTCCCGCACGAGCCAGCAATTCCACTTCCGGCATACACCCCAAAGAGCTGATCACATTTGCACACCTACGTTCACCGCCGCACCAGTCCCACAGCAGCCAGAAGATGGAAACCACCCAACTGCCCATCAACAGATGAATAAACAAAACGTGCTATATACACTGAGTGCCCAGATTAGTATGATCCTCGAATGCATAATAATCTGGCCACTCAGTGTACATATACCACAAACTATCATGCAACCTTAACAGGGAAAGACATTCTACCACAGGATGAACCCTGAAGACCCCGTGCAATAAGCCAGGCAGACGAGGACAAATACCACGTCATTCCGTGTGTGTGTGTGTGTGTGTGTGTGTGTGTGTGTGAGGAGGCTGGAGTCAGGACGTTCTCAGAGACAGAAGGAGAACAGTTGCCGGAGGCTGGGGAGGGAGGCATGGGGAGCTGGTGTTCCACAGCGCAGAGTTCATCAGGGGAGACTGGTTTGTAACAATGTTAAGGTAGCTAATGTCAATGAACTACATACTTTAAAATGGTTTAAAATGGTCCGTTTTACGGAATGCAATTTTCACCACAATAAAATAATTTATTTCCAAACTTGGAATAACTATCAAACTATAGTTTTTTGTTTTTGTTTTTGTTTTTACTTTTAATTATGCTTGGGGAATTTTCTTCTTTCTCCTCTTATCACTTAGGTGTTTCAGGGAGCCTTTATTGTTTAAAAAAAAAATGCAAGGGTTCTAAGATAAAACATGTGTGAAAAGGCTGATTCATACAGTAGTTTCCCATTTATGTTCAGGGAAAAAACAACACATTGCATCTGTAAAAGCATAGGCTCGTCACAAAAGTTGCCTCTGAGAATAAGAGTGAGGGGTGAACGGGAACTTCTGACTTATGTGAGGGGAGGGGTTTCCTGTGTGCTTTTTAAGAACCAGAGGAAGGGAGAGAGGGAGGACGGAGAGAGAGAAAAACATCGGTTGGCTGCCTCTCTTACATGCTCCAACCGAGGACTGAACCCAAAACCTCCGTAGGTGCCCTAAATGGGAGTCGAACCCAACGCACTCTGGTTTATGGGACAACGCGCCCACCATCTGAGCCACGCTGGCCAGGTCCTGGTTGGAGGGTTATCTTTATGGTTGAGTAATTTAAAAACAGATCCATAAATCCCCAGTGCCAGGGGAGGAAGCCCGGGGCCTCCAGCCCAGGGGGTTTGGCAACATGAGGCCTAAGACTGCCATATCGGAGTTTCCAAACATCC
Organism: Vespertilio murinus; assembly: GCA_963924515.1. Classification (NCBI taxonomy): domain Eukaryota; kingdom Metazoa; phylum Chordata; class Mammalia; order Chiroptera; family Vespertilionidae; genus Vespertilio; species Vespertilio murinus. The sequence goes on along the minus strand of OZ004711.1, from coordinate 77,737,318 downwards.
TAAACGTGAAAAACGAGCTAATGCAGGCCGGGGTAGAAGGGGACCATTCAGAGTGCAGATATTATAAACCACTGTCTGTCAAAACAAAGCCGGACTGTGAGGTCTCGAGTTTCAGCTTTTGGCACGGAAAACGCGGCCAGTACAGTCCTCCTCCGAAGACTTGAGCCGGAACATACGAGTGTAAATACCATGACACCACATGTATGGGTATGACGTAAACAAACTGCCTCACCTCTCCAAGCCTCGGTTTCCTCATCTGTCAAGCGGATATAACAAGACCACAACTGTGGGTGGGCTTGGAGAGGCGTGAGGACGCTCAGCAAATGCCACAGATATAAAACAAAGCCTCCTTTCCTTCTGAGCAAACCTGGAGGTTAAACCAAAACCAAAGCTCTTCCCTCCCCTGCACAGTACCCGGCGTGTAGGAGGCACCTATTTTTAAAAATATATATTTTATTGATATTTTACAGAGAGGAAGGAAGAGGGATAGAGAGCTAGAAACATCGACGAGAGAGAAACATCAACCAGCCGCCTCTTGCACACTCCCTATCGGGGATGTGCCCGCAGCCAAGGTACATGCCCTTGACCGGAATCGAACCTGGGACCCTTCAGTCCGCAGGCCGATGCTCTATCCACTGAGCCAAGCCGGTTTCGGCGGGAGGCACCCATTGATCCTGGGCCTCGCCCACTGAGTCCATGGGCATCCGAACGGCCTGCGGAGCCGATCACAAACACGGACTCCCAGAGTCCGCCCCGGGAGCTGTGACTCAGGCGGGTTGGAATGTAGCCCCCGAATCTGCACGTACCTCCCGCTCCAGACAGCGTGGTCAGAAACGCTGTTCCAGAGGAGCGGCTGGAAAAGACGAGGCCGAGTTCCAATGCCCTCCCCCGTCCAAAAACAACGTCCCTTCTCCTACTCTACAAGAAAATGACCCACCACGTCTTTCCCTCTCCTTCCTCCCGGGTCTTGGGAAGTAAGTTTCTAGAGAGGAGGCCCTTGCTATTTCTGGACAAAGCCTCCATAGGACTGTCTTGAAGAGAGAGAGGGGGTTGGGGTGTGAAGAGAAGGAAAAAAGGAGAGACGGCGGCGGCTTGGAGAGGGTGGAAGGGCACGAAGAAGGCAGAGGGCTCTGACGCGTTTGGCACCGACGCTAAAACAACGGAAAACCCTGTCGAGGCCCACGCGGTGGGCAGACGGGCCTTTTCCATCCTCCAGCACAAAATCCACAGAGCTTTCCAGTTGGGAGAAATAGCGGAAATGAGAGAGGGGGGCGGAATGGGGAGGGAGGCAACCGGACACGCACGGACCCAACGGCAGGACTTGGATGCGAGTCCGGGCCAAGACAAAGGGTGCCTTTTCCAGGACCCTGTACACAAAATACAGGAGTAAATAACAATAAGAACTTACCTAATGCTTTCTTTGGATCCCCGCCTCGCTGCAAACACCGGCCAATGAGCCCGTCTGCCCGGGACTGCCCCCGCTGCGGGAGGGAAGCGGGTCCAGGCTCCCGGGCCGTACCTGCTGAGCACACCGGGACCACAGCGGCCTGGACGCCGAGCAGCCTGCGAGCGAGGCGAGGGGCTGTGCGCGGCCCGTTAGCTGTGTCACGTCTGTAGCTGACAGAGCGGGTCTCGTGGGTGGCTGTTTTCAAGTCTCACGGCTTTCTCGCTGGAAGTTGAAAATTACAACAGTTGCTTCTCCGAGAGATCTGAGGTGCCGGGAGGGAGCTTTATTAAGACGAGGGCCTCAAAGGAAGCGGGGAAGCTGATCAGAGGAACCGGAGTGGGAGCTGGCCCGGAGGGGTGAGGGCTGCCTGCTGGAGTCTGATGCTACTGCAGCCCCTGGCGCGGGCTCTGGACTCAGGGGACGCGGGCGCCTGGGACGCACAGGCATGGCCATGGGCACGGCAATAGGGAAGAGAAGGCCTGGGGGTGGGGGGAGGGGTGGGAGAAGGGGGGGAATAGGAGAGGAAATGGGAGGTATCTGTCATGCTAGGAATAAAAGATTTATTTTTTATTTTTTAAAGACACTGGCATCAACACAATGCTTGTGAAGGACACTCAAGAGAACCCATTTGTCCACCCCTCGATCCAGGGGCCGTCCAGCTGTGACCCCTTCCCCATGGCCCCCCTTTCCAATGGGATTAATTATTCTTTTAACTGATATTTCAAATGTACTTATGAACCCCTTCACCCCAAGCACTTAGGCCTCAGCCTCCACAATCAGCTCCCGGTGAGTCTTGTTTCACCTCAGCCTCACTGAGTGTGCATCCGAATCACCTGTGGGGGAGGGAGGGGACAGGGAGGGGTCGCACACGGGCGAGCGGGCCTCTCCTCAGAGTCTCTGGCCCAGCAGGTCTGAGGGGGACCTGGGCTTTGCCCTTCCGTTCCCAGGGGCTGCGGGGGCTGCTGGGCGGGCACCCCACCCTGAGAACCAGCGGTCCTCGCACCTGCTGCCGCTCCTGCTGGTGGAATCCTCAAGTCTGAGCTCAGCCATCATGCCATCTGAGATAAAGTACCAGGATTACAGCTAAAAAATAACAATGCAATAATAGCATCGAATTGTCTAGTAAGTCTCCAACGTAGTTCATAAAAGCCATAATTTTTATTTAGTTTATTTTCAACAGAATCCAAATGAGGTGTATTCAGTGTGATCACATCATATCTTCGTCTCTTTTCATCTTTAACCTCCTCCAACACTTTAGATTCCTTTCCATGGTCTTGCTGAAGATCCTTGACCATTTTTTAGAGGCAACCTAGCCCATGGTCGGCAAACTCATCAGTCAACAGAGCCAAATATCAACAGCACAAAGATTGAAATGTATTTTGAGAGCCGAAAACCGACTTCTGCGCATGGGCCACAAAGTTTCCATCGCACTGTATGTGCGTGCCCACACGTGGTATTTTGTGGGAGAGCCACATTCAAGGGGCCAAAGAGCCGCGTGTGGCTCGAGAGCTGCAGTTTGCCGAACACATGCGGCTCTGTGGCCCCTTGAGTGTGGCTCTTCCACAAAATACCACGGCCTGGGCCAGTCTGTTTTGAAGAAGTGGCGTTAGAAGAAGCTTAGGTTTAAAAAATGTGGCTCTCAGAAGAAATTTCAATCGTCATCCTGTGGATATTGGCTCTGGGGACGAATGGGTTTGCCGACCACTGGCCCAGCCTGTGGCCGGCTCTCTGAGTCAGCTGCAGGCTCAGCTCCTCCACCCGCCCTGTGACCTTGTTGAGTGAGTTGACCTCTCTCAGCACAGGGACCTGGTGAATGTTTAACAACCAGTTCTCCGGGGGGGGGGGGGGGGGGGAAACAAGCCCTGGTTTGTCCATTTGTCGATTTCTGTGGCACAAAGACCCCCACCATGGCGGAGTGGAGCGGTGGCCACGAAGCTAACGCTTGTCCACCGGACAGAGGACGGAAGCAGCCCCCAGGGACACGCAGTTAAGTCATCAGGAAGTGATGAACTTTGAGTTACTTATTGCCTTTGTTTTTCATATAATGTATTTAGTTGTAAGTTTATGTCACTTAATTTCTAAGAATGGTCGTGCTGGGCCCCAGGTTGCCATCTTCCTAGAAGCGGAACCACCCTGCCCAGCGCCGTGTTTAAGTCCGGCCTCCCTCACCTGTGAAGTGGGGGGTACGAGAGCTGTGCCTTGGGGGTGAGGATGGGGAAAGACGGTGTGTAAAGGCTCCGTGGCTGCACGTGGCCCAGTGGACAGCGGATGGAGAGTTACTCACTCCCCCTCGCTGGGCAGGGAAGGCCATGGGGGAGTCTGTGTCAGATCCACATCCGGAGGAAGCCGGTCTCAGAGTTCCAGGGGCAGAAGCAGCCCGAAGGGTGTGGGCTCAGCGCCCCTCGGCCCCGGAGTTGGGCCTGGCTTGATTGCCACACGGACGCCCCAGCTTCCCAGAAGAAAGGCCGTTTCAGCAGCGCTGGCTCGGCCCTGCTCCGCCCCTCCACTTTACACCGAGGCCTCTTCAACTGTTTGCTAAAACCAGGACCCTGCGTTTGAGGTGGATCAGGTTACTGGGCAAGGCGATTATTGTTCCTAATGGTCTGCAAACAGGTTCTCCGCTGTTCATCCCTCCCGTCTCTGGGGACACGTGGACAAGCCCGACTAGACAGAGGCAAACACAAGCCTCGGGAGCTCGGGGGGCTGAGATGCTACAGGCATGAGGTGGGTTTAGGAGGGTCCCGTGCCAGTGAGCAAGCAGAAGCTCAACTCTAGGCTGGGTGCTGAGCACGGACATCAAGCATGTCAAACTCGTGGCCCTCGGGCCGCCAGGCCTCATTTATTTGGCCCGGGTTAGCCTTTGAGTTTGACATGCTTGACATCATTCCTCAGACAGCCAGGGACTCCTTACTGGTGGTCCCCCATTCCTAAGAGGCCCCGAGGTTCAGCCAGGGACTGGAGAATTCATAGGCCTGCCAAACGTTGTCCACAAAATAAATACATAAAAGAGATCAAGGGATCCAGCGGCATTAAATCCTTCATGCCTGTCAGACTGACTTCTCGGGCCACCACTTCCTTCTCTGTGAGCCCGGGCCAGTTACTTCATCTCTCTGAGCCTCGGTTTCCTCATCTGTACAATGGGGATAATAAAGGTCTACACACACACACACACACACACACACACACACACCCGTAGGACAATGCATGTAGAGCACTTAGCAAAATAAGTACATGATAATAGTAGTTGCCACTAAGAGTGTCATAATACTTTAAAGCTGTAGATACTATCATCGTTCATAGAATGCCAATCTGAAGAGATTACATTTCACTAATAGTAGTTTTTCCTTTCCATGCATTTTCTCACCCATAGACATCACAAGTGCCATAGGGAGCGTCTTTGGGGTGTTTAGACCCTAAGAAGCAGTCCTCACTCTTTGTCTTTGGGTCAATCAACCCCTCGAGACCCCGGTTCCTCCTCCGGGAAAGAGGGGCCACACAGGCACACCTGGCTTTGCGGTGTTCTGCAGATACTGTGTTTTGTACAAGTGGAAGGTCTGTGGCAACCCTGCGTCAAGCATGAGTGTTGGTGCCATTTTCCCAGCAGGCTCGGCTGATGGTCGGCATTTTGTAGCCAGATCAAGTATTCTTCAACGAGGTATGTCCATTGTTGTTTAGACATGAGGCTGCTGTACCCGTAATAGACCAGTATAGTATAAACATGATTTTTTAATGCCCTAGGAAACCAAAAAAATGCGTGTGGCTCTCTCTGTCGTGGTAACTGACTTTCCTGTGGTGGCCCCACACCGGCCGCATGACCTCCGAGGTACGCCCCGAGGACACAGGGGCGGATGTAGGGGCGGGTGTAGGGGCAGATGTTTCCAGGTAGACATGCCGAGAACACGATGGCTCCCTGTCAGACCTCTTGCCCTGAAGTTGAGGTGGGAAAGCCTGGCCAGCTTCCCCATCCCGGAGCATAGTGAGGAGAAGACAGTGCTCACCGTGACCGTCTGGACGCGGCTGGGAAGAATGACTAAGTGACTGATCGGTCTAGATCCGGAAAGTTCCCCCGTGTCGTCTCCAGCCCACGGCGTACTGCGGCCAATTCCCCATCTTCTGACCTGTTCTTCGTTCCTCAATAATCCGACGGGGCAGAGGACCCGGCCCAGCCTCCACGGGATGGCGCTAAGTCCCCCAGTGGCCCCGGGATGGAGAGGACAGCCCAGGGTGACAGACAGTAACACTGGGATACTGTGCCTGGGGCCAGGCGGGCACTGAAACACCGCTCTGTCAACAACACGATTGTCTAACCACTGTGCTGTGCACCAGGGCTAATGCAAAATAATACTGACTGTGAACTGCGATTGAAAAGTGGAACTCAGCCCAGCTGGGGTGGCTCAGCGGTTGAGCATCGACCTATGAACCCGGAGATCACGGTTCGATTCCCAATCAGGGCACAGGCCCGGGTTGCGGGCTTGATCCCCAGTGTGGGGCGTGCAGGAGGCAGCCAGTCAATGATCCTCTCTCATCATTGATGTTTCTACCCCTCTCTCCTCCCCACTTCCTCTCTGAAATCAATTAAGTATATATAATATATGTTATATATAATATATGTTATATATAATATATATAATATGTACGTTATATAAAATATATGTTATATAAATATATGTTATATATGTTATATATTATATGTTGTATATAATAATATATGTATATAATTTTTTTAAAGAAAAATTAAACCAAAAAAAAATTCTCTGAGTTAGGGTGCCGGTGGGAATGGAAGGAGCCCTGGGAGAGGTCTCGGGAGGCACGGGCGGCCTTTGGGTGTTGGCAGCGGGGAACTTGGCCGTGAGGCCGGCCTGGGCGCCGGGCAGGGAGCAGCCGGGCCGCGGGTCCGGGAGGGTCCCTGGGAGGCGCCCATCACGGCCACGGGCCCCACAGCCTTCCATCACGGCCTCCTCCCGCCGCACCGCGATCTGGAAGCCGCTGTGTTTTCGCTCCGCATCTCTCCAAACGCCCTGTCCACAGCAAGGCTCGCCGGGTGCCGACTACGTGCCGGAACCGTCCCCCCGTGGCTCTGGCGGGGAGCAGGGGCTGAGGCAGCCGCTTTCCTCCGGCCGCGCTGCCCGAGTGAGCTAATGCCGGTCGGTCATTATTTCCAGAGTGTTCCATGTTCCTGCTGCCAATCCCAGCGCAGCCTCCGCGCCAGGTCCCTTCCTGAGGCTTCGCCTTGTTTATGGGCAGGAACATTTTCCCCGCGTGTTCCTGCCTCTGGCAAGATTTTAAACAGCGCCGGGGCAGAAAGGCCCACCGCTCGGAGCGGGAAGGGGAAAAAAAAAGAGAGAGAGAGAGAGAGAGAGAATGCGAGCATTATTATTTCACAGAATTCCCCCCTCCTGGCCAGGAGAGTGTCTGTGGGTCTGATTACAATCATTCTGCCTGGATCCATTAGTTCTTATTTAATCAAAACGACTCACTCTTGTTTTTCTTTCCCTGCTCCCGAAAGCGCGGCCTTGGGAGGGAGGCGGCTTGGCAGCCGGGAGGCGTGGGAGCGGGAGGAAGCGGGGCTCTGGCCTGGATGCTCGGCAAAGCCTGCACCGAGACGCCGCAGCCGCTGCTGCACAACCCCCCACCCCCCAGCCCCGGATCCTAGCACCCAAGGAGCAGCAACACCGCCCACTCTTAATTTATTTCAAAACATAAAAGCAATGTAACCTGGCAAGGTAGCCTGTGCTCTTTGGAGAGAGTCTAGTTCTGGCTGCCCACGAGCCACAGTGACGTGGGCAGATCGCGCTGGGCACCGCCGGGAGCTCCCGGCCAGGCGCATGTAGAGCAGTGAGCTATCCAGAAGTTACAGTGAGGGGCACCGAGGACTGAGGTGTAGGGACCGGAGAAAAGCAATTCAGGGGACCTCAGCTGTCCCCCCGGACCCCACTCCTGGCACATGTAGACTGGGCGAGCCACTGAATCCTACAGCCCCCTGTGCCAAGGGGGGCCAGTGTTACCTGCGTGGGAGGACTCCGGTGAGGACCGAGAGAGTATGTGTCTAGCCCTAGTTGGTCTATCTCAGTGGCTAGAGCGTCGGCCCACGACCTGAAGGGTCCTGGGTTCAATTCCGCCCAAGGGCACAAGCCCAGGTTGCCGGCTCGATCCCCACTAGGGTATGTGCAGGAGGCACCAATCAATGATTCTCTCTCATCATTGATGTTTCTCTCTCTCTCTCTCTCTCTCTCCCTCTCCTTCTGAATCTCTGAAATCAATAAAACTATATGGGGGGTGGGGAGAGTATGTGTCTCTAGCTAATACTAGCAGATAATGGGTGCCCAAATAAATATTTGAGTGAATAAAAGTACAGAATGACCCATGGGTGTTGGGGGAGCTGTGAAGTGTCAGTATTGTCAGAAAAGGACCTAACACCATGAACTGAGGGGCCCTGTCTGTCTCCTTTACCTGACCCGGTGCCTGGCATATAACCGGCACTCGGTCCATGCTTGTCCGGTGAGTTACTTACATAGAAGGTAGAGGACACACTGAAGTCTGGTGATTATTTTCTCCCATTCCTCAGCTAACGTCTGTTCAGTGCCAACTATGTGCCAACGATGGCAGCTTCTGGGGATGAGGAAGCCAGGCCTTGCCTTCCAGAGGCTACAGAACAGCCGGCTCTCGGGGTTGAGTTGGCAGGAGGGTGGGATGGGCTGGAGCACCGGGAGGGAGGGAGGCCGGTGGGCAGGAGGGTCAGGCAGGACTGTGAGTGTGGCCAGAGCTCTTGGTTCGAGAAACAGGCCAGGGGGTAACTCTCAGCAGGAAGGGGGACAGGGGAGATCGCAAGATAAATTCAGGTTTTTATAGCCAGACTTTCTATCTGTGTGCTTGGCCACCGGAGAGTGGAAACTTCTTTGCCAAGGTGGGAGGACACACCCTCTCATTTCAAGAAGGCGGCAGGCTTCCCATCAGAGGCAAGTGGGTCTCCAGAATCGGCGAGCCTGTCTGATCCGGAAGGAGCAGGGTTTTCCTCGGGCCCCCGGGGGAGGCAGCCCTTTCACCGCCTCCAACACCTACCCCACCCTTAACTAGAAAACCCTCCTGCACACAGCAGGGTGGCCTGGGCCTTCAGACAGAGAACAATGTCCTAGTGCAACACAACCGGCCACAACCCGAGACCCAAGGCCCGCGCCTCCTGAGCCAGACAGGACTTGGAACTGGGCTGAGCCCACAGGAGTTTAACTGAATATTAAACAGCGTTCCCTCTACCAACCCAGGTGTTTCCGCTTGTCTCTCTTCAATATGCAGTTAACTGTCCCCGCTCTATTCCGTATTAGTTCTCTCTCCCTCCCTCCCTCTCTCTCTCTCAATGGACATATTTTTTATCTGTCCACTCGTTTAACCATTACCCACTGAGAGCCAACATGCTGGAGATGCAGAGGAAAACAGGAGAGAATCCCAGCTCTCCAGCTTGGCCATAGTCATTACAAAGTTCAATATCATCGCAGCCTTTGACTCAGCAATTCAACTCCCAAGAATTTGTTCTAAATATATACTCCCACAGGTGTCAGGCCTTCTGTGTAGAAGGACAACCCCTAAACTATTTTAAATAACAATTCAAACTTAGAAACAATGCAAATGCCCACCAATGGGAAACTGATCACATAGATTGTGCTACATCTAAACAGTAGAATACTATCCAGAAAGTGGTTGATCTTTATGGGAAGGTAGGGGAAGATCAGGCAGTGAAAAAAAGCATGCATAGTATGTTACTTTTGTTTTAAAAGGTGTGCAATTCTATGCATACGAAGAGGTATGAGCTTCTACAGACACAAAGGCTATATCACCTTCTACACATAAGCTGTCCAGGACGGAAGCCGCTAGCTCGTATGGCAACTGGGCCCTTGAAATTGGGGCTAGTCCAACTTGAGACGTAACAGCAAATTTCAAACCCTTAATACAAAAACAAGAATGTACAATGTCTCCATAATCATTTCTTTTGATTACACGTTGAAGAAATACTTTGGATATATCGGATTAAATAAAACATGTTGTTGAAATTAATTCCACTTTTCAATTTTTATTATTATTTTTTCTTTTTTTTTCTTTTATTGAGAGAGAGAGAGAAGAAAATGAGGGGAGAGGGGGAGAGAGAGAGAAGAGAAGAGAAGAGAAGAGAAGAGAAGAGAAGAGAAGAGAAGAGAATGAGGGGAGAGGGAGAGAGAGAGTTCTAATTCCACTTTTTAAAGAATCTTTTTTTCAGTATGGCTACAAGAAAATATAAAGTTACATATGTGGTTCACATTATATTCCTATTACACAGCAAGCACTATTCTGGAACAGGAATCGGCCAAGACGGGCCAAAGGCTGCTTTGGAAGCACAGTGTGGCTGGAGCTCAGCCATCCCATTTGTTTAGGTGTTGTGTGCGGATGTAGGGACAAAGTTCAGTAGCTGCAGCAGATACCACGCGGCTGCCGAGCCAGAAACATTTCTGCCTTGTCCTTTACCAGCAGGGGCCACGGGGTAGCCCCGACTCCTGCCCTGGAGAAACCATAACCTACAAGATTATCTTGAGGGGTTGAGACGAAGGCAGATTTTTTTTTTTTTTTTTTTTTACTTTCCTTTTAGGGGGATAAGAATGTATTGTTTTTGTCAGCAAAGAAGAAAAAAAACAATTTAAAAAACTTACAAACCGGCATCCAAGGGTTGCCCATCCTAGGAGGGGGGTCAAGCCAGTAAATAATTAAAGGGTCCAGGGCCAGTACAAGGTCGGTGCTAGGTGTTTGGAAGTGTCAGGTGGACGGGGGCAATCACAGCCGGCACTCACTGAAGGCCCCCGGGTGTTGGCCACCATCGGCAAAGCGGTGCCTTCCATCCCTGAGCTTCCACACACAGCTTCCTCGAGTCGCAGTTGAGGAAACTGAGGCCTAGAGACGTAAGTGACTTGCCCAGCGAGACAAGCCCACGCTCTTCACCACACCGGGCTCTGCCGGGGATTCGCCCGGAGAAGCAGTTTGTGGCGTGGAGGAAGGCTTTTGCTGTCGCCTCCCTGCCTCTGCTCCCCTCACTACCATTTCTGTCTATTTTCTTACCATGGGCTGGAGCCCGAGGAAGGCTCTGTGGGGCTGCTCTTTTCTGGAATACACCAAGTGCCTTAAGAATTTCTTCTTTTTTAAAATATATTTTATTGGTTTTATTTTACAGAGAGGAAGGGGGAGGGATAGAGAGCTAGAAACATCGATGAGAGAGAAACATCCATCAGCTGCCTCCTGCACATCCTCTACTGGGGATGTGCCCGCAACCAAGGTACATGCCTTTGACCGGAATCGAACCCGGGACCTTTCAGTCCTCAGGCCAACGCTCCACCCACTGAGCCAAACCGGTTTTGGCAACAATTTCTTCTTCATAAGCATTAACCTGCTCGTCAATTACCACAACAATTCAAAAGCAAACGTGACATTTCCATTCCGCACCTCCTTCCCACGCACCCTGTACCCCAGCTAGAGGGTGGCCTCCCCGACTCCATATAACGCATATGTTCCGGCAGAACCAGCAACGCTACCGCCAGGAGACCTGCTCTTACCGCCACTTACCCACAGAGCACAGACCTCTTCACATGACAGCGCCCACAATCTACTCAATTGTTTTAAAGACTGAAAATAGCCACCCTGTTATTATTTTAGGAACCCCCTTTTTAAAATGAAAACATCAATTGGCGTTCTGATCGATCCCAGAAAAGGTACTTTGAATCACCGTTACCCGTTAGCCTTTGCTTCCAGGAAGAGGCGTCCGTTTGTGACTTCTCCGCGGGCACAGAAGCAGGCGGAGTGCAGCTCTGAGTGTGCGGGAAGCACATCCCACACCGGTTTTCAGTCTGGGACCGTCGGCAGACAAACAGCCAGAGACACAACTGGACGAGGTTCTTCGGCCCCCATGGACTTGCACAACAGCAGTGTCATACGCCTGTAAAACCCGAGGTGATAAAACCCAAGGTAATTATGACTTGTCCGGAGAATGCACAGTCATGTCCAGGCAGGGTCGGCTGAGAAATAAAGCCTTAGTGTGTCTCTCTCTCTCTCTTCTTCCACTGTCCCAGCCCCCAGCCCAGCTTGGGCCTCCGCACCGCGTCCTTGGGCTCCTGTTGAGGTGTTCAGGCGTCTCCAAACCTCAGACCTCCTCCTCGGCTAACCACTTGGCACAGGGTGGCCAGGTTACACTTCGAAATCATTGTTTCGTGCATGTTGCCCTGGTTCAAATGCCTGAGCAAAATTCCAGATCTTTATCTTGGCGTCCCAGGTCCTCCTCAGTGTCGCTCCAGCCTACCATTCTGCTCTTATCACTGAGCTGCTCCATAAGCTCTTTTCCCCGTCTCCAACCAACTGCACCTCGCTCATTCTAAATTCAGTTTCTGCCGGCTCCCACAATCCTTTTGTTCTATCTAAACCCTTCTCTGATCAAGTGAAATTCTTCCGAAGGATCCCCATTCCCTGACGCTCAAGCTTCGTCCTCATCCCAGCTGCAAGCTGGTTCCACATTCATTCACTGATCATGTGACGGTTTTCATCTTTATGCGTGTAGATTATGTACAACCCCAACCAGACTGGAGTAGGTAGAGGGACTGCTCTCACATCATGTGAGACATTTTAAAAAAAACATACCCGAGCACCTTCCATATAACACAGAGTCAATAAGTGTTTGACACAGAGGAAGAGGAAACTTACTGCCTCGGACCCAGAAGTCATGGTGATCTCCTTCTGGAATCCCGGAGCCTCCTCTTCCCCCTGGGCATTAGCATACCATCTTCATTTAACAGGACGCCTTGGAAATGCGCCATGGGAATGCGTAAGGAGCCTCTCCCTCCTCCTCTTCTCCTCTTCCTTTCTTCTTCATAGTTGCATGCTATGTCATCCCAAGGAGGCGCCATAATTTATTTAACTGTTCCCTATTGATGGTCATTAAGGTTATTTTCAGTATCCTGCCCGGGTTGGGGGGGGGGGGGGTCCTTTTTCTTAACTCTCTACCAATGAAGTTCTAGGACCCATATTAATTTTCTGACATACTCTCGAAGCTCTCATGGCTTTGAGTTTGCAAGCCAGCTCTGAAGGTTGATGGTAAGACCCAGAAATGTTAAATTATCTGCCCAAGTTTGTAGAGTAATTGGGGGCATGAGTAGCTTTGAACTCAGGTTTTCAGGTTCCAGGTCCAGAATTTGTTCAACAGTCTATTCCCTCTCCACGCAATTTGACATCTGCAAAGTGCTTTGTTTCTTGTTGCTCATAGCATCATCATATTAGTCTCAGAGGGCATGACCTCGACGCAATTGCTGGGGAGCAAACCAACTCAAAATTCAGAGGCTTAACACAACAATCACTTCCTGCTCCAGCTCCTGTACCTGCAGTTCAGGTGAAGGTTGGCTAGGCCCATGGTCGGCAAACTGTGGCTCGCGAGCCACATGCGGCACTTTGGCCCCTTGAGTGTGGCTCTTCCACAAAATACCACGGCCTGGGCGAGTCTATTTTGAAGAAGTGGTCTTAGAAGAAGTTTAAGTTTAAAAAATTTAGCTCTCAAAAGACATTTCAATCGTTGTACTGCTGGTATTTGGCTCTGTTGACTAGTGAGTTTGCCGACCACTGGGCTAGGCAGGGATGTCGATCGATCGTGGCTGGGTTGGTTCATGCATCTCTGGGTCAACTGGATGGTTCTGTTCTCGGCTGGGCTGGGGGGCAGCTCTGCCTCACATGTCTCTCATTCCCTTCCTGGGGCCCTGGGCCAGCCCAGGCATGCTCCTCTCATGGAAACAGTAGAGGCGTGAGGGAAGAAGTCCAGTGATGTGAGCACGCTTCCAAGCCCCTGCTGGTATCCCATCTACCAGCATCCAGAGCAGATGCCCCCGTCCCATCGGCGCATCATCTCCTGATAGAAGGAACTGCGAAGTCCCGCGGCAGAGGGCAGTGGCGCAGACAGGGATGCAGACCGGGGGCACTTCTGCCGTCTGCCCCGGGGTCAAGTGCCAAGCCTTCCTAGGTTCAGCTCATTTTTCTTCTTGCCTCCACGCACAGGCCCGTGCTGTAAAGCAGAGGTGCCCCGAGCACACGGCGCAGTGAGAGGGCACGAGAGGCCCTCCCTGGCCAGTGCCTGCCCTTTGGCTGCCGCTCGGCAGGGTAAACAGAGCGAGGGTGACAAGCCGGCACTGGCTCAAACCTCCGGGCTCGGTATCCAGCTGCCCCCACCCTAATGGCTTCTTAGCATGTGATTCACTGCTCTGGGGAGAGAAAAGTAATGGAGGGTGTAATTTATATTGAGAAAATTGCTCCGGAAAAAAAAAAAATTAGAGAGCAACAGACCCAACGCTCTGGCTCAAAGGGAGTTTCGTAGCCAAAGAGCAGGGGAACCGAAGGAAGTGAGTAAAAGGATGTGGGGCCCGGAAGAGGAGAGGCGGGGAAGAGACCCAAAAACGGGGGGGCATGAACAACCCCGAGACACGCCATCTTCTTAGGGGAGGAAAGTGGAAAAGCAATACGCCTCCCATTTTCTGAGTTGTGTTTTGCTCTCTGAAAGTGCTCACGAAGCAAGACTTAGAGTTTTCAATGAAAACTTCTCCAAGAAGTTTTCACACCCTACCCTTTCCGCTGCCAGAATAAATATGCGAGGAGGCTGATCACATACGACACGAAATCCAAACAACTGAGCAAACTCAGGAAACCGGACAGGACCCGGTTTCCAACCCAGATAAGTCCGGGACCGCCGGCGCCCTATCTGGTTCGGATTGGAAGCTCGCTGCGCTTGGAGAGACTTAGACAATGACACAAACGGCAATGCTCACGAGTGAATACACCACGAAGGTTAACTTAAATGATCATGGTGACATCACTGGTCACGGGTTGCATTAACAGAGGCCACACACTTGCACATCTGAGGCTTGGAGGTCAGAGGTCAAGTGAAGACCTTCCCTAGCGATTCCTCCCCTGGGGCTTGGGCTTGCTCCGATTTCCCTCCTTCGTCTCGGGAGAGGCATCCAAGATGTCCTTCCCAGGCTCGTTTCCTGGATAGGAATGAAAGAAGGAAGGAAAGCCAGCTGGTCACCAAGGCCCAGTCTAGCGCACACAGGTGACTATACCCTTCCCAGCTCCTCCCCCTGAGGAGGGAAGGGAGTCGGCGTGGCTCTCACCTTTGTCCAGGTGTTGAATAGCGGAGGTCGGCTGGCGTAGACTTTTGCAACACCAAGCACAAGACGGATCTCAATCTGCAAGTTGGGCTCTGCCAGGCACAAACTGTGTGCCCTCGGGCAAGTGGCTTGTCTCTTTATGACGAGGTCTCCTCCCCTGTGAGGTAGGGAAGAGAGAGCTTCTTCCCGTTGGCTGTGGTGAGGTTGAAGAAGATAACGAGTGAAGCATTTAGGAAGGGACTTGGTACTTAGATGCATTCCATACGTGTGTTTATTATTACCTGCAAGTGTGATTTTGGCGATTCTGAAGGTGGCGGGTTTTCTTTCACTAAGAGGGGAGTGCTGAGAAAAGTCCTTTATAAATGAAAGATATTGTTTTAAAAAAAACACACACACACTTTTTAAAAAAATCCTGTTGACTAGCTAATGTGAAAGTGTATCTTGGAGTTCTTATTTGCTGTCATATTGGCTTACCTGTATCTATGCATTTGATTTAATTCATCCCACCTTCGACCAGGAAGGCAATTGTCAGTGGTAGCTGCACATTAGAATCACTTGGGGAGCTTACAAAATCTTAGGCCAGTCCAGCGGTGTGGCTCAGTGGGTGAGTATCCACCTATGAACCAGGAGGTCACAGTTCAATTCCCGGTCAGGGCACATGTCTGGGTTGTGAGCTCGATGCCCAGTGGGGGGCATGTAGGAGGCAGCCGATCAATGATTCTCTCTCATCATCGATGTTTCTCTCTCTCTCCCCCTCTCCCTTCATCTCTGAAATCGACATAAATATATTTTAGAAGATTCTCCTTTTAGAAAATCTCTAGGCCCAAACTACCTATGCACTATGTCTGGATAGTGGCTGGGTAGTGGCAGAGGCGGGGAGGAGAGACGAGGCAGGAGCCTGATGCGTGCTTGTGGCATTCTGATTCTTGAGCTGGGTGGTTACACAGGTACCTTCAGTTTGTAAAAAAATCATTTCAATGTATACCGACAGCCTGAGCACGTTTCTACACGCATAATATACTTCAATAAAAAGCTAAACACAAATGTCTATGCTGACGTTGCACGGAAAATCAATTAAATCAAAATCTCTAGGGGTGGGACCCTGGTGTCAACAGGTTTGAAAAACTTCCCAGGTGCTTTTAATGTGCAGCCAAGGTTGAGAGCAGCTGCAGAGGTTCTTCTGGCCACAGTGGGCCCAGACTTTGGAACTGGCGTTCAAGCCAATCACAGAACAATCCGGTGGTACCAGGAGCCAGCGGGGTTGACCAAGGACTTGTGTAGGCAGTTCCCACGTCCAAAGGTCATTGGGCAAGATAGTGGGGGTCAAGAGCTCTGGACCGGGATAGAAATCTGGGATCAGTGCCTGGGTCTCTCACTCACTGGCTGAGAGACTTGGCTAGCGATGCAGGTGACCTCACAGCCTCATCCTCAGTGGCTAACTGGTACTCACACTAGCTCCTCCTTACCTCATGTGGTCCCCTATATGCCTTCCTACATATCAAAGGCTCCATCATGAGCTATTACTATAAGACTAGGGGCCCAGTGCACGAATTCGTGCACCTTGAAAGGAACTGTAGGCTGAGAGGCTGTGGTGGGCACAGGGGCGGGTTTCAGCCCATTCTCCATGTCCCCGACTGGCCCCTCCCACCACGGCCCCAAGTCTGCTGTCTGCTGGCAGCCCTGCTCTCGCCACCGCCCCTCCCACACGCTGATGGTGCAGAGCAATTGGAGCCTGTGCCAGCAGAGGGTTTGAGCAGCAGCTGCTGTCCCAATTGCTTTCAGGAGCAGGGGAGGTGGAGAAAACCTGAGGGGGATCAGGGCTGGCAGCCACCGCTTGCACCTACTGACGATGCCAAGTGATCGGGTGCTGGCAGCATGTGCGAGCACTGGGTGGACCACAGTGCACGGGAGCAAAAAATTTTCAGTAACCCATCAGAGGTTCACCCCAATGACAGTGACCACGCCCTGCCTTGGTCTGGCATCCCCGCTCACCTGCTCCACCACCCCACCATGGCCGACACCCGCCATGTTCCACGCATGCCCCCTGGTGGTCAGCGCACGTTATAATGACCGGTTGTTCAGTTGTTCTGCAGTTTGGTCTATTTGCATACTAGCCTTTTATTATATAGGATGTTGTAAATTTTCAAAAGGCCCCTTCAAAGGATTCTTTTGTCCTTGCCTCTGATTTCCAGCGGAGGGGCTAGGCAGTATTTTGACATTTTCACAGCCATTGCTCCTACCACTCACTGTCTTACACAGAACCCATAAGGAAGGAAGAGGCATTTGAGATTTGAGTTTCTCTTGCAATCAAGGACTTGCTCATTGCAATTAATTTCTCCCAAGGGCACATGGATGGAAAGCTGTCCACCTTGTGGCTGCCCAGTCTTCAGCATTTGGGTGTTCCCTTTGATGGGACTTCATTAAGTTAACATACCGTGTTTCCCCGAAAATAAGACATCCTCCGAAAATAAGACCTACTTACAGGTTTTCTTCTGAGTGAAAAATAAGGCATCCCCCCCCCCGAAAATAAGGCCCCCAGGCTCTGTCTCAGAATGAAAATTAATTTACCATAAACTGGTCTCTAGGGCCGCCCCGACTGGCGTCTAGCAACCAGTGACCTTACGCGGAGTCCTGACGTCACTGCTGTGTGAATGGAGAGAAATCAGCGTGGAAACTTTGTGAAACCTAAACTGCAAGAAGTTGTGACTTGGGTGAAGAATTCATGGGAGAAAATCACTGACAGTTGCATTGCAAATGCACTGTGAGCAGGCTACCTTGACAAGAAGTACTCATTTAAAGACAGTGCTTTTGCTAAACATGAGAGGTCTGGTCCACTGATTCTGAAAGAAATGGAGTCACAAGAAATTCACCAGGAAATTCAGGAATTGGATTGTTATGATGATGTTCCAGAAGATGATGACATGATTGTCATTGAGTAAATGAGTACATTCTTGATACTGTAGGATTCACAGTTTGTCTGGTTTGTGTTGACAACTACCGTACTACTGTACCGTATACAGGTAATAAATTTCCTTTATTTTCATTTAACAATAAATGGGTACCGTATTCTTCTTCATGGAAAAATAAGACATCCCCTGAAAATAAGACCTAGCGCATCTTTGGGAGCAAAAATTAATATAAGACACTGACTTATTTTCGGGGAAACAGGGTAGCTGTGTGTCCTTTAAGAGAAAACCAGTTTGTTTGTTTTTCCCCTGCCTTCTGCTTACCTCCACCAAGATTCCTAAAGTCAAAAGCTTCTTCCTTCCTTGCTTCCTGAATCTTTATTTTATCTGCATTTCCTTCTTCTGTTAATCTTTGGGGAAATAAAGAACAATCCTGCTCAACATAATTCCTATGTGCAGTTGAACATCACCAATATGCTTTTTCTTTTTTTCTCCTTTGTCTTATATTTCAGCATTTGGGGAATTTTGGATCGTTTCCCTGAAACTTCATTTCCCTATATTCTTTTCATAAGTGTGGCTCCTCAAAAATGTAATTCTCTCGAGCACTCTGTAAGTGTTATTGGATAAAGATTTAACAAATGAACTCAACAGCACTTATTGAGGCTTGCTACATGGAAAATTCTGGGCTGAGTAGTGAAAACCATTGATTCCTGCCTCAAAGGAGCCCACATTTGAGGTAGATTGAAAAATAACGTTAGTACAAGATGGGCTGTCAGACGATCTGTGATGTAGTTACAAACAAGCCAGCCACAGCAGTATGAGGTCAAGAAGGTGAATGCTGAAGGTGACAATCAACACAGTTGCTTGATATAAGAGAACGGGTTCTATAGCTGAACAAGGGTACCTGGGAAATTGCGGTCACTACACGTCCACATCAGTTGTAACTTGCTCTTTTTAAATCCTCCCTTACCAATGTCACTGCCAATTTGAAGTTTCTTATGTTAGGGTCAAAGAACTTTTCTTAACAATATAGAGCTTGCCATCGTTAAGAAATAAACCAGAGCCCGACCAGCGTGGCTCAGTGATTGAGCACTGACCAGGAGGTCACTGTTTGATTCCCAGTCAGAGCACATGCCTGGGTTGTGGGCTCGATCCCCAATGTGGGGCATGCAGGAGTCTGCCAATCAATGATTCTCTCTGATCATTGATGTTTCTATCTCTCTCTCCCTCTCCCTTTCTCTCTGATATCAATTTAAAAATATTTTTTTAAAATTAACCGGAGTTGTTAATCTCTATTTCTGTGTTAGGAAGACTGGATCAGAAAACTATGGTACATCTACACAATGCAATACTATGCTGCTATAAAAAAGAAGGAATTCTTGCCATTTGCAGAATGGCAACTGGAGAACATTATGCTAAGTGAAATAAGCCAGCCAATGAAGGAAAAATACCACACGATCTCATTCATTTGTGGATAATAAAGAACATTATAAACTGATGAACAAAAAGATAGATACAGAGGCAGTAAAGCATCAAACAGACTGTCAAATCACAGCAGGAAGGTTAGGGAGAGGTGGGGGAAATAAGATATCAACCAAAGAATTTGTATGCATGCATATAAGCATAACCAATGGATGCAAAAAATTAGGGGATTAGGGCATGTATGAGAGTGGGGGAGGAGCAATGGTAAGATATGTACACATATAATACCTTAATTTTAAAAAATAAAATAAAAAATAAACCAGAGTTGTTTATTCTGTGTTAGGAAGACTGGATTGGCTGAACAATTTTGTTGGAAAGATTTAAATACTTTGTTAGTCTTAGAAAAGTCACTTATTTAATAAATCATCAAGAATTAAGAAGCAATGGCATATCCAAAAACGAAATTTAAATATTTCCTTCTCACAAAGGTCCAACTGGTAGAGTCCGAGTGAGAAGATGGAAGCGGTGACATGGTCGGGCCAAGCGCACTGACGGAGAGGCAGGGAAGGTCTACAGATATTTGGTTTTTATGGTTCAGGTTGATGCAGAGCCAACAACCACCTTCAGATTGCTAAAAGTCCCACTTATGACATCGCCCTAGGATTTTCAAGCTTCCTTCTGGAGTCCAGTGATCTCTTAAAGCCTTGCTTCCCTGATATTTAAACACCCTTTTAGATACAACACCAAAAGCATGATGCATGGACAAAAAAAATTGGTAAGTTGGACTTCATGAAAATAATATATATATATATATATATATATATATATATATATATATATATATATCTGCTCTGTGAAAGACAATGTTAGAGAATAAGATTTGGAGAAAATATTTGTAACACACACATTTGATAAAAGACATAGATCCAAATATACAAAGAACTCTTACAACTCAGCAATAAAACAATCAAACCACTCAATTAAAAAATGGTCAAAAGATATGAACAGATGCCTCACCAATGAAGACAGTGTATGAAAAGATGCCGAACATCATATGCCATCAAGGATATAACAAGTGTACCATTCCCGAGTGGGTGTTGAAAATAAGGAAGGCTGTGCAAATGGGGGGCATAAGGGAGCTCTGCACTTTCTACTCACTTTTGCTATAAACCTAAAATTGTACTAAAAATATTATATTAAAAAGAAAGAAAAAGTAGGACCAAGCCACAAAAAGACATGAAGGAACCTAAATTGCATATTGCTAAGTGAAAGAAGCCAATCTGAAAGGCCACACAGTTATATGATTCCAACTTTGTAACATTCTGGAAAAGGCACAGCTTTGGAATAGAAAGATCGGTGATGGCCAGGGGTGGGGGAGGAGATGGGGTAGGATGATTAAGTGACGCACAGGCGATTTTTAGGGCAGCAAAGACATTCTGTATGACATGGTACCCGCGGGTACCTGACACAACTTGTTAAAACCTATAGAACTATACAACACCAAGAGGTAATCCTGATGCAAACTGTGGACTTTTGTTCATATAACATATTTATTTCAGTTCATTCGTTACAACACATGTGCCACACCAATGTGAAAAGTTAATAACAGAAGAAACTATGAGTGGGAGAAAGAAGGGATATGTGGGAACTCTCTGTGCTATCTGCTCAATGTTCTGAAAACTTAAAACTGTTCTAAAAAACGAAGTCTACAGATTTTTTTTTTTAAAGTGCAACCCACTGCTCCACTGGTCCATGATGCACTTAGTTAGACAGGAAACGGTCTCTGCAGAGTGCCTCGGGGCACAGCCAATGAGGCGGCACAGCCAGTGTGGGCAGCCAACGAAGTCCCCCCAGCCAGAGTGCGAGCACAATGGCAGGAGGGGGAGAGGCGTGGTGTCTGGTTGCACTGAGGTACCCTTCCTCCTGACTACCAGGGGGTCACTGGGCACATGAAGGCAGCCTCGTGAGGGCAGCACAGCTCTGAGGAACAAATCGTGGTCGTGACTTGCTTTAACCCAACAGCCTAAATAAACAAGTAATGACCAAATAACTTCTCCTGCACGAGCTTTGGCTTTCCCATTGGTACACCTGGGCGCACTACTATAAATGTCGCTGTGATGTTTTCAAGGCCTCCTCGAAAGCCTCAGCGAAGACATCAGAATGTTCTTTTATAGCATGACTAGCCTGCTGCGGCTTTGTCCGGAAGGATGTTCAGTCTAATTAGCATATTACACTTTTATTATTATAGAGGAGGAAGACGTAGATGTGGGTGATCATATATGACATGGAATATGTTATTAAGGAAGGTGGGAGAGGTGTTTGCTTTAGAATACTTATTTTCAAAAGCTCTTCTGGGCAGTAGACATTCTATTTTATTAATTTCACTGCTGTTATTCTCCTACTTGTCTGAAATTTTGTCTAAGATTTTATTTTTTTTAAATATATTTTTATTGATTTCAGAGAGGAGGGAGAGGGAGGGAGGGAGAGAGTGAGAGAGAAAAAGAGAGAGGGAAAGAGAGGGAGAGAGAGAAAGAGAGGGGGAGGGAGAGAAAGAGAGAGGGAGAGGGAAAAACATCAATGATGAGAGAGAATCATTAATCGGCTGCCTCCTGCACACCCCCAACTGGGGATCAAGCTGGCAGCCTGGGCATGTGCCCTCACCAGAATTGAATTATGACCTCCTTCCTGGTTCATAGGTCAATGCTCAAGCACTGAGCCACACCAGCCAGGCTGGTCTAAGATTTCATACCCTCCGTGAATTATATGGACCTCAAGGGTTATTGGTATTTTGGGGTGTTTTTTTTTAACCTTGCAAATAAGCTCTGATGAACAGGGCCTTGTCATGCAACTGTAGCTATTGACAGAGTTCGTCAACCCACCCGTGAGAGCAGTCCTCCTCCCATACATGGGAGCCTTTCAACAGTGGAGCCTCTGCAATGGATTTTAAGATCAGGCATGAGAGGCATTTCTCCCACTTGGGACTGGAAAAATGAAAGTTCAGCAAAACAGGGTGCAGAGCTGAAGAAATTAGTTTGAGTCCACCGAGTTCTAAGACGGAAACATCTCAGAGGGAAGGTGGGTGGATGGTTGGGTGGGGAAGAGATTAACCAAAGAACGTATTTGCTTATATGCGTAGCCCAGGGACGCAGACAGTAGTGTGGTGAAGGCTGGTGCGGGTTCTGTTTTTGGGGATAAAAAGGTATTGGTTTTCTAGAAACTTGAGGATATTTCTAAGGGGGAGGGCGTGTTCTCCAGGCCCCTTTAGAGCTCTGGGAACTCTTTGTCATGCAAACTATTTCTTCCCGTGAGTTGAGGTCGTAGACGTTTCATATTAACTGGAAAATACACACAAGTCATAACATGTTCAAGGCAAATGGGTGCCACGGGGCCCTCGGATGGATCTCCTCATTCTGTGATTGAGGAAAACCAAGTCCAGAGGAGGTTAAGCGCTGTGCCCAGGGCACACGGCCGGCTCCCAAGAGGAGACTTGAACCCAGCTCGTCCTAGAACTTGCCAGGGCTCCTCCCACGATCGGCACCCCAAGAAGAAACGCAATGCCTCTTGCAGCATTTGGAGACCCTTTTTTACACGCCTGGCACGGGACTTGGGACTAATTAGAACCGTGGGCTCCATCGCCTGTAAGCCACCCGCTAAACCCACCGCTCTGGGCCTAGCGCGCCCGGGCCTGCTGGGCAACCCGCTCAAAGACCGACGGTCGCCTCCCCTCAGTCCTCTGCGTCTGGGCCCCACAGAACGGGCATGGTTTTACTGGGGAAGCACGGGAGGACAAGGTGAGATGAAAAGGAGCCACGTTTAAAACGGATGAAAGGAGGTGCTTTCTTCCCCACCACACACAATTGACCCGGGAACTCCCTGCAGCGGGACATTCAGATCAATGGGGGAGATTTGTGTTTTAAAAGATTAGACATTTCGCATGCATATCATCAGCGGCGAGACTCGAGGGATGAAAGTGTGGGGCGGATGAAAGTTCTCCAGCTTCAGTGCCTACGTGGATCACCAACTGGGTCAGGTAAAAAGAAGAAAAAAAGTGTTCTCCTCGGTCGTCTAAGATTTCGCAGGAAGGCAAATTGGGGGGCACTTCGGCCGTCGCTGCCTGTAGCAAACCCCTCCAAACCAGTGGCGTGGGCCGGGCGTCGGTGGGTGCTGTAGGTTAACGGTCCGGAGAGGGCCCAGCAGGAAGGCCTGTCTCTGCCTCCTGCCGCCAGGGCCTCAGCGGGGAGGACGTGAGTGTCTGGGGGTGGCGGGGGCCAGGGACTGGAATCGTCCGGAAGCTGTTTTACTCATAAGTCAGACACCTGGCCGGGTGACGCGAAGGCGCACTCAGCTGGGACGACCCTCTGTGTGCGGGTTCCAAGCAGTGTCACAAGGAGGAACAGTTCAGAAAAACACGTGTTGCGAGAGAACCAGATGGAAGCTGCATTGTCTTCTGTGACCTCTCCATGGAAGTCCCAGAGCGTCACTTACAGCATATTTTATCGGTCAGAACCACCACGAGTGCACTGAGATTCGAGGGGAAGGGCCTGAGGACCCGCTACCCCCTCTCCCCTCAGGGCACGGCGAGGGCACGGTGCAGAACGCGGGGTATGCGGGAAGCTTTTGCAACTGTCTTCAGAAAATACAGTCTCCCGGGGGTGAGGTGGAGGATGTGAGGTTGCATGAACACACGGGATAGTGAGGGGAAAAAAAATGATAAACAAACAGAAAATCGCGTAACAATAAAATGAAATTTGAGGTAGTTATTTTCCCCTCTTTTCAATGCTTTCATAAGAATTTTTCCTTTTAATAAGAGTCATCATATTTAAAATTTAAAATTTATTTTCTGTCTTCCCACTAGATTGGAATCTTCATGTATCTAGTTCCCCGTGCCTAAAATTTTACCAAGCCCGTAACAGGTATTCTAAAGAGTGGCTGAGTAAAGTTCTGTGGCCAAGGAGAGCCAGGGAGGCTGTGGGACCACGGGCAGTAACAAACAGCTCAGCTTGCCCGGCCGGCATGGCTCAGTGCTTGAGTATTGACCTATGAACCAGGAGGTCACAGTTCGATTCCCAGTCAGGGCACAGGCCCGGTTTGCAGGCTCCATCCCCGATGTGGGGCGTGCAGGAGGCAGCTGATCAACGATTCTCTCCCATCACTGATGTTTCTCTCTCTCTCTCTCTCTCTCTCTCTCTCTCTCTCTCTCTCTCTCCTCCTCCTCCTCCTCCTCCTCCTCCTCCTCCTCCTCCTCCTCTTCCTCCTCCTCTTCCTCCTTCTCCTCCTCTCTCCTTTCCTCCCTCCCTTTCTCTCTGAAATCAATAAAAAATATATTTTTAAAATAGTTCAGCTTGACAGAAGTGCTATTTAACTGGGTCCTGAATGATGTTGAAGAAGGAAAAACAATATTTTGGGGGACAAGAGGGGAAACATGTTTGTCCTTAAATCTCCTGCAGAGACTTCCATTAGCTAAGCTCAGATGTGCTCATTCTAAATACAGAGGCTGCACATAGTAGTTGTGATGTTTTTGGTTGCAAGTGACAGAAAACCCGGGCTCCACGTGGCTTAGAGAAAAGCAGGGTATTGTGTCCCAGAGCAAGAAGTGTGGGGGCGGCCTCAGTGCCATCCTTCCTCAGTGTCAGCTCAGCTCCTTTGTGACTGCAAGATGCCACGTGGTAGGCACCACGTGCGGACAAAGCAACACCCAACAGGGAAGACCCCTGTTTTTCCTTTTGAGTAAAATCTTTCCCATAAGCCCCTGGCACACTTACCTCAGGGTAGGCCCTTTCCTTATTGGCCAGAATTGTGTCCCATGCACACATGAAACTTAAATACCGTGAGGAAGAGTAGCAACATGATCGTGGGAAACCATCGTGTGTTACTTCTTGGAACGTAGACTGGAGCTCCTGCCTCCTCCTGGAGCACATGGCTGTACAGACACAGGAGATTCCCAAACAGAACCCAACAAAGCAAAGAGCTGGTACTCTGACAGGAAGGAGAAAGGGGGGATGACTCTTGGGTGGGTAACCCACAGGATTCATAACATGAAACTTGGAGAAGGGCAAGGTTCTGTTTTCTGGGTGGGTGAATGTCACCCAGCATTTTCGTCTGTTCTCTCTTGTGTTTTTTGCTCCTTTCCTCTCTCCTTCTGCATCAGATTGACTAGTTGAATAAGTCCGGTATGGTATTGATGAAAGAGTGTGATGGGTGTTAGGTCTGCGCCAACAGGAGGCAGGCCAGGAGGCATTGTGAGGGTCTACGAAGTTGTGTTACATTCTCTCACAGCGGGCTGAGCCAGTGTGTCGGTGTCAGCACCGCGGGGTGTTTATGTTCCTCTATAGGGTCTGGGTCAGGGCCGCACCGGCCAGCCGGGGGAGCTGCCTGAACCACAGCACATCCTTGGAAGATAGCAGGGTGTCTGGTGGGCCCACAACTCAGGCAGGCAGAGGGGAGCGCCCGAGTCGGCTGGGGAGTGTATCTTATCTCGTGCAGGTGCAGGCCACTGGCTTCAAGCTATGGAAAAAAACTTACAGCAATATATCTCCGAAAGCGCGTCCAGACAGGAGAGGCCAAGGGTACTGCATACAAACATTCCTCCCTCTTTTAAATACATTATTATTATTGATTTTAGAGAGGATAGGAGAGGGAGAGGGAGAGGGAGAGATAGAAACCTTCATGGTGAGAGAGAATCATTCATTGGCTGCCTCCTGCACGCCCCCCACTGGGGATCACACCTACAACCCAGGCATGTGCCCTTGACCAGAATCGAATCTGGCACCCTTCAATCCGCAGGCCAACACTCTATCCACTGAGCCAAACCAGCTGGGGCAAGAGGATAGATTCTTACTGGATTTATGCAAACAAACACATTGACATGAGAATAACAATACTCATCCAGCGAGAGTTGTTAAATTCTGGAGGGATTAGGTAGGAAGAAAAAAATATATAAATGCTTCCATATTGCTTATGAAGATATAATTTACCTAATTGTTCTGGGGAAACAGAAACAAGCTCTCTTTTATCTGAAGGAAATGAAAACTTAAAATAACATGCTTATAGACTGGACCATAAAACAATTGACAAAGAACCCTGCTTTTCTGTAAGGTATAATAGTCCTTACAGATAGCAACTTCTTGGGAGATAATTGTTATGAAATGGCAATGTAGAGTTCTTAGGTTCAATGTAGAGTTTTATTTTTATTTTTTTAAATATTTTATTAGTTTTCCACAGAGAGGAAGGGAGAGGGATAGAGAGCTAGAAACATCAATGAGAGAGAAACATCGACCAGCTGCTTCCTGCACACCCTGCACCGGGGATGTGCCCACAACGAATGTACATGCCCTTGACCGGAATCGAACCTGGGACCTTTCAGTCCGCAGGCCGACGCTCTAGCCACTGAGCCAAACTGGTTCCGGCTCAATGTAGAGTTTTAATATATAAAGAGCAAGCAATGCGTAAGACTTTAAATGCTGCACATAACTTATTGGAAGTGGAGTGTTGGAAACAATTCCTAAATGCCCCCAACGCGACGGCCACAGACACCTGGAGCCCTCCCGCCAGATGCCCTCCGCAGGGAACCGTTACTCTAGGCTCCTCCGGCGTCCTGGGGAGTCTGAACTCGGCTCCGAATGTTCGCAAGTTCCTTCCGAGAGAGTGAAATTTCCAGAACCTCTATTTTAATAAAAACATATGTATAGAATTAAACACAGTTATTATTAATTATTATTATTAATTTTTATTTGGCAAAGCTTCCCGTGTAATTTTTCAAGCGCATGAAATAGGCCTAATTGGTTTGGAAACTTAGGAGAGAAAAGAAAAGAAATCCTTGAGGTATTTCAGGGCCCACTGTAATAACTCCAAGTCATTTCTCTGTTAAAAAAGAAAAAAAAGTATTTTGACATTTAAACTTTGGGAGGGTTGTCAAATTATACTTAACCGAGAGATTATATTATACATCTTTTGTAAATCTAGGTAAAACAGACGTACAGTTTTATGGTAATCACTTCAAAAGGTATTAATTAAACTGGCTTTAATATTAAACACATTGTCCAGACCCTCGAATCGTATTTATTTCTCTGTAGGCCAACAGGCCATTATACCTTAGTAGCGCCATCCAGAGGTAGAAAACGCACCACGTGTGATGTAGAGATAAAAACATAGAGACTATACACATGATTCAAATTACCCATTTTGTAGAGAGGACATGAGATGTTTCATCTGCTTTTGATGACGTTTCAGAGGGCTGTAACAGGACAGGGGAGGGAAGTTCCCAAACGCCACGCAGGAAGTCCCGTTGGGACAGTCGCTGGAAGTGTCCCGGGCTGTGACTCAGTGCTGGCAGCAGAGGCGGTCTGGGCTCCCCTCTAAGGGCTGAAGGAGGAGGGAGGGCCAGGGCGGGCCGCCTGGGCTCACTGAAAGGTCAGAAACCCCGGCGGCCCAGATGTGACAGGACAAGAGTAGGGCTGCTGGAAATACTAGGAGAGGAGAGTCCCTTCCATGTCCTGGCTGGTCTGGCTCAGTGGATAGAGCGTTGGTCTGCAGCCTGAAGGTTCCCAGGATCGATTCTGGCCAAAGGCACGGGCCTGGGTTTCAGGCTCCATCCCCAGTAGGGGGTGTGCTGGAGACACGTGGGAGACACGTTCCGTCACCAGGTGCCCTCTTGTGAGGTTTGCCAGGAGACGGCACCATCCCAAGCCCGGGTTCGAGAAATATCGTCAATGGGCCCTGAACGTTGTTGGAGCCGCGGTGCTGCCTCAGGGCCCGTCGCCGGCTGCACAGGCGTGAGGAGCAGCACCAGCACCGGCACTGGCACCGTCCCGCTCCTGGAACTGAGCCCCGCAGGGTCCCCCACCCCTCCCCTCCAAACTCAGGAGCCCAGAGGTAGCTCCTGGACTTCGGCGCCTCAGGCCGTGCCAACGGTTCTGCAAGCACCTGCTCAGAAAACCCAGAGTGGCTTCTGCTTCCTGCACAAAACCTTGGCTGAGAGGTCCCCTGCCCAGCACAGCCTGGGTCCCCGATGCAGCGGGCTGGGCTCGGTGCCCCCGGGCTGTCCCACCATGCCCGCCTGATACCCCCGAGCCCCAGCGCGTTTCCACCCTGGCACAGCGCTGGGCTCGCAGCGTGGACCTGGCACAGCTGGCTGAACTGGAACGTCCTCGGCCACGACGCCGGGTGGCTGCTGAACTCCGGTCTAAGCAGCGTCCTGCCGCAGGCCTGATGGCAAAGCCTACAGAAGAAGCTGGCGCTCCACTTACCCCGGGTTCCAGGCGAACCAGGGCCACATGCTAGCGCCCCTCAAACACTGGCCCTGAGGATCCCCCGGGGCCCCAGGAAAGGAACGCTCACGCATGCGGGACGCTGTTTGTCTCAACATCTACTCTCTGCTGGGTCTCAGGGCCCTCTGCTTACTGCTGGGACTGCGGTGAGGCCTGCAGCCACGACAACACGGGTGTCCGGGTTAGGAAATCCCAAGTTGGAAGGTGAGTAACAAGTTATTTAACTTGTCGGAACCTCAGTGTCTTCACCTATAAAATGGAGGCAATGCCCTAGCCGGTTTGGCTCAGTGGATAGTGTGTCCGATTGAGAACTGAAGGGCCCCGGATTCGACTCTGGTCAGAGGCAGGAACCTTGGTTGCAGACTTGATTCCTGCCCCTGGTTAGGGCTCCTGTAGGAGGCAACCAGTCAATGTGTCTCTCACACATCGATGTTTCTCTCCCTCTGTCTCTCCCCTTCCTTTCCACTCTCTCTAAGAATCAATGGAAAGGTGAAGGTTATCAAAAAAATAAAAACAGCCGAAACCGGTTTGGCTCAGTGGATAGAGCGTCGGCCTGCGGACTGAAAGGTCCCAGGTTCGATTCCGGTCAAGGGCACGTACATTGGTTGCGGGCACATCCCCGGTAGGGGGTGTGCAGGAGGCAGCTGGTCAATGTTTCTCTCTCATCAATATTTCTAACTCTCTATCCCTCTCCCTTCCTCTCTGTAAAAAATCAATAAAAATATATTTTAAAAATAAAATAAATTAAATAAATTAAAAATAAAAACAAAGTGGCAATAATAACATCAACCTCACGGAATTCTTGAAAGTAGACGGGATTATATGTCTCACATGCGTGGCACAGCGTGTGCGCTTGGCAACGCTCCACACCCATCAGTTGCTGTCATTACGGCGTCACTGTTGGTAACGGTACCATCACTGGACCACAATCTTGTTGCTACGTAGTTTTTTTCAGCATAAATTTCCAGCCCAGACTCCCATGCACTTAGATTAGAATGCACTTTCCTAACACCTGCTCCTGAGGAGTTCCGTGCTGCATGCTGAGGTGATTGACCCCTCTTGCGGAAGGTGCAGCCAGCCCAGGTGTGGGGCTGTGCTGAGGAGATAACAAAACCATCCGTGTCCCTGGTTCTCCACCCTACCGGACAGTCAGAATCACCTGGAGAGTTAAAACAAAACAGACGAAGCCAAAAAACAATGTCTGGGGCCCCAAACCCCAGATTCTGATGGAGCAGGTCCCAAGCACCAGGGTGTCTCCAAGTTCCCAGGGCGACTGTAACGTGAAGCTGAGAGCCACTGCCCAATGTGGGAAAGATTAGTTAGTACTCCATTACCCACACCTTGGGGGTGGGGGTGGAGGGGGGGGGAAGCATTGACTTTCTATAATCGCCACACTGTGGGGAGGGGAGAAGGCTAAAGATTAGAGCTGAATTATTCCCCTTCTAATGTGAACAAGACATTCTCATTGTGAACCTGGACAAATGATTCATCACGTTAATCCTCTGGTTAGTGTCCTGGTTTCTCGTCTGGAGGTGTCTGATTTGATGAGGACCCATCAGAATGGAGCGAGCCTGACAACACCTGTGAGGGTGTGGTGTTGGCTCACAGGTGTCTGGCCTGTGCCAGCAGTGTGCACGCTCTGGGGCTGGCTGCCGATGTCAGGTGCATGCCCTTTGATCCAGGGCAAGTGAAATGATCCCTGCTCTGGCATCAAACTTAACTGGTATCTAAACGCTAGTGACATGCCCAAACCGGTTTGGCTCAGTGGATAGAGCGTCAGCCTGGGGACTGAAGGGCATGTACCTTGGTTGTGGGCACATCCCCAGTAGGGGGTGTGCAAGAGGCAACCAGTCAATGACTCTCTCTCATCGATGTTTCCAACTCTCTATCCCTCTCTCTTCCTCTCTGTAAAAAATCAATAAAATATATTTTAAAAAATAAAAATAAATAAAAGCTAGTGACAGCTGGGAGTGTGCTCAGACACAGAGTACATCTAAAACATGTAACTATGTTTTCATTATTAAAGTAATATATGAAAGGAAATATACAAGATTTGGAAAACAGAAAAGTACAATAAATCATAGAAAACAACAGCAACAATCTATATATATAAAAGGCTAATATGCTAAGTGTCCAACCATCCAATTGGTTGCTATGATGTGCATTGACCACCAGGGGGCAGATGCTCAATGCAGGAGCTGCTGTGGGACCTGGTGCCCACAAAGCAACACTCATCTTCCCCCAAGTGGGACACAGGCCTTGTCATCACCCTGGAGTGACAGCCCACCAAAACACAGCTGACGCTGCCAAGACCCCATGGCACAAAATGCTGCCCACAGCCCAGCCCTGCCCAGAAATGGTCACTGTGTCCACCGGGGAATGATGTCATGTAGCAATGCCCAGTTTCCTCTCTGTAGCGACGACTAGCCTCCTTGGAGTTTCTTCAGCCCAGGAACAGGACTTGCTTTATAGCCAGGTGCAAACATTTCACACTTTAACCAAATGTCTCTGAAGCATTTTCCTGTGCCTCCTCTCATTTGGTCCTCACAGGAGTCCTGGAGTAGGTAGATAGGAGACTCGGTGGAATCCTATTTTTCTTTTCATTATCTGGAAAATGGAGATTTAGAAAGCTTAGAAACTTGACCTGACTGAAAAGAAGTAAGAAATGGTGGACCTTGAAAATGACTTCAGGTTTTCTCGCTGCACAGAATATAGTCAAACACTACAATAATAATCTGCTTCGTGTTGATAATTACTGCTGTGTTTCTGACAATTACCTGAAAGAGAACTTGGGGTGCTTTACTGGGCTGGGAAAAGTTTAGCTAAATCAGAAAGCAGGTCTAATTAATCAAGTTTATTCTATACCTATAAAAAGCTAAGTTGACTCACGCATGTGGGATACATGTAAAGCTCTCACTGGTGCCAACTGCATATGTGTGTTTCCATATATCATTGTTGATCGTGAATTTGGTTGGCATTTCTATTATAGAGAAAGGACTAAAAGCAATATTAAGAGAAACTGGTGGGGTGTTTTTTTTGGATGGGTGGATGAATGGATGGATGGAAGACTATAGGAGTAAATTGATAAACTAGAATATTTGGCAATGTTCTGGGTGCTTAAAAATGCATCTTAAAAATAATTTAGTGTTCCCCTGCTGGCGCGGGTCAGTGTTTGAGCGTTGACCTATGAACCAGGAGGTCAAGGTTCATTCCCACTCAGGGCATCCCCAGTGAGGGGCATGCAGGAGGCAGCCAACCAATGAATCTCTCTCACATTGCTCCTTCTCTTTCTCTCACTCCTCAATAAAAATATATTTAAAAATAATTTAGTTGTCATCTAGCTTGTTGAACAATAAATTATGACTCAGGAGAAATTTTTGATTTCTATGCTTTCCACTGACTGAATAAGTAACTTCAGACAAGTCATTATGGGCCCAGTTATATCTGATGGCTGTCAGGATTAAATTAGTTCACATAAAGGAATTATTTAGCACCCTGCCTAACACATGTTAAATAGTCAGCATATTTCAAACTGTCTTTAAATTGAAGCAATAGATATTTTTTTAAAAAAGCAAACACTCAAATGTACAAAAAGTTACACAATGCAAAATAAATCTCTTTGGCCAAGTTTTCTGCTGTTATGACTACTTATCATTAGAGACCTCCATGAAAAAGTAACGTTTCACTGTTATGGATTACGCAGAGGTAGCTTTACAAACATCAGTTGGGTCGGAACTATGTGGAATAACACAAGTATTCTGGCTAAATTCCAGAGGGAGTGATTCACATTCTCCAACTTGAAATGATTTTTATTATTAGCCAGCACTTGTCCGTCCCCAATAATACATACAAACGTTGCATGAAGACAGCCCTCCCCTGGCATGTCCACCGTCTGCACATACTTTCCGCGGAGGGTTTCCCCTTCCTTCTGACTGCTAGTCCGCGGCCCTTCAACGCCCACTACTTGCTTTTTCTTTTTTTTTAATATATTTTATTGATTTTTTTACAGAGAGGAAGAGAGAGGGACAGAAAGCCAGAAACATCGATGAGAGAGAAACATCGATCCGCTGCCTCCTGCACACACACACACACACACACACACACACACACACCCCACTGGGGATGCGCCCGCAACCAAGGCACATGCCCTTGACCGGAATCGAACCCGGGACCCTTCAGTCCGCAGGCCGAGGCTCTACCACTGAGCCACACCGGCCTCGGCAACGCCCACCGACCTTCAACCCTGGCAAGTGTGTCCTCCCAGAGTGCCAGGTATTTCCAAACCACAAAGGAGGAAGACACAGGAGCACCTGGGAGACAGCTGTCATGGTCGTGTAAAACACAGCCACCGGTCGTGGTGGTGTTTGTAAAGCCGCGGGCGTTTGCTCCTTTTAGCGCCCAGGCTGGGACCCAGACGCCCGCTCCTCTCGGCCCCCCAGAAGCCCTGTCCGCGTGGGAGGGAGCCCTCCGGCCGGGGACCGCTCAGTCGGTGGGAAGCGGAGCCCAGGACCAAGAACGGGCCGGCGGCCCGTCTCACCTGCCAGCCGGTCCTGGGCCTTCCCTCCCGGCCTCCAGCCTTTCCTCCCGGGAGGCAGCGGGGAGCAATCCAGGCCCTCTTTGCAAGCGTCCGGATGAATGCCAAGTATGCCAACACCCCAGTCTGCCCCCTAGTTAGCACACGTGGGAAAAGGAGGCGTTTTTCAGGGCGTTTAAAACGCGCAGCACAAAAACCCACCGGGAGAGCGCCGCTGGGCGTCCGGGCAGGTGGGGCGCCCCGCGGGGCTCCCCGGGGCGGCGGCTGCAGCGGCAGCTCCGCAGCCTGCGGCCCCGGACCCAGCCCCGAGCCCCGAGCCGGCGCTGCTTCTCTCCGCGGGGAGCCGCCTGGGACTTTACACCCCCGATGAAGGATTCACATCTCGCGTCTTGCAAACACAGAAAGGGGAAAAAATCACTTTCTGGTCACAAGCGCAGGGTTTTGTTACGAAGCGCGAGTGAACGTGGAAACCCTGGAGGTACCTGTCGCACGCAGGGGGCGGGGTTAAACTTGTGCACGCCGCACCCCGTGACCTGGGTTCGAGCACAGGTTTGCCGCCTGAGCGCCTGTCACGCCTGTGCCAGGCGCTGGGAAGAAAAGCTCTGGGAACGGGATGGGGCTGAGGTTTGCTCCGGGGAACCAGCATTGGCTGGGAGGGACCCTGGTTAGGCTTCTTCACCCGTGAGGAGTACCTGCCTGCCTCATAGGACGGCTGCAGGGACCGGAGGTCTTGTGTGAGGGTGTAAAGGGTGGACGCGGGGGCCGGCACACAGTAGGGGCTCGGGTAGCGTGCGCTCCGGTCCGGACGGGAGCTCCCCTGGGAGGAGGGCCGCCCGGAGGGCAGGCAGGCAGGTGCACGGGTCAGGGCGCCTCTCTGAGCCGTTCTTTCACTGGGAAACAAGCGCTGGGCGCGGGAAGGACGCTCAGCTGCCGAGAGGAAAAAAAAAACAAACTGGCAGGGGCCCCGGGGGCAAAGGTTCCGAAGCGACAACGTTCCAGGAACGGGAGCCCCGCCGACAACTCCCTGCAACTTCTTCTGGCTCAGGGTTTCCCGCCCCGCGTCCCGGGAAGGCGTGATTAGCATTCGCCCCGCCCCCCGCCGCTCCCCGCCCCGCGATTGGCCCGCGCTGCTCGGCCGCCCGCGCGGGGCGGGGCCGCAGGGCGCCGGCGGAGAGGCCGCGCTCGGGGCTCGGGGCCCGGGGGGCGGGGCCGCGCGGGGAGCGTGGCGGGGCGGCCCACCAACCGAGCGGCGGCTGGAGGGGGCGGGGGCGGGGCCGGGGCGGGGCGGGGCCTCCCGGCGGGCTTAGAAGCAGGTGACCCGGCCGAGAGGGAGAGGCTGCTCCGCCCGCGGCCGCGACTCCTCCGCCGCCGCCGCCGCCGCCGCCGCCGCCGCCGCTCCGCGCTCCGCTCCGCGCCGGCCGGAGGCGGGCGAGAGGGTGCGAGTGCGCGGGGAGGAGCCGAGGCGGGCGCGCCCCGGAGCGCCGCCGCCGCCGCCCCCGGAGTCGGCTGGCGCGCGGAGCCCCCTGCCGGGGAGGCGGCGAGCGGCGGGCGGGCGGGACGCGGCGGCGGCGGCGGCGGCGGGCGCGCACCATGCAGCCCCGGCGGGGCCAGCGCCGCCCGTTCGCCGTGCCGTGAGGCGGCGGGTGCTCCGGCCGCCCTCTCGCCGTCGGTGCTGCGGGCGCGTCGCCCTCCGCGCGGCCCCGGGACCCCGGAGCAGCGCCCGGCCCGCCCCTGCGCCCGCCCCGCCCCGCCCGGACCATGCCGGGGCGCCCCGCAGCGGGAGGAGAGGGCGAGTGACGGGCCCGCGGCGACCGCGCTCCGGAGGGGCGACCCCCGCCCGCCCTGAGACGCCCCCACCTGCTGCCATGTGCCGCCGCCGCCGCCGCCGCCTCGCGTGCCCGGCCCGTCGCCAAACTTTCCGGGGGCCGGCCCGGCCCTGACCCGCGCTCCGGAGCCCAGCGTCCCGGGGGCGGAGGACCCAGCCCGGCCCTGACCCGCGCTCCGGAGCCCAGCGTCCCGGGGGCGGAGGACCCAGCCCGGCCGCGGGGTATCGGCGGCGCCTTCCCGGGGCCGCGGAGGTGAGCGCGCGCCGTCCCCGCTCCCCGCTCCCCGCGCCCCGGCCCTCGGCCCCTGTCCGGGGCGCTGGGCACCCCGACCCCCGGGTCCAGCCTGCGGGGTCCGCCCCGGGGAGAGGGAGGCGGGCGGGGCGCCCGGGGGTGGACGGGGGGAGTTTGGAGACCTGGGGACCGCTCGCGGGGACTGAGCCGCCGCCTCCCCTCTAACCGGGAGCGGTTGCAATGTTTCTTCTTTTTTTAAAGAGTTCTTTCGCTGGCATCGGAGCCCTCGCCGCCCTCCCCAGCCCTGCCCGGAGAGGAGCGGCGCGCGGAGGGAGGCAGCCGCGCCTTCGCTCCCGGAGGAAGAAGCCGTGTGTGTGTGTGTGTGTCTCGGGGCGGATTTCTTGGAGAGAGAAGAAGAAGGAAAAAAAAAGGACCAACAGGTTGCCGGCCCCGGCGGCGGCGGCGGCGCTGCACCCGAGCCGGCGGGCGGAGCGGGGAGCCCGGCGGGTCCCGCCGCCCGGCCTCGGCGGCCCGGGGAGGGGAGGGGAGAGGCGGGGAGGGAGGAGGGAGGGAGGGAGGGAGGGAGGAGGGAGGGAGGGGGCTATGGCTCGGCCTGACCCGTCCGCGCCGCCCTCGCTGCTGCTGCTGCTGCTGGCGCAGCTGGCGGGCCGCGCGGCCGCCGCCGCCTCCTCCTCCTCCTCCAAGGCGCCCGTGTGCCAGCGGATCACGGTGCCCATGTGCCGCGGCATCGGCTACAACCTGACGCACATGCCCAACCAGTTCAACCACGACACCCAGGAGGAGGCGGGCCTGGAGGTGCACCAGTTCTGGCCGCTGGTGGAGATCCACTGCTCGCCGGACCTGCTCTTCTTCCTGTGCTCCATGTACACGCCCATCTGCCTGCCCGACTACCCCAAGCCGCTGCCGCCCTGCCGCTCCGTGTGCGAGCGCGCCAAGGCCGGCTGCTCGCCGCTCATGCGCCAGTACGGCTTCGCCTGGCCCGAGCGCATGAGCTGCGACCGCCTGCCCGTGCTGGGCCGCGACGCCGAGGTGCTGTGCATGGACTACAACCGCAGCGAGGCCACCACGGCGCCGCCGCCGCCGCCGCCGCGGCCGCCCAGGCCCTTCCCGGCGCGGCCCACGCCGCCCGGCCCCGCGGGGGCGGGGGCGCCGGCCCCGGGGCCCGAGTGCGCGGCCGGCGGCCCGCCCGTGTGCCGGTGCCGCGAGCCCTTCGTGCCCATCGTGCGGGAGTCGCACCCGCTCTACAACAAGGTGCGCACGGGCCGCGTGCCCAACTGCGCCGTGCCCTGCTACCAGCCCTCCTTCAGCCCGGACGAGCGCACCTTCGCCACCTTCTGGATCGGCCTGTGGTCCGTGCTGTGCTTCCTCTCCACCTCGGCCACCGTGGCCACCTTCCTCATCGACATGGAGCGCTTCCGCTACCCGGAGCGGCCCATCATCTTCCTGGCCGCCTGCTACCTGTGCGTGTCGCTGGGCTTCCTGGTGCGCCTGGCCGTGGGCCACGCCAGCGTGGCCTGCAGCCGCGAGCACAGCCACGTCCACTACGAGACCACGGGCCCGGCGCTCTGCACCGTGGTCTTCCTGCTCGTGTACTTCTTCGGCATGGCCAGCTCCATCTGGTGGGTCATCCTGTCGCTCACCTGGTTCCTGGCGGCCGGCATGAAGTGGGGCAACGAGGCCATCGCGGGCTACGCGCAGTACTTCCACCTGGCCGCCTGGCTCATCCCCAGCGTCAAGGCCATCACGGCGCTGGCGCTGAGCGCCGTGGACGGCGACCCCGTGGCCGGCATCTGCTACGTGGGCAACCAGAACCTCAACTCGCTGCGCGGCTTCGTGCTGGGCCCGCTGGTGCTCTACCTGCTGGTGGGCACGCTCTTCCTGCTGGCCGGCTTCGTGTCGCTCTTCCGCATCCGCAGCGTCATCAAGCAGGGCGGCACCAAGACGGACAAGCTGGAGAAGCTGATGCTGCGCATCGGCGTGTTCACGCTGCTCTACACCGTGCCGGCCGGCGTCCTGGTGGCCTGCTACCTGTACGAGCAGCACCACCGCGAGGCCTGGGAGGCCGCGCTCACCTGCGCCTGCCCCGGCGCCGACGGCCCGCCGCGCGCCAGGCCCGAGTACTGGGTGCTCATGCTCAAGTACTTCATGTGCCTGGTGGTGGGCATCACCTCGGGCGTCTGGATCTGGTCCAGCAAGACGCTGGAGTCCTGGCGCCGCTTCACCGGCCGCTGCTGCTGCCACCGCCGGCGGCGCGGCCACAAGGGCGGCGGGGGCGGCGGCGGCGGCGCCTCCACGGCCGCCCGGGACTACGCGGAGGCGAGCGCGGCGCTCACGGGCGGCAGGACCGGGCCCCCGGGCCCCGCCGCCAGCGCCACCGCCTACCACAAGCAGGTGTCCCTGTCGCACGTGTAGGAGGAAGGAGGCCGGGAGCAGGGGAAGGCCGCTCCCGTGGGGAAGCTTTGCCAAGGTCACTTCCGGTCACCTTTCCCTGGTGCGGGCGCCCCCTCCTGGGCGGAGCGGGAGCGACAGGCGGGGAGGGCCCGCCGCAGGGAGAGGCTGCTGGCCGGCCCAGGACTGCCCCAGGGGCCCGGCTCAGCTCACGCGTCTTCTACTTTGCGTTTCTCGCTGCCTTCTTTAAGAGAACTCGTGTTTTTAATTTAATATGTATTTTTTTTCTTCATTTTTAACTTTTGTTGCATTTTTGGCAACACATTTTACCTTCGCTTGGGGGGGGGGCTTTACAATCCTGGCGTTGGCATTGTCGTCAAGTTCCACTTGATTGGAGGTTTCTTTGGACTGTGTGGTCTGAATTTGGAAAAAAAATATATTTCCTATTACGTGTGTCTTTTTGGGGAGGAAAAAAATGTGAACCGTGAACGTGTGGGCTGCTCTGACCGGGCACTGGCTGGGTGTGCTTTTCCGGCTTGTGTCTCCGGCTGCTGCTGCTGGAGGTGCCCCAGGCGTTTTAAGGTGAGCTGCCCGGCCCGGCTTAGGAAACCCGGGCCATGCCGGCGAGGGCATAACGTGGTTAGGGGCTCCCCGAAGTGGCAGGGTTAGGGAGTGTTTAGCGGCTCGGCGTCCATTCTAGCTTTGATTGGTGAGCTTGGGGTGTTTTTCTTTCCCCCCCTGTAGTGCTTGTAACCATTCTTACTCTTGGCAGCGCCAGCTTTTGGAATAAGCTAGAGGTGGCCTCACGGTGCCCGGCACAAACATTTGGAGTAGCGAAGCCCCACGGGAGGGGAATTGGTTGAGCTGGGATTCTAGCCTGCAAAGGTGGCAGCTCCGGGCCAGAGGAGTGGGTGGTTCTTAGCAGGCCTCAGCGATCCAGCCTTTACAACGAAACGGCCTGTGCTACAATTTGGTCCAAGTAAACTCACCCCTTCTGGATCTGCTCAGTGCCAGGTGCTGGAGGGGCCGCCTGTAGGTGTGAGCACTCAGGTGGGATACACCTCCAGTAATTAAGTCAATTCCCAACATTTACTCGCTCCACCCCCACCCCGCCTCCTTTATCATGTTAAACAGCCTTTTCGCTTTTCCTCGGCCTCCTCCCGGGGAGCTGAGATTAGAAGCCGCACCCACCCTCCAACTGAGGCCCTCGGACGGGGGGAGGGAAGCTGGCTACCTGAGAACGAACCTCGGCAGCCAGGAGAGAAAATGGGCGACCCTGGGTTTTGGATTAATGTGCAGCCAGATCTCCCAGAAGCAGGGAGACATTGCTCTCTGCGTCTCCGAAAACAATTGAGGCCCATAACACACTTGCATTAGTTTTTAAAAAACGAACCGGTGTTCCGCTGTAGAGGAGGAAAGCTCTTTCCCCTGCCCCCTCCCTCAAGTACGTTTTTTTGTCCTCTTTCTGAGAAAGCCGAGGAGTTGGTGAGCACACACGTGCACACACTTTGCTATGAGGATCCTGTCTGCTTTCCCAACTTAACCATTCATAAGCCTATATGATATGTGCGTATACATACAGAGATTTCTTTACTATTAGGAAATTCAGTTTACTCTCCTCATCTGCTGAGCCATTCTTTCTTGAAGAGCGAGGCTGTGGCCGGGGAAGAGGGTGATGGTCCATTGGCCAGCAAAATGCCAGTGACCGAGGTTGAGTGGGGACTCAATTTAGGAAGCCGGAATGGCAAAAGCGACTAAAACGTGAGGGCGTCTCCCTAGGTCTGGGGGATTTATGCTTCATTTATACCAAAGTTGGAAAATGAGATCGAAGCCCAGTTCAGTCTCTACTTCATGGGTATTGAGTAAACAAACGAACAGTTCCCATAGTGAATTTAAACCCTGGGCTGGGGGTGGGGGCGGGGAGCCTGGCGTTACGGCCTTAAGGACTCTCAGAAGCTGTTCAGTTATAAAAACGCACTGCTTACACTCTCAGAACGGAACCGGTTTTCAGTGGACTTGACAAAACCTGGGGCACACAGCTTGGAGAACTTTTGCACATCTCGTTCCTCCGCTTACTCAGATGTCTCAGCACCTGAGCCCTTCTCCTCCCGGCTTTCAGACGAGGACCCTTTCTGAGCGCCTTGGCCTCTCCCCACACTTGGTCTGGCAGAGGTTCTGTTGTCTTCAGTCATGGCACCTAATTTGGGTCACCCCCCGCCCCCTCTTTTTCTTTGTGGAGGAATCTAGAAATGATGCACAGTGTATCTAAAAGTTTTGGGCTGAGTGGATGAAAGCAATTGAATTCTTCATTAAATTTTTTTTTTTCATTCTGGCAAACTTAAAAAGAACCCCCCATTTCCTTTAAAAAGTAAGACAGTTTAACACAAAGCATACTAGGCCCAGGAAAGGCAATACAGGTAATGCTTTTTGGGGTCAGCTTTCAGAGCTGCCTTTGGTTGTCAGCCTGTTTTCTGCTTTGCTCTCCTCCTTTCCCTCCAGGATAAAGCCCACCTGCCTCCCTGAAACCTCACTCGTACCCACCACCCCAGCCCCTACCAGGGGAGAGCAGCGAGCTATTTACGTCATTCCCTGTTTCCATCCGGCACATTATCCCTTCCCTCCCTCCCCCCGTTTGCATTTTTATTATGCAAACAATTGATACTCCTGAGAACCATGATAGAATGGAAGGTCGTGGGTTGGCTAAGCAGTTTCTTCCCAGCCAGCTTTGTGAAATGGGAGGGGA
This sequence comes from Vespertilio murinus, assembly GCA_963924515.1. Taxonomy (NCBI): domain Eukaryota; kingdom Metazoa; phylum Chordata; class Mammalia; order Chiroptera; family Vespertilionidae; genus Vespertilio; species Vespertilio murinus. The sequence continues at coordinate 77,697,386 of OZ004711.1, read as the reverse complement.
CCTGGGACTTCTGGCCTCCCGTGTGCGGCCTGGGGGCTGTTCCTGTAACAGTTCAGTTCTGAGCAGTGTCTTTCTCCTAGGGTGGGGGGTGAAGATTTAGAAGGCCGCCTAAAGGAACTGATGTGTCCTCTCAGCGAATCAATTGTCATGACCTTAACTTATATTATTTCCTTCCTCACCGTTTTGAAGTTGTCCACATTGGCTGAGATAATTTTTCTTGGTGCCTTATCGGTTTATCCCTGCAAAGCTTTTGTCCTATTTGCACCTGACCACTTCCAGGGACGGGCCTGTGCCAGTGTGGGGTGTGACTGTGCGCACGTACAAGCTCAGACAATGTGCCGCAGCACCGGCTCCAGACTGGTGATCATTAGGCCGTTCCCTCCTGGGCCGGGGCCGCGCTAATCCTGACACCGGCCGCCGGGCGCGGGCCTCGCGGATCCCGCGCCGAACCTTAATAGCAGCCTCCGTGACCTGCGCTGCCAGGTACAGAATGGGACCCCCAGAGCTAGGGAATGTAGTTGTGTATTTTAATGAACTGCTACCCCTGCCAAAGAGGCTCCTTTCACGTTTGTGCTCTACAGAAAAGCCAAGGGGGGCAGGAGGGACAAAGCTTTGAATACCTGCTTTCCGCCACCGAGTGTGGCAAACAGGACCGAGCACATCACAAACCCGGGCAGGTGTGAGGCGGGGCGGCTGAGGTTCGCCCGCTCCCTCTGCATGTCCTTTCTTGCCTCCCAAGTCTAATCAAGTGATCTTGGCAAAGAAATGCCTCCGAGTTGGGGAGGGTGGCTCTGAAAGGAAACGCTACGGAGACATTAAAGCAGGGTGGGGGGTAGGCAAGTCGCTAAGGAACCTGACACAGAACTCAAAAACCTTCCAGCAGCCTGATGACAATTACAGGATTGATTTCAGCCAGGGTAACGCCTGGGGCACCACATTTTATGACAATATTGTTCTTCATGTTGTTATAAACTGTATGTATAGTATGTATGTGATATGGGTGTGTATATACATAATATATAATACATATATATACATATGTATATGTATATATATGAGAGATTTAGTGACTTTTGATACGGGTTTGGTGCAGGTGAATTTATTACTGAGCCAAATGAGGCACATACCGAGTCAGTAGTTCGAGTCCAGGGCATTAAAGGGCATTTAATACTTTTTATGATTTCCATATACGTATAGTGCCTATCCCATGCAGTAGCTTCACAAAGACATCTCCAGAACTCATGAATCAGAGCCAGTGATATTTTGTTTGTAGACAATCAACTTGAACCTATAAGTTATTATTGGCAGATGATTTTAATTCTGAGACCATAGCATTAACAAATGGAAACCCAGAGCATCTTGAGGTTGTATTTTTTTTGTTTTGTTTTGTTTTGATCCTGGAAGTCAATAGAACAGCTGTGTATGTGGTTATGTTAGTCTCATGATAATTTGCTGACCTTATTATTTCAGAAAAATTTTGTGTATATTATATTTGTGGGAAGGTAAAATAATGCTTTGAGATTTTTATCAAATATGGAGAGTAGTTATTTATGAAAAACAAAGAAATGTCTATTTTTGTTTCTTTGTTCCCAACTAATGTAGATAAATTTTAAAGTGCATTAAAGCAATGGTAAAGAAAATGAGATGCCGTACAAGTCTTTTTCTCCTCATGCTTCTATGGAGACACACCGCTTCCTAAGAATATCTGAGGAGATACGTGGAGTCTAACTTCATAATCAGATTTCTCAAATGTACTTACAAGATAAGTGGTAATGCTTTTATTAATTAGAAAATCAAGCAAATTCCAATCACCAGAAACAGAAACTTGTTTTACTTGAATATATTTCATGGGTTTTTCCTGCTGACTCTGTTAATTATTTCGTGACTCACTTGAAGAAATGAAGGGAAATACACAGAAGAACAGACATTGCTTGAGAATGTGTTCTGTTTTACCAGTCCTCCATCTATACTGTAATACCAGTGATTTTTTTATCTCATGGCACACATAAATTACTAAAATTTTTGGCACACCAAAAATATATATTTTGCCAGTCTGACAAAAAATAGATATGACTTTGATTATCAAACATAATAATCTACCCCTTTGCTCCAAAGTTGACTTTTTAAAAATATCAGATGCCTATACTTGTATATAAGGATTTCTGGTACCAATAATTAACAAATCAGCTGACCAATAAGATGCAACATATGACCTATCTATTTATGGTTCAAGAGAGGGTATTGACACCAGACAGCTATTGAGTTGGCTGTGTCATTTTTTTTTGACAGTCTAATAGAAAAGAGGTCAGTGCCCGTTACTAAATAGGTAAATTGTAAACGCTTTAACTATTCTTAGGGCTCACCAGTTGAAAGTTGCTGCTCCATCCCAAACCTATCTGAGTAGATGTTTCTGCTATTGTTCTCTGGGTCTGGTTGGGGAACAGTAACTCCCCAAACTATTCCATCATTCACCAGTTATAACCACAACTTGATATTAAGCCATAAATACAAGTCAGGAAACCCAGATAAGAGTTGAGTTAGAGTTGGCACCTTCCTGATCATCAGTGCAGATGCCTCATAAACCTGAGACTGTGGTCAGATTTTCTTACTTGCTGTTTTGGCAAGGTACAGATTAGCTACCAATCTACCTCATTCGGATGCCTGGTATGTCTGTTTCCCAGCACACTGAGATTTAAGTGTGGGAGAAGATAGGTAATTAGGAGCTTATAATGTTTTTTGGGAGGTAAGCCCAATATGAGTATATATAATTCAATGTCAGAAGGAGTGCTGGGAACATGGTCAGATTGGTTCGCACTGGGCAGCTGGGAGGAGAGGATAGGGGATGCGGTAGTTGAGCTGAGTTCTAAGGGAAGAGTATCTACCTTGCTTATGCGGGACTCTCCAGTCGGCACCTCTTCCCAGTGCTTTCTCATTGCCCGTTCCCCTCCTCCTCCGATGGAAAGGGAGGAAAGGACAAAGTCACAAGCTGGAGCAAAGGGAATGTTGGGACTTCGACGCTGGAGAAATAGGTGGGCCCAGGTCATTACTAGTCATAATGCCTCCTTTAGTGATGTAATTATAGTTTCTGTTTGCCACGGGTGGAAACATGACTGAGAGGCGGCAGCGTGTTCACAGACTTGGGAGCTAGGCTGACCAGGGACTCTCATCCCAGTCCCACCATTGAAGGGCTGTGTGATCCTGGGCATTTTAACTGTTAGTACTTCAGTTTTCTCATCTGTGAAAGGAGGATAATAATAATATTCAAATCTTAGGATTTAGAGGATCTAAAGGGATTAAATCAGGTAAGGCAAGGTCAAGGTAAAGCAAGGTATTAGACATTGTTCAGGCAAGGAATGCAAAGGCAATTGAAACACTACATTTCCAAATTTGAGTTTGTAAGAATCATTTGGGGCTACTGAAAATTTAGATTCCTAGGCTTCAGCTCTAGGAATTGAGATTTGGTGGGTCTGGGGTCCAAGAAACTACTGCCTTTTTTTTTTTTTTTTTTTTAGGTTTACAAAATAGTTGCAAAGATTCAGCGTTCCTATATACTCCTTCCTTACCCATCTCCCCCTAATGTTAACATAGTGTAATACATTTGTCAAAACTGTCAACATTGCTTCATTACTCTCCAGACTTCATTAGGATTTCATCAGAATTTCCATCAGATTCAGGATTCTACATTCCATTTAGAGAAACTTTCATAGGCACTTGCAGTTGATGAGAGGTGGTCTGGGGCCATCTTGAAAAACGCAAGATGTAAAGGACTAAGCAAAGTCAAATTGGCCCATCCCAGCACTGGGGAGCTGAATGCAGTGTTGTCTATTTCAGAGAGGGAGAGGGAGAGAAACATCAGTGAGAATCACTGATCGGCTGCCTCCCGCATGCCCCTTACTGGGGATCGAGCCCACAACCCAGGCATGTGCCCCAACCAGGAATAGAACTGTGACTTCCTGGTTCATAGGTCAATGCTCAACCCCTGAACCATGGCAGCCAGACTGAACGCAGTTTTGAGGCAAAGGGGGATAAGTTGGTGCAGGGTGTGGATATGTGGTCGATTTTAGAATTGGGGTGGAATCCCCTCGGTTAGGCGAGGGGGTCACTTTAAGAAGCAAGACTTCTATTCCTAAGGCCACAGGAAATGAGTTTTGGAGTTTGGACTGAGGAGCTACATCCAGGGCTGTGGGCAGCTCAGGGGAGTCAGCAAGTGCAGTACATTGGGGACAGCTGCTTTGGGGGACACAGGAGGACTCGAAAGGGGATTAAAGGGTTGAGATAACCTGTGAGCCACATGAGACTTGCATCTGCTGGAACCTGGTGACAATGCTTTGGAAGTGGGTCACAGGAATAACCAACATCAAGCGCTGCCCAGTGGACATTAGCAGGTCAGGTAAAGGCTGAGATGACCTGGTTGAGGTGAGCCCTAACCTGCAGCGGGAGGGCACAGAACGTGGGAGCTCTGCCTTTGGGAGCGTCCATTCCAGGGAGGCGGTAAAGGGGCCGCCGTGTGGGGCCTAATAGTAAAGGTTAGTAGAAGTGAGAAGAGTTAAGAGAAAGTAATGTTTCAAGAAAATGCTAGCAGAACCATTTGGTCTTTAAATACTATTGGTAACTTATTCTGATGCTAACACAGAATTTCTCTAACCATTCAAATTAGCTCCCTTCACAGCAGTTACAATAACCACCAAACTTGTTCCTTTAAAAACACAGTGACCAGATATCCCGCTTTTGGCGGGACAGTCCCGATTTTTAACAATTTGTCCTGCACCCCGCAGCATTTTAAAAAAAGTCCCAATCTTTCCAAAAATCAGGACTTTTAAAATGCCGGGGGACACGGGACAAATTGTTAAAAATTGGGATATCTGGTCACCTTATTTTACAAGTATTAACCTTTTTTTATTTGACTCTGGATTCCTCTTAATTTCTAAACTATTTCACTTTCCTAGTTCTTTCTGCACCCTAGAGATCCTAAAGCACAAGCTGGTTTTCTTAGAATTTGTTTCACGTGGCGTGGTCTCTCACCGACAGCCCCATTTAAAGCCGCGGGGGTTCCCCTCAGACACCCAACCTGCGCGCTGCTCTGCTGAGGGGCGGCCCCAGGATGCCGGGCTGCTGTCTGCACAGCGGCAGTCAGGCTGCTCAGGTGGGTGCGGGGCTAAGGGAAGGCTGTAGGTAACCTAATGCTTCGCTTGGTGATGGACGCTAGTGTCATCTGCAGATTCTGCATTGAAACACTCACCTGGCGATTTCTCTGCGGCTGCCAAGTGCTTTTCCAAGTAGCTCTGTGCTGGAGAACGCAGCTTCTGGGGGAGGGAACAGGCTAGTCATTTCAGATGTGGTCAGGGAGGAGGCTTGGGTGATCCAAGATTTTAGCTAACCTGCATGTCATAGCTAAACATTTCCAAAATCCCTGCAGAACCCGAATACAGGGTGATTTCTTTTCTGGTAAATACTGGCTTCAGCATTTTTTTATATATATACAAGGAATAGTGTATTTATAGACATAGGAAAACTCAACCAAGAAATGAACCATGAGCCGTCATAAAACCAGGATTCAGTGCTGCTGGACTTCAGTAATGTCTGGGCATATAGGATATAATAAGAGTAAATAATCTGGAACCTGGTCCAGCATAGAAGAAATTTCTCTTTAAACAGAAACATTGGGCCTTAAGTTGTTTACGATGAACCATATGACATTGCTGATAGGAAACCATCATGTAATCCCTTTCTCTCTGGTATGTTTTACCTCATTTTACCTTCCAATATTGGCACAATAATGAATTATTCACAGATGCCATCTAATGCACCATGCCAGTGATTTTAAGTGTAATAAATTATCGTTAGGTGGAAAAGAGCAAAAGACAAACAAATTACTGTATCTTAGAGGCAAGGGTCAAACCATCAATGGTCAGTTTAAGAATGCTTTAAGGATCCACTATCAAAGCTGATGGGAAACATGTACGTTAGACAGAGACATGATACTATGTGAATGGGGAGAAGTATTACAAACATACTAGCCATGTTTTAATTAAAATAGGGTTTATTAGCTTTTCTTTTAATATAAACATGAGGAAAAACCACGTAAGTTGTAGCATTCTTTTCAAAATAAAATTGCAATCAATACTTGAATCTCCAAGCTCAGAACTCCATAAACAATGTTTTTTTGAGGTGGTAGATTGTAATATTTTATACACCGTTATTTGTTGTTTCTATCCTTTAAGTGACGGAACCGCAGCCTCAATGTAACGAGAAGCCTTGCTAACTGAAAGCACCCCCTGGCCTAGAGAGGCTTTGCTTGTGGGCACAGTTTCCAGGAACACATCTGAGAAGGTAGAAGTATTTCAAATAGCTGAGAACATTCATCTCTAAAAGCACTTCAAGTTTAGGTGACATTTTACCAATCTCCTAAAGATTGATTATTTAACTCCCTGCCCTTTAAAGCCTGAGGTAAGAGTTCATAAGATTTGTATGCTTCCTCTTAAATAGCAAGACTTATATGGGACACCTACAATCAAGTCAACATGCAGGATAGAAAAGCTGGCTCATTCACCTGTTTGCATAACACTACTATTAGGGCCCAATTCCTTTCAACTTATTACATCTGAATAACACTGCTCCTCATAATCTTCCTTTACCAAAATTTAGGAAACAAAACAATTCTGGTGATCAAAGCATGTATATAGCACAGATCTGCAAAGAATTTTTTAAAGAGGGCATTCCTATGAAGACACAAGGTCTCTCCCTACAGTGTTAGTGCAGTTTTAAGCAGTGGCACATGTAGTATAAATGCTACAGCCTTAGAACACATTTGAAAGTTTAAAGGTCTCTTAAACTTAGTTTTGTATATTTTAAATATTAAGCTTTTGTTTCAATTTTATTGTTTCAATCCCCTCTTAAAGATGGCAAAGATAGGCTGAACCAAAAAATTAAAATTCAAATAAACTTTTTGGTTTCAGCCAATCTTTGTCATTTCACAATTCGCTAAACTAAACAAACAGGCTATTGTAAAAATATTTTTTTTTCTCTATTTTCCCCGTCTGTCTACAATGTGGACATTTAGTCTTCAGCTCAGGTAGGTTTATGGGATTTTGAGAATGGTTATTGAGGAGGGTAGAGCAGAAATGCAAAATAAATATACACCTTTGCAGATTTTATGGAATAGCCATAACAACTCTTGTCTTCCTGCTTCCTATATTTTTATATAAAAATGAAAATAAACTTACTGTTGAAAAACAGAAAACTAAGTGAGAAATTTAATTAAACTTCCAAATTAAAGTCTGTAGCATTTATACTTCTGTAGGAGTGCCTGGAGGGCCCACGCGCACTATTATCCAAGCTCGAACTGCACTTGGGGACACCTATGTCACTATCTGCTTGTTATCACTGGACCACCATGTTGGTTGGAATTATGAGAATATCTTTTGATACATTTATTTAACAAAGAAATCATCAGAAGATGAGAAGCATCATTATAGTTGTTGTTTCAAAATCCCATTATAGTTCTTAAGATATGCAGGGTGGACCCAGTCTGAGTAGATAATCAATACTGACAATTTCCCAAACATGTTACTGTACTACGAAGTAGTACTTGCAAAGAATTTGAATAAGAAGTGTTATTCAGCAGTTTTTTTATTTAAACTGTTTGCCAATAATGACTAGCAACTTCCACCATGTTGTATGAAGAATCCTTCCTTTAATACCTAACAATGCTACAGTCTGTTCCTAAGTGGCTTTGTGAGTTGTTAGGCGTCCCATGTTTTAATGGTAATACTGCATTGATTGTAAAGGAATATGTAGCAATATTGGGAAAGTTTATTCCTTTTTTTGGAGGGGTGATTCATAAACTTAGGAAAGATATTAAGTTATATAGTTAGTGCCTTTCAAGCCTCAAAATTTAAACTTGAATTAAAAAAAACTTCACATAGTTCACAGCTATCAGCCTACATTGTAAGCAAATATCTGTGTGGGTTGGGAGCTTCAGCTTTTGGTGATTTTGTAACTACAGGACAGAGTGTGTCGCACTGACAAGGTCCCATTCTTTCCGCGAGCACAGTCCTTACTGCCCACGAGTCTCTCCGACTTGACGTCTGTCTGAGGTGAAAATACTAACGTTGCTGGTTTTTGAGCAGGAGAGGTGAGATTCCTCCAGTCCTTGTGGATGAGGGAGGGGCTCACGATCTTACCACCCCTCACTCCTCCCTTAAGAGAGGATGGCTTTAGAACGCTGAACACCGATAAAATTGTCAGCACTGAGAGACCTTCTCAGAGCAGCTCTGCACAGGTCTTTGTCTTCACACAACCTGGAAATGGCCTAGGAAAGGCAATCAAATAGAACAGGCACAGTTAACAAACAACAAGAGTTCCAACCTTCACAAGAAGCATCACTGATAACCACACATTCACCCTTCTTTCTCAGTTGACAGTTACTGCTGCTTTCGGCAGCTGCGGTCTACGCTGCCAGGTTATGGGATGTACTTCCTGCTAATTCAAGAAGGTGGTAAGTCTTTTAGGGGCTGTGATTAGATTGAGCAAAGGGGAACTTAAGAGTCATTTAAAAATTTGGTTCTCAAAAAAGTCAAGAACGTATCAGGCTCCTAACAGCAATATCATCTATTGCCTTACACTTGTTCCTTACACATTAAGAGCATACACTTGGGCAAATTGGTCCTTACTCAGCTATTCAATTTCTACCCAATCTTCATTAGCTACAACATACTCTAAGCAAACTTTAAGGAGGCAAGTGTGTGCTACGCTTTATGAGAAGGTAGGGAAGGTCTAGTGACTGAAGCACCACAGGAACTATGTCACTTGCACATTAATTACAGTAGCAAAACACCTTTTTCTGAAGTACCTCCAGGAACCACAGAAAGAATCCATTTAAAAGAGTCCATTTCAGTTGTGAATAATTTTGTTGTATACTCACCAAAAGTCATAAGCCATAAATATTACTTTGCAACCATGTACTTTACCATTTCCATTAAAAACCCATGTACTTTCTACACCCAATATTTGAAACACGCATTATATATTGTAAGTATATGTCTCCCAGATGAGCCACTAGTACAAATAAACTCATGGGACTGAACCATGATATATATAGAAAAGACATGAATTTGCAAACTGAATTAACCTTATAAGGGTAGAAATTCAAATGGAAAACTAACAAATTTGATTTAAAACATTCTGAATTATGGTCACAGAAGAGATCTATAATTTTTTTTAGTGTGGGAGTCTTGTAGAAACAAGATATGTGACGTGAAAGGGTTAATAAGCTCTTCTTCAATTTGTTAACTTAAAAAAGCTTTTCATTTTCCTAATCACTTCTTACTGTGATTTAGCCACAGATAGCTTTGGTGACTGACAGAAACCCCGCTGAGTGATTCCACAGCCTTACCTCTAGGTTCTGGGCTCTTTCTCTGCTAAGAGGGGCAAATACAAAAGGCAGGTCGTTGTCATCAGCTAAGGAGCGAAGGTCAAAGTAGTATTTGGCATAAACACTGGCGGGAACATTAATATTAAACTGAAGTAGCTCTAAAAAATGCCTTTCCATCTCATTCCTGGGGAGGAGGAGGAGGAGACAAAACCAACACAGGACAATTTTAGTCAATTGTACTACTATCTTCAAAAGTATCATTGTGAGCTACTGAGATGGCTCTAACTTTTGTTTTGAAACAAGTACAGGCTACATGGTGTATCAGTACCAATGTTCAAACAAGGCACAGCTATCTGTGGTCTTTCCGGCATCCCAGCATTGGGGTCCGGGACAAGCGGAAGAGGTGACGGTCCTCTGTGCACGGTGCTGCTGACTCGGGCTCATTCTTCAGAGTTCCATTAGTGCAGCTGTCCGCTTCCTGCTCCTCGCTCACTCACAGGCCCACTCTAGTGCTCAGATGAAAGGATGATGTATGCTGTTTATTAGCTCTGAAGAACTTGCAGACATTTACCAGGCTGATAACAGGAAGGGACTTATTGAAGTGGAGAGGCGCCAACAAAAGGAGTGGGCACATCACCACGGCAACAAATGGATGCATCGAGAGCCACGGCTATTATCCCTGAGGGGGAAACTCTTGAAGCAGCAAGAATTCATCTCAAATAAATAAAATAAGCCACATTCGATAGGAAAGCCTCCCCTACCCCAATGTGTGGGCTACTGTCAGAGGGCATAATGCAAGTTGTGGTTTCCCTTCATCTTATGGGGTGAGCACTGTCACTATGGCAGGTCAGGATGCACTTGTCAAACTGGATGGCAGAAAGATCACGGATGGATGTCTTGGCTGGACTAAACCCATTCTGCGATTGGGTTTAGAGCCCTGGACTCCACCTCCAACCTGTTCTCCCATGCTGGGAATGCTCAGCACCCCCTCGCCAGACAGATGGGAACACGGCCACAGGGGTGAGCTCAATCTAGTGTGGAAGGAAAGCTGGGGGCAGCCTGTGCTATGTGACCATACTGCCACCACCTGCCAAGTGTTTAAATATAAAATTAGAGCAAATACTACTACTTCTACAGAAATCCCTTGATAGAGTTAATTATATAAAAATAAATGACTTATTTTTTAATATATTCTTTTTTTAAAGCTTTAACAGTTTATCCATTGGACAGGTCAACAAAAGCTTGATGTTCTCCTGTATGGAGCGCAGTCAGAGTATGAGCAGAGATGAGGTTCTCATTTGGTGAACTTTCAACCTGACTGAACTTAATTCCAAAATTAATTTGCTATTCATATAGCCATAAGCCTATAGAAATGTAAATCAGATGATGTTTTGATAATCAGATAATCAGGACTTAATTTACTACAGGAATAAATGTACTTCAGTATCCCTTTTATATTTCCTCCACTAATACATTTTAATTGTGTAGAAATACAGTACTTCATAGGATTAAAATGTCTATTAATAGAGGTTTAATGACGGAAGAAAAGCATTATGCCTACAGAATATGCAACTTCTGATGGGTTTTTTGTTGTTTTTTCAATGGCTAGATGGTTGAATAGCATACCATTTACAGGAACAGCAAATTTTCTGAATAGCAGCTGTTCAGTTTAACTTATTCTTTTGAAGGGAAATATATTTTTAAAAAGACACATAGATGTTGGAAAGTTCAAGAAAAAGCAAAGGCACCAATTTTTCAATTTAGACTCAAAATGAGATCATTACAAATAGTAGTCAACAGCAGAGAGAGGAAACCAGTGTATACTAAACACTGTTGTAATTAATGCCTTCCCTTTTCAGAGATCATAAACAAAAGCAGCCTATTATAAAATAGCTCCTCGTGTTTCTGTTCATATACAAAAAGCATTGTTTACTACTAGTCATCGGGTAGCCAGACACTGCCACCATTGCCTCTGTGGCTCACGTCTATGAAAACCCACACATTTCCTGGTGTGTTCTGATGTTGTAACTAGAGCCAGAGCCCCAGCCAGTTAAGGTACAGCTTTTGAGACTAGTTCAGCTGTCATCATGACATAGCTAGTGTTCATGATCACAAATTCTCCATCCTTCAAGGGACCAGTTTGAAGACTCATGACAATGGTGATCAAAGTCACTTGAGCTTCTGCAACTTCTTAAAGTATTTCCATTTGTTTCAAATTCACTATTTGCCACTGTTTGCTAAGAAGGCTACCAGCAGTATCACCAAAACTACTCAGTGTACACTGTTATCAAAGTGGGCATTTACCCCAAAAGCCACTTTGACAGATACTGACAACCACTGGGTCCCTCCTCTTGGTCACAGTATCCTCAATTCAGTTGTAAATATGAACTCTGGTGATTCTGAATGAGTCTTATCTGGAGTAATAAGCAAAGGCAACAAAAACAAACTCTTGCCTCTGCTTGCTACAATCTTGCTCTTCTTATACTGTTCAATATTACTAAGAGGAGTTCTTTCACATTTTCCTAAATGCCACCCACAAAGAAAGACATTTTCACTGTCAGGTGGGCAGTTGGCGGGTCTGCTGGAAATACGTCTTTGGCTCATCCTGCCTACCAACCTCAGTGGGAGCAAATGAGGTACTGGAAACTGGTTAGAAAATTCACCAAAACCTTACAAACTCACATGTCCTCAACGGTAATGTCCTTGAGGATCTGGCAGTAGTCCACATTCCATACAGCCTGGTCATCCCAAACCTTGGAGGCAAGAAGAACGGCTCCCAAAACAATTCTCTTCCAGTTCGTGGGACAAATGTCAATCTCAGCATAAGTTAAAAGTCTTTCTAAGTAAACCTGCAAAAGTAGAGCACTGTTTTTGATTTCAGATCAGTGTAAGTGGTGTGATAACAACTCTTAGAATGACAGATTTCATCTATTTTTTAACATGTCTTTTATTCTTAGGTTCTACAGAGGCTGCTTGGCCAGCCAAAGCTAGAAGTCAAGTCACAGTTGCAAATCAGATACTGCTGTTGCTTACTTTGCCTGTGTGAATTTCCAGCTCAATTTTTGGCCACAGGAATGAATGTACATCTTAGCAAAGATCAACCTGAAGAAATGCATTGTGTATTACTTCTCCACTTGTGAAGGACAACATAGATAGGCTCAGTGTAGATCCCAGTTGTCCAATAAATACAGGAGTGCCTACCACATACAATGTTTCATACCTGTTGGTAGTTATATCGTGATTTTAAAAACATTCAAACACGTGAATTCCTAATAATACTGAGCACATTGAGATCTTTTCGCAGTAACTGGTCCTTTTGTGACACAGGCTGAAAGTAAAACCAGGGTCAGTGGAGCCTCCCAGTGGCCGCTGTGGGTGCAGCAGGGCAGGCGGTACAAGCCGGTGTGCTTAAGGCTGGACTGCAACTGTCAGGTCTTCCCATTTTAGTGCCTTTATAAGGAACACACGTGCATATAAAGGATAGTCCTCCTCACACCCCAGTGCTCACATCTCCAAGATCATTTTGTGAAATTCATCTCTGTCTTACATAATCTGAAACTCGGTGTCAATTCTGTTGGATTCCAGGTGGTAACAGAGCTGCCAGCTCTGTCCCTGGTGCTCCCACACCTGCCAGGCAGCTGCTTTCTTTTACATGCACTGTACGTCTGTCCTACACAGAAGCTAACGGCCGAGTACAGATCACAGAGGCTGTGATTTGTTGTTACCTAAAGGTTGCTCTGCAGAAGAGTATGCTATTTGACAAAAAGAAAAAATTCCAATTTTAAAGAATATGTTTACTGTCTGAAAGTTATCAGATTGAGAGCTCAGATTTTCCAATGTTCTCCAAACTCAACTGTGTTTTCAAAAACAAATGGTTCCTGAACTATGTTCTTAGTGAAATTCTGCACTTATTCCCCAAAACTCAGCACTAAGAACGAATCTCCTTGCAAGGTCCAATGCTACTGTATAGAAAGTATCGGAGGCACTTCCACACATGGCATTCTCTCCTCTTGACTGGCAGACTGGAAGTGCCATTATTCATTCATTCACACCACTTGCCTCCTGTGTCCGTGGAAGTGACATTTCCCTCTCACTAAAGCTAACTCTTCTATCGGTGAAATCCATCCCATGCCACGTCGGCAACACTGTTCCCACATTACCTTTTGGAGGAATCCTTTGTCTGCCAATGCGTTCTCTGCATTTGGACAGCTACTCTCAATTCCCTACTTGCAGCTCAGATTCATGCTCTAATTCCATATATTCCATCGGTCACTACCACCGCCACCCCCGTCTCACAGGTACCCCTAGCTTAACGTGTCTAAGAAGAACTCCCTCCTCTTCTAGCCCAGGTGCTCTCCTCCTTCCTGTATTACCTAGCTCTCTACACGCAGCACCGCTCCTTCCATTCTCCAGCGCGTGCTAGGCACTCCAAACAGCTGACAGCTCCACGAAGAGGCTTATGTGTGAGCCAGTGCCTCACTAAAACTGTAACAGGGTGCTAAAAGAGGAGGCCTTGACCTAAGTGTTTTCTTTCCAGACCATGATGTTGACTTTTCCCTTTAGGTTTGCTGTAGGAAGGGGTAATATAATTCTAACCACTTCTCAATAGAATAGGACTTACTCCAAATGATAAAATCTTACCATAGGAATTCTGTATCGATGACACCCAGGTCCTCACACAGCTGTAGCTTAGCAGGCAACTAGCAAAGCCTTTTCAGGTACTACTGGCACTACAATCCTGGGTGACTCAAAGGCAGGCACAAGAGGACAGCAGGGACAGATTAACACCCATCATCCAAGGAACAGAGAATTTAAAGCTATAGTTTTCAAGCAGGACATATGAGAACTGCCTGGGTAATACAACCTGGGACTCAGCTTAGGCCTACACTGATTCACAAGTTACAGCCTGGGGACCAGATGGTTTGTATTGCCCCATCCTACCCCACCAGCACACCTTGTGTGTGTGCACTGCACATGTGTGTGTGTGTGTGTGTGTGTGTGTGTGTGTGTCTCCTGAGGTGTGGAGGGGGAAATGTAAATTTCTCCTGCTGCTTTTAATAGGAATTGTTTGTGATGAGAAAAGCAATGGCAACATTTTAAATCATGACTATTTAGCTTGAATTTGTGTATTATACTTCCTTTGATAGGTTTCTCTTAATAAAGTCTTGATGATCATTTCAAGAACCTACTTTTATTTCAAAAACAGAACCATACCCTGTGTACAAAACAGAAAAAAAAAATGCTTTCTGAAAGAAAAACTCTTACCAAAGTCACTATAGCACATTCAGCTGTTAGCTGTGCAGCACTGAAGAGAGTCCGAACAAATCTGTAAATAAATTTGTGTTCAGGATCATGCCTAAAATATTCTTCTGGAACTGTTTCTCTCTGAAAAAAGGAAAAAAATGCAATGTAAGTATCCAGGGAAGAAAAATACCTAAATCCTCCAGGCATGTGCCCTTGACCAGACTTGAACCCAGGACCCTTCAGTTCCCAGGCCAACACTCTATTAAACTATAAGCCAAACCAGCTAAGGCATGCCATCTTTTAGTCATTTAAATATAAACAATGGAATCTTAAAAAATAATAGTGACTCAATACTCACTACCACCATTCATTAAAGAAAAATATAGGCACAACCTCGAATAATTTATTTGTGTTCCTTCTACCTTCCTGCTACAGAATTTTATTTAAATGTAAGTTATTTTTAGGTTCAAAAGTCTTGATCATCATGTCATGCTTCTCTGCAATCAGCTCTGAAAATAATTTTGTGTCCTGTAACCACCAGGTCTGAGCTGTACTGCCTTATACAGTTGTCACCAGCCACATACTGCTATAGCGCCTCTGAGGTAGTGAATTTGAAAGTATTTGTCTTTTAAATTAACTTAAGATTTAAATAGTTATTTAATTTTCTTCATAGAGATGTTAACATCTCTATTAAGTTTATTTACAAATATTTATATTGTTTGATGCTACTGAAAATTATCTTTTACGAAGATAAACTTTGGGTTTGTTTTTTTTTTAAATCCATTTACTGATCTTAGCTCACTAATTATACAAAGCTGCAACTCAGTTCTTGCTGACAAATCCCTTATAAAACACTTCTTTTGTAAAATAATTAGATACAACATGGGATGGGGAAAAGGATTTAAAAGATGACTTTGACTTCAACCTGGGAGTAATTTTCTTTTAGTAATTAATTTCAAAGCAAAATCGGTATGAAATAAACACAGCGGTATGAGAGAAAAATACAACTTCAATATAAAACTGACTTACTGTGAGTGGATGTGATCTCTCATCAAAAATATCCAAGGATCTATTTGCATCTCTAAAAAATAAGAATGTGTTTTTTTAAAAAAACTAATTCAGAAATTGATAATATCTTAGCAACACAACTGCTGGGAGTAGAGATGGGTAGAGGGAGAAGCTTAACCTTCGATAAAGCAGTTTTACAAATTCTTCTCTTGGATTCGGTAAGAGGATTTCCTCATCTCTTTACTCAGCATATCAAATTCTGTGGAAACATTTCTATGATGGCCAGCTAGAGTTGCCTTATAAGCACTGACCCTCCCTAACGGCAATGCTAGCGAACCAAACACATTTGCACTCTTCTGACTTCATCACGGAATACATATGGACATTTTATAAAGCGGTAATAGTAGACAATAATGTCCTTTGAATATTAATTCATGTGAATATGAGATTCATGTTATTCCATTTCCTTTCCTCTCATTAGTTTCTTTTATTATACTAGAGGCCGGGTGCATGGATTCATGCACCAATGGGGTCCCTCGGTCTGGCCTGGGGATTGGGCGAAACCAGCTCTCTGATACCCCCCGAGGGGTCCTGGATTGCAAGAGGGTGCAGACCAGGCCAAGGGTCCCCCACCAGTGCATGATGGGGGCCAGGGAGGAAGCATGGGAGGGCTCCAGGGCATGTCCCTCCTGTCTTACCCAGTCCCAATCGCCACACCCCAGCAGCAAGCTAACCTACCAGTAGTAGCATCTGCCCCCTGGTGATCAGAGCATGTCATGGCAACTGATTGAACAGTTGAACAAACAGACACTTAGCATATTAGGCTTTTATTATATAAGATTGTTATTGTGTATTTCTTTTTATCTCTTTTAAATAGTTAAAGTTAAAACTTGCCTTTTTAAAAGTGACTAGTCTTTTGATTTAAATGTTCACCACACCAATATTCTGCTCATTTAAAGAGTAGTGCTCCAAGTATATTCTGTAGGCCTCTGGGGTTCCCCAGAACCCTTCCTCCTCAGGAAGCCCCTGAGGTCAAGACCATTTTTATAGAAATATTAAGGCAGTGCCTGTCTTTTTCCTGACATTTGTAATCTTCTATCTATGTACATAAAAAGCTAAGCGACCAGCCAGTAGCTATGATGTGCACTGGCCACCAGGGAGCAGACACCGATGCAGAAGCTGCTGAGTGACAGCACCTTTGCAGAGTGCCCTCTGGCCCCCGGAGGATGTCAGACCGCCGGTTTCGGCCTAATCCCTGCAGGCCAGGCCGAGGGACCCCACTCACTCTGCAGAGGAACTGTGGGAGGTCAGCTCCAGGGAGTGCCCAGCTATCTTGCCCAGTCCTGCTCTGCCAACCACCTTTTGATTAATTTCTTTTCAATACATGAATTCATGCACCAGGCCTTTAGTGACTGTATAAAAGCAAAGTGAGTAAAACTGACTTCTGAGCATGAACCAAGGAAGTAGAACCACACTATACTTATAGTCATTTATTCTTCACTGCCTCTTGCAGTTGAAAAAAAAACTGCTTTACTTAAAACATCCTTGATAAAGAAGTAAAAATTGATAGTTATTAAACTTTGATCATTCTTCTTAAATTCTGAATAAATGGAAAGTATGCATTAAGCATTTCTGCATTATAAAATGTGGTTGTGTTAAGGAAAACTACTTCTGACTTAGTTGTGAGCTAAAGAAGCCTTTTTTTTTTTTTAAATAGAATAGCATCTTTAGTTGATAGTACAACTGTCATTCTCTCAAAAACACAAAAATGAGCCTGGCACTTCAAGGAAAATAATTTGTATGTTTGTTGCCAATGATAGGATTCAAGCTCTTAAGCTAAAAGTCAGGATTTGGGAAAATAAGTACCTTCTTTTGTGAGCTTGACAGCTTTTCAATACTTAAGATTGGCGGTGATACTAACAAAATTGAGCTTTTGCCACTTTATAAAGAAATGTGAACCAATACTTTGCAAATGACCAACACATAATATTATAATAAAATCATGTGCAAATAAGACATTCATTAAACATACCAGATAGGTCAATGGTACTAATTTAACAAATTACCTACTATAAGTTTGTGGATATAATTTTAAATTCCATTGTAACTAATGGACTTTTGGCATGGTATCAAAGAATATCCACAATTATTTGAAGGCTTTAGACATACACAATTTTGTAGCTGTATAACTACATGAGACTGGGTCTTCATCTTGGTTTTTTCAAAACAAATCATTGAGGACACAGCATACATGAAAATCACTGTCTTCTATTAAGCTCGACATTGAGATTTGCAAAAATGTAAATAAATGACACCCTTTCCAGTCCATATTTTTGTTGCGAAAAATAATTATGTTAATACGATGGCCCTCAATCGGGTGATTTTGTCCCCCAGGGGACATTGGGTCAGGGTTGGAGACTTTCCTTGTGTCACAATGTGGACTGAGGAGAGGCTGGTATTGGCATCTATTGAGTAGAAGGCATAGAGTGGCCAGGGATGCTGCTAAATATCCTCTAATGCACAAAAAGTACCTAGCTCAAAATTTCAAGAGTGCTATAAAATCCTGTTTTAACACACAATGGACTCATTTTTAAATTCTCAATTTTAATTTCTAATACAATCAAATACTCTTTGGGATTCACAATAACTTAAGCGTTAAAGAGTCCTCAGACAAAAACAAATGACTCACTCCACATTTATTTAGTGTAATAAAGCACTCTACAGTTCACTACAGTTATTACAGTTAACACACTAAACTTGTGTTAGTTATTACCTAACACTAAACTTGACAACTTGTAAATTTACTGCTAGAATAACGAGATAGGTTTTTAAACTCACCTGTTCTTTATGTGGTAATATATTGCTAATGTCACACTGTGGAGGGAAAAAATGGTAACAATTGATTAATATGTTAGGTATGAACACATTTTTAAAAAGGAGTTAGGGTGGGAGAAGACCCTCCAAGCTGCCCAGTGGCCTTGAAATCCTCATTCAGATCAGTATCATATAGGTACTTTTCCCTTTGTTTTAGTTCTTTGGTTTTTAGCAAAAATAGGAAAACCAAAATGCTAAGTAATACACTGTTAGAAGACATGTTTGGGTTGATTATTATAATATATGTTATTACTTATTACCCATCATTTGCCCTTTTACCCACAGAACCTTTCATTCTGTACAAGTTATATTTGTGCACATGCTTCAATTTAAGCTATATAATCTTTCTGTGCTTTTTAAAGAAGGTTGTTAGGCTCTGCATTTCAGTTAGGTTAGTTCACTCTCCCCCTACCCACTCGTTTCCACCATTTCTGTAAAGGAAAATAACATGCTCTATATCAAATAAAATCTTAAGAGCAAATATAAGAACCCACAAAGTAAACAGTCTATCCTGAAATAAGCAGTGCTAACAATGCAGCATAATACTACAGTAACATTTAATAAGTTATTTCCAAGTTAGCCTAAATGGAATATTAATGAGATGTAAGTCCTCAGATATAACATGTAAGTCGCTGTATTCCTAACTGAATAACTGTATGTTATTCAAAGATATTGTGTACCACACACCAAAGGGGTTTTCTTGGTTAAGTTAGATGCTTCTCCTCTTTGTCCTCAAGTGTCTAAAATGAAGCTCAAAATAAATGAGGGAAGGCAAATCTGAATTTTATAACTAGGTCTATATAATATTAGCACTTGTAAAAAAAGGCCCATATCATTATTAGCATCAAAGATGGATACTTCTATAGTGCTTCAGTTTCATTTTTAAATTGATTTGAAAAATCACAGAATTCAAAGTATAAAGTTTCAAAGCTAAAAATGACCACTGACCCTTAGATAACATTTAATCCAACAACCCGTTTGACAGAAGGGAACCAAGGCTTGCAACTGACTGGCTCAAGGTCCCACAAATAACAGCAGCAGTTCTTTCCCCACAGGCTAACCAGGCAGAGGTTCCCAAGCTCAGCTGTACACTGGGATCATCTGAGGAGCCTTACAAACGGCCCGTTTCCACCTCTAGATGTTCTGGTTTCAATGGCGTGGGGCGCTTTTTAAAGCTCCCCAGGTGGTGGCAAATCAAAGTTTGGGAACATGTGAATCAGAATTAAGATCAGAATCATCCTGGACACTTTTGTTCATATAATCATGCCAAATATCCTACTGGTTACAGGGTGAAGGGGATGGGAGGAGGGGGAAGAGGGCCTAGAGGAGATAAATAGTGACCAAAAAAAAATAAAATAAAATAATCAGAATCATCCTGGATGCTTTTGTTCATAAAATCATGCCTCACAGCCTTCCTCAGCTTATCAAAAGGCTTGTAGAGTGAGAGTGTGTATTGAGGGAGTCGGAGAAAGATGCATGCTTTAGAGACATATATTTTGGGAAAAAGTTGCATAAGTGATTCTATTCTAATAAGGCTCATCCACTCCATTGAAAATAATGTACTGCCGAGGTCGGTTTGGCTCAGTGGTAGAGCGTCGGTCTGCGGACTGAAAGGTCCCGGGTTCGATTCCGGCCAAGGGCATGTACATTGGCTGCGGGCACATCCCCGGTGGGGGGTGTGCAAGAGGCAACTGGTCGATGTTTCTCTCTCATCGACATTTCGGGCTCTCTCTCTCTCTCCCTTCCTCTCTGTAAAATATCAATAAAATATATTTAAAAAAAGAAAATAATGTACTGCTATCCCATGATAAACATTTTTCACAATCATCCCTAGAAGCTAAGTAGTTCTATTAATTTTCTCAGTCAATCTTTATTTCACCAATAGTGAATATACTGAAGGATCATTTTCAAAACTGAATGAGATCAAATTAAAACTTACTGTACTTTCAAAAATTAGACTAATTTGGAGAAATAAGCATGAAACCTACTTGTCTGAGCAAGATTAATCTTTAAAACTACTCTGTAACATCAGAATCTTTTTAATTCAAAAGAATCTACAGAATGTAGCCAAAGTCGAGTTTCTTACTCATGATTTAGTGTCTTGGCTGAATAAAAATATTCAGTGATTACTCAACAGGTGCCAAAGCTCAGGACTCTAGAGAGAAATGAGGCTGTTTTTGCCGAACCACCATTTCATCTCAACTACTGTTATAAGAAAGTTGTATTATTATGATTGTGAACGTGCTATTTTTTTTTAAATATATATTTTATTGATATTTTACAGAGAGGAAGGGAGAGAGAGAGAACCAGAAATGTCAATGAGAGAGAAACATCGACCAGCCGCCTCCTGCACACCCCCCACTGGGGATGTGCCCGCAACCAAGGTACATGCCCTTGACCGGAATCGAACCCGGGACCCTTCAGTCCTCAGACCGACGCTTTACCACTGAGCCAAACCGGTTTCGGCTGAACGTGCTATTTTTAATCAAAGTAAAAATACTGTTAATTTAATTAGCAAAGAAGCTGGTACATTAGAAGCAAAATTAAGATTATGAGCTAATTACGGTTTTAAGACTGAAAAATAAAATTAGGGATGAGGGTTGTCAATATTTGAGATAGCATGTTCCAAACGGTGTTCTGGAAAATAAACACTCATACTCCAAGGAGACAGTGGTTATGTTCCTTGGACAGCTCCAGGGGGGAGTCAGGACGCCCTAGATCCTGTTTTGGTTTAGTTCCCTTTAAATATACCTGAAAGGTTCATATTAGGGTATTTTTAAAGTACATCTCCACCAACTGTGGACTATGCGGTGCTCCCAGAAATTGATGGAGTTTTCATCATCATGTTTGCTTAAGTATAAACCTGACTATGGCTATGTTTCCAAAACTTCACCTTTCTCATTTTTTTCTGTTGTGATTTTCTTTAACATTGATTGATTGAGGGTCATGGAGATATATACTGATTTGATGCATTTCCCCCTCTTTGGGGGACAGAAAGGAGAAGTGAATTTTTATACAGAAATAGTGCGGGGGAGGGGGAATGTATAATGGAGAAAATCTGGCAAAATCCAACTAAATTTAAATGCATATACACTCTGGTGCCAGTAGGGGACAAAGCTGTTCCTCCTTCCAAGAGTAGCTTCCAAAGTAGTACTCACTGTTTTAGGTTTACGGCTCATAAAGAAATTTTTTTTTTTCCTAGAAAAACCCAATAAAAAGAACCTCTCCTTTTTATTATGTTCAAAATGTCTTAATAATAGAAATGTTATCAAGTAAAGGTAAGTACTTTTTCTGGGATTTCTTATTTGCTAACTGGCCTTCCTTTCTTCCATCCACTCTGTTAAAATAAAAGTTGAAAATTTATATTAAGGTCCTTGAAATCAATATATAGTTGGCATCAGCTGCTTAACCTGGTCACTAAACAGGACAATCAAATGACTGAAATGATGTGTGGCTAGAATGCTTTTAGCATAACGGGATCTGTCACTCAGCCCTTGGCAACCTAGTTGTACTCACCATTGTACTGTGGTTCTAAGATTAGGCTGGCTGACTGTGCTGTCATCTAGAAATATAGTTGAGCATGAGCTATATTTTTTAGTAAGGTGCCCTGGAGATACCTGAAGGGGAAGGGAAATAGAAGAAAATGTCACAGTAAGTTAAACCTATAAGAGTGTGTTTTTCCTTGGTTAAAATGTCAAACAATTAAGCATTAAGATTCTTCTTAAACTCCATGAACTGCTTACAGGGAATCCCCCTCATTAAAAAGTAAATTTCTCTAGGGAGGGGAGGACTCGTCTCTTCTCCTATCTCCAGCTGCTGAGCACAGAATCTGAGACAAATTAGAAAGAAGTTCAACTATTGTTTGAAAAATTATTTAAAGTTAATTACAACTGGAAGGTAAATCTTAACTACAGATACAAATTAGAATCTATCTGCAGTTTTATTGGAGAGGTGACAATGAACTTTTTGAGGCCCTCTAGAGAATAAACTATCTTCAAAACACTTTAGAAGTATCCATTTATTTTGGAATCATCCATTGATTTGTAAAAAGCCCAATAATATAGCAATAATCAAATACTGAAATAGCATATACTATGTTAGGCAATTCTCTTCCTTAAAGGCCAATAACTAATCCCAGTCATTATTAAGTCGTTGAAAGTAAAAGTAGCATTCCTACTATTACAGAATAGCGACAATTTTAATATGCTTGGTTCTATTGTATTTTACAAAACTAATTCAGATGAGCCTTCCTTCCTTGTATCAATATAAAATGTTTTTACCATGCTGCCCTATTTTCCCATCAGTATGCCCCACAAATACTCAAAATATGGGGTAGGGACAAAATCTAGTTGATGCCTTTTAAAATACAGAACATTTAAAAATTGCCAATAGCCAATAATCAGAAATATCTATATATTATATAAAACACCATTTCACTTGTTTCAGATGTTTCACTGCAAAACCACTTATTCTTTATTAACCAAAAGTTCCAGACAGTGCACTTTTGAAAAGTACTATTTGGAGGAACAAATTCTCCCTGAAGCTAGAAATGCTGTAACTATAGCTAAAACTCTGTTACTTAAGCTATGCAGTTAATGTAAATTACTTTTGGGATCTCAAAAAACAAATACAGCATGAAAATCCATTCAAATATTTTTATTCTAATGGAAGGTTACCTGTAAGGTCACTAACATGAAGGTGTAATGTGACATGTATAATACGCCATAACAAACTCTTAACTATGACTAAAACTTATACATTGGGGAAATATAAAGAACAGGGGGCCGAAACCGGTTTGGCTCAATGGATAGAGCATCGGCCTGCAGACTGAAAGGTCCCAGGTTCAATTCCAGTCAAGGGCATGTACCGTGGTTGTGGGCACATCCCCAGTAGAGGGTGTGCAAGAGGCAGCTGATCGATGCTTCTCTCTCATCGACGTTCCTAACTCTCTATCCCTCTCTTTTCCTCTCTGTAAAAAAATCAATAAAATATATTTTTTAAAAAGAATAAGGGAAAAAATGCACCAAAATACAGATGAGTTGGTAAAGCTTGGGTGATATTTGCTCCACTTTTCTCTATTTAAACATCTAATATTCATAATTAGACATGGGCTTATAGCCTCATGGGAGTTCATTTAGCAAATTAGCAACTTATAGTATACTGGATAGATCCAGCCAAAGAAACATTCAACACTTGCTTATCACTCCAGGCCTACTCCCAACTATTCAAACTTTCAGGATCAAGTATTTAGTATTCACTCCAGGATGGAAGAATTAAGCTCTGAGCAAAGCCTGGATACATTGGTGCAAGCAGGTTCATTTCCCCTTATTTTGCTTGAAAACTTAAGACAAATGTCCTTTCTGGTTAAATGTTGCTGACCTACAACCTCAAATACACTACACTGACAAACATTTAAAAATGCAAATACAAAAAAAATTAAACACTATTGACCATCTAGTGTTCATAAGTATTATTAAAGTTAGTCACTAGGATAGACAGGGACAAAGAGTCATACTTTATCTTCATTTAACACTAATGACAGAATAGATGGACTTCTACAATCTTTGCAAGAAAGTGAAAGGTTTACTAAGTAGACTTTTGGTTCAATGGCAGAGACTAGAAAAATAATCATACCTAGAAGTCTAATAAGTCACAATCCAAACCCTACTATTAAAGGTCAAGTACCCATTGAAATTCTGCTTCCACCCACTGTGCTCACTGCCTCATTCCAACCCATTAAGAAATAAAGCCGTTTACTTTTTTCTACTTTTTCACAAGTTGTGAATATTAAGAATTAAGGACTTTTAATTAATTTAAAAATTTATAATACTTTCTGCATTAATGAAAAGTGCTCCATCTATGTTGCATATTAATGGGACAATATGGCAGGGTACATGGTTTGAATATAATTCTTAAGGCTTTAGTAGAAAAGTATAGTATGCTAATTATAGGTATAGCCAAAAATATTCTCTGAGATGGAAGACGCTGATGACGCCTTGTCATACTAGCAGTCAGCAGCTGTGCGTCGCTGCAGGTTGCCCAGGCCCAAAACAGAGTAGGTCGGACCTTCATTACCCCATTTGCCCACCATCCAGAACTGAAATATCATTGCTGACATGTACACATAAAGAACTGCTTGACAGTGAAATTAGGTCTCAAAAGAACTGTTGGCCCAGAAAGAAACTCACTACAGACTGATCCATTTGCCTCTCAGCATAACCATTATGGCTTGTCTCATTTTCGGTTCTTATAAGTGTATTTCTAGTAGCACATGAGCTCACTCATCTAGGGGAAATGAACAACACAGACGGATGAACAAGAACAGACCCGGAGACAGGGAAGCAGCGATCAGACTGTCGGACCTCAGAGGGAAGGCAGGGGAGGGTGGGGATAAGGGACTTGTGTGCATGCACAGGGGCCTAACCAGTGGTCACAGACAACAGGGGGCGGGGGCATGTGTGGGGAGGGGTTTGGGATGGGAATGGGGGGATGAGGACAAATATGTAATACCTTAATCAATAAAGAATTTTTTTTAAGGAAAAAAATATTATCTGAATATCATTATATTGAATTAAAACTTTAACTTTAAGCTTAGAACCTATATTTATTTTTAAATGTTTTTTTAAAAATATATTTTATTGATTTTTTTTACAGAGAGGAAAGGAGAGGGATAGAGAGCTAGAAACATCGATGAGAGAGAAACATCATCCAGCTGCCTCCTACACACCCCCTACTGGGGATGTGCCTGCAACCAATGTACATGCCCTTGACCGGAATCGAACCCGGGACCCTTCAGTCCGCAGACCGACGCTCTATCCACTGAGCCAAACCGGTTTTGGCTTTTAAATGTTTTTTAATAATGTTTGTTTTTTAGCAAGAAAGGAAGTGAGAGGGATAGAGGTAGAAACATTGATGAGGGATAAACATTGATTGGCTGTCTCCTGCACACTCCTTACTGGGGATCAAACCCACAACCCAGGCATGTGCCCTGACAGGGAATTGAACTGGTAACCTTCTGGTTCATGGATTGATACTCAACCAGACTTACACTGGCTAGGCTAGAACTTAGATTTAAAGTGTAAATCTAAGTTCAACATAATGGACTGACAACAAATCTATTTCCTCTCCCCCTTGTTTCAAAGATTCTCATTAGAATTAAAGGCATAAAAAAAGGTTATATACAGTATAGGACAAAAGCATGTAATTTTTAATGTTTGAAAGCAGAAGACTAGATAAAGGAGTGGTAACTGACATGGCAGAACAGAAGCACAAACTTGGTGCTTATAGAGAGTGGCTGGGACAGGAATAAGAAAGCCAGTGAATCTGACAGAACCAAAGGCCCATTGCAAATTCAGAGGCTTGATCCCAAGATCCTGCAATGAGGACTACCAGTTAACACATGGTTAACTCCTGGTGCTTCCAAGTACATCTTAAAATACAGCCAGGAACACCACACATCTGAAGAAAGCCAACAAGAAAGAGATCTAAACAGGAAGAAGGAAATTAATGGAAGTGATAAAATAAAGGAGCAAATGAAAACTTAAAAAAAAAATTCTTAACCTCACAAAGACAAAAAATTGCATTGGTAGAAAAACTGATGCTATAAAAAAATGACAGAATAAAACTCAATAAATTAAAAAGATAGACAAAATAAAGAATTAAATAGAAAGGTTGGAGTATAAAGTCAAACAAATCTCTAGGAAATAGAACAAGAAGAAATGGAAAATAGGAGAGGGGGGGTAGAAATTCATGCAGGAATACTGGTCTAAGAGTTCTAACTTCTGAGTTGGAACTCTTGGACCAGTATTTTCAGTCCCAAATACTAGAAAAAATACAGAAAATATATATTTTTTAAATTCATTGCTATAAGTGAAGATCTGCAGGCTTAGTGGCCATAAAAAAAAATGAAAAGGTACATACCAAACCAATATGAAATTTCAAAATTCCAGGAACAGAGAAGGTACTAAAAGCTTCCAAAAGCCCTGACTGGTTTGGCTCAGTATGAAGAGCGTCGGCCTGTGGACTGAAAGATCCCAGGTTCGATTCCGGTCAAGGGCATGTACATTGGTTGCGGGCACATCCCCAGTAGGGGATGTGCAGGAGGCAGTTGATGGATGTTTCTCTCTCTTCGATGTTTCTAACTCTCTATCCCTCTTCCTTCCTCTCTCTGTAAAAAAATCAATAAAATATACATTTTTTTAAAATAAAAGCTTCCAAAAGGATGGGGGGAAATGATTAAAATTGTAAAAGCAATGTATCACATAACGTCAACAGATTTAAGACCAACTCCGCAAATACGCAAATAACAGTAGAAATGGTTTGGCACTGCAAAAATTAGTTGCAACCTAGACTTCTATACTTCAAATAGGAGGCATTGCAGAAAGGCCAGATCTCTAAAAACTTCTTTCTGCCTGTGTACTCTTTCCATGGAAATGTGCTCCAGTAAAACAAGGGAGTATAACAAGACAGAGGGAAACACAGAATCTAGGACATAGGGGAACCAACACAAGACAGCAGTTATGTGAGATCTCAGATGACTTCAAGGAGATATGCCAGGAAGACAGGCACAGAGCAGGTCTAGGGGAAACCAGTTTACACCAGAGTGGGATGATAAAAGCTAAGAAAGGTTGTTTCCAAGAAAAAAATAAAACAGATGGAAAATATTTTTGATAGGCAGGTGACAAATGTCACAATATTTGGAGGAAAAATGGTTGTTAGAAAACAGGCAAAAGCCAAAACCGGTTTGGCTCAGTGGATAGAGCGTTGGCCTGCGGACTGAGGGGTCCCGGGTTCGATTCTTGTCAAGGGCATGTACCTTGGTAGCGGGTGTGCAAGAGGTGCTGATCAATAATTCTCTCTCACCGATGTTTCTAACTCTCTATCTCTCTCTCTCCCTCTCTAAAAAATCAATAAAATATATTTAAAAATATATTTTTAAAAAACAGGCAAGAGAATATAGTCAGGAAACTAATTCCACACACACAGAAATGAGTATTAGGATAATGTAGCATAAATGTAGTATTTCTGTCTGATGGTCATCTTTGTCAAATTGCTACAAAAAATGTGTGCTTGTGGGGGGAGGGCATTTTGTTTTGTTTTCTTCTTTTTTTGCAGCAGGAAATCTAGCCTTACTGCATTTGGAGGGTTAGATTATCCTGGATAAGTATAAAAGTGCCTAGATTTCAGTTATACTTGAGAAGAAGAATGAAGGGTATCAAAGTAAGTGGCACAGCCAGAGAACTATAAAGCTCAAGAGTAAAAATATATTTGTATAGTCATAATAATGTAAATACTGATTCTTTGATTTAATAAAAACTGTGTAACATGCTGAGGGAACAGAGAGAGGGAAATAAGATCATGGTGGAGAAAGATAAGTTTCATCTGCTATGGCAGGAAGTCAATAAATAGTGCTAAAAATTAACTTAGCTATTACACTTTTGTTACTTAAAAAAAAAAAAAAAAAAAAAAAGATTTAAAAATTAAGGCCAAAAAATTAAGGTAGATCTTTAAACCACAACCATGTTATTGAAACTTAAGTTAAGTGTCAGAACCCTTTAAAAATGAGCATTACTAAGCTAAATACTTCCTGACTACATATTTGAAAATTATTAAAACAAAAGAGATTTATAAAATCTACAAAGAGATGTCCATACTAACGGTACTGGGTCCATTATATTTTCTAGAAATCATCACAATTTTTATTTCAAACTGTTAGTTTCTTACTTAACTTTTCAACTGTTTACTTACATGGTTTACATAGTTGTTCTTCTTCTTTTCTCGCACTAAGAATAAAAAAAAATTAACTGGTCAATTCTGATACAAATACCATAGAAAAATAAAAGTTGCTAATTATGTGACAGATTACCAATATACAAAATGAGACAAAATTCCATTCCATTTTAAAAATAATTTTTAAGAAAAATAATAATGTAAATCGCCTGGCAAGATGAGCTCCACAAAGTAAATTTAAAAACTTGGTTTTCCTTTTTGACCTAACAGATCCTCTATGTTAGGTACACATGAAAGACTTTCCATGTACAGAAGAAAAGGCAAAGCCAATCAGGCCAGGTGAGAAACTAAGCTAATAAATTCTACTTGTTACATGTCTGAACAACTGCCCAGTACTGGTTCTAACTTACACTTTTCCCACCTCACTTGAATCGCCAGGACCTAACAATGGCCGCTCTAAGAACCAGTTTCTGGCCAGGCACTAAGCCCTATTTGCACAACACTCCCAGAAGCATCCTGGAGCAGTTATTGGTAATCCACTAAAATTCCCTACTAAAAAAATAAATATCATGACTCAATTGGCAAGTAACCTATTTAAATTTAAATTTAAAAATGTGCACTAACCTAATTGAACATATCTACAACACCCAAAATCTCTGCTCTAACAAAGGCAAAGAGGGCATTGTTTCCCACACTCCTTCTTTACTGTAGAACGGGCACCATAGACACACATCTCTTAGGACTGAAGGGAGGGGCATGGGATAGTTGTTCCTTTACTATTGCCACTTCCTCTCATGTGAGCAGCCCATGGCTCTGGAAGAAATTGAGAAATACAGCAATTCTAACAAAAAAATAATTGGCTCAACGTGTGTCCCAGGGGGCCGTGTGCCCCGGGTGAGCCGTGTGTCCCAGGGGAAGCAGTGGGACCCGGGGGTAGGCGCAGTGTGAACCAGAGGAGGAGCGGACTCTATTCATGTGGTCCTGAGATAGTCACCATAAAACAAGCAGACTGCCAAATGAGGGGCGGATTCTATTCATGTGATTCTGAGATAGTCACCATAAAACAAGCAGATTGTGAAATGACAGCGGGGAGGGGAAGGAGTCCTGGGGGGAGATAAGAGAACAACCGAAGGACTGGTATGCATGAATATAAGTACAACCAATGAACACAGAACTCTGGGGAGGGCATGAATGGGAGCTGGGGGGGAGGGGCAAACGGTAAGCTATGTACACATATAATACCTTAATAAAAAAAAATAATAATTGGCTCAAGACAGGCAAAATACACCATGAAAAGGCAGGTTAGAAACCCCCATTTTTTTATTGTGCTGTATCACTTCAAACAAAATAGAAACCTCACTTATTGTACTTCTGCTGTGGTAGTTAACTAAAAACTGGTCTTGAGTGGCTTTTTAAGCAAGTAAACTAGATTTAACATAGCATACAAAGGAGTATAATCAAGCAAGCAGGAGTGTTAAAATCCTACAGTTCTGATCATCCAAAAATTAGCAGGATCCCCTTGCTGATGAGGCTAACCTTCTGGGCACCCCTAGAGGGCTATGTTTGCTCTGCTGTACCTTGGCACAATATTACATTATGATGAGAAAATCTGGAATAGCTTAAAAGTTCTTAGTAACATGAATCTGGATGTGAGATTAGCATCACTTGGTTGAGCCCTATATAAAGTAGGGCAAAATTCACAAATTCAGTGAATTTCATATATAAGCTGCTTTTTTTTATTTGTTCAAAATGAAAACCTAACTGGGACCTAAATCCTATCACTCATCTTTAAAATGTATGCCCTTTGGAGCAAGGGGAAAAGGACAGAGCTGTTTGGAGAAACAGACCACATCTAAATCATGTGGCCAATTGACTGTGTTGATAAAGAGGTGGCAAAATGTGTAAACAGATAGCCTACCAGTTCTCCTCACTGAATACTTTCTCTAATATGCAAACAAAAACAGTTTCAAACTTCTCAAAGGAAAAAAATATTGTCTTACCATCCGTTTGAGATTTATTCAAGAAAATTGTGCTTGCCCTTGGATGGTCAGAAGGGTTTGATTCCAAAGCTAACTCTGTATAAAAAGAAGAGAAAAAGACATAATTTATTTGAGTAGAAAAACATATTATTTTAAAAAGAGCTATACTATTCATCAATATTAATCACTTTTACCAGTGTTAGTAATGATAACAAGCCAATTTTAGTAAAGGCAACAATATGAAAATTCTACTGAAAAAATGCAAAATTATAGAATCTCCTTATACACTGGAATAAAACCAGGCTATGTCTTGGACTTTTTAAAAAACTTGCACCTAAATAATTTATGCAACTTTTACATGAATCATATGTGCTTTCCTCCTACATATCCATTAAAAATACATAGTCCTCTCATTTATGCTGATATTACGAGCACATTCCAGGAACAGTCAGTCTCAAGAAGCAAATCATGCTGTGGCTAGTTACTGACAAATACCAACTAATATGTTAAATATGCTAAAACCAAGTGAGTTGTTTTTGGCAAATATTCGTTAGACATTTAAGCTAATTCTAACTCTATTCAACAAATGAACTTATTTAGTTAGCTGTGGTTTATTTGTGGCTATTCATTATTGCAGATTTAAAAGGAAAGCATAAAAGTTCAATGTTCTAATTAATAGGAACACTTTCATGATAGTGATTTTTAATATTTTCATAAAAGTGATTTTTAAACATTTTGCCCTCAATTTCCAAAGCTAAAAAGTTTTACTTTTCCTTCTATCCCACATAATTACTTGGGGCTTCAATAAGAATACTTTCTGGAGCTGGTCCTAGGGCTGCTTGTAAAAAACAAACAAACTGTGCTGTACCTATGTAAGTGTAGGTCTGCCTGCAGGCCACCTTCTCCAAGGTGGGATAATCTATTTCAGCAAGAATACAAAGAAGGTACCTACATTTCCATTAAACAAAATTTGCCACCATACAAAATAATAAAGTTATCATTAAAACAAAAAATAAATCCGTACGTACTCAATAATGTCCAACTCACACCACTTAACCAATCTTATAAGAAAGTGGACCAACATCCTGGTAAGAGGAATGGGTAAGGCACTATTTATTTCTCTAACCACATAATAACGGTTCTATTTTTTAAAAGGATGTTTGGTGGTCAAATCTAAATACACTATAACCCTGATACTTAGGGAATCAAAATGCACATTGCTGTGTTAAAAACTAATCGGTCCAATAATGAATAATGTCTAACAGCATTTCACAAATTTACCTAATTAGAATCCCTTTACCCTCCAAGTAATACAGCTATAATCTTGCACAAACATCATTTGGGACTTCCTGGTTTAACAGGAATCTGAACCATCCATTTTATTGGTGGTGTCAAAACTGGAAATTTATAGAGCTAAAACCAACTGCTTTGTTTTTTAAGGAAATTCCTTCAAGTTCATTAAACTGCTTCTGGAACTTCTATTCAACATTTTTCTGTAAAAGGCCCATAAAGTTATTTTAAAGGCCTTTTTCCACATATTTAAAAAATGAGACAATACTAGCTACTTGGAAAATAAATTACTCAGTTGACAAAGTGACAGGCAGAGATTTCCACAGCTGCCTCTAACCTCAGGCTTCTGAAAGGATTCAAGACTAATTCCTACCAAAAATAGAGCAAATATATTGCATCTCAATCTAAAAAATAAGCAGAGATGTTTGCGGAAGTAGCCACATCATGTATCAGTGCCTACTGCATGACTGATTGCCCTAGCACAGGCTGGGCAAACTACGGCCCGCAGGCCAGATCCGGTGAATAAAACTATTGGGGGGGGGGGGGGGGGGAAGACCGTACCCTTTTATGTAATGATGTTTACTTTGAATTTATACTAGTTCACACAAACATTCCATCCATGCTTTTGTTCTGGCCCTCCGGTCCAGTTTAAGAACCCATTGTGGCCCTAGAGTCAAAAAGTTTGCCCACCCCTGCCCTAACCAGTGTGGCTAGGTGGATAGAGCGTCAGCCCTTGGAGTAAAGGGTCCCAGGTTCAATTCTTGGTTGGGCACATGCTCGGGTTGCAGGCTAGATCCCTAATGTGGGATGTACAGAAGGCAGGTGATCTATGATTCTCTCTCATCATGGATGTTTCTATCTCTCCCTCTCCCTTCCTCTCTGAAATCAGTAAAAATATATTTTAAAAAATAATTTAGTGATTGATTGATTTTAGAGCAAGAGAAGGGGGAGAGGGACAGAAAAAGGGAGAAAGAGGAGAAGGGAGAGGAGGAGGGAGGGAGGAAGGGAGAGAGAGAGAGAGAGAGAGAGAGAGAGAGAGAGAGAGAGAGAGAGAGATAAATGACCTCAATTTGTTGTTCTGCTTATTTATGCATCCTTTGTTTAATTTCTGTATGCGCCCTGACTGGGGATTGAACACCGGTAATGATACTCTAACCAACTGAGCTACCTGGCCAGGGCCTAAAATTTTTAATGGGAAGTCCAGGAAAAGTACCATAATCTAAGGAGGAAGAGGCTTAAACATACACAAACATACACACATACATACACTCACGCAAAATCATGAAGACTGGAATTAAAAATATGACAACAGATAAGGGGGGGGGCAAAACTAGCCCATGTGACAAGAAGAAATAAGGGAGTCCCCTACCCCCTGCACAGAGAGTCCAGAGTGGGCTCATGCCCAGGGCTGCCAACCAATCCCAGCGGCCCCGGACATCCAAGAGCAAAGGAGAAAGACAGAGCTGTACTCGGGATCCTTAGCCAGACTGGAGCTGTGACGCTCCCTCTTTCAGCATGAGGAAGAAGCCTTTTCAGGAGAGATCAACAGGAGAGCAGAACTGAGACAAGTTCTGAAAAGATATTTAATTTCTGGATCAAGATTTTTATTCTATAAAATCTGGTTATACAAGCCAATACTTTTTTTTTTTAAATTTAAGCTATTTTGAAACAGATTTCCTTCAACTTGCAATTAAGAGAGACCTGGTTAATCAGCAGCATGGATGATCACACTGAAGGAGGGAACAGGTAAAAGCCATTTGCTCATTCCTTTAATTAATATCAGAAACCAAAATTTGTAAAAGCCAACATAATGCTTTAAAAATTACCCATATAATCTCACACCTGTCAGAATGGCTGGCTATCATCAATAAATCAGCAAACAAATATTGGCAAGGATATGGAGAAAAGAGAAACCTTGTGTACTGTTGGTGAGAATGCAGACTGGTGCAACCACTACAGAAAACAGTGTGCAGATTCCTCAAAAAACTAAAAATATAACTGCTTATGAGCCAGTGATTCTACTTCTGGTAATATATCTGAAGAGCCGGGACCGGTTTGGCTCAGTGGTAGAGCGTCGGCCTGCGGACTGAAGGGTCCCAGGTTCGATTCCGGTCAAGGGCATGTGCCTTGGTTGCGGGCTCATCCCCAGTGGGGGGTGTGCAATTTATTTCCTGTTGTGTTACAAGCAATCTCTACCTCACTGCAGCACATTTGCTGTTTAAGGACATACTGGCCCATAACGTGTTATTCCCAGGCTTTGCTTAGCCAGTCTCCTATTGGGGTTTAGGTACGTACAAAGTTCTCTTCTTAAAATACTGTAAAGAAAATCTTTACACATATGGTGTTTTTTAAAACAACTTTTTTTTAAATCTCTGTAGTAAAGATCTTCAAAATAATATGACTAGACCAAAAGATTAGATCAGTTTCATGGCTCAATAAATAACACTAAGTTGCTTTCTAAAAAGGGTGGCGGCATATTCGAGTATAAGGCCACCAATCATACCATAAGTTTTAGCTCCCACTCCAGCATCGGATGGGTGAGGAAAAATCCTAGGGATGTGAATGAGGAACCTCTGGGTCTCTCTAATCTGCATTCTTTGATTACAGTTTGGCCACAGTTAACAGTGCTATTTCCACTTTGGTGAGTTGCTTATCATTTATATGTACTGGTACTGTATGTATTGTACCCACTAGGGACCTAATGTTGTCAATTCGCATGAGACTTTTATGAAGTATTGTTTATAGCCTAAAACAATGACAGAAACTCATACACACACAGTGTTTCTGTCCTCTCCATTAACTGTTCTCCCTGGAGCCTAAGGAGACTGATAAACAAAACTACACCGTTTTCACTACCACAAAGGTGAGACCGAACATACAAATCATGACTGCCCCCTCAGCACGCACACACAAGAAATTACTGTGCATCTTACATGTGACTCCTTCCCAAAATTATTTCTTTAGAAACTTCTAAGAATGTTTTTGAAGAAATATTCTTGACTCATGATTAGGGGTTGTGATTAAAAATTGCATTCTAAAGACCTATCACTTTTGTATTATCAATTTAAATCACAACTTAATTTGACAACATAATAGTTTGATGGAGGGAAAGTATGACTTTAAAACATTAAACTAAGGCCTCAATGTAAATATTCCCAAAAGGAAGACATATGTAAAACCCCACTGACATCGAATACTGCTTTCCCCTTAACCTAAGATTCTATCAATTTTAAGATCTATTTCAGTTGCACAGATGTTAAAAATATGAAGATATAAGCAACCTTAAAATAAGTAAAATGCATTACTAAAGGCTAAGAGTACTAAAGTTTTGCAATTGTTAACTGTCAATTAATTGTTTTTTCCTTTTCAAAATATGAGGATGGTGACCAAGGAATTATTTGACAGAAGCAGCATATTTCAGAAAGACTGTGATGATAATATATTCCAATTAAACAGAAATGTCAGCAATTTCTGGCCCACAGCTGACACCTGCTTACCTAAGGCTTTCTGCATTTATTGAAGTGCTCTATCAGTATCCCTATACCACACATTGCATTTACTATACATTATATTGGTATCATGGCCCAAACACACAATGTGGGGTCCCACAATGATCTGGTGGTTTTAACTGAGTCCACACTTTTCACCCCAGTCAGTTAATTGCCGCTCGATGGCCTTGAACTGGCCTGACTCATAACAGGGCATTTAGCACACTTCTGGGGCCCCCAGTCTACCACTCCTTGAGTCTTGCTTCTGATTTTCTAGCCTCTGACAGCCCTAACTCTGGCTTCCAAACAACTTCTTTAGCTGCCTTTACCTTTGCTCTCAGTCTTGCTTTGTTATAATCCTCAATCCATTGTTTCAGTGACTAAGATGTGACACTTCATATAGAGAAGTGCATTTTTTTTTTGTATATCTAAAAAGCATGCCCTAGCCGGTTTGGCTCAGTGGATAGTGTCGGCCTGTAGACTGAGGGGTCCCTGGTTCGATTCCGGCCAAGGGCACATGCCCAGGTTGTGGGCTCGATCCCCAGTGACATGCAGGAGGCAGCCAATCAATGATTTCTCTCATCATTGAAGTTTCTCTCTCCCTTTCCATTCCTCTCTGATGTCAATAAATATGTACTTAAAAGAAATAAAAAGCACTTTGTTTAGTGTCTCAGGCTTTACTTCTGAGTTACAATTTATTTCACATTATGCAATTTTATTTCACATTATGCAATGTTACTATTTTAACCCTACAGTTTAATTAATTTAATAAAATTTAAAAAGGGAGTGAGAAAAAAGGTAGTATCCCCAAAGCTGCTCAGATGATGTGCTGATATACAAATTCTATTTCTTTGTTCCATGAATCTGGAATTAACATTCCTGCTCTAGCCAGCATCATTTTTCAAAACTTGGACAACTCAAATTTATACAACTCAAAACCTGTCTTCTCAAATCAAAAACTAATATAATTCCTATGCTAAAACCATTGTGAGAATCAAATGAAAGGTAAGTACAATCTATATAACCCTATCATATATAACAAAAGGCTAATATGCAAATAGACCAAACAGCGGAACCAAACAACTGGTTGCTAGGACATGTGCTGACCACCAGGGGTGCGCATGGAACATGGCAGGTGTCAGCAGGTAGCCACCTCTCGCACCCTCTGCCGGCACCAGAGCCACTGCTCCTACCCACAGCCAGTGCCAGAGCCACTGCTTGTACCCACTGCTGGAGCCCGGCCAGCGCTGTCAGCGGGAGGATAGATGGGCTGAGACCCGCCCCTGTGCCCACTGCAGCTTGGCAGCCCACAGTGCCTTTCAAGGTGCACAAATTTGTGCACTGGGCTCCTAATACATATATATCACAATAAATGACAAAATAAAGCTTTCACAAATTAACTCAAAAGCAAAATGATAATGTTGGCACTGCGATGGAAAATGTATGAAGCTTCCACTCTAACCATTCCTGAGCATCATGTTAAGTAAATATGGGCTTTGGCTGCCCACTAAGAGGAAAGGAATAACAGTCACACAATTAGCAAGAATTTCTCTCAGTGCGCTTTTTTAAATAAGCGAATAATATTTCCCCTGATTGTCATACAGTTACTTACATCTCTCCTTCCTTTTTTTCCATGTAACGTATCCTAGAGATTACCACTTAGCAGAAAAGAGAAACCTTACTCTTTTTATATATATATATAGCTCTGTAGTTCTCTCCTGTGTGGATGTACTAGTTTATTTTATCAGACCTTTTTGGACATGAGTTATTTCTAATATTTTTCTTTTAAAAAAAGAACGTGGTTTGGCTCAGTGGATAGAGCATCAGCCTGTGGTCTAAAGGGTCCTGGGTTCGATTCCAGTCAAGGCACATGTCTGGGTTGTGGCCTTGATTCCCAGTTGGGGGAGTGCTGGAGGCAGCCGATCAATGACTCTCTTTCATCATTGATGTTTCTCTCTCCCTGCCTTCTTCCTTCCTCTCTGAAATCAATAAAAATATATATTTTTTAAATCATTGTGAATATGTGGTTTCATTTATGGGGTATGTTTTTAGGATAAACTTCTTGAAATATGATTTCCTGATGAATCCATCTAGAAATTGTTTTTGAGATTACGCCAATGTCCCCTTCACGGGGTGGAACTATTTTGCATTTCCCTGCGATATGTGAAGGCCACTGTTTCTTCACAGCCTTACCAAAGAATGCAGTGGCGAGTTTATGGGTCTTCTCCCAATAGGAGAGAAACTATAGTATCGCTTTATTTGCATTTCTTTTGTGTGAAGACATTTAAATGTAATCTGCATTTCTTTTTCTATGACTTCTCCATTCAGACCTTTGTTACTTACTTTTAGATTCACTTAAGGTCTTTAAATCAGCCTTTATTGTTTTTCACTCAAACCACTGTTGACTCTTACCCGGGCTCCCGGCTTCTCCCCTATTCTCACACAGTAGCTTCTCTCTCACTCTCCTTTCTCTTTTTCTAGAACATCATTTCCCTGTATATAATCCTTCAATTGTTTCCCATTACAACTAGACTGAAATTCATATTTTTTGTCAAGGTCCACTAGGCATACCAAGTCTTAGTCCATGTACTCCTCCTGGTGTCCCTTCTCTCTGCGGCAGCCATCCTCGTCCTTATGTCCTTTGCCTGCACAGGGCAGGGCGTACGTACAGCCCGCTGAGGCACGCAGCATGGAGGCCTCGCCTCCTGCTCACAGGCTCCCTCTCCGTGTCACTTTAACCACCCTGACTTCCTTGCCTGTTCATGTATTGTCCGCCCCGCGGCTCCTCTGGAATGTAAGGACCTGTTACAGGTAGGGGCTTGTCTTGTATAATGCTGTTTGTCCTATATCTGGAATGGTGCCCAATAGACATCTAACCACTTCAATGTACCTAAAACCAATCAAGTCTCTCCCAATTTTCCTGTATCTTCTATAGTTTCATCAAATGCTATCTTTTGGTTTATCATCTAAGATCAGCATTACTTTCATATCTTAAGAGTAGTAGGTATTCAGAATTAAAGACATAAGAGCCACAAAAACCTAAAAGAGGTTTAATGTCTAGTGAAAATCAATGGTTACTTTAATTTGGGATAAGAACATTTAATGTTAAAATGCCTTAACTACAAAATGACATCTTAATCCTATATAATAAAAGGATAATATGCAAACTGTCCCCTTGATGGGGAGTTTCACCAGAGTTCGACCAGGGGGTGGGGCCAGCCTGCCAAACACCCGCCTGCACACACACACACACCCCTGCAGGGTGGGCCAGCCTGACCCCACCCATGCACAAATTCATGCACCAGGCCTCTAGTTAAGTTATACGGAAGAATACTAGCTGAATACTACAGGGAAGTTCAATGAATCCACTTTAATCTGTGCCCCCAGAATAAAGCATTTTTATGGGACTGTGTATGGTTTCACTTTAAAAGGGGGCCAACCATAAAGGATGAGTAAATGAATGATGGCCCAACCATTTGATGGCACACTAATTAGTTATGCAAGGGCATGCAGTTGGATGGAAATGCATCCTGGAGCACTCTCCAGGTGCAAACACAATTCCCAGAGCTATAGGTCATTACTTCTCTTGATAACAAAACATTACAAGCAGCATATAAAGAGTGACCTCCTTTTCACAGAACAAAATGTGTTTATGTGCATAAAGTTCAACTCCAAAATATTAATAAAACATTAATGATATCTTGAGTATAAGTGAATGACTTTTCTGGATTTTCTAAATATTTTACATCAAATGCTTATTAATATTGTCATATAAAAAAAGCAAAAAATAGCTACTGGAAAGAGGAGAGATCTGTTACTCAAGAGGTTTTTCCACATAATATTACCAACTCCTTCCCTACTCACTTCTTACGGGTAGGGGGAGCGAGAGGTCATCTGAGAAAACACCTTTTGCCAGGAAATAAGCAAAGCTCAGAAAGTCAGAACATAAAAGGCTGTAGAGCCAAAACCGGTTTGGCTCAGTGGATAGAGCGTCGGTCTGTGGGCTGGAGGGTCCCGGGTTCGATTCCGGTCAAGGGCATGTACATTGGTTGTGGGCACATCCCCGGTGGGGGTGTGCAGGAGGCAGCTGGTCGATGTTTCTATCTCATCGACGTTTCTAGCTCTCTATCCCTCTCATTTCGTCTCTGTGGAAAATCAATAAAATATGTTTAAAAAAAAAAAAAAACTTCAGCAGAGAGAGAAACCAAGATGGCTCCCCTGCCAGCCTGATCATCCCCAACTACCCTCCCCTGACAGCCCGGTCACCCCCAAATGCCCTCCCCTGCATATTCCCTCTTTATTAGAGTTTTTCTTTAACATATTGAACAGCCTAACTGGTTTGGCTAGGTGGATGCAGCATTGGCCTGCAGACTCAAGAGTCCCAGGTTCGATTCCGGTCAAGGGCATGTACTTTAGTTGGGGGCACATAGGGAGTGTGCAGGAGGCAGGTGATCGATGTTTCTAGCTCTCTATCCCTTTCCCTTCCTCTCTGTAAAAAAAATCAAAAAAAATTTTTTAAAGAAACATTTGAGATTCCTCCATATCTGCCTGGCTGGTGTGACTCAATGGTTGAGACCCCAGGCTGCTGCCGCTGGCAGGGGATGGCACCTCACGCCCCCGCCAGGCTGAGACCCCAGCTCTGGCTGCCGCTGCTGGGAGGGGATCCGGCCGTGGGGGTGAATTTGGTTTTGTAAAGGGTCAGGAGGGCCTCGGGGCAGCATCCCGCCAGGCCGCTTACTCTGCAGACTCTCACTGGCAGCCCTCCCTGAGCCCGGGGGACTCAGGCGGAGCTGAGAGCACTGGGCGCCATCATTTCGTCGCATCGATCTGCATATTACTCTTTCATTAGATAGGATGATGATAGGCTGCATTGTACAGGGTTTTTAAGCACCACAAGCACTGAACTTGGTGTACCTATCACCTCCATGTCAGCCTTCTGTCCAGTAGTTGTGTTACACAGTCATTTCAGATCTCTTTTATGAAATATATTTTTACTGATTTCAGAGAAGAAGGGAGAGAGACAGAGAGCCTCCTGCATCAAGACAATAACCTGAGCTTATGCCCTGACAGGTCTCATTTCAGATCTCTGAAGTCTTGCTTCCTCACTGGGAATACAGGGAGATCTTATGCATGGGTCTCATTTGCAGTTAGAAGGGTCAAATGAGAAGGGACACCTGAAAGTGTATTGTAAATCTTAAAAGAATATATAAAGGCCCTATTTTGGTCTCTCACTCAGCACTACCCCTCTCCTAACTGGCTCGTAAAATCACACAGAGGCCTACCTCACAGCACCCAAGAGCAGAAGTTCTCACAGGCACTGACTTAGTGTTTAAAGGTACAATTAATTCACATAATTTGTGGGGGTTTTCCCCCACAATATTTGCATATTCTGAAAGGAAGTGCTTCCCAGTTACAAAGCCAAACCCACTATCTGGGTGAATCCACAGGCTTATTATTCTAACTTTTAAAGAAATTAACAGCTCAACTAAAGTTGAAATCGAGCAAGAAGGATAAAACATTTTCTCTGTGAAATAAAATAACCTCTGGCATTTAAACGAAACAAACGGGCCTTTAACATCTCATACCTCATTGTTTTCTACTTCAAAGAGCAGTTTTTATGAGCCCTGCTGCTACCCAGACTTATGTTAAAACAGACATTTCCTCTCTCCTCCCTCCACCCTCCCGGCTGTTTGATCCTCACAGCCTTCCCTCCGTTAGGAAAGGTGGACTGGGTCCTACGGGAGAGGGAGGAGAGAGAGCCGGAGACAAGCTTTCCTGCGCAGGACCTGGCATCTGGACTCCCAAGTTAAAGTCTACACTTAAGTTTGCTTTTTCTCTCTTGAAACGCTGACCAACCGCCGCATGAACCACCCCATCCTCCCTTGGAGCAGACGATGTGAAAGCGGAGCCTGCGGAGGCACTGGAGTGAGACAAGGCGGATTGGTGTCCAGGCGGGAACTTAAAGTGATCAGACCCCCGGGTTCTCCTTTTTTGGGGGGCTGGGAAGGAGGACGTATCCTCCACAGCACCGGCAGCTAACAGTTCCCAGCCTTCAGTTCTTTTAGGTGCCCTCTTCCGCACTTTCTTGCCTCCTGTATCCAGAGCACAGTCGGAAGAAATAAAGCCGCTGCTGTGGACGGAAAGCCGCGTACCGGGCACCGCAGACCCTCCAGTGCCGGCCTCTATCCCGAACTAACATCTCCTCCTGCGATGTCCGAGAGGTGCTGTCCCGTGGCACCCACGCCCCCGAGCCCTCCCCGGGCGCCGTCGGGGGGGTCGGATAGACACCCCCCAGTGGCGGTTTTACCGCTTTCGTGGAGCAGAGGGAGAACACCCCCCCAAACGTCCTCACAAAGCCCCCCAGACGAGAGAGAGGCACCGCCGTCCGCGGGCGGGACGGGCACTGCCGGGCCCGGGAACGGGAACCGGGGGAGGAAGGACCGGGCGCTGGTGGTGCCGGGGTCCGGCCCGGCGGGACCGGGAAGGGTAAGGAGGGGTGGGCACGCCAGGCCCGGCCAGCCCAGCCCGGGGAGGCCGGGCCCCGGGCAGGAAGGAGCCCGCGGCGGCGGCGGCCAGAGGGGACCCCGGGAGCCCCGCCGCCCGCCGCCCCCTTACCGTCCGGCATCTCCCGGTCGCTGATGTGCTGCAGGTGGTGGCCCTCGCCGGTGCCCACGTCCAGCTCGGCGGGCTCCAGGGCCGCGGGCGACGGCGCCACGGCCACCGCGTCCCCCGCCGCCGCCTCGTACACGTCCGACTCGTAGTCCGGCTCGGCCGGCCCCGAGCGCCGGCCCATGTGCGGGCTGGCTTCGGGCTTCACGCAACAGGTCAGCGTGTTCCCCATGGGGGGCCCGCCCGCCTCGCCGCCGCCGCCGCCGCCCGACCCCCGGCCCCGCCGCGCCCCGCCGCGCCCCCTCCCCCAACAATGGCGGGGCGGCCCCGCCGGCAGCCCCGGCTGCGCCCGCCGCGCCCGCGGGCTCCGCCTCGCCCGCCGCTCCGCCCGGCCGCCGGGCCGCCGGGCCCCGGGCAGGGCTCCGGGCCCGGCCGCACCCCCCGCCGCCGCGCCGCCGCCGCCTGCCCCGAGCCGCCGCGTCTGTGCGGGCTGCGCCCGGCCCGGCGTATTTAAAAGGGGTGGGGACCCGGCCGGCGTCGCCGCGACAACCACTGCGAGCCGAGCGCGCCGCCCAGGCTCCTCCTCCGCCCGCAACCGCCTCTCCACGGAAAGCCGTTGTCCGCGCCGGCCCCGGCCAACCGGAGCGCGCCCTGCGGCCACGTGGCCGCCAGGGACCAATCGCTCCCAGAGTCCTCTCCGCGCGGCCCGCCTCCCCGGAGGAGGCGTGGCTCCGCAGGCCCGGCCCCGCCCCGGCCCCGGAGGCTCCGCCCCCAGCCCGGCGCGCTCCGCGGACCCGGGTTTCCGTGCCCCGCGCGCCGCCCCGGAGCGCTCGGGTCCCGCGGGGAGCGAGGGGCAGCCCGCCGTCCGCCGGGCTCCGCGAAGCCCCCGTCGTCAGTGAAAAGCCAGGCGGCTATCGAGTCGGATCCCCGGGGATCTGGCAGCTGACTGATGGCTGTATTTGCTCGGGAGTGAACTTCGTCTACCCTGATTCGTTGACCGTTATGGAAACCGAACGCTGCCTTCCCGACGCGCTAGTGTCCGCGGGCGACTCGCCGGAGCCGCGCCCGGGGCCCCGCTCTCACCCCGGCGGCGACTGCGCCCCGAGTGAGCCCGGAGGACACGTCACCCCGCCACTTCCTCATCGCCTAACGGGACCCAGCGGGCCCTCCCGGGAACGCAGGGAGTCACCCATCCGCTCTTCCACCGCAGGAGTCCCCAAATCCCCCCCCCTCTCTGTAATATTTTCCATTTATTTTTTTCTCTTAGACAAAATCTGCAAACTCAGAACACCAATCCATCAACCAACTTGTCATTCGGAAAATTCTGAAAAGAATCGTTTTCTTTCTTTTCTTTTCTTTTTTTAAATATTTATCCATTCTTGCCCAAGACCATTGTAAAACAGAAAGGAATGACTATCTTTGAACACATCCTCTG
This sequence comes from Vespertilio murinus, assembly GCA_963924515.1. Taxonomy (NCBI): domain Eukaryota; kingdom Metazoa; phylum Chordata; class Mammalia; order Chiroptera; family Vespertilionidae; genus Vespertilio; species Vespertilio murinus. The sequence continues at coordinate 77,654,357 of OZ004711.1, read as the reverse complement.
AACGTGATTGTAGACGCAGGAAGCTGATGTCAGGGCAGCCCCGCTCAACCTTAGAAGGAGTGGTTTCACAAGAGTTGGGTCTCAGTTTCTGGAGCACCCCCAGGCTCACTGAACCCAATTACTGGTGTGAGGGCTGTGTAAGGATTGGCAGGGAGCGGCAGCAAGGGCAATTAGCCTCTCTCAGTTCTCAGGGCACATCCGCTCCCAGCCCTCACAGTGATACCAAGTTCTGCCGCTGGTTTCATCCTCAGATGGATCCAGACCTAGCCAGGGAGGCCCCAGAAGCTTCCTCCAGGCACACAGTCTGCAAGCTTCAAACTGCTTCTCCCATATTATTGACAAAGCATAAGATCTCCATACATTTTCCCCCTTGCTAGAAAAACGTTGCCTTCCATCTACTTCCAAAAATATTTATTTTATATTGATTTTTATTGTTAACACTATTACAGGTGTCCCCTTTCCCCTCCCCCGTTTTGCCGGCTTCCACTCAGTTCCTGCCTGCTCCCTTCCCCACCTTACTAGAAGTTAGAACCATTTCTCTTGCAATAATTTAACTTCTTCTCCTCTGTTTCTTGTAGGAGCCTTTTGGACAGCAGCCTCCTCAGATCAAGCTGATGTTAGAAACGCTGTAGGAGTTTCATTAAACTTGACAGCAGGAGAAAAGCTTGAAGAAGTCTGTTTAACCAAGTCTGTCCCCTGGAGACAATCTCATAGCCCTTAGGACCGTCTTTTCCTCAGTGTGACCCTATTGCCCTTACTGTGCAGATCCCCCGCTGGGGACGGACCCACAGCTGGCAATCCCGGCGTGCCCTTGACCGGAAATTCAACTGTGACCTCCTGGGTCACAGGTAGATGCTCAACCACTGAGTCACGCTGGCGGGGCGAGACGAATCTGTTTTTATCCTCACAGCACAGCATCCTCCCTGAAGCACCTCTAGAATGTTTCTATCAGAAGGGGATTAGGACAGCAAGCTGGACGGGTGTTAAGAAGCCAGGAAACCTATTTTCAGAGTCACATTACATTTGACACCTGAAACTCAATACAGAATATGGAGTATAAACTGTAATTGGAAATTTTTATAAAGCCGCCAAAACCGGTTTGGCTCAGTGGATAGAGCGTCGGCCTGCGGACTGAAGGGTCCCAGGTTCGATTCCAGTCAAGGGCACGTACCTTGGTTGCGGGCACATCCCTGGTGGGGATTGTGCAAGAGGCAGCTGGTCGATGTATCTCTCTCATCGACGTTTCTAACTCTCTATCCTTCTCAATTCATCTCTATGTAAAATAAATAAAATATATTTTTTTTAAAAAGAAAATTTTTATAAAGCCATATTTGACCAGGAAGCATGCTTTTAAAAACAAGCCAACAACTTTGTTTGCATTGAGTGGGGGGAGGGGGGAGGGGAGGAGGGACCTAAGGCCTTGGCTCCTCTGCTGAGCGGGCCAGGCGTCCGGAGGGTGCTGGTTCCAGGAGCCTAGGTTGACTAATCCTCCTCACCCCATGAGCTGTTCCTTCTCAGTCGTACTTACCACACAGATAGGATACTTCTCTAAATAAAAAAAATAAAAAAATTGGTTATGTAAGCAGCACTCTGATCAGGAAAAGCAGAGGGAAACTGAGGCCACAGTGTCCGAATCCAAACTGCCCTGTTCTTGGCAGCCATAGCATTGGTGCCACCCACCTTGGCCAGCTAGTAAACCTCTGCTTGTCCTTTTTTCTAACGTTTACCTTTGTTGTTGAAAATATTTCAGATGTCCCCTTTGCGGTTTTTCCCCCCATTGACCCCCTCTAACCCACACCCACCCCTCCCAGGCCTCCACCCCACTGTTGTCTGTGTCTGTGGCTTAGTCTTCTTGTTCTTTGAAGCTTACCTCAAGCAGAGTCTTCTCTGCAATGCTGCTCTGATCCCCTCAAGGCTGGAAGGTTCTGCATCTTCAGTGCCCGGAGTTCTCTGCCAGCTCTTACCGTACAGCGGCCTGAATCGTATGGCATGGAAATTGTTTACTTGTTTGACAGCCCATCAAACTAGACACCCCCCAAGAACAGACCTATTTTCTTAAAATATATTTTTTATTTATTTTCCACAGAGAGGAAGGGAGAGGGATAGAGAGCTAGAAACATCGATCAGCTGCCTCCTGCACACCCCTTACTGGGGATGTGCCCCCAACCAAGGTACATGCCCCGACCGGAATTGAACCCGGGACCTTTCAGTCTGCAGGCCGACGCTCTATCCACTGAGCCAAACCGGTTTTGGCAGAACAGACCTATTTTACTCTTTTTCTGAATCTCCAGCACTAAGTATAACCTCTGCCTTGTAGCTGTCTCAATGCACTTTTCTTGAATGAATGCACAAAGCAAAAGTGGAATTGAGAATACCAACAATCAGAATTGGGGAACTGTTATAACTATTCCTTATTTTTTACTCTTGTTTGTGCCTTTGCTTTTGTATCTGGGCCTCCGTAGCGTTCTTTTGTTGTTTTGTTTGGTTTTTCTTTTTTATATTTTATTGATATTTTACAGAGAAGAAGGGAGAGAGAGAGCTAGAAACGTCGATGAGAGAGAAACATCGACCAGCTGCCTCTTGCACACCCCTATGGGAGATGTGTCCACAACCAAGGAACATGCCCTTGACGGGAATCAAACCTGGGACCTTTCAGTCCACAGACCAACGCTCTACCACTGAGCCAAACCGGTTTCAGCACGTTTTTTGTTGTTGTTGTTGTTGTTGTTGTTGTTGTTTTAAAAAAAAACGACAGCCATTTTGTACCGCTCACCATTTTGTGGGTGAGGGAATCGGGCAGGCACACTGGTGACCATCTCTCCCCGCTCCAGGAGGCCCAGGGCCTCGGCGGGAGTGAATCTAGCCACTGGGCTGGGCCCCGGTGGCTCCCCTGGAGCCAGACCTCTCTCCGGAGGGTCCATTCCGGGTCAGCTGGGTTCCTCAGCTCTCCTCCATGTCATGTCCCCTGCGTCCATACCGGCTTCTCCCTCCCGTTCAGGTGCCAGGCCTGTGAAAGCTGGAACATGTGTCCCCCAAAACTGTATACGTGAGTTACCAGCTGATAGCTCGTTTCGAAAATGAAATGTATTTTAGTAAGCTTCCTTTAAAATCATTCAAGGTGTATGTATACATTGGGGCAGGGGCACACCCGATATAATCAGAGTGTTTTACTTTTTTATGTAAATACATGAATCTAAAAAGGGAAAAGTGTGGTGGGCAACATTCCTTCAAAAAATAAAAAACTCTCAAAGCCAGTTTCTTCACTGTTGTGAAGCTCATCGGGACCATCACCTTACAGTGGAGGATGCTAGACTTTCTCTAAGTCCTACACACCACCTAGCATCCGAGGGACCCCCTTTCCTTTGGTCTCTGAGTTTTTTAGTAGCTAGAAACAGCTTCTGCAGGTGCTTTCAGAAACAAATTTGCCATGGGTTAAGTTTATTCCGTGATGCCTCCATTTATGTGTTTGAGAACAACATTTATGTTACATCAAACTGAGAAGAGAGCAGACATTTTCTAAAACCTATATGCTAAGGTCGTTCTATTTTTCTCTAGTGATTACTTCAATAGAGCAATGTAGAATCTATGGTATCAGCAGATGAATTGTCCTCTGTCTAATGAAACCTCGCTTTAAATGTTATCTCTGCTCCTTTTAACTCCATGTGAATGTGCACCGTGAAATGCTTTACATGCATAAACTAATGCCCACAAAAATCCCACGATGCAGTCATATGAAAGGCCCGCGGGGAAGCTCTCCACGGGAAACCAGCTGGCCTCGGCACGGGAGGATCCTCCCTTCTCCTGGGAAAACGATGGCACGCACACGCTGCGTGCTGTTGCCTATTTTTGAAGCGAGGTATGCCAAGGTCAGCGTGCCCTTCCCCAGAAGTGGCGGAGTCTGTAACATCTGCAACGTCTGCTCAGGGCTCTTTTGGGTAAAAATCATGCTTTGCTGGCACTTTCTGTTTCCATAAAAGAACAGGAAAACTCTGCCCCTCGGAGTCCCCCGTGAGGTAAGAAGCTGGGATTGGGTAGCCGCCGGGATGAGGTGTCTGTAGAGGAGAAAGAAATGAAGAGGGTCAGAGAAATGCACATTCCCTCTGGCAGCCATCCAGGGCTCTGACCGAAGGCCAGACAGTCAGAGGGTGAGCCAAGCCAGTTCTGTGGCTCAGAATAATTGGGTAATTGATTGTAATTAAGTAGTAATTAATAATGACTTGAATTCTTGACGGTTTCCCTACCTCCAGGCTGTGGCTGGATGGGGTGCTGGGCTGAGCCATCATGGATCTTGAGGGAGAGGAGAAAACAGTAATACTTAGCCTGTCTTTATTAAGATTTTTGATATTGTGCTCATTGTAGATTTTAACATGATTTAAAAAAATAATCCATTAAAATATGACCGGTCTTGATCACTGAGTTTTTTGGTGTCTCTTTAAATTTGGCACCTTTCCCAAGTGCCTTACTCCCCTCCCCCCGGCCCAGGTCTTGAGCCCAGAAGCAATGCGATGGGTATCTGGATATTGCTTGGCCCGCCCTTTAGAAGGAGTAAAGGGAGAGCCAAATACTCGGGCTGTTCTCTCACTCTTCATGTCCTCAAATGTCCAAATCACTGCTCTCCAATTACAGTCTGCTGCAGAGTTGAGAGACAGCCCCAGTCTTGCGGGTACCATCATCACCCCAGTCTGTGGACGAGAGACTTGGGTTCAGGATGCATGACACTTATGCCTGCGGAAGGGCCCAGGGAGACCTGAGTGCAGCCCGCTGGCCTCCACAGGAAGTGATCCAGCCTCCGGCTGTGAGGAATGGCCCACCTGCTGGGTATCCCGCCGTTCCGCATTGAGAAAGATAAACCATGTATTTTTCCCCCTCACTTGTTAGTTAAAAGTTCCGACAAAATATTTCCTAATAACTTACTAAGTTGTATTGTCTTTTTCCTCTTAAGGAAGCAATATATAATCACGGATGAAATGAGAAAGTACACATAAATGAGGAAAATCACACTAAATCAAAACCTCACCCCAAGAGCCACCTACGGTTAGTATTTTGTTGAATATCCCTCCAAGCTTTATTTTAATAAAGATAAATTACATGTATATGATTTCAAAATGAAACTATGCTACACATGCATTTTTAAAACTGCTTTAAAAAGAAAAATAGTACACCTTTACCATCGTTCTCTGTCATTGCTATTTTGCAGAGTAATTTGTAATGGCTTCATAATATGTATTCATTTGGTCATGAATATTTATGAGGGCCTGCTTACTCTCCAGGCTTAGGGAAGATATATCAATTAACAAAACAAAGAATTGGGACCTCTAGGGCTGACATTTAAGTAAAGGAAGACCTTAAAAAAATAGTGAAGGAAAGTGTGTCAGTCAATAGGGAACCCTGTTTAGAATGAATCTTCTCTGAGAAGAGGCTGCTATGGGCTGAACTGTGCCTCCTCCCCACCCTTCCAAATTCCCATGTTGAAGTCCAAGCTTCCAGTACCTCAAAATATGGTACTAAGTTAGAAGGGGACAAGTTAGAATAAGGGAATCCATTATGACTGGTGAGCTCTTAAGAAGAGGCAGTGTAGACCCGGCACACAGAGGGAACAGGTAGCGCCATCGACAAGCCCGGGAGAGAGAGTCCTTCCTCGTGGCCCTCAGGAGCAACCAACCCTGCGGGCACCTTCACCGTGGGTCTCCGGCCCCAAGAACTGTACGGAAATTAACGTCTGTTGTGTGAGCCACCTGGCCGGTGGTGCTCTGTACGGCAGCCAGATGTAATACAGGGGCCGAGAAAGAGGTCTGATGGCGTGAGAGGGTGCGCGCCCTGCGGTAGCTGAAGAACAGTGAGAGTGCAGTTTGGTTCTCTGCAATAGAGGAAAGCAGAGCCAGATTTCTGGCGGAGTACCTCAGGGGAGAAGGGGAGGCCACGAGGTTAGAAGAGGAAGCAGGGTACCGCTGGGTCCTAGAGCACCCTAAGGCCTTAGAAAGGACTTCAGATGATTTCCGGGGGAATAGGAAACCACGGGAGAACCATCAAGCCTGACACTTGACCAGAGGTCCTTGGCTCCTGGGAAGCCCGGACCAGATGTACCAGAATATTTATAACCCTCTTATTAACCAAGTGAATTATTTAGCGGTGCAGTGGGAAGCCGGGGGAGGGACATCAGGGACATTGGCCCCAAGTGCTAAGCCCTCTTGGGACCCCTGCATCCATCCCACTTGGCCATCCTGCTGCCCAGGCTGATAAACAGTAATTCAACATAAGCCCAGACTTTTCAATGCATCCTTCTCCACAGGATCCCTCAGCGGGCCTCTCCTCCCCCATTCGAAGGCCAGCTGGTTGCTACCCTCCCTTCCCTTGTGTCTGTTCCCTCTCCCTATGTTTTACACCCAAGTTCCAATCTTCACCCCAGCTAAAGCCTTCCCAACTCAATCGTTCCAACTGCCAAGATTCCATCTCTCTCTCTCTCTCTCTCTCTCTCTCTCTCTCTCTCTCTCTCTCTCTCTCATTTCCTCATTCCTGACTTCCCAGGGAATGGAGAAATGAAAGCCTCATCTGGTATCTGCAAATAAAAATTCAGGGAAGTGGACAATCTCCATTACTCAAGCATGGGAACGAGGTTAATGGCTACCCCGCCCAATTTGGACACCTCCTTATTTCCTGTCAAGTCAGAGGTCAGAGGTCAGGCTGCGTGAGCAATGACAGAGCCAGTGTTGGACTGAACTCTGAACTGCACGCTCCTCTCCGGAGGCTTTTGTTAGTTTCCGGCCCCCTCCTGTTACTGAGGAGTCCTCTCTCATGGAAGGAGCACCCTTCGGTAACTTCCTTTAAGAATGTAAGTAACTGGGTGGGTGGGAAGAGATTAACCAAAGAACTTGTATGCATATATGCATAACCCATGGACACGGATGGTAGTGTGGTGAAGGCCTGGGGTGGGGATGGGGCAGGCTAGAAGGGGTCAATAAAGGAAAAAGGGGACATCTGTAATACTTTCAACAACACACATATTTTGAAAAAGAATGTAAGTAACTTACTTTGCCTCCTACTTAGTCTGTCCATGGTCTGCACAGCCCCCTACCCAAGGCCTACTGATTCTATTAACATTTACTTGTCATTCTTCAATAGGCTGCACTTGGATTATTATTCATGGAAAACAAGAGACCAAACTGATAATCCTTCTCAAAGAGCAACAAACCCATAAAACTGATAACAACAAACAAACAAACAAACAAAAAACAAGGCCCTGGCCAGAGAGCTCAATTGGTTAGAGCAGTGGTGGGCAAACGGCGGCTCTCGAGCCACATGCGGCTCTTTGACCCCTTGAGTGTGGCTCGGCGTTAGAACCACTTCTTCAAAATAAACTCACCCAGGCCAAAAACCGACTTCTGCGCATGGGCCACGAAGTTTCAGTCGCACTGTACGTGTGCGCCCGCACGTGGTATTTTGTGCAAGAGCCACACTCAAGGGGTCAAAGAGCCACATGTGGCTTGTGAGCAGGCCACGGGGTTAGAGCATCCTCCCAATATGCCAAGGTTTCGGGTTCAATCCCCAGTCAAGAATGAATCAATGAATTCAGAAATAAGTGGAACAAAAAACTGATCTCTCTCTCTCTCTCTCTCTCTCTCTCTCTCTCTCTCTCTCTCTCTCTCCAAAAAATCAATACATGACAAATTTTCAGAAACATAAAAATGTGCCATAAGTAAGTGTGGCAGTTCAGCCTAGACTGGGGCTGACTCGCTCACTCGACCACGGGTGAGAGTGGACTTTGAAAAGTCAGGCAGTGGTTCTTCTGTGGCTGGACACTCACAGACGGGCCAAGGAGGGGAACAAGAGGAGGGCCACTGGCCTGCGTCCTCATTGTCGCAAAAAGCCTCAACACACCAGACTGTACCCACTGCTACGGGGAAGGGTTGGTGGGTTGAAGAAAGACTGTATCACTGTCCAACTTAATTCATGACTTACCATCTCACCACTGGGTCACCTCTGCCATGAACTATAGACCAATGTTTTTAATAAATCCCCTAATGCCCTGGCCAGTTGCTCAGTGGTTAGAGTGTGAGGCCTCGAATTGAAGGGTCAAAGGTTAAATTCCAGTCAAGGACATGTACCTCAATTGTAGGCTCAATCCCTATTCCGGGTCGGGGAAGGCAACCAATTGATGTGTCTCTCTCACACTGATGTTTCCTTCTCTGAGTCTCTCCCCCTCCCTTCCACCCTCTCTTAAAATCAATGGAAAAACCATATTCAGGTGAAGACTGACAAATAATAATTTGTCATATTCAGGTGAAGCTGACAAATAATAATAATAGTAATAAATCCCCTAATCACCTTGGGAATCATGTAATTATATTAAACTAAATGTGTTTGTGTGGGCATGTGTGGGTTGAATTATTTACTTACTGGATACTGATATTTAAAATATACCACAGCCCTAACTGGTTTGGCTCAGTGGATAGTGTCAGCCTGTGGACTGAAGGATCCCAGGTTCAATTACAGTCAAGGGCATGTACCTTGGTTGCGGGCACATCCCCAATAGGGGGTGTGCAGGAGGCAGCTGATCGATGTTTCTAGTTCTCTATCCCTCTCCCTTCCTCTCTGTAAAAAATAAATAAAGCATATTTAAAAATAAAATAAAATATACCACAGCCCTAGCAGTTTGGCTCAATGGATAGAGCGTCGGCCTGTGGACCGAAGGATCCAGGGGTTCGATTCCGGTCAAGGGCACGTACCTCAGTTGCAGGCTCCTCCCCGCTGGAGCCCTAGGCAACCAATCGATGTGTTTCTCTCACATCGATATTTCTGTCTTTCCCTCTCTCTTCCACTCTCTAAAAAAAAAAAAAAAAAAAAAATCAATGGAAAAATATCCTTGGGTGAGGATTTAAAAAGTAAAAATAAAAAAGTAAAATCTACCACAGAGGAGCATTTGCTATCTTGCTTCTGGGCATATGTCATCAGTTTGGCCCAAAACTCTTTTTTTTTTTTTTTAAGTATTTTTATAGATTTCAGAAAGGAATGGAGAGCAAGTGAGAGAGAGAAACATCAGTGATGAGAATTATTGATCGGCTGCCTCCTGCATGCCCCCACTGGGGACCAAACCTGCAACCCCGGCATGTGCCCTTGACCAGAATCAAACCTGGGACCCTTCAGTCCACGGGCCAGTGCTCTATCCACTGAGCCACACCAGCGGGGGCCCAAACTCTTATTTAAAAACAGCAACAACAACAACAAAACCCACAAATTTAGTAAGCCTCTTTTGGAATTTCTTTTTCTCTTCTTTTTCTTTCTGCTTTTAGTTTGCTTTGATTTATTATTTCTTCTTGACCTTGGAAAGGTCTTGGGAAAACCTGACACCCAGGCAAGGTGACCAAGTCGGGCTGTTCAGCACTACGGACCTCCTCGTGTTCCTTCTTCTCTTGGGTAAACACAGAGTTACTGTACCAGCCCCGGAGCCACACGCCTTCCTCCCAGGCTAATCGGTTTCTGAATTCTTAGACTTTTAGTGTAATTTCACCATTGGGAGGTTTTTCTGCACCAGAAATACCGAGGCAAGACCAAAAGCAAACCTCGAGTGAACCCACACCTTCCAGGATGAGTGAGTCAGATAGGCCTCGGGGATGAGGGAAGGGAGGGAACTGATTTGCAAAACTCGAGCTTAATCTTTGTGACTGCTGACTAGACACTCACAGGGCCCCGTGTTCAGTGTGGAAATGATAGCACGCCACTTTTCACCACGTTTGTACCCCACCACCATACTGTCATCTTGGGCTTGAGGGAGCATGACATTGTCTGTCCCTAGTTTGAAATTCCCCCGGTGATGCCAAATATATCTCTGTCAGCAGACACTGTTTCAAAGTGCCAGAGCTCACTTTAGCTGATTACCAGGGCCGGACTCAAATCGCTGAAGGAAACAAATCTATCTTTCACTCACTCACACAGTAAAACATTGAAAACTCAGAAAGTCTGCAGTACAGAGCAGTAAATAAGGCGTTTCAGAGAGGCTAATCCATGTTGTGTTTTCTTTCACTGTATTATTGTAACTCTTTTCAGTCCAGATCTTTTCTCATATAAGAAAACACTGTTTATACCAGGGGTGGGGAACCTTTATTTCTGCCAAAGGCCATTTGGGCATATGTAACATCATTCGCTTAATATAATTCCCTTATTATAAATTCATGTTGCTATGAAGGATCTCCTAGATTTACTGAATTTCGAGTACGGCCTGCGGTCGCCTTGACAGGGACAGACCAAATGGTTTCTCGGGCCTTATACCGCCATGGACCAGACGTTGTCCACCCCTGGTTTATACCAACTCATGATAGCATCCAAGTAATTACTAGTAACACATCATTGTTAGTAGAAATGTAAAAATCTGTCTTATACTACAGAACTATGCAATAGAGTAAAATACCAACAATCATAGTCAGAATAATCACCCAAGTGTGAGTACTTAGTATGAACTAGAAGCTTTCTTCTGTACTTTATGGGTTGTTTGATATAAATCTCCCAACAACCTCATGAGATGGGAAAACTAATCTGCTAATTTTTATTCTAGGGAATGGCTAAGGTTTTTATTGAGGACGTACTGTGTGCCAGGCTGTCCATGTATTTTTTTTAAGTTATTTATTTATTTATTTATTTATTTTATTAAGGTATTATATGTGTACATAGCTTACCATTGCCCCTCCCCCCCCAGTTCCCATTCATGCCCTCCCTCCCCAGAGTTCTGTGTTCGTTGGTTGTACTTATGTTCATGCATACCAGTCCTTCGGTTGTTCTCTTATCTTCCCCCAGGTCTCCTTCCCCTCCCCGCTGTCATTTGACAATCTGCTTGTTTTATGGTGACTATCTCAGGATCACATGAATAGAATCCGCCCCTCATTTGGCAGTCTGCTTGTTTTATGGTGACTATCTCAGGACCACATGAATAGAGTCCGCTCCTCCTCTGGTTCTCACCGCCCCTCCCCCGGGTCCCACTGCTTCCCCTGGGACACACGGCTCACCCGGGGCACACGGCCCCCTAGGACACATGGCTCACCTGGGGCACACGGCCCCCTAGGACACACGGCTCACCCAGGGCACACGGCCCCCTGGGACACACGGCTCACCCGGGCTGTCCATGTATTAACTCATTCTTTCCTCACATCTCCCCACAAAGCGGGTGCTCTCTTTAGTCCCGCTTTAGGGATGAGGGAGTTGGGGTGCGGAGCAGAAGGGGCCTGCCCTCGGCCACTCAGCGGGTAGGGACAGCCAGCACTCCAACCCCGGCAGCCTGGCCCCATGCTCAGTCTCCTCCTCACCAAGCAGCCGCTCAGCGACCGACGACCGTGTGCCAACCTCTGTGTCGGGTGACCTTCATGCATAACTTTCCCTCCTCGGGGAGCTCACTGTTTTCCCATTTTTCAGATGAGGAAAGTGAGGCAAAAACAAACCCGGGTCTTGCCTGCCCCACCGCCACAGTCTCTCCATCTGAGCGCACAGGGAAGGGAGGGATGAGTTTGAAAGGTGCACACTGACTCCGAGGAAAAAGTGAACACTCTGTGAGAGTCCCGTTAGTTGGGTTTTGAAACAGGAGAAAAACACCCCGTAAACGTACGAGACAGAGGAGGTAAGGAGGAGACAGCACATGCTCTGTTTGTCTCTGCACCTGCCAGCGTTCGGGCCTGGAAACAGAGTGAAGAAGATGCCGTCGTCAGAAATCTGCTGAAGAGGCGTCCTCCCTCGGTCTCCAGTAAGCCTCGCTCTGTGTGGACCTCCCCGGGGCTCGAAGACACGGGGTCAGCATCTACCCTCGTGGCTTCTGGTTCCAGCCGTTTCTTAGATCTTTGAGTCGTCACAGGCTAGTGTGGAAACAGAAGAGAAACTATTCCTGCAGCTTGTCGTTTTCCTGTTATTCAGTTTGAGTTTCCTCTTCCTCACCATTGAACATTGTTAAGGAACATTACGGTGTTTAAGTCCTAAGGTGCGGTCATTTCTATATCTTTTTCCCTTGTGGAGTATTCTTATTTATTTTTTAATGATAGTTGACCTACGATATTATATTAGCTTCAGGTATGCAACAGAGTGGTTAGCTATCCCGTTGATTTCTATTGCTTTAAATTATCATTTGACATACATTCCTTGCCTCGTCTTTTGACAGAATTTGGCAATAGAGCCGGCCCCGCCTGGTGTAAAAGACATTCATTTTTTAATTTTTTAAAAAATGGTTGCTGTGGAGTAAACTCGGTTCATTTGATCACAGGGTGCGTGTTGTCCCTCTCAGTGGAAATATATGAGGTGCAGTTGGTGGCTCTCCTAGGTGGGTTTTGGTGGAGTAGTCATTCTGGTAAGTGAACATGATTATCAAGATGTAGCTGCAAAAGTTGTCATCGAATCCTAGAATACAGGAGAGGAAAGTCTGGGAAGGAGGAGGTCTGATTTGCTTTGCCGGGTCACTGTAAACATGCTTTACAGGTCAAATGAAATAAACCAGCACTCGGTCACCCTTGCATCTAAGCAGGAAACTTGTTTTGCAAATGGACGTGCCCAGCAAATGCTCTTCTAATTATTGTTTTCTATTTGCTGGTTTAGATCCTATAAACTGAACAAGAGGACAGCTTAATGCCCTCACTCCTCTGCTTCCTCTTTCACACACACACACACACACACACACACACACACACACACACCCCAAATGTTCTATAGTACAAGACATGATTTTGACAATGAGAGGAAAAAACACACCATCATAGCTTTATAGGAAAAAGCTGTCTGGCATGTAGTACTCAACAAACTTTGTTGAATTAAAATAAAATACACTTGAAAACATACATTGTAGAAGAATCAAGGCTTGTTCTTGACTTTAAAAAATCCTCATTACAATCCTTATATGCCTAAGGACATATAAAAAGACATGTACAGCTATTTCTTGCAGAGTTATAGCAATGAAAAATTGAAACAAGTGGTGTATGTAACATGAAATACATGATATATCCATGAGAAAATATTATGTAACCACTTAAATTTTATTTTTAACAAGTTTTAAGGCTATGGGGAAATGATTATGACATGTTACATTTATAAAATAAAGACTATACTATATGTAGTATAAGTTCAGTCCCATAAGGACACATTGCTCAGCAAGAACTGGAAGGGAATATACTAAAATGTGAATCGCCTTTCAGGATAGAGAGACTATTAATTCTTTCCTTTTTTCCCCCATATTGCAGAATTTGCCTCAAATAATAAAGATGGTTTTTATAATTAGAAAAAAATTAAAAACTAGAAAAACATTCCTATAAAAATAATTTATTCATATAGCAGCTGAAAAATCAGTGAGATGTTTATGCATTTATGACCTAAACTAAACACATCAGGTGCTTTTTAATATAATCTTATGAGAATCACATAATTGAGTTTCCATAAACCCTATAGACAATTTATTACAAAGTATAATAATAAAAATAATGTTTACTTTCAATTCTTTGATTTCAATTTGAATCCATTATGAATTAGTGACTTTGGAGGAATATATGTCCATTTATGTCATATTCTAACATATTTTCCTTTTTTTAAAATATATTTTATTGATTTTTTTTTAACATAGAGGAAAGGAGAAGGATAGAGTTAGAAACATCAATGAGAGAGAAACATCCATCAGCTGCCGCCTGCACACTCCCTACTGGGAATGTACCCATAACCAAGGTACATGCCCTTGACCAGAATCGAACCCTTGAGTCCGTAGGCTGACGCTCTATCCACTGAGCCACACCGGCCAGGGCTAACATCTCTTTCTTTTACTAAGCAACCCATTCCTTTCATCTTTTCCTCTTTGTGTTTTATTTTACTGTCACTTGGTTGTTTTAATTGCTCTCTATTATCTCAAGTCCTTATGGTGCTAATTCTCCCATTTATCGTGTCCCGACCCTCGCAGTTTTCTCATGAAGTCCATAATTTTTAATTATGAGCACATCTTTAGCAAGGGGCCTTGAGTTATGAAAGGGTTGCTGAGAGAGATTTTGCGTTTGCTTCTGTCACAGCTCTCAAGGGTTCCTTCCATTCAAAATCTATTTTATATTAATACCTGGGCTCGGTATTCTCATGCCCTGTGGACAGGACAAATTTAGACCTACTTTTTTTTTTTACAACCTTTTATAAATCTTTTTTATCCATTCAGAAATAACTATTATTGGAATAATTCAATTTCTTGTCCTGCAAAAATGTGTCTCTATACCTTTTATTATTAAATCCATATAATTTCTTTCCAACTTAATTAAAATTATTTTACAGTTTTTAAAATATATATATATATATTTTATTGATTTTTTACAGAGAGGAAGAGAGAGGGATAGTTAGAAACATTGATGAGAGAGAAACATCGATCAGCTGCCTCCTGCATGTCCCCCACTGGGGATGTGCCCGCAACCAAGGTACACGCCCTTGACCGGAATCGAACCTGGGACCCTTCAGTCTGCAGACGGATGCTCTATCCACTGAGCCAAACCGGTTTCGGCAATTTTTACAGTTCTTTGTATTTAATTGATCTTTATTGTTAGAAGTATTACAGATGTCTCCCTTTCCCCCTGACCTTGGACCCCCTCCTAACCCTCCCAACACACCTACCCCCAGACCTTCACCACATTGTCTGTGTCCATATATGCATATACGTTCTTTGCAGGGAGTCTTCATTTCTCAAAGGAAATTGCTTCTTATGTACCAAGTGCCCAAGGCACAGACTTCCTTTGGGCCAAGGATGTGGTCTATCTGACGCTCTGGTCACAGAGGGTCGGTATTTCCAGGATTCTGTTCTTACAAAGAGGTCCTGGTATGGCCCCCTCTCACGGCCTTCATCTTGTTCCGTACTAAAATGCCAGCCACGGTCACCCCGACCTACGATTGGCTGCAGGGTCCCCAGCACTTCTTTGACATCATCTCATACCCATATTGCTCTAGTCCTGCATTCCATCTTCTAGTTTGGCACCTACGTAGTATGTAGTATTTCCTGTCGGGGGCTGGGGGAGTTATCCAGAACTCCTGCTGTTTGGGGTGGGAACAGCTCTGCAGAGCCCTTGGAACTCTGATGTGGGAAGAGCGGCCTCAGCTGGGTTTTGAGTCTTCAAAAGTTTTCTATACAAGAGTGTCTCATGCTGTATTATTAGCTCGCCTGAGGAGAGTCGCAGAGATTAGTCATTAACAATAATTAGAGCATGAAAGGTTTTCACTTTTTCGCCTTTGAAAATAAATCCAAGGCTCTTCCTGTTAGACAACATGATCAAACTTCCTCAAATTATTTACTAGTAGAACTGCTCTAAGGACACCATCCTTCATGCGTGTGGAGGTGGGCAAAAGAGCCAGAAAGTTACTCTGGACTCGACTCCCCACCCTCCACGCCAAACCAGTATGTGATTCTTGAAAAGGGAGCACCATGCTGCATAAGGACAAACAGGAAGCTAGATTTACTTCCTGTACCTTTTCCAAGATTTTCCTTATGATTAGTTCTTAAGTGCAGCTTCAGCTCATCAAGATGTAATTTGTAAAGTATGTGCGTACGGTTGCCTAGTTACCAAAAGGGGGACATGGATCGGGCTTCTTCCCTCACCAAAAGTCCGTCCTGAACCCAGGCAAAGGGCACACGAGGGGTAAATGACACCTACCTTGGTGGGGCACCTCACCTGCGCTTCCCCAGGCCCGTGGCCTCTCCTGTGCCTGTGAGCTCTGGCGTCTGCACCACATTCTCCGCACTGGCGATGGAAGATTGAAGGCAGAGAGGGGCACAGCCCACCGATGACTGTTAGGCTCTGATTTTTATCTTCATCCCTAAAAATGCATTTTCCTCAATTATATGACACCTCAACAGGGAGCAATGATAGGAATTATCTTCTTAAACACACACACACACACACACACACACACACACACACACTTTGTTTCTTGCTGTGTAGGATATCACCAAGATTTTTGTAAGTTCCTTTTTGTAAAATATATTTTTATTAACCCAGGCATAGGCCCTGACTGGGAATCAAACTGGATACCGCTTGGTTCCTGGGTCAACGCTCAACCGCTGAGCCACACCAGCTTTTGGTCACCAGTCCCCTCAGCACTTTCAGATATGTGTACCCCTTCTATAATTTTAGTAATGCTGAGTACCCCTCATCAAAAAAAAAGGATGTATTTTAATAACAATCAAAATATATTTATTTTTTCTTTTTTTGGTACATACACAAAATAATAATAAGCAAAAAATAAAATTATTCATAATAAAATATAAATAAAAGTTATATTATAAATAACATTTATTTGCACACCGGACCATCTCACGCCTCACAAGACTGTCTTGACTTGACTCATGAGAACGTAGAATTAGGTGCATCTAAGCACAGTGCAGTGCATATCCCCACCAAACTCCGGTGCAACGCGTACCCCCACCAAACTCTTCCCGTACCCCTGGGGGTTCGAGTACCACACTTTGGGAAACACTGTCTAAGGAAAGGAGAAGGAGTCAGTACTCATTTCACAGCAGAAGCTGCCCAGTGCCAAGGCCCTCACGTGTCCATTGGGCAAACCTTGGCATCCGGGCCAGCACTGGTCTGAAACCTTCAGGGATTCAAGTTCTCCCTTTTCAACCAGAATCTTGATCCAGTGGTTCTCTTTAAAATTTCCTTCTCTTAGCTCAACAGGTGGGTCTAAGCCTCTCATTCCAATTCCTCCGCATCTCAACTCCACGGCTACTAAAATTCCCACACGTATCACTGCCTTATCATCATAAATCTTCCCTGTTACTTCAGAAATGAGTCTACATGTGCTATCACTTACGTTTTTGTTGACCATTGGCCAAAACCTTCTAAACTAGAACAGATGACCCAGTGTGATTCATGCAGGGATGGTAGGAATGAGATGGGAAAATAGTCTCACATATAAGAGGCATCTGGATTTATTAGGTTAGTGTGGTTATAATGTAACTACTAACATGAAGGGCTTTTCTCACAGACTGATAACAGCTTTATTGCATGATAGCCCTTGCCATTTATTGCTTCCTGTGACTATAAAAACTAAAAAGAGTGTGTTATGGCTTGACTGGATGACTTGAATTTGTGGCTTTATTTGATCAGAAATATGTCCTCTAACGAAGGCACTTCAATTTATGGTCATAGTTAGTTTAACAGTAAATTAAAAAATATAATTGGAGCTCGGCGGGTGTGACTCGGTTGGCTGAGTATTGTCGGTGCACTGGGAAGTCTCCAGTTCAGTTCCCCGTCAGGCACATGCCCAGGTTGTAGGCTTGATCCCCAGAAGGGGGCTTGCAGGAGGCAGCCAATAGATGTTTCTCTCTCTCCCTTCCTTTCTCTGAAATCAATAAATTAAAAAAATATAACTAGACACTGACACTCTCCCAGAACCAAACTGAAAATACAACTAAAATACAGAAAACCACTCTGAAAAATCAACTGAAGACTAGCTGGAGAAAACCCTGATAATCAAGGATGGAAAATGGAGACCGCATAGAGGCTGTACATTTAAGTCCCCAGAACTTACCCATCGTATAACAGGAAGTTTACACCCTTTGACCTATATTTCCCCATGTACTCCACGACTCAGACCCTGACCACCATCAATCTGTGTCTTTAAGAGCTGTGTCTCATGACAGGTCTAACCCAGTGCGATGGAGTAGTTCGGGGGATCTAGCGCAATGATGAGAAGATAACGACTGTCCAGGAACCCCAGAGAGGAAGAGTTCCCAGAATCCCTTCTGTTTCCTTGGTTCAGAACAACACCAGCTTATCTCCTGCAAAAACATACCTAGGACAAGGGCCTTTCTTCCCTTTGGGCTGGTGTCAATGACAACCTCTATGAAGGATACTTCCTGCCCAACTGGTCATGCTCTCTTCTTTAGATGCCCATGCGTCTGGCCGACAGAAACACCTACAGAAATCCAAAGAGCACCTCCGAGGGGCACTCTGGTGGCCTGTGGAGGGTGGGGTAGAAATGAAAAGTGAGAAGACTCCTTAAACCTTCTCACTCAGGATGACGTTTTTCAGAAGCTATGTGTAGCGTTCCTTATCCCCACGCTCCTGGTAGGTTATTCACAGGCCAACTCCTTTGCTTTGCTTTTTAGGGTTTTGGGGTGTGGGCTCAGTGATATTGCTTCTGTTATTCAGTCTTTTTAGTTAATGACAGCCACTTTCTGTCCGCAACTCTTTTTGCTTTTCTATTACTGTTTTGAAAAGATATCTTGTCCAGAACTTCTTTCCCCTTCAGCTAATAGCTTTCACTGAGCTCTTCCTCCCAGTCAAGGAAAAGGGTTAAGGAAACTTTCGAGTTGCTTGTGGCCTTATGATTCCAACCACCAGCCTAAAATTCATATCCATATCCACATCACAAAATGCTATTTGTTGACTTACATTTTTGACAGATAGCGGAAACCTTTTTCTATGACTCAGCACACATTTTATATAGGAACACTTTGCTAGGTTCTTGTGAAAGAAGTAGGTGAATAAGAAACAGTCCTAGCCTTCCAAGGAAGATAAGACACGACACAGATAACTACACATGGACTAGTTCAAGACTTCTCCTCTGACTCACCCCTGGCAATGAATCAGGCCTTAGACAAAGCAAAACTAAACCCAAGATTTAAAATTAAAAAGTTCTTTCACCTTACTGGACAAACAAAACCAGGAGCTTCTCAGATTTTAGCTAACAATACAAAGGATCTTTACTGACTGTAAACACTCTTCGAGCAACATAGCATTTTCTCTGTGTGTGTAATGACAGTGCTGTGTTTTACACGTGGGCACAGATGTGAATTCTGCTTGTGTCCAATGGTAGAAGATAAGTGAGTAACTTTCCCTCTTCCCATTGAGGGGGAAAAAAATCAGGAAGGAACTTAAATACAAGTCTTTCCTCCAATTTTATATTCAAAAATGTCTCACAGGAAATGAACAAATAGTGAGTCTCAAATATGACATTGTGCTTCTACGAAGTGGAGATTTTTAAGGACAAATGTGAAACTTGGATTTCCACTTCCTGCAGAATATAAACGCCCAATTCATTAGCCTAACATTCATGATGTCCAAAATCTCCTCTTAACTCGCTGCTGGCCTTATCTGTGTCCATCTTGATTCCATGAACCCAGCAAACAACCTATTTATAAATAACTGGAAAGGAGCGAAAGGAAGGCCAGACATTAGAGTCATTTGTGCAGTTTTGCTGGAGGCTGCAGTGTAACACACCCAGGCGGCCTCCGATCTGTTCCTCCGGGGTCTCTGGGGGAAGGGCCTGGGCAGGGAGAAGAGAAACGTGCCCAGTAAAGGCGACAGAGGGGCAGTGGCCTGTCTGTCACAGTCACATCTGGGAACAGGTTATCGGCCAGGGTAGGCATGGCTGCTGCGAGCTCAGGAGACCTGATGCATTTAATCTCCTGAACAAAGAAGCTCGCGCTCGTGGTTTCAGGACTCTTGGGACTCGTCGCAGGGGCCTGCTCTCTGCATTCGCCCACTAGCTCATGGCCACGTGGGCCCCAGACACTGGACGGATGGGTACCAATCCGTTTCCATCATGGAATGAAAACCTTGGGCACTGGCTTTTCTTTCAGCTCCACTGAACCAACCGCCAGCTGCACATCTTTCAGGACTGGACTAAGGGAAACGGGGCTTTAGAGACACAGGGGTATAATTCCACAAAAACAAAGCTTTCTACTATACCTTACCCCCCTGGTGGGCACCTCCGGAAAAGCTTTTCCCAGCGGTACCCCCAAGAACCCCACTCCCCCCAGCGATGGAGAAAGACCATCCATGCCTTTCTCTGATAACACTGTGAACCATGTTGAATATTTTTATTTCCACACCACTGCTTCCACCTTTGGAATGCCCTGCTATCTCCCCCCAAGCCCTCCTCCCACCCACCCATCCCCAGTTCCCCTGTCACAAGTTCTTCAAGGCACTTTTTTTTTTAAGTCATCCATAAAGCAGCTGGCTCACCATTCTCCAAATTGGAATTTCCTCTTCTTTCTTGGGTTTTTATAATATTCTATGGCTAAGGGTTACTGCTTATATTTAGAACTAGCAACTAAACATTACTTAATACAATATCAAGTAAAACTTGAACCTAGTTTTTTGAAAAAGGCAAGAAATTCTTCATAACCAAAGAAGTACACTCCTACCTTTAAATGCTTTCACTAACAAGAAAAAAATAGATATAAATTCCCACCAACATACAAAGTAGTAAGAAGGATTTTCTATGAATTTCTCTGTCTTGATATCCTGCTTCTAATCTCGCCTATTGTGCCAATTTGGAGGGGTGAGGGCGGGGATTAATCAAAGAGGTTTCTGTAGACAAATGATAAAAGATGTCTCTGGCTATAGATAACTAGATATAGTACTATTTTGGATTACTCTGGGATCTAGAATCTTAATCTCAAGAATAGAAAGTAAAAGAAAAATGTGTGTTGAAGGATTGATTATTCATCTTTTCTGGGTTTGGGAGGCTTGTTAAAAACCCCAATTCAACTGTTAGTTATGAAACACTCACGGGGATATAAAGTAAATCAGAGGGAATACAGTCAACAATACTGTAATAGCTATGGATGGTGTCAGATGGGCACTGAAAACATTGTCACGTATATGACCGTCTAACACGATGCTGGCGGTGCAGTCACGTGGCTTCTGAGGCAGGGCTCATGTGACGACTTCCTCACCCACAGATCAGACCCTTGGACCAGCGTGGCTAGAACAGCTGGGTGCTGGCTGGGCCTCCACAGGACCGCTCCACGGGGCTAGCGTGGTGGCCTCGCAGCACGGTGGCTCAGAGCTTCGAGAGGGAACCTTCCAAGAGACAAAACGTGGAAGCGGCCAGCCTGTGAAGACCTGGGCACGGAAACTGCCCCTGCGGTGTATCCTGCTGATCAGGGCACCACGGAACCTGCCCAGGCTGCAGGGAAGCGACACAGACTCTGATTCTTGAACGATGTGATGGATGACAAAGAAGAGGAGCCATCTTACATCTGCCCAGCTCAGCAGCTCCTCTGAGGCGGGGCTGGAGACCCCCAGTAGGCATGGTGCAGGGGCTGATATCGACAGACGAAAGACTAACCACCACTCTGGCAGAAGAGGACATCAGTGAAATGTTATCTGAATAAAACCTATGTAGGCTCATAGAGACAGACCTTTATTAGCGTGCTAATGCTCCTTCAGTGCATTAAACAAAATAAGAAATTCAACAATTGCTTTTCTCCCCTGTCACGGGGCCCACCCTCCAGCAGGAAATGCCTTTCTGTTGACAGCTCCTGCTCCCAATGACTGACATCAGAGTTGGCTGTGTCCTTCCACCTTGGCTAGGTAGGAATGTCAACTAAAGGTGACTGACGGAAATAGTAAAACACATCTTGCTGATGGCTCTAGAAAGAACGTCAACATATCATAATCTCTGGTTTCTTCTTGGAAAATTCCTTTGTGTGTGTACTATTGTCTTGTGGTATTACTTCCAAGTCTTTCTGAAAAGAAAAAAAATACTAGTTTCCCTTTTTTGTTTAAGTGCCAGATGGTTAGGAAATATCTTCTTCATTCTTATAATTATTCCCCTAGTTTTTTGCCATTAAAGAACAATTACCCTCGTGCATAATCCTCCGAAGTGGTTATTTTCTAGTCCCCGGAGAGGATAATCACCAGGAAGCCACTCATCTTACATACGTCACGGCTTTTCTTAGCGTGAAACGTCTATTGAGTACAATTTGTGCCGCAGTAACTACCAGAGACACTTAAATAAGTGCTTGGTAGTTAATTTGTTTCTTAAGCGGACCAAGTTTTCAGATAAAACATCCATCTGTGTTACAAAGGGTCGTTTTCCTGGATCCTATCCAAACGTACCTCAAAAGAAAATTAATTATGTGACTACTGTACTGGAAATATTTTTCAAGGCAAAACATTTTCCCTCTGGCCTGGCTGGTATGGCTCAGTGGTTGAGTGTCAACACATGAACCAGGAGGTCACCGTTCAAGTCTCAGTCAGGGTACATACCCAGGGTGAGAGCTCTGTCCCTAGTAGAAGGCATGCAGGAGGCATCTGATCAATGATTCTCATCATTGATGTTTCTATCTCTCTCGCCCTCTCCCTTCCTCTCTCTCTGGAAGCAATGAAGAAACATATATATTAAAAATTGGCTTAAATTCCCTCACTGTGTTTGGTACTTTAAAAAATATGCAAATTATCTACTTTATGGAGACGTAAAAACCCTTCTGGATTTATTTCTGGTTGTTAGCAATATTAAAAAAACAATTTAATTTATATAATACAAAAAAGCTTTAGATAGATTTAATAATAAAACTATAAATCAAGTCATAGCAAAGCAGCAGAAAACAGAAACAAGCAGTTATGACATCTTCAGAGGAATTATAATTCATCTAAACTTGAAGCAGCCAA
Organism: Vespertilio murinus; assembly: GCA_963924515.1. Lineage (NCBI taxonomy): Eukaryota > Metazoa > Chordata > Mammalia > Chiroptera > Vespertilionidae > Vespertilio > Vespertilio murinus. The sequence continues at coordinate 77,631,978 of OZ004711.1, read as the reverse complement.
TGAAATAACAAAGGACAAAAACAAGGGATTTGGTGGTTTGTAAACTGTAATACAAAGGATGGTTTTTAGCAAGCAACATTATTTACTGAAGGCCATTCATGATTAATTTAGAAGAAATGCTTGGCCTTTGGCATTCAATAATTTCCACATTTCACAAATAATCCCCAAAGCCAATGACATAAAGAACCACATTACTCTGCTGGGTGAAAATTTGAATTGTGCCAAGGGTGTGGTATGCCTCGCAGTCCCTCCCTTGTGACCCCAGCACCTGAATTTCAGGGTGGCCTTGTTTGTGTTTTTTTTTTCATCCCCTGTGACGCATTCTCCAGAAGTCACGTGTCCATGGCATTTATACAAAGCAGGCATTCACTGCAACTGTTTTTCTCAACTGTGGAGATGCAAAAAGGTTTCACCCAGGATGCATTTCTGGAGAATGATATCACTGCCGGGAAATTTTCATGGAACGGAGATAAAAGAAAGATAAACAGAAAGTTACTGAATTTCTAGAGATAGTCCCTGAATCGGTACTTTCTCTGATTGGCTTTAAGAGAATTGCGACGCTGAGTATGAATGACAGTATTCAAGGGAATCAATGCTCCTGTTCAAAAAGAAGAAGAAAAGAGGGGAGGAGGGAGGGGCAGAGAACCCTGCCCCAGAGTTCTGCAGGGTAACCATCACAAGCAGTCAATGTGATCCTGACTGCTGAATCAAATGATCTCTCTGGGCAACATTAGCCACATGCCAAGCTGGAAAACGCCCAGGATTTCCAGGGGGCAGTGTCCACAGTTACACACTCAGGAACACAGAGCCACGCCTGAATTCCCAGGCGCCGGCGTTCCTCCTTCCTGTCTCTCCGAGCTCATCCCACCCTCATCTGCCCGGGTCCTCCCGCTGCTCTCCCAGGCTCCCATCGTCCCCCCACCAGCCCTGGAAATCCTGGCCCCGAGGCAGCTGTCTGAAACGCAGGGGTGGCCACGTCCCGCCCAGCTTTAAAATGCCCACTGCTTTCGACTCCTTCTTCTTTCATTGAGGCCAGGTCGGGCCGATGTTGGCTCAGTGGTTGAGCGTTGACCAGGAATTGAACCAGGAGATCATAGTTCAATTCCTGGTCAGGGCATGTGCCCGGGTTGCGGGCTCCATCCCCAGGGCGGGGCGTGCAGGAGGCGGCCCATCAATGAGTCTCTCTCATCACTGATGTTTCTCTGTCTCTCTCTCTCTCCCTTCCTCTCTGAAATCAGTAAAAAGCAATTGTTTTGTTTTGTTTTTAATTAGACCCAGTAGCTCATTTACTATTCAAACTTCGACGCCAAGCACGGACCTGTCACGTAATCTGTCTTGCTAACTGTTTTCTGAAGGGAAGACAGTCTGGTGGGCAGGTGAGCAAGCAGGCACAGAGGAAAAGCATCTGCTCAGGTTTCGCCCGTGCCCTGCTTGACTCCCTGTGCCACCCGGTTCTCTCAGCATAGTGGAATGTTCGGGGTTCGGTGTTGGCGTTCAGAGGTCACAGTCCTGGGAGGGTCCTGTCCCTCCTCTGGGGAGGAGGCTGTGGAGTCAGTGCGTCGGGCTGCCCCTGGCACCCTCAGATAGCTGTGTGAGATGAGCTGGGAGAAGGAGAAAGTCTGAGGTGGGAATGTGTAGACTGCATTTCCCAAACATCAAGACATAGGGGAACAAACGCAACATTTTGGGATCCATCACGGCCTGTAAATGCACTCCGAGGTGGTCGTTACTGTTGCTATGGGAAAATGAAACCCCTTCCTCCTGAATGTCCTGTCTGTTACTGGTCAGGGCTTAATGCTGTCCTTGTTCGGCGCCCGGCGTTCGGAACGCGTGACAGCCGAGATAACGGAGGCATGGGATTCCCTTTCTCCTAACCACCCAGGCTTCACACAGCAGCGACGCTTCCTGCCTGCTCTCCCCCCGACCAGAGCTTCTCCAGGGGAACGAGGTCCTCACCATCCCCTCCCGCCTCCATGCCTGTGGGTGCCTCGCCCTCCGACAGCCCCTCTGCCAGCCTGTCTGGTAGTTCTGTCTGCCAACCGAGGATCATCTCACACGCCACCTCTTCCATAATATTTCTCCCCGGGGCCTTTTCCCTCTGCTCTGGCGAAGGGTCTTTGAAGGTAGGAGCCACACACCTTCCACCAGGTGGACAGAGACCTCAGGTGTGTTCCCTGCCTCCCCCAGTGTCTGGTTGTTGCAGGAAAGTGCGGCCCCGCCGGGGGCCACGTTGGCCGACGTGTCATACATCCAAGTTACACGTGCCCCGTGACTGGGTCTTAGCAGTGGAATGTAAGTGGGAGCGATGGGTGTCACCTGTGGTCTGGGTGTTTTAAGGAGCACGCACTGCCTCCTTTCCCCTTCCATGTGTCATCAGCAGCTTGAGGAAGGAGAGTCTGCCAAGCAGAGGAGCAGGGCAGTGACCCCGGATGGAAGGAGCCCGCCCCGCCGTGTGGCCCAGAGGCTGAGCTTCAAACTACGAACCAGGAGGGCACAGTTTGATTTTCCACCAGGGCACATGTCGGGGCTGCCGGCTGGATCCCCAGTGTGGGGCGTGCAGGAGGCAGCCGATCAATGATTCTCTGTCATCATTGATGTTTCTATCTCTCTCTCTCCTTCTCTGAAATCAATAAAAATATATATTTTTTTAAAAAATGGAAGGAGCCCTGCCGAAACCGGTTTGGCTCAGTGGTAGAGTGTTGGTCTGCGGACTGAAAGGTCCCGGGTTCAATTCCGGTCAAGGGCATGTACCTTGGTTGCAGGCACATCCTCGGTAGGGGGTGTGCAAGAGGCAGCTGGTCGGTGTTTCTCTCTCATTGACGTTTCTGGCTCTCTATCTCTCTCCCTTCCTCTCTGTAAAATATCAATAAAATATATATATTTTTTAAATCGAAGGAGCCCTATCCCTGGGTCCCCAGGTACCACAATGTGTGTGCTGACCTAGGACAGCACCGGGGAGCTGGGAAATAGGCGTGAACTTAACTTCCGCTGGGTTGAGGCACCGAAATCTAACTCTTCCAGAGTTAGGGCCATTTTTGCTTGGTTTCCTCTCAGTGCTTGGCTCGTTCCTTTTCATGCAGCTGGAGTTCAAATGGTATTTGTTAAATTACATGGAAGATTCAGGGACAAACACAAAGAAGTGTAAATTAGGTCATACTTGAGAACATGATTTGAGACATCTGATGACACCAAAATGCTCTTCCAATCCTGTTTTCTTAAAAAAAAAAAATGCCACCCTCAAGTCATTTGTTTTACTTAAGTACTTACACTTTGAAAGCAGTTGTTACTTTGCTTTTGGCAAAGAGAAAATAAGATGTTTTGAGACCTGCTGGCCATTCTGGTTGAATGTGGGTGCCAAGATTTCTTCTGGTAAAATGAGCCAGATGGCATAACTGTGGGGTGGGGGGGGGAATGACAAGATGAAAGATATTTCTCCTTGATTGTCAGATATTTGGGTAAGATTTTCAAATAAGACATAAGCAGTGGATACAGGCCCTTAGCCAATAGCACTTTTATTCACATTCCAATTAGACTTTCATTGTAAAATGCTGGTATTATTTCCTGGAGATACTCAGCTCTTCCCAAAACGCCATCAGGACAAAACTAAGATTGGGGTCATCATCCCTCCAAATCAAACTTCAGTTTGCTTGGCTAGACTCTGCACCAGAACACCAGAGTGAAGCTTATGTGTAAAAGGAAGGTGACAAGGTTACCAGAAAATTGGTCCACAGCTTTTCTTGAAATTACTGTCTCCTCTCCTCTCAGTGTGTTTCCTTTTCCTCCTCCTACACCCATTTTACTTCTCTTGCGTCTCAATAAGCAAGCATCTGCATGGAACCCCATTCCTGACTCTGTTCAGAAACATTTTCTTCTTATTTATTCATCTGTATGTCTACATTGTTTGACTTACCGTACTTGGTAGGCCTATACTGTACCGTTGATTGTTCCCCATAAAAATGCTAATGAACACGTATATATTGTTTTTGATACATTTTCCAAATACTTTTTTTTTCCAAAACAAAAAGTCAAGCCCTTACTTTCTCTTAGCAAAAGAACTATGATTTAGACTCACTTTTAAAATATATATATTTTTTTATTGATTTTTTTTTTTACAGAGAGGAAGGTACAGAGATAGAGAGTAAGAAACGTGGATGAGAGAGAAACATAAATCAGCTGCCTCCTACACACCCCCTACTGGTACCCAGTACTTGCCCTTGACCGGAATCGAACTGGGGACACTTGAGTCTGCAGGCCGATGCTCTATCCACTGAGCCAAACTGGTTAGGGCTAGACCCACTTTTGGGGGCTGACTAGTGGTACATAAAAATAAATGTACTGGGTCACAACCAACATTTCCAAAAAAGTAAACAGAATAAATGAAGGTGTATTAGAGGGCACTGCATTCTGTTTATGATACAGCAGCTTATAGTGCCCTCGAGGCACCCCACAGAAAGTGCTGGTCTATACACCAGCTGGTCAGTGGTGGAGGAAGTCTGCCTCCCTAAAACTGTGGGAGGACAGGAGACACCCCACTTTCCTACAAACACCCGAGAGCAGTAAGCTCTAAAGTGGGGGAGCCCGGAGGAAAAACCACTGTGCTAGAAGGGACGTTAGAACCGCCAGCTACGTATCTCTCTTTAAATCTTACTCCTTAAAGTGTCTTAAATGTAAAACCTCTATTGCAAAAGGTCCATGTTCTATTCGATCATTTCCAAGTCTATAAGGCAACCACATGGGTTTACCTCTAATGAAAGAGGGTGCGGCTTCAGGTTCTTGCGTAATTCCACGGCATCTTTATGTGGGATTGTGTACCTGCAGCATCATTAGCAGATTTTTAAAACATTGCAGGTAACGCCAGTGTTCCAGAAATTCGCATCTACAGCAAAATGCACCTTCACACCTGCTGACAAACAAACCCGCCACCTGTTTTAGGAGAAAGCTTCTCCATCCAGCTCTTTCTGTCCTGTAAATACGGGTCTATATTTAGCCCCTCTGATTCTCCATACGCCCTTTTAAAACATTTCCTGCAGAAACCGGTTTGGCTCAGTGGGTAGAGCATCGGCCTGCGGACTGAGAGGTCCCGGGTTCGATTCCGGTCAAGGGCATGTACCTTGGTTGCGGGCACATTCCTGGCGGGGGATGTGCAGGAGGCAGCTGATCGATGTTTCTAGCTCTCTGTCCCTCTCCCTTTCTCTCTGTAAAAAATCAATAAAAAATATATTTAAAAAAATAAAAAATAAATCCTGTTAAGGAGTTTTCCATAGTTGATCTCTTGGAGAACTACGGAGTGGTATAGCCCTGTGAGGTGTGGGTTGGTTTGCCCACCAGTAGCATCATGACTAAATCGGGAATCAAGAAGGCCCCTCGGAAAATGTGCAGGCAAACGATGTTTTGCTCTCATCGATTTTCCCTCTCTCTTCCTCTCCTTTCCTCTCTCTTCTCGAATCAATGAACACATATTAAAAGGTAAAAGAGTGGCCTTCCTTGGCCACCTCACCGACCTCAGACTGCTCCTGCTCTCAGGGAAGTGGGCATAGAAACGGGGCCACCACCCTGGCCTGTGTGGCTCAGTTGGTTGGGGGTCATCCAGTGCACCGGGGGGTTGCTGATTCCATTCATGGTCCAGGGCACATGCCCAGGCTGTTGGCTTGATCCCTGATGGGGGACATGCAGGAGGCAGCCGATCAACGTTGTGCTCTCACATTGATTCTCTCTCCTCTCTCTCTCTAAGTCAATAAACTAGTCTTTAAAAAGGGGGGAGAGGGCATATAGTAAACCTGACAAGCTCAGAGGAGGGTAGAATGGTGGGCCTTATCAGCCTAGAGGCCAAAGGATGGTCTGAGCATAAAAATTCCTAACTAAAAGCAATTCATGGTGGGTGTCCACATCCGAGGCCTGTAGCTTCCTAGACAAAGGTCAAACATTTTCCCCTACAAAGGTCAATCTTCACCGTAAGTGAGCCTGTCTGCTGTCTTTTTGCATCTGAGAGATACACCTTTGAAATGGCAGAGTTTCTCCTTTCCCACACCCCTGCAGGCAGGCCAGCTGCACCAGAGCAGAGCACAGACCCCCTCACTGCCATCTTACTTCCTCCACACCGTCTCGCTGTGCTACAAACGTCCATCATTAACCACCCCACACCCACCAATGTAAAAGAAGTGTCTTTCCATTCTACTCTTTAAGAAATGTGTATATATTTTTTATTGATTTCAGAGAGGAAGGGAGAGGGAGAGAGAGAATCATCAGTCGACTGCCCCCGGCACGCTCCTTCCTGAGGATCGAGCCTGCAACCTGGCCTGTGCCCTGACTGAGAATCGAATCGTGACTTACTTTCAACATTTCAAGGAAAGCCAGATATCTTGATTTTTATCTGACACCTTCCTACTCTTTAAAAGTTGACAATAAGCCCTGACTGGTTTGGCTCAGTGGATAGAATGTCAGCCTGCAGACTGAAGGGTCCCAGGTTCGATTCCGGTCAAGGGCATGTACCTTGGCTGCGGGCACATCCCCAGCAGGGGTTGTGCAGGAGGCAGCTGATCGATGTTTCTCTCTCATCGGTGTTCCTAACTCTCTATCCCTCTCCCTTCCTCTCTGGTAAAAAAAAAAAATCAATAAAAAAAAATATATTTTTAAAAAATCAAAATAAAAGTTGACACTAAAACTAAACAAACAAAACACAATCAGGGCCACGTTGGTGTGGGACAAACAAAATACACCCCCAGGCCAAAGCTGTCTGCCGGGCCCCTCAGTGCTGCATCCTGCCCGGTCTCACCGGCTTAGTCATCCACCTCCGTCATCCCATCGGAAGAGCTGAACTCCCAATGCCCCGTGTGGTCATGTGAGGGGGGCCCCCGCTGTACGTACATGAGTTGTTTTAGAACTAAAAGCTAGCATTTTTAATGGATAATTTACTTCTCTCTTTTTGATGATATCTTTTGGCCTGACTTAACACGAAACACACTTTTCTAGTTACACACAAATTAACACGCAGAGTGTGAAAAGGCCAGTGGCTCACAGAATGAAATGCTTGAACTCTGCATCTTGTTGGGAGCCTGCTTGGCTCCCATGGCCTGGAGGCTCACGGCTTCCGCTCAGACTTGCATCAGGCCAGCTACAGACGGGCTCATCGTTAGAGGAATTCTGCTCGTAGCTCGAGGAGATGAAGAAATATGACCTGGTGAGCAAAGATTTACAGGAGCTTGTTCTGACTCGCATCGATTAGGACAATCTTCCTCAGACCCCGGGGCCACCCAGATGTCTGCTGTACGGTCAGTCACCTCTTACCACTCCCGTTTCTCTCTCCCGTGGCATAAAAGAAGCCCGAAGTCTGTGCTTTCTGGAGATGAATTTGAGGTACCACTTGGGCTCCCATCTTCTTGGTTGGCGCCTGGAGAATCAATAACCCTTTCCTTACTTTGGCATTTTTGGGGTTTTGGCCTTTTGGAAGCATCAGGCACATGGGCTTTGAACAGGTAACAACTTCATCCCTTTCCCTGGCAGCATCACAAGATGAACGGTCAATAGCTTCTTGCCCAAGTGGATAGCACACCTGTGGATTTTACTGACACCCCCCTTCCCCCCATTTAATGAAACATGTACAAAAACATGCACGTGACCACTAATTCTTTGTTGATTCAAAGGCATCTCATACGTGGGATTTGAACTTAAAAATTTTTATGGTGAAGGTGGGCAGTAATTTGGTGTGACGGTACTGAATCTCAGCATTTGGGGAGGACGAACACACTTTCCTCTACCCTCAAGGCTCTTCCGGCTGGTCCCATAATGTATATGAGATGAGACAGATCAGCAAGAGAAAATAACCAAGTTTGAACACATACCTATGTATGGGAGACACACATACGTGAGAGTCAGAGACCCCACATGCAGCGACAGAGAGGGAACAGGGGCATGTAAGACGTCCTGAGCTGGGGGTGAAGGAAGGTGCCCTGGGGGCTCCAAAGGGTCACTGCAGGGAGAAGAGCAGCGGCTGACTAAACGGAGCTTTGTCCTGCCCTACAAGCAAGGTCAGAACATGTCATCTCTGCTCATCGCTTATTATGGGCAAAGCACCCAAGTCATTCCAGGGGGTCAAAGAAAGGGAGGGGGCAGATGTCTATCCAACATTTGCAGCTAACATTGCCCTTAGCTCAGAGGAACGTGTGATACCACTGAGGCCTATCTTGGGGTGACTGGTTCTGAACCCCCACACGTCCATCGACAAACATTTACTCAGCACTTCTCTGAAGAGCACAGCTGTGACTGCAGACCCCGCTAGATCCCAAGCCTGGGAGCTTCTGCCCACGCTGCTGCTTCTGCGGGGCCGCGGAGCTGAGCCCGGGCAGCAGCTGGTTGGCAGCGGCCGGAGCCTGATGGCGTTGGCAGCCCGGGTGTCCCGATGCCGCTGTTCCCGCAGCAGGTCCCTCAGAGCAGCTCCGGGGGCGGTCTGTGAGCGCTTTGACATTGGGAAGCTAGAGGAGAACTTAGGAAAACGGTGGTGAAGAGCTATGCAGGGAGGTGATAGATGGTTACCATTCTGTGGCACCGCCTGAGCTGGATTGCTTAAGCTTCTTGAATACCCTGAGGGCAGTGACCCTCGGGGTGCCCATTAGTGTCAGCAAGGGCAGTCGGCCTCGCCCCTGGGGTTCCCTAGGTTTCCTGGACTCGCACAGAAGACTTGGTGGTGGTGATGCAGACATGAGGTCAGTGTTCCTGTCCTGGGTTTGATTTCCCTTGACTCTCGGCTGCTCTCCGGATGGTCCTCTCTTCGGTCCGCAGGTATTTGCATTCCCTCTTCCCTGGTTGGGACGACTTTCCCCCCTCTGCCCTACCCTAACTCTAATCTTTTAATCTTTTATTTATTATTATTTTTTAAATATATATATATATATATATATATATATATATATATATATTATTGATTTTTTACAGAGAGGAAGAGAGAGGAATAGAGTTAGAAACATTGATGAGAGAATCATCCATCAGCTGTCTCTTGCACACCCCCTACTGGGGATGTGCCCGCAACCAAGGTACATGCCCTTGACCGGAATCAAACCTGGGACCTTTCAGTCCACAGGCTGATGGCCTATCCACTGAGCCAAACTGGTCCTGGCGAATCTTTTAATCTTTTAAATGTCTAATCTTTCTAATGCCTCTCCCTTAGCGCCCTCTCCCTCACTGCACTCGGAGGGCCTGCCGTGGGTGAGTGAAGTCAGGCCAGGCTACCCGCCCAGGGAGCCAGCTCCAGGCCCCAGTGGCTGACCCAGGGAAGGCTTGTTTCTGGCTCACATCACACTCCAGTGGCTCGGGGCCCGGCGCCTCCAGCTTGTGCACCTCTCGGGGAAGAGGGATTCCAGGTCGGGCCATCATGGCTGCCATCCTATGGTCATACCTGCCCCCACCCCACCAAAAAAAAAAACAAAAAATCTTCCTGTGCAGAGTGTTTCTTTCTTTTCTTTTTAAAAAATATATATTTTATTGATTTTTTTACAGAGAGGAAGGGAGAGGGATAGAGAGTCAGAAATATCGATGAGAGTGAATCATTGATCAGCTGCCTCCTGCACTCCCCCGACTGGGGATGTGCCCACAACCAAGGTACATGCCCTTGACCAGAATCGAACCTGGGACCTTTCAGTCCGCGGGCCAATGCTCTATCCACTGAGCCAAACTGGTTTTGGCTTCCTTTGCAGAGTGTTTCAATGGCTGCTCACAGCAGGCCTCCGAGGTAAATTCCAAGCATCTGCACATCTTACAGACGGGGCACTGTGGCTGAGTGAGGTTGGGTGACTCTCCTCTCTGCCCTGTGCCCCGGGGCACCAGCCTCCAGGAGCCGATAGGAACACAAACTCTGTGCTGCCTGCTGGCTCCCTTACCAACCACAATCCTACTCTGGTTTCTACTTTAAAATGGTTAATTTAAAGCAAAGCCATAGTTGTGTGTTTTTGTGTTTGTTTTTAAAGAAGGTATTTTCTTTAAAATGTTGCCCTCATTTACTTTTCCTTTCTGCTTTGGTTGCTAACTGCCGTGGGCTGAATTATGTCCCCTGACTCGGTATGTTGAAGTCCTAACACCTGGCACCTGTGAGTGCGACCTCACTTGGAAATCGGGTGTTTGCGGACGTGATGAAGTAGAGGAGAGGTCACGCTGGATTAGGAGGGACCCTCAATCCAATGACCAGCGTCCTAATAAAAAGCGGGAGGTTGGAGATGCAGACATGCGGGGAGAAGACTGCCAGGTGAGGATGGAGGGCCACGTTGGGTTACGTTGCCACAAGCCAACTGCCAAGGACAGCCAGAAGCTGGAAGAGGCAAGGAGGGGTTCTTCCCTCGAATCTTTGCAGGCAGGATGGCCCTGACTTCAGGCCCCAGCTTCCACAACTGTGAGCAGGGTGTGTTTTTTTTTTTTTTTTTTGTGTGTGTGTGTGTTTTTTGTTTTGTTTGTTTTTTTGTGTTTTTTAAAAATATATATTTTATTGATTTTTTACAGAAAGGAAGAGAGAGGGATAGAGAGCTAGCAACATCGATGAGAGAGAAACATCGACCAGCTGCCTCTTGCACACTCCCTACTGGGGATGTGCCCCCAACCAAGGTACATGCCCTTGACCGGAATCGAACCCCGGACCTTCCAGTCCGCAGGCCGACGCTCTATCCACTGAGCCACACCGGCTTCGGCAGGGCGTGTGTTTTATGGCCACTGGGTTTGTGGCACTTTGCTCGGCAGCCCCAGGCCACACTTCACTGACTCATGGGCTGGGCAGCCATGAGTCCTCACAGCATCCTCGGCCCGGGGCAGGCCAGAGCACGCGGCCGGGGCCGTGGAGGGGTCCAGGGGAAGGCTGAGTAAAGGGACAATCGGGACCTTCCAGGGCGGGGACATGACTGCCAGGGCCGGCCCCTCGAAGACACTTTGGTGGCCACAGCCACCTGAGCAGTGGGTCCTGAGCCCTGGCTGGGTGGCTCCATTTGCGGAGTGTTGTCCCGTGCACAAAAAAAGGTGGCAGGTTCCATTCCCAGTCAGGGCATATACTCAGGTTGAGAGTTTGATTCCCCGGGTTGGGGCACGCGTGGAAGGCAATTGACCCATGTCTCTTTCTCTCTTTCTCTCTCTCTCTCTCTCTCTCTCTCTCTCTCTCTCTCTCCATCTTCACTCTCTGAAAATCAATAAAAACGTATCTTCAGGTGAGGATTAAAATAAATAATTTTTAAAAAGGAAAAAATGGGCACTGAAAGGCAGGAGGGTTACAAGTCTTGTTGACAAGGAAAAGCTAGAGCAGCAGACAATGAGGAATGAAGCAAGAGTGATGATTTAGTAAGTGTTTCTTGGTCTAAGCCTGAGCGTGTCCCAACCCCCCCCCCCTCCTGACACTGAGCCAGGCAGGATCACGGCGGATGGAGAAGGGGCCACGTACCAAAACCTGACCAGCACAGGGGGGCCTGCATGGCAGCCTTACGAACCCAGAGACCAGAGGTAACCACCGGTGATGCCTGGACACAGAAATTCCTAACTAAGCACGAGGCAGGGCAGGAGGTCACGTCTGAGGCCAGCGGTGGGCAAACTTTCTGACTTGAGGGCCACCATGGGTTCTTACACTGGACCGGAGGGCCGGAACAAAAGCAACCTGACCACGCTGGCACTCTCCTCTTGGGCTGCTGGCGAAGGAGCGGAGGGGAGAGCAAGAGAACCCTCCGCTCTTTCTGCTCCGCGGGCCGGAGAAAACAGCCGAACGGGCCGGATCCGGCCCGGGGGCCATAGTTTGCCCACGGCTGTCCTAGGCCCGTCGCTTTCCTGATGAAGGTCAGTCTCTACCCTCAGGGAGCCTGTCTGTCGCCTCTTTGCAGCTAAGATAACATCACATTGAAATGTCAGAGGAATCTGCTCTGCCAGACCCCTCAGAGACACGTCACCGAACCGGAGCTCGGGAGTCTGAGGCCACACAGACCCTCCTCGTCACCTGGCTCCCCGCCTCCCACTGCCTGTGCCCTCCATGGACCATCCTGTGCCCTCCATGGACCATCCTGTGCCCGCCGCTCCACCTTTCCCCGGCCCCAGAGCTTCCCCGTCCTCCTCCTCCTCAATCTGCCACCAATAGATTCCACATAACCCTTCTCCTTTTACCCTAATGTGTGCAATAAACTGCCTTTCCCGGGAGTGTTTTCTCAGTCCATTGAGATCTTGCTTCCTGGCTATGGTCGTTAGTTTGGCTCCCACAAATGCATAAAAATCCCCTGCAGGTTGGAGCACTTCTTACAGTGACAGTGGTAAGACCCCTGGTTTGCAGGTGAGGACGGTGAGGCACAGAGATACGGCACAGAATCCGCTAGCCCCGGTCGCAGGGGCAGGACGGATGTGGACGGGGTGGAGTCGGCGCTCGGACTCCCACTGGCAGGTAAGGAAACAGGCAGAGAGGGAGTCACAGTGACCTGCCCAGGGCTTCCTGATTCGGGCCAGCAGGAGCGGGGCTGGGGGTCAGGTTGTGCAATCTCAAATTCCCCTCTCTTTCCCCAGCAGAGCCCTGGGCTTGTGTGGAAGTGACAGTTTTTATGTCTTTTTAATCCTCACCAGAGGACTTACTTATTGCGTTTAGAGGGAGAGGGAGAGAGAGAGAAACATTGATGAGAGAAACATTAATCAATTGCCTTCCCATAGATGCTTTGACGGGGTTGAACCTATAACTTAGGTACGTTCCTGACTGGGAGTCAATCAGAAAACACAGGTATTTACATCACGATTCATTAGGCGCTGGGAGCCCCGGTGCAGCCACGAAAGGCTCGGGCCAGGAGAGACCCCCGGGGGCCGCCCTCTGCTGCCGGCTGCGCGGTCCCGAGCTCAGCACACGGAGGGAGGGACCCCCTCACAGCGACCTCCCATCCCCTTTGTCCGGGGACCAGTCCAGACGGAGGGAATCAGAACGGTCTTTCTTCTGCAGGCGGCAGTGGAAGCAGCTCAGGCCGGCCTAAGCTAACGAGGGGATGTAACGGTGTGGATAACTAACGGTCCCCAGCCAGCTGGGCCGCTGCTCCCAGGGCACATAGGCGGCCGCTGCTCCCCCGCTGGCACCTGTGCCGCTCCGCCCGCCGCTGGGTCAGCCCTCTTGGGACAAGATGACCTACAGGAGCGCTGGCTCCTGTCCGTCCCGGACACTGGGTTCTCTGAGAGTCCAGCGAGTCTCCGGATGGATGGTGGGTAAGCCCAGCTTTGGCCACGCTGCCCGCTGAGCCACCCCGGTCAGAGACAAGGACACGGTCATGGCCAGGCCTGCGACATGGACCGGGGCTGGGCCGGGGCCGAGGGCAGCCCCCCCCCGAACACCGATCAGGAAGGGCCCCGTCATAAGCACGTTAGACAAATTAACTCATTCTAACCTCGGTTTACCATCTGTTTACTAATTTAGTCATATACAATACTGTATTCTATATTTGAAACTTGCTATGATTAGATTATAAAAATTCTCAGCCTAAGGAAAAAATTATAACTGTGTGATAGATGTTAACTAAACTTATTATGCTGGTAATTTTGCAACATCTGCATATATCAAATCACTGTGTTGTACACTTTAAAGTAATACAATGTTATATGTCAATTACATATTAAATACTGGGGGGAAAAATGCTCCATATCATATGTCATTAAGCAATTGCAAAGTAGCCCTAGCCGGTTTGGCTCAGAGCATTGGTCTGCAGACTGAAGGGTCAGAGGTTTGATTCCAATTAAGGGCACAGGCCTGGGCTGTGGGCGGGACCCCCAGTAGGGGGGTTGCAGGAGGCAGCCAATCAATGATTCTCATCATTAATGTTTTTCTCTCTCTCTCTCCCTCTCCCTTCCTCTCTGAAATCAATAAAAATATATTAAAAAAACAAAACAAAAACAGCAATGAAATGTCACTGCAGACCTAGTAAGCCGGCCAAAATCCAAAACCCTGACACCACCAGCGCCGGTGAGGCTGAGGAGCAGCCGGAACTCCCGTTCGTTGCTGGTGGGACTGCCACTGGTGTGAGCACTTGGGGACACAGTTTGGCAGCCTCTTAGAAAACTGGAGACACTCCTCCTATATGACCCAGCTCCCTGGGGGCTCCCCGAAGGGGTAGGAAAACTTAGGTGCACACCAACGCCTGCTCATGGATGTTTATAGAGGCTTTATTCACAATCGCCTAAACCTGGTAAGGGGATAAGCCGTGGCACATCCACACCATGAAATGTTATTCAGCACCAAAAAGACAGGAGCTGCTGAACAATGAAAACACGTGGGGGAGCCTTGAACGCATCCTGCTGCATTCGCGGGGCCAAGAGGAAAAGACTGTGTGTGTGTGTTATACGATTGCAACTATACGACATCCTGGGAAAGGCAAAACTATGAGAAGAGTAGAGACCAGTGGCTGCCAGGAGCTGTGGAGGCCGGAGGGCTGCGCAGGCGGAGCACAGAGGATTGTTAGGGCAGCGAAACTCCGCTGCGTGATGCCGTGATGGTGGGTACACCCCGTTATACAGCTGTCCACGCTCATACAGTGTACACCACCGAGCATGAACCCGAGTGCAAACTGGTCTTTGGGTGTTAACGTGTGTGCTGGGTCCATGGACGGTGACACACGCACCTCTCTGGCTGGGATGTTGGCCACGGGAGGCTATGCACGTGTGGGCCAGGGAGCGTAAGGGAAATCTCTGCACCGTCTCTCCAGTTTTACTGTGAATCTAAAGCAGCTCTCAAAAAGATATCCCATGAAACATCAAAAACAAATAAAAATAAACTCAGCAAAACAAAAGGAAAAAAAAAAAAGGACTTTCACTGGAGATGTTCAAAGTTCAGTTTTGCTCCCAGGCCCAGCCTCCCGCCGGCCCGTTAAGGAAACCGGGAGGCCTGGCGCGCCCCCTGCCGGATGGGAGAGGGGGTGCGTCAGGGGCCGAAAAGCAGTGGCGTGCTCCCCTCTACCGTGCAGCCGGACGAGGCTCCGTGAGGGCGGTGGCGGGTGGGGTGAAGGGACCGGGGTCAGGGTCGACGCGGAAAAGGAGAGCCGGAGTCTGCTCCCCCCGCCCCGGGTGCACCCTGGGTGCTCACTGCAGCCTCCGCGGCGCCAGGGCGGGCCGGGTCCCCGCGGCGCCCCCGCTCCACAGCCCGGGCCGGGCCCCCGCTCCACGGGCCGGGCGTCCGCGCTCCGGCCTCGCTCGGGGCCGCGTGCAGAGGGGGTGACCCCGCTCTTCGGAGCGGACCTCCTCCCGCCCCGCCAACCGCCACCCCCCAGCACGGCCGCCAGCACCGGGGACACGAGGAGGAGCGTGGGAGCCGGGGCCACGCCGGCGGCTCCCTCTCCGGCCGCCCGAGCGTCCCAGCCCGGCCACCTCGCTTCCGCCAGCGCTGCCGGCGGCGGGACTGACTGGGCGGCCGAATACGCCGGCCCCGGGGTGCGGGCGACCGCCCCGCAGGCGGCGTCCCCCGTCCCCCCGTTCCTGGCCTCGCGGCCCCAGCGCCCGCGGGCACCTGTCCGGGCGCCGGGAACCCGGAAACGGGAGCGGCCGGCCCGCCCTCCGCCGCCGGCACCGCCCTCCGCCCGGCGTCCCCGCCCTCGCCCCGCCCCTGACTCCCCACCCCGCCATTAGCACCGCCCACCCACCAGTAATACCCCGCCCCCGCCCCCAGGCCCGCCCTCCGCCCGGAGTCCCCGCCCTCGCCCCGCCCACCAGACCTCCTAGACCCGCCCTCTGCCCGGAGTCCCCGCCCACCCGACCGCCTTTCCCCGCCCAAAAGACCTCCCCCGCCCCGCCCACCGCCCGGAGTCCCCGCCCCCAGGCCCGCCCACCCGCCCGGCGTCCCCGCGGGCCGCTCCGGAGGTAAGTAGCGGCCCGGCCGCGCCTGGGGACCCGGTGTGTCCGGCCCCGCCCCGGGGCGGCCTGGCGCACCTTGGCCCTTCTTCGGGCAGCTCCCGGCACCCTGGGGTGGGTGGGCGCCCCGCTTGGCCTGGGGTCCCCGAGGGCCCTGTGGACCCTCCGCCGCCCCCACCTCCACCCCGATTCCGGGGGCCGGGGACGAAGGGCGCCCCTGTGGGCGCAGCAGAGGGGCGGGCGGGCGGGTCAGGTCTGGGGGCCCCGGGAGGCCTCCTGGCCGCGGACCCAGGCTGTGCCGGACCCAGGGCGGCGCTCCCGGCCTCACGGCGGCCTCCGGGCGCGGGCGCTCCGTCCTCCAAAACGTGGGACCAGCCCGCCGGCCCCGGGCTCAGCGCGGGCGCGGGCCGCGGCTGCCACCGGTGGGCGCCCGGGGAGGGGCGGGGCCACCAAACCGCACAGCGGGGCACCCTGCCTCCTGGGCACGTCCACGTGGCCTGGGCAGAAAGCCCGCCTCCTCCGGGTCCGGGCTGGCACCGCCGCGCTCACCCTCCGGCCCCCTGAGTGTGTGGGGAGGGCGCCCTGCAGGAGTTCTGGGCGCTTTCTGCCCAGAGACACCCTCTGGGATGGATTCAGAGCCGCAGCCCACTTCCCAGGAGACCCGAAGAACCCTGTGAAAGGCATTTGACAAAAGCTTTCCACATCTCTGTGTATTCTTTGGAGTCCATAAAACGACCTTAAAGAAAGCATTCGGGCCCCAAGGGAGAATGCACCTTCTGGCCAGAGTACGCAGGGTTCTTCGCCCAGCAGGTTAGAGGAAGCAGGGAGCCGGCAGCGGAGATGGCCCTGGTGCCCTACGAGGAGACGGCGGGCATGGGGCTGCAGAAATTCCACAAGCCCCTCACCACCTTCTCCTTCGCCAACCACACCATCCAGATCCGCCAGGACTGGAGGCAACTGGGAGTCGCCGCCGTGGTTTGGGATGCGGTAAGCAAATCCTGGGGGGTTGGGGGGGGGGGTGTGCTCTGAAGACAACTGTACTTGGTTATAAGACTGGTCTTTATTGAAAAAGGAATAAAAGAACATCTTTGTTGAGATCTAATTCATATACTGTACGTGTGTATGTCACCGAAAGTGTACAGTGAAACTGATTTTTTAAAGTAAATTCAGAGTGGTGCAACTGTCACCATGCTCAGTTTTTAAATATTCTCACAACCCCATCCCCTCCAAAAATACTCTACCCGCTAGAATCACTTTCCTGATCGTCTTCCCCAAAAGAGATGGCATTTTGAGGGTGGGTAAAGGAAAGTTGAGGGAAGTTAACATACTGCACAAAGGGTATTGTAAAATGACAAAGCCCAAAGTGAAGGTCATGTGTTTTCTTTTTTTAAAATATATTTTTTTTATTGATTTCAGAGAGGAAGGGAGAGGGAGAGAGAGAAACATCAATGATGAGAATCACTGATCAGCTGCCTCCTGCACACCTCCTGCTGGGGATAGAGACCGCAACCCAGGCATGTGCCCCTGACTGGAATTGAACCTGGGACCCTTCAGTCCACAGGCCGATGCTCTCTCCACTGAGCCAAACCGGCCAGGGCCGTGCGGGTTAAGTTCTGCTGGTTGTTGGGTCCCCAGGTTATACAGTCATTGCCTTTTTCCTTCTTCCCCTCCGAGCACTGTCGTCGTCAGCCGCTTGTGACAGCGACTTCCCCCAGCAGCTAGCACCACACCCAGGACTGGATGGCAGCTCATTTGATGTCGGATAACGGCTTGGAGCCGATACAATCCCACGGGTTTTGCATTGTGTTAAGGAAGTTAGAGGCACATTTAGGAATAAAAATCCATTATGCCCTAACAGTAATACTTCAAGGCACCTAGTCTAAGGTGACTACATGAAAAGTATTCCTAGGCCAACTGGTAAAGATAGACAGTAGCGAGGAGTGGAGCCTCCTCGATGCTCACCGACAGGAGCACGCGCTAACCAGACCAGTAGTTAGTGGCCCTGAAAACAGATGGCTTTAAACCACGTCAGCAGCCGAAACCGGTTTGGCTCAGTAGTGGAGCGTCGGCCTGCGGACTGAAAGGTTCCGGTCAAGGGCATGTACCTTGGTTGCGGGCACATCCCCAGTGGGGAGTGTGCAAGAGGCAGCTGATCGATGATTCTCTCTCATTGGTGTTTCTAACTCTCTATCCCTTTCTCTTCCTCTGCAAAAAATCAATAAAATATAAAAAAAATAAATAAAACCACGTCAGCAGTGCACAGTGCTCCCGTAGAACTGTATGTGAATGCTCGCTCCCACGCCAGGTGTCCAGCTGTGGCTCACACTCCCTGTGATGCCCGGTGATGCCCGGCAAGGGCTCCGCCGGGTGGTGACCAGAGGGAGGCGGTGGCCCCGGGAGCCTCGGCTGCTGCTCCGCCGGCCCTTCCGGGAGGCGTCGGGCCTTGCTGACTTGCGCCTGGCCTAGAAACCGGACGTTCCCTCCCGCAGGATCCCAGAGCCCGCTCATGCCGGGGAGCCCGGGGAGCCGGGGAGCCCGGAGTGTGAGCCGTGACCCATGAGAAACGAATCTCCAGATTCAGCGGTGGCGCCCTGGGCCACTGCCATCCCCATCGGGGCGGCCGCTCCGTGGGGTGCTGTGCCGTGCTTGCTCTAGGCCCGTGGTTGGCAAACCCCGGCTCGAGAGCCACGTGCAGCTCGTTGGCCCTTTGAGTGTGGCTCTTCCACAAAACACCGCGGCCTGGGCCAGTCTATGTTGAAGAAGCGGCGTTAGAAGAAGTTTAAGTTAAACAATGTGGCTCTCAAAAGCCGTGTCCACCATTGTCCTGTTGACAACTGGCTCTGTGGACTGATGAGTTTGCCGACCACTGCTCTGGGCGGTCGCCTCCCGCAGCTCCGCGTTCCGTGTGGTGTTCGCCAGGCATTGACCCCGGCACGGGCGGGAGGGGTGCCAGGATGTATGCCTCCCCGTCATCACCCCCTGTGTTCGGACGCAGGCTGTGGTCCTCGCCACGTACCTGGAGGCGGGAGCCGTGGAGCTGCGGGGCCGCAGTGCCGTGGAGCTGGGCGCCGGGACGGGGCTGGTGGGCATCGTGGCCGCCCTGCTGGGTGAGTGTGGCGCGCTCGGCCCTTGTGAGTGGAGCTCAGCGCGAGGTGCGTCTGCTCTTTTCCACCGTGTGCTGCCCGGGCTGGATTCTTTCTGCCCCTGTGTTTCTTTGTTAGGGTGCCCGCTGGGTGCTCTTAGCTCCAATCCAACAAGGCTAAATTCTCCCTCCTTCCCCCCTCTCGCTGTCTCTCTCTTAAAATATGTTTATTTTTCCCCCCAATATATTCTTTATTGATTTTTCACAGAGAGGAAGGGAGAGGGACAGAGAGTTAGGAACATAGATGAGAGAAACATCAACCAGCTGCCTCCCGCACACCCCCCACCGGGGATGTGCCCACAACCAAGGTACATGCCCTTGACCAGTATTGAACCCGGGACTTCTCAGTCCGAAGGCCGATGCTCTATCCACTGAGCCAAACCGGTTTCGTCTATGTGGAGCTTTATTTTAAGGGTTCAGCCTCTCTTACATATTTTGGTTCAAAAAATTGGTGGGTCTTTTGTTCACTGTAAAAACCCACAAAAAAGAGATTAGTAAAATACTGCCTCACTAATTTTATACACTGCATGTGGAAACCTAGCACTTAGAGGGCATGCTCCCTCATTTTATCTACAGCACTCTAACACAGCCTAGTAATTTCTCTTCAGATCGCAAGAGAAGGATTATTTGGAAAGTCACAGGGTAGTAGAAGTGAGCCAGCCAGGCTGTGCGGGCTCAGGAAACACGTTAGAGGCAGGAGAAGGCCCTTGGAGCTTAGGAGAGAGAAAGGCAAAAGTGAAAGGCCAGGGGGTCCGGGGTGGGGGCAGGGAGAGGAGGAAGGGGAAGGCAGGGGCATGCTTCTGAGAGCCAGAGAGCACACCACAATCTAGTAACTTCTAACTTTACCATTTTTCAATAACCACGTATGCGCGTGTTCTCTCTCTCTCTCTCTCTCAACATAAATACATATAGATTGGCTGCTTTCTAACAACATAAGAAGTGGATTAGGATTTCTTAGTAGCCAGTTAATCTCCTCCTTGATTTTTTTAAAAGCTTTAATCCCAGAAAGTAGCCCTTCCCTGTTTCTGTCATTTTTATAATCGTTTGCTCCCAGATTTTCCGTTGTTGGATTCCCTTTCACCCAGAAGCTACTGACTCCAAGATTGCAACCTAATGAATGAAACGTAGAGGTAGACCCTCTGGAGGGAGGGCCAGCTCTGCCCGCAGAATTGAGAAGCCCCCGCTTGCCCTCACTTGGGACCCCGCACTTTATAAGGTTCGCTGTGCAGAGGGAGCCGCTGGCCGCTGTTCCGATCGGATGGGCAGCCACCCGGAGGGCATGGTCTGCACATCAGGTGGAGTGTCTACAGACGCCCACCCGCCGGTTAACTCGGCCCGAGACCTGTCAGTTGTACTGATGTGAAGTTCCTCTCTCTGCCCCACGTTCTAGGTGCCCAGGTGACTATCACGGATCGGAAAGCAGCGTTGGAATTTCTTAGGTCGAATGTGGAAGCCAACTTACCTGCGCACGTCCAGCCCCGGGCCGCGGTGAGGGAGCTGACCTGGGGGCAGGACCTGGCGAGCTTCCCCCCCGGGGAGTTCGACCTGATCCTCGGCGCCGATATCATCTACTTAGAGGAGACCTTCGCAGACCTGCTTCAGACTTTGGTGCATCTCTGCGGCCACCGGTCCGTGATTCTTTTAGCCTGCCGAATCCGCTACGAACGGGACAGCAACTTCCTAGCCATGCTGGAGAGGCAGTTCGCCATGAGCAAGGTTCACTACGACGCGGAGAAGGACGTGCACGTTTACAAAGCCCAGAAGAGAGGCCAGCGGGAGGGCTTGTAGCTGGCTGCAGTCTGTAGGGATGCTGTCATTAAACGTTGTCAGGGAAGGTCTTAGCGGGGGGATCTAACCATGTTAAAGGAAATGGCTACTGTACAGTCTAACCACGGGTTCTCGAGGAACAAACTGCTGTGAGTTTATAGTCGTTATTTCAGTCAGAGGCTCAGTTAACATTCCGAGGAAGGGAGAGCTTTGGTCCCTGTTGTTTCTGTATCCCAGATGCTGCCTCCGGGTAAGCGGTTTTCACTGGTACCCCGAGGGGCTGGGTAATGCATCTTCGAAGCAGTGAGCTTGTGTTGCTTTAGTGAGATCCTACCTCATGCAAACCACTTTACACACATTCTGAGATACACGTTTATCTCGTTTTTCTAATTTTCTGAATGTAAGACAAGGTGTGATGTTATCCCCTGAGCTGTTAATGCTGCTGAAACCCTTTGTCTGCCCGTTTTGGTCTCCAGTGCTTTCAGTTGTTTGAGATTGGGATGCAAGTTTCCTACAGCCTCACCGCATGCCTTTTGGATTAATTTCAGAGGTAGGCATGTGAACAAAGGAATCAGTAAAAATAACGTTTCAGCTACTTCTCAAAGCATGTAACATCTTGGCCCTCCATGGGCTGACTTGGTTATCGTCCTCAGATGGAAAGCCGCAGCTTTTCCCTTCCCCTCCCCTTTCTCAGATGCTTTTGTAGTCCTTTCCCGGGCTTTCCCTGCCTCCTCAGGGCGCATAGGATGGCAATGAAGTTGTAAATCTCACCCCTCCGTGAGAGGCTACTCTCCGAGGAGACGTTCCTTCCGTAGTTGTCACTGCTCCTTAGATTCCTCAGAACCCTGAGCTCCCTGAGGACCACGGCCGCTCCGCCTTTTATCTTGCCTCCCCGTGTTTGGTAGTAAATTTGCGGAGTGAAAAAGATGCATTCCACTTGGACGACGTTTATTCGTCTCAGTATGGCATTTGATATTATGGATTTTCTTCGCAAAACTTCAGAAACAAGACCCCCTCCTTCCTTTTAACCTTTGAAAGAGTATTTGGATATGAAAATACCTGCTACATTATTTTCTGCATATTGTAATAGAGGATGTAATAAAGGCGAATTAAAGCCTTAGCCGGTTTGGCTCAGTGGATAGAGCGTTGGCCTGCGGGACTGAAGGGGCCCAGGTTGGATCGCTGGTCAGGGCACATGCCAGATTATGGGCTTGACACCCAAGAGGGGGCATGCAGGAGGCAGCCGATCAATGATTCTCATGTTTGATGTTTGTCTCTTCCCTCCCTTCCTCTCTAAAATCAATAAAAATATATTTTAAAATAAAGGTGAATTAAAAGTTTTGAGTGTTCTGTGATATATCAGTTCAACACAATTCTGATAGATGCCCAAGAAATAGAAATACCCAGTTTACCAAATCCATAAAATACAGTATTGTGCATGAATGTGGTCTTTTAAAACAAGAGGCCTGCAGTGTCAGCACTAACGAAAGGTCATTCACAGTCAGGCATGCTATTAGAAATCATTGTATTAATTGAAATCCACCTCCTTTGCTTTAAAACCCCTCAACTTTGGTCTGGCGGGCATGGCTCATCGACCTATGAACCAGGTGACGGTTCAATTCCTAGTCAATTCCTGGGTTGTGGGCATGTAGGAGGCAGCTGATCAATGATTAATGATTCTCTCTCATCACAGTTTCTCTCCCTTTCCAGTCAGTAAAATAATATATACATATCTATACACACACACACACACACACATCTTTGAATGATATATGTGAAATGATTTGGGGTGGAGAGCTTCAAGATGCCTAGACGCTCTACCAAGAAAGCAATGACTGACAGGGTTGTTTCACATTTTCATAAAGCATTATAAGCCCTGGCCAGGTAGCTCAGGCCATTCATGTCCGTTGTCCCTATTAACATCACCCTTTCACTCTAAAAAATGTCCATCTGTGTAATAAATTATGTGGTGGCCACTCTTTAAGAAGAAAAAAAGAAAGATAATTCCTTTAATACAATAGCAGGTGTAACAGGCTTCATAAACACATCACGACAATTTAGAAGTACTTAAGAATAAATGCAACTGCTGTTTTCAGAAACTGAGTCAATATAGGAGTCTTTTATTCATATGCTTTAAGCAAGGAGCAGATTAAACACATTCCCTCCTTTTATAGGATCACAGAACTTCAGAATTATAAGGGACCTGAGAAGTTGGCAACTATTGTTCTTCCAATGCAAACATGCGCTTTGCGACATCAGAGAGAGTTGGTCACATGTCTCCCATTGGCTGTCTTTCTCAATAGAGCAGTAACATCTCCGAATCTTCAAATAGGCACTGTTCACTTACTGAACAAAGAAATCTTGTGCTAAAAATTAGGAAGACAGGAAAATTAACTGAAGATACGTTCTTGTTGCTTGAATTAGTTTCCTGTTGCTCTGCAACACAAGCGTGTGATATGTTCTAACATAACGTTTGCCCATTTAACAAAATAAATGTTAAGTCCAAGAAAATACAGCTTAACACCATTAGCAAAAAACTAGAGACCCCATCCCCAAAAAAGAGACTGTGAGTTTTTAAAAGCATGTTTTATGTGACTGCACATGTGTGTAAAAGGGCAATGACAGTTTCACCACAAAGATTACAGTAAGAAAAAGCACTTTATGACAATATTTCACAAATTCACAAGGATCACTTCAATATACAAAGCAATGCCACCATTCTGAGCACAAAGCAGCTATGTACACAGTGTTAATAAAACGCTTTATAAGTCAGTACATTTTATTTCTTTACACAGATAAAGCACAAAAAGATTTAAGTAAAAAAATTAAAACAGGGATGTTTCTAGAATGTAGGAAATTGTATTAGAAATGTATTTTCCTCATTATAGTTCTTTATTTAGTATTCAACTCCAATAGCAACATCAGAGTTGAAAATCAATACCCTGTTTTGTGCTGATATTTGGGGGAGGTATTTGTTACCCCAGTCCTCAAAGGAAAAACCAAAAAAAGCAAACACCTTTCTCTCTAGAAACTTCCCTGATTATTGTTTCTAAAAATTTTCAAGTGATACATCCAGGTTAGGAGAATTCCTTTTTGGGGTGGGGATGATAACCAACAGTGGACAAATCGGTTAGGAACAACTTTACATTGGAAAACTGCTAACTAGCACTCTTGTTTGCCACCCCTAATAAATCTATACCCACAGAAAAATGCTGACAAATTATGTCCCACTTTTAATATAAATAATCTTATTACACACACAAATTGGAGTGGCACCTGGATAAAAATACATCTATAAAGCATTTACCGATTCAGTTTTAAAAACATAAGAAAATAAAACCTCCCAAACACAATGCTAGATCATTTCACTTGGCCAACTAACCTACGATCGTATCTGCAGGGATTTTCCCCCGTCCTTACCAATTTTTCAACTATCTCAGATTTACTTTCACATCTCTGAAATGCTTCTCAGATAGAAGCTTGGAAATGCTATACTTCTGTAGGCAAATATTAAATATTGCCTGTATAAAGTAGGTAACATTTGAATTCCCTACGCTTGACCCTTTCAAAGACATTTTCTGAAGACTGTTCCTTTTCCTTTTTCTTGCTGGTGAGAATTAAAAATGTATCGTTATACCAAGCTAGGACCTGCACCCACAGTACCAGAATGCAGACAGGTCAGTATTTTCTCTGTGCTAAACAACTCTGCCTGTTTTCTAATATCAATTTTGCTTCACAGGCTTTGTTCTATCCCCCCACCCCCATTTTTATTTTTTAAAAAAAATAAATTTCAAGCTAAAACACCTGAAATATAATCCCTCCATTCAAACGTTATCTGGTCCCTCGTGAAGTCTGCCCCTGAGGACACATACGAAGGCTTGGGCTACATTCACTGATCAGTAAGAACTTACCATGAGCATGAGGCAGATGGAACTGCAGCACCCTGTTTGATTTATTTGAAATTCTTCCATACTGACTCAGCTTCAGGATAGGTTCAACCCCGCAGGGATTAGTGCCTCTCTTAGCCAATGATTCTAGAAAGTCAAGGAAACCAGTTCCTAGTACATACAGTGACTGTGCAGTCAACTTAAACTTTAAGTCAACACATCAACATTAAAAGTATTCAAGATGTATGAAGTCACTTCAAGTAAGCCACTCACAAGTTCTGGTTGTGCTTTGTACAACGGAGTGAGCAAATTTTCTCCCGCCACTCTACGGCTTACTAATAAGCACACTTCTTTCTCCCTCCTCATCTAAAAACGGTCAAATTTAGGCAGCATCTCTTTGATGTTAGCCAGGCCAATTTTAAGGGAAATAAATTTAGTCAAATGATTACATGTGGCCTCCACTATGACAATAATTGCCTTGAAAATTCTTTTACCATTCTGGACAAATCCATGGATATCCTGGCATTCTATAGACAGTGTTAATGTTGGGGTGAGGATAAGACACTCATTTAAAATCGGAAATATTTATTCACTCGAGTTGCTTTTCTTTCTCTCTTTATCCAATATGAAAAAGAAAAGGGCCGCATCTTCTAATTAACGGGGCCAGACAAATCTGACTTACTGGTATTTTTCTTTTACCACTACAAGGCTAGACTGTAGGTGCTAAAACATTTTAACCAATGAAAAGTTTCCATTTTTAAAAAGTCCAATTATTTGAAGGAGAAAGACATAAAAAGTCAGCTGACAATTAATTGATGAGGGAATTTCTCAAGTTGATGATACCCAAACTGGGTAATTTTTAAAAGTGCAAGTTATACCAAACATTTACAAAGAATATAATGTCAATATAATCCAAACAAATATACAACTTTTGTATTAAGTCAATGGAAAACAATATACCAACAGTCTTCAGGGCTACAAAGGCAATAAAATAAAGCCTCTTGAAAATAACTAAAAATGTATACAGTCACTGTTTCTAAAACACACTTTAATGAAAAAAAAAATCTTAACTTTAAGATATAAGCTTTATTTAATCCTGCAAATTGAAGCAGCCTTTTTTATTTTCAAAATAAAGAGACGAATTTATGCTGACTGTATCTGATCACAGAATTTAAAACATATTAAAAATGAAAAGAAGAAATCTAGATTGAAGTCACTTCAAGTAAGTAAAAGCATCCTGGTTTAAACAAACTTATTTCTTCCTAAGCCTTTGTATGATTCCACATGTCACCCGGATGGTCCGGATGATACTAGGGATTAGGCCTGAGAGACAGAGAGAAACGCCAGCCAGGTGGCTTCTGATTGGACAGCCTGCCAGGCTGGCCGGTGCTTTCAGACACTGGCACTGCTGCTGACCTCCCATCAAAACACATTTTCTGACAAAAATCCCTGCTCAAAGGAAAAGACCCAAATTCCTCCCCCAGGATGAGTTCTGAAATGAGTGGTACCTTCTAGAAGCTATCTTTAAATGTTCTTACCACTGTTATAGCTGCCAGAGACAAAGCATAAAAACCAAATACTCTGGGGTGGAGGGAGTTTTCAAGTGACTAGTAACATGTCTAAAAGTATCAAGCCAAAGAAAACAAACAATAATAATAATTAAAAAAAAAAAACACTTGGAAGAAAATTAGAAGACAAAAAATCAATCATGAGTGCTGGAGTAATGCAGTCCAAGAAACTATCAAAAGGTATGCAATAGAAAACGCAAAAATGTAAAATTTCACCTAACCTCAATATACTATAATACTCGGCATTCCTGACTTAAGAGCTCTCAGAGCTTCAGATTATATACTATACTGTATGTATATATATATATGTACACATATATCATACAAATGCCACCCCCCCCAAGAATATCTAAAGAACAGAGCACCTATGACAGTATTATGGTTGCCAATATGGTACTTGAGTTTGAAAAAGAATGAATTTAAGATTACATCTGATAACAATCTTTTAATGTGAACACATTGGATCTAGCCCTTTCTACACCACTTTTCAGTTAAACACTATCAAAGCTTGAAAACTAATAAGAGTAATATCAAAAATAAACCCCTCCCACTTCATTTTTATTAGTTAGTTATTCTGTCCTATAGATAAAAGTGCCACATGGCCCTATGTTTGCAAAGTGATACCAAACTATTTTCTAGGCAAATCAGTAGCATATGTACAAATTCCTATGATAACATTTCCATTCCCTTTTGGCCAATATGAAGAGAAAAAACCAATTATTACTAGTAAGATGGCCATTTATGTTCTTGGCTACAATATTTTTTTCATTATGTCATTTTCTTAATAAAATTCTCAAAGTTGCATGCATAAAAACAAACTCTCCCCCCAATTCTTTTTTTTTTTGTGTTTGTTTTTTTTAAAAAAAGTCTGCACAAAAGATGCTTAATTTCTATAAACTGAAATCTTCAAGTCTCTCCAAGGGTCTAAAACAGATTTAGCAACAGAACACACTTGTTGCCTCACCATTTAAGTAACTGACTCCAAACCTGGGCAGTCACGCTCAGGTGGAAGGACCGGTCCTTCTAACTTACAAATCCACCATCTAACGTGGAAGTGATTGCCTTGGTTCATCGGGGACTAAGAGAACCACCAAATTTCTAATGAAATAGAAAGCCTAACTTTTGAAAAACAAACAACTTTCATTTACAACTTTCTAAATACTAGGCAATTTTCACTTATAAAGCCTGTCACATTCAAAATGTTCACTTTCACTCAATTACCAAAGAATTCTAGTTGGTGAACAAATTTGTGATTTTGCTTGGTTTCTGTTAACCAGTTTTGGAAAATGACATCTCTATACTGGTATACAAATAATTTTTATATTATAACATTCCCCATTAGTTCAGCAGGATAAACATCAATCTTTACAACTGTTTAAAAGCCTTCTTGAGAATATGGTATATTGTCCAAATACACTACATCACTCAATTCTTAGAATGATGCTCATTCATAAACTCTGTTCATCCTTGAAAAAAGACAGTGGTTTGTTACAAACAAAAATATACCTTTTACAACTATTAATTAAAATTTTCACTTTTAAAAATGGACCCAATAATTAATACCCATCTGCATATTTTAACACATTAACAAAGTAAACTTTAAAAAATAACCCATAACTAGACAGAAAATATTTTCTTGACTCTCTTCTAAAAGAAACAACCTTCTCAAATGAGAAATGATATCTATCATTATGTCAGTCTCCAATTTTTAAAATTCACCTTAGTTTTCTTTTATTAGTCTTATTTTTCTATTAAAGAATAATTTTTAGATTTACCAGGCTTAGTGATCAAATGAATAATTAACAAAAAGTAGTATTGGAAACAATGTATGATACATACAAGCACAGACTGTTCTAGTCAGGAGTTAAAAAAGGTATCTCTTTTATAGAATGACAATGACTATACTAGTTAGTATAGCTACTGGAAACTGAAAGCATAATTATATTTTTTAGGATACTTTGCAAGAATGATCATCTAAATGTTGTAGAGTACAGCAGTCATTCAAACATGTCTGAAGAAAACTACTTCCCTTGTCACATCTAATAAATAGCGAACTTTTCAGAGCTACATTCTTACAACTTCATTAAAAAATTCAGTAGAGATATTCTGTTAAAGTATGTTAATACGGAAAAGACTTAAAATAAGTATTTTCCTACACATTTTATAAACAAACATTATCACTTTGCTTTACTTAACATTTTGAAGGCTTTCCTATTGGTGGTATAATGTAAGTGCAAATGGGAACAGTTTAATTAGAAATTGTTTTTAAGTAAATGAGTGACAATATAAATATTTTTGAAGGCGATGACAAAAACATTTATTTAAAAACCTTGCTATATAACTCAGAGGGCTGGGTTGAGTAAAGCATCTTTTTACTAAGAATTTTGAACTAACTGAAACAAAATCTGTACTTACACTTATTTCAATTTAATTTAAAATTAAAATACCATGCCTTTTCATTCAGTTGGTTACTTCTCTTAATGTATTCAAAAATGTTGAACACATACCGAACTAAATTAAGAAGCAACAACTGCCCTACAAAAGAGCTGTAGTTAATACAGAATGTTTTTAAGAATCAAGGATGTTTTCAGTACTGAAGAGATTGTACAGAGAAAGCACTCCAAATTCATTCTAACTTTCTTCAACACCATTCTTTAGAGGGTATTTCTTTTAATGATTTTACATAATTCACAATGAAAATGTAGAAACATCAATTTGGCAATCACTTCTTCATCGCACCTTACTTACTTTATGCATGTGGCCAACACATTACTTCAGCTCAAGAGGCTGCGGTAATTCTGTCCCTAAGGCAATCAAGGCGCTCAGCACAAACCTTGAAATTAAACATTTTTTTTTCTTTTCCTCATTTCCCCCATCAATTTACAAAGTCAATCAATTATTACTTCTTGAGGAGGATGGGGGATGAACTGCAGAAGTTTCTTCATGATTCCTGGTGCTGAAAACTTCTTGAAGGGAAAAGTGGAGGCAGGTGTAGGAACATTCACAGTTTAATGCAAAAGCACAAACGAATGAAATTCTGTAGTTGCTTTCAGGCAGTTTTGCGCATAGAAAAAAAGAAATGTTTAGAAAATAAAATGTTTATTTTGTCTTTCTGGTTGTGGCCAAGCCAGTTCGTTGTCCATGTAACAGGTGAGATTTAAATCCCAAGTTAATCTGATTTGTGGCAGTAAAGGTCCTTAAGTGCTTTCAACTCCTCAATCAGTGTCTTGTTTTGGTTTTCAAGCACTGCCACTCTGTTTTCTAAACACTTCACATATTCTTTCTTCTTTCTGCGACACTCTCGTGCTGCTTCCCTATAAGCAACAAAAAGGAAATATTATGTAACATTTCTATATCATTCATTTTGAGTTGGAATACATCTCTTTTTTAGAAAGTTACCTCATGTTATTTTAATATATTATAAATTTAGCTTTTGAAAGAAATACAGAATGAATTGGAAGTTGCCTTACATAAAACATTTAATTTTAATATACCATAGAAATATGATTCAAAACATCCCAAATGTGAAAACTCCACAACATAAAGGGCTGAACAATCACTTAAAAATTGTATTTTTAAATGTTTATTAAAATGTTCTGCATCATAAGTATAAAACTTGAAATTTCTATCAATATCAGTAACTAATAAGTGCTTAAGGCAAATTTTAGTGTGAAAAATCATCCTTTAAATCAGGGGTGGGGAACTTTTTTCTGCCAAGGGCTATGTAGATAATTTATAACATCACTTGCAGGCCACACAAATTATCAACTTAAAAATTAGCCTGCTATATTTGGTCAAGTAATTAATTAACTCACCCCTTTTTTAAAAAAATTATATTTTATTGATATTTTACAGAGAGGGAGAGAAATAGAGAGCTAGAAACGTCGATGAGAGAGAAACATCGACCAGGCGCCTCCTGCACACCCCCAACCGGGGATGTGCCCGCAACCAGTGTACATGCCCTTGACTGGAATCGAACCTGGGACCTTTCAGTTCGCAGACCGACGCTCTACCACTGAGCCAAACCGGTTTCGGCAATTAACTCACCCTTAATGCCTTGGCAGGGCCAGACCAAATGATTTCATGGGCCTTATATGGCCCGCAGGCTGGACATTCCCCATCCCTGCTTTGAATAGAAAGATCTCACAAACTCATTATTTCAAGGCATTTCAAAAAATCTAACACAAGTCTCTTCAACAAATGATGTTGAGAAAACATACAAAAGAACACAGTTGGACCCTTATCTTATACCATATACTAAATTTAAATAAAAATGGATTAAAGACCTAACACTATAAATCGTCTAGAGGAAAACAGTGGGAAAGCTTTAAAACCACTCGGTCAGGCAGTGATTTCTTGGCTATGTCACCAAAAGCTCAGGCAGCAAAGTAAAATTATATATGAAAATGTGACTACATCAAACTTAAAAACTTCTGCACACCAAAGAACACAATGAACAGAGTAAAAGAGCTACCTATAGAATAGGGGAATATTTGCAAATCATATGGAGTTAATATTCAAAATATACAAAGGACACCTACAACTCAACAACAAAATAACCGGATTAAAAAACGGGCAAAGGATTTGAATAAACATTGATCCAAAGATATACAAATGGCCAACAAGCATATAAAAAATGCTCAATATCAATCTAATCATTAGAGAAATGCAGATCAAAACTACAATGGCTCAGCAATCCTATTTTGGGGAATATATCCAAAATAATTTAGACAAGGATACTGAAGAGACATTTACACACCCATGTTTCTAACAGCATTGTTCACCATAGTCAAGAGATAGGAGGAAAGCAACCCAAATATTGATTCACGGATGAACACGTTTTAAAAATGTGGTGTATATATAAACAATGGATTATTATTCAGCCTTAAAAATGAAGGAAATCCTGTCACACACTACAACATGGAGGTATACCGAGGACATTATGCTAAGTAAAATAAGCAGTCACAGACATACTTTATGACTGTATTCTATGACAGAAGCTCCTAACAACAGGAAGGAGAACGGTGACTGCCAAGGACTAGAGAAGGAGCGGGAAATAAGGGAAGCTGTTTATTATGAAGTATAAGTTTTGCAAGATGAAACCGTCTGAAAGTCTGTTGCACAATAATGTGCATATACTTAACACTATGGAGCCTGTATACTTAAAAAATGGCTAAGATGCCGAAACCAGTGTGGCTCAGTGGATAGAGCGTCGGTCTGCGGACTGGAAGGTCCCGGATTCGATTCCAGTCAAGGGCATGTAACTTGGTTGCGGGCACATCCCCGGTGGGGGTGTGCAAGAGGCAGCTGGTCGATGTTTCTCTCTCATCGACGTTTCTAGCTCTCTAGCCCTTTCCCTTCCTCTCTGTAAAAAAAAAAAATCAATAAAATATATTTAAAAAAAATGGCTAAGATGGCAAACTTCGTTTTCTTACCAAGATTAAAAATAAATTAAAAAAAAATCTAAGATATTAAAAGTAATAAATATTTTTTAGCAAGCTATTAAGTCACTAGCCAGTGAATATGCTATCTGACATGGTAAAGGGGGAGTGTGGCTGCAAGCAGAATTAAGGTTGTTAATCAGCTGATCTTAAAATAAGAAAATTATCCTGGATTATTATCTGAGTGGGGCCAATGTATCAGAAGGGTCTCTAAAAGTGGCAGAGAGGCAGAAGATACTATGTAATAGAGGAGTAATATGCAAATTGACCATTACTCCAACACTGAAGATGGCTGCCCCCATGTGATCAAAGATCCTGCCCCCATGTGGACACAAGATGGCTGCCACAAGGCAGGGGAGGGCAATTGAGAGGGAACAGGCCTGCAAGGGAGGGCGGTTAGGGGTTATCAAGCCTGCAGGGGAGGGCAGTTAGGGTGATCAGGCCTGCAGAGGAGGGAAGTTGGGGGCAATAGGGCCTGTAGGGAAGGGCAGTTGGGGGGGACCCAGGCCTGCAGGGGAGAGCAGTTGGGGGGAGGAACCAGGCCTGCAGGGGAGGACAGTTAGGGGCAATCAGGCTGTCAGGAGAGCAGTTAGGCATCAATCAGGCTGTAAGGGAAG
Organism: Vespertilio murinus; assembly: GCA_963924515.1. Taxonomy (NCBI): domain Eukaryota; kingdom Metazoa; phylum Chordata; class Mammalia; order Chiroptera; family Vespertilionidae; genus Vespertilio; species Vespertilio murinus. The sequence goes on along the minus strand of OZ004711.1, from coordinate 77,599,749 downwards.
TGGTTAGGAGATCAGGCTGGCAGACAGAAGCGGTTAGGGACAATCAGGAAGGCAGGCAGGCAATCATTTGGGAGCCAGCAGTCTTGGATTATGAGAGGGATATCCCAGATTGGAGAAGGTGCAGGCTGGGCTGAGGGACACCCCCCATGCATGAATTCTATGCACCAGGCCTCTAGTATGACTATAAAAGAAAGACACAGCAAGATGTTACACTGATGACTTTGAAGATGGAGAAGGGGCCATGAGCCAAGGAATGTTAGGAAGCCACTAGATGCTGGAAGGGCAAGGAGACACTCTCTCCTGGAAGCTCCAGAAAGGAGCAAAGTCCAGTATGTTGGAAAATGGAGTATATATTGTGTTCATAGAATGAAAGCATCAGTATTGTTAAGATGCTCCTCAATTTGACCTATAAACCCAACACAATCCTAATAAAAATCTCAGCAAACTTTCTCATAGACATCAACAAACTGATTCTAAAATTTATATGAAAATGCAAAGGAACCAGAATGGCTAATAAAACAATTCTATAAAAAAAAAAAGTTGGAGGACTCACATTATCCAATTCAAAACTTACTAATAGCAATCTAGACAGCATAATATTGATGAGGGGAGACACACCAATAGAGTCAGTTAATTTTCGACAAAAGCACAATGGCAATAGAGAAAGGACAGTCTTTGTAACAAATAGTGCAGGATAAATAAGTGTCCATCTACAGAAAATGAAACTTGACACACCTCACACCTTATACAAAAGTTAAGTCAAGAGGGATCATAGGCCTAAATGTAAAACAATTTCACATTTGATATAGAATGATTGGATCTCATACGTTGTTGGTGGGAGGGTAAAATAGTACAGCCATTCTAGAAAAACAGTTTGGCTGTTTTCTTATAAAGTTAAATATATACTACTATTCCACTCAGCCAGACCACTCCTAGATATGTACTCAAGTGAACTGAAAGTTCACATAAAACCTATAAGTATTTATAGTAACTTTATTCATAATCCTCCAAAGCTGGAAACAACTAATATGAACTTCAGGGTAAACCAGAGTACATATATACAATGAAGTATCAGAAATAAAACCAATTATTGATTCATGCAACAATACTTAATGAATCTTAAATACATTTTGCTAAATGAAAAAAGCCAGATTCCAAAGGCTACATACTGTATGATTCCATTTATGTTAGATTCTGGAATATGCAACCCTGGGTGGGCTGTGGGTTCCTGTTTTATAAGAGAAAACTGAGGTTTAAAAGGTTAAACCTAAAATCACAGTAAAAGGGGTAAATACAGGACTTGAATCCAGATCTTTGATGTTCAATCTCTATGTTTCTTTCGATTTGTTCCCAGTGTTTGAAGATTCTTGGGGTTAACAGCAGAGGCATATTTTCACCAATTTATAACTTCTTATATCTTTATATACCTCATTTTCATTTTATTAATATTAAAATCCTAAGGTAGATATAAGCAATTAAAAATATTCTGTTTTTAAATGACAAAATCATTTATAGCCAGGAATTTACTTTATGATATATAGCATTTTTATTGTTGATGACTAATTCTATTTTAAGATTTTTGTCAATTACAAGGTATTCTTAGACAATCTATTTTCAAAGAATATTTAAGTACTAACTATTACTATTTTGAGTAAAGGTAATAGTCATTAAACCATGGATTAGCCATCATACATTTACTAAATTACAAAAAAATTTAACATTTAATTTTAATAATATACATGAAACTATTGATCTTGAAACATACTGCTCATGAAAAGAAACAAATTTAAATATATATATATATATATATATATATATATATATATATATATAGCCCTAGCCTGTTTGGCTCAGTGAATAGAGTGTCAGCCTGTAAACTGAAAGGTCCCAGGTTCGATTCTGGTCAAGGGCACATGCCTGGGTTGTGGGCTCAATCCCCAATAGGGGACTTGCAGGGGCAGCTGATTCATGATTCTCTCTCATCATGGGTGTTTCTATCTCTCCTTCTCCCTCCCTTCCTTCCTAAAATCAATTATATATATCTATAGACACACACACACATACATGTATATATGTATATTTATATATACATTCACACACACATATACATATACACACACATATACGTTTTTATCGATTTCAGAGAGGAAGGAAAAAGAAGAGACAGAAACATCCACGATGAGAGAGAATCATTGATCAGTTGCCTTTTGCACACCCTCTGTTGGGGATCGAGCCATAACACAAGCATGTGCCCTTGACCAGAACTGAACCCGGGACCCTTCAGTCCCCAGGCTGATGCTCTATCCACTGAGCCAAACCATCTAGGACAAGAACAAACAATTTTTTAAAAATACACTAGCCAGTTGGCTAAAGTATAATGAATATACAACACATTGTGCACTAAACCTTTCATGGGGAAATTGCAGAAAAGAAAACTACTTTATGATCAAAGATTAATCCATAATACTGCTAGCCATTTCGCAAGTGCAGTTTATTAAATAAAGAAGTTTTAGCAAGATCCATCAATTCTACCTGAAAAAAATCAGCACAAATATCCTATTGTCAGCAGATGTAAAAGACACACATCTGGAAGAATGTGAAGACATAGCCAACCTACAACCACCTCAGTAACTACAATGTAAGTACCTGTTCTTCATTAGACGAACCTCTCTCTTTCGGGCGGCTTCTTCGGCAGGCTGTGTCGGAAGCGCCGGAGAGGAAGCCATGACAACTCCAGGGGCGATGGTGCTCGTGGGTGCTGTGCGAATCTGGTATGTCTGCACATCTCCAGAGGCCGCTGGGAAGAAACGGGTGAAGGCGCTGTAAGACACTGGAGCACTGCGCCCTGGGGAAGCTAGGTATGCAATCACCAATCTAAACATACATTGCGGATTACATGGGGGTGGGGTGGGGGGAGAAACAGATGATTCTGACTAAAATGGTGAAAGAATCAGCATTACTGAGAAATAATTCCCAACTTAATGTGTTTATTAGTATAGGCCCTTGGGGGAAAGAAGTCTTAACCTACATCTGGTGGGTTTTTAATTTATATTTCATCGGAATGCAGTTCTATTCTGTTGTTAACATGCTTACCAACCTTAAGTCTAAAAGGTAAGCAGGGCACAGCTTGGTTCATCTTCCTAGATATAGTCCTCAATGTCTTCCTTTGATATTGGTAAATTCATATTAAAAAATTTCAAGTAGACTCTTGCCACGACATAAAAACGACCATGATTTTTTCATCAAATAGCAAAATAGAAGAAAAAATAAAGCATTATGGTCAACTATTATAAATTTCTAATTGACACAAAACCAAGTATGAAAAATTATACCAAGTGATGACAATTATATCATCTGTAAACATTGTTTGATGTATTAGTTATTCTTCTAACTAAATGATCTATTACTTGTGAAAAGAAATGCAATCACTACTGGTCAAACTGCTTCTAAAAACAGCTTAGCAATACGCCCTCCTGAGAATAAGGACCCTCACATTATCTGAGAGAATTTGAAGGTCTTTATAGGATTATCCATTTTTGTTAATATCAATTAAAATGTGTAGTTTGAGTGGAAAAGATTTATATACTAAACATGTTACCATCTTCAAACTGACGTTCAGAATTCAAATTCACTGACATCCTGCTTTACAATTTTTGAGTACCTGCATGTAAAGTGAAAAGGTGTTTTACTCCCATTAACAAGCAAAGTATTATCTTCTTCAAATATTATTTTTTAGTAACAGAATATATTCTGTAAATACATTAGGGCCCTTTAAGTAAATTATGACTCTCTCTAGTTGATGTTTTAAAATGATTCAAAAATTATCTTCCATGATGAGGGGAGGGGCACAACTGTCATTACCTAACAGAGGCAAAACATATTATTAATAAAAACATTTTTTATCTCCTCAATATGCAAATTTCCAATCTGGTATAAACCATGTATTAAAATAGTTTAAAAGAAAAATGATCAACTCTTCTTATCCATAAAAGATTCCTGAAACAAATTGGAAAACAAAACTAAATTAAATTAAATTAAATAGAAAAAAGCTATTACTATAATTCATCAAGGATTTCACTACTACTTTTCTACATAGACCAGCAGAGTTACATACCGGTATAAGCTTTTTCAGAATACAATGCTTTCATTAGAAATAAACTCTCTCATTTGACACATGAAAAAAAATGAGCCCAGAGAAGCTGAGTCTTATTCAATATTCAAGGTCACATAGCAAATCTATGCAGAATGTAAGCTAGAATCTAGCTTTCCTAACTCCTGATTTCATTGTCTTTCCATTTAACCTACCCCGTTTCTCCTATCCCCAAATTCTAGAGGTGTGAAAGATAGAAGTTGCATTTTTAAAACTGAAAATAGTTGTTTTTATGCCATGACATTTTGGTCTAATTAGAATAATGGAAGAATTAGTGGAAAACTTATTTATAATGAAGAAATATTTACATTTCAAGTGTTTTACAGTATCATACTTACTTTTTCTGAGCTTACAAAATTTCAACCTCTCAAAGAATGTGCCACACCTGTGAAATCTGAATTCATTTACCTTGAACAACAACTTGGTTGCTGGGCACTAAGATCTGCTGTCCGTCGGTGGTCTGCGCATACTGTAGGATGGTAGTGCCCGGCTGGGTGGCGGCTGCGTTGGTCATGGTTAATGTTTGCAGGCCCTGCACCCCATCGGTACCATTGTTAGCCAGTTGTATTGCTCCTCCCTGGGTAATGGCAACTAAAACCCAATGAATTTTATTGTTACAAGTTTAATTAATACCATGTACGACTTTTACAACACACTAAATTCAAAGTAATCTGTGAGATATAAACTCAGAGAAATTATAACAGCGAATAACAGTGGTAAGAAGGATTTGGTACTCTGAGGTACCTTTCTGCTCAGGAAACCCACAATCAATTTCTATAATATAAAGGCACTCTATGTACCACATTATAGTTTATAATAATGTCTGTTAATTTTTTAAAAAGTAGTAGTTAAATGAGAAAATATTAGAATTCCTTTGAAAGTTTTTTGGTTTAGAGGAGGTACCATTTTGTGATCCATACTTCCTTTATTCTAGCACTACCTACTTAATATTCTGTTTAGTATTTGCTATCTCACTAAATTTCTTGAGGATAGGACATGTGGTTTTTCTTCTCTACTTTCATATTCTTAGTGCGATAATGAGCATGTAACAAGCACCCAGTAAATGGCTGTCTTAATACATAATTAATAAAGTAGCTCAGTAGTAATTTCTTTTCTCTCACTTGCTAGCAATGTACAACCATAACAAAAGTCCACTCAATGAAACAACTGAAATGTCCCATGGAACTTAATTATCAGAATCTTTCATGGATTTTAAAATCAAAGCTTAAGATCATCATCCAGAGAAAAATAAGTTGACTGCTATTTCTAAGTTACTTATCCATACATTATCATATAGGATTTTTTAAAATATTATTTACTAACTAACCACACATCTTTCATCTGTTACAAAGTAATCAACTTTGGCTCATGCTATGAGATATTTCACTTTATAAAAACAACTAGAGGCCCGATGCACAAAATTCGTTAAGGGGAAAAGCCCTCCCCCCCCTTCTCTGTGGTGGCCACCAGCCTACATCTCAGCGGCTTCATCTGGTCTAATTAGCATATCATGCTTTTATTATTATAGAATTATTATAGATGAATTCACCTTTATGGTAGAGTGCATAGATAAAGTTAATGAAAAGAATTAGATCATTATTTTATTTGGAAGAAACAATTCTTTGGATGCCAGCATTGAGATAGTTGGATCCTTTTCTAGACTCTCTTCCTATTTTGAGTTCAAGTTTTCCAAAGAGACTAAAAATTACAATATTACATATAAAATTGCGTAACAGATTTTTAGCTAAATAAGTCAACGTGTCTGACTTAAGCACGCTACTTTTTGTGTGTTAGAAAGGAATCAATTTGGGATTAACTGTCAGCTAGCTCTAGTAACTAATATCCTCAGTCATCAGATATGGAAAATTGATTATCTATTGTTCAATCAAGAAATAATAAGAGTTAATGGCTTTCAACTGGTTTACAAATGATCGCTGTGGAAATTAAGATACTGGCAAATACAGCCCATTCACTTTAGCTAATCCTTAAGTTTTACTTATTTCTGACAATGATAAAAAAGGGGGGGATATGTAAGAACTATTTTGAGATTAATATTGCAAGAATCAGAAGGTTAAGAGAACCAAACCACAATTTTTCATGTAGTGTTTATTAATAAGCAAATTCTATTGTATTTAACACATACAGCTTTCTTGGCTACCTACCAATGAACTCAGGGTGGGAGAAAGGTGGAAAACTAGATATCAGGAGATCTGGGGTCTAGTCCAACTTCCATCACTAAACTGTTATTTGAGTCTGTTATCTCTTCTGTAAAAATAAAAATATCTGGTTCTAGCCACTAAAGTAAAATTATTGTAAAAATCAAATGAGATAATGTATATGAAAGTACTCTGAAAACTGAAGTCTGATTCTACCAAACATGGTTTTTTTCAGTATTTATTATACAATAATTATTTCTTAATTATTCCAAAAGGATTTCAGATAGCTTTCAATAAAACTAAATTCATTAAAACAAGAAGAAAAAGATAAAAGTTAAGTGATTGATGTTGTCTCTAGGTGTATATAATAACCCTACCAGAAAATCTAGATGGAAAGAATGTAATTAAACATACACTTAGCTGAGATTCTGAGTAGCCAAAATGAAGAGGAAAACAACATGTCTTATAGTTTTGTTCAGTGGAACAAAAAATTCAAGTTCAAAATGATAAACACATGTTTTCTAACTAAAACTAGAATCTTTCAAGACTTTATTACCAGAGACAGTGAACCAAGTATGAAATTAGTAACAGTATTAATAAGAACCATAACCAATTTATGGAAGGAACAAAAACTGGTACAGCCACTGGGAAGGATTCAACAATTCCACTCTTTGGATGCTACTTCACCGACATTACAGCATATGTAAGAATGTTCACGAAACACCAGAGATGTTCTGTATGTTCATCAGTATGTGGGTGTGGGAGACTGTTTAAATAAATATTATATTTATACAATAAAACGCAACATAGCTGTTAAAGACACATTACACATAACTAGTGTATATAATGTCTATATAAATAATGTAGTTCTCACTTGTATAAAAATACATGATAACATGTGTCTGTATAAATAGAAGGAAAAAGAATGAAATAATATATACCAAATTCTTACTACTGGGAAGGGATGAAAAAGAATTTTACTTCTTATTAATACTATGAACCTATACCACTTGAATTTTCACAACTATGTGTTTGTTTTATAAGTTAAGAAATACAAATAAATGTGTATGTAAGTAGGCATTATACTGGTTCTTAATGACAATCAAGAACATAACGTTAAATCAGTTCCATCAAGGCCATGTGTATGAAAGATAATGATTAAGATTTAAAAACCTCAAAGCATTAACCTTTAAAAACTAGTCATCGCAGTGGCTGGAGGGGAGCAGTTTGCCCAATTGGACACAGACACTGACTTCTGAACTTGGCTTTCCTGTTTGGGGTTCTGATGTCCCTCTTTCCTGAAGAGCATGCTTCCCGTTCACGTCAGACTCGCTTCACTGAGCAAATCGCTGTCACCGAGAGGAGCATGCCATCCCCCCAGACGTGCTCAAGCAGGAGAAACGTAAAGGTCATGTACCTATGTCTTAGAATGCACATCTTAAATAACATACATTATCTGGTTATAAGGTTAAGAAATACACACATACATGTACATAGACAGTGCCTGTTTATCTCTGCCAACAAAGCACTTGAGGAAAAAGGTAACTGAACTCTTATTAAATTTACAGAGTGGATAATAAACTTAGTAAAAAATGCCTTCCTTCTACTTACTATGAAAAGTTTCAGCTTTGAGAGAGCTAAAAAGTCTGCTACTTGCAAATTTGTTGTTAATCCAGCTGAAATGCAAACCAAGTTTGAGTTATAACTGGAAAACTATTAACTTGGGAATCAAACTTATACATATTCTTGACATAGGCTTCCCCAGGGCATTAGAACACTAATGCAGGAAAGGAGTTTAAGGTGTACATTTAACTTATAATGAAGGAAGGGATGGGAGAAAACGTAACGAGCAGCATGAAGTTAATGAACAAATCAAAAGGAAAATATAATCAACATGAGGCACATTGGGAGACAAAGATACGAGGAAAAAAAGAACAAAAGTACCACTCACACAAATGCCTTTGATCAAACAAAAGCAGAACTCAAAAGTACTTTATAACAGATTTAGGTGAAAGATAAGTATTATTTCAGAAATGGAAACTTTGAATTTTGCAAAAGAATCTTTTGCTTTTTATAAGCCAAAAAGAATGTAATTCAGCAACCTTATGCTTTCATTATCATAATTTGCTACACTTCCTTTCATATTAAAATAAATAATAGCCACACTGCGGTGTCTCAGTGGTCGAGCACCAACCTATGAACCAGGAGGTCACAATTTGGTTCAGTTCCATTCAGGGTACAGGCCTGGGTGTGGGCTCGATCCCCTGTAGGGGGCATGCAGGAGGCACTGATCAGTGATACTCTCTAATCATTGATGTTTCTATCTCTCCCTCCTCCTTCCTCTCTGAAATGAATAAAAATATATTTTTTAAAAATTTATAAACCTGAAGTAGTGATTCAAAAAACGTCTAAGACTCCCCATGCGTCGGCATCAAACATAGGGCCATCTAAAGGGCTCACATACATGAGCAATCCAAATTAAAACCCTGAAGAAAAGAAAATACTGCCGTTACAGAACTTTGCATATTGAACAGTAAAGGAAATATATAATGACAGCGAGTCTGAGAAAAGAACTGACATTTTTATAATTCCTTAAAAGAGAATGCAGACATTAGTTTTCCATCTCACTTTCCAAAACAGAAATATCTATTACTCACTGTACTGTCCACTGCTAGTTTGGTAAATCGGCGTTGGCACCGTTACAGTGGTGATGGCGGGTGTCGAAGTCTCCTCTTCAGACTTCTCTTCTTCAATTCTTGGCACTCCTGGTGCGTCAGAAGATAAGTCATTCAAAATTTTCCTAGAAAAAGAGAATTATATTAATTAAAATAAAAGTGACATTTAGTAGCATTAGCTACATACAGTAATAGGAAAAGGTCAGAAAACTGGGAAGCAGCAGCTAGTGCAGTGGTTCTCCACCATTCTAATGCCGTGACCCTGTAATGCAGCTCCTCGTGTTAGGGTGACCCCCAGCCATATGTGGGGTCGCGGCATTAGAATGGTTGAGAACCACTATGCTAGTGCATAGGACTAAAGTTTAAAACATAAAAATTTATAGGAATAAACTAAAGCCCCGGTTTGTCTCAGTGGTTAGTGTCGGCCTGTGGACTGAAGGGTCCCAGGTTCGATTCCGGTTGGGGGCACATGCTTGGATTACGGGCTCGATCCCCAATGGGGGACATGCAGAAGGCAGCTGATCGAAGATTCTCATCATTGATATTTCTGTCCCTCTCTCCCTCTCCCTTTCTCTGTGAAATCAATAAAAATATATTTTAAAAAAGAATAAACTAAAAAAAGATCAGGGATCTATATGTCAACATGAAACCATTTAAGGACCAGATAAACACAGATGAATTTTTCTTTTTTTCCTCCAATATATTTTTATTTATTTCAGAGAGGAAGGGAAAGAGAGAGAGATAGGAACATCAACAATGAGAGAGAATCATGATGAGCAAGAATCATGGATTGGCTGCCTCCTGCACGCCCCCCACTGGGGATGGAGCCCGCAACCTGAGCATGTGCCCTTAACTGGAATTTAACCTAGGACCCTTCAGTCTGCAGGCAGATGCTCTATCCACTGAGCGAAACCAGCTAGGGCCAGTTTAATTTTTCTTAAACCTGAATGTAAACACTATGATTCAAAAATCCGGGTATAAGTAAAGATTAATAAAAATAACTAATGAAATTAATTAAAAATCATTTTGTGTGGCAAAGAATATAAAAAATTAAGTCAAGAGATATTAATACTAGGAGAAAATGTTTACATATATTACATATAAAAGGGCCAATATCCCTGATATATAAAGAACTCTTAAACATTGATTGGGGGTGGGGGGGGGAATATCAAAGCCATGAGAAAACAGACACTCATACACTAATGCTGGGAGTATAAAATCAGAATAACTATTATGGAAGAAATTTGGTAATATCTAATAAAACTGTATGTTTTAAAAGCAGACTCTTAGGAATTTACCCTTAAGATATATTTCCAACAGCATGAAAATATGTATGCATAAGGGCATTCATGGCAGTACTGTTTGTAACAGCATATCCTAGAAACAATCTATATGCCCACACATAGGAGAATGGTTGAATAATTATAGTTCATCCCAATAATGGATACACATGGTACTTTAGTATATGAATGTGAAATACGAAAATTCACATGTATCTCCCTGTCTGTTCGAGAAAGAGAGAGAGAAAAGGGGGGTGGGAGAGACAGAGTTTGATGAAATTACTGTCAACTAGAGATCGTTGGGGGGGGAAGTATAGAAGAAATGAGTGAGCAGGGGCACTTCTGAGTATACGTATATATTTTTTGGTACAATTCTAACTTTCAGAATCATGCTAATGTTCCACATATTCAAAACAAATGAAAATAATATTAACAAGGATGGGGAAATTCTAAAAATGGAATATAAACAAAAACAAATGAATTTTACCATATTTCAAATTAATAACATAATGACAGAAGAGAGGAAAAAAACCTAACCCAACTAATTTTTGACATCTTAAATTTCCAACCAATCAGTCTGCATTAATCCCAGATTGGAGAGGGTGCAGGCTGGACTGAGGGAGGGACACCCCCACCCCACCCCCGCTCCTGTGCACGAATTTTGTGCACCAGGCCTCTAGTCCTGTTTGGTCCACCGTGGAGGCAAGGCATGGACCAGGTAACTTCTCTAACTGATTGTTAAAACCATGATAAGGTGCCCCTAAAGTTAGGGGTCATCAGCAAAGCATCACCTTGAAACTATTAACAGTTATCTGCCAAGTCCCTTCGCACAAGAAAACGGTTGGCAAATGTGTTGCTAAGTAGATGAATAGTACAGTGTCAGAAGTGATATGAAACTAAAAAATACTATAACCTTATTAAGTGTATTTCCAACTTTTAAACAGAAAAGCAGTAGCCAGCATAATCTACAAAAACAGAAGCAGGAAAAAAAATATATCAGTGTCTATCCAGGACTGTTCAGAGTAAGAAGTGCTCTTATTCTGTACAATAAGCTTCCAACTTCCTTTACTCAAGATGAAGGAAAGTCAGCTACTGGATCCTGAGTGAGCAGCTAATTGTTTTCCCGACATCTCTGGTTTTAAGTTCTTTTGACTATTAAACTCCATACCTGTAGGAAGGCCTCCTTGAAAGAATCTCTCTTCGTTTTTGGGAATCAGTTACACTATCCACTGACTCCTGTGAATCTTCACTTTCTGCAATAGTTGAAATCTGAAAATAAAAAACTTTATCTTGATAATCAAATTTCATTCCCATAAAATATTTATGAATTTCAAGAAAGTCAAATAAAAAAGGATATACATAAGCCTTATACATGCTTCAGTAGATTAACAAAATCCCTTTTTATGAGAGATCTACACCAATCACTTTCCCCTCCCATTTACTTATTCTATAGAAGTCGGAGGACCTAAAAAAATCGTCAAAATCACACTTTTGTGATACCCGAATTCAGCTTAATCTCTTCCAGGATTTCACGTAGTCAATCCTGAATGCATCAATAGTACCTGTCAGTTGTTTTCTTACAGTTGTTAGAAACAGTTTACCAAGTAAAATAAAGTGTCTGACATGAAGGTAAGAAAAAGTGACTAAATATTTGGTCATATAAGTCTATATAGTGACTATACCAATACTTTCCTTTAACTACTGTGTAAACACTTATAAATATACTTATAAGTGTACAAATAAGATTGGTGATACCCCAATACATTCCAGGTGGCTAAGTAGTAAATTAGGAAAAAGCTGTTACATATAGATATGGTTCAAAATTGGTAATCTACAATTTTTATTAAGCAAACTCAAAAATTAAAGAACTGTGCATTTCTGGAAAGTATCTCCTGAACTGAAAAGTAATGAAATTGAATGAAGATTTTACATGGGAATTAAAGTAGCAACTAGTATTTCTTACTATGTGCCAAGTGCTAAATACATATATTATTTAATACTCACTAAAACAGTAACATTGGGTGCTGGATAAGTATGATTATTATATGTATTTTATAAACAGAAAAGCTAAGGCACAAAGAATTAACTCGCCCGAGCCACAAAGCGAGCAAGTAGTGGAGCCACTGTCAGTGCTTGTCACCTCAGTCTTAGTCATCCTCTCTGGCACCCAAATCCTATTGGTTCCAATCTCAAACCAGTTTTTTCAGAAGCAGCACCCAGAGGTGCTTTTAGACCACTTTCAGACTAGAAGCTCATTCACCTCGCAAGCTTCCTGTCAGATTTATACTGCCAAGCTCCCGTCTGCTCCGACAGGAGCCTCCTGCTCTCTCCTGATGCTGTCAGAGTGAGATTTAGATTTAAACAGGGCAAAAGGGTCTATGTGGGTTAGCTCTCAGTCAAAATTTATGGCAATAACAATAAGAAAAAACATATTTAGAGGTACCAGAGAAATCCCAAAGGTACTATGTACATTAAGCATGTCAAACTCAAAGGCTAACAAGGGCCAAATAAACAAGGTTTAAGTTTATATGGGCCACAAAAAACAAAAGCTTCAATTTTCATAAAAATGAAGGTTTATTTTGTTAAAGACATGCTGAATACAAAGGGCTGAAATAAATGAGTCATCGTTAACATAAAATAATAGAACATTATAATAAAAGTTAATATTTTTTGCTGAAACCAGTTTGGCTCAGTGGATAGAGTGTTGGCCTGCGGACTGAAAGGTCCCAGGTTTGATTCCAGTCAAGGGCATGTACCTTGGTTGCGGGCACATCCCCAGCAGGGGGTGTGCAGGAGGCAGCTGATCGATGATTCTCTTTTGTCGATGTTTCTAACTCTCTGTCCCTCTCTCTTCCTCTCTGTAAAAAAATCAATAATATATATATATATATATATTTTTTTAAAGTTAATATTTTTTCTTGAACATTAATTTACCACTGAATAACAGCACAAATTAATAAATGTATTGCAAATAAGCCTATTTTTCTTGTTCTCCAAAAGCAAAACAGTTCCTGTTGTGCACTCCAAACAAGTCAGTCCAAGACTAATGAAGTGGCAATTGCTGCTAAAATGTTCACTGCTAGTATTAGTGGAGAGAAATGGTACGCCTGTGTGTAAAGCGTGTAAGGGAAATGAATGCAACCCTATATAGTAATCAGTCATTAGCGTACGTTGTAGTTCATTACTAATAATTATGTATAACAGGATATTGTGAAAATTAAGTTACAAAAATTTTATTAAAATATTTCTTACATACCGTTATATTGGCTAGGTTGCAAAAATATTCGTGTGGCTGAGAGTTTAACATGCTGGATGTACAAGGTCTGAGCCTAAGAGTTAGAGTGCAGGCACTCGTTTTGACAGGGCTTTGTGATATGCACTCACTTTAAAATATAAGTATAGCCGAAACCAGTTTGGCTCAGTGGATAGAGCATTGGCCTGCAGACTGAAAGGTCCCGGGTTGGATTCCCGTCAAGGGCATGTATCTTGGTTGCGGGCACATCCCCAGTAGGGGGTGTGCAAGAGGCAGCTGATCGATGATTCTCTCTCATCGATGTTTCTAACTCTCTATCCCTCTCCCTCTCTGTAAAAAAAATCAATAACATATATTTTAAAAAATAAAATAAAATAAAATATAAGTGTAGTCCTTAAGACCTAAAATATAACAGGAACATTTAAGGAATCCAGAAATGACAGATAAAGAGACGGGCAAGGCTGAATTTACTCTGCAGAGTAATAACACCACATTTACTGCCAAAGGAGCACACAGAACAACTTCTCACTAATCTGGACCTGCTGTAACTAGCCCACTCAGGGGAGTCTGCACAGACTTTCTCACAGAGGTAGAGCAGATGAGGAGCAGTGAAAAGGCCTTAACAGAAGGTCAGAATTTCAAGGAATAACAAGTGTTTACCTTCATTAATGTTTCTCAGAATCTTAAGTCCTCTATTATTCTTTCTGCCTTGTTTGACTCTCATCCTTACAACTTTTTTTAAAGGATATAGTGACTTAAGCACACTCTCCCAGGTTGAACGTAGTGAAAACAACTTCAAAACATGTTATGTAAGCCACCCACGTGACAAGTTTCAAAATGAAATACATTAATGTTACTTTTTGTATGTGGCCTTTAATTTTTTTCAAACTCAGTGGATCTACTGCTCTTGGTAGGAGGAAAAAACAACTCTTCCTCTGATCTAAAAGATTTTGTAAATTCAGACAAAAGGAATTAACTTACCATATTGTGATTACTTAGAACTATGAGGCCAATTCCTATGAATTATCTACCCAAAATAAAAAAAACAAACAAAAACAAAACACCCAGTGGACTCACTTTCTGAGACTAATAAAAATCATATCAAAAAGTCCTTTTTAGCCCTAGCTGGCTTGGCTCAGTGGATTCAAGGGTCCCAGATTCTATTCTGGCCAAGGCACATGCCTGGGTTGCGGGCTCAATCCCCAGTGGGGGTCGTGCAGGAGGCAGCCTATCAATGATTCTCTCTCATTATTGATGTTTCTCTCTCTCTCTCCTTCTCCCTTCCTCTCTGAAATCAATAAAGAAATATTAAAATAAAGAAAAAGAAGTCCTTTTTATGTGCCCTGGCTGGTGTAGTCAGTTGTTTGGGCATTATCCCATTAACCTTAAGGTCCATTTCCCAGTCAGAACACATGCCCAGGTTGTGGGCTCGATCCCTCGTAGGGGGACATGCAGGAGGGAGCCGACTGATGTTCTGCACTCACATCAATGTTTCTTTTTTTCCTCTCTCCCTATCTCTCTAGAAATAAAAATAGTTTAAAAAGATCCTTTTAATAAATAAAAAACTAGAGGCCCAGTGCACGAAATTCAGGCACGGGGTGGTGGTGGTGGTGGTGGTGGTGTGTGTGTCCCTCACCCATCCTGTACCCTCTCCACTCTGGGACATCCCTCTTACAATCCAGGACTGCTGGCTCCCAATCGCTTGCCTGCCTGCCTCCTGATTGCCCCTAACTGCCCTCCCCTGCAGGCCTGGTCCCTCCCAACTTCCGTCCCTGCTGGCCATCTTGTGTCCACATGGGAGCAGCCATCTTATGTGTTGGAGTGATAGTCAATTTGCATATTACCCTTTTATTAGATAGTATTAGCAATTATAGATTAATATATTTAATAGGCTATTAAAAATAACCATGAAAAATTACATCCCAATTTTAAATATAGACTACTTCATTCCAATGATAGACCACTTCCTTTGAGCCTCACCCTCTGTCACCCCACTTATAAACCCCTTCTGGAGCTCCTTAAATAAGTTTTTAACCTTCGCTACTTATAAATCAACTAGAGGCCCGGTACAAGAAATTCATGCACGGGGAGTGGGGGTGTCCCTCAGCTCAGCCTGCACCCTCTCCAATTTGGGACATCCCTCTCACAATCCGGGACTACTGGCTCTTAAACACTCTGCCTGCTAGCCTGATTGACGCCTAACTGCTCCCCTCCTGGCATGATCATCCCCAACTGCCCTCCCCTGCCACCCCGATGGTCCTCAACCGCCTTCCCCTGTGGGGCTGAGGGGACTGGAGGACTCTGGCTGGATGAGGTGGGCTCAGGGGACTGGTGGACTGAGGCTGGAAGAGGCAGGGCTAAGGGGACTGGGTGCCACCATCTTGTGGCCATGGGTGCTGCCATCTTTGTGAGGATGTGACAGTCAGTTAGCATATTCTCTCTTTATTGGCTATGGATGGCACCATTTGTGAGGGTGTGATGGTCAATTAGCATATCCCCCCTTTGTTAGATAAGATACATTTTCAAAAGCCAAACTATCACTTGTAGATGTAAAGTTTTATATCTGTATTTCTCAACTCTCTTTTACTTTGTTAAAAACTTTTTACTTCCTATTGATATGGAGAGGAAAACTACTTATTTTGATTTTTTTTTAATTTCAAAATAAAATATCAGTGAAAATCAAAGCACTGATAATATTAGATACATTCTCAGACTATACATAGATAGTCCTCTGGAAACTTAAACACTTTTCCTGGGGAGAGTTCCCACTCATAGCTCAGGTAGTTTTTTATTCAGTGGATCAAGATGTTTAATAATAATCTAGAACAATAGCTTCCAAGCACTTTTGATCTACAGATCTCCCTTATAAATTAAAAAAACTTACATAAGCATATATTTCTTATTTGTAAATTTTACATATAAAACAATAAAGATAGAACAAGTATAAATATTAAAATGTATCTGTAAATTTCTTATCATTTCATCTTTTAATAGTGAATGATTTGTTTTAATGTGCTTTATCAAAAATCATTTAATAATTTGTAACAGTGACTCAAAAAATTTGATTCTAAGCTTGGGCTTTTAAAATATGACTTAAAATCTGCTGTTGTTGAAAAAAGAGACCCTTTGAAATAGAGTTATAAAATAAGTGAATTTTTGGCTGCACTTAATAAAACAATCATTTTTCTTTTTATCTATCAGTTTTATAAACTTATGAGATTAATCTAGTATATTTTCATTTTGCTTGTTCTCAGTTACTATATGTTAATAAAAGCTATTATGGTTTCATATTTTAACCAGTAAGTTCAACACCTACTGAAACTCCAGAGGACTTCTAAATAATTTGAAAAATTCTATTTCCAGGTTTTAAAAGTATATAGATTCAACTTTTTTGGTGCCAAAGTTACAGTTTTTACAGTAAATTTTTGTTTGCAGTTTTTTTAAAAAAATGAAAATATTTCCAAACTTTTATTTTCAAAATGCTCCTGCCTCAGCACAAGTTTCTTTCAAAAACTAGTTACTCTCTCATGCATTAATATGTCATTTCCCCCCAGAAAGGATAGTTAAGAGATTTTCTTTCCAAAATATATATTAGGTAATATGTCCCTTGCATATCTTTGCTTGCCATCATTAAAAATATCAGAAACTTTAGAGCACGTATCTTATGTAAAAAAACAAGTAATGCATCCTTTCATTAGATAACTCGAACACACTTTGCTATATGATAACCACTAAACCTCTATTTGCACGAGATTTTTATCATTGCTCCCATCATATTACACATTATTTTAAAGATTCTACTAAAAATTCCATCTCCAACTACTCTCCCCCTTGCTCACTCTGTTTGAGTTACATCTTCTCACTCACTATTCCTCGCTATTCCATACTCTCACTTCTGAGCCTCTGGACTTCCTTTTATTATTGTACTAAAGGCCTGGTGCATGAAATTCATGCGCAAGTAGGGTCCTTACACCTGGCCAGTGATCAGGGCCAATCAGGGCCTTCCTTCCAGCTGCTGGCCATGGCCTTCCATCATTCCATGCCACCCCCTGGTGGTCAGTGCATATCATAGCAAGCAATCGAACTCCTGGTCTCTAGTCGAATTCCCGAGGGGACACTGCATATTAGCCTTTTATATACAGTATATAGATGGACTAGCCTCCTTCACTGCCTTCTGCTTACCATGTTCCCTGACCACCTGACAAAACAGAACACCCTTCTCACCAAATAATTCTCCACTACTTTCACTTGATTTAATCATCTTCCCAGTACTTATCCTCACCTGACATATTTTATTTTTTCATTGTTTCTCTTCACTCAAATGTGATCTTCATAGGAATAGGGAAGTATTATTTGTTCACTGCTGTTTTTCAAAGCACCTAGAATAGTGACTGGCACATAACATCTGATCAATAAAAATTTGTTGAAGGAATAAATGTAATAATTTAAGGTAATCCACAAATCCTCATATATTTAAATTACATGGTATTTAAAATGCATTCAAAACGAACAAATAAAAAGTGAGGATGCCACTGTTAACTTCTATACATTTATGAATATGTGAGATTTAACTTTTATGTATACATAAGATAAAGTTAGGGTACCAATGTCAAATAATAAATGGAATATCACTACAACTTAGTTTATGATATTCTTAGATTAAAAAGTATAAACAGAAATCCTAATATGTTATTCTCACACCTGAGAAATATGCCTTGTATATTTTGGAAATGCTGTTCTAGAATAATACTATTCTCCCTTCCAGAAGGTTGAGAAACCATTTCTCTCCTCTTGGATCACCCTTTTTGATGTAAACTACTTCCTTGTTATTAATACTACTTACTGTTAACCAGCTGAAGTGACCATTAAAATGTAATAGATTCTCCATGGTTTAGGCCTTTTTTAAAAAATGGTATATTTATGTTCCTGTTCCAAGAATTCAGGCTTTCAATTATAGGCATAACTCACCTTAATAAAAAAAGGTGTTCTTGGAAAGATGAACCCATTTCTACAGTTAACTGCCTATGACTCCCAGGCCTAAACTATTGTTATTGTTGTTGTCACAAAGTAAAGATCAAAACAAGAATAAACAAATATCGCATATTATTATCAAAAACTGTAATTTTAACAATTTTGTGGGTATAATTTTGGTAATTTTTTTATGTTTTTTTATAGAAAGATCTCCTACTATTAATTGAAAAAGAAAAAGATTAATGTGAGCCTTGGAATCTTTCTACTATTATCAAGAAGAAGATATGAGCAGAGAATTAGTAATGGCATAGAATGGAGAATGTAAGGTAACATTAATGAAATAAAAACGGAGGCAAAATATAAGAGACTATAATTCATCCTCTGTGATTCCACAGGAATATCAAATTCTTCCATTTTTAACTGGGCAATATTGACTCCTACTTGGTAAAAAATTCCCTTCCAGGTATCTTTCAGTATGGAAATTCCCACAATTTAATGATTTCACAGGAAAACACCCCTTTTCCCCCACTAAGTGTTCAAGCAAGCCAAAAGCACAAGGACATAATGAAACAGGGTTGGGGGCTGGAGGGTGGGGGGATTAATAGCAGCTCAATAACCAAGTATAATATGGCAGACAAGACCTAACAAGTCCTTTCAACATTAACAGAATGCTCCCAGGACAAAGGAGGCACTTCTCCCTCTAAAACACCATCAGCCTGGCTACCATGCCCAAGGAACACCCAGAGCTCACCCACAAGACGACAATGAGGATAGTGATGAGGAATCAAAGTTACACCATGAAATAAATGATTGAAGAAAAATAGGCAATTGTTTGGTCTTTTTTTTTTTTTTTAATGGGAAGGGGGTGGGAGATGAGGAATAGGAAGCAGTCTAACAGAAAAGAGTTAAAACTTGCTTAAATGGCCCTAACCAGTTTGGCTCAGTGGATAGACCATCGGCCTTTGGACTCAAGGGTCCCAGGTTTGATTCCAGTCATGGCCATGTACCTTGTTTGTGGGCACATAACCAGTAGGGGGCGTGCAGGAGGCAGCTGATTGATGTTTCTCTATCATCGATGTTTCTAGCTCTCTATCCCTCTCCCTTCCCTATAAAAAAAAAAAAATCAATAAAATATATATATATAAAAAAACACACCAAAAACTTGCTTACTTGGGATCACCTGATAAAGGCATACCTGGTCTCTGTCTGAAAATCAATGGAAAAAATATCCTCAGCGAAGATTCAAAAAAAAAGAAAAGAAAAGAAAAGCGTACCTAGTTCATCACGTGGAACAATATTTTAGCAATTATCCCTAATTATAAATTGGTTACCTCAGGAGATAATATGACCTTCCTTCCTTTGAAAGCAATGCTGGGTTACAATTCAGAGGAAGGAAGAAAAGACACATAGGGAAATTAAGCTACAGACTAAGAACTGGGTAAGTAACAAGTTTGGCCTAGACTTAGATCTCTAAGATTGTTACTCAAAGCTGAATCCCATGTTTACAGAGAAGAACAAAGACATAAAGAAAAATTTCTCACCTTCCTTTCTAAAAATAGTTCTCTCCAAATCTAGGACCTAGGACTCACCTGAGTTCCGGAGAAAAGTCTTTTTAAGTCCTTACAGGAAGACTGTGAAGCAAAAAATATGAAATGGGAGGCTGGGGTTATGGCCTACTTGAATGTTCAAATTTTTTTTTTCTTTCTTCAATAAGCTCACCGCAAAGATGTACATTGCTCTAAGTTTTCCCTACAATTGAGTAGTCACGTTCAGAGGTCTCCACGCCTCTCTAAAGAATGAGATAATGTGTAGTATAATCCCTGATTCTTAAGATGCACTTTCTGAAATATCATTATTTCAAAGTTATATTCTGTAACTTGACCTTAAACATAGCTGGTATTACAAATGCTTTATGTTAAAATAATATCTTAGGCAAGGTTATTAGTTAATTTTTGGCAAGGGTTTTTTTTTTTAGTTGCATGTTTAGAAAATAATTATAAAGATATTAATTTTATTTCTCAATTTTCCTTAATTGAGGTGCATGAGCCTTACAGTCTCTCCCAAACATTTTCATTTTATCCCATGTACTTATTAAAGATTTCCCCCAATCAATTCTCTTTCTTCTATAGCTTAAGAAGATCTTTTTCTTCCATGTCTATTCTTGGGTATATGCATTCCTATAAAGGTGACTAACCAGAAGCAGCATATTCCTTTGTTGTAAAGTAAAATAAATTCTGAACTACATAACCCCCCTATTTTCATCACTAACGAAGGAAGAGAGACATGACTATAAATCACGGTTATGAACTTTTCACGCACATACCTGCACTGTCTGGACTTGCGGAGACTGGATGACGGAGGGCTGGGCCGCCTGAATGACTCCATGGACTTGAACCGTCTGCCCGTTGGGCAGCTGGACTAATGTTACGGTGGGGGCAGAGGATGTTGCATGAGCTGCTGGCATGGATACCTATTGTGTTGAACATGGAAAAAAATTACCATCACAGATACCTTCTTGGGAGTACTCATGTTCAATATAAAGCAACATTTAGCAGCAAAATGAGGACCTTTTTGCTAGGTAAGTATTTCACTGAAAGAAACTAACGATTAAATTTAATATTATTAAAAAATAAAAAGACTTCAAATACCTCCCCCATCCCCACTTTTCAACTCTTCCCAAATGACAAAAACCAAAATACTATTTTACTGTAATAGCAAAATATATAATAGACTTCCTTTAAAAACTAAATACTACTTTATTTGTATGGGGCTTTACATTTTCCCACCTGCTTTCACACCCAATTTTTCATTTTGCTCTTCAAAAATATCAAGCGTGGGTAATCAGGATTATATCTATTTTAGAAAGAGATCAAGCGCTCAAAGAGATGAAGTAATTTACCGAAAGTTAAGCAATATGTTAGACTTAAACATAAAAGTTTTCTTAATATCATGTATTAAGTAAATCGCATTCTCAAGTATAATTGCTTTCTAGCTTGGGTAAAAGTTAGCTATTAGTCTACAATAAATACACATTTTATAATACACAGCATAGTTTTACCTTAAACTAATTACAATATGCCTTTCATTAATGAAAAAGTATTAATAGTTATAAAAATCTAAACATTTCTACCACCCCCTCCCCCAAATAAATCACTAAACTGGTAATAGATATTTTAAGGATTTATTCTCTTCTTGTAGGAATAAATGAACAGAGTTTAGAAAATAAAGAGAAACCATTTCCCCCCCTGAGGCACAAAAGAAGGCACTATTAACCAGTCAATATGAAGGTATAAAGGGCTCTTACGTGATGTCTGTCGGATGGCACTTAACCATTCATATGCTAGCACAAATTTGGGGGTAGGAACTTTATTTGCTCATTTGGTAAACAGTTACTGGGGAACTATATGCCAAGAACAATGTTAGAACTGAAACTACAAAAATGAGAAAGATATAGACTGGCTATGTGTGTGAAGAAATGGGGAAAAGGACACAAATAAATATAATTCAGTGAAATAATGAGTTTTGCAAAGATAAAAATCAACACATTGAGAGCTATCCTATCCCACCTAAGAGAGGAGGCTACCAGGGAAGAATATAAATTTGAAACAAAGAGAACAAGTTAGGCATGTTGCTATAAGCACAGAATTCCAGGCAGAGAGGCTAGCCTTGGCAAAAGCAGAGAAACGCACGGTCTGTGGATAGCAAAGCGGGATGACAAGCAGTCAGTACTATTGGAGACGTGTTTTACTCCAAAATGTAGGAAGCGAGGAGATTCAATAACAGGCAGGCAGGAGTGAACATGCTAGTCATGAGAACTCTCATATATGTCATATTAAAAAACCTGCACTTTATCTTGGGGAGATTTGGAAAGACAATTGAAGGGTTTTGAACTCCTGAACATTATGGTGAGGCTTGCTAAATTTGAGATAGATCTCTCTTGTGCAGTGTGAAAAAAAGCCTAAATGGTAGTTAAAGTGAGATGATGGAGGCAGACAGAAGGTACTAGATGTGGTAGGGATGGGAATGAGAGAAGCAATTTAGTAAAAATCCAGGAGGCAGACCAGTAAGGGCTTTATGATGATCGAAGGAGGTGAGAGGAGTCAAAGATGACCCCTATATTTCATGTTGGGTAAGAAATGGTAGACTCTGCTATCAACTGCGCCAGAGAACACAAGAAGTAAGGAGAAACTTTGGGTGGTTGCGGTGGTGATGGAAGATGGAAGAATTGATCTGATATTTGACTATGACGCCTGTAGAGATCTCTATTGAAGGTAGAGGTTAAAGTTAAACCCGTATTTGGACAGTTAGAAGTCCTTGCTAATTAGTCATTTTTCTCGCTTGTTCAGTTTTATCTGGTTCTCAAAATGTGGTCCATGGACTACGCCTCCACTGGTTACATAGGGACGTGTTCATAAACACTCACGGACCCAGCGGAGGACTGAGAAGGTGGGGCAGTTCTGTACCGTGCTGCCTTCCACTGGTTAAGACCTCCAAGAGAAAAGGCCTACCAAGGTGAGGATGCCCCTACTGTCACCTGTAGAGGGGCAGCACTGAGCTGGCCAATATTTGTGGTGGTGCTGCTTGTCCTGGCTCAGGGGAAGCGTTCCACTAAGTCTGAAAGACTAAGACATCGCGGGGACTCTCCGTCACCGCCCGCGGCCTGCTCTGCCAGGCCTTTGCGCACGCTGTGCTGGCGCTGCGCCTTCCATCGGCAGACCCGGAGAATCCTCTCTCTGTTGCCACATGGCCAGGCCAAAGCATCAGACACTACCACCATGCGGATTTTAAAACTACAGGGGAAATAGAGCCACAGGAGCTACCATCGTTGCCGCACCCACCGCCGCCCCCAAGAATGGGAATCCACCGAAATCAGAGTACGCACCGGGCTCATAGAGAATGTGGCTGCAGAAATTAGCCTCTGCATCCACAGCAGCTCCACATCCGCAACAAAGAGGACACCATTGAGGGCGGACTCTCCCCATGCAGCCATCACAGCCCGCCCACAATCTTCCCAGCACACCCACCATGCTGGGAGGGAGATGGAGCGCGCTGGTGAGGAAATGGCACGGTGCCTTCCATTACCCACCCAGGCGAGCCCATCCTCCGATGCCACGTGGCCAAGCCAAAGCTCTCACCACCACCGCCATGTGAACTTTAAAACTACAGTGGTAATTGAACCACAGGAGCGACCGACAATATTGCACCTGGCACCGCCACCCACCACTGCCGCTGAGAATAAAGGAAATCCACCAAGAACAGAGCTCACCACGCCTTGGGCTCAGGGAGTGGGCGACCTCAGAACTTAGCCTCCATGTCTGCAGCTGCTCCGCTCCCACACCGAACGAGACGCCTTTGAAGGTGGTCCCCCCGCCTGCAACCATCTCAGCCCAACTGCAGCTGTCCCAGCCTGCCCCCCATGCTAGCAAGGAGCTAGTGCGGCGCCTCCAATATGTGACCCCAACACCCTAGAGGGGCCGTGTGCCCCGGGTGAGCCGAGTGTCTCAGGGGTCCGAGTGCCCCGGGTGAGCCGAGTGTCCCATTGGGCCGAGTGCCCCGGGTGAGCCGAGTGTCCCATGGGGCCGAGTGCCCCGGGTGAGCCGAGTGTCCCAGGGATCCGAGTGCCCCGGGTGATCCGAGTGTCCCAGGGGGCCATGTGCCCCGGGTGAACCGTACCCCCCAAAGGGGAAGGGGATCCCGGGTGAGCCGGGTGTCCCAGGGGGCCGAGTGCCCCGGGTGAGCTGAGTGTCCCATGGGGCCGAGTGCCCCGGGTGAGCCGAGTGTCCCAGGGGGCCGAGTGCCCCGGGTGAGCCGAGTGTCCCAGGGGGCCATGTGCCCCGGGTGAACCGTACACCCCAAAGGGGAAGGGGATCCCGGGTGAGCCGTGTGTCCCAGGGGGCCGAGTGCCCCGGGTGAGCCGAGTGTCCCAGGGGGCCGAGTGCCCCGGGTGAGCCGAGTGTCCCAGGGGGCCGAGTGCCCCGGGTGAGCCGAGTGTCCCAGGGGGCCATGTGCCCCGGGTGAGCCGAGTGTCCCAGGGGGCCGAGTGCCCCGGGTGAGCCGAGTGTCCCAGGGGGCCGAGTGCCCCGGGTGAGCCGAGAGTCCCAGGGGGCCGAGTGCCCCGGGTGAGCCGAGAGTCCCAGGGGGCCGAGTGCCCCGGGTGAGCCGAGAGTCCCAGGGGGCCGAGTGCCCCGGGTGAGCCGAGAGTCCCAGGGGGCCGAGTGCCCCGGGTGAGCCGAGTGTCCCAGGGGGCCGAGTGCCCCGGGTGAGCCGAGTGTCCCAGGGAGGCGAGTGCCCTGGGTGAGCCAAGTGTCCCCGGGGGGCCATGTGCCCCGGGTAAGCCGTACCCCCCAAAGGGGAAGGGTGTCCCGGGTAAGCCGTGTGTCCCAGGGGGCCAAGTGCCCCGGGTGAGCCGAGTGTCCCACGGGGCCGAGTGCCCCGGGTGAGCCGAGTGTCCCACGGGGCCGAGTGCCCCGGGTGAGCCGAGTGTCCCACGGGTCCGAGTGCCCCGGGTGAGCCGAGTGTCCCATGGGTCCGAGTGCCCCGGGTGAGCCGAGTGTCCCACGGGTCCGAGTGCCCCGGGTGAGCCGAGTGTCCCAGGGGGCCGAGTGCCCCGGGTGAGCCGAGTGTCCCAGGGGGCCGAGTGCCCCGGGTGAGCCGAGTGTCCCAGGGGGCCATGTGCCCCGGGAGAGCCAAGTGTCCCCGGGGGGCCATGTGCCCCGGGTAAGCCGTACCCCCCAAAGGGGAAGGGTGTCCCGGGTAAGCCGTGTGTCCCAGGGGGCCGAGTGCCCCGGGTGAGCCGAGTGTCCCACGGGTCCGAGTGCCCCGGGTGAGCCGAGTGTCCCACGGGGCCGAGTGCCCCGGGTGAGCCGAGTGTCCCACGGGTCCGAGTGCCCCGGGTGAGCCGAGTGTCCCACGGGTCCGAGTGCCCCGGGTGAGCCGAGTGTCCCACGGGTCCGAGTGCCCCGGGTGAGCCGAGTGTCCCAGGGGGCCGAGTGCCCCGGGTGAGCCGAGTGTCCCATGGGGCCGAGTGCCCCGGGTGAGCCGAGTGTCCCAGGGGGCCGAGTGCCCCGGGTGAGCCGAGTGTCCCAGGGGGCCGAGTGCCCCGGGTGAGCCGAGTGTCCCACGGGGCCGAGTGCCCCGAGTGAGCCGAGAGTCCCAGGGGGCCGAGTGCCCCGGGTGAGCCAAGTTTCCCCGGGGGGCCATGTGCCCCGGGTAAGCCGTACCCCCCAAAGGGGAAGGGTGTCCCGGGTAAGCCGTGTGTCCCAGGGGGCCAAGTGCCCCGGGTGAGCCGAGTGTCCCACGGGTCCGAGTGCCCCGGGTGAGCCGAGTGTCCCACGGGTCCGAGTGCCCCGGGTGAGCCGAGTGTCCCAGGGGTCCGAGTGCCCCGGGTGAGCCGAGTTTCCCACGGGGCCGAGTGCCCCGGGTGAGCCGAGTGTCCCACGGGTCCGAGTGCCCCGGGTGAGCCGAGTGTCCCAGGGGTCCGAGTGCCCCGGGTGAGCCGAGTGTCCCAGGGGGCCATGTGCCCCGGGTGAACTGTACCCCCCAAAGGGGAAGGGGATCCCGGGTGAGCCGTGTGTCCCAGAGGGCCGAGTGCCCCGGGTGAGCCGAGTGTCCCAGGGTGCAGTGTGCCTCGGGCGAGCCATGTGTCCCAGGGGAAGCAGTGGGACCCGGGGGAAGGGGCGGTGAGGGCCAGAGGAGGAGCGGACTCTATTCATAGGGTCCTGAGATAGTCACCATAAAACAAGCAGACTGCCAAATGACAGCGGGGAGGGGAAGGAGACCTGGGGGGAGATAGGAGAACAACCGAGGGACTGGTATGCATGAACATAAGTACAACCAATGAACACAGAACTCTGGGGAGGGAGGGCATAAATGGGAGGTGGGGGGGGGGAATGGTAAACTATGTACACAGAAAATACCTTAATAAAGTAAAATTAAAAAAAAAAAAACACTCACGGACCCAAAGATACGTTTCCCTACACTGAACCACAATCTTAAGTCATTCATAATAATTCAGCTCCATATGAAAGCTCTTTAAAATTTGAATTATGTTCTCTTCTGACTATTCTCTAGGGCAAATATAACATGCTAAGTAACTCAGTGAATAATTCCTTTTTTACCTTGACCATTCTACATAATGGCCCCTCTCATTTTAGGTTTATATAATACAGACACACAAAAATAAAATATAAGACTCTTATATTCCTACCACTCAGAGCCAATCACTTCTTATAATTTTGCTGTAGATCTAGGTGATTTTAAAGGTACATATACACTCAATTTTTATACTACATTATCATGGAATCTACTTTATCATATGAATCCACCATAAATATTTTTCCATTCCATTAACAGTCTCCTTTGTTTTAATGGCTACATAATAGTTAAAGCATATAATTTATTCAATAAATTCCTTATTATTACATATTTAGGTTATATATATTATTGATTTCAGAGAGGAAGGGAAAGGGAAAGAAAGATAGAAACTTCATTTCTGAGAGAAAACCACTGTTTGGCTATTGGCTGCCTCCTGCACATCCCCTACTGGGGATCAAGCCCACAACTCCAGGCATTGCCCTTGCCCGGAATCAATACCAGGATCCCTAAGTCCGCAGGCTGATGCTCTATCCTCTGAGCAAACCAGCTAGGGCCATATTTAGGTTTTAAAATTTGCCCATTTCAAGAAGCTACAACAATTACCCTTTTACCCAGCTCTTAAGCTCATAAAAATCTACATTCTCATAATAAAAACCAGTAATATATTCTTTTTCACTTAAGAAAATTCCTGCAAATTCCAAAAGTAAAATAAGACATCTCATTATTGTTTTAGATTTTCTTCCTTCATTAGTTAGGCTGCAATGTTTTTTCCTGTTCACTGATCTTGGATTTGACTATTTTATTATATTTTTCTATTATTAAAGACTGACAAGTACTGGCCGGTGACTCAGGTGGTCTGGAGCCGTCCCGTGCACAGAAAGGTTGCTGGTTCCATTCCTGGTCAGGGCACACACCTACGTTGTGGCTCAATCCTCGGCAAGGGGTATGCAGGAGGCAGCAGATCAATGTTTTGCTCCCACATCAATGTTTCTCTCCCTCTCCCTTCCGAGCTCTCCAAACTCAATTAAAAAAATCTTAAAAAACAAAAACAAAACAACTAACAATGGAAACAAAAGCAGATATTGGAACGACAAGAGGAGATTATGTTGACAATGTATGATGTATGTGTTACAGATTTGGATGAGCAAGAGAAATTAAGGATAAAAAAAAACAAAAAAATATACAAATGGGAATTAGCTTTTCTAAAACTCAAATATCATGCCATCTGTTTTCAAAAGTCTGAAGTGCTAGAGGACTTTTTGGTAAGAATGACATATTGAACATGTGTGTAATAATTTTGCTCCTTCCTGAATCGCCAATTAAATTTCATGAAACGGATTTTGTTTTTACAGGCAGAATCATGCAAGCATGACAATGGAAAAGAGTAAGACATTTGGAGGCTGGCCCCAGCTGGTTTGCTCAGGGGTTGGAGTACCGGCCTGTGGGCTGAAGGGTGGCAGGTACATACCTCATTCGCAGGCTGGATCCCCAGCCCAGTCAGGTGGGGTAGGGATGGGAAACCAATCAATGTGTCTCCCACACATCAATGTTTCTCTCCGTCTCTCCCCTCCCTTCCACTCTCTCTGAAAATCAATGGAAAAACATACCCTCAGATGAGGATTAAAAAAAAGAAATTTGGAGGTTGGAAAGCAGATGAATGAATGGTATTACACTTAGAAGGCCTCAGTTGGGTAGTCTAATACTAAGATAGGAAGTGTGATCTTCTAAGAATGTGATCTTCTAAAAATTAAAGTGAAAATATCTCTGGGAAGGAATAAAAGTAATTCAGAAATTCAGAATCCATAAAACAGATAAAAAAAGAAAGGAGGTCAACTGACATAACTACATAATTACTTAAAATATTTATATGGCAAAAGCCATCAAGACAAGTTCACAGGAGAACATATCTGCCACATATAATTAACACGGTAACATCTAGAATACAGAGAAAGTGCTCATTCTTTGCATATCTCTGTAATGAAAACAAAATTCTCTTTGTCTGAAACACATTCCTCTCAGATGAGAAGCAACTTGGAATCTCTCCGTGTATTCAGTACCTGGGCTAACGTGGCAATCTGCGGCTGGGCTTGAACGGTCATTTGCTGGTTTTCAGCTTCTGTTACAGCTGCATCTCCACTCTGCTGGCTCTCTGCTCCAGATTCCATGGTCATTTAGCCACCTACAACAACATGCGAGAGTGTTACACGCACTACAGCGCTTTGTGCGTTTGTGACTTTAAAGGCAAATTTCAAGTTAATCGGTATTATGTGGTGGTTAGGTTAGCAAATACGCTCAAAAATCTAGTTAAAATATAATGTAGCTTAATTATTATAAAACTTGTCCAAATTTGCTGAGCTGTAAATGTTTCAGTCCCTTCAAAAAAGAAAAACACTTTTTCCTTGCCATTTCTTCCCAATGAGAGACTATTCTAACTAGATTATTCCTTCTTCCATGAATCTCCCCTACTGACAAGGGGAGGGAAGGAGCAAAGTTGTAACTTTTCAAACTGTACCTATCAGGTATGGAGAGAGTAGAGAGAAGTGAGCTGATCATAGAGTCTATGAGATACTGGCTTCACGGTACCTCCTGTAAGAGTATTCCCTCCTATTATGGGGGGGGGGGGGGAGAAGAACAGAAAAAGTATAAGCTACTTCCATGTGAAATTACTGGATGTATGGCTGCCTCTTGCACACCCCCTATCGGGGATGTGCCCGCAACCAAGGTACATGCCTTTGACAGGAATCGAACCTGGGACCTTTCGGTCCGCAGGCCGATGCTCTATCCAGAGCCAAACTGGTCTCGGCAGCAACCATTTTTAAAAGACTTTATTTCAAGTGAAAATATCTTTTCTTTCTTCTTTTTTGCCTATGCTATCATTCATTATACTTTCACTCAACCATTTGATTGAAAGCAATCCTATATAATAAAAGGCTAATATGCAAATTGTTCCCTTGAGAGTTCCACTGACCAGAAGTTTGACCGCTTGCTCTGACACGCGCTCACCACCAGGGGGAAGTGCGGGAGTGAAGGCAGCGGCGGGCAGTGTGTTTGATCCCCAGCAGGGGGTGGCAGGAGGCAGCAGGTCAATGACTCTCACCATTGATGTTTCTATCCCTCTCTCACTCTCCCTTTCTTTTTCAGAGATCAATAAAAAAATGATAAAAGATCAGAATACTTGGAGAGGGTCTTTTACTCATTACATAGCTCTCGCCTTAACTGCTATTATAGTTATTAAATAGTTTAATAGTCCCTTCTCTTAATTTTCAGAGAAGATAAAGCAGGTTTTCCTTTCCATCTTAGAAGCCTTCAATAAATTTATGAATAGGGCTGTATCACTTTACACAGTAAAGATAGTAGATATTGCCCAAACCGGTTTGGCTCAGTGGATAGAGCATCAGTCTGCGGACTGAAAGGTCCCAGGTTCGATTCCAGTCAAGGGCATGTAGTACCTTGATTGCAGGCACATCCCCAGCAAGGGGGGTGCAGGAGGCAGCTGGTTGATGTTTCCAGCTCTCTATCCCTCTCCCTTCCTCTCTGTGGAAAATCAATAAATATATATATATTTTTAAAAAAAGATAGATGTTTAAAAGTTAAAATGTAGTTTAATAAACATCCCAATAAATGTCAAACAAGCACTTCCATGGCATTTAAAATAAGAGAATGTGCTCTGCAATATAGTTCTGATAACTGCTGGGGGAAGGATAACTTTTCTGATAAGAAAAATGGTAGGAGCAAAGTTTTATTTTGGAAATACCTCTTATTGTGGATAGTATTACAGATATGTCCCATTTCCCTCCAGTTCCCAGTTCCTCCCCACTCCTCCCCTAGGTCTTCACTTCCCCAGTGCCCGTGGCCATGGGCCGTGCGTGTAAGTGTATGTTCTTTGGTTATCTCTTCCCGTCCCCACCCCGCTGCCACCACATTAAGGTATGTCAGTCTGTTCCATGCCTCCATGCTTTGGGTCTTATTTTGTTGGTCAAGTCATTTTTTTCATTAGATTCCACAAAAAAGTGAAATCGTGATATGTCTTTCTCTGATTGGCTTGTTTCACTTAGCATAATACATTCCAGGTCCATCCATGCTGTCGCAAAGGGTGGGTGAGATCCCTCTTTTTTACAGCTGCATAATATTCCATATGTACTAGTACATTCCTCCTGAACCAATCCCAAAGTCCAAGGACTGAAGAAAATCATATAAGCATTAGTTTACAATCTCCAGGGTAACCATAGCAAAAGGCACATTGGGGCCCATGACTTTAAAACTTAAACAACTATTTTATTATTCTCAAATGTAGTACCAAAAATATTTTGCAGAAGTATACCTAGAAACATCTATGAGCAACATATAATACTCTCTATAGTTATTTGGTACTTATTATTTAGTTTTAGGATATCATAACTGTTTGAAAGCCTTGCGAAGACATTCTTAACACCTTCAACATGTCTTTATTGATTTTCTAAAGTGTTAAGGTTAACTTACTAAAGAAAGTGGTAAAACATTGAGGTGCTAAATAACAGACTTCAGCTTTCCACTAATAAATAACTATGTTGCACTGCTTTTGCCTTTACTTTTTTCCTTGTACAATTTTTATTTTGGTTGTTAACCTTAAATACTTGTCATTTACCTTTATCACCAGTGGCCCAGTGCATGGACTCATGCACTGGGCGGGAGGGGAGGACCCCTCAGCCTAGCCTGCACCCTCTCAGTCCAGGATCCCTCAGGGGATGGCCACCTGCCTGCAGCAGAGGCAGGAGAGGCTCCTGCCATGGCCGCTGTGCTCGACAGCCATGAGCCCGGCTTCTGGCTCAGCAGCACGCCCCCTGTGGGTCAGTGCATGTCATAGTGACCAGTCATTCCTCCGTTCTGGTGATGTGCATAGTAGGATTTTATTATATTGTATACTAGAGGCCTGGTGCACAAAATTCCTTCTGGGGGCGGAGGAGGGGGTTCAGGGGGAGGAGTCCCTCAGCCCAGCCTGCAGCTCCTCTAATCTGAACTCCTTGGGGGATGTCCAACTGCCTCTCACAATCTGGGACTGCTGGCTCCTAACCACTCGCCTGCCTGATCACCCAACCCCAATGCCTGCCTGCCTGCCTCATGGCCCCTAACTGCTCCCCTGCTGGCCTGATTATCCCTAAATGCCTCTGCCTCACCCCACATCAGGGACCAGGATTTCTTCCTCTGGCTGGTCACAGGCACCTGGGACCCAGGTGGCTTCACCCAGGCCACAGGCGCTGGCGTCCAGGACTACGGTCAGGTGGCTTGTCCCTCTCCTGGGCCGCAGGTGCAGCCGCTGGCACCTGGGACTTTGGGGTTGGTGGCTTGTCCCTCTCCCAGGCTGCAGCCTGGCTGGTCCCCATTCCTCTCTCCCGTGTTGAGCGTCTGAGCCATTATAGTGCGATGACCATTTGCATATCAGCTCGTTATTATATAGGATGTCCAATCTAGCACAATGAGATTTATAAAATCAATACTGGAAATTTAATAATGCTCCGGGTTTCTGATGCTAATAGTTTTCTGGTATTAAATACAAGGTATCTTCACTGAAATCAGGTAGTTATACCACATATTCAAATATATGTGTACACATACATATCAGTATGTATATAACGTACACACACTCAATATACATATCAACTTCAATTATAAAAACTTTATTATATTACACTGATCACACCTTAACAAAATGAGGTTATATACATTTTTAGGAAAACAGTAAAAGAACAATGTAACAAATGAAACAAATTTGGTGTCTTTATCAAGTTAAGTATTCTTACATCATTTTCAGAAATAATTTTCTCTGTGCTCTTACCAAGGTCTTTCTCCTTTAATTGAAGAACAAACCCATACCTCAGTCTCTAGTCTAGATATTAAAGCAAGCATGTCAAGCTCAAAGGCTAACACGAGCCAAATTAACAAGATTTAAGTTTATATGGGCCACAAAAAAACAAAAGCTTTTTAAAAATATATATATTTTATTGATTTTATTACAGAGAGGAAGGAAGAGAGATAGAGAGCTAGAAACGTCAATGAGAGAGAAACATCGACCAGCCGCCTCCTGCACACCCCCCATCGGGGATGTGCCCGCAACCAATGTACATGCCCTTGACCGGAATCAAACCCGGGACCTTCCAGTCCGCAGACCGACGCTCTACCACTGAGCCAAACTGGTTTTGGCCAAAAGCTTTAATGTTTATAGAAATGTAGGTTTATTTCAATAGAGACACGCTGAATACAAAGGGCTGAATGAGTAATCGTTAACATAAAATATGATATTTTAATAAAAATACTTTTTCTTGAACATTAACTTACCAGACAACTGAATAAATGCACAAATTAATAAGCGTAATGCAAATAAACCTATTTTTCTTGATCTTTGGAAGCGAAATATTTCCTGTGGCACACACCAAACAAGTCAGTACAAGACTAATGACGTTGCAATTGGTTGTTAAAATATTCACTGCTAGTATTGGTGGAGAGAAATGGCTTGCCTGCACATAAGGCGAGAAAGGGAAATGAATTGCAACACGATTATAGTAATCAGTCATTAGTGAACATTGTAGTTTGTTTGTTATTAATAATTATGTGTAACAGGGTATTGTAAAAATTGTTACAAAGTTTTTATTAAAACATTTCTTACATAGTTATATTGGCTGGGCAGCAAAAACATTTGTTGTGGGTTGCAACTTTGACATGCTTGTATTAAAGGAAGGCAAGAAAAGTTATAAATGAAGTTAATTCTCTTATTACTTGAATTGGTAAGATTTAATCATTTATAAGACAAAATCTGAACATGTGTTTTTATATATAATTTGATATGTTTTATTGATTTTATATAGAGAGGAATTGAGAGGGATAGTTAGAAATGTCGATGAGAGAGAATCATCCATCAGCTGCCTCTTGCACACCCCCTACAGGGGATGTGCCGGCAACCAAGTTACGTGCCCTTGACTGGAATCGAACCTGGGATCATCCAGTGCCCAGGCCGATGCTCTAGCCACTGAGCCAAACTGGTCTCGGCTGTTTATATATTTTTATAAATTCTTTGTATTAATGGAAAATGCCGCCCTTACCGGTTTGGCTCAGTGGATAGAGCGTCGGCCTGCAGACTCAAGGGTCCCAGGTTCAATTCCGGTCAAGGGCATGTACCTTGGTTGTGGGAACATCCCCAGTAGGGGGTGTGTGGGAGGCAGCTGATTGATAGTTCACTCTCATGGATTTCCTAGCTCTCTATCCCTCCCTTACTTTCTGTAAAAAATCAATAAAATATATATATATTTTAAAAATGCCTGTACCAATGCTACCAAAAAAGGCAGCATACAGCACAGGGGAATCTTTTCAGTGTTATTTAATAATATTAATTACTATGTACATTTACTGAACTCAGAGAAACTGCTTTAAGTTCAATGTTTATATTTTCTAATTTATTGCAATTTTGTGAATACCAAATTATTTGAACATTATTTTTAAAAAACCAAGTTGTTTTTATATATATAGCATGCACTATAGGAAAGATACTGTCCCCTGAAAGAAAGTATTTAATGTAAGTGAATTAGAAAGATGTTATTTGATTTATAGAAATGTTCTGCATGATTTATGACAACTATCCTTGAATATGTGGCTAATTAATCTATAATACCTTTCAATAAGAAAACTTTAGCACTTTCTTAAAACAAAGTTGTTATGTTTTAAGTATTGGCAAAATGTATATGCTTTGTTTTCCTGCAGGTAAGACTACTGCAACCATGACTATGCATTATTTCAGATGATCTTTTATCCCAATTATTTTAGATAACCTTTTATCCGATTTCTTCCCTTTCTCCTTTCTTTCCAAACACCCATCTGAAACTATGTTTCCAGATTTTACACCATAAGCCTTTCAAAGAAGTGTTCCTATATATACTTCTACATATAAAATTCTACTAAGTGGATTTTTGGAGCTGAACTGTTTTCCAAGGAAAGATACACCTCCTACATATAGTTACTTTTAGAAAAGCAATTTTTGTGTTGACTAAAGAGTGAAACTGTCTTCAAATTTTAAATTCTGCTTCTTAAACTACCTCAAAGCTAAAACTGTAAAGACCCACAGAAGTTGTGACCTATTCCACTTAGCAAATCCAGAGGGACTTTGTGAAAATCGTGATTCAAAAGGGAATCAATTTCCAAGTGCTTTTGAAAAATAAGTTTATAAAATCAACAATTTACTATTTTAATATTTCTGTTTTAAACTAATTTAAAATGTTATATTCTTGGCTAATTTTTTTACAAATTAGACATGGAAGATTGAAAATTCAGTTCTCCTGAAGTGAGTCAGCACATTATAGTAGGAGTCGTAAGACAAGAATTTTGGTTTTAGCTGTGACTTTAGATAAAGAACTAGAGATGTTGAGATTTGTAAGGAATTTACAATACCGTTCAGGGATATACCACAGTCTCCAATATTAAAAAAAGTTAAGAGTTCTTTGCATTTAGCAATGGACCTGCATGGACTATTAAGCAACATACTAATCATTTTAACTACGTCTTTCTTACTAGAAAAAGCCCAAGCATTCATGGAACCAAGGGTATATTGGGACTATATTTAAAAATCAGCCATGGTTAATATATAAAGATGATAGATGGCAGGCAGACAATAGCAAAGAGTTTATGTACAGTTTTGATAAAAGGCTCACTTCAAATTTAGGTACTTTATTTTTAATGCTAAAAGAATCATCATCAAGTCTAAACTTTCAAGTAGGTGTACCATTTTTACCAGCCTAGTAGTGATTTCTGGTAAGGTCATTTAAAAAATATATATTTTATTGATATTTTACAGAGAGGAAGAGAGAGAGATAAAGAGCTAGAAACATCGATGAGAGAGAAACATCGACCAGCTGCCTCCTGCACACCCCCTACCCGGGATGTGCCCACAACCAATGTACATGCCCTTGACCGGAATTGAACCCGGGACCTTTCAGTCCGCAGACCGACGCTCTACCACTGAGCCAAACCGGTTTCGGCTCTGGTAAGGTCATTTCGATTAATACAATCTCATGTTATTTCTCATGTCTCATAGATGGGACAGGATGAGTTAATAAAGCATCAGGGTTAATAAAAATTCAAAGTATGAAAACTTTTAAAAAAATGTATTTTATTGATTTTACAGAGAGAAAGAGAGAGGGATAGAGAGCTAGAAACATCGATGAGAGACAATCATCGATCAGCTGCCTCCTGCACACCCCCTACTGGGGATGTGCTTGCAACCAAGGTACATGCCCTTGACCAGAATCGAACCCGGGACCCTTCAGTCTGCAGGCCCACGCTCTATCCACTGAGCCAAACGGGTTTCGGCCAAAGTATGAAAACTTTTTAAGCAATGGCAAGTGAACCTAACTTCCTTGGCTTAAAAAAAATAAATCTGTAAATTCAATACATTTTAATTATATGAAATTTATATTTCTACTTCCTTTAACCTGTGCAACTCTAAAGGGGCACTGTTAAAAAAATAAATAAAATAAAGGGGCACTGTTTTTAATCCTTTAAAATTTGTAACCCTGCGAGAGGGAATCTTGTTCTGTGCCTATTACATAAGTAAGTGTTCTGCTAAAAGCTATGGGAACTAAAAAGCAGCAGACAAGAACCTTTTTCTCATTGAGCTTACAAGCTAACAACAATGGATAAAATATAGAGCGAAACAAAAGTAGGTTTACAGTTTTGAGCATGCAAAGTTTATTCTATTATTTTATTTTTATTTTTTTGTTAACCCTCACCCAAAGATATTTTTCCATCAAGCCTGCAACTGAGTTATGTGCTCTTGACCAAAATCGAACCCACAACCCCTCAGTCCGGGGACTGATGCTCTAACCATTGTGCAAACAAGCTAGGGCAACAATAAATTATTACAATTCTCCAGGGCTCAATTTAGCTATTGTGAAAACAAAGGAGTTACTACCCTCTTTATGGTAAAAGTTTGTAAAGAATGAATTCCCCAAATGCAGTAGAATTCATGAGTCATACACCACACCCACACAAGTGTCATAATAATTCTCTCATAACAAATAATTCTCAAATGTAGTACTTAAAATGTTTCACTTAAAGTTGTCATTTCTTGATTTTTGTTTCCGATGAAAAGAAACATCAGTTACGCCAACTAAGGGATCTGGACACAGAATAAATGGAAGTCCAGAGGAGACACGGTGGGAGTCCAACTATGCATTAGTGGTGGAGGTGAAGATGGCTGCCAGCGGGAAGTCAGATTGCAAGATGGTGTGAGTGAGAGAACAAGAAGAGTTTGTGGTCGCAGGGGGAGTACTTATTTGTGAATTGAGGAATAGTTATAGTTCAAGGGACTGTTGGGACAAATATGCATTAGTGGCTTTAGTTATTTTTCATCAAATAATGCTGTCCTACTTATCTGGATTTTCAGGGATATTTAGAAAATCTATGCTAATAAAAGAGAAAAATTCAAATGGACGGTACTTTCACAATGCCCACCAGCCAATCAGGAGTGGGTATGCAAATTATCCAACAAAGATGGTGGGTTTATTTCCATTTGCAGGTGCCAAGTGGCTGGGGCGGGACAACATATGTGTTCAGTTCAGCACCGCCCTAGCTGCGTGGGGCCTCTGGGCAGCTCCAGGCCAGAGCGAAGGCGGTGCCAGCAGCCAGGGGAGGAAGGCCCATTCTTGCACGAATCTTCGTGCATCAGGCCTCTAGTGTTGTAATAATTAAATAAGAATTTATGATATCCCTTTATAGGGACACCATAGCACAAGCAAAACAAGGAAAAATATATGAACTGGAAATCATTAACATTACAAACTTTATGCATCATCTAGAACAGGGCTGGGCAAACTAAGGCCCGCAGGCCGGATCCGGTAAGTAAAACTATTGAATTAAACAAAACACAAAAAGACCGTACCCTTCTATGTAATGATGTTTACTTTGAATTTATATTAGTTCACACAAACACTCCATCCATGCTTTTGTTTCGGCCCTCCGGTCCAGTTTAAGAACCCATTGTGGCCCTCGAGTCAAAAGTTTGCCCACCCCTAATCTAGATAGTAAAGACCTGGTCAGAGCCTTGGCCTGTGCACTGAAAGGTCCTGGTTTCAATTGCTGTTCAAAGGCATGTATCTGGGTTGCAGGTTTGATGATGCCTGGCCTGGTTGGGGCACATGTGGGAAGCAACCAATAGCGCGCGCGCGCGCTCTCTCTCTCTCTCTCTCTCTCTCTCTCTCTCTCTCTCTCTCATCAATGTTTTATTCTCCCCCTCCCTCCTCCACGCTCTAAAAATCAACAGAAAACATATCCATTGAGGATTAACAAACAAAAAAGGAAAGTGAAAAGCCTGACCCATCACTAGTGTGTGACCCGATCAGGACCCTGACTCCTTAGTCCCCTATATCACCATCACATGGAGGCCACCAGGAAGCCAGGTGGTGGAGCATGAGCTCACCTGTGTCTCTGCGTGTGGCAGCATTTCCTTAACTGATAAACCTTTACTTTCTCGGCTGAGAAAAAAAAGTAAGAAGACAAACCCACAGAATGAAAGAATATTTTGTAAATCATATATCTTGTTTCTAGAACAGTAAGAACTACAACTCAATAAAAAGACAATTAACCCCCAATTTAAAAATGGGCTAAGGATCTGAATAGACATTTCTTCAAAGATATACAAATAGCCAATAAGAACATGAAAAGATTCTAGACATCATTAGTCATTAAAAAATCCAAACTGCAGAGATACGACTCCTCACCCACCAAGATGGCTATGATGAAAAAGAAAAACAAGTGTTGGTGTGGATGTGAACTTAGACCCTCATAGCTGATATGAATGTAAAAAGGTATAGTAGCTTTGGCAAAGTGTGCCAGGTCCTCAAATGGTTCAACAGTCAGCATATATATTTTTAAATATATATTTTATTGATTTTTTACAGAGAGAAAAGGAGAGAGAGAGTTAGAAACATCGATGAGAGATAAACATCAATCAGCTGCCTCTTGCACATCTCCCACTGAGGATGTGCCTGCAACCAAGGTTGCGGCATCAAATCCGGGACCTTTCAGTCCGCAGGCTGACACTTTATTCACTGAGCCAAACCGGTTTCAGCAACAGTCATCATGTAATTCAACAACAACTCCTAAGTATATACAAAAGTATCCAGGAGAAATAAAAACATCATAATAAAGAGGGAATATGTAAATTGACTGTTATACTATCACAAAGATGGCAGTGCCCATAGCCACAAGATGGCGGTGCCCAGTCCCCTCAGCCCTGCCGGAGGTGGTGGTGGGGGGGGGCAGGCGGTGGCAGGCAGGTACCCTTAGCCCAGGGGTGGGCAAACTTTTTGGCTCGAGGGCCACAATGGGTTCTTAAACTGGACCGGAGGGCCGGAACAAAAGCAACCTGACCATGCTGGCACTCTCCTCTTGGGCTGCTGGTGAAGGAGCGGAGGGGAGAGCAAGAGAACCCTCCGCTCTTTCGGCTCCGCGGGCCGGATAGAACAGCCGAACGGGCCGAAGGGCCATAGTTTGCCCACGGCTGCCTTAGCCCCTCAACCACCCAGGGGCAGACCAAAGTGTAGGCGAGCCGCGATGGCAGATGCCCAGCCGAGGCTTGCGCTGCCAGCAGTGGCAGCAAAGGTGTGAGGGCTGCTGGACTGAGAGGGGGCACACCAGGCTGAGGGACCCCCTCCCCTCCAGTGAGTGAATTTTCATGCAGCAGGCCTCTAATATGC
Organism: Vespertilio murinus; assembly: GCA_963924515.1. Taxonomy (NCBI): domain Eukaryota; kingdom Metazoa; phylum Chordata; class Mammalia; order Chiroptera; family Vespertilionidae; genus Vespertilio; species Vespertilio murinus. The sequence continues at coordinate 77,560,454 of OZ004711.1, read as the reverse complement.
AATAAATGAATATTCATGGCAGTTTTATTCATAATTAGCTCCCAAGTCCAAATATCATGAATTTATTGATAAAATGTGTATGCATAAAATGGAATCTTTAGTAATATAAAGAAATGAAGTACTGCCAAAACCGGTTTGGCTCAGTGGATAGAGGGTCGGCCTGCAGACTGGAAGGTTCCAGGTTCGATTCCAGTCAAGGGCATGTACCTTGGTTGCGGGCACATCCCCAGTGGGGGTTGTGCAGGAGGCAGCTGATATACATTTCTCTCTCATCATCAATGTTTCTAACTTTCTATCCTTCTCCCTTCCCCTCTGTAAAAAAACCCAATAAAATATATTTTTTTTAAAAAAAGAAATGAAGTACTAACATATACAACTTGGGTGAATTTTGAAAGCATATGCTAAGTGAAAACAGTTATCACAATGAAACACTTACTGTATAAGTCCACTTATATGCAATGTCCAGAATAAGTAAATCTAGAGACAGAAAATGGATTCAGTGGCTGCCTGGTGCTGGGGGGTGAAGAGATTGAGGGTGATGGCCAGGAGATGCTAGGTTTCTTTTTGGGAGTATTGAAAATAAGCTAAAACTGACTGGTGGTGGATGCACAGCTTTTTGGACATGCTAAAAACCAATACCTTGTACATTTGAAACTGGTAGCTTATATGGCATGTGAACATTTAAATAAAACCACTAATACCTATGATGTGCAATGTTTATACTGCAGTGTAATCTACCATGAAGGAGAGGGGATTATGAGTCAGGAAATTTATGTTGTAGCCCAATTTATCATGTCATTCCTGTTTACATTGTTCCTCCTTATATGAAATTTAACGCTTCCTGCCTCACACCCGGGGTTTCTCAAGAGATTTATAGTTAATGTAATACTTTCTTCACCAGCGTGTGAGCAGATTAGGTTTATTCTACTTCCATGTCTTCATTTTTGTTGTCCTTGTCACAGCCTAGAATACACACCCTTTTATCTCTATTTATCTGCGTTCTTCAGTATTGTTTAAATTCCCTCACAACACTTCCCTCACTAAACTGTTTCTCTTTTAAGCTCCTATAGCCCTTCAACCCTGTAATGAAAAGTGATCTTCTGCCCTGTATAAATCATTCCCTCTTACCCTGTCTGCATCGTTTCCACTGCACCATAAGTTCCTTGGGGGTGGGAGCCACATCATCAGGCTTTAGTATTTAATATCTATAAAAATACTTAACTGAATAAATTTTCTTATGATTCTTTCACCAACTACAAAAAGTTTTAAAAAATATATATTTTATTGATATTTTACAGAGAGGAAGGGAGAGAGATAGAGAGCCAGAAACGTTGATGAGAGAGGAACATCAACCACCTGCCCCCTGCACACCCCCCATCGGGGATGTGCCTGCAACCAATGTACATGCCCTTGGCCGGAATCAAACCCGGGACCTTTCAGTCCGCAGACCGACGCTCTACCACTGAGCCAAACCGGTTTCAGCTACAAAAAGTTTTTTAATAAATATTCATTGAGCCCTAACCAGTTTGGCTCAGGGCATAGAGCGTCGACCTGCGGATTCAAGGGTCCCAGGTTGGATTCCGGTCCAGCGCATGTACCTTGGTTGTGGGCACATCCCTGGTAGGGGGTGTGCAAGAGGCAGGTGATTGATGATTCTCTCTCATCAATGTTTCTAACTCTCTATCCCTCTCTCTTCCTCTCTGTAAAAAATCAATTAAAAAAATGTTCATTGAATAAAGGACTAGATTGATAAAGTCAGTAAATAATACCAAAGTATTACTATTACTGGTCAGAGCAAACCAGTTGATTAAAGTTAGAAAGAAAATGATAACAAATAATCTAGCAGAAGGGACAGAGATAAGCTCCCTGTCTTCCAAAAAACCAATCATTGGTTGATGCTGTCTTGGTGCGTCTTATTCTTTGCTGGGAAGCCCGGGTCCCGGGTGCCGGAGGGAAGCTGGTGCTACAGCTGGGGAAAGGTCTACTCTTGCACACATTTCATGCATCGGGCCTCTAGTCAAATATAAAACTGGCAATTACACTAAAAAACTTGAGAAAATCATCAAAGAGCAAATTAATGACTATGTAAAAAGTAAGTACAGGAAGAAAGCTAGTGTCCTAATCAGCAATACTGGGTCATAATTTCCCATGAAAACAGTCTGCTTGAAAGAAAAAAAAGACTGCCAGCTGAGCCGGCTGGTGTGGCTCAGCAACTGAGTATCAGCCCAGGAACCAAGAGGTCACAGGTTCCAATCCCTGTGGGAGCACATACCTGGACTGGGCTTCCTTCCCAATAGGGGGTGTGAAAGAGGCAGCCGATCAATGTTTCTTTCTCATTGATGTTTCTTTCTATCCATCTCTCTCTTAAAAAAAAAAAAGTCTCTGAAAACATTTTTTTAAAGGATTGAACTACATGAGGTGTTCTTTCTCATTTAGAGAGAAAACTACTGAGAATATTTTGGCTGAAATAGCAATAGGAGGTAACATAAAGAGCCTGAGCAAGAGCTAAATTCAGACTAAATCCACTTTCACAGTTAACCCTGATACAGCTTACTTGCCTTTTCATGTACCAACAGCTAACAAGGTGATGAAGTTCAAATGACATTTCCTGTCAGAAACTGTTATTTATCAGTCAAATGAATCTTTCATTTAAAGAAATAAATGCATAATGATAATCCTTTAGTTTAAAGACCTAAAAATAAAATCAGCTCACTAAGTGGTTAATAAATACAGGTACATTCATATGATAAAATGCCTCATTGTTAAAAAACAAAAATGAAGCTCTTTTTGCTAAGCAGTATTAAATGGAAAAAACAAGATATATGATAGTGTATATAGTAGACTATCATTTGTATAAAAGGTGAGAATATGTATTTATTTGCTTGTGTATGAATATATGCTTCTGAGAATAATTAGCAATACTCGGAAGACTTGGTTGGGGGTGACAGACACACACACAGACCTTTCCTATAAATTTTGTTTTGAATTATGAATTATCTGAATGACATTAAAAAATAAAACTGAAAATATGAAACTGTCATATTCCTCTTTTCCATTATTTCACCAAGTATGATCCCTCCTTCTTTTGATATTCTGCCTTAGTCATCATGTCCTCAGAGTTCCTTTAGGGTAGCGACGAGACAGTGTAATTCAGCTTTGGATTTGCTGCAGCTTCTACTCCAACGCATTAAACATAGTAATATTAATAACTTAAAAATAGTAAACATTTGTTGGGCAGGGGTGAAATGCCTGGCATTTATTAACTCATTTAATTCAAACAGTTTACATGTAGTAATTTATTTATTTATTTTTATTTTTTAAATATATATTTTATTGATTTTACACAGTGAGGAATTGAGAGGGATAGAGAATTAGAAACATCGATGAGAGAGAAACATCGACCAGCTGCCTCTTGCACATCCCCCACTGGGGATGTGCCCGCAACCAAGGTACATGCCCTTGACCGGAATCGAACCCGGGACCTTTCAGTCCGCAGACCGACGCTCTACCACTGAGCCAAACCGGGTTCGGCAACATGTAGTAATTTATTTAATCCCCACATTTCTATGAGGTGGATATTGTCCCTTTATGACCAAGCAAAGTGAGGTATGGAGAAGAAACCTGCTCAATGTCCCACAGCTAGGAAGTTAAAATAAAGTTTAAAAATGAGTATCTATCACCGAGTCCCTAAGGAGGTACTTTATCTCATGACCCTCTTAAAAAGGTGGTATTATTCTAACTTAACAAATAAGAAAAGTGGGCTGAGGAAGATCAAGAAATTTCCGGGTAAGTCACAAACTCCCTGGAGGGCAGGCACATGACAATAGTGTCAGCAGGGATTCTAACACCCAATGCTCTTTCCACTAACTACATTCTGTCACAGTGAATGCGAACTAAATACTTGAATTACCACAAACTGTTGTCTCAAGTGAAACTGCGGTAGAAATGAGTTCACATGTAAGAAAATGAAAATCCTCGCCTTTTTTCTATTCCCCATCTACTGTATCCTTACATTCAGATTTGAGCTCTTAGCTCTTCAATTAAAAGGCAATCACTGTAAGTGACACTACATCAAGAGAGATATGCTTATAAGACTGTGCTCCAGGCTGATATAAACAAGTGCATATAACTGAGTCTAGTAAGGTATTTATAGAATAAATGAAATTATAAATTTCAGTGATACATTGTAAGCATTAAGTTACAAGGACATTTTTTCTTCTGTAGAAGAGAAAAAAGTATTTTTAAATTGACATGAAGTGGGGCATACATACATGTGGGACAAAAGAAGGTTGTTATTCATATGGAAAATGACATACAATAATGAGTAAGTTGTAATACAAGAATAAACTCTTGTACTCATGACTGTAAACCTATTTTTGCCCACCATATACTTGGTTTTACTATAACCTCACAACTGTAAGCCTATTTTCCCCACCCTGTACTTGGTTTTAATACAACCCTATTATATTCCAAAACATCTTCGAACGTGACAAAATAAAGCTATGTACTTCTCTTTGAAGAAAATTTTCTATTTATCAGCTCTAATCAAGAACATAAATTTTAGAAAGCAGAAAAAGGAAGTTGCCATTTTATAGATCAGGTTTCTAAGTTTCCTTAGGCTCTTACATGAAAAAAAAAAAATCATTCAAAAGAGGTATTAGCTTTAAATCCCTTAAGTGCCTTTTCACATGTTTCAGTCAATTTGTGTCAAAGATTCATTCATTTTCTGAATACATATGTCCATTAATAAACTAATCAAAGTTGACTGAGATTTTTTTTTCTTAACTGGTCCGTGACAGGGGGTAGAAGTATAACTTTTAGTGCCATGCTCCGTGTGAAGGTACACATATTTAATTAATATAAAAGTTTGAAAAATTTCACCTGGAATTGCTAAGAATTAACAGATTATCACTTTATAAATAAAGTTTAAATTTTCGCAGAGGAAGAGCTGCTATCCTATAGTCAGTCTCTGTAGGAGAAAAAGCATAACTGCTGCTGGCTTTCACAAGATCTTTCTAAGGAAAAACAGTAACCTATAACATCATCAATACTGTAACTCCCGCAGTGTTTGTCAAATAAAATCATCTGCTCAGTCCTTATGGAAGAACTCTTTATTGCATCTTCTTAGTTTTTTCCAACAATGACAAACTGCTAACGTGTTTTATTTTTTCGAAAAAGACTTGCAATACAGCAAAGTGGGTTTTGAAAAAGTGACTTGGCAACAAGAAGGCTTCTTTCCATTACCAATCAGTCTTTATTCCTAACAAGAAACCCTGTATGTATGCGAACCACGGTGCTGGGGAAACGTGGCAGACCAAGTGTTTTTAAAACAATAATCCGTTCATCTTTTGCAACACCTAAAAATAACCGTGTGTTTTGTGTTTTTTTTTAAAACTCGTAAATCTGGAAATAGGCAGTGGATGTAGATTCCAATAACTGGCAACCAAAAGTACCTTTCATGGGAAACCTTTGGGAGGCGGAGATCTGATGGAGGCTAGGGCCAGAGTGAAACTCTAACTTCGCAAGGAGGGCCTGGCGCACCGAAATGGGTCATCCGGCAGGTCCCCTACATCCTTTCAGTGACTTTCCTGCCTTTTCCTAACAAAGAAAAAAAATAAGCCGTGTGGCTTAAATGACCAAGTCTCCGGGTGGTGGTGGTGGTGGTTTACCCACCGCATGGGAGACAAATAGTGGATATTTTTTTAAAAAAAATACCTATTTTCAGAATCAGCCTTCATCGATACGTTTAACTCTGGACGGAGACGTGTGGGAAACGCGGCGGCCAAGGAGGCGGGTGGAGACCCAGCGGCCCCGGACGGCTGGCACGGTTGGCACAAAACCCCACACCTGCACTCCACACGCCTGGAAGGCGGTGCCGGGCCGGAGGGCCCCGGCTCGGAACCAGGGTCGGCTCTCCCGGTGGCTCTCCCGGTGGCTCTCCGCGGTCCCCTCGTGGCAAAGGGTTAAAAGCGAAACTGTGTTCAAACGCCAGCTTCCCTTTTACAAGGTCCCAACTGCTTCGAACTTAGGAGAAATGTGTGTGTGTTTTCTCCCCCCTCTCTCTTAGCAACCCCTCGCTCCCAAAAAGAATGCATTTCCATGACTACTGCCTTTTTTAAAAAAGAAAAAGAAAAAGGAAAAAAAAGAAGTGAAGGGGAAAGAGTCCAAACGATCTAACATAATGCACGAGCCGCCTCGGCTCCCCGGGCGGCGGCGGGCCGGGCGGCCGGGAGAAGCCGGACAATGGACGCAGGACCAACTTTATTGCACAAAGCGCGGCGCGGGGCGGCCGGGGCGGCGGGCGCCGCGGCTGCGGGGACGGCGGGCGGCGGGCGGGCGGGCGGCACCTTCACCTCCGCTGCCCCCGGCGGCCGCCTTCCTCTCCGCCACCCCCCGCGGGCAGCGGCGGCGCCGCGGGGAGCGCGGCCGGGCCGGGCCGGGGGCGAGGCGGCGGCGGGCGGCGGGCGGGGTGGCAGCGGGGACCGGGCTGCGCGCGGCCGGGCGGGCGGGCGGCCTCCCCCGGGGGCGGCTCCGGCTCCCGGCTCCGCGCCCGGCCCGGCCCGGGGTCGGCGGCGGCGGCGGCGGCGGGAACGCGGGCGCCAGCTCGCCCGGCCGCCCGGCCTCCCGGCCGCACGCAGCCCGGCCCGGCCGCCACCCCGCCCGCCGCCCGCCGCCCCCCGCCAGGAGCGCCGCCGCTGGCTGCAGGCAGAGTCGCGGCCGCCCGCCCGCCCGCCGCCCGCCCGCCGCCCGGCCGCCGCTGGCTCCAGGCCGCCGCCATTATCCTTTGTTCGCTGCGAGCCGCGGCGAGGCGGTGGGGCTCGGGCGGAGGCTCCATCTTTGCCGCGGCCCCTCCTGCGGGGGGAAGGCCCGGGGCGCGGGCGCCCGGCGCCTCCCCGCGCCCCCCGCGGTCCCCCCGGCTCTCTCGCGGGCGCCTGCCTCCTCCTCCTGCTCCTCTTACCGGTGGTACAAGCTCCTCCGTCACTGCTTTCGTTCGCGGCCCGGATCTCGCTGGAGTTTTATTCTCTCCCCCACGTAACACACCGCGTCAAACTACACCTCCGCCGCGTCACTCACCAGCGCTCGGCTTCTCCCGGCCGCCGGGCCACAGGCAGCAGCAGCCGCCGCGGACTGAGGAGCCGCAGCCAGGGAGCCAGCCAGCGCCGCCCAGCGCCGAGTGCGCAGCGGCCGCGCACGGAAACGGCCGAGCCCGCCCGGAGGCGCTCGGGCGGCCCCGCCCCCGCCGCGCGGGCGGCGGAACTTGCCGAAGGCGCTCGGGCCCCCTTCGGGCGGGGCGCCGGGGGTTTCTCCCGCCGGGAGCGGGAGGGAAGGCGGAGGCCGGGCTGGGGCCCGCGTGGCGGCGGGGTTGGTGGGGAGGAGGGTTCGAGGCCCCGTCGCCGCGGTCCGGCGGATAAAAACCCGAGGGCGGGAACGTGGAGGAGGAAGTGGGGCCTGTGTGTGTGTGTGTGTGTGTGTGTGGCCGGCCGGGGAAGCCCGGGGGGTGTGGACGGCTGGGTGGAAACTCCCGCGCGGGTCGGGCCGGCGGCGGTGAGCGGCTGCGGCGGGAACTTTCAAACGCCGCGCGCCGCGGGGTCTGGGCCGCGTCCGGGCGCGGGAGGCGGGGAGGCGGGGGGGGGGGCAGCTGCCGAGGCCCCCCAGGCCCGGGCGGGGCCTGGCGGGGACGCGGTGCGGCCCCGGCGCGGCTCGGGAGCCCCCGGGGAGGGTTCTCCGTCCCCCCCGGCCGCCGGGCCAGGCCGCGGGCCGCGCTGTTCTATTTCGGGGGGCGGGGGTTGGGGGCGGGGGCTGGGCCTGGGGAGGCTCTGGGACCTGTGCACCTCGCGAGGTTCAGCCCGCTGCGTGGGGTCCCCCAGGGCCTCTGAGCAGTGACCTGCCCTGACCCAGGTTGCTCTTCCACAATGTTTTCGAAATGTCTTCTTCCTCCCCCGCCCCTCTACCTGCCCGCCTTTTTTTCCCTCCGTTTTTTTTTTTTCTTTCCTGGCATCTTCCAGAGTCGCTTTCTTTTCGCCGCCGGTTTTCTGCCGCGGGGGGTGCGCCCGCTGCGCCCCGTCCTTCACCCCCCGCCCCCCCCCCCAAACCCGCCGCAGTGACTTCCGTGGCCTCAAAGCTACGGAATCCGCGCTCTCGGAGGTCAGCCAAGGCCGCGGTTCTGACTTCTCAGTCTCCTCTGTGTCGAGCTCTGCAGCCCTCTCTTTCATAACCGTCTCTCCGCCCTTTAAGAAGGCAGACCTGTCTTTGGGAAGCAGGCCCACGCGGTGCAAGTCGGAGCTCCGCCCCCTCTGGCTTCCTGTTAGAAACAGTTGCCCTTCTGGGTTCTCTTGATGGGTCACATGCTGCCTTCTCAGGGACTTTGGGGCAAAGAATAGCCCCCTTTCTTTCGGTTATTCAGCCTTTTCTAGTCTACCTTACGTATATAAACATGCTGGCCTGGCCGGCCTGGCTGAGTGATTGAGCATCGACCTATGAACCAGAAGGTCACGGGTTCGATTCCTGGTTAGGGCACATGCCCTGGTTGTAGGCTCCATCATCCCCAAGTGGGACATGTAGGAGGCAGCCAATGGATGATTCTCATCGTTGGTGTTCCTGTGTGTGTGTCTCTGTCCCTTTCTAAAACCAGTAAAAATATATTTTAAAAATAAATCAATAAACATGCTTAAGTCTCTCGTTTCTTTAAAAAGATATATGCATAACCATGCACACAGACAATGGGGTGGTGAGGGCCTTGAGGGGCAGGGGCAGGAGGGGGCTGGAAGAGATTACCTGTGTAATAGTGTCAACAATAAAGATTTCTAAAAGTAAATAAGATTTATCTCCTTAAACCCCTCCTCTCCAATGGGTGGTTCCAATGGTCTCTCACCCTGTGGACATTGTCTCATGTCCCACTACTTCCCCTTTCCTGTCCAGCTTCTACCCCGGCCATTCACCTGAAGCAGCTCCAATCTGTCACAGACAGGCTTCAGTCCTCTCGTTACAAGCCTTGATTCTAGCATTTGGCCCCACTGACCACACCTTCAACCGAAGATGCTTCTTCCCTCTGCCTTGCCTCCTTTATCCAACTCGTACACATCGGCGTTCTGTGGAGCGGAGCCCTCTTCCTGAGCCCCAGCCTGCCCACTCTCTTAGGTGATCTCATCCTCTTCAGCGGTTTCACACACACACCCTGTGCCAAAGACTGTCCATCCCGTACCTCAAATCCAGATCTTGCTCTTGAACTCGAGGTTCATATTGCTAACTGCCATTGCTACAGTTGCATTTGGATGACTGGGGCATGTCAAACTCAACCTGTCTATCACAGTCCTTCCAAAACCTTCCTCCCTTAGCCCCAGGACCAGTAAAGGGCGTCCTGTTCATCCACTGAGCTCCAGCCGGAAACCCAGCAAGCCTCCGACACACAGCAGAATCGCCTAGACCGCTGCGCCTTAAAAAAACGGGCTTGTGGCCGCTCTCCATTCCTGTGGCCACTTTTCCACACCCCGCCCCAGGCTAGCCGCCGGCGTCTCTTGCTCCAAGTGCTGCAATGCAGGTCCTACAAAACTTCTTCCACTCCAATTCAGTTGCCATACTGCAGCCGCGGTAATTTTAAACATGCAAATCCAATCAAGGCACTGCCCTGCCTGAATCCGTTCGGTGGCTTCCCTTTGCGTGCTGGACCCAGTCTGCGCTTCTTATCATGGAGACCAGCCCTCCTCTGTCCGCGCTTTTTCTCTCCTGCCTCCCTGTCTGCACTCCGGCCGTATTAATCTTTTAGATTAGTCTTTTTTCTTCCTTTTTTGTTTTCCTGGGCTCTTCTCTCTCTCTCTCTCTCTCTCTCTCTCTCTCTCTCTCTCTCTCTCTCTCTCTCTCTCTCTCTCTTTTTCCTAGTGTAGGCTCTCATCTCAAGTCATTGACACACACCATTCCCTTTCCCTGGAGTTCAGTTGCCTACTCCTACCTAATTGCAACAACATTTTCTTTCTGATACATCCTATTGTAATTACTTGTTTAGTGCCCACGTAAGGTCTGTGCAGGTGGGGACCATGTCTGTCATAGTTGCCTCCAGCTTCTCCCTTCCTAGCACCGCACAATGTCTGGAATGCAGTGGTCCTCGTTCAATATTTAATGGATAAGTAATGAAAATGTGTGTGGTCCCAGGATAAGTTCCTTAATGTTTTTGGAATCAAATTCTGGCTCATCCACTTACTAGCTATGGGAGTTTGGGCAAAGAGGATAATAGCACCTACATCATAGGTGATAATTATTGTGGTAATTGAATTCATTCGTGGAAAGCATGCTTGAGACAATGTTTGGCACACACTAAGTGTTACTAGCTTTTACATGCATATCTCATCCTTGTGTCAAATACATTTCAAAATTGAATTTATCATTTCCCTGTTCTTATGCTGTCCCTATACATCAGTGTTTCCCAAATTTTTGACATATGTGTACCCCTTCTATAATTTTCGTAACGCTGAGTACCCCTCATCAAAAAAGGGATGTATTTTAATAATCAAAATATATTTAATTTTTATATTTTGGTACATACACAAAATAATAATAAATGAAAAATAAAATTATTCATAATAAAATAAAATAAAAGTTGTATTATAAATAACATTTATTTGGATCAATGAGAAGGATGAAATTGACTTGACTCATGAGAACGTAGAATTAGGCGCAGCTAAGCATGGTGCAGTGCATATCCCCACCAAACTCTTCCTGTGCCCCTGGGGGTACGCGTACCACACTTTGGGAAGCACTGCTATACAGATACCAAAATCTTAGAATTATTTACTCAGAGCCTATATTTATCACCCACCAAATATGGTAATGTTTTAGTTTAAAATTTCCTCATATCCTTCCTTCTCATACTGACCTTTCCTTAGGTCCCATCTCTTCATGTCTTGGTGACTTTGCTAACTTCCTGGAGCTTTCTGACTGCAGACCCACTTCCCGGATCCACCTGTCAGACCAGCGGGCCGCAGTTACTAAATCTTTTCTCCTGGCCTCAGTTTTCGCTTCACTTTCTTCATTCACTCCTTCATTTAATCCTCCGGGCATTCAGATGCAATTGATCTTATTAAACATTTTGGATATACTTCAGATTTGAAACCCAGTCTCCCAATTTCATTTATTTTACTCTAGCATCTCTATAAACCATAGAAACATCAAACTTTTAGCATCGACTTTTTGTCTCTGGGACTTAGAAATTACCTTAGGTTTTTTTTGTTTGTTTGTTTTTTGTTTTTTTGTCTTTCAGTTGAAAAACATGGTGAGTATTGGGGAGGTGAAAGTAGAGACCACCGCGTGGCTATAACCTGGCAGAGTATAAGGTAAGGGCCTGACAGAGGTCCAGAAAGGTGGCATTCTCAGGAGATGATTGTAAAAGGCTTCAAGGAGAAAGTGACATTTGAGAACTTCCCTCTAACCATGGCTTCCTTTTCCTGTTATTTTTCTCTCTTGCTTCCACTGTTGAGCCCAATTCTCACTCTCACTACCATCTCAGGGTCCACAAACCCTGCCTCCGCTGGTGCCTCACCTCTCGTGACTCAGTTTGCTTTCCTTCTGACCCCAAAGCCATGCCGACCTTTTTCTTTGATTCTGAAAATATCTGTTGAGCGCTTGCTTTGTGCCATGTACTCTCAGAAACTGGGATCCAGTGCTATCAGTGTTACCAATGCTCATGAAATAACCTCGTGATTTGAATTGTACTTTCCGAATAGTTTTCCACAGGAGAAGAGGGAGCACCGATCTGTTACAATTGTTCCTGATCTGTTTACCAGGTACAGTTCCCACGTAGGTTAATATACACTGAGTGGCCAGATTATGATGATCTCTGAACGCACTATAATCTGGCCACTCAGTGTATAGCCTATATAATAAAAGGCTAATTTGCCAATTGTCACCTCGACCAGGAGTTCGACCAGCAGGCAGGCCGGCCAACTGCCCATGTCCCTTCCCCCTGGCTGGCTGGCCAGATCCCACCCATGCACAAATTCATGCACCAGGCCTCTAATATAGAGATAGAGATAGAGATAGAGATAGAGATAGAGATAGAGATAGAGATAGAGAGAGAGAGAGAGAGATAGAGATAGAGATAGAGATAGAGATAGAGATAGAGATAGATACATACATACATAAGGATATGGCCACTCAGTGTATTTGCTTCTTAAAATTAATCTTACACATAAGAACCACAACAAAACCCATCTTTACTTCCAGTTCCTCTTCTAGCTACTGTCCCACTAATTTTTGCTCTCTTCACAACACATATCTTTGAAAGAGTATTCTATTTATTTCCCCAATTCCTTTTCTTTCACGTTCTAACTAGCTCTTGCCCCCAGTATTCCACCCAAACTCTCCATGTTCCCTAATCCAATGGCCCGATCTCGGTCTTCATCTCACTTGGCCTGTGAGCAGCATTTGGCACAGTGGATCGCTCCCTCCTCCCTCGAAGGCTTCCTTCACTTGTCACATTGGTTTCCTCTGTGTTTCAGGACACGCCACTCTCCTGGTCTCTGTCCTGCACTCCTGCCACTGCTCTCCTCTCCTTTGCTCACTGACCTCTTCACACCGCGTGCTCCCAGGTTCCTGGGCCTGTTCTGTACTCTCTCCCTCGGTGACCTCACTCGGCCCAGGGCATTCAGTCAAGGGCATCCGATAGGATAAATACACTCACAGGTCCCTAGTCTCAGATCCACGCTGTATCTCCAAGTACCTCAGCATCTCTGCTTGGATGTGGAGCAGACCTCTTATTCTATTATACCCAAAACTAAACTCCTAATTGCCCTCCCCTCAAAAAACCTTCTCTTCCTACCACCTTGTCTATCTCAGTGTGTGGCAGCCTCATCATTCCCACTGCAGAAGCCAGCTCAGCAACCCCACACCCAATCTGTCGTCAACTCCTGTTCTTCCCTTCTCCACACACACCAGCTGGGTCCCAGCCACTGTCATCTCTTTTTTTTTTTTTTTAATATATTTTATTGATTTTTTTACAGAGAGGAAGAGAGAGGGATAGAGAGTTAGAAACATCGATGAGAGAGAATCATCGATCAGCTGCCTCATGCACACCCCCCACTGGGGATGTGCTCGCAGCCAAGGCACGTGCCCCCCACCGGAATCGAACCCGGGACCTTTCAGTCCGCAGACTGACGCTCCATCCACTGAGCCAAACCGGTTTTGGCCCACTGTCATCTTTGACTGGGACTTTATATCAGCCACCCTTCACCTTCCTTCTGTTCTCAGTACAGCGGTTAGCATGATCCTTTCAACACACAAAGCCAGCCGCCCCGTGATTCTGTTCAAAACCTCTAGTCTAGACACTCCCTATCTCATTTAGAAAAAGCCACAATTCTTACGTTAGGCCTGCGAGACCCCATCTCCTCTCTGATCTCCTGGCATTTGGTTAGCTGAAGCAGACAGGTCTTGCAAGTGTTCAAGTAACCTTTATTTTACTTCCTGCCGCCTCCACATAACTTACATTACCATGTCTGGTTATAATTGTTTCATTTTGTTATTATGTGTTGTTGTTGATCTCTTTTTCTGCCTATTTTATAAACTAAACATGGGGGGGGGGGAACAGTACACATGGGGTTTGGTACTCTCTGTGGTTTGAGGCCTCCCCTGGGGGTCTTGGCATACACCCCCTGTGGAGAAGGGGGGTGACAGTAACCTGAAAGAGATGGGGACTTCTTTGAAGCGTTCACATCTCCCCCGGTCTCAGAGTGAGAACTGAAGAACCGATCAGCAAAATTCTGGTTGCTTTTCATTTCCGTCTTGATGATGACCAAGGTGTAAGCTGCAGCCTCATCTTTCTCGTGACAGTAAGCAGTGCCGTGTAAGCGAAGCCGCCTCTTCTCCGTCTAACAGCCGTGGGCAAACTACGCCCGTTCGGCTGTTCTCTCCGGCCCACGGAGCCGAAAGAGCGGAGGGTTCTCTTGCTCTCCCCTCCGCTCCTTCACCAGCAGCCCAGGATGAGAGTGCCAGCATGGTCAGGTTGCTTTTGTTCCGGCCCTCCGGTCCAGGTTAAGAACCCATGGTGGCCCTCGAGTCAAAAAGTTTGCCCACCCCTAGAAACTTCAGAAAGGCCAGTGGTTGGCAGCCCATCCAGCAGCAGGCACCAGCGAGGACTTACTGGGTGTTTGCTTTGTGCCAGGTGCCGTCTGTGCTAAGCATTTCCGATGTGTTAGCTAAGGTAATCCTCATGATAACGCAATGAGGAAAACAGTCCTTTCAGAAGCGTCTTCTAGGCGAGTAGGCTCAGGCACAGAGAAACGTGGCCGGCGGTCTGGCCCAGAGCCCGCACTCAGCCACGGAGCTCCACCACCTGGCTGTGGAATACAAGGGTGGGGGAGGGAGAGGGCTTTGCACCGAAAAGAAAGCAAAACAATTATAATTCCCTCCATGCAGCCCTGTCATGCTGAAAGCACCATCGTAACCCAAGTACTGTTTTCTGCATCAGCCTTCCTGCCGTTGTCATGCATGGCACAGGGATCAGGCTAAGTCGCTTCCAAGATACCTTTTCACTCTCCCAGGCAGAAATGGTGTGGCATTGCTTCTGAGCGCCCTGCCTAAATCCCTTCCCCCTCCCCGCTCCCCTCCTCCCTCCCCGGGTCCCTAACAACCCCCTAGTCTGGCTTAGGTGCTTGAACTCATGTTTTTGTTCCCTCAAAGCGCCTATCACAACTTCCTGCTATTTGTTTAATGTCTGGTTCTCCGCTAGATTGTAATCTTTGTGAGGGCACAGTTCAGTACAGTTGTTTCGAATGAATAAAAGCTGTGTTTCAATAGACTATCTTCAGTTATAAGCATGCATTCAGGTGATTTTTCTTGCGTCCAGGCTAGTCCATCTTTTTAGAAACGGAAAGGGTAACTTGCCTTTAATCTGCCTTCCAGGTGTTGGGTTTTCATGTCATCACTGCCCGCGCCCTAATGCTGGTTTCCGATGTGCCTCTCGCGGCTTCCGATTCAGCTGACGTCCAGCGGCTGTGTGATATGTTTCCCCAGGTCTCCTATCTGCACCTGCTCCTTTAAGGTGAGACACCTTCTCAGGGCTTCCGTTTCCTCAGCCACACAACCACGAGGCCGGATTGACTTGTGGGAGATCAAGCGGTACGTCTGAGACCTGGGGTTTGAATTTAGAACTTCCGAGTCTACATTTACGAATATGCGCTTTTCTGTCCCCATCTCTGATCTTGGCTACTAGTTCATGGCTATCGCACATATTTCTGAGTAATAACCATATTCCTTAAATGCATTATGTGCACCTCCTTCAAAATCTTTTTTTCTTGTTCTTTTGTTCTGTTTTTCACTTTTATTCATTTTCTTTCCATTTCCACTCTGCCATTTTTTTTTTAATCCCAAACAGTGGCACTCAGGGCTTTTGAAAAATATTTTTGGGGCCTAAACTAATCCTGGGTATGGACTGAAGGCTTTTATCATATTGGTTTATTTCTGTCATTCCCACACTATCATCATATTTATTTCAGAAATAGATATATAAGTCCCAGGGATCCCTGGCTGGTTCTGATCAGTGGTTAGAGCGTTGGCCTGCAGTCTGAAGGGTCTCGGGTTCAGTTCTGGTCAAAGGCACATACCTGGGTGGCAGGGTCTTCCCCGACCCCAGTACCCCGGTTGTAGGATGGTATGCAGGAGGCAACCAATCGATGTATCTACCACCACCACCACCACCACCACCAACCCCCGCCCCCCAGGTCTCTCTTCCTCCCTTCTACTCTCTAAAAATCCATGGGAAAAAATATCCCTGGGAGAGGATTAGCAGCAGCAACAACAACAAAAACCCCAGGGATTGGAACCAGGACACGTACTATTGGGGCTTCTGGTTAAGCAAGGTGATTGAACACGTGCTTTTGCTTTGCTCTTTCCTGACACCTCTCAGTAAAGGAATAAGAAAAGTATAAACCCTTTTGGTAGCTAGAGTATGGTCCCCCCATAGATACTCCTGTCCTAATTCCTGCAAATTTGTCATTTTACTTGGTAGAAGGGACTTTGCAGGTATAATTAAGATAAAGATTTTGAGATAGTCGATTATCCTGGATTGTTTGGGTGGGTTCAATGTCATCACCAAGATTCTTATAAGGGAAAGAGGGAGGCCTGGAAGAGGGAAATTGGAAGGTGCTCTAGTGTTGGCTTTGAGGAGAGAACATGAGGTCATCAGCCAAGGGATGCAGACAGCCTCTAGGGCAGGGGTGGGCAAACTTTTTGACTCGAGGGCCACAATGGGTTCTTACACTGGACCGGAGGGCCGGAACAAAAGCAACCTGACCACGCTGGCACTCTCCTCTTGGGCTGCTGGTGAAGGAGCGGAGGGGAGAGCAAGAGAACCCTCCGCTCTTTTGGCTCCGCGGGCCGGATAGAACAGCTGAACGGGCCCGTAGTTTGCCCACAGCTACTCTAGGAGCTCAAATAGGCAAAGAAACCGTTTCTTCCCTGGAATGGCCTCAGGTATTGCATTCCTGCCGGCAGCTTGATTTTAGCCCCCTGGACTGCTGTTGAACTTCAGACCTCCAGAACTATAAGATCATATAAACTGCTGTCGTCTTCAGCCATGCAGTCTGTGGTAATTTGCTACCGTGGCAATAAGATTCTACTACAGCCCCTCAAGGAGCAAAATGGGAAAGGAGATGAGATAGTTGAGAGAATTCAGTGCATGTTTGGAGGATAGGGCGGTTGGAGGAAAGGCAGCCGACCGGCAGGAGGAGGAAGTGGATACCTGAGCGCAGCAGGGGGGATGTCTCTAATAAGGAAGTCAGTTAGCCCTTTACAAACCCAGAGCAGTTTGGGGAATCAGAGGCCATGCCTCCCTCTCTCTAAAAATCAATGAATATCCTCTGCTGAGGATTTTCAAAATGGTCCTTTGCCACGGGTAATTTTAGAAGCACTGATCTGGGATATAAAAGTAAGGCTTCGGGCTGAGTATATTTGGGGAATTACTGTGCTAGAACAATCAGCAAATGACCAATGCTACATTTTCCTCCACAGCTGTATTTTGAGGATTTTATATAGAACCAACAGAAGCGTATTGAGGCCAGCATTCCCCATGCTCACGACATTCTCCTCATCCTCCATTTTGCTTGCCCTCTCAACAACATAGCTGGAAGGCACCCAGAGGAAATATTGGCATTTTCCAAGGAGCCACGGGAAAGAGCATTACTAGCCCTGGCAAGGTGGAGACACTTGACTTTGTAAGCTTAACAAGCTTTCCTTCTCGCAGTCCTGTCCAAATTCTTATTTTTCTGACTGCACTACTCTTGGGCGAGTGTAGCTAGTCAAATAGCAACAATAATATAAAAAGATAGGAATTCTCTCGCCTTTTAAACTGTCTTATTCGTTTCTGACTCCTCTTCCTTCAGGTTTTACGCCCATGCTACCCTGTACTTACTCAGAGGGAACAAAACATCTATACTGAATGTCTTTGGGGCTTAACAACGGATGCTTTCCTGCGATAAAGTGGAATACAGTTTGTCAGGGGAGGTATTTCAGAAGTACCCGCGTCAGTTCTTCTCCAGAAGAGTGACATTTCTTTCAATGTGTGAGTGAGAAGGAGGAAGTCATCATTTACCGTCAATTCCAAGGCTGAGGTTCACGTGCATCTTTTAAAAAAAATATGTTTTTATTAATCTTTTAGAAAGAGAGAGAGAGACAGACAGAGAGACAGAGAGAGAGAGAGAGACATTGGATTGACTGCCTTCTGTACACACACACACACACACACACACAGAGGGAGAGAGAGAGACATTGGATTGACTGCCTTCTGTACAGCCTCTATTGGGGATTGAACCTGCAACCGGGCATGTGCCCTGACTGGGAACCGAACCAGGGACTTTTTGGTGCATGGATGAAGCTCAACCAACTGAGTCACACCAGCCAGGTGCATCTTTTTTTTTTTTTTTTTTATATATGCTTAACCTAGCATTTTTATTTATTTATTTATTTATTTATTTATTTATTTATTTATAAATATTTTTTAATTAAGGTATTATCTGTGTACATAGTTTATCATTGCCCCCCCCCAATAGATGCCCTCCCTCCCCAGAGTTTTGTGTCCATTGGTTGTTCTTATATGCAAGCATACCAGTCCTTCGGTTGATCTCTTATCTCCCCCAGATCTCCCTACCCTTCCCCCCCCCCCCCCCGCTGTCATTTGGCAGTCTGCCTGCTGTTTTACTGTCACTATATCTATCTTTCTGTTCATTCGTTTATAATGTTTTTTAATATCCATAAATGAGTGAGGTCATGTAGTGTTTCTCTTTCATTGACTGGCTTATTTCACTCAGCAAGCCAGGTGCATCTTGATTAAACTTTTCTGGTCTCTGTTTGGTTTTCAGTCATAGGTGTTGTCTTGGTGATGCTGGAAACAACACCACTGACTCATGCCCTTCTTGTAGCGGCCGGATACAGTGGCTCCAACCGCATGCCAGGAGGCACCCCCGTTTCTGCATCACCAAAGGCCCTCCACACCTGGGTGGCCTCCGAGGTCAGGGTCACTGCGGCTCCTACAACGAACACATTGACGTTTCTGACACCCAACGACGGCATGGGGGTGAGGACCCTGTCTGTTTGCAAAAGCCCCTTCCACCCAGACTTTTATCCCCTCCTCGTCCTCCTCCTACAAGGAATGGAGAAAGAGGCGACTTGTTGAGAGATGGGACAGGACAGAAGAAATCTTTTCCTCTTACCCATCCCTAGTCAGCACCGGAGAAGAACCCGATGTCATTGCCAGGGGCCCTTTTCTGTAGACCTTTCTGGCAGGAGATCTAGCCTGTCAGCTAACCTCTTGCAGCCCAGCTCTGGACATGC
This sequence comes from Vespertilio murinus, assembly GCA_963924515.1. Lineage (NCBI taxonomy): Eukaryota > Metazoa > Chordata > Mammalia > Chiroptera > Vespertilionidae > Vespertilio > Vespertilio murinus. Next base: position 77,541,644 of record OZ004711.1, on the reverse strand, counting down.
TTTTTAACGGGGCCCGTCAGGAATGGCGGTGATTCGGTGTGGGTTTCTGTGTGCTGCTTTAGCTCCAGCGTTGCCTCTTCCGGGAAGCATTTCCTTGCCAACAGAACTCAGAGGGCACACACGTGTCCATGCCAGCCCTGCCCCAGCACAGTTTATGGCATCAGGGTCTTGCGTGTGTGGATCAGGAAGAAAACGGCTTCTGAGATCCTTATAGGATAAGAGGTCCCTTCGTACACATGATCTCAAACTGGGAGGGAAGGTGATAAGGAGCAAGGAGGTGGAATCAAGTTTGCTGGGATTTGGTTTGCTCCCAGCCCTGGCTCCTAGCAGGGTAGGGTGGTTTTTCTCTCCGGTTCACGCTGTCTCTCTAGACTTGTCTTTTTCCAGGACTGAGTACACCCTTTTCTTCCTCCTGTCCCCTGCCCCCGGTACACCTACCCTGTAGAGATTCCTGCAATGAGCCTGTCACTGGCCAGTACGCCCCTGTGCAGTTCTCTGTAAATGTCACTGTCTGCTATCTAATCCAGTGTTTCCCAAAGTGCTGTACGCGCACCCCCAGGGGCACGGGAAGAGTGTGGTGGGGGTACGCGGTGCACCGGAGTTTGGTGAGGATATGCACTGCCCCGTGCTTAGCTGCGCCTCATTCTACGTTCTCATGAGTCAAGTCAAGACAGTCTTGTGAGGCGTGAGATGGTCCGGTGTGCAAATAAATGTTATTTATATTTATTATGCATAATTTTATTTTTCATTTATTGTTATTTTGTGTATGTACCAAAAAAAGAAAAAGTAAATATATTTTGATTGTTATTAAAATACAACCTTTTTTGTTTTTGATGAGGAGTACTCAGCGTTATGAAAATTATAGAAGGGGTACACATATGTAAAAAGTTTGGGAAACACTGATCTAGTCTGTGGCCCGGTGCTAAATAGTTTTGTCATTGTGGTTTTGAGTGGAACCGGAGAATGCTTTTGTAACTGTGTGTCAGGGTTCCTTGTACTTTTCCCGGGTAGCCAGAACAGACTATTTGTAGGGCTTACGGTCTGTTGTCTTTAGTCCAGTAGCACATGCCCGGTGGCCCGTGTGCCACAAGGTATGGAAGGCTGCCAGCAAAACCCGGCCCTGTGGCTGCTGCAGCTCAAGAATGTTTACTCACGCCGCACCGAGGCCAGAGGGGTTTAACAAAACACCCTTCCTTCCTTCCCATCAGGGCTTGCCCTGCACTGCCGGGCCCTGTCGGCACTTGCTGCGCCCGCGGGCAGGGCACCGTCCCGTGTTGGGAAATGTATCGCCCGTTCATGTACTGGTCCGGCCCGTTAGACTTCCGGTGCCTCAAGGCCCGGGATAACGTTTTACTCATCCCCTTAGCTCCGCACCTCCTCCTGAACAGAGGGAACCAAACAAAACCCAAAGCACGGACGGAAAAGACTGGAATGAGACAGGGCACCTGGCCTGAAGCAGGCATGGGAGACCACGCTAAGATTTCCTTCTTAAAATTCTCACAGGCGGGGAGTTACTCAATAAGAGGCTGATCTTTTTTTTTCCCCCAGGGGGAACAAAATAGCAAAGTGCAAAAAGTTTTGGGGACGTGCAAAGAGACACAAGAGTTTTCTTTGCTGTTTTGAGCTTTCTCTGGAAAAGGGATGGTGGGAAGGGGGTGCGTGGGAACTAGGTCATAGGATTGCTACGGGGATAAAATGGAAAGTTTCATATGACTTAGCACTGTCTCTGGCTGATGGTAAGTGATCAGTAAGTATTTGATATTTTTATTGTATGTCATTACATCCAATTAGTGACAATTGCGTGTCACTAAGAAAAAATGGTCTAGTAAACTATTGCACAGTGATTTCTTATCAAATTTATTTTTTTACATTTTAATTTTAATCCTCGCCCAAGGATATTTTCCCCTTTTTTCTTTAGAGCGGAAGGGAGAGGAAATATCCATGTGAGAGAAACACATCGATTGGTTGCCTCCTGCATGAGCCCCAACCAGGACCTACACCGGGGAGCAGCCTGCAGCTGAGGTACGTGCATGCCCTTGACCGAATTCGAACCCAAACCCGGGACCTTTCAGTCCTCAGGCCCACGCTCTATCCACTGAGCCAAACTGGCTAAGGCCAACATTATTTTTATTCATTGAAAAACGTGTAGACTTATTTAGATGGCTTTTTAAAATCACTGAGTCTAGTTCTTCAGAATCACTTTTTTTATTTCTGTGTGGTTTTTCCCCCCTCATAATGTTGCCTGTGATATCAATTGCGAGAAATGAGAAACACAGCACTTTTAAAATGTCTTCTGCTAAATCCCAGATTTTCTTTCACCAACACCCACTCTCCTCATGCTCGTCCCTTCTCCCCAGGAGGTGCCAGCAGAATATTTCCAGACAACAGCCACATCCAATTCCGTCCTGAATTCCTGCGCCTCACACCTGGCCTGCTCCTTCCAGGGTCATCCCCACGTCAGGTCACGGCTCGGCCACTGCATCCCTGGAGTCCGTGGCCGTCAGACTGCGACTCGGGAATCTGGCTCCATCTGCCCTCTCCCCCTGCTACTTCTCCAGCCTGAGGCCTCCTCAGACCTCACCTGTGATTACCTCCTTCAGGCTTTCCTGCTTCTGTCTTGGCCCCCCTACAGTCCTCTTCTCAACACCGCGGCCCCAGTGAATCCTGCAAAAGTACGTCTCCTCCATTCAAAACCCAGTGTGGCTCCCAGGAGCAAAAGGCAGAGTGTTTGTTCGGGCCCCTCCCGGCCTCCGCCCTCTGGAGCGGTCTGCTCCCCTCTCCCTGGCTGCCGGGCTGTTTCTGTCTCACAGGCCTGCTCCTGCCTGAGAGGCTTTGTCTTCCCTCTGCCGAGAGCCTCCTTCTTCGGGATTTATAGAGTTAACTCTCTCACCTCTCTCAAGTCTTTGCTGAAACCTACCTTGGCCTCCTAATTAATACAGCCACCTGAACCTCCTCTGTCCCTCAGTCCATTCAGTCCCCCCAATCCACTCCACGATTTCTTTTCCCATAGAACTTATCAGTACTGTTTAACTAGTATAAAATGTACTTACTTATTATAGTTTATTATCTGTTTTTCCTCACAAGGGGAGGCATTTTTAAAAAAATCTTCACCCGAGGATATATTTATATTGAATTTTTAGAGAGAGAGGAAGCGGGGAGAGAAAGAGAGAGAAACATCAATGTGAGTGAGAAACATCAATCAGATGCCTCCTGTACCTGCCCCAACCAGGGGTCAAACCCTCTGGCAATGTGGGACCCTTTGGGGGATGTTGGAGAACTGGTTTCAGCCCAGTCCCCACAGGCCAGGCCAAGAGACCCCACGGGTGCACAAATCCATGCACCGGGCCTCTAGTCTTCCTATAAAAAAGGTCAGCTGAACTTCTAAGGATAAGTACGGTAGTGAGGCAGCTGAAGGGACCATAGGGCATTGTTTCAGGTAGCTTATTAAATGGAACCTCATTGCTGTTCAGGGTATGGAGGTCAAACCCCATAGATAATGCACTCTGCAAAAGAAATGCTCATGGCTTATTTATGTCCAGGTGTACCACATTACCAGTGATCGCTCTAACATTCCGTGAGCAGACTGCACGGGCCAGGAATGTCAGCCTGACCAGCCCAGGGGCCACAGCTTTGCCAACATGGCGTTCAGTAAGGGAAATGGCCGGGCCTGCTGGCCAGAACAGTGGCCCAGGGAGCTTACAGTAGGTATCTTTAGAAAGGAATGCAGTGACATAGAGATCTCCCTCCTTCGAGGTGTTCTTTCAGTTTGGACCAGGGATTACCCTCAGAGACAGAGCCCTAGCTATTTTGGTCCCTGGGATCAGACACAAATCCACTCTCGAATCAGCTGTGTCACTTAGGAAGTATGATTTATGTGTTCTTAACAACATGTGCCATCTGGTGGCTTCATATTTAAATAACTGTTCCTGGTAATTGGATGTCAAGCTTCGTTGTTGATAGCTGTTGGAGGGATGTATGTGCTGTCAATATATAAATATAGCACACTTTAGAGTTGTGTACTCTACAATGTTTGCCTGTGCCCTTTCAATTTCAGTACGCAGATGCGCACCCCTATCTGCCTTTCCAGTTTTGATTCTTTTCATAGAATCTCCTAAGCTCAGTCTCTGGATGGCACCGTAATCAAAACACATTATTTAAATGACTGAATCAAATGAATTTTGATCCAGGACTTGGAGGAACTGAACTTTGTATACTCTTTTATGCCTGTAAGAAAGGGCTCATCATGGCGTCTACCTTAGTCTTTATGAGAATATATGTAATAGAAGTTAATATGTGTAAGTCTTTGGCATATTTCTTTTATTAATGGGCTTTATTTTTCAGAACAGTATTAGATTTCCAGGAAAAGTGAGCAGGTGGTACAGAGAACATATACTACTTATGTCTTCTACCCCACCCCATGCCCAGTTTCCCTATTATTAGGCATATTACGTTAATATGGTAATGAACCAATATTGACTTATTACTGCTAACTCAAGTCTGTAGTTTATTTGGGTTTCCTTCGTTTCAACCTTATGTCCTTTTCTGTTCTAGGATCCCATCCAGGATACTACGTTATATTTAGTATCTTGTCTTCTTAGGCTTCCTTGGCTGTGATAGTTTCCAAGACTTCCCTATTTTTGATGACCTTGACAGTTTTGAGAAGTACTGGTCAGGTATATTTTAAGATGCCCCTCAATTGGAATTTGTACGTGGCGCATGTTAAGGCATATGAAACTATTGGTTATTATTATTATTGCTTTATATTCAGATGAAAAGAGGGAGAGATAGTTTTGCTGCATGTTCAGTATTTAAAAGAAAGATTGGTCGAGGTATCAGTCCTGAAAGACTGTATGGACAAAATTTTGTTTGCTTACATTTCTCTTTCCATCTGTCCATTTGAGTCAGTAAATATTCACCAAGTCTGTACTGTGAGGGCACAGTATGTTGGATGCTGGGGACTGAATGATAAAGCAAAACCACCCTCATGGAGCTTCCAATCAAACATGGAGAGAGTTAAAAGAATTAACTAGGAAATAATCTAAAATATATCTTGTGACAAGCAAAGAAAAGAAATTTATTATTTTTAAAAATATATATATATTACTGATTTTTTACAGAGATAAAGAGAGAGGGATAGAGAGTTAGAAACATCGATGAGAGAGAAACATCGATCAGCTGCCTCTTGCACACCCCCTACTGGGGATGTGCCCGCAACCGAGGTACATGCCCTTGACCGGAATCGAACCCGGGACCTTCCAGTCTGCAGGCCGATGCTCTATCCACTGAGCCAAACCGGTTTTGGCAAGTAATTTATTCTTAAATTTTAAAATATCTCAGGAGAGAGGAAGGGGGACTACTTTGTTAGGATGGTGTAGAAGTTAGGATCATTTTTAACAGTGAGGGGCAGAATTTTATAAATCAGGGGTTTAAACAAATACAAGTTTCTCTCCCATGTTTGGAAAGTTAGGGAGTCAGACTAGAGCTACCGTAGCATGTCCATAGTGCCAGGGTCCCAGGCTCCTTCCCTCTTGTTGCTCAGCTATGCATACATTTATTTCCCAGATCATCTCATGATCTCAGACAGTTTCCGGAGCTCTAGCTATCACATCTGAATTCTAGTGAAAGGGACAGGGAAAGGAGCAATTATTCTCCCATTTCTTCTTTTTTTGTAGCTAGAACTTAGTCATGGCCTTGACCAGCCACCTCAGCTAGTCTTTATCCAGGTGGCCAGGTGTACCAGTTAACCGTCAGAACTTGGATGGCTATAGAGCAGTGGTTCTCAAACTTCGGCACGCACCACAGTCATCTGCAAGACTCGTTGAAATACAGATTGCTGGGCTCCACCCCGAGAGTCTCTCATTCAGTAGTGGGCCAAGAATTTGCATTGTAAACAGATTCCCGTGTTTTGCTGACAATGTTGGTCCCAGACCACACGGTAGAAGAAGAAGGGGAGCATGGCCATTGGGGGAGCAGTCTGATTCAGAGCATGATTTAGACTTTAATCATTTACATTTTTGTATTGAGACACATTCTGCTTTTTGGGGTCCAGAATCTCACCTCTTACACGTCAAATCTGGATACTTGTACACAACTTAGTAATTTTTGTCGGAGGTCAGTGTTTTGGTTATCTGCTGCTGGGTAGCAAGTAGCCCCCCAAACAAAGTAGCGTAAAGCAGTCATTTGCTCATGATCCTATAGGTCTGCAGTTTGGGCAGGACTCAGTGGAGAAGGCTTGCCTGTGCTCTACCTGTGCTGCCTGTGACCAGGGCTGGCGGGTGCAGGATGGCCTCGCATGTCTGGGGCTGTCTGCTGGGCACCTCTTTGCTCTGCCACCCGCACTTGCTTAGGTGCAGCCTTGGGGCCCCACGGGAGCTAAAGGGAAGGTCAAAGGCCCAGGCCTAGAAGCCGCACTCAGTCCCTTCTGCCAGATTCTCTTGGTCAAAGTGAGTCACAACGCCAGCTCAGATTCCAGGCGGGAGGAAGTGGACGCCGTCTGTGGACGGGAGGAGTGGCACAGTCACGTGGAAGCAGCAGCACGCAGTTGTCTCGTGCTGTCTCTGGCAGTGTCCGCCACACTCAGGAGTGAGAATGGCAGTATTGCAGTAGCAGTCCCTTGTCATTGTAAGCGTGGTGTGGACATAAGCTCCATCATTCAGGGGATTTTACCCCTATGAGGACCAGAATGTGATTTGGGTAAAACATTTCCCATCCAGTAGAAAAGACAAGATCAAATAGGGTTTTAGAAAGGCTTTCTCATACCTTTATTGATATAAAAGTTCAAGCATGAGGAGGAGAACACAGATTCAAAAATAAATTCACATTTTTCTGCTGGCCTTCTTTCTTTATTTTTTAAAAATATTTTATTGATTTTTTACAGAGATGAAGAGAGGTATAGAGAGTTAGAAACATCAATGACAGAGAATCATAGATCAGCTGCCTCTTGCACACCCCCTACTGGGGATGTGCCCCCAACTGAGGTACATGCCCTTGACCGGAATCGAACCTGGGACCTTTCAGTCCGAAGGCCGACGCTCTATCCACTGAGCCACACCGGTTTCAGCTGCTGGTCTTCTTTAGACACATGGCTATTTTGATTGAAAAGTTGCTATCTCAACCTTGGAAAGTCAGCATTTTAAAAAATAATGGTCTCACACAGATACAATGTGGTTTAATGCTCTAAAACAGGTCAAGTTGATAGAATATTTTTATAAGTGGTATCATTTAGGGCGTGGCTAAGAGACTCACCCCTTGCCCCCAAGGAAATCTCTACAAGTGCCTGGAGTTTTACCAGGAGTGACTCACTGTTTCAAGCCTTGCTCATTTTCACTGGATTCTTACATAGCAGACACTTCTGGGAAGGGACGAGTAGGAAGTCCGTTGCGCTGTACTATGAATAATTTAGAGGAACACTCTTCTCTCAGAGATGCCCCAGAGTCCTGGGTGACTATGAAGGAAGTGGGTGTTGAAGGCAGGAGCTGGGAGAAGGGATGGGGTGGATGCAAAGTGGACAGAGTGGACAGGTACTGAGCCCACATTTTATTTTTATTTTTTATTGATGTCAGAGAGGAAGGGAGAGGGAGTGAGAGTTAGGGACATTAATGATGAGAGAGAATCATTGATTGGCTGCCGCCTGCACACCCCACACTGGGGATTGAGCCAAAACCTGGAAGGTGCCCTGATGGAGAATCGAACCATGACCTCCTGGTCCATACGTTGGTGCTGAACCACCGGGTCACGCCAGCTGGGCCTGAGCCCACATTTTTTAAAAAATTTATTTTTATTGATTATGGTATCCAGGATAATTGTCCTTATCCCCCCATTCCCATCCCAAACCCCTCCCTACATATTCCCCCACCCCCTGTTGTCCGTGGCCACTGGCTAGGCCCACGTGCATGCACACAAGTCCTTTGGTTGATCTCTTCCCCTTACCCCCTCCCCTACTTTCCCTCTGAGGTTTGAGAGTCTGATCGCTGCTTCTCTTTCTCAGGGTCTGTTTTTGTTCACCAGTCTATGCTGTTCATTATTTCCTCTAGAAGAGCCCACATTTTTTTTACATCACACGGACTGCTGCTTAGGTGGCATGCATTAGGCTTACGTGATGTTGAAACAATAAATTTCATAACGGCTTTTTGTTTTGAAGAGAACATTCTGTTCCTATCCTATGATACTCATGCACTCCTTCTGTGTTTTCTTTTTCTTAAACATGTCTCCACAAAGAGTATTTCTTTACCCTTAAAATAGCTCCAACCACCTGCTTTGAGGTCCTTCTCTCTCCTTTTTTTTTTTTAATTATTATTAAATATATTTGTATTGATTTTAGATAGGAAGGAAGAGGGAGATAGAAACACCAGTGATGAGAGGGAATCATTGGTTGGCTGCCTCCTGCACACGTCCCACTGGGGACGGAGCCCACAGCTTGGGCATGTGCATTGACCATGGCCTTCTGGTTGACCCTCAACCACCGAGTCACACGGGTTGGGTGGTCTTTTATTTTATTTTATTTTATTTTATTTTATTTTGTTTTGTTTTGTTTTGTTTTGTTTTATCGGAGGTCCTTCTCTTATAATAATAAATTTTAACCTCTGTGGCTCCTTCTTTGCACCAAGCATCTCCTCTCACCGCCTTTCCCAGGTGCACGGTGGGGAAGTTCCGCCCGGGGGAGGTGCTGTTTGCTCAGCGGTGTGACTCAGCCCGGGGAGCTGCCCTCGGCCGGGCTTTCCTCTTGGAACCGAGGCCGCTCACTCCGTGGCTGGCTCCGGGCCACCCCGTCCCTCCTCTGCACGTTCGCCTTCCCCAGCCGGAACTAAATCCACTCACACAGTCCCGGGAGGTGCTTTCTGGGAAGCTGCTTTTGTTGGAGGAGCCAATCTAGTGTGAAGGCTCGATTTTATTCTTCTCGGGGAGCAAGGGCCCATCCTGGTGTTCAGAGGAAAAGCTCTGTGACTAACAGGATTCTTTCTTCCTTTCTTTGCCTTTTTATTTTATTTTATTTTATTTTTTTGGTGGGGCGAGGGCTTTGCATTCCGGTTCTCCCATTAGCAGCCTGGTCCTTTATGACACACCTGGCCTGTATGCTGACAGAGAAAAGAAGTGGGGACTGCCGAAACAGGTTTGGCTCAGTGGATAGAGCGTCAGTCTGCGGACTGAAAGGTCCCGGGTTCGATTCCAGTCAAGGGCATGTACATTGGTTGCGGGCACATCCCCGGTCGATGTTTTTCTCTCATTGATGTTTCTAGCTCTCTATCTCTCTCCTTTCCTCTCTGTAAAATATCAATAAAATTTATTTTTAAAAAAAGAAGAAGTGGGGACTGTCTGGGGCCCTGTAACCCCCCCGAGGAGGGGCTTCGGGGCCTGCAGTCAGGCCGGCCAGAGGCTGGCTGCTCAGGGGTGTGCGCTGAGGCCGGGAGGCTCGGCTCACGCCCACTGCGGTTCTGGAGAAGTCCCAGAATTGGGGCAGCGAGCCAGGGTGCAGTCCGCCTCCTGGTCCTCCCTCCCTGGTCCTCCCTCCGAAAGCCACAGGCGCTTGGAGACAAGATAGCCGTACAACCCAGCTGGGGGGGGGGGGGCCTGCGGAGGTCCCGGGCCTGCTCCAGTGGCCTGCACAGCTCCCGAGCCTGCCGCAGGCTCGACTGACAGCTGGCCGGGCGTTTTGCCTCTTGCTCTTTGACCCCGGCCGGTTGGCAGCACCCCAGGGGATACCCACAGGCTGCTGACGCTTCCTCCGTGTCGGGGTGCCCCGCCTTGCCCTCCTTGGCCACCGTGTTCTCCCCAACCGCCTCCTTTGGACAAACACGTTTTTTGAAAATATGTGGCAATTGGACAGATCCAGGCAGCAGCTTAGCGTTGTGACGTTAGCTGAAGAACCGGGTGCTAATAGCGTCTCCAGTCTTGACAGCTTTCAGAGGTCCCCCTGAAAACCAGGCGAACCCCTGAAAACCAGGGGAGCCACGGGCAATGAATGAACTGGAGGACAGTGCTAACTTGCTAGCAAGATGGGCCACCAGGACGCCAACAAGGTGTGGAGAACAGCCGTTATGTGATCTCGCATCGTCTTGGAGAAATCTCTGCCTCCGAGCCTGCCACCTCTCAGCCTCTGTGAGGGACCCCCTCAGTCCCGGGACCCCCTTCCTTTCCCCCCAAGTTTCTGAGCCAGTCCTGACCAGTGGGCGGATATCAGTGCTCTATGAAATGTGACCAGGAAGAGAGACATCAGGCTGAATAGTTGAAATGGGGAATTTAATGCAATAACTGTTTATGCAGGAGCTGGAAGAGCTGGGAAGCCAAACAGCGGGTGGCGAGATGACCTAAAGAAGAGCGGCAGCGGGAAGACGAGCTGCTTCTAACCTGGAGGCACCGGAGAGGAGGTGCTTTCTGGCCGAGGTGGAGGGGGCTGGCGAGGGCGGGAGCCCGGGGTGTGGGGAGATAGCTCCTAATCTGGGCTGTGTCTCCGGGGCCTTACCTCCTGCCAGCACACGGTCTGGCGGAGAGCAGTGGTTAGGAGTGCCCTATCGTTCTTGCCAGGAATGTGGGTCACACAGATGTACGCGTTCATTCAAACCTTATTGAACTGTAACATTTGAATTTTACCTCAATAAAATATAAAAATACACATGCAAAAAGAGTTAGGCTCTGGCCGAAGCCGTTTTGGCTCAGTGGTAGAGCATCGGTCTGCGGACTGAAAGGTCCCGGGTTCGATTCCGGTCAGGGGCATGTACATTGGTTGCGGGCATATCCCTGGTAGGGGGTGTGCAGAAGGCAACTGGTCAATGTTTCTCTCTCATTGACGTTTCTAGCTCTCTATCTCTCTCCCTTCCTCTCTGTAAAATATCAATAAAATATATTTTTTTAAAAAAAGAGCTAGGCTCTGCATTGAAAAGAAGGGTCTCTTACCCTTTGAGGCAGCATAGAGGGACCTGGAGAGCGTTATGCAAACCAGTGTTTCCCAAACTTTTGACATATGTGTGCCCCTTCTATAATTTTCATAATGCTGAGTACCCCTTGACAAAAAAAATATGGATGTACATTAATAATAATCAAAATATATTTATTTTGCCGAAACCGGTTTGGCTCAGTGGTAGAGCGTCGGTCTGCAGACTGAAGGGTCTCAGGTTCGATTCCGGTCAGGAGCATGTGCATTGGTTGTGGGCACATCCCCAGTAGGGAGTGTGCAGGAGGCAGCTGGTCGATGTATCTGGCTCTCTATCCCTCTCCCTTCCTCTCTGTAAAAAAAATCAATAAAATATATTTTTTAAAAAGAAAAGATATATATATATATATATATATATATATATCTTTTTCTTGGTACATACACAAAATAATAACATACAAAAAATAAAATTATTCATAATAAAATATAAATAAAAGTTATATTATAAATAACATGTATTTGCACACCGGACCATCTCACGCCTCACAAGACTGTCTTGACTTGACTCATGAGAACGTAGAATGAGGCGCAGCTAAGCACGGTGCAGTGCCTATCCCCACCAAACTCCGGGGCAACGCGTACCCCCACCAGACTCTTCCCGTACCCCTGGGGATACGTGTACCACACTTTGGGAAACACTGTGCTAAACGAAATAAGCCAGTTAGAGAAAGGCAAGTATCACGTGATCTCACTCCTACGTGGAACCTAATGAACAAAATAAACTGATGAACAAAACAGATCCAGAGACATAGAAGCACTGGACAGACTGGTGAATCTCAGGGGGAAGGTGAGGGGAGGGTGGGTGGGAAGAGATCAACCAAAGACCGTGTGTTCATATCCGCATAACCCATGGACACGCAATCGGCTGGTGAGGGCCTGGGGCCGGGGCCGGAGGTGGGCTAGTATGGGTTAATGGGGGAAAGGGGGGCACATGTAATAATCTCAACAATCAAGATCTAATAAAATTTTTTTAAAAAGAGGCCCTGGAGTCATGCTGTCTGTGTTTGCCACCAGCTAGCTTTTAGGGACTAAGTCGTGTGCCTACCCCGCCCTCCCTCCCCATGTGGAACCCTAACTCCCGGGGTGCTGCAGTTGGAGATAAGGCCTCTAAGGAGGTGAAAGGTTAAGTGACCGAGGGTGGTGCCCTAATCCATCCTAATCTGGGCTGTGTCTCAGGGGCTGGTGTTCTCATAAGAATGAGGAGACCAGAGATCTCTCTCCTCCTGAGCTCTTAAGAACGGCTGTTCCAGGACAAAGCGGGACGGCAGCTGGCCGCCCGCCGGGAGAGCCTCCCCAGAAGCCAGCCCTGCTCGCACCTGGTCCTGGGCTTGGGGTCTCCGGACGCTGAGGAAATGCGTGTCTGGGGTTTAAAGTACCGCCTGCGGGTTCTGTTACCGCAGCTCGAGCTGGCTGAGCAGGTCACATATCGTCTACCTAGCTCAGTTCGCTCATCTGGGAAATGGCCGTGGGAAAACTTGCCTTCTCACAAGGTTTTTGGGAGAATTATTTGAAATACGAGTTTAAAGCATGTAAGAAGCATGCCTGTGTACCCCTGAATTTCTGCCTCGGTCTCCCTGCCCAGAACACAGGTCTCACCTGTCGTCAGATGCTGCCTCCCACCCCCAGCCTCACCGGAGGTGTTGTTGGTCCTCTCTCTGTCTTCTCCTGCTGGCATCCTCCAGCCACCACGGGGTCCTGCTGCCATCACGCAGACCTGTCCCCTGCTTTTATTGTAGCCGCCCGGGCCTCCACAGGCTGACCCCTTCCTGCCCTGAGAATGCCACGTCCCTCCTGCTGGGGGCGCTGTTCCACCTGCCACGCGGCTCATGGCCAGCCCAGCCGTCCCATGGTCCCGTCTTCCGTCCTGGCCCCGTCCTCAGCCTGCGCTTGGGTTGTCCTGGCATACATCCCACACGTTAGCTCTCTGGGCTGTCTGCTCAGACTAGGGTTTTCCTGCCCAGAAAGGGGCTGGGTGGGAAGGGGTGAGTGGCTGAGCTTTCTTTGGAGCTGCACACGCACGGCAAGTAAACTTTTATGTCTGTTTTTAACTCAGACTGTGCGCTTATCGGGGTTGGATTTTGGGAGAAAAAATGGGAATGACGTGTATGGAGGTAGGTGGGGGGCTGTGGTCCTAGGCAGATGGGATACAACTCCCAAGGACCAGGCTCCCCCCGCACCCCTTCACCCCGCCTCTGGCTCATGTGGACGCTGCGTTCGCGGTTGTCAGAGCTTTGCTGGGTGTCCGTTGGCAGAGGTTCTCAGGTGTATAATGACTCGTGTATTAGTTTTTAATTGCCGTTGTACGTCAAACTTAAATGCATGAAGTAACACTTAAATGCATGAAGTAACACTTTTATCTCAGAGTTTCTACAGGTTTTGGTTTTTTTTTTTTTGTTTTTTTTTTTTTACAAAATAGATATACTTTTGTTGATTTCAGAGAGGAAAGGAGAGGGAGAGACAGGAACTTCAATGATGAGAGAGAACCATGGATCGATTGCCTCCTGCACACCCCCAGCTGGGGATGGAGCCCACAACCCCGGGCATGTGCCCTGACTGGGAATCGAACCCGGGACCTGGTTTACGCTCAACCACCGGCCACAGCAGCCAGGCTGGTCTGCAAGTTTTTAGCCTTAAAATTACAGGTGACACAAGCTGGTTAGAACCAATTTGAACATCAAGAAGTTTGTAAAGTAAAACTGATATGTTGGTCCTTCTTACTCCCCTACATGCCCAGGGAAAAACTAACCACTGACAGCCACTGAGTCCATTTGCTTACATTTCATCCATGTTCACATGCACACACATGCACACATGCACCAACATTTTTTTTTTTTTAAAGAATGAGCTCAAATTAGGACTTTTGTTTGCAAGTGACAGAAACTCGGCATTAAGAGGAATTCACTGGCGGAAGCATTTAAACCCCAGGGTGTCTGTGTGTCCGTCTCTGCTTCTCTCAGGCCAGCACCATCCCCACCCACCTCCGGCTCCCGCCCCCGGGCTTCCCCCCACGGAGGACGTGGCCCTCTGCCTTCAGCTCTGAATACAGCGCCCCCGGAAGGCCTTGGGGCTGCAGATAACACAAAACCCACCTGCAGGTGACTTACCAGAGGGCCATTCTCATGGGACAAGGTGTACAGAGGCAGCTGGTTCTGAAACCCAGAGAGGCCATGGTCTGGGGGCAAATTGTTTGCAGTTCTCTTGGTCTTCCCCCCGTGGTTGCAAGGTGGGTGCGGCAGCTTTAAACACCATTTTCTCACTCGACATTGTCTTTAGGTGGCCTCTGCCAAAGGCAAAGCCTGGGACCCAGGCTTGTGTGCCAGCGACTTGGGGAAGTGATCACAGGGAGCAGAAGGGAGGGAGGGAGGGAGGGAGGGAGAGAGAGAGAGAGAGAGAGAGAGAGAGAGAGAGAGAGAGAGAGAGAGATGGCGCTCATATAAACACACCAGGAGTGGGGCAGGGTCGTAGTGACATGCTAGATCAGCCATGGGCAAACTACGGCCCGCGGGCCGGATCCGGCCCGTTCGGCTGTTCTATCCGGCCCGCGGAGCCGAAAGAGCGGAGGGTTCTCTTGCTCTCCCCTCCGCTCCTTCACCAGCAGCCCAAGAGGAGAGTGCCAGCGTGGTCAGGCTGCTTTTGTTCCGGCCCTCCGGTCCAGTGTAAGAACCCATTGTGGCCCTTGAGTCAAAAAGTTTGCCCACCCCTGTATTAGGTCCTGCTGGCACCTCCCGAGGGATCTTGGGACATATTATGTCAGAACTGTCCCGTGGGGGCAAGGAGAGCAGCATTGAAAAAACGTAAGTGTGCTCCCCCCACAGCAATGAACATATTTTCCAGCCAGGGTATGCGTGGTGTACACAGCTCACAGCTGCATGGTTTTCCATCAGCAGACAAGCCATCCTTTGTAGAGTCTGTTGATGCGCATGCAGCCCTGGTTTTATATCCACTTGCCCTAAGCATTGGAAGGTCATCCCTTTCCCCTTTTCCTGATCCCGGGACTGAGGAACGTTTATCCCTTTTCAAATCTTCGGCAAATTGGAAAAATACAGCAGGAGTCCGTCTTGCCAAAACAACTGTTTCACACTAACCTATTCAGAGCAAAAATAGAAACAAGGTAAAAATAGCTCCTAAGTAGCCAAAGAGATGTCAAACTGTCACAAACTCCAGATGGAACGGGAGGTCGTGTGGGCAAAGTCACTCGGGTTTTGTCTTAAATCTCACACACTTGTAAGAGAGAGCTTAATAGGGGCCCTTTTAACCTCATTGTCACTTAAACTGACTAGCTTGGTATCCTAGTTACTGTTTCCACAGCAAACGAGGAAGGGAAGGAAGCTTTTTAAAGGAAGCCACACTGGCCAACTCAAACTCAAGACGTGACCACTGACAGCAACTGAGGAGGCAAGAGACCAAAACAACAGCAGTAACAAAACACACACACACACCCCTGCCAAAACCGGTTTGGTTTAGTGGATAGAGTGTCGGCCTGCGGACTGAAGGGTCCCGGGTTCGATTCCGGTCAAGGGCATGTGCCTTGGTTGCGGGCACATTCCCAGTGGGGGCTGTGCAGGAGGCAGCTGATTGATGATTCTCGTTGATGTTTCTAGTTCTCTATCCCTCTCTCTCTCTGTAAAAAAATCAAATATCCCCTCGCCCTTTAAAAAAGGAATATTGGTATTCTGTCTACTCTGTGGAACAGTAAAAGAACTGAGACTCGCAGCCAGCAAGAGTTGTTAACATTGCCTTTAGAGTACTCTTCACAAGCAAGGAAATGAATAATTTATTTCATGCTATTATGTCCTCTTACGCAGTATTAACTCGGTATGGTTATTCTTTTTGTGTAATATATTTTAGAGAACTTCCCAATACATAGGTTTAAAATAACGGGAAAAGTAGCTTTTAAAAGCCTTACGGAACCTCACTCTAAATAACTGTTTTCCAGGCAAGGAATTCCTTCCTGGCGGGGTAGCCACGGGGGACGGTTTCTCCTCTTCCCGGCACCAGGGGGCGACGTGGCCCAGCCTTCCCTCGGACTCAGCCAGCCCTGCCGCATCTCTGCAGGGCGCTTGGACAGCCCCTAGCGGGCCTTTTACAGGGACAGGCTAAGCAGGGCAGACAAATGCTGAGACGTTTATCCAGCCTCCTAGACATTTTCCAGAAATACTAGGGGCGCGCTAGACTGGAAGGGGCAAGAAATTAATCCTTCTCCAGGAAGAAAGGAATTTGAGAACATTTGCCACTAACATGACAGTCATTTCTTGTTTAGTTTGTCTGATTAGTAAACAGTCTTATCCCAGCTGCGGCATCAGCTAACCGGGATATTACTGTGTGTGTGTGTGTGTGTGTGTGTGTGTGTGTGTGTGTGTGTCTGCACTTGAACTTAGCTGATCGCTTTGAAATAGAGAAATTTTATTTTGCTTTGTTCCAAAATGCTATAGTCTAATGTGCCAACCCTTATAATCTCTAATCTTATTACTGTTATTAACATCACCACCTCATTCTGTCCATTTATTGTCATTTCTTCCTCTATTCTTCTTCTTTTCTGTTTGCTTTCCATGCTGTGGTGGACAGAATAACACCCCCACTCCCCTCCCCCCCACTCCCCGCTCCACCTGCGACTATGTTATGTTAGCTGGCAAGGGGAATTAAAGTCATTCATCAGCCGGCTTAAAATATGGAGATTATCTTGGAATATTCAGTTAGTCACATGTAATCACAAGGGTCCTTAAACGAACAAGGCAGAGACAAGCAAGTTAGACCAGAGAAATGGCCTTGTGAGGAAGACCTGCCGTCGATGGCTCTGAAGATGGAAAGGAGCCGTGGTCGCCTCTCGAAGCTGGAAAAGACAAGACCACGGGTTCTCTCTCTCCCCGACCCCCGGAGCGGAGTGCACCCCGCCAGCACCTCGAGTAGCCCAGGGAGACCCACTTTGAACTTCCGGCTCACAGGACTCTGAGATGAAACATTTGCATCGTTTCAAGTCACTAAGTTTGTGATAATTTGGTCTAGTTGCGGTAGGACACTTAATACACATGGTCATAAATTACATTTAAGGCGTATTTATGAAGTGTTTACTATAGGCTCAACGTTGTACATGGGGAAAAGATACCAAAGTAGTAGTAATGACGTTACACCTCACAACCACTGATATTTTAGAACATAAACTAGGATTTTATTTCTTTTACTCAGCCTTTAGCCAGCAACATGCGATGCTCCTAGTTGCATAGGTAACTTCTGATTTCATCTACCCATCCACACTTATTAGTGGCTTCTCACTGCCGGGCATCGTGCATGCAAAGATAAGTGAGGCACAGAGATGAAAAAGGTGCACTTACCTAAGACGACCCAGCAGAATTCTTCCTCTCCACTGTGTCCCATCTGTTCTTCCGGCAATTTTTTCCCACCCTACCATTTCCTCAGACTTCAAATCCACAAAATAGTTGAGGAGCCGAGGTTTTCAACCAGTGATGTAAGGGAAAGTCTTCGCTGAGGGTGTGGAGGGGCAGGTAGAAATACAATGCCTGGACCTGCCCCTGAGAACTCTGGCTCAGGCGTCTGTAGAAGCATTTGGCTGAGTTTCTTTGGTAAAAGCTCCTTAGGTTACTCTACATCTTGCTTTAGAGAGTAAGGTAAATACAGAGGATAAAAACAGGCCAAAGAAATTTCAACAAGTTAAACATTTAAAAAAATACTTTTATTGATTTCAGAGAGGGAGAGAGAGAGAAACATCAGTGATGAGAGAGAATCGCTGATTGGCTGCCTCCTGCATGCCCCGCATTGGGGATCGAGCCTGCAACCCAGGCATGTGCCCTGACTGAGAATCGAACCGTGACCTCCTGGTTCATAGGTCGATGCTCAACCACTGAGCACCGGCAGGACTAAACATTTTTAAATATCATGTAGGTGGTTGATGACAACGATAGTTGATTACAATGTAATGCAATTATAAATTGACTAGTTGATTACAATGTGATGCTATTGTAAATGAACAAGAGAGCCAACCACTCAAAACCTATGCATTTGGAAGTTAACAGAACACATTACTAAATAATTAACTTTCTGGGTCAGGGTAAAACAGTAAAATATTCAGAAAAAAGAGAAACCACGATGATGCTAGTGTTAATATGAATAGCTACTGTGTCAGGGTTATTATCCAGAGGTGTGGATCCTTCTCTAGGCATATTGGGTGAGGCTCTTGGAAGAAGGCAGTACCATGCATTTGTGGTAGGGATAGATTTGGGGTTAGCATCCTCGGCTCTTCTGGGGAGTAAGGGCACCATTGTGCATATTCATTTTTGGGTGCAAGATGGCATCATGGTTAAGAACACAGGCTTTGGAGGCAGACATAGCAGCACCGTCATTTGCTAGCTGCATGACCTCGTCCAAATCACTTACCTTGACCAAGCCTGGGTTTCTTCACCTGCTAAATTGGGACAGGGATGGCAATGATGGTACCTTTCCTTTTGGTTGTGAGGACCGAGTGAGAGAATGCACGGAAATCTCATCGTGAGGCACGTGATACACTCAGTAAACATTTAGTATTGTTATGGCTGTTTCACTATTATTAAATTCTATAATTTAATAATTTAGTTGAAGAGTAAGGGTGTTTTCACTCTTGCAGTCATGCGATTCTAGACTTCAACCCCTGGCTTTAAAATGAGAAGCCATGCCCAACTGGTATGGCTCAGTGGTTGGGCGTCGACCTATGAACCAGGAGGTCATGGTATGATTCCCTAATCAGGACACATGCCCTGGTTGTGGGCTCGATCCCCAGCGTAGGGCATACAGGAGGCAGCCCATCAACTATTCTCTCTCATCATTGATGTTTCTATCTCTCTCTCCCTTTCCCTTCCTCTCTGAAATTAAACAATATATATATTAAAAATAAAAGCCATTATTTCTTTTTTTTCAGTGCTAAAGTATTCTTTTTATTTTTATTTATTTATTTGTCCAATCAGAAAGGATATATGCACCCCTATGTTCAGAGTAGCACAATTTATAATAGCTAAGATTTGGAAACAGCCTAAGTGCCCATCATCAGAGGAGTGGATTAAAAAACTGGTACATTGACACAATGGAATACTATGCTGCTATGAGAAAGAAGGAACTTTTAACATTTGCAACAACATGAATGGAACCGGAGAGCATTATGCTAAGTGAAATAAGCCAGTCAGAGAAAGACAAATATCACATGATCTCACTCATATGTGGGATATAATGATCACCATAATTTGATGAACCTGAATAGATCCAGAGACAAATGGCAGGGGAGGGGGAGTTAGAGAGCAGCCAAAGGACTTGTATGCATGCAGATGAGCATGGCCAATGGACACAGACACTGGGGTGGTGGGGGTTGCTGGGTGGGAATGGCTGGGGGGAAAGGAGACATGTAAAACTTTAGACAAAAATAAAATAAAGTGAAATAAAATAAAATAAGCCATTATTTCTTATGTGCTATGTTTGTTTGATTCTAAGGAGAAGTCATCCTCTTTCTTTTTTCTTCTTCTTTTTACTCTTTTCTTGTCCATTTAAACCCAGTAAAACTTCTTGCCTGATGTGGTTCCGCTCGGCACCATCCAGATGGCAGAGGAGAGCGGCTGCCCCCTCCTCCGGGTGAAGTGATGGAGTGGGGCATGACGGGGCCCTGCCGGCGAGCTCTAGCGCTCTGGGGGCTTGGCTGCTGGGCTGGGAGGACTCGGCTTTGGGTCTCCCAGGGGGAAAGCCAGGGGAGCTGGACGGAGCTGTGTTTGGTCTGATGTGGGGGACTCCCCGTGTGTCTGTGCGACCTTCCTGGGGGCCTCTTCCTCCCGATGAGCCACATGCCGGGGTGGGAGAGGGGCGCCGTCCAGCCTGGGCTTTGGCAGCGGGTGGGAGCCAGCCTCTGGCGGACACTGAGCGGTGCCAAGAAATGAGCCTGACAGCAGACGCGGGCAAGGTCAGCGCCAAAGCTGCCGAGATTGAGGCAGGACGTGAGCGCTGGGTCTCTGCCCACGTTACCTGTGGTTGCTGCATCACTTCAACCTATTTCTGTGAATATGTATTATTTTGCTTACAGAGTGCTTTCACACTGAGTAGAAAAACTATGTCTTTCCCCCGCTGTGTCTTTCCTTTACTCTCCCAAGACTATGGCATGCACAGCACCTCTGATACTCTGGTCACCGGATGTGAGGGTATCCACCTCCTCCTCCAGGGGAAAAAAGTCCTATAATTCAACTCAGTTCTGACACTCTCTACGTGAGGACAGTGTCAGATCCCACAGGTGAAGGGCTCAATCCCGGGAGGCAGCCCCCACTTCTCAAGTAGTGGGTCCCCGGGTTACCCACAAGGCCGGCCCAAACTGGGCTATCAAGTAGAGGTTCCCGCCACCCCTTCCTCGGGTTCTATCCATTTGCTCACAGAACTCAAGGACGCACGCTTACCATTTTCTTAAAGGACCTGAAGCAGGACACAGGTGACAAGCCAGGTGGAGAGGGTCCCAAGCGCAGGTGTTGAGGTGAGAGATGCAGCCCGTGCTGCTGGGGTTTAGGGAGGCTTCGCCACATGGGCGCGATCCACTATCAGCTCCACTTCCGGTCCTCCTCCCCTCTCAAGAGGACGAGGGCACAGACGAAAGCTCCAAGCTCCTCATCGTGCTTGATCTTTCGGTGACCAGCCCCAGCCAGGAGCCTCATTAGAACAAAAGTCACTCTGTCACCCAGGAGATTGCCAGGGTTCCAGGAGCTCTGTGCCAGTAACTGGGGGGCAGAGACCAGTATATTCTGTTTTCTATTATCTTAAACCGACTTGCATGGTCCTCAGAACAGGTTTTTTTTTTTTTTTAAATTTAAATTCTTTATTATTTAAAGTATTACATAAATCTCCCCCCACCCCACTGACTTCTGACCCGGCTGCCACGCCGCGCCCCCCCCCCCCCCCTCCCATAGGTTGGACAGTCTGCTCGATACTTCTGTGTCTCTGGATCTGTTTTTGTTCCTCAGAGTATGTTGTTCATTATATTCCACAAATGAGTGAGATCATGTGATATCTGTATTTCTCCGACTGGCTTATTTTGCCTAGCATAACAATCTCCAGTCCCATCCAAGCTGTTGCAAACGGTAAGAGTTCCTTCTTTTTTACAGCAGCATAGTATTCCATTGTGTACATGTCCCACAGTTTTCTAATCCACCCACCTGCTGATGACCACTTAGGCTGTTTCCACATCTTAGCTATTGTAAATTGTGCTGCTATGAACATAGGGGTACATTTATTCTTTCTGATTGGTGTTTCTAGTTTCTTGGGATGTATTTCTAGAGGAGATCACTGGGTCAAATGGGAGTTCCATTTTCTTTTAAAATATATTTTATTGATATTTTACAGAGAGGAAGGGATAGAGATTAGAGAGCTAGAAACGTCGATGAGAGAGAAACATTGAACAGCTGCCTCTTGCACACCCCCTACCGGGGATATACCCACAACCAATGTACGTGCCCTTGACCGGAATCGAACCCGGACCTTTCAGTCCGCAGACCGACGCTCTACCACTGAGCCAAACCGGTTTCAGCAAGGGAGTTCTATTTTCAGTTTTTTTTGAGGAAACTCCATACTGTTCTCCACAGTGGTTGCACCAGCCTGCATTCCCATCAGCAGTGCACGAGGGTTCCTTATTCTCCGAATCCTCACCTGCACTTGTCGTTTGTTGACTTGTTGATGATTGCCATTCTGACAAGTGTGAGACAGTACCTCATTGTTGTTTTGATTTGCGTATCTCAAATGATTAGTGACTTTGAGCATGTTTTTCATACGTCTTTTGGCCTTCTGTATGTCTTCTTTTGAAAAGTGTCTATTTAGATCCTTTGCCCATTTTTTGATTGGATTGTTTATCTTCATTTTATTAAGTTGTATGAGTTCCCTATGGATGTTGGAGATTAAACCCTTGTTGGAGATAACTTTGGCAAATATGTTCTCCCATGCAGTAGGCTTTCTTGTTGTTTTGTTGATGGTTTCTTCTAGAAACCACTGAGGAACTTAGTGAGATCTTCAAGGATCTTAGTGAGAATGCCAAAAAAAAAAAAAAAAGGAAAAGAACCAGTCAGAAATTAAGCATACACTGACTGAATCAAGTCAAAGATTTGAAATATGAGGAAGCAACAAATAACCAACCTGAGGAGCAAAAAATAAAAAATAACCCAGCCACAACCGGTTTGGCTCAATAGATAGAGCATCAGCCTGTGGACTGAAAGGTCCCAGGTTCTATTCCAGTCAAGGGCATGTGCCTTGGTTGCGGGCACATCCCCAGTAGGATGAGAGAGAAACATCGATCCCAGCTGATCGATGTTTCTCTCTGGTTGATGTTTCTAGCTCTCTATCTCTCTCCCTTCCTCTCTTTAAAAAATCAATAAAATACATTTTTAAAAAAAGAAAAAAATCCAAAAATATGAAGATAGTGTAAGGAGCCTCTGGGACAACTTCAAGTACACCAACATCCGAATTATGGGGGTACCAGAAGAAGAGAGAGAGCAAAATATTGAAGAGCTAGTTGAAGAAATAATGACAGAAAATGTCCCCTACTTGGTGAAAGAAATAGACTTACAAGTCTAGGAAGCACAGAGAACCCCACACAAGAGGAATCCAATGAGGACCATACTAAGACACATCATAATTAAAATGCCAAGGGCAAAAGACAAAGAGAGAATCTTAAAAGCAGCAAGAGAAAAACAGTTACCTACAAGGGAGTACCCATATGACTGTCTGCAGGCCAGAAGGGAGTAGCAAGAAATATTCTAAGTGATGAATAGTGAGAACCTACAACCACGATTAGTCTACCCAGCAAAGATATAATTTAGAATTGAAGGTCAGATAAAGAGCTTCACAGACAAGAAAAACCTAAAGGAGTTCATCATAACCAAACCAGTATTATATGAAATGCTTAAATTCTTTAAGAAGAGGAGGAAGAAGAAAAAGGTAAAGATCAAAATCATGAACAACAAAGTGACAACAAATAAATATCTATCAACAAGTGAATCTAAAAATCAAATAAATTAAAAAATCTCATGAACAAAATAAACTGGTGAATGTAATAGAATCAGGGTCATGGAAATGGAGCAAACTGACAATTCTCAGAATGGGGGAAAGGGGTGTGCGGAGGATGCGGGAGGAGATTGGACAAAGATCTTATATGCATGTATGCAGTACCTATGGACACAGACAGTGGGGTGGCAAGGGCCTGGAGTGGAATGGGAACCAGGTGGAGAGGAGCTATGGGGGTGGGAAGAGGGACATCTGTAATAATCTGAACAATAAAGATTTCAAAAAAAAATGCTGCTGGACTGTACTCCTTTGTGGAACTTGGGCTCTTCTTCCAGCTCCCATGGTGCTGGCAGGACTTGGCTCCTTGTGGTTCCGGGACTGAAGGCTTATGAGAGTGACATTTTGAGATTTCACCTGGAAATCTAGATCTTTCAGGGGATCTGGGGCCACGTTCTCACCGGGAAGGAGCTGGTGGGAGCTGAGGAGCAGCAGCAGCTGAGCAGCTTGGACAGGGAGGGACTCCAGGTTTCCAGAGGCCCTGCCTCCCGTGGCACTGCTCATGCATGCCCTCATCCCCCTCTTCCCCATATACACACACTGACTCAGCCGCTCACCGTGCCCTTCTGTCTGTCACGGATATTGAGTCTGTGACCCCGGATTGCTTTCGTGAAGAAAGTGAGACGTGGAACAGCAGGCTGTGATTGAAGATAGGGGTGGGGCGGAAGCAAATGTGACCTCATGCCCTCTCATCTGTCGAGTCATAACACAAAAGAAGGTGGGGTTGAGTAGATTTGTGCTCTGCACCTGGCTCACACACACTCGAGGCTTTCTGAGCCTCAGTTTCCTCTTCCCACAGAATTAAACAGGTTGGGGTCAGGGCCTAGGAATCCGGAATTCTGGCAGGTACCCACGGTGACTCTTCATGATCAGGCACTTTTCACGAGTCCATTCCCAGCTGGTCACCAGCCAGCAGCTGTGGGCTCAGGAAGTAAGAGCCAGTTCCTGGGGGAAAGCACTGACGATCGGACTCATCGAAGCACGCTAGAATTCAGGGAAATATTTCAGTTCCAGAAGAAATATTCTCAGGGAGAAAATATTAGGAAGTTAAGAAGAACCTGGGAAAACAAGTGAGAAGCCAAACCGAATAGACCAGGCGGCCATGACAGAGTAGGGGAAGAATGTTATCTAGGATTCTGGGTCCTCCCCACCCCATCGCCGCCACCACCACCACCACCACCACCACCCTTCCACTTCCTTCCCAGCCCCCAGAAGCTGGATTCCTAGTTTGTAAGCTGTGGATGGGGCAGAGCCACCCAGTCCAGTCCTGAGCAGGGGCTCAATGGGTGTTGGATGAGGAAGTAAATGAATGAGAGGTGAACAGGGTTGGTGCTTGGTGCCCCTCTGATGCACTCTCCCCCCGTAGCCTCCCTGAGAGCAGCTCTCCTGTCTCTCAGCACTCCCTCCTGGGCCCAGGGCACTCTGCAGAGGTATTATCATTTAATTTAGAGAAAATATTTTATTACTAGCCAAAAGCAAACTAAATGCCTCTGATGTATTGGTTTAATATGCTAGGCTACTTTATCTATCTATCTATCTATCTATTTATCTATCTATCTATCTATCTATCTATCTCTATCCATTCATTCGTTTGCTTGTCTGACCGTCCATTTGTTTGTTTATTTGGAGATCTAACTGGCTTTATCAATTTGTGAGTCAGGCAGCATCCCATCCAGCAACTAGGACACTGGCCCATTTTTTATTAAAAATAGAAATTCTTTTCGTTTCTGAATCTCAAGTTCGGGAACACATTTTCCCAACCAAGGGGAATTTCTAGTAAGTTACAAGTGTGGAAAGCCTCATTGCAGACAAAATTGGATTTTATTAATTCACTATCACTTCTTTTTTAATTCTCACCCAAGGAAATATTTTCCATCGATTATTTATTTGTAAATCTTTATTATTGACAGTCCTTTTTTTTTCTTTTTTTTTTTTTTCAGAGAGAGTGGAAAGGAGGGAGGGAGGAGAGAAAGAGAGAGAAAAACATCAGTGTCCGAGAGACACATCGATTGGTTGCCTCCCTCATGTTCCCTGTCCAGGGCTGGGGATTGAACCTGCAACCCAGGTACACACCCTTGACCAGAACTGAACCTGTGACCCTTTGGTGCAAGGGCCTACACCCTAACCACAAAACCACACTGGCCAGGGCTGCACCATCATGTTTGAACATGGAAGAGCATTTTAAATAGTCCAATATAAATGTTGATTATTATAAAGCTTTGTGGTTTAAGGAAAGCTGTACAAACAGAGGGACATAAAGCACAGGACACACGTGCTTTATGAAGTCCCCCTCAGGGTGAGACCTTGCTTCCCCTAACATATAGTTTGGTCGATTGGTTCATCTATTTTTTGGTCCTATCTCTTCTTCTCAAATATATATATTTTTTATTTCAGAGAGGAAGAGGAAGAGAGAGATAGAAATATCAATGATGAGAGAGAGAGAGACATTGATCGGCTGTCTCCTGCACGCCCCACACTAGAGATCGAGCCCGCAATCCTGGCATGTGCTCTGACTGGGAATCGAACCCTGACCTCCTGGTTCAACCACTGAGCAACATTGGCCGGGCAGGTCCTATTTCTTTTTAATACACAACATTGGTCTGCTTTAATAGCCCAAGAGAGCCTTTAAGTATCTCATGGCTGATTGTCCTGATGAGATGTAACTCGCACTGAAGCTATTTTTTATTTACGGGCTTCTGGGGCATCCGCAGTGCTCCACGGAGCGTGGAGAAGACAAGTTTATGCTCTAGGCCTTCTTAGTGAGTGCTTAGCATTTAGATAGCAGTGACAGGGACGAGCACGAGCGGCTTTGTGAGTTATCTGCAATGACAGCCTCCCGGTAGGAATGACATGATGTCCTGCTTGGGGGAAAATGATTACACAGGGGCTGGTCACCAGCCACTGCGTCAGGAGTCATTTTTCTACGATAGTGATGAGCATTTAAGGGACAGGCGGATTGAGGAGGATAGATGGGGAAAAGAAGGGCATTTGCAAAGAGGGAAATAGCATGCCCGAGACTCCGAGGTACCGGATCTGGTATATTTATGGGACACATGTGGGGGAACAGGACGACATGAGGCCGAGCAGTGCGGTGGGCCCGGATTGTGAGGGATGTGGAGAGGCAGGCCTTGGAATTCTATCAAATGGAAATGAGAGGGTTTCTGTTTTGTAAGTACCCCACGCTAACCGATTGCGCCCCTGGAGCTCCAAGAGGGTTTCTTTTCTTTTAAATATATTTTATTGATTTTTTACAGAGAGGAAGAGAGAGGGATAGAGAGTTAGAAACATCCATGAGAGAGAATCATCGATCAGCTGCCTCTTGCACACCCCCTACTGGAGATGTGCCCGCAACCAAGGTACATGCCCTTGACGGGAATCGAACCCGAGACCCTTCAGTCCGCAGGCTGACGCTTTATCCACTGAGCCAAACCGGTTTCGGCACCTTGAATATTTCTTGCCATTCCCGTCTGGCCTGCATGGTTTCTGTTGAGAAATCAGTTGACAATCATATGGGTGGTCCTTTATAGGTAACTACCTGCTTTTCTCTTGCTTTATTAAAAAAACAATAACATATTTTTTAAAGGTCTTGTTTCATATATATTGATTTTTTACAGAGAGGAAGGGAGAGGGATAGAGAGTTAGAAACATTTATTAGATACATCAACCAGCTGCCACCTGCATGCTTCCTACTGGGATCAATCCTGCAACCAAGGTACATGCCCTCGACTGGAATTGAACCCGGGACTTTTCAGTGCATGGCCAGATGCTCTATCCATTGAGCCAGATCAGTCAGGGCAGTGCCTCATTTTTGTAGATAAAGAAAAGGGCACAGTTAAGTCTCTGAGGAAGGATTTGAATCCAGAAAGTTCAGCTCGAGCCAAAACACTTAATCAGCCATATCTAGTAATCCTCAACGTGCTGAGTGGTATTGAAGGACATTAGTCTGGCCCTTGCCGGTTTGGCTCAGTGGATAGAGCATCGGCCTGCGGACTGAAGAGTCCCGGGTTCAAATCTGGTCAGGGGCATGTGCCTGGGTTGGGGTCTCGGTCCACCAGGGCATGCAGGAGGCAACTAATCAATGACTCTCTCTTATCATTGCTGTGTCTATCTCCCTCTCTCCCTTCCTCTATGAAATCAATAAAAGTGTATTTAAAAACAATGAAGGAAGGTGAGCCTGGTGGTGTTGTTCAGGGTTGATTAGAAGGAAAAAAGCCTTGGTGGTGAGAAATCTGGCGAGGAGGCCATGGCAGTAGTTCTGGATGTGCCAGAAACCGTTTTAGTCTTCGCTTCCTGCCTTCCCATCGCTGGATTTTGTCCATCCCTTCTTGTCCTTTGCTCATCCTGATAGATTAATTAAAGAAGGTAGCTGAGACTGGGATGCCAGGACACAGGCTTTTATTGGAGAGAGGGTACCTCCGTCAAGCACCTTTAAGGATAGGGGGCGGGGCTTAGGGCATTTGGCAGGTGCTGATTGGTGGTTCAGAGCTCAGGTATGTCTGGCTGCCGGTGGGGTTTACATCTGTCCATCAATTGGAGAAAGGGAGGATCTATCACATCCCAGGCTCCATTATTTCCTGCCTTCTGTCTAGTTCCCGTGCAATCCATTCCCCTCTCTGTGGCCAGAGGGTCTTTGTGGAGAACAGGTGGGAGCATTCACTCTCTTGACTAAATCTCCACGTAAAACCCGCACTCAGGTTCAAGGCCCTTCCCGCCCGGGCCTCTCCAGCCCCATCTCTAGGCGTCTGTGTCCTTTCACACCAGTAAATGTTGGCTGTGGTGATTACCTGGTCACAACCCACTCATTAAACCATGAATGAAGAACTTCGGTGAGCAGGAGTAGGGATTAAGCAATGGATGTGATTAATAGGCAGATGTTTGGTTTTAACATTTCCTCCCCACCTAGAGGCCTGGGGCAAAGAACCCCGTTCCTGGGCCTGGCAGTCTCTCCTTCTAGAACCTGCCTGGCAGGTATTCCTCCTCTTAGCGCTGCCCTTTGGAGGGTCAGCTTCCAGGCCTCCATCCCGTGCGTCTTCATGGCCTCCCAGCCCTGCTGCCGGGAGCCTGGGCCTGGTCACGTCACTGCAGGCCCAGCGCCGGGAGCCAGACTCAGAGACCTCCCCCCACCCACCCACCCACCTCCGGTCTGCAGCCTTGGGAAGAGAGTTCAAGTCATTTCAAGGAGAAAGGAGAGGGTGATTCAAAGATGAGTAGGTGGTTTCAAGGTGATTGACTCAGAGAATGACGAAGAGAAGAAATCTGGAGGGCGGACGATGCCTGGACCTCGAAGGGCAGGAGGACTTCTGGGGGCAGCAAGGCCAGACTGAAGTCCCAGTGCCTGACCTTGGCACCACCAATCCCTCTCCCCTGCGGCCCCTTCCCTCCCCCGCCCCAGCCCTGCTCACTCCTATAAAGCAGATACTGCTATGGTTGGCCCCCCAGCCCCAGCCCCAGCCTGGCTCACTCCCCTCCGGTGGGGCCAAGCACAGCAGTACCTGCTTTACAGGAGGATTCTGAGGGCCAAAGGGAAAGTGGCTCTCAGGCACTGAGCATAACGCCCGGGCAGGAAGCACCCAAAAAAGTCAGGTGTCATTCATTTAAGTGTGAAGAGACCACGGGAAGGTATGCCTACACCAGAGACGTCCACAGGTTTTGGTGTCAGGAGCGCTCCTTCACACTCACATCATGGAGTTCCCCAAAGAACTTTTCATGGTGATCTGGCGATATTTACCACATTAGAAATTAAAACTCGGTATTTTAATTGAGTTTTAACTCAACAAAACAAAGCATCTATTAATTCACAGCAGAACAATGAAAACCCGTTGTATGTTGACACGTTTTCTAACTGTAGTATTCTATTAGGTAAACATTCTAATTCTCCTGAGGAGTGGAAGAGCTGGGTGGTAGAGTATGGGAATTTTTTTTTTCACTATTTAAAAAATATTTTTATTGATTTTGAGAGAGAGGAAGGAAGAGGGATAGAGAGATGGAAACATCAATAGGCTGCCTCCTGCACGCCCCCTGCTGGGGATAGACCTGACGGGGAATTGAACCAGTGACCTCTTGGTTCCTGGGTTGACGCTCAACCGCTGAGCCACACCAGCCAGGCCGGACATTTTTAATTTTAAAGAGAAGTTTGGTCATGTCTAATCAAGTGGCTGCACCCTAAAATGGAAAATAATCACGTTTTTTCCCAAAAGTGTTTGGAAGCGTGGCATTGATTGACGTTTGCTGTAGATCTCCTTCATGTCTGCTTGCCTGAAGGCGGTTGGACGGCCATGCGGTCTGTGGCGGCGTTATGCCCAGTGGCCTCTGAAAAGCGCCACTGCGCCCTGGGAGAGAAGAGAAGGAGAGTTAAACAGGCAGACGGTGTCTGGGTGCTGTTGTGAGACAGCCGGGGCCTCCGTGACCGCCTGCCGGGTCCCCCAGGCCGCACTTAGAGAACCATCCACCTGTAAGGTCCTTTTGAGAAACAAAAACAAAGCCTTTTCAATCTGTGAGTGAAGACCAGGCCCAGAACGAGGCTGCGCTTCTCCTCCATCACAGGAGCAGGATTTAGTCCGCCTCTGTCAAATGTTTCTGAGGGTGTGGTCGCCGAGGGGGTCGTGGCAATGACAACTCCGCCGGGGAGGACACTTCGGCGGCTGAGGTGGCCGTGGTGGCCGTGGGGGTGGCTGTCATGGATTTGGTAATCAGGGAGGCGATGTTGGAGGTGGCAGAGGCTGCAATGAATTCGGCAATTGCAACACACGATCTTCAAGTTTGGGGCCCACGGAAGGAGGGCCCTTTGGAGGCAGAAGCGCCGGCCCCTGTGGTGGTGGAGGCCAGCACTTTGCCAAACCACGAAACCAAGGAGGGTGTGGAGGTTCCAGCAGCAGCTGTGGCAGCGGCAGCTGTGGCAGTGGCAGCTGTGGCAGTGGCAGCAGGTTTTGATTACCGCCAGGACACTGTTCAGCAGGAGAGGAGAGCCACGGAAGGGCAGCTGCAGGTTAGGACAGATGTGTGACCCCCGCCACGCTCAGTGGTGGCCAAGCCTCGCTGCTGCAAAGACGTGTTTCAGACAATGCTCATGTGGATGCGCAAAACCCTCCAGGGCTGTGTTTGTGACTAATTGTATAACAGGTTATTTTGGTTTCTGCTCTGTGGAAAGTGGAAAGCAGTCCAACAAAGGGTTTTCATGTAGATTTTTTTTGGCACCCATGCTGTGGATTCTAAATGTAATGGTCTGATCATGACACTGAATAAATGTGCCTTAAAAAAAAAAAAGAAAGAAAGGAAGAAAGGAAGGAAGGAAGGAAGGAAGGAAGGAAGAAAGGAAGGAAGGAAGAAAAAGGTTCAATGACTCAAAAGCACATTTTAAGTTATATTACAAGATTTAAAAAAATATATATATTTTATTGATTTTCCACAGAGAGGAAGGGAGAGGGATAGAGAGTTAGAAACATTGATGAGAGAGAAACATTGACCAGCTGCCTCTTGCACACCCCCTACTGGGGATATGCCCGCAACCAAGGTACATGCCCTTGACCGGAATCGAACCTGGGACCCTTCAGTCCGCAGACCAACGCTCTATCCACTGAGCCAAACCAGTTTCGGCTATATTACAAGTTTTTAAATAAATGTATTTTTATTGACTTCAGAGAGAAAGGGAGAGGGAGAATGAGATAAAACCTCAATGATGAGAGAGAATCATGGATCAGCTGCCCCCTGCACACCTCCTACTAGGGATTGAAACTGCAACCCCGCGTGTGCCCTGACCGGGACTTGAACTGATAAAAAGACACTACCCATCATTCCAACCCAGTGCTCTCCTTGTGGACACTCCTTTCCAGGCGTTATCACACTGACATGCTTACAAGGCTGTAGATGGTCAGGGCGTATGCTCTTTATCTCTCTATTCCTACTTCACATTTCCCTATGCGCCTTCCTAGTCCTCATACTTATTTTTTTTTCTTTTGGAAGTAGCTCTGTTTTTCCCAGTTTTATTGACATATTATTGACATATAACATTGTGCAAGTTTCAGGCAGATCACATAATAACATTATATATATATATATATATATATATATATATATATATATATAAACTGATTA
This sequence comes from Vespertilio murinus, assembly GCA_963924515.1. NCBI lineage: Eukaryota > Metazoa > Chordata > Mammalia > Chiroptera > Vespertilionidae > Vespertilio > Vespertilio murinus. The sequence continues at coordinate 77,510,569 of OZ004711.1, read as the reverse complement.
TTGCAATCATAATGACCATCATCTCACAGAGTTCCAATATTTTTCTTGTGATGAAAACTTTTAATAATTATTCTCTTACCAACTTTCAAACATACAATGCAGTATTGTTAGCTGTAGTTACCAGGCTGTACATTATATTCCCAGAACTTATTCATTGTATAACTGGAAAATTATGCTTTTTGACCACCTCCATTTAACCCCCACATCTTCTGCCTCTGGTAGCTACCAATATGGTCTCTGTTTCTATGAGGTTTTTTTTTAAATCCTCACTGGAAGATATATATATATATATATATATATATATATATATATATATATATATATATAATTTTATTTTATTTTAGGGAGAGGAAGGAAGGGGGTACGAAGGAGGGGGAGAGAAGAAAGAGAGAGAGAAACATTGGTGTGAGAGAGCCACATCAATTGGTTGCCTTCAGAATGCTCCCTAACTGGGGCAGGGAACCTGCAACCCAGGTATATGCCTTTGACCGTAATCGAACCCGAGACCCTTGGGTTTGTGGGCTGACACACTAACCATTTAGCCACGTAGGCTAGGACGCGTTTGTTTTTTTAAATATTCTACATGTACACACGTATTTTCTAATGCATGGCAATAGTCTATTGAGTGCATATTAACGAGTTAGAGAAAGTGTTCTTTGTTCTAATTCAGGGAGACCATGAAGACCTCTTGGAGGTGAGTCAAGAATTAAAAGCTACAATAGTTACAGCATAGTTGTAATAGTGTCTAGACAGAACAAAGGCTGGCTAAGAGTTGGCTGTTATTATCTATAGCCACATCTTCTCGTGTGTTCTTTGAGGAAGCCCCACCCCTTCAATGAGAGTCTGAAGGTCTGAGCCTCTCCAGTGACACCTGCGCTGCTTCTTATCCACGGGAGACAGAGGTTAGCACAGTTGATAACTCTGGATCTCAGTAACTCAATCACCTTCACCTTCCTTCTCCCACTAAAGAGTAACTTTCAACCGAAACCGGTTTGGCTCAGTGGATAGAGCGTCGGCCTGTGGACTGAAAGGCCCCAGGTTCAATTCTGGTCAAGGGCATGTACCTTGGGTGCGGGCACATCCCCGGTGGGGGGTGTGCAGGAGGCAGCTGGTCGATGTGTCTTTCTCATCGATGTTTCTAAATCTCTATCCCTCTTCCTTCCTCTCTGTGAAAAATCAATAAAATATATATTTAAAAAAAGAAAAAAAGAATAACTTTCAATGTGTCCGTGGGGCTAGAGCAGAGGAGGCATTTGCCGAGGACCCAGGGCCATTCCTTCTCACTCATTAGTGCTACCACAGAGATTTTTCCAGCAACACCCATTCCCCCCCTCCCCCTTTTCCCCCCTTCCCTGAGCCATTCACCAAGCAAGGCTGCTAGGGCCTGAACATACAAATGAAAGACCTTTTCTGCTCTCCAGCTGGCTGCTCAGTGTGCAGGGAGGAGATGTTAAATACAGGGGGGAGGTGCACACCCTCGGAGCTCGGGGAGAAGCCGAACTCACGCCCGGCTGGTGCTCAAGCTGAGCCGGGGAGGCTCTTCCCGGGAAGAGTCAGCTTGCTGGAGGCATTAGGAAAGAGACTCAGGAGCCAGGCCCGGGAGCCTCGTGTGCTGTGCTAGGAGGCTCTCTCGCCCCGCAGGTGATGTAGGAAGTTGTAAGGAAGAAGAAATGGATGATGAAGGTTTACTCTCTTCTCCCTCACATCTCCTTTGTTTCCTCCTCTACTGCCCCCTACAGAGACTCCTGCAATATTCTACAAGGGTTATAGTTGGGGAGGTGAGGGGGGGAAAGAAGAGACAGAAGCAAGAAGCCAAGCAATGACAGCGGAGAGGGGAGAAGAGAAGAGGAGAGGAGAGGAGAGGAGAGGAGAGGAGAGGAGAGGAGAGGAGAGGAGAGGAGAGGAGAGGAGAGGAGAGGAGAGGAAGAGGAGAGGAGAGGAGAGGAGAGGAGAGGAGAGGAGAGGAGAGGAGAGGAGAGGAGAGGAGAGGAGAGGAGAAGAAAGTGTTTGGAGCTACCTGGCTGGCACTGCCATTTGTATTTAAGACACGCATGTAATTTAGGCATCTGAAAGCTGGAGACTGTCCTAGAAAATAAATTTCCCGTGCTGCACAGCAATTTACCAACCCCGAGCCTCCTCTCCTGGTTACGTATGAGTTTATGTAACTCAAATAAACACCAGGCAAGTGTTTTCTGAGTTTGGGTCTTCATTTAGTAAGTTTACTTTGGAACATTTTTTTCCCCATGACCAAGTTAAAAGTTAGGTCCACACATTAAAAGGTGAATGAAGAGTTTGGGCAAATAAGGCCATGATTATGATAACTTCTAATCTCAAACCATTTTTTTTCTCAATAATGAAGCAATTAAACAAAGCGAGCTGGTGTTTTTACTTGAGGTATTATGAATAACTGTCACTAGGTTTAGCAGATGATATATTGACATGCCAACTTTGTAACGTTTTTAAAAACAGCTCTTTAACCTTCTAACTTTTTAAACTTCTGTTAAGAAATGTATAAATTTTTGTTTTTGTTTTTTTATTTTTTTATTTTTAAAATATATTTTTACAGAGAGGAAGAGAGAGGGATAGAGAGTTAGAAACATCGATAAGAGAGAATCATCGATCAGCTGCCTCTTGCACACACACCCCACCCCCCCACCCCCCACTGGGGATGTGCCTGCAACCAAGATACATACCCTTGACCAGAATCGAACCCGGGACCCTTCAGTCTCCAGGCCAATGCTCTCTCCACTGAGCCAAACTGGTTTCAGCTGTTTTTTTTTTTTTTTTTTTTTTTTAAATAGAGATTGTTTTAGCCCAGCTGGTGTGGCTCCATGGTTTAGTGACCTATGAACCAGGAGTTCAACACTGGATTTCCGGGGTAATATGCCCTGGTTTTGGGTTTGATCCCCAGTAGGGGGCGTGTAGGAGGCAGCCAATCAATGATTCTCTCTCATCATTGATGCTCTATCTCTCTCCCCTTTCTCTTTCTTTCTGAAATCAATATATATAGTAGTGGAGCTTTATTTAAATACTTTTGTTCCTACAATAAGAGTCTAAGCCTGTCTAAGTGATGCCCAGGGCACTATTTGAACATCTGAAAGAATGTGTTAATTCCTTTAGCAATAATTCTTAAGTGGTCATGTCAGCGAACTCCTTAGAAGTTATATGAAAACTTTTTGGTGCAACAGCTGCAATTTAGGAGTGGTAAAAGTTTTCAACTGTAAGCATAAACTACATCATCTTTCATATCCATTGTGGTCCAAAAGACCTAGCTGTCGTGGTAGAGTTCAGTTATGGAGCAAGAAATAGTAATTAACACCGACTGGAAAAGCCCATTGGGAGATCAATCTAAAACCTCATATTAAACAATCGGTGGGAGGAAAAGAGCACAAACAGTGATTTCATCAAAATGTGGTGTCAAAAGAAACAGATGGGGGACATTGCAGGGAAAAAAATGTGATAACATTTCCACTGTTTTCTTTCTAAATGATTTCCAAAAATAACAAACTTGTAAAAGTCACATGATGTGCAATTAATAATGTTTTATTGCATCTCTTTTAGTCCCCCCCCCCCTCCTCCTCATATCTCTGCCTGTGGCCATAGAGGCAGTGAGAAGACGCGCGCTTCTCAAAGCCAGCAAGGGGAGAGAAAGGACAGCCCCAGCAAGCAGTGGCCCTCGGTGGGGGTTATGTCCAGCTGCAAGAATGAGCGACCTGGCTCCTCTGGCCCCGAGAAGGAAGGGGATATTTTCTTCTTGTGTCCAGGGGTCCGGGCCGGGCAGCCCAGAGCAGGTGTCACAAAGGACCTGGGCTCTTTCCGCTGCTGTCCGCCATCGTGGCTCGCTGCCAGGCATGTGCTCATGCCCCAGGCAAGAAAACAGGGTCCTACTGGTGCGCAGGTGAGCGCAGGGGCCTGTGGAGCTGGTTTCCTGGACGCTCCACCCAGTGGTTTCTGCTTCCATTGGTAGGACTCAGCCAGCGCTGATCCCCCTGGCCACGGCTAACCATAAGCCCATCTCAGAGGAGGGAGGTTTCTAACCGAGTGCTGCTGCCCCAGAGAGAGGCGAGTTCTCTTGATAAGGAAGAAGGGGAGAATGCTTTCATTCTTTTTTTTTTATTAAGATATTATATGTGCACATATTTTTCCATTGCCCTCCCTCCCCAGAGTTTTTCATCCATTAGTTTTGCTTATATGCATGCATACAAGACCTTTGGTTGATCTCTTATCTCCCCCATGTCTCTCTATCCTTCCCGCTGTAATTTGACAGTCTGCTTGTTCATTCTTGATTTTAAAAGTATTTTTTCTGTTGGCCATTAAATGGGAGTTAGGATGCATCTCTTTTTCTCATGACCTTTCACCCCTGCTGCACTTAATGGTAGGCATTCAACAAAGTGGGTGGGCTGACAGATGGATTGGCTTCTGTTGCCGGTAATTTTTAAGCACACACATGGCAACATACTAAGATAGTTACCGATGAAACCCACACGCCTGCCTCTGAGGGGCGTTGCTTGCATTTTTAGGCATTCATATCTGTAGGATGATTAGACAACAGTCTGACAGAGATAAAGCGTACATCATCTTCATCTATGCCTCGTGTTCTATTGATTCACGGATGTTAATGTGCCCAGTGAACTGGACTTGATTCCAGGGCTGTTTTCATCCAGTGATTTGGTGATATGTGACTAGTGGTGCAGAAAAACATGATGGGGCGTTAGACACTTGGATTCTCATTGCAACGTGGTTTGTTGAATGGTCACACATCCTTTTGGCCCCTTAGTTTCCCCGTAAAATACAGGATGTAGCAATAGCCATGCAGCGTAGGTATTGGGTAGGCGAGAGGCTACCTAAGACAGCCAGGGGTGTCCATGGGCTTGGAATGAGACAACATGGGTTTCTCTTCCTGGTCTGTCACTTACTAGCTGTTCAACCAGAAGCGCGTGCCTCTCCTACCTGTGAAGTGCGGTGACGGTGGTACAAACTGCAGAGGGCTGATGTGGAGACTGAGTTATATATGCAAAGTGTTTAGAAAGAACTTGGCACCTAGTAAATACTCAATAAAAGCTAGCTGTATCACACAGTGCTTCCGGTTGTTTACTTAGAAGTAAAATAGGATCAGTCGAGCAGGACAGGCTTGTTTTTCTGCCACGCATGTTTTCTTGAGTGTGTCCATAGTCATCCTCTCCCCCCTCCCCCCTCCCCTGCTCTCCCTCCTCTCCCTTCTCCTCCTCCTCACATTCAGTGCCTGTGTCTGCTTGCACATCTTTGCATGGCCCAGAGGGGACAGGAGGAGCTGCTACGGAGGCTTCTGAGACTGGGAAGCTTCTGACATGAACCATTGTGTCAACTCTTGAGCTGAGGGCCAAAGTAAAGCAATTGGACCTGCCAGCTCAGATGCTGATTCCAGCTGTCACATGTGCTCCACTCGGGACTCTCCTGGGGTCTCTTGACCTACGCTGCAGCGGTTTGAAATGAATTTCATTAGGCTTTCATGAATCCTCACATCTATGTTTCTCTCTCAGTATCTGGTATCAAAGCGACATGAGAGCCAGTACCACGTGAGGGCAATATTCTGAATGTCCAGCTCCCTCTCTCTGTTGCACCAAAGCCGAAGAGTGAGGGTAGGGGTTCAAGGCTTAACTCCGCTTGTTCATCAACAAAGCAAGGAAGCTCTTTGGTGTTCTTTCTCGTCTTCAATCTCCTCCCGCACCAGATTTAGAAATTGGATGCTCTGGGACTGAGGGGTCCAACAGGGAATAATCAGGCAAATGAATTTTTATTATAATGACTATTATGAACATAATATATTAATAATAAATATCAAGGATTTAGTTCAAAAACAATAAAGGAAGAGTTGCCATGAGCCTCCTTTTTCTCCATTTTCCAGTTCTGATTTCATAACTTATCTCTAGAGAGAATGGGGATAGGCTTTTTTAAAACGAGGAAAATTTATTATCCCTAAAAACAGCTTGCTAATTTGGTCCTGAAAAATTCCCTGACTGATGAAGTCCCATTTTGTACTGTTTGCAAACAAAAAAATAGGACAATAATCCACACTAATAAACAAATCTGAGAATGCATTTAAATTCCATTTATTTTCCTAATTAAAGACATTTCTGGAGAGTGATTTTCAAAAGAAAACCGTTACCGCATTTGTGTCTAAATATATCTTCATGTTTTTGTTCTACTTCAACCTGAGTGTTTTTGAAATTCTTGTGTAGAGTTGATCTCCTTTGTTAGAGACACGATTTTGCTAAATTCCTTTTTTTATTTGTACAACCTTGAGCTTCCATTTCTCGATGAGAGTATTTTTTCACTCTGAATGTGAAGGGAGTGATGTGTTGTCAGTGTATCTGCCAGCTGTGGGTGTGGGCTTTGTTTTATTCCAGCAAAGCCTTTAACAGCTCATTCTGTTGCTCATCTCCCTGGCTGGAGAGAGAGAGAGATGTCAGCAGTGACAAAGAGGGCTCTTCCCAACTCTCTCCCTGAGTTTTCCCAGTGAGGTCACCTTCCACGGAGTCCGAATGCATGAGATTTTAGGAAGGAAGAACCTCATTTGATAGTAAGCAGTAACTATAACAAGAAGGGGAGTGGCAAGTATTTTTTTAAATACCAAATTATCATATAATTTAAACCTGCTAGATGGTGCCCCTCCCCTTCACACCCTCCCTCCTTTCCCTCCCCCTCCCCAGTTTTGATTCTTACCACAGCTCCATAACCTTCACCCTTATAATCCCAGAAAGATCCTTACGATATTTACTATATATATGAACTCAGAGCATTTTTCATTTAACAAGACTTTCACCCCTTTCCTCGGAATTCTTTCTGTCCTGTGGACAGCTGGGCAGGGAGCAGCACCCTTGGTCTCCACCCACTAGACGCCAGTGGCCTCCTCCTCCAGTGTGCCCACCCAAAGTATGTCCAGACAGGGCCAGCTGGGCCCGGGAGCAATAGCACCTCGGGGAAGCATCTCAGTGATCTTACACCTGGGGGTAGAGAGACATTACTCAGGTTGTTAGGGACAAGAACCCCTCATTCCCGATGGAGGCACGGAGTTTACACACATCATGTGATGAACGGGGAATTGGAAAGTTCGACTTCCTGTGGTGCTTGGATCGGTCTGCCCAGTTGGTTCCGATCCGGTGAGTAGCCGAAGGGGGAGGCACAAAGCGTCCAATCAGGCTTCACTCCGACGTGGCCAGTCCCTCGCCAGCCAGCAGTGGATGTCCCAGGGGCTTTCTGATCTTCAGTTTTCTAATTGTAAAAAGGAATTTTAGAACGGTCGCAGTAAAAACCAGTGACCATGTGAGTCTATTAACATGGAAAATGTAGAAGTTGCATTTTCTTTCTCCCGCTCTCTGCCTTTTTGGTTATTATTTGTTATATTTTTTATAACACAGCTAACACATGTTCATGGGTGTGTGTGTGGGGGGAGACAAGGAAGAGAAAAAAAATAGGTATAAATCAAAAGGGGGAACCATCCCAAATCCCCTTAGTTGGATATAACTATTAACATTTTGATGTACATGTTTTTAAAAAGATATGATTATACAGCAACAGCTTCCTTTTTCAGAAAGTACACTTCGAATAAATACTCTACTATTTACTTTAAACCTAATACTGCATCATGGTAATGCTGTCTCAGTCTTTATAGGATCCATTTCTTCTTGTAGATTCAGTGGTCTTCTGATTTACGGTTATTGTTACCATATCCCAGTGAGGTAGAAGGAACAAGTATTAGTATTATCTCTTATTTATGGAGTATTAAAAGGTAAAGAGGGCTTAAGTGGATTATTTAATGCCATAGAGTTTATCGGGGGAAAAGGGTTGAACAAGATTCCCGGTTTTCTGCTTCCTAATTCAATGTGCTTTCCATTAGTTTGTTTTAATTATTTTAAATGTATAGATATATTTCCTTTACCGAAACTTTAGGTGCTCAAATAATCCCCAAGATCCTTATGGAAAGTTATTAATGATGGAGACAAAGGAGGAGAAGTATAAGCAACACGAAAAGAGATAAATCAGAATCAGTGCTTTGCACACTGTGCCCTCCCCATCCTTAAGCTGAAGTGCTATTTAAATGTGCTGAGATCTGTGATTGCTAAAGAATTAATGCGCGCATCCCAATTCTCTGCGCTATCGCTGCAGAGAAAGATATATGACTTAAAGGCCCATGAAGCTTAGACAAATATTGTAAACCAGTGAACTGGGCTGGGTGTGGATTAGGGAGTGGTGGGGACTGTGGCAAACCAGAGTGTGCATGCTCCATGTAAAGCAAGCATGTCCAACCCCGGGGTCCTCGGGCCACATGTGGCCCACAACGGATATCTTTGCGGCCCAGCCAATATGTCGGTATGCAAGAAAGGTTTTAACAAAAATTTTGTAACTTAATTTTCACAATATCTTGTTATACATAATTATTAGTGAGGAACAACAATATCTGCTAATGACTGTTTACTATAATCTTGTTGCATTCATTTCCCTTACGCACAGGTGCACCATTCCTTTCCACTAATACCAGCAGTGAATATTTTAGCAGCCGATTGCCACGTCATTAGTCTTGGACTGACTTGTCTGGAGTGGGAAACAGGAAATATTTCACTTTCGGAGAATTAGAAAAATAGGTTTATTTGCATTACACTTATTAATTTGTGCTGTTATTCAGTGTCTGGTTAGTTAATGTGCAAGAAAAAAAACACTAGTTTGTATTAAAATGTTCTATTATTTTATGTTAACAATTACTCTTTTATTTTAGCCCTTCACATTCAATATGTCTCTCAAAATAAACCCACGTTTCTATGGAAATGGAAACTTTTGCTTTTTTTTTTTTTTTGCAGCCCGCATCAACTTAAACCTGTTTATATGGCCCGTTAGCCTTTGGGTTTGACGTGCTTGGTGTAAAGACACAGCCACTCCTCAACTCCTGTGAGAAAATGGGTCCGGTGGTGCCACGCTTATGATGTTACTGACACACCAACAATTAGAACCTTTTTTAAAAAAAATATTTCATTGATTTTACACAGGGATGAATTGAGAGGGATAGAGAGCTAGAAATGTCGATGAGAGAGATACATTGACCAGCTGCCTCTTGCACACTCCCCACCGGGGATGTGCCAGCAACAAAGGTACGTGCCCTTGACCGGAATCGAACTTGGGACCTTTCAGTCCACAGGCTGACGCTCTATCCACTGAGCCAAACCGGTTTTGGCCAAAAATTAGAATCTTATATAAAACATTTTGATAAAAAAAGTGGAAGCCACACTAATCTATTAGCAAGTGAAATATGTCTTTCAGGGCTCAGTCTTCTCTTGGCATATTTGATTTTTGACTTTCAGACTTAGTGTTCCCCAAAAAATAGCAATTGGATGGGTGTGGGGTGGAGGGGATGGGGGAAAAAAAGAGGGGGGGCATCTGTAATACTTATAACAGTAAAGATAAATTAAAAACAACAAACAAACAAACAAAAAAGAATAGCAATTGATCGGGCAGGTGAAAAATTTCCTTACTCCGAGGAACCTTGATGGTGCCTGATTCCTTCCACTTCACAAAATGCTCCCCAACTTTGTTTCCCTAAAAGACATATCCCCTCTTTAGGGTGGCCACCCCCATCGTAGCTCCTACGTAGCTGTGTCCCCTCAGAGGACAAGGGCTCATGGCATAGTCTGGGTGGCCGCAGTTGACCAGTTTCTTAACCTGTCACTCAGATTAAGGCAATCCTCTCGCAGTGTCTGACCTCGGTATGGTGACTCTTATCTGAGCGCCTTCCTGGTGCAGTCTCTCTGATTACAGATGATGTGTCCTTGCAGGAACCAGAAGGTGACTTTGTAGTCACAACCTTGAGCAGTTGTTTTTACTTAAAGGTATTTTTATGAACAGATCTGTTGTTTCCTTCAACTATAACGAACCCCTTTCTTTAGGATGGAAGGGGACAGTCCTTTCTGTCCGACCGTGTTCAGGCCGGAGACACTCAGACATCCTCTGTTCCGGCGCTCTTCTAAGTGTCCTGTCCCGAGGGAAACATTTCTTCCCCGAGGAACTGAATTCTGAAAGTCCAGGAGCCCAGGAACCCAGGAGCCCAGGAGCACCCTGATTCATTTCCCATGTATTTCCCCCAGAGCCCTAGAGAGCACATGGGAAATGGCCCGAGCCCAGGCCCGGGTGAGAGGCAAACATTGGAGAGGGTATTGTGCTGCACTCATAAAATGTTACGTGCACATACCAGGATGCTAAGCGGATGCAAAATTCCCCAAAGTCCTTGGGAAGAAAAAGGAGCACAGAAGTGTTCTAATTTTAAACACAGAATTATGTTATGAAGAAGCTGGCCATGGGAGGGCAGCATTGCCCACATAAATCACAGAATGGCGGCGGAAGCGTGCGGAAGAAACCTCAGCTATCTTGGGGTTCTTCCACCATTTGGATCCAAACACAGGAGTAATTCTAGAAGCAGTATTATTAATGCTTACAATGTGCATTTCCCCCAACGAAACACCTTTACCTCTTGGTTTAGGAGGCTGTTATCACCTAACAATGTCACATATCTATATCTATCTATCTATCTATCTATCTATACACACACACACACACACACACACACACACACACACATTTCTTTTTTCTTTTCCAGAGTGTCTCTTTCACATTCTGCTCTTGGTTTCTGTAGTTTGATGATTTATTTAAAAGACACAACACAACAACACTCTGTTCTTTTCCTGGTCACGTGAGTTAACTCCAGGGAGTTGAATGAGGTTTCTTTATCTATAAAACTCCTAGGCAGTTATGCAGTGGATGAAACATGGTCTTCGCTGTGGCCAGGTGTTGGTTCTACCACTTAGAGACTTGCTCTCCCCCATTGGCGAATGGAAGGTAAGAACATTTAAAAGTCTGGAGCAATGCCATCATATTTCTCACGGACCCAGTTGCACTCATGCCTGATGCTTGCCTGGCCTCTGTGGGCACGGGGGTTGACGTCCCTCCCCAAGTCCTTCTATCTACCACTGTCCCAGGGGTGGGCAAACTTTTTGACTCGAGGGCCACTATGGATTCTTAAACTGCACTGGAGGGCTGGAACAAAAGCAACCTGACCGTGCTGGCACTCTCATCTTGGGCTGCTGGTGAAGGAGCGGAGGGGAGAGCAAGAGAACCCTCACTCTTTCGGCTCCACGGGCAGGGTAGTACAGCCAAATGGGCCATAGTTTGCCCATGGCTGGTCTAGGCATTGTCTTCAGGTGAGGATACACACTGTGCCGGGCCAGCAAGGTCAGCGAGGGGAGGACAATTTTGTATCCTTCCCCCACCGGGTTTTGCAGACGATTTGCTCAGTCCTAACACCTCTACAGGTTCTTTAGTCTGAGCGATCCATGGTCCTTAGCGCCGCAGTTCAATCTAGTTTGTTCCTTCTGTCAGTTTTCATTTTGAGGTCGAAGCCTTTGAGAGACTAGGAAAGGGCATTCCTTATGGGAAATTTGGCTTCATTTATTTTAGATCGCAGGTTTGGAGGGAGGGGGGCGGTCAGGATTGTCAAGCTGGGGAGGACATCTGGGGCCGATGGCAGAACAAAAAAGTCACCCGGGACAGACTCGGGGCAGTTACGTTGTCAGGTCCTTTCTCCTCCCCCCTTCCCCTTTTACCTTCCTTTTCTTAATTTTAGTCTTAAACATAGAGAAGAAGAACATAAATTTGTAATTTATAAAATACGATTTAACAGATCATTTCCTCAAAGCAAGGGGGTGAGGGAGGGAGCGTCCCCAGGGCCGGGGGCCTCTCCTCTGGCTTCTAGAACCGGGCTCGGTCACCGAAGGAAGCCCCCTCACTCATCCGACCCCTGGCAGCTGCGTATTCGGAGGCGGGTGTGCTTGTTGGAACTGCTCTCCGGGTGGCAGCAGACGCCCAGAGTGCTGTTTCAGTGCAGCTAGCGGACCGCGGCTCAGCCCACTGGGACACGCAGCACATCGGAGGGCTGTGCGAGAACACTTTCCAGACTGCAAATTGGGGCTGGAGGAGATGCTTAATTAAATCAGGCCGGAGTTACAGGAAGGAAGAGCGAGCCCCTCCCTCCCAGGCTTGACCTGGCTCAAGCGACGCTGGGCAGCGCGGGGATGTGGAAGCACGTTGGCAGGGCTCGTGCCAATAAACCAGAGCGGGCGCTTCTCCGACAGCCTGGCAGGCAAGAAGTCAGAGGTGGAGACGGCCAGGGGTCCTGACCTTCCAGCTCCATGCCATGACCTTCCAGCTCCATGGCCATGACCTTCCAGCTCCATGGCCATGACCTTCCAGCTCCATGGCCATGACCTTCCAGCTCCATGCCATGCATGGCCCGGGGGAGTGGGGGGAGCCGAATTGCTGTGTTTCGGCTGACAGTGCAAAGGACAGACTCTCCTAAGAGAACTCATTGCTGCAGAATCCTGTCGTGTGCCAGCAGGGACTTGGGCAGCCCAAATTTGGACTCTGTTTGAAAGGGTACGTCATTAACTGAAACCCGCCAGGCCACGAAGGGAGAAACCTGAGTAGCATGTGGGATCCTAGACGTTGGAGTAGGCAACAAAGAAAGCACGTCTACACTGCGGGGAGGAGAGCAGGTTGTAGTAAGGCTGGGCACCGAGCGTGTCACACCCCAGCGTGCCACACTCAGGGAGGCCCCCGTGACCCAGACGGTCCCTCCTCTCTCACTGGTCTCTCTCCGGGGTCATGGTTCACACAGCCGCTGTTCATGGGACATCTCTCGATAGCCCTGCCACCCCACGCCTCCCCCAATGTAAAGGTAGGACCGCATGGCTGAAAGAAAGAGAGAGAGACCGGGACACACCAACATGAAATCACAGCATTTGGTTTAGCCAGGAGGCAAGAAGCCGAAGACGTAACTGGTTCCATCAGCCAGTCAGCGAAGGTGCTGGAACCCGGGCCATCGTGGTAGGGCCCCGTCCAGAGCGCACAGGCTCTGGCCACGCTTGGAATGGATGGGAGGGAAACGTTTTCCTGCAGCCTCACCGGGTCCCTGGCCGGGTCTGAAAATTTAACGGACAGGGAAAGATCAACAGGAGACGAGCACTCACGTGCATTTGCTCTCCGTTTTCGGTGACCTGGGAGCCTTCATAAGGAAATGAAGACCCGAAGAGACGGTTGAACCTGAGTGTGTTCATGCCGGGTTTGATGGAGAGCAGAGGTTCATGGGAAAATGAGGACAGCGGGTCTGAGCTGAGAAAGGCAACCCCAGCTCCACTTAACAAGGCCTGTTGGCCCAGATCCTTCTCCACGTCCCTCCATCTTGGAGGTCAGCAGGCTCCCCCCCCTCTGGGTGCAGGGAGCGCGCCTCTTACACGAGGCTCTATGCCTGCGTCAGGGAAGAGGGTGCAGTGGGTGAGGGGGAAGGTCAGGGAGGACTTGCTGCACCTGCTGTCTCCCTCAGCTTAAATTTTCAACACACCAAGGTTCGTGTGTCCCAAGGTCCCGCCCCCCCTCATGCTGTGAGACAAAGGACTCGGAGCCTGGGGACTGGTACCAGCCTCCTCACATTGTAGTCATGCATCGATTGCACTCGCTTTTCATTCATAACTTCCCAGGACTCATTATTTCCCAGGATACATCCGCATCAACCCCATTAGCCCCTTCGGATCTGTGTGTTAGCCGGATCCATTCTTGTTAGGACTGTAGGTAGGTGAGGAGTCGGGGAGGAGAGCGTCAGGGGAGGCATTTATCCACACCTGCTGTGCCAGAGTCCTCCCCCTGTCTCTGATCCTGTCCTCTCTTGCTTGCCCGTCACCCCTTTTCTTCATGTTCTACTCACAGATGACAAAGAGGGTCTAAGCCAGCCGTGGGCAAACTAGGATCCGGCCCGTTCGGCTGTTCTCTCCGGCCCGCGGAGCCGAAAGAGCGGAGGGTTCTCTTGCTCTCCCCTCCGCTCCTTCACCAGCAGCCAGAAATGAGAGTGCCAGCATGGTCAGGTTGTTTTTGTGCCGGCCCTCCGGTCCAGCTTAAGAACCCATTGTGGCCTCGAGTCAAAAAGTTTGCCCACGCATGGACTCTAAGCAACAGGGCCAGTGTTCATGATAGATATCCGTTTGCCTTGCTGTATGTTGTTGCCCCTGTGGTCGGCAAACTGGCTCTCGAGCCACATGTGTCTCTTTGACCCCTTGAGTGTGGCTCTTCCACAGAATACCATGGCCTGAGGGAGTCTATTTTGAAGAAGTGGTGTTAGAAGACGTTAAATTAAAAAAAAAATTGATTCTCAAAAGAAATTTCAGTAGTTGTACTGTTGATATTTGGCTCTGTTGACGAATGAGTTTGCCGACCACTGCCCCACCCTCTCTAATGAACAGCCAAGAAATTGACAGATGAATGGCTAGAAGTGGAGAAGTAGGAACAGTAAGAAAGTGTGGGTGGGCAGGCCTCAGAGCAGGGGACTGAGGTAGGAGCTGGGATGAGATGGCAAGATGTGTGACTTGAGCGGCCACTCGCTTCTTGGGCCTCAGCTCAGAAACTGGGGGGCCAGGCTGGATGTGCTCAAAGGCCGGCTTTGGGGTTCAGACACTATGAAGCAGCAGTGTGCAGGGTGAAAACGCTGCAGCACACTTTTAAAATTAATTTGTTAAAAAGGAAACTTCCTCTGATCTGTGTATGTAACCTCATTACCCACGCAGTCATATTTGAAGCACTTATTAATTTTAAAAAAGCACCCAAAGGCCGGATTATGAAGCCGGTGATGCTGCCGGCCTTATTCTGGCGAGGAATTGTTTATTTCCTGTGTCCTTGGGGCTGCCACTCAACCTGGACTGGAGAAGCCAGTAAATATTTTCACTGTGTCATGAAAATCAAAGCATTCGGCGCTCTGCACACGGTTGTCACTACAAGTTTTATCCCTTTTTTTATTGTTAGCAGTAACGTTTTGTGCCCGATCTCGTATAAGAGCCCCGCGCAGTCCCAGCGGGGTGGAGGCGCCGGGAGCTGTCGCCACGTGCGGGCTGACTGCGCGCCAGGCGCTTGGCTGTGGCCAAAGCCCTTCTGACTCGGTGCAGAGGGCTGACCTGTGGCACGAGCCAAGAAGGAGTGTTTTTGTTGTGGTGTCACCATATAAATCTTAGGCCCACAACCCAGCGGCTTCCAACCTCTTTGGATTCATCCACATTTCCCACCCAGCTCAAACCATCCGCATTGCCTATCTCCATCCCTCCACTAGCAGGTTTATTCTCTCCTCTCTCCGGTGTATTAAGTAAAGGAAACACACACACACACACACACACACACACACACACACACGCACACACGCACACCATCTGCCTAGCCTTGGGAAAACCTAATAAAAATAATAGCAAAGAGGGGCAGGGCTTATTCAATTTGGTACGGACCTGGGAAGCATTAACGTCCCCGTCTTCAGACTGCCCATCCCTTCTAGGGGTCCCCTAAACCCGGTGCAGCGAGGGCACGAGCCACGCTGGCCAAGTTCACGGCCTGACTCCTCCCCCCCCGCCCGGTGCCGAGAGAGTTAACCGTCCAGAGATCTGAAATGCAATCCCGGCTCCTGTTACCCATTAGCTGGGCATATTGACCAAACTTATAGTCAGATAATGCAAACAATAACAAAGTTATTGATCGAGGAGATGTCGGGCAAATAGGTACTTATCATGATGCTGCTGATAAGCTTGGGGTCTCTCTCAAGTGGCAGCGACAGAGGCCTATCGATCCTGCACTTGGTCATCTGCGGCCTCCAGCCGACCTGCAGGCTGATCCACCGCGTGGGCTGGACTTGCCTTGCATAACGGGGAAGGGGGCAGTGGGGGTTGGGGGAGGGGGAACGCTGCGGGCAAAGGAAGGGCTGGTTCCACAGCAACAAGAGGAGGCTGTGAGCGACGCGTGCGGAGCCGCCGGGTCACGGACGCTGCGGGCTGAGTCCTCCTCAGGGCTCGCTTCTTCCCCCGTGGCCGGGGGACACGCACCAGAGCAGGTCCCCGAGCAGCTGGCGTTAGCGCCCGAGCTCGGAGCTGGCCAGCGGGGGAGCGGAAGACAGATGAGACCCACAGGCCTTCCCCACCGAAAGCCAAATGTGTCACCTCCATGGCACAGCTGCTCCCCAAGCTGGGCCTTCCAGTTGGCAGGGAAATCTGGCCAGACGTATTATTATTGCTTCTCCCAGCGTGTGATCAGCCCGGGGCATTCATGGTTGATTGTCTTAAATTTTAGATGTGAACCAGCAAAACACGCCATCTCTCTTGGCGCTCTTCGTATTCACCGATTACATGGCCATAGAAGGGATGCAAAGATAATACTCATTATGTGTTGGACGGCCGTGCACGAAAAGGAGGCTCGGTGTCTGCCGGGCAGAGCTGGTGATTGTTTTGACACTTGACTTGGCGTGAGCGGAGGGGGAAGCTGACACGGGGCGTGGTGGAGGGGAGGAGAGGAGAAGGGGCTTACTTCTTTTCCTGCTTTCCCACAGATGATTCTGGAGGTGATTTGCTGGCCTCGTATGTGAGGGGGAAAAAAAAAACACTTTATGCTCATCGTTGTCAGTTCTTCTTTATGGAGAATGACACTGAAGGGCATGGGATACTTACATAAAGGTTATGCTCTAGGAAGAGAGGAATCTCATTCATTCATTCATTCATTCATTCATTCATCTGTGGGCTCATCTGTGGGGAAACAGCTTCTGATTTGAAAGGCACCAGTTTCTGAGTCTTTTTTTTTTAAGCGTTGAAGTCCCCTTCTTTTTTTCTTTTCTTTTTTTTTTTTAAGTGTATATATTTTATTGATTTTTTTTACAGAGAGGAAGCTAGAGGGATAGAGAGTTAGAAACATGATGAGAGAGAAACATGGATCAGCTGCCTCCTGCACACCCCCTACTGCGGATGTGCCCGTAACCAAGGTACATGCCCTTGACCAGAATAGAACCTGGGACCCTTCAGTCTGCAGGCTGATGCTGTATCCACTGAGCCAAACCAGTTAGGGCCACTTTCTGAGCTTGATGTCCGGGAGTACAGGTGTTGTTTTGGAGCCTTCTCTCTTAGAGTTATTGTTCAAAGCTTATTTTTTTTAAACTTCTCTCTTTTTATTTTTTAAAATATATTTTAGTGATTTTTTACAGAGAGGAAGAGAGAGAAATAGAGAGAAACATTGGTGAGAGAGAATCATTGATCAGCTACCTCTTGCACACCCCCTACCAGGGATGTGTCCGTAACCAAGGCACATGCCCTTGACCGGAATCGAACCTGGGACCTTTCAATCCGCAGGCCAACGCTCCATCCACTGAGCCAAACTGGTTTTGGCCAAAGCTTATTTTTAATATCCTCAGTCCTGTGAGGGTGAATCTAAGTTAACTTTCAGAAACAGTCAAGCATCATCTGCCTTTACATCTGGTGACCATGCTGAGGATGAATAATCACCATCGTTTGTTGTTGTTAAACATGTGTGACCGTGCCCTAACCGGTTTGCTCAGTGGATAGAGCACCGACCTGTGGTCCCAGGTTCGATTCCGGTCAAGGGCACATAACTTGGTTGCAGGCAGATCCCTAGTAGGGGGTGTGCAGGAGGCAGCTGATCGATGTTTCTGACTCTCTATCCCTCTCCCTTCCTCTCTGTAAAAAAGTCAATAAAATATATTTTAAAAAATTAAATAAAATGTGTGACTATACAGTCATGCCACCGGTTTGGGGAGCAGGGAGGCTCCCAAAAGCACAATAAAGGCAACGCTGAGGCGGGCTTCCAAGGTGTTTGAACAATGGCAGAATCCCCGCTGCAGGGGAGCCGGACAGAGGGGAGCACGTGGTTGTGACAGAGAGAGTTCCCTACACCGCCTCCATTCCTGTGCTTCCGCCCCAGGTAACGAGAAGCCAGGCCCCCGGCCCCTCTAAGCCTCAAGTCGAGCATTTACCAAATGAAGTTAATTTCGTCCACGACACAGTTATTATGAGGATTAAATTACATAAAACAACCGAGAGTAAAGCATCTGGTTCCGTGCCTGACATATGGCAGCTGTTATCAATAATACATGAAGCACTCCCCACAAGGAATAAATGGAAGGGGACTACTTTTTTTTTCCCTCTTCTTAAAACTCTGACTCCCCACCTGTTAATTAAAGATACCAAATTCAGCGTGGGGCAGTTGTACTGATGTGATCTGCTTGCCGCCCCAGATCTGCTCCCCACGCTTCTCCAACCTGCTCTGTGTCCTGTGTGGACTGCCCGGGGCAGACCCTGGTTTCCTGGCTTCTGGCTGGATTCAGACCACGGTGATCCGAAGGTTGGAGAAGCCAGTGGTTGGCGTGTCTGTCCTCTCTGCTTGCTCTTCAAGGATGCAGCCCCCTCTGGAGGCCACAGCTCTCAGGTACCAGCATCTCTGCTCCCCTGCTGCCCCCCTCCACCTAGGGCTGGTGACAGCTCTGCTGTGGCTGGCCACAGGGTGCTTCCCCGTGCTTGCTGGCTTCTTTGAATCCTACCCACACCCACAAACGAACTCTTCTTTAAGTCTCTTTCATCAGCCAAGCTAGATCCCTCACTATCCAGTTATCTTATAGTCTTTCAGTGTTGATCTCTTGCTCTAAGGCTGAGATAAAAATGATTTGATCGTGTTGATTACATCCGAAAAGAATAGGATCATCTGCCGAGATCGGTTTGGCTCAATGGATAGAGTGTCGGCCTCTGGACTGAAGGGTCCCCAGGTTTGATTCCTGTCAAGGGCATGTACATTGGTTTTGGGCGCATTCCCGGTGGGGGGTGTGCAGGAGGCAGCTGATTGATGTTTCTCTCTAATCAATGTTTCTAACTCTCTATCTCTCTCCCTTCCTCTCTGTAAAAAAACACAATAAAATATATATTTTTAAAAAGGAATAGGATCCTCTAAATTTTGAGCCACACAAAAAAGCAGAATTTAACAGGTTTGCTTTCTAGCAAGCCGTGGACTTCCTTCCCTCCTTCCTCCCCCTTCAGCGTTACCTGTCTTCATGGGAAGAGTCTGCGTTGTCACAGGAGCACTCAGAATAAGTAATGCTACTCAGCGAGTCACAAATGGAATCCATGTCAGCCGGTGTCGTGAAATGGATCTGTAACTGGCTTTTTGTCCCTCAATTTGAGATGATCTAATTCAATTTCCATGATTTATGGCTTGAGAGAAGACACTTTCTGTCTCCCTCCTGAAGGTTCATTCCATGTCTCTCTTACCCCCAGATTTCCTGGGATCTGAAGGAAATTCATTTCTGAAGACAAAGTTGAGCCCATTGCCATGTAATTAGCATTACAATCACGTTTTATTATTATTATTATTATTTTTTCTCTTCAATTTTTTTTATTAAGGTATTATATGTGTACATATCTTACTATTGCCCCCCTCCCATTCATGCCCTCCCTCACGTTGTTTTATTATTGCCGCTAATCCAGGGGATAAGAAGTACCATCAAAACCAATCTGTACCTTTTGTAGTAAGATGAAATTTCTTCTTTTTTTAAACACCAGGTTGAACTTTTTTTTTTTTAAATATATGTTATTGATTTTTACAGAGAGGAAGAGAGAGGGATAGAGAGTTAGAAATATCAATGAGAGAGAAACATTGGTCAGCTGCCTCTTGCACACCTGCTACCGGGGATGTGCCCGCAGCCAAGGTACATGCCCTTGACCGGAATCGAACCTGGGACCCTTCAGTCCACAGGCCGACACTCTGAGCCAAACTGGTTTCGGCGACCAGGTTGAACTTTAATAGGAGACTAGTGTTTCCTTGTCATGAATGGCAAAGATTTTTTTTTTTAAATTACAGTTAACATACAGAATTATTTTAGTTTCAGACGTACAACATAGTGATTATGTAACTTTTGTATTTTTGTAACTTACAAAGTGTCCACTCTGATAAATCTAGTACCCACCTTACATAGTAAGATGAAGTTTCTTTTGTAGGAAAACCAAATGGGTTTTTTTTAGATGGCTGTGAAAATCATGAGGACCGTGTGAAGGTATCGGGTTGGTCTAACTGCCAACAGGAACTAACTGCTCATTTAAAGATGGGCGTGACACTCCAATAGCTACTGTGGTGGACACTGCCCAGCCTGGACCTGCCATGCGACTGGCACACATCCCTGCCCCTGTTGGGACACGTGTGGGAAGCAACCAATTGGTGTGTCTCTCTCACATCAGTGTTTCTCTTTCTTTGTCTCTCCCCCTCCCTTCCACTCTCTCTCAAAAAAAAAAAAAATGGGAAAAAATATCCTCAGGTGAGGATTAACAAAAAAAGGAAAGAAATTCTATCCTTGAACTTTTGTTGTAGTTGTAGGTCTGTGGTATTTTTGAAAAAAATCTTTATTGTCCCATACACACACACACACACACACACACACACCGCCGTTGACCTTTTCTAGCCTGCCCCGGTCTGTGGTGGGAAGATGGTCTTGGACTATCTGGGAAGATCCTACTATTCCTTTGAGGGGAATGTCCTCTCCCTTCCTCTTTTGCCAAATGAAGTCCCTCATGGCACAGAAACCATACTCCTAGAACATTCTCTAAGGGACCCCGCCCCAGTGAGCTCAAACCACTCCAGTCACTCCTGTGCCTCTCTGACATCCACTTGCTCTAATTCCGCAGAGCTACACTCAATCAACCTATGTATGTGGTATAACATACATAAAGGGCATGCATCTTAGGTGTGCAGTGTGGTGAATTTTTACATATGTATCCTCTTGAATCTGGAACATTTCCAGCACCCCACGGTCCTTCACAGGTCATCATCATGCACCCACCAGTACGAGGCAACCACTGATCTGACTTGTAACAACAGAATAGTCACCCCATTCTTGAGCTTCCTATAAATAGAATCCTACAGTATGTATGTGTACGTGGCCTCTTCCACTCATTGTCAGTGAGCTCATCCCCATTGTTCTTTTGTTGATAGCATTTCTTGTTATGTTTCTATGTCTTATTCTGCATGTTTGTGTCCTTCCTTCCCCTTTACCTTACACACCTCTTACAGTGCAGGCTGTCTTTTATGCATTACACATATTAGGACACTGTGGGCATTTAAAACTATTACATGGGCAAATGCTGCCTAGATGCAAGTTCATATTGCTACTTAATGAAAGCAACTTTTGTCTTCTCTCCCTGGTTGGATTGCATGTGTAGTCAAAATAGTTGTGTCTGGGCTGAAGCATGCTTTACTGAAATAACAACAACAGTAGTAAATATTTATAGAACCTTTATCCAAGGGATTCAGCGCAACCTGCAGTTTCTAGTTCCTTTTTTTCATTTTCTTTAGAGCTTGGCAGGAAAGCCATCGATGTTCTTTTGCCGATGGATGAGCGAAGATGCTCTGAGGTTAAGCCACTGACCCCAAGTCCTAGAGAACATTAGTGGCACAACTGAAGGTATAATCTAGTTTTAGCTCACTGGCTCTTTTGGATTCAATTCCAGGCTTCTCTCACCCATGGGGAGTGTTTTAGGACTATTCCCATGGAAGGTGACAGATTAGTACAACCACGGATATCAGCAGAGAGTTAAAGTTTTGGAGTTGTATTATTATATAAGTTCTTGTTATGCTGTTTCATTCTGTGTGTTCAAGGGTTGATGGCCTAGCTTTCAATTTATTTTGTCCTCTACCTGTCGTGGTACTTTGAATAGATGTTACTTTTAAATAAGCCAGGTGTAGGAAGATACCAGTTTATAGACATGATAAAGGGACGTGTTAATCAATGCCTTTCCACTGGAAAAGTACAAGATGTTCTTTTTTTTTTTTTTTTTTTTTTTTTTTACTTTTTTTTATTTTATTAAGGTATTATCTGTATACATAGCTTATCATTGCCCCCCCCCCCCAATATATGCCCTCCCTCCCCAGAGTTTTGTGTCCATTGGCTATTCTTATATGCAAGCATACCAGTCCTTTGGTTGATCTCTTATCTCCCCCAGATCTCCCTACCCCCCCCCCCCGCTGTCATTTGACAGACTGCCTGTTGTTTTACTGTCACTATATCAATCTTTCTGTTCATTCGTTTATAATGATCTTTAATATCCATAAATGAGTGAGGTCATGTAGTGTTTCTCTTTCATTGACTGGCTTATTTCACTCAGCATGATGCTCTCCAATTCCATCCAAGTTACTGCAAATGATGAGAATTCCTTCCTTTTTATGGCAGCATAGTATTCCATGGTGTAGATGTACCATAGTTTTCTGATCCATTCATCTGCTGACGGGCACCAAGATGTTCTTATTTTCTGGGGAGTTCAATACATTGGGGCCCACAATTCAGGAGAGGCTACAGTGCTGATCACCTTCTTATCATATCTTTTTGTTTTTCTTTTTTGGCCATAAGCTCTCTCTTGTGGGGCTATATTTTCTATTTATAATAGAAATGAATGGGAACAAGTATTTATTTGATGGAACAAGAAGTGATGCCCAGATTGGCCAGATATTTGAAGTCTTTTAAGATATACAAATACTTTCTATTAGATTCACAAACACATGCAATCAGAACTATTTCATGTAGATAACATACAGTAGGCATTTTTCAAAAAAATTTTTTTCAATTACAGTTGACATACATTATTATGTTAGTTTCAGGTGTACACCCAAGTGAATGGACATTGCATAACTTATAAAACAATCATCCCGATAAATCTCATATGCATCTGACTTGATATATAGCTATTACAATATTATTGACTGTACTCCCTATCTGCATAACTTTAAGACATGGGGGCAAGAGAAGCGAATTGATAAATTTTGAGAGAATTCGTAAAACAATCTATCTTCTCTTTTCTTGTCCTAAGTTTGGATTTTGTTTTTTAGTCATGTTGCTTGATCTTTGCTTTGTTGTGTAGGAAAGAAAAATATATTTTTCTTCTTCTAGGTTTTCGGCTGGGGGCCCTGTAACAAAAGACAGATGAACAAGAGGAAAGCATTCACATTTGTTTAATATTGTAATATAAGTTTTATGTAACACAGGAGCCTTCATGAGTAAGTGAAGATCTGAAGAAATAGTTAAACCTGAGTGTTTATACTAGGTTTAATGAAAAGTGAAAAATTGTGGGCAGATGTGCTAGACAAAGGGTGTGAACTGAGGGAAAGTTAGGAAGGTCTATTCATCCGGATTCCTCTTAGCATCCTCTGTCTTCGGAGATAAGGATGCTCCTCTCCTCTGGCTATAGGGAGGGCACCTCTCCGTTTGAAACAAGACAACGAACCAATGGGCCCAGGCTGCCTGTCACTATTTGAGCCAATTAAGCAGAGACAGGCTGAATTATATATGAGCATTTATTCCAATAATGCCGGCAGTATGGGAGAGCCGCAAGTCATCCATGAAAGTCTGCTCAATCCCCATCTCCCCTCCATAACCAGCTGCTTTTATTGGGTAGAAGGACAGGTATAATGGTTGCAGGTTACAGCAAAAGGGTTACTACTCACTTTCTTGCAGTGGTCTGGAACCGAATCCACGGTATCTCTAAGGAATGCCTGTGTTCAATATAACAAGGTGGCATATTTTTGGATAGTGTGTTCTGATCCCTGCCATTTGTTATCATGAAAACTCTTGATATCATCAGCATTTCTTTCTTTTTTTTTAAAAAAAATATTTTATTATTATTTTTTTTTTACAGAGAGGAAGGGAGAGGGATAGAGAGTTAGAAACATCAGTGAGAGAGAAACATGGATCAGCTGCCTCCTGCATACCCTCTACTGGGGATGTGCCAATAACCAAGGTACATGCCCTTGACTGGAATTATACCTGGGACCTGTCAGTCTGCAGGCCAATGCTCTATATGCTGAGCCAAACTGGTTAGGGCTATCATCAGCATTTCATTGCTTCTTTATAAATGGACTGAATAGGAGTTTTTCCCAGTTTTTAGCTTCTTTTCATTTTTCTTAATCTAAATTCACGACTGGGATAATTGTAATTTTCTTAATTACTGGGGTGGTTTAACAAGAACATATATATATAATTACTAATGGCATTTGGTTTCCCAATTTGAGATCTATGTAAGCGTTGTTGACCTCAAACAAAAAGTCAGCCATGTGTTCTTTAAGCAAAAAAACACAAACACATTTATTTGTGAAAAATGAAAGGATTGCAAACTGGTAGGTACAGTCAGGGGGAGCCAGTGCAAGTCCCTCTGAAAATAAAGGAAAGGAAGTTCTTTTCTAAAGGGAAATGGGAAGTTGGGGACAGAGGGCCGTTATGACCACAGAGTTGTTCCTGGAGTGCTTTCTAGAGGAAAATAGTGCACAAGAGCTCCTCCTACAGGTCCCTGTGATTCCTGTCTTGGTTAGAGTTTGTCATTAAATTTTAAAGTGTTTTTGATGCTTCAAGCTCAAATAATGAACTAATAAATAAATAACTATTATTGAAAAATCACACAATAGTAAATATTAATAAATTGCTGGTGATAGTACACATTAAAACTGAGGTAATTCTGTTCTTTCTGTTTATAAAAAAGCTCAATATGCCATGTAGATGCTCAGTCCAGGAAGGAAAGGACTTTACAATCTACTTTGTTCACGAGATGCTATAACAATAAACAAAACCGCTTTTCTGGAAGCATCTGTTAAACCAATTACCTGGCTAATTTTCAAGATCTAGAATGGTTGGACTTGTAATTGGTGAAGAATTTGATAACCAAGAGACAACAGAATCTAGAGGAGAGGGCAAATGATGAACCGAAAGTGTGTGAGCGGGATCTTGAGGGTGTCTATGTTTTCTTGCAACCTGGAGATTAGACACGTTTACACACAATTCCAACCCCCCACCCCACACACGTAACAGTTCCCAAATAAACAGTTAAAGTGGTTTTAGGTGATTAAAGCAATATAGAAGATTAGTTTTGTTATGGATAATCACCTTTGCTTCTCCTTTATTGATGAAAAGAGCTTTTCTCAGCGGGTTGTGTTATCTATTTTAGATGTTGCCTGATCTTGTTTTTTACATGTAAATCAGCTTTTTAATCTTTTTTTATGTAAATTTGATAGCCGGTACCAGCAATTATTCTGCTTTGTTGCAACTCCCTCTTTAGAACTGTCTCTGTTTTGTATTTAATTGTCCTAATTGTCCAAATTTGAATAAACCTGGAGCACAGCAATGGAGATCATTACTTGTTTTTAAATTTACAGAAAGGTTTAAGCACTCCTTCCTGAACTTCCCTTTAATTCTTTACATGGTTAATTATGATCTGGGAGATTGGAAAACCTTGTTATTGTCCCCAGAGCTGCTGCTCCAAATTATAGGTTTGTTTATTCTTGTTTCACTACTTTATATCAGACTTCTCCTTCTTATGAACATGATAAAAAGCTCATCAGAGACAATTTGCATTCACTTTTTAATCAGTGCAGGGTTTTAACAAGTGGGCAGCTACATTATGTATTCTGAGAGGTTGGAGCCAGTAACCATAGTCCAGGAAAGGGAATTCAACCACTTAATCTATTCATCTATCATCCATCCATTATCCACTATCCATTCATCCTCCCACCCATCCGTCTCTCTACCCATCTAGCTGTCTATCTAGCCACCAATTTTTGGAAAGCTTGAACTGGATGACACAGCAATTCAATGAAATTATGTTCTTATTTAATAGTTTTCAGAGAATGAGTGTATTAGATTCTAAGTCAAATTTGACTGAATTTTAAAGTTGATTTGGTGCATAATTTAATTGGAGAAAACAAACAAAAGAAGAAAACCAATGGGAGTATTATCTCTGTTTATTGAGGTTCTTAGCAGTGTGGGTTTTTATGTTTTGATTCAGATAAAGACTGTTAGGCCTAGGGCCAGGTACAGAAACTCACCAGGGCAGAAAGCCCCAATGCCACCAAGGGGCAACACTTGGAAAACAAGAACCTCACCCACAGGGTAACCTATCCTCCCTGTTGTGGGGTCGAACCCTGGGTTCAAAATAAGACCACCGGAGGCTGATGATTGATTAAAAAAAGCAGGCAAGGATTTATTGAAAAGCTGGCCAGGATGGCCGCGAGGGCACTACACTCAGGTGGAGTCCACACCAATGCACTGTTTCAGGTGTAGGCAGTCCTTTTAAAGGTCCAAACCACAAGAATTTTCCTTTGTTCTAAATTCTAAAGACTGAATTCTAAAGGCTGGGAACAGCCTGCAGGGTCGTTCCCAGTCACATTCTGCTGGACATTGGAATGTGGCCCTATCTTTCGATAGCCGATAATACAGAAGCAGAGCTCAGCAGTTAGTCTCTAAAGGTTATCTACAGTTTCTACCCCTGAAGCTACTGAGTCAATGGGAATCAATCTCCTGTAGTTCTAGTCCCAGGCACAGGAAAATTGCCTTAGCCTCCAGGTCTCCACCTGGAAGCTGAGGTAACTATCCTGTGTTTAACGAGGTGCAGGAGCCAGACTAGAAGGGTTAAAATTCAAGCAGCCGTTTTTACCCAAGTATGGTTGCTACCATATTTCACTCCCCTAGCATGTTGCTGATCATGCACTTGACACCCCCTGACCTTTTCCTTCCTAAAGGTAAGATGTAGGCCTCAGTTGTATTTCACCTCCAGGCCCAGAAAGGCAGCAAAACCAGACAAGGTCTCTGCCTCAGGACCAGCTACATTGACTAATGACCCCCTGCCCTGGCACTGACCATGACCAGTGGAGACCATGACCTTGAAAGAGCACACCTGGAAAGCTGATGAATATTCTATTAAGACCTCCCATGAGACCTCCCCTAAGGTTTTCTACTTGCAAGAGAGAGATAAATAGGGTCAGGACAAAGGGCGCGGTGTGCACTCCCCTGCCAAGCAGCACACACACCGGTGCCAGTCCCCCACAGGTACATGTCCCCCAACCTCTCAGGTACCCCACGGACCTGGCAGCCAGGGGAGCGATGGCAGCTTGTCCTAGGATAACCTCCTGAACCTGTCTCCGAGACCCCCTTTCCTCTGTGTAGCCCTTCCCTTGGAATATCCCCATCTCCCATCCCGTTTTTCTTAAATAAATTAAATTTTTTTTTTTTTTTTTTGCTTCCAATAAAACTTTATTTACGGGCACTAAAATGTAAATTTCACGTGTCAAAATAGCATTCTTCCTTTGATTTCTTTTCAACCATTTAAAGATGTAAAAACTGTTTTTAGTTTCCAGTTCAAGAGCTGGCATAGCAGACTTAGCACATGGTGTGTAGTCTCTTTTAGAGGAAAAGCACAGTGATTGTGGCATTAGACAGACTAAGGTTAACTATTGGGCCTCACCCACGACTAACGCACTGCTTTTATTTGGCTGGGGGCAAGTCACTTTTCTAACTTGCAGTTTCCTCATACGGAAAATGGGGATAGAGAAGTCTCCTGTTCATGGTTATTATGAATGTTTAAAAAGTTACATAAATAAAATGCCTAGTGCTCTGTCTGTTTTCCCTTAACAAATGGTGACAAGATAATAAAAACTATTATTATTAACATGTACTGTTATGCCCAGACTTCGTGATCCCCAAGGACCACCAGGGAGCCGAGTCCGATGCAATAAACAAGAGCCTCTTCCATGCTAGCATGGGCTCCGTCCCACTCATGCCGACAGCATGGCGGAAGGGAGGCTGAACTTCGACAAGTCAAGGGGTTTTATAGTGGTGGTGATGTCACTGCTTTGGCTGACCCTGATTGGTTGGGTGAGGGCTAGGGTCATTATACAAAATGGAGGATAGCTCCGCCCTATTCTGCCCTGCCCCACAATACAAAATGGAGTCAGGAGTTAGCCTCGCCCTGCCCTGCCCTCTCATTCCCCCTCAACTTTTCTCTACCCGCCGTCTGAGATGGCTGTATAGCCTGCCTGTGCACCCCAGAGGCTGACCTTTCAAAGGCCTTGGTTAAGAGACACAGCCCTTAGCGGTTGAGCCTGAGGCTCACCTACGTCTGGCTCACCTATGTTCTAGGATACAGGGTCTCTAGCCGGGACACTTCTTTTGCGTCACCTTGTTCAAGAGCAGCCATCATCACAGTTTCACTCAGCAGCTAGACTAGAGACACTTGGAATGAACAAGGAAGTATGTTAGTTGCCAGTCAATCTGACATTGTGGCTGGGTGGGCTCTGATATCAGTGAGAGAAATCCTTCATATAATATAGGCAAGCACATATAGATACGTAGAGAGCTAACTTGACTGGTGTCTGTGGTAAGATCTGTTCAGGATTGCCTAATGAGACAGAACCTCTGATGACTTGGGCAAGTCATTGAAACTCCCCCCCCCCCAATGGGGCCAGGGTAGGTTAATTTCTGCCCCTCCTACCCCCTGTCCCCCCGACATGGGGCCAGGGTATGTCTAATTCTCAGGGGTGCAATATAAGGAGGACAGACAAGCATCAGTGTTTAAAGAAGCTCCATTATCATACACAAGGTCAGATCATCTTGTAGCATCTCTGAGTTTCAGAAAGTGAATTCTAATCATGCTTGTGTTCACAGACAGGAAATGTCTATTCAGAAGGAATGAATAATAGATAACTACTTTCTTTGCTTTATCCCTAGTTATAATTCCACAACTAACGTAATATTAAATGAGTTATCTTCCTCCCCATGATGTTTCATATTCGAGCTACATACTGTAACCTCAAAACTCAACAGCGTGAAAAATCAAACAGCTGGGGAAAATGTATCTTTAATTTTCCCACCAATTTACCACCCCCTGCCCTGTGGCTCCAGATTATCTGCCCAGTTGTTAGGCAAATGGTGTCTTCTAAGTCCCTGGACTCTCATCAAGGTGATGGACCCAGCCAATCTCCGCTCCCGTTTTCAGATCCAGTTTCTATTTGCTGGTTTTTAAAACCAACGTTCACTCTCACAGTGACATACCTCATTTACGGAATCAGATCCCAAATAAATGGAACCAAATTGTTTTTGATATTGCATAGAGTATCGGTTTTAGTGTTACATAGCTCATGAATAGTAATTCATGTTTAGAAATAAATAGTAGTAAAAACTTAGCCTGGTTCATAAAAATTGTAGGCTGTGTTGTTATATATATATATATATATATATATATATATATATATATATATATAGTCTACTTTAATAGCATGAAAAAAGGGAATCGGGTCCAAAGGATGGCATTGCTTTGACTGGGAAGAAATCACGGACATAATTTTGTTAACTGTTCATTAAAGAATCGAGGGGACAACAGTTCTGAGATGGAATGACTTGTTCAAAGTCACACAGCTGGTTAGCTCCACGCTGGCCCTGAACCTCCTGGCTTTTGGCATCGAGTCCAGCACACTTTCCATCACCGCAGTCAGCCTCTTCATGTGTTAGTCTGGGGTCAGAGATATAATTAACACGGGCAGGACGCCTAGATTAAGAAAAACTTGGAGGGGAACCTAATGAAAATCAAGCTTTGATGAAAGGCCTGGGGATTGACCTGTTCTAGGATGTGCTCGTGGGTCCCGCTGCCGCTGAGCTTTGGTGTCTGACTCTTCTTTCCTTGTTGACCTCCTGCTTCTCTTCCTAATCTGCTGATAGAAGAATCTACACACAGTGCACACATTTTAGCAGTGATAAAAGTAACACAGTAATAAATAGCCATAAACAAACAAACGACAGAAAAGGGAAGGGGGAAAAAAAAGAGAAGAACATAATACCGTAATAAAAGTATCACAATTCCAAGACTTCTGATAGGAGGCGAGGAAGCAGTGGCTGGGGAATACCATTGCAGAAGTTTCGCCGTGATAAGTAGTGTTTGGTGTTGAAGGGGAGCTGGCAAGGCCGTCCCTAAATGTGCCACTTTGGCATGTGGATTACTTTGCGCTGAAGGCAATCAAGTTTCAACAGACTCCTTGAACTGCCTAAAAGAATTTAGGTAGGGGGACTGGCCCAGAAAGAGAGCTGTTACCACAGGTGACCTTACCTGAAACACTTACCTGCCAGGCAGGGTAGCATCTAATTACCGAACACCTCCTCCCCCTTTGAAGCTCCTTACCTAAGGATGGCATCTAACCCTCAATCGCCCAAAGTCTTTGAGTCTCATAGTTTGGAGGCTCCTCTACAAAAGAAATTAAATTTGTTTTTCTTCTGGTAATCTATTTTATGTCGATATAATTATTAGACTAGCCAAAGAGCCTAGAAGGTAAGAAGGGGACTCAAATATTACTTTATACTTATATTTAATATGTATTTTAATTTCTATTGACTTAATGATTTGTATTCTCTAACCTGAGAAGTCCCTTCCTGATATCAAATTCCCCGGGAGATTAATTTTAATCAGAATGCTGATTGGTGAGCAGAGAGTAAAAATTGCCTTGGAGGATGTTTTATGTTAAACATCTGGGAAAACCTGATGAAATATTTCCACTTCATAACCAAGTACACTGCTTGGTGACCAAATCAAAGAATCCCCAAATCCATTAGTAGCCTTTTACCATAAAAAATATGAATTATTTTGGAGTGGAGAAAGTGATGAGGAACAAAAGTTATGAGAAGCTACATGTGGCCCCCTAAATGTCCAAGCCCCAATCCCTGGAACCTATGAATGTGTTTCCTTACATGGCAAAAGGGACTTTGCAGATTCGATTAAGGTTATAGATACAGATTATCTAGGTGGGCCCAATCTAATCACATGAACCCTTTGAAGTAGTAAATTGTATTTATTTTTTTCCATTTCAACATTAAAAACTTATTCTTTATGATTAGGAAAAAAATGTTGCAAATTTAGATGTAAAAAAAAAAATGGGGGAGGGATAGAAAATAATTCCCCAAACTATAGGACCTGAAAGGGGAGCAGGATGGTTATAGTCAGGCAGAGAGGAAATGGCAGAAACTTTATTTATCAAGACTATTTAGGCCACAAGTGACAGCAACTAGCTCGGGTCATGTGCCCATCCCTGGGCCAATTATAATTTCTGGGAGGGTGGTGCCCAGACTCAGAGTGAACGAACCACCAAATCCATGTGGAGCATGGGAGAGGCTCATACCCAAAGGAGAGGAGAGCTGCTAGCAGGAGTGAAGAAATGCTTACTAGTCAAAACAGGCTTTCTTACCATGTCTCTACCTTGGATCGCATGCCTACTAGAAAAAAGAGACATGGCGGAGGGGCAAGGGGGAGATAAAGTACAGTTGGAGAAAGAGTCAAGATCACAATGAGCTCAGTTTTAAACACATGCAAGCCGTGGTGTGAGAAGCTGTCTCCAGGTTAGATGCTCTCAAGGCAACTGGATACTTATCTTTCTCTGACTGGCTTATATCAAGTAAGCCAGTCAGGAAAAGATAAGTGCAGTATCACATAATTTCACTCATAGTGGAATCTAATGAACAACAACAACATAAATAAATGGATGAACAAAATAGATCCAGAGAACAGAAGCATGGAACAGACTGTTAAATCACAGAGGGAAGGTGGGGGAAGGTGAAGAAATCAACCAGAGAACTTGTATGCATAGATGCATAACCCATGACACAGACAATAGGGTGGCGAAGGCCTGGACTAGGGGGCGGGAGCCGGCTAGAAGAGGTCAATGGGGGAAAAAAGGGACATATGTAATGCTTCTAACAATGAAGATTTAATTAACATAATTTTAAAAAGTAAAGGCAACTAGAAATGAGTTAACAGAGAAGTAAAGAGATTTCAAGTCATCTGCATTGACATGGTAACCATTTTGTTAGACTCTATGTCAAGGGCATAAACCTACCTCAACTTATTTTGAACCAAGCAACTGAATAATCCACGGCAAAGTCCAGACGCTCAGCTGGGTCTAGTTGCTCAGACAATGGTGTCAGGTATCTGTCTGTCTTGCTCCACCTTCTCAGTTCTGCTCTGTCTGTGCTGACTTTATTCCCAGGTATGCCCTTCCCACACAGTGGCTGGAGGAACACAGAAGACATTACCATTCAGCTAAGTGCTCCAGCAGAAAGAGACCAGCACCGCTGCAATGTCCCAGAAAAAGTCCCGGTGCTCTTTGGTCTGTGTCTTGACCACATCTTGAACCAAGTGAGAAAAAAAATACATGGATGGGCCAGACCTGGATCATATGCCCAACCCTGGAGCCAAGAGTGAGTGCCAGCAAACACGTGTCAACAGAAGGTGAGTGAGGAGCACAGAAAGTGGGCCCAGAGACAAGTCCTCTCTCTTTCCTCCTTCTTCTGATTTCACTTCAGTTCCCACCCAATATGTTGATTGAGGTGGCCTGTGCCTTCTGCTGGGCACCCCATGATGGCTCACTTACTCACCCAAATTAAGTTGGTACCTCCACCTCCTTGTCCTTAGAAGGAAGGGAATGGTGCAGTGTCCTAGTTTGACACCTGCATAGTTCTTCCCTGGTGAAAATCCTAATGCAGTTGTTTTTCCTCCATATGTATGCAAAACGTATTATGCTCCTTCGATCAAAATTATGCAGAGAGCCAGATGTTTACATTTCATTACATCTTACAGATAACAGTTGGTATTTGAATGACCTACCTGGAGCTTCGTTGTCCTTGTCCTTTGCATTCTGTGACGGGGTGTGTGCTCACAGGCACAGCTGTGTGTTTTTTCTTGGATTATTTTCTTAGATGGCTTTCTCTGCTCCAGCCTGACTCTTCAGACCTTTATAATCTAATCAGGACGCACCTCTTTCTAACATGAGTTTGCTCCCTCTCGGTATTTATGAACATAGAATTTAAACTTTCCAATAAAATAGCATGAATGATAACAACCCCTCACTTAATGTTTACTGAAAGCCTGCTTGGCACGGAACTAAGTCTTTTGCATTCACTAGCTCATCTTTACATAGAGGCCTGTATTTTCTCTCCAGTTTTGGATGTGCTTATTCAGTATGGTCTGACTCTCCTGTAGACGTCACACTTTCTGACTCTGTGGGACATATCCTCCTCATTCATCTGTACTCTCACGAGAACCATGCATGTGGTGTTGTGCCAGAGCTCTATGCCTATTACCAATTGACTGACAAAATATTAATAAAATCTGAAAGTATAAAATATTACACTTCTTTCATCAACAGATTTTTTTTTTTTTTTGCAGCTAGCTGCATCCTAGGAAGACTTTGCTGGCCTGAAGACTTTTAAAACTGATCTGCACCATAACTAGAAGTAATTGTTCTTGTGATTGAAACTAACAACTATATAATGCCTCCTAGGCATAATGCCAAGACATGATTTGATTTCAGGTTAAATTTGCAGCTAAGTTGATTTTGCAAAATGTGCCCACATGTGCTCAGGCAGTATGGATGCTCTCCCTCCCTCAATTCACCCTAAAAATGCACTTGTCTACAGAGTTGGATATCCGTCACTTGTTGGAATCCGATCCTGTGCATTTAAGGCTGAGGCTTCCAAGACTAATAGAAAAAAATTGTTGTTGATCAGCGTCTGCCAAATATAAAATGCCATACTCAGATGCCTTTAGGACATCTCTAAAATCAGCTAGACATGGGGCCATGGTATTTGTCAAGTCAAGGGAGACTCATGCCTCCTAACAGTGAGTTGTTTTATGCTATTAAGAAATGAGCAGATCTGTCAGGAGAATGTTCAACATAAGCTAATGTCAAACTTGCTGGAATAACTTACTCACGGCAGGGTTCCCATCTGTGAAGTCACTGGGGACATGGCTGCCTCCCTGTGATTCTTTAGATTTGTCAGTTAAATTAGACACCCGAGGGCAAAACCAACTGACAGGGGCATTATGGGACGCTCCTGGAGGATCCAGAATCCCAGGGGTATGTCCCATTCACAATTGTGTTCATGCTGATACTAGGGGTCATGTCGTTTTTATAAGGAAGCAGAGGATACAAAGAAAGCCGGCGGGTCAGTCCACTTGAGACTGCCAGTGGCAATATGCCTATGTGCACATTTTGTAAGATTGAGGAGAAGGGAATGGCTTTGTTTCCCAGTAGGAGAGTCCCAGAATATTATCTTGAGAGAAGAGTTTGTAGGTTTTTAGGAATTTGCTTCTATATTAAGGCAGGCTAATCTTAGGAAAATTATATATATAATATATTTTATTGATTTTTTACAGAGAGGAAGAGAGAGGGATAGAGAGCCAGAAACATCGATGAGAGAGAATCATCAATCAGCTGCCTCCTGCACACCCCCCACCGGGGATGTGCTGGCAACCAAGGTACATGCCCCTGACCGGAATCGAACTTGGGACCCTTGAGTCCGCAGGCCGATGCTCTATCCACTGAGCCAAACCGGTTTTGGCAGGAAAATGATATTGATGGCATACTGCTTAAAGCTTTACTAATGTTTCCCCATGACATACCAATTTGATGGTAAAAATAGACACAATAACAACAACAAAACCAGAGGAAGTTTCTGTTTTGATCTCTTTTAGCAGCTGTAAGGAGAGCAACCATTTCATTTATTTTAGTTTATTTTGCTCTATCTTTTTTATGCTCTCCTTCACCCCTACTATCTCCACTAGAGGGCCTTCAGAAGATCATGGGTGTGGAGTAAGGATATAGGTATACTGAGTAAAAGAATATATGAACACACTGCTCTAAACTGTCCCAACCCACTTCATCTCTACCCACTGATACTGGACCAGGTTGGTAGGTCTCAACTTTCTCTTCCTTTGGGGCAAGCTATTTCCTTAATGAAAACAGGTTCCTGATGGGTTTATTCCATTAGTCTCCAGATCCAACCAGATATGTCTAGGTTGTAGGGTAAACAGTCTACAGAGAAAGCTCTGCCCCTCCACAGTAGGCTAGCTGTCTCAATGACCTAACGATTTAAAAGTCACATGGTAAAAGTCAAAGGTTGACCAGATCTCAGTAAGTATTTTAGTTTAGGTTCCTTGGAAGTAGACCTTGAGACAAGGAGTTGAGGGAAAGTGATGTATTGGGGAGATGACCCTAGGTAACTTTTGAAGAGGAGTGAGGAAGTGAGATAGGTAAGGGAGAGGCCAATAAAGTGTTTACTGTCAAGCCAGTCATCATTTAGGCAACTTAATCTCCCAAGGAACTTAGGGAGAGAGTATAAAATGTATCTTAGAGTTGTGCCAACAGCGAAGTGAGGAGGCTGAGAGATTTATCCCCTAAATCTCCTCTGTCATTGGTTGATTCCAGGGGCAACAACACCCCAACATTTTCAGCTTGCCTAGTAGGAGTGCTGACCCATCTCTTAAAGCCAGAAAACATAAGCAGAGCATTGTAATGATTCACAATTAACATCCTTTGTTGTGCAGAGGTGAGTAGATATGGTTGGGGTACTGACTGAGCCTGTTATAGCAACAGTGAGGAAAGGAGCGTGAGGCAGAGTCGTTATAGTAATAATCAGAGCCTAGTATTAATCAAGATCAGCAGAAAAGCCATCTTTTGGTGCTTTCCTATCAGTGCATTAACAAAATTCATCTCAGACAAAGAAACCGGGGCACTGGCAAATAGAAACTTTAAAATAATTAGAGCTTATATAATTTCTGCAAGGTAAAAAACACTCGTTTGCTAAAAAAACATAGGTGTGCAGGAAGTTTTAGCAAGAAAAGAGGAATTTGATCGACAGACAGGCTCAGAGAAATCTGATTGTAGAATACACTTGGAAATTATCCATTGTGGACTTAATCTCTCTGCACAAACCCAAGAGTCCTTTAGCTAATTCCTTTCCCAATGAAGGAGCCAATCAATGTGCTTTCATGGGAGAAATTACTGGAGAGCCTCGTATGTGTTTTGATGCCCTAATGAGGCACTATGAATTACCCAACCCAAACCAATTAAGTCCTAGCCAGATAGAGGGCTACTGAGGAGATGAGGACTCAGCATGCATTTAGGGCAGAATTAACTGCTTCCATAGCCTGGAAACATGCTTGGGGGGAAGCCAAACCTTGTCGGCGTTCTGCAGTCCTCAGAGCTGGCAGTCAGAATGTGGTCCGGCCCAAGCTTAGCTTTTGACGCTCTTGTTTCTTTGGCCTCAAATTTTAAAAATGTCTGTAAAACATAAAGTATGTTTTGAGCATTACATAAGGCCATTAAAAGAGGGTGAATCATGAAAACATGGTATGTCAGAGACAATAGAAGAAGTGAAATGACTAGCTGCTGACTAGCTGCTTGACCTTGGACCAGTTGCTCAGTCCTTTCTTGTCAATCAAACAGGAAATTATAGCCCAATAATGTGGTTTTGGATTGCAGCTCAATAAGCAAGCTCTAATCTCTTGGTTATGCCTTTACTGTGCCATGGGAAACCGAACACTTATTTCCATTTTAATGTGATCTCTTCCAGTGGACTGTGACTTCCTAAAGCACCCAGCACAATGCCCGGCTTGGCTTAGGGACTCAGGAGCTATGCGTTGAATGACTGTGAAATGAATAGTGGAAGAAGTTATTTCAACTATTATGGTGCACCTGGAAATATGTGAATAAACATACCATCAACACAAATCACTGTTTTAAAGAGAATGATGGGTATTGGATTTTTATATGGCTCATATACATTAGTGGTTTTGGGGAAGCATAGTAGAGGGGTGCTATGAGGGAGGTGTGTTGTGTGGTGACTAAGATTAAGATATAGCCTTTCCAGTCAGGCAGCCCTGGGCTAGAACCTTGGCTCTGCTACTTGCTAGCTGTGTGTCCTTGTGCAAGTTACCTAACTTCCCTGGGCTTCAGTTTCTTCTGGACTTTATGGGTTACAATAAGGATATTGTAATCCTGCAGCATCTAGAAGGACTTGAGAAACAGTATATTACTTAAAAGAGCTCAGTCTAAGATGATCACAAAGACACACAAAGTCCAAAGTGAACTTCAAAACTTCCTCCATTAGCTTGCCATTTAGCATTCTTAGTCAGTCTTTGGTGGGTATCAAAGCATACTTTCCCCCCCTTTTGTTCTGCCTCTTTCATCTCCTCACCCCACCTCTGCCTCTCCCCAGCCCTCAGGGTGCTACCTCCATTTTCCTGGCACTAGGATTGTCCAAGGTTGGTGAATGCTTGCTCCTGTCTCCGTCTTTGGAAGGCAATGATGATGGATCGTTGGAAAAGGTGGTATGTTCTCAAGGTTCTCCATGTGTGGAGGTATTCCCCATACCAGGATTCTTCAGAATAGACATCCTTTTGCTCATATTGACCACTTCTTGTGCTATCACTTTGAATAACTATGCTGAAGGAAATACATTTTTCCAATAGTTGCCACATAGTAGACACTCAAGACATAGTGGCTATGTTCAACTTTCATTGTGTTAGATTGGCGATGAGAGGACACTTCTTATTTCTACTTGTTTCACCTCTTTAAATTTGTGTTTTGAGTCCCCCCCCCCCAGTTGTAAGTAATTTTCCAAATCCCACTAGGACAACAAAGAGCATGGTTGAAAATCATACTACTTGGGGCAGAGCCAACCCTCAGGCGAAGACATCCAATCAATGGATTAGTTTTACACTGTACCTCCATCAATCTCCACTTGAAGTTTGATATTTTGTCTGCCTTTCTGAAAATGGGGCCAATCCTTGCTGTGTGAGCACCTTTCTCTGGGGGAAGTCCCCCTCTTCTTCCCTCCCTGACCAAGCACCACTGGTCCCAGAAATCCTGGGACTTTCCGTGCTTAGGTCATTTTAAATAAAGGCTACCCATGAGGAAGCCTTTGAAAAATGTCTATTTTATCTTTCATGATAAAAATAATTTACCACTCAGTTTGCTTTGTGTTTTTGTATTTCAAGAATTTAAGCAGTACAAGGATCTTAAAGCAAATGTAGTCCATCCAACTCTTCACTTTAAAGAAGAGAAAGGATAAACTTGGCTTTGTTGCAAGTCCTCCATACCCCCCCCCACCCCCCATATTTCTAGATGCTAGGAGCTTTTTCTTGGGATGGGGAGAAATCTAAAACTTCTATACCTGTAAACTATTTTTTATACAGACTGATGCTTTTAAAAATTCCTTAAGATAAGACAAAATGCACAGTTGAAGCCATGTCGATGTTTGGCGAGGTGGTGACTTGGCATAATGCTCAATACGGCTTTTATTTATTTATTTATCTACTCCCATGTAATAGCAGAAAGACACAATGACACGGAGGACCATAAAGTCAAACAACTCTCCCATTTCATTTTACAGCACGAGGCGGGGAAAGGCACAATTTGGTATCCTGGCCATTTTTATAGGGGTTGGGAGACAGGTTAGACATGCCTGAAATATGCCCTTCAATTCTTAGAGCTCTTTCAGGCCTTCCTGCTGAAGGATGTTCCTTGGAGAAACACTCCTATAAATACAGGATGTTTTCATTACTGCATGTGGTTGATTCAGCCTGTTGGCTACATGACAGTGAGAAGAGTGCCTGAGAAACGACTTCATATAGACCGCGTTCAAACAGTCCCTAGAGCTCCCGGATTAGAATGACTCTAGTGGGAGTGCTTGGAAATGAATGTTCATATATCACTGGGGTCTTTAAAAAAAGGTTTAAGGTTCTGTAGGCTGTCTCCCTTAGTACTGTGAAATGGAGATGAATTTCTGCCTATGAAAATTTTTGCTTCTCTTTATTGAGGCAAGATATAAAATCAATGACTCAGGTAGCAAAACCACAAAACAAAACAAACCCCAAACCATAAAAACAAAAACAAAACCCTAGCCAAGGAGATAGTAGGAGGATTTATTTGGGGTTCAAATAATAAATATGGGGGTACATATTGTAAGTTCAATGGGGGTGTTTTCTTCAGCCAATGGGACTTTAAAAAGTTGTATGTTATTTTAAATAACAAAAAACAACAAGACTTTCATGCTTATACAAGTCTACAATTTTCAAATATTCTTACTTTTTTTTTTTCATTTGAATAACCTTACAAGAGAGGTGGTATTTTTTTTATAGCTCGGAAAGATAAAGTGATTTGCCCAAGGTTGCACAGCTAATAGGTCTCTGGAGCCTCTGATTCTTAATCTGATGCTTTTCTACCACCCGATACTGACAAATAAAATATTGCTTCTCTGTTTTTGTAATATTGCCAGTGTTGTAAAAATATTACAACCCCCACTCCCCTGATCAAAAATTAACTACCCTTTATTGAACAGAGATTTTATGGTGTGAAAGACTGAGGAATATAGTACCCTCGATGCGGGGTGGGAAGGCATTGACTTGGGGATGCATCATTTTCAGAGAGATGGTGTACTGGTAATGAAACATGCAATCTTTGGAGTAGCTTATTGGAATAATCTAGAAAATAATGGGCAGCTTGGAGAACAGCAGACTTGTGAATTGAGGAAATTATTTACTATAATTAGATTGGTCTGTGGGTGGGATAAAATTTATGAAGGAGGGTAACCTTTGCCTGCCAAAACAAGCGTAATGCAATCTCATGTGCAGAATTAAAGCTAATTCTCATTAGGAAGGACTCTTTCTCTCTGCTTGTTGTTGCTCTGGGTATTATAAAAATACCTATGCATCCATCTATCTTTATGTTTTATTATTGCAACACCCTAAACAATTTAGGAACTGTTGTCAGTGAAGTTCAAGAAGACACAAGTACAGATAAGGCTATGGAGGAACTGGATTCTAACTTGCTAGAGAAAGCTCATCATTTATGAGCATGTGTGTCCTTTTAAAGAAAATGTGTTTAGGACTGAGAATTGAAGAGTGATCTCCGGGTACTTAATAGATATAAAAGCCAACCAGCTACACCTGGGCCCCAGACCTTCAAGGCCATCTGGGGGCCCAGTCCTCTAATGCATTATCCAGTCCATTATTGGGGTCCAGACCTCCACAGTAGTAGAGAGCACTACTCCATGTCCCAGAGCCAGCCTTTGACCCAGACCTCTGCCTTGGGCCCAGACCGCCCCCCACTGTCCAGACCTCTCTCTCAGGACCCATACCTCTATCTGAGGCTCAGATCTCCATGGGGTCCCAGACCTTCATGCCAGGGCCCTGAAGGCCATCCTGGGTGCCAGACCTCAAACACAGAATCCAGTGTTGTATCAGGGGGCCGAATCTCCATCTGTAGTCCAGACTACCATTCTATGACCTAGAGCAGTGGTTGGCAAACTCACTAGTCAATAGAGCGGCAAACTGTGGCTCGCGAACTGTCCTCCTAGCACCCAGACCTCCATCTGGGTTCAGACCTCCATCTGGGGCTCAGACCTCCATCTAGTTCCCAGACCTTTATGCCAGGGCATAGAATGCCATCCCAGGGCCAGTCCTCAGACCCAGTATTTAGTCCTTTATTGGGATCCAGATATCCACAGTAGTCCAGACCACCATTCCATGATCCAGAGGTTCTGCTCCTGACCCAGACCTGCGTCCTAGAACCCAGACCTACATCCGGGTACCCGACCTTCACTTAGGTTGTGGGTTTGATCCCTTTTCAGGAAGGTCACTAATCGACGTTCCTCTTTCACATTGATGTTTCTTTTTCTCTCTCTCATCAATGAAAAAAACAAAACAAAACACATATCCTCCTTTGAGGATTAAAAAAACACACTAATCAAGTGAAAAACACCACCAACTCACTATGACATGCAGGTAAAAGATGAGCCCAGTGCTGGCCTTTTAGCTGCAGACAGACTCTCATCCACATATTTCTCTGTAAGTTTGACCCTTTGTCCTTGCCTTCCCCATCTATTGCCAGATCATCCTGTCAGGGCCAGAACAACTTCTCACTAAACACCCCTCAAGCAGCTTCCTACTTTTTCTTCCTCCTTTTTTAATTTTGAAAACTTTTAAAAATGTATAGGAAATATAAAAGATATTTTAACAAACATCTGAGTAGCCTCCACCCCATTTAAGTGCTAACATTAGTACTAAAACAGATATAACCAATAGTGTGTTTATACGTACTTCCAACTTCCTTGGATCATCATGACTAATTCCGTGGTGAATTTTTGGAGGATGAGAAGTCTGGATCCAAGTATATGCATAGTTAAAACCAAAATTGAAAACACAAATACTGGTTTAGCATAGTGAAACTTCACTATTTCAGATTAATTTCTGGAAAGGAATGAATTAGTGAAAAATCAAAGTGGGGATGTATAGTTTAATAACTTACACAAACATATAGCTAGAAGAAAGTGAGAAAAGTTTTCTTTGTAAAGTTGATTTTAAAAGCAAATAAAAATAATTTTCGATGTACAGAGTAGTTGCTTTTAGGTAAATGTATTCAGAAGTATTTAGAGTATGTACATTGAAGCAGTGACCTTTGGTAAATATTTATTGAATGAACTATTTGCCAGGCAATGCACTGGGCACTGTAAGTATAAAAATAAGGAAGTTCTGAACTATTTATGACAGGATCCTGTCTAGGTAAAGAAAGTCATTGATATCTGTTACTATGACCCAGTCAGTCAGTAAAGTTATAGAGTTGGACAAAAGCTGCATTTTTTAAAAGTACAACGGAGGGGGATGGGGTCAAAAAAGATGAACAAAGAACATACATGCATACTAGAGGCCTGATGCACAAGGGGTCCCTTAGCCTGGCCTGCGCTCTCTTGCAATCCGGGACCCCTTGGGGGATGTCAGACTGCCAGTTTTGTCAGACTGTCAGACTGCCTATTCTTGGCAGGTGGGGTCCCTCAGCCAGGTCTACGGGGATCTGGCTGAAACCAGCAGTCCGACACCCCTCCCCCCCAAGGAATGTAGTAGTGCTCAAGCCCAAGCACAAGCCCATTGCTGCTCTGCTCCTGCTCATCCTGGCCTCACTGTGCCCCCTGCCGTCACTTGGTAGCACTGTGGTGGAGGTGGGAGAGGCTCACACCACCACAACCTAGCTTGCCAGCTATGAGCCCCACTGTGGGAGCACACTGACCACCAGGTTGCAGCTCCTGCATTGAGCATCTGCCCCATGGTGGTCAGTGCACATCATAGCAACCAGTAGTTAGGTCATTTGGTCATTCGGTCAATCGGTCACTTAACCTTTTATATATATATGCATAAGCTATGGACCATAGTATGGGGAAGGTCTGGAATGGGGTGGGGACTGGGTGGAAGGGGGCAAAAAGGGAGAAAATGGGAAACATCTGTAATACTGTCAACAACAAAAACAACAAGGTACAATCAGTTTTCTTAAACATTAAAAAAAATTATGTTTACACCATTCATTTACATGATATATCTTTTGTGTCAGATAATGGTCCGCTAAATTTATTATAAATTTCAAATGAATAGAATGTGACATAAAGATGGTTTTCCAAGAACAATAAGATGTGTTTGTCCATATTCCCATATTTAAAGTATACAATTCAATGATTTTTTTAAATGTCCTAGCACCTAGCATTGAATGGTCTTAGCACTCTTGTTGAAAATCAGTTGACCAAGATATGTGGGTTCATTTCTAGACTCTAAAATTTAGTCTATTGATCTATAGTCCATTGATCTATCCTTCAGCTAATATCACACTGTCTTATTTACTTTGTAGTAAGTAAATAAGACAGTGTAGCTTTGTAGTAAGTTTTGAAATCAGGAAATTTGAGTCCTGTTATTTCATTTTTTCTTTAACAAGATTTGGCTCTTCCGGGTCTCTAGATTTCCATATCAATTTTAGAACCAGCTTCTCAATTTTGGCAAAGAAGTTAGCTGTAATTTGGAGAAACCAAAATTTTAAATTTTATTATGTCATTATTTTAAAACAAAAATCTTGAAATATCAGAGGAAACATTTAGAAATACATTGTGGTTTTATAGCACTAAAATCCAATTTCTCCATTAATGAACTTTGGTAACATGGACACAAGGTTGAATAGAAGCATTTCCCTTTAATCAAATACATGTCCTGGCAAACTCATTGGGCTTCTCTGAACCTATTTATTCATCTAGTAGAAAGTGAGATAAACTGGACTACATTAAAGTAAGAGCTAGACACTATTAAAGAGTGTAAAAGCAAGCCACAGAGTGAGAGAAGAATCTGCAATACGTCTACCTGACGAAGGATTTGTATTCAGAAATCAATAAGAAAGGTCAGACCACCCAATAGAAAAGTGGATGAAAGAGCAGGCATTTCACAGAAGAGAATGTCCAGATTAAAAGTGCCCACCTGTAGGCTGAAAATGGTCCTTTCAAGATCTGTTCTTCACTTTCTATGCTCAGAATCTGTGAATGTTACCTTATATGGGAAAAGAAACCTGGATGCGTCCTGTATGCAATTACATGTGTCCTTATAAGAGAGTTTTGACATACATACACACACACACACACACACACACACACACACACACACAGCAAACATAGTCAACAGAGGCCGAGGTTGGAGTGATGCAGTCACAGACCAAAGCATGTTAACAGCCACCAGACACTGGAAGGACCAAGGAGGGAGTACAGCCCTGCTGACACCTTGGTTTCAGCCCCCAGAACTGTGAATGAATAAATTACAGCGTTTTAAGCCACCAAATGTATGGTAATTTATCACAGCAGCCATGGCCAACTAATAAACCACCTTTATTAATTGTGAGGGATAAGCAAATGAAAAGCACAGTGTGATACACCACCCACCCCCAGACAGCTAAAATTAAAAAGACATAATTTTAAGTGTTGGTGAGAATGTGGAACCACTTGAACACCCATCTGTTGGAGTTGGAGTGTCCATTGCAGCCACTTGGCTAAATTGTTTGGGAGTATCTTCTAGAGCTCAGTAGATGCTTATCCTAGGATTCAGCCATTCCACGTATAGATGATATACTCAGGAGAAATGCATACTTTCACCCAAATTCATGAACATAAATATTTACAACACTGTTCATAATAGCTCCAACTTGGGAACAACTCAACTGTTTGTTAGCAGTAGGATGAATAAATACATGATGGGCATCCATACTGTGAGCACTACACAATAATGAGAATGAGTAGCTGAAGCTTCACACAGCAGCATGGCTTCATCTCATAAACATAATGGTAATGAAAGAAGCCGGACACAAAAGGGTATGCACTATATGATTTCATTTATACAAAATTTCAGAAACAGACAAAAGGAATTCATAGCCTGTTAGAAGTCAGGAGAGTGGTGACCTTTCAAGAGTAGTAATGCCTGGGAGGGGGTATAAGTGGCTAGGGTTTAATAAAAGTTTATATTAATAAGAGAGATGAAGTTAATAGGGCATGGCTCATTTATTTAGTCATTTAACAAATATTCATGATTTTTGCACTTACATTATTTGCCAAGAGGTATTCTTATGCTAAAGTTATAGCAGTAAGCAAGACAAAGCGTCTACCCTCATAGAGATGGCCTTCTAGTCCTGGTTTCCTCTCTCAGTGCTGGAGTACACTGTGACTGTTGATCTCTGATGACTCACATCTAACATTCACATCCCTAGGTAGTCCTCTTCCCAACT
The DNA here is from genome assembly GCA_963924515.1 of Vespertilio murinus. Lineage (NCBI taxonomy): Eukaryota > Metazoa > Chordata > Mammalia > Chiroptera > Vespertilionidae > Vespertilio > Vespertilio murinus. Next base: position 77,466,499 of record OZ004711.1, on the reverse strand, counting down.
GATTCTGGATTTGGGTAGGTGGCTTGCTTTACAGAAGTAGAAGCTTTGAAAAGTGCTTGCACATTAAGCATGTTCCTTTCTGGAAGCCAACTGCCATGCTGTAAAGGAGCTTAGACTTGATGGCTGAGTGCTGAAAGGCCGGTCACATGGAGGAAGTGTAGGAAGATAAGAGTCCATCTTGGATGCTTCAGCCAAGCTCCTAGCTCAACAAAACCACTTAAGCCCAGCTGGCATGGCTCAGGGGTTGAGCACTGACATATGAACCAGGAGGTCAGGATTCCCAGCCAGGGCACAAACCCGGGTTACAGGCTTAATCCCCAGTGTGGGGCATGCAGGAGGCAGCCAATCAATGATTCTCTCTCATCATTGATGTTTCTATATCTCTCCCTCACTGAAATTAATAAAAATATATTTTAAAACACACACACACACACACACACACACACACACACACACCCCTCACATAAGTGACCTCAGCTACATCTTGTTGGTCAGAAAAACCACCCAACTGAGCCCAGCCAACCACGCACTTGAAAGAAAATGCATAAGAGAAGCAATAATTTGTTATTTATTTAAACCACTAAGTTTTGGGGTGGTTTGTTACACAACACCTGACAACGAAACAAAAATAAATAGGCGAGTAAATAAATAAGGAATGTAATTTCAGAATGTGGTTTGAGATACAAAAAAACTAAATAGGGTGATGGAATTAACAATGACTGAGGGGAAATTCAGGGAGACTGGTATGAGCACAATTTGAGGACTTTAGAGGTACATGTAAGGTATTTCTAGGGCATTCTTTATGGGAACCGAGGAATTAACTGTTTCTTGTTGAGAGTGTCATATTGTGAGGGGCCTACCAAAGAGGAAGAAGAGCTGGATGAGAAGAGCTGGGTGGAATTAAGACCACTGTTGACCTTGGGCAAAGCACTGTGAGCCTCAGTTTCCTCATCTCTAATATGGGGGTAATAACACTCATCTTGCCTACCCTCCAGGATGGTTGGGGAGGTTGTAATCAGTAATGTTTGCAAAAATACCCCATTGTGTGATTTATATTTATTTATGTACACTATACAAATCATCTGAGATTGCCAGATGTCAGTGACAGCAAATAAACTATTCCTGCTCAATTACATTCTCTGCTGGTGGAAACATACAGTGTCTCCTCAAGGAAAGCAAAGTGTAAGAAGATCATCTCCTTGCCATTCTGCTTCCCCAGCCTGTAATTATAACTTTAGTTATACACGGTTGTAGTTTTACATGGTTCTTCATTCTTTGTGTAGGCAGTGCATTCACTCGTGAATAAAGAAAGAATTACTCCATTTGGTCAACAATTCACCTCGGACAATATATACATTTCTGAAATGATATAATTAAATTTTAAAAGAAAATGCAATTTCCCTGAATGACTTTATTTGGTATAAACCTTTTTATTTAAAATTTATATTCTTGCCAAAACCGGTTTTGCTCAGTGGATAGAGTATCAGCCTATAGACTGAAGGGTCCCAGGTTCGATTCCGGTCAAGGGCATGTACCTTGGTTGTGGGCACATCCCCAGTAGGAGATGTGCAGGAGGCAGCTGATCGATATTTCTCTCTCATCGATGTTTCTGACTCTCTATCTCTCTCCCTTACTCTCTGTAAAAAATAAATAAAATGTATTAAAAATTTATATTCTTTTACTTTACAATTATAAACGAAAAAGAAAATAATGCTGACATATTAACCCTCTTAGAATTAAGAATATCTTGGATTCAAAAACCAATTCTTAGCTAGTTACATGGACAGTTAAACTTCCCTGCCACTACATCCAGTCAGCTTTTATTTAAATAAATATGACAAAGTGGGTAAAAACATTTCAATGTACAGTACAGTAGAAAATGGTATAAGATATTAGTCTTCAGGGAAGCTTATTATGCTAAGAAAGCATAAGAAACTAGACAGTTACATTAAACATCGATAGTCATATAACGAAAAGCAAGTTGCTAACACCAATTATGGAGGTGCCCATTTATTTGGCAACATGGCCCCAGTATGGTCTAAAAAAAAAAGACTCTTGTGGTGGAAATGAAACTCTAGAATTAAAAAAAAAATAACCCTCTAGGAACACAAGAGGGAAAAATTCCAGAAGGCTTCCATCATCAGCAGATGGGTATGCTTTATGATACAGAAAGACAGTCCATTATGCAAGTTTTGAAGAAGCGAGTAGTAATTCAATCAAAGAGTGGTAACCAATAGCAATGAGAACACAACTCAGTCAGTTATCCATATTACATTTATCACAGAATACAACCTGAAAGGAAATTATACCAATGGCTGGATTTTCATTTTTTATTTTGCAAAAATTTCAGCGCCAAGTGGCATAAGTTTCAGATTCTCACTTCCAAAGATGGGGCTTCATTCCTGACTGATTGCATCCTGAAAAAAATCAAAGGTGTTCACAAGGTAAAATCACCTTCTCTGGTTATAGTTCTTCTTCCTGTTTTCAGGGCTTCTGAGCCATTTTTAATTTGTGTAGCAAATGACTCAGAGATGCAATTTAAAAATGTATACAAAACGCAACAAACATTTTGGATAGAAGTCATAAGAAAAGTGATCTTATGGAGACACAAGATTTTTTAAAGATATTGTTCATGATTTGGTGGAATTAGGTCTTTGCTATCATACTGTCTAACAATTAATTACGTAAGTTGCTCATTGTCTGAGATTTCGTTCCAACAAGAGCTGCACACTGTCAGCTTGGTTTTGTGGCTGTTGTTGGTCATACTTCCTTGAAATGGAATGCATTTCCACTTGCTGTCTTAAACAAATTTTGCTCATTGTGTCATAAAAGTTGGGCTTTGACAAAGTTTCTGCTGTAGGTGGCACACTGAATATTCTCATAATTTTCTTTTATTCCTGTTGGCATTCATGAAGAGACCAAAGCTAACAAGGATCACTACAAAGCAAATGTTGGTGGCTTTGTTCCAGGCCTCATGAACGCTGTGGTCACCCATGTCACCCATCACTCTGCCATCCCCAGCCATGGGTGCTACTCGCTCCGGAGGAGGCGGGCAGCCAGGCTGCTCAGCGCGGGGCCTTTTCCCCAGGAGTCGGGGCGGGGGCGGGCTCACAGGCACAGTTACCACATGGACCTGGACACCCTCTGCCTTCCTCAACCCCTCTACCCCACTGTTTTAAAATGTTATTTAAGTGACAGCATCTCTATGAAAACAGGCATTTTGATCACCCCCTTTGCTTTCTGAGGCTTATTCTCTTGTCCACAAAATGATACATTCAAAGTCTGTCAAGTAAAATTTCTTGCCATAACCACAGTCTGTCTGTACATCCTATTGGTCGGCATTACACCTTAGCCTTTCTATTTGTTTTATCTGTTGGGACCAGGGTTCTGCAGTTTTGAATAATCCACGGAGTTGTCACTGAAAGCTGATATTTTCCGTGTTCATAATGAAGAGAAACACCAACGAGCAGCCTCATTAGTGTAAAAAAAGTCACACAACCCAAAGCCTCTATCCCATTAGGAAAAAACTCAACATACGTCATGTCACATTAATACATACTGCATGTGCAAGGCGCACCTTATATTAGCTGTAAGTTCCCCATGGAAAATTGATTTGCTTTTAAATTTTAATCTACTTCTTTTTTCTTCTATAGATCATGGTTAGGTTTCCCCCCTTCCCTTTTCTTCTACAAACAATGCAAGTTTGTATAAAAAAGGCATCATTCTCTTACGCAAACAGAAAAAAAAAAAAAACACAGAGAAACAAATGCAGAAAAAAAGAAGATGTAAGGAGAAATAAAAGCGAGAAAATAACAAATTGGTCATTAAAAGGAAAAAAGATGCAGGAGATTAAAGAGAGGGAGGCGCGAGGAGCATCTACTCGGCTGGGCTTCCGTGCAGATGTAAGTATAAAATGCTCCACAAGTCCTGTAATTGAGGAAATCTATCACACGTCCTGACAGCTGCTTGGGCATTTCCAGAAGCGATAAAACGTGAATTTATTTCACTCCTAGAAAAGGGGCAGTATCACCTTCTGGCGGCTTTAATGAAATGCCATAAAACTCGAGGAAAAACTGTGTTGTAAAGTCATAAAAAGGTAGTCGGAAGTGGATTGTTGGAAATGCGGTGGGAGGGGTGGCTGTGTCTGAAGAGTGACTGAATGGGATCAGAGGCCTCGGCTGGTCGCCAGTGAACTGTTCAGGTCTCCTGTCCGCTCCTGACCCCGCAGCCAGGGCCCCGGGCACTGGAGAGGGTGATGAAATGAGAAGCAGTCTGCCGTCTGCCCCTCTGCTCACTCATGCTCAGAACTTGGCCAGTGGCTTCATTTCTCTCTGGCTTTTCACTTGTGCAATTGTGACTCAGAAACTGTTTGGTGGCTCATCTACTCCCATTGTGTTTTGCAGAGGTGACCAGTAGGAGTCCTCTCACCTGCATTCTTCAGAGAGAAATCACATAGCAAATTGTAGTGGATGGTCTCCAACCATGAGGTCACCTCTCCTATCTGTAGACCTGTAGAGGGGGCTCTCAGAGCTACTGGTCCTTGGGGCAGGATTTAGAGCCATGACTATTGGACATGCGCATTCTGCTTAATTTGTTCCAATTCCCTCTGGCTTTGGTTCTACTATCTGACATTTCAATGGGTCTGCTTTTTTTTCCTAGATGATAAGCAACTAGGAGGGCAAGTATTGTCTTAAAGTTTCTCTTTCATCCCTTTGGCATCTTGCATCACAATTTGTACATAGTAGGAGCTCAATGGCTATTTTTCTTCCTTCCTTCCTTCCTTCCTTCCTTCCTTCCTTCCTTCCTTCCTTTCTTCCTTCCTTCCTTCCTTTCTTTTTTTTTTTTTTTTGGTATAACAAAGATAGAGATTTATTGAAAAACAAGTACAGACTCCCATGTAGGGAGGGGGAAGAGTCCCCCCAATGGCTGTTTCGAAGGGAAATAACATTTTGGGGGAGCCTTGGGTTGCCAGGTCACGTGCTCTGTTGTCCAGCCACTCCTGCGGTGGAATAACCACCCTTGGTATCACCTACAGAAGCACAAGCTAAACTCATTGATGTAAAATCATTGCACAGGGAGCAGTTACATAGTATTTTATTTCATATTTTAAAAATCTGCTTTTTAATAAAGTCCATTGGATCCGTATAAAGAATTCTATTTCAAAGATTAACAGAGGCCCTGAGTCATAGAGCAAATTATTTTGGTTCATCAAGCTTTATATAAAGGTAATGAAGTAAGTTGTAAAGGCAGAGAACAAGGAGGCTAAAATAAGGGTTTTAGATGAGAGGAAGATAAAGATATGCCTAAGAGATAATGTTATTCATGAAAGAGATGGCGAAGAGAAAGGTATTCTGTCAGCCGCTCAAAGAAAACTTCTGGAGGCTGTCCTAATTAAAAAAAAAGGAATTTAATAAATAAAATTTTAAAAATGACGATCTTAGGACAGTACAAGGACGTGAGAGGATCAGTAAAGTTAATGAAGATGAAAAAAATGGATTGTGCAGTTTGAAATCAAGAATGGGTATTTTCTCTTTCCCTTGGTGAACTGACGACCTTGAGCCCTCAGCATAAAGGGGAAATTCCTACAGTATATGTTTGACCCAAACCATAGGTTAAAGAAATATCAGTAAGAGTGTCAATCTTTGGAAAACCTTGTGAGCACTATTATTGAGTTATGACTGTCACTTGAGCCGTGTCTTCAATGGAATGGGATATAAATCTCCCCAAGGCAAACGCAAGTGCTTGGAAGCCAGCAGAGTTTAGCAACCCTCTTTTCATTTTCCCACTCGCAGGTCCTTTGTCAGCTTCAGAACTGGGAAGTCAGCTATTAGAGATGAAATACCGCCAGGCTCCAGATGTGAGTGCCTCACACTCCTGAACTTAGCCAGATGTGCCAGAACCATGGCATTCATAATCATTAGAGTGAAGGGGGGGGGTGAGTCCTAGACACACCCACAGGACCCTGGCTTCCAGCTCACTCACACCAGAGAGACGCCCTCCTAAGTGGAAAGACCCTGCTAGAGGGGTAGGGAGTAATAGTGAAGGTGCTTCAAAAGTCCTATAAAAAAGTATAAATTTTGTTTTTACAGATCATTGAGCCCAGCCTTAAGGCCCAATGATCTCCATGAGGTCATTTAAAAAGCTCTCTGAACAGGCATATGTAAGCAGCGTCCTGCCTCCTTTGTACAGAGGTATCCTTACTTAATTGCTTTCAGTTTTGAGGTAAAGCATCCTACTTTCCTCTCAGCTCGCTTCACCCACTTTTGATTGGTGGGAAGCTTGAATCAGCACCAATGGTATGGGAACTGTATTGAGGGCAAAATGAGAAGACTTCCTTCCTCAGCTAGACTTGGAGGCCATTGAGGGGTTAACTGAAGTTCATGGTGGTGGTTTGTGGTGATGGAGGGGGATGGGGGAGCTGGGCAGACTTATTAAGGCCTCATAGGCACAGTTATCCTGATCCAGGCCTGAGCTGGTCTCCTGGGTGACACTAACAGGTCACAGATGATCACTGTCCCTTCTATTAGAATCTATAAATCACCCGCCTTCACATTTGCAGATGAGCCTGCAAATCCCTAGAGGGTGTGGGAGCCTGGGATGCTTTTTGGGCCTTAGCAGCCTGCAGTCCACTTAACTGTAGCAGGTTCTGTCGGGTGTGAGTTGAGCCATTGTTGGAACGTGATTAGGAAGGAGTGAGCCCGTCCTATATGTAGTTTAAGGGTCATATTTATCAGGAATAATTTGTACTTAGAGCCATAAACTATCCTCTGAGGATTCTTCGTTCAAGGAATGACTTCTTTGTTGAATGAAATGTTAATAACTGTCTGGATTGAATGGTCCCTTCTCATATTAACTAAAGCAAAATGGACAATGGCAACATAAAAGGTCACCTGCAGGTTCCAGGTGTTTTATGCTGACCACACATGATGGGTCACCTCTGAAATTCCCCAGACAACATGGTACTTTTTATCAGGGCAAAGATACTAGGATTACTTGCAAAGAGTATTTAGAATATTGTAACATGTCTAATTGGCATTCCACTGATGAAAACACACATTATTCTTTGAAATGTTTTCTTATAATATTTTTCACCTTGGCATGTGGCAAAACTTCAATCCCCTCTCTTTATGAAAAGCAGAAGGAGGGGAGGAGGGAGGAAATGAGAAATGGGGGAGAGGGAGGGAGGAAGGGAGAGAGAAGGGCAATGAGAATCATGGACAATTTTAGTACCTTCGGAAGTTGAGGAGACTTATTTTTCAAATGTATTCTCTCAAATCCAGATTCCTGTAACAGATGCTCTCAACTCCCAAGCTCCTTCCATCTGTAATTCAATTTCCTCCTAAATGTGATGCCGACATCTGTTACAATGCAGATACTACTCAAGTACCTGCAATTGCTCTGTCAAGCTCAGTGCCATGTGAAAGAACTGTGAACTCTGCCTCGCTGGGAGCAGACACTGGGACCCAGGGCTGCTGGCAGCAAGAAATTTAACATCTCTTTCATGGTTCTGATGCCTCAGCATCTTCTCCTCTCTGACACGGAGGCTCTTGTTAAAGGTTTTCGTGGGATCATAAAGCGATTCTTTAGTAGTGCAATTAATGGTTTTAGCTTCCTTCGGGAGCCACCTCAAATCTGCATTCACTACGATTTAGCAGGGAGGTCGGACTGCACCCTCAGATTCTTCCTGACAGGGTGGATTGGGCAAATTATCACACAATTCTCCCAAATATTTGGAAAACAAAGACAAAGCCCTGCGACTTGCATTTAAAGATGCTGATCTCTGTCCTCTTTCTTTTTTTATCGCCTTCCCCCGGCATTACTATAAAGCAAGGCCAACTGAAGCGTGGGTTGAGTTCAATCATTCTGTCATTCATTCATTCATTAAATCCATATTTGTGGAGTCTATTCTGTGACTGACTGACATTGTGCCAGGAGCCGGGGCTAGAAAGGTTGGTATGTCAGAGCACCCACCTTCAGGGAATTTCAGTCCTGTTCCTTTTGGAAGAAGTAATGAGCCTCACCAAAGGGAAATTTATAAAATCCGATAAGGAGACAAATGTATTGTGGGATTCAATATTCTTCCTTTGGCAGAGACATCTTTTTGAGCTTCACAGAAAAGTGTGAATCCTTGCTGTGTGAGGAACTCATTTGGAGTTGATGGAGAGAGGGAGGAAGGGAATATTGCTTCTGATCCTTCCTCTCCCTCTGCAGACAAGCAGCTCGCGTCTGAAGCATGATGCTTGATTACCCGTGTCGTTTCTTTAGGTGGCGTCGCTGGGGCCGCGTCAGGATCATGAAATCATCCAGGCCTTTGAAAAAGTTTGTCACAGCATTTAACCTGGACACCTTCTCTACCAATTACCATCATCTCAGTTTTGTACACCGCCATCAAAAAGGCTCAATGGGCTGTGCGAGTGAATGGTTTAGACAGAGTGTCATTTTGTACTGACTCAGACTGAATCTTGCTCTGACAGCCAGTTGAGTTGGGGCTGGCAATGGTTAAACAGGATTTTTTCTTTGGGGAGGGCAGGTGAAAAAGACAGGTTTTAGGAAATTTTAGCAGTTTTGCAAATTAATGGCACCACAGAGGAAGCACAGGGCTGCAGAGCAGCAGAAGGTAGGTTGAGCTGAAAAGCTGCAACAGGTGCATTTCCATAGAACGAGGGAGCTGGGAGCGGCAAAAGGTCTACATTTACAAAATAAAGAGAAGGAAGCCCTTCATCCAGAGGGAGAAGAAGGAAGGCCAAAGGGAATAGGGAAACAATAAGGAAAAAGTGGGGAGAACCTCACATGTCCCATGAGAGGTTCACCTTTGAGTTCAGGAGTTACTATAGTAACCAGTCTAAGGGAATAGTGACCAATCAGAGGGGTTACTAAGGCACAAAGACCTGGGGCCTTTATAAGCCACAGGGCAAAGGAATTCAGTGGGACCCTCTCCCCTCCCCACGTGGGAGTCTGTGCTTGTTCTTCAATAAATGTCCACCTTTGCTAGGCCACTTTCCGTCCGTGGATTCATTCTTTGGTTCAAAGAACTCGGGTTCCAGTCCAAAAATTCCGCAACTCTAGGAAGAGACAGCCGGGGGCTGCAGGGCCTCAGGCACAGCGCTGCCTGCAGGGGAGTCTGGTGTGGAGGGTAGATAGGAGAGTCTGAATTATCCACTATCACGTCTCAGGAATTTCCTTTAACTAAGACATTGGAAGCGGTTTGTCTTGGGCTTGTCCTGGCCCACAGAAGTATTATAGTGGGCCTGCACTGTATTACAATTTTAACTTTTTAAATTGGTTGACAGCATGTAAAATCAGGAAGATTTCACTTTGAAAACTTATCTTCTGTTTGAAAACTGGAATGTCTAGCAAAACAGGGCCTGAACTGCTGCCCGGCGAGAGTGCATTAGAGCCGATTTCCAGCTGTCTCATTAGGTAGGGTGTGCGTGTGTGTGTGTGTGTGTGTGTGTGTGTGCTAAAGGCTTTGCTGTTTCCATCTGTTCCAAGGCATGGGACAGGGCTCCCCAGTGGTTAGAAGGATGCCCAGTTGTTTCAGGGAAAGGCTCAGGCAAAAGCCAGACAGCAGGGTGAGGAGGAGGGGCCCCTCTCAGGCCTCCAGGCTTCAAAGTCAGGCTTGTGGGTGGGCCTGACCAATAGATACTCATCCGGTCCAACCTGCGAAGGGGAGGCAGATGTCATCCATCTTGGTTTTTTTTTTTTTGTGTGTGTGGTTTTTTTTTTTGTTGCTTTTTAAATATATTTTAGGAAGACAGAGGGATAGCGAGTTAGAAACATTGCTGAGAGAGAAACATCCATCAGCTGCCTCCTGCACACCTCCTACTGAGGATGTGCCCCCCAGCCAAGGTACATGCACCTGACTGGAATCAAACCTGGGACTCTTCCGTCCACAGGCTGAAGCTCTAGACACTGAGCCAAACCGGTTATGGCCTGGTCCCAGACCTTTATGGCGAGGACCAGAAGGCCACTCAGGGGACCCAGACTAGATATCATTGCCTATCCCTTTATCGGATTCTAAATATCCAGGCTAGTTCAGACCACTATTTCATCATCCCCAGGCCCTGCCCTTGACCCAAACCTCCCACCTGGCCCATAGCGCCCCCTAGTGACCACACCCCCTTCCAAGCACCCAGACCTGCATCCGGGACTCAGACCATCAATGTGGGGCTGAGAATGCCAACCCGGGGCCCTGGTCCCAAATACCGAACACAGTGGTGTATCAGGGACTCGATCTCCATTCAGAATCCAGATCACTATTCCATAACCCAATGTCCAGATGAGGTAGCCAACCACCCACTGGCGCCCAGACCTCCCTCCCTGGCCCAAACTGCCCTCCCAGGACCCAGACCTCCATCAGGGGCTCAGACCTCCACCCCGGTCCCAGACTATCATGGCGGGGCCGAGAAGATTATTCCTGAATCCAGTCTTCTATCAGGGGTATAGTTCTTCATCTATTCCCAGACCACCATTCTATTACCCAGATGTTCACTTGAAGTACCAAACCATCTCTGGGGCCCAGACCTCCCTCCCTGGTCTGAACTGCTCTCCTAGGATCCACACCTCCAAATGGGGCTCTGAACTACATATGGGTCCCAGACATTTATTTATTTATTTATTTTTATTGATTTTTCACAGAGAGGAAGAGTGGGATAGAGAGAAACATCCATAGAAAACATAGATCAGCTGCCTCCTGCACACCCCCAACTGGGGATGTGCCCGCAACCAAGGCACATGCCCTTGACTGGAATTGAACCTGGGACCCATTAGTGCCCAGGTCAACGATCTATCTACTGTGGTCAGTTCCCAGACCTTTATGGTGAGGACCAGAAGGCCTTTCCATGGACCCAGACTATAAGCCATTACTTGTCCCTTTATTGGAGTCTAAACATCCAGGTTAGTCCAGAAAAACATTTCATTATCCCCAGGCTCTGTGCTTGATCCAAATACCCACCCCTATTGAACACACCTGCCTATAAGCACCAGACCTACATCCGGAGCTCAGACCTACATCCAGATCCCAGACCATCATGATAGGGTCTAACAGGAGTGGGCAAACTTTTTGACTCGAGGGCCACAATGGGTTCTTAAACTGGACCGGAGGGCCGGAACAAAAGCAACCTGACCAGCTGGACCCACAGCTGGTCTAGAATGCCAAACCGGAGTCCAGGCCACAAACAATGAATCCACTAGTGTATTAGGGGACTACATGTCCATACAGAACCCAGACCACTATTTCGTCATCCCTAGGCCCTGCCCTCGACCCAAGCCTCCCACCTGGGCCCACAGCGCCCCCTATTGACCACACCTGCCTCCAAGCACACAGACCTACATCCGGGGCTCAGACCTACATCCAGGTCCCAAACCTGACCACAGTAGAAGCGACCACAGTAGATAGAGTGTTGGCCTGCGGACTGAAGGGTCCCAGGTTCGATTTTAGTCATGGGCATGTACCTTGGTTGCTGGCAAAACCCCAGTTGAGGGTGTGCAGGAGGTATCTGATCTGTTTTCCATGGATGTTTCTAACACTATCCCATTCTTCTTCTCTGTGAAAAATCAATAATAATGATAATAAAATAAGATCTAGGACCCGGATGAATGGCTGAGCCCCAGATGGAGGTATTGGTCCTGGGAGGACAGTTTGGGCCAGGTAATGAGGTTTGGGAACCTAGGGGCGGTCTGGTAACTCACGTGAACATCTGGGTTATGGAATAGAGGTCTGGATACGATATGGAAATCTAGTCCACTGATCCAAGACTGGATTCCGTGTTTCAGGCCTGGGCCCCGGGTTGCATTCTCAGACCCACCATGATTGTAGGTCTGAGGCCCAGATGTAGGTCTGGGTACTTGGAGGCATGTGTGGTCACTAGGGGGCGCTATGGGCTAGGTGGGAGGTTTGGGTCAAGGTCAGAGCCTGGGGATGACGAAATGGTGGTCTGGGTTCTGTATGGACATCTAGTCCCCTGATACATCATGGGATTCGGTGTTTGTGGCCTGGACCCTGGTTTGGCATTCTAGGCCCCATCATGATAGTCTGGGACTGGGATGTAAGTCTGAGCCCCTGATGTAGGTCTGGGTGCTTGAAGGCAGGTGTGGTCACTAGGGGGCGCTGTGGGCCCAGGTGTGAGGTTTGGGTCCAGGGCAGGGCCTGGGGATGACAAAATGGTGGTCTGGGTTCTGTATGGACATGTAGTCCCCTAATACACCACTGGATTCATTGTTTGTGGCCTGGACTCCGGTTTGGCATTCTAATCCCCATTATGATAGTCTGGGACCCGGATGTAGGTCTGAGCCCCGGATGTAGGTCTGGTTGCTTGTAGGCAGGTGTGTTCATAGGGGGCACTATGGGCCCAGATGGATATCTGGATCAAGGGCAGGACCTAGGCATGATGAAATGATGGTCTGGACTAGCCTGGATATTTAGAATCCAATAAAGGGATAGGCAATGGGTTCTAGTCTGGCTCCCCGGAAAGGCCTCTTGGTCCTTGCCATAAAGGTCTGGAAACTGACCACAGTAGATAGAGCATTGACCTGCGGAATGAAGGTTCCCAGGTTCTATTCCATTCACGGACATGTACTTTGGTTTCGGGCACGTCCCCAGTTGGGGGTATGCAGGAGGCATCTGATCTTTGTTTTCCATAGATGTTTCTAACTTTCTATCCCACTTTTCCTCTCTCTGAAAAAAACAAAAACAACAAACAAACAAACAAACAAACAAACAAATAAAGTCTAGGACCCGGATGAATGGCTGAGCCTCAGATGGAGGTATCAGTCCTGGGCCAGGTAATGAGATTTGGGAACCTAGGGGCAGTCTGGTAACTCACATAGACATCTGGGTTGTGGAATAGTGGTCTGGGTACGATATGGAAATCTAGTCCACTGATACAAGACTGGATTCTGTGTTTCAGGCCCGGGCCCCAGGTTGCATTCTCGGCCCACTATAATGGTCTGGGCCCCGGATGTGGGTCTGAGCCCAGTATGTAGGTCTGGGTACTTGGAGGCAGGTGTGGTCAATAGGGGGCGCTATGGGCCAGGTGGGAGATTTGGGTCAAGGGCAGGACCTGGGGATGACAAAATTGTGGTCTGGGTTCTATATGGACATCTATTCCCTAATACACCACTATATTCGGGGTTTGTGGCCTGGTCCCTGAGTTTTACCCTACTCACCCTGGAATGGCTTCTCCACATCCTGCAAAAGGGTGAGGTCCTGGCACTGATTTTGCATCTTTAGGAGCCACTCATACCCTCGCACTTCTCAGCCAATTCACAGAAGAAGCGGCCCTCCCCCTACATAGCTACATCCTCTGAGTGGAAATAGAAGCCCAGACAGAGGTAGGTGTGGGAGACCCATCGTTTTAGGTGGTGGGTTAATTTTGAGGAATCTGGGAGCTCATGGTTTTGGGTAAGAAGGAGTAAAGCTCCAAAAATGGTTTTGGCTGGTCTCAGAGGCCCAGGGTGGCTGAGGTGGTTCCAAGGTGGTGACTGGAAAAGGTTGAAGGGTGGTCGGAGGCTGGACAAAGGGGCTGCCTGGTATGTTCCATCTAAACACTGTTGAAACAAAGAACAGATCTGGGACCACTGAGGACACTGTCAGGACATGCATGTTTCATACAACCTTTAGTCCCCCAGCTCTGTATTGTCGCACACCCAGCCTGTGTCATTGTTCAACTACCTCTGGTCCCCTGTTTCACATGAATTAGCTAAACAAAAAGTATTTTCAGTCCGTCAGAACGTTTTATTGGGTCAGTGCTTTCCTTTTATGAGCTTGATAGGTTCTGTGGGAGAGGCAAGTGATTTTCCCGTCCACACGAGGAAGTAGAGAGTGACATGCGCCACAGGTAGAGACATGATCTGGACGTGACCGGGCCATGACCACAGTCAGCACACGGATTTAGAGAAAGGAATTCATGGGTATTCTTAGTCATCAGGCTTCGATATTTTATTCTTCTATGCTCCAGAAAAAAAGAGAAAAAATAATTTCTCATTTCTGAAAAGGACGTTTAGAATATAGTATTTAGGACATCAAAGTACATAAGGCATTTGTATTCTAATCACATGTTCAAGGAAACTTTTTTGTTATGCAGAAGAGCCCAATCCCAGGCAACGAACGGGTATTATTTACACCTGAGAGAATATAAAAAGAAATGACGTGGAATAGATTGTAGAGATTTGGAAGAAGGATTAAACAATACTCGTTCTATTGTGCAACCCTCGGGGAGCCCATACAGAAAACCTAATGCTTAAAAAGGATTGTATTATTGAGAAAGACCTGAGCAATGTTTTTAAAATTCTAGGTTTAATTTAATATCGACTCTCTGGCTAGACTTGTGGTCTGTGCTTGCTTTATGAGAGGAAGGCTGACATAGAAAGAAGAAAGGTCAAGGTCTCATTGGCATTAAATAGGGCACAGTTGGCTACTTTCCCCAGGAACAAACTCATAGTCTGTTACACCATTCCTTTGCTTTCCTCTGAAAATAAGAACGAGTCAGCACAGCTGGACAATTTAAAGCTGATGGCTGGGAGAGCTTAGTTCTCACGTGATTTAGTGCATCCATGCATATGCATGAGATCCATGCTCTGTTAGTGAATGCTGATCAGTGAGGACACTGAGCAACTAAAAGTATCAGGGAAGTCCTCGTTTGAGGCTTAACATGTATTGGCCACGTATTATGCTTTAGACCTCCTGCTAAATGCTTTATGTGTTTTATTTAATTCTCACAACAGCTGTATGAAGTGAGCTTGAATAATACTCCCTTTACAGATAGAAACAGGAGGCATAGAGAGGTCAAGTGACTTCTCCAAGGTCACCAGCTAACAGGAGGCACCACGGAGCAAAACCCAAACTTGATACCAGTATCTATACTGTTGACCACCAGGCTACCCTTGAGGTTCATTGTGCCTTTGTCTTGCACTGTATAGATGACCAGCCCTCAAGCGTTTCCCCTTTAGAAGAAACTAGATCATTTTAGCACTTTGGGGGGCATTCATGGATTTGCAAGCAGTCCCCAACACTGAGGAAAAGGACCCAGCCATTTTCTTTTAATTCTACTCCTGTGCTTCCAGCCATTGCAGGAGAAAAATCACAAAATCACAAATGGTTTCACTATGAAGACAACACAAGCTCAGAAAGGCCCCCAAAGCTGCTGAGCATTGCTTACACTCACTCGCAGGGAGTCCCGCACAACAGCTGTGTCAGACATGGCGGGTCTTAAACTGTGGCTCCAGCCCAGCCCCTCTAGGATCAGAGACCTTGGCAGATGACCTTAGCTCTAATTCGCTGTGAGAATGAGACCGTGGTGACATGAGCTAGCTAGCCTATCCTTCCTTGCTAGAATGCCCTGGTGTGCTCAAATCCTTCTTTACTCTTTCCCTCTTCCTTTCTTTAAGACTAAGACTATCTGTGCGCCCACCAACCCTTCCCTGCTACTTCCAAGCCCTGCTTCCCCAGTTTCTTCTGGTGTTTCTTGTATCTGGAGTCTTTCTCTGCCTCCCTGTTCCTTACAGGGAGACATGGAGGCAGTGGCCCACGTGACTAGGAGCTCGGCCTGTGGACCAGGCTGCCGGGCCATGTGTCTGTTCACTAGGAACTGCCACTTACCTGCTGCCTGACCTTGGGCAATTTTCTTAATTCCTGTACGATGAAATTCCTTCATCTTTAAAATGGGAATGATTGTGAAGCCTTAATATAATTGTGAGGATTAAGTAAGACAGTTCATGTCGAGAGACACCCACGACCTGGATCTCTCCACTTTCAGTGCCAACTTTCTTCACTTCCTCCCTCAACCAGCTTACACTCATGACCATCACTTCAACCAGTCTCTATTCAGCAACACCACTTCCTGCACAGCGGACCTGAGTTTTAACCCACTGTCTTTCCCACACCTTGAGGTGGGCTTCTGGATTCACTAGTAAACGTTCACCTCCACCTCCCACTGAGTCCTCATTGCCCCGTGTTCCATCCCACGTTTCCAGGAAGAGCTAGTGGCTTTCCCTTTTGGGATTATCACCTTCCACAGTCCTTTTTAAAAAACAAACAACCTTTTTCATTAGCTTTATTATGTTCCCATTTTTTTTTTTTGAGCAGCACCAATCTCAGTAGTAGCAAAGGGTTTATGTAAAACAGCAGATGCCATAGGCTCTGGGATCAGACTACCTGGGTTTAAATGCCAACATTGCCTCTTGTTCTCTGCGATCTTAGGCAAGTTCCTTAACCTTTCAATGTCTCAATTCTCGTCTTCCTGTAGGGTTGTTGAGACGTTTAAAACTAGTTATTACGAGTGAAGGGCCTAGAAGAGTGCTTGGTATGATTAGGCACTCGGGTAAATGTGACTTATTATTACAAAAAATATGGTACTTGGAGACCTCCTCCTCCTGTTTCAGTAGACCAAGCAAATGCACAGAATTACATGGATCTTAACATCAGATTCAGAGGCAAAGGAAGCTGAGGTTGTCCCCAAGAGGCCCTGTTTAAGAGATTAAAGAATATGAGGTTGCCAAAACCGGTTTGGCTCAGGGGATAGAGCGTCGGCCTGCAGACTGAAAGGTCCCAGGTTCGATTCTGGTCAAGGGCATGTACATTGGTTGCAGGCACATCACCAGTAGGGGGTGTGCAGGAGGCAGCTGGTCGATGATTCTCTCTCATCGATGTTTCTAACTCTCTATCCCTCTCTCTTCCTCTCTGTAAAAAATCAATAAAATATATTTAAAAAAAAAAAGACAGTCTTGTGAGACGTGAGATGGTCCGGTGTGCAAATAAATGTTATTTATATATATAAAAAAGAATATGAGGCTATAGTGGCATCAAATTCAGATTAATAAAGGGTTGGACACAGGCTCCTTCCCAGCAGCGATGGCCTGAGAATCTTGATAAAGTCCAGAAACTTTCCCAGTTTGGTTCAAAGTCCTCCTGCCGTGCTCACTTGACTGGTTCTGCTGTAACTCTGCTGAGGGTGGTCTGCTTCTTAAAGGAGGTTGCACTCAGGCTGATCTCTCGTCTAACTTCCAGTTTCCGCAGGCAAAGGGGGACGTGCTGTACCGCTGGCTTCCTCATTCAGAAAAGAGCGAGGTTCAGACCCGGGGAGCCCCTCTTCCAGGCAGCGATGAGCGGAGGTTCGGAGAGACGTGTGCTGTCCGTTGACTCACTCTGTGCACTTCCTGTGTGGTTCTTGTGTTTTCCATCGACGTTACTGACTCAGCGGAACCTGTTTAGCTGGCAGGACCTTCCAGGGAAGTCAGGGCAGGAGATGCAGCCGCTGCAACTTAGCAGACATGATTAAGGAGCCGGAGGGAGTGATTTATGCACAGAGCTTAAAATCCCTAAATGTGGACGGCCAGCACTGCCCTGATGGAGTGGCGCTTCAGGTCGTTTGCGAGCTGCCCTGTGGGGAGCAGCAGGCTTCAGTGGGGGCCGGCCTCTGGAAAGGAGTTGAAGGGCGAGGCGGGCGGCAGAAATGTGATGATGCTGGAACAGGTGACTGCTTCCTGAGGAAGCTGAGAAGACCGCACTCAGACAGGATTCTCCTGTGGCTTTTGTTTTGTCAGGCCGCTGGCTGCAGGGAGGGTCTGCATGTGCCATCAGAAAGACAGTTCTCAGAGACTCTTAGCCCTTCCTCCGCAGTGTCCCCATTACTGGGGTCCCCTTTGCCCCCTGCCTCTGTCCCTCCACAACGGCCGCTCCTGAGTGTCTCTCCTGCTACCCTGTTGCCCTCACCTCCTCAGTGCCCCTCTGCCACTACTTTCTTTCTTTTCTTTTTCTTTTTTCTTTCTTTCTTTCTTTTAATATTTTATTGTTTTTCTTACAGAGAGGAAAGGAGAGGGATAGAGAGTTAGAAACATCGATGAGAGAGAAACATCCATCAGCTGCCTCCTGCACACCCCCTACTGGGGATGTGCCCGCAACCAAGGTACATGCCCTTGACCGGAATTGAACCTGGGACCCTTCAGTCCACAGACCGATGCTCTAGCACTGAGCCAAACCACTAGGGCAAGGAGGAATTCTTAAGGGAGTGAGGCTGAAGCCAGATTCTGGGGATGAGTCTGAGTTAGCAAGGCCAGGGGGTGGAGAGAAGAAAGATGTTTCCTGAATATCTAAGGAGACCCTTGTTTTCCAATAGTTTACCCCATATCACGATTTGGACAACACGGTCACTGCCCCTTAACTGTAATAGACTAAATGAAAGTAGTGTCATGGTCTCATCGACTCTCTTTCCTAAGGAACAAGTCAAAGATGATCTATCCGTACTTCTTCCCTGGGCCAGTGGCCTTCCTATGGCACGCCACGCCCTCTGTAATCTTTCCTGACCCTTCTGTAACGGGCCTTCTCTAACGGGCCGTGTGCTCTAGGCGTGCAGCTCCCAGATCGCACCATCCCTGCAGGACCTCTGCCCCATTGAACAGTCTCCTCTTCTATTTCTGGATTAGGCCCCCTTTGTTTGAATTTGTCTGCCAGGCTCTTGACTTGTCTGCTAAGAGCCACCTAAAATATTACTTCTTCTAGGAAAATTTCCCTGGCCGAGTTAAGGACAGATTCCCATATAGCATTATAGTGCCTTGCATTTGTCTTTATCTGGCAATATCATACATATTTGAATATAAGTTTTCCTTTTGGCCCGTGAGAATGTTATTTTCTTGGGTTTTTACTGTCTAGTGTAGGGTTGGGCACAGGGCAGATGTTTAGTAAATGCTTGTTGAATAAATGAATAAATATTGGCATACCTTTGCACATTTTATAATTGTAGTGTATATGCATAAACACTCATGGATTAACAATGAATTAGAGCTCAGATAATGGAGCAGTTGGATTTTCTGTTTTGTTGAACAATTGAAACACATACACATACACACACACACACACACCACCACCACCACCACCACCACCACCACCAACAACAACAACCATGTGCACATTTAATCACTGAGCCCCAAGTAGTATAATTCTGTGTGTGTTTTTTTATGGATAAATTGCAGGTGTCTCTCTTTTAAAATAATTTCCTTAACTTGTGACAAGATTTATTTTTTTGGTTCATTCTGTTATGTTATTAGAGTGTTTTTAAATATCTAGTTTAGATCACGTGACACCCTTAAATTATTCTTTAAGCAGCTATTAGCATAATGATATTATCTATTAATAGAGATTCCTACAGCAGGAAAGGTACCTGCAATTTACATGAAATCAGAAAACTCGGCGTGATTAGTAGCATCACAACAAACCCAGCATGACTATTGTAATGACTGCATTTCCCGTCACTGTAATTATCTCCTGAAACTTTCATTGGGAACATTGATTGCCATTTGCTCACTCTCCTGCTTTGAGAGAGTGGGATGATGAACGGGTGCCAGGAGAGAAGAGGGCCGCGCAGGGCCTGCGGGACACGCACGCTGCACCATCACAGAGCAAACGCTTCCCATTGGCCAGGACTGTGCCACCTTTCTGGGTTCATAACCAATGATACTCACGCGGGAAGTCTTTCAATCATCAACAGTTTCATTGAGGAGGATGAGTGAGAAATGGTGGTTTTCTAAGAGGACGTAGAACATGATAATTGGTGTTTGAAGAACATTAGGCAAAAATGCCCCCTTCCCCTCGCAGTGCATCATTCCTACTCCTCTGAAGGAAGGTGGGGATTCGGCTTCCTCATTATTTCTTAAGTCTCTACTTCTCTCCATCCTCACTGGTGAGTCCAAGCTAGGCCACCACCCACTGCCCCGGATATGAAAGAGGTGACTTGGGATATCCAGTTACAGGTAGGCTGGGTATATTGTGTTGACTATTAATTGCCTCTACTTAAAAAAATTTTTTTTATTTGTTTTTTTACAGAGAGGAAGGGAGAGGGATAGAGAGTTAGAAACATCGATGAGAAAAAAATATGGATCAGCTGCCTCCTGCACACCCCCTACCAGGGATGTGCCCACAACCAAGGTACACGCCCTTGACCGGAATCGAACCTTGGACCTTTCGGTCCTAAGGCTCTGATACTCGATCCACTAAGCCAAACCGGTT
Organism: Vespertilio murinus; assembly: GCA_963924515.1. Taxonomy (NCBI): domain Eukaryota; kingdom Metazoa; phylum Chordata; class Mammalia; order Chiroptera; family Vespertilionidae; genus Vespertilio; species Vespertilio murinus. Next base: position 77,446,500 of record OZ004711.1, on the reverse strand, counting down.
CAGGCTAATTGCCCCTATTTTGAACTACTTCTCTCCAAGCCTTCTCTCTACTGCCCACAAAATGCTCTTTCTAAACAGCAAGTCTGATCCTTGGGTTCAAATCATGTTCTTCTGGGTACAGAAAATGTGAATGCAGGTGAGCATGTTTAGTCTGCGTCTCCTAGACCAGGCAGGAAGGACTAGGGGCTGATAAGGCCGATAGAGCAGAATTGCAGTGTGTGTGAGTGTGTGTGTGTGTGTGTGTGTGTGCGTGTGTGTGTGTGCGTGTGTGTGCACTCGAGCACACGCATGTCCGTGTGGGTGTCTGGTATAGTGTGTGGCCAAGCATGAGGATGGGTTAGCTTTGTTAGAAATTAATGCCTGCGAGCTCTTCTGATAACACAGGTGCTAAGCTCTGCTTTCTTTGCCAGAGAATGGCCTATGTGTGTCTAAAGGGTACATTGCAGTAGGAGAAAATTCAAAACCCCCAGCAGGTTACCCTGAGATGTCTGATATCTACTGTAGCCTAGATCTTATGACTATAAGATGCTTTTTAGTCTCTGAATATAGCTGTGTGTGTGGGGGATGTGATTGGCATTGGGCCAAACCAAATTAGAAGAATGTAGCTTATCTCAAGAAAATGAAATTGCAAAATATGAAAGCGGTAACCTGGGATATCCAGTTATAGGTAATCTGTAGAGACCTTGATTTGATTCTAGTTTGTATCTATTAAAATTATCTTGCATACCACATATTTCCCCAAAAAAACATTTCCCCAAAGTCTCCCCACAGGCCCCACGGAGACTTCTTGGGAGGTATGCTGTGCATACTTTGCCAGCTCTCTTCTTTCTGTCACAGACTGACAGGTAATTGTGGAAAAGTTCTGCCGTCGCTTAACCGCGTGCGAGGCCACAGGCACCTCGAGCCGCATGACTCGCTTTGGGCAATGTGTTTGGACGAGTCCTGTGGATTCCTGCCAGGATGCAGACAGAGTAAGGAGGGAAGAAGGTCTGAAAGGTGTCTGTCTCACTTCCTCCCTGCCCCTCCTGATGCCGGGTCATCACACAGACCACTGCACCAAGCGAGCTGGCTTACTGACAGATCGCAGAGCAAATAGATGTGCCATTTGCATTTCTTTTTGGAGAGCAACCAGGCGGTGAGAAACTGCACTGGGTTATGGTAAGAACTTCAGTGATGATCTAGCCACCCAAACAATTGCTTCTTTCCCCAGTTTTCCACTTGGGGCTGTAGGTTGTATATTTGCCTTCAACTTTGGGTACTAATGGAATTCTTTTTTTTTTAAAGTATTTAAAAATATATATTTTATTGATTTTTTTTTTACACAGAAGAAGGGAGAGAGAGAGAGAGTGAGAGAGAGAGAGAGAGAGAGAGAGAGAGCTAGAAATGTCAATGAGAGAGAAACATCTCAATGAGAGAGAAACATCGACCAGCTGCCTCCTGCACACCCCCTACTGGAGATGTGCCTGCAACCAATGTACATGCCCTTGACCGGAATCGAACCCGGGACCTTTCAGTCCGCAGACCGATGCTCTCCCACTGAGCCAAACCGGTTTCGGCTGGACTAATGGAATTCTTATGGCAGGGGCTACGTAACCAGGGAGCAGCAAATGGACATTTCACTCCGAAGCACACCCACCCTTACCCACATGCAGACACGGGCTCGTCCGTCCGTAGTGCTCCCTGAGTTTTGGAGAGAGATTTGGGGAATATTCATGTATCATTTGCCTTTTTAATTTTTCAACCCATTTTGGGGGTCAAAGCTATAAATCTCAACAGGGAGTGTGGGAAAGTGAACCTTTGCATGATCAAGGGGTATATGGATTTTCAAAAGCTGTGTCAGAGAGATGTGGGGGCACTTAGTAATTTAGCCAGCCTATGCTTTTATGGAAAAACTACGTCTTCGCAGAGAAGGAAGTCAGAAAAGCAAAGAAATTAAATTACTCCAGTGTTAAGTCGTGGCAGTGCACTTTGAGTGAGTTAGCGTATTTCCAGTCTCACGACAAAGCTGCTATGCCACCTATTTTATAGATGAGGAATTTGAAGATTAGAGAGATTTAGTGATTTGCTCAAGTACACCCAACTGGTAAGAGACAGAGTTAGGACTTGAACCCAGATTTCTCTGCTCCCAAATACAAAGAAATGATATCACTTGGAATTACGGGGGGGGGGGGGAAGGGGTGATGTCAATGGGTTGGGGACAGCTACCACCTACCTTGTGGAGCATGTTGTTGCTATTTCACCTCATCACAGTGGTGTTTCTCTCTTGCTTCCCGGCCCACCTGTCTCCTTATTTTTGAAAGCATCGCCCCTGCTGGGAAGCATTCCTTGACCTTCCTGTCTTTACACAAACTTATGAAGGAGCACTTTTTTAAAACTATATTTTTTAGAGCAATTTTAGGTTCATAGTAAAGTTGAGAGGAAGTTACTGAGATTTCCCATTTACCCCCTGGCCCCACACATGCATAGTCTCTCCCATTATCAACATCTCCACCAGAGTGGGACATTTGTTACAAATGAAAAATAAACACTGGCACATCATTATCACCCAGCATCTAGAGTTTACATTAGGGTTCATTCGCTCTTGGTGTTGTACATTCTATGGTTTTGGACAAAAGTACAATGACATGTAACCCTCATAGTATCATACAGAGGAGTTTTGCTGACCTTCTGGGTGCCACCTTTTCATAATTCTTCCCTTGCCTGCTCCTGGCCTCCATTCCCCTGGAAACCAGTGATCTTTGTACTGCCTCTGTAATTTATATATATATATATATATATATATATATATATATATATATATATATATATATAATATTATATTATATATTTGTTTGTTTTGTTATTGTTAATCCTCACCTGAGGATATTTTCCCATTGATTTTTAGAGAGAGTGGAAGGGAGATAGAGAAACATTGATGTGAGAGAGACACATCGCTTGGTTGTCTTTGCACATGCTCCAACCAGGGCCGGTGATTGAGCCTGAAACTGAGGCACATGCCCTTCACCAGAATAGAACCCGGGACCCTTCAGTCTACAGGCCGATATTCTATCCACTGAGCCAAACCAGCTAGGGTTGCCTTTATATTTTAGAATATTGCTTTTTATAATTGAAAAGGTAAGGATGTAGAATGATTTCTCAAGCTTACTATTACTTTTCTATCCTTTCAGAATTAGCTCATAAATTCATATTGAGTCATCAATCAACATGCATTTATGAAGGCCTCTCTGTGAACAAATCATAGTAGTGATCTACCTGGGATGCAGGAAGATTCTAATTGCAATTAAGATCACGAGTGGCTTAAACATCTAGTTAGAGAGAGAGAGAGAGAGAGAGAGAGAGAGAGAGAGAGACAAGATATTTACCCATCTTTATTTCTCTTTACATCCCTATCTCTATATGTGTGTTTATGTTATTGACTATAACATTAGAGCAGTGAGACATTTTTTCAGATTTTCATATATCTGCTAACTGAGAAAGTGAGTAAATATAACCAGAGTTTTGAGACTTCAAATTAAACATGTTCTTTTTATAACCTAATGATGCCTGCTTATTAACCTTACATGAGGACAGAGAAGGGTTATTCTTTTTTTAAATGTATTTCTTTATTGATTTCAGAAAGGAAGGGAGAGGGATAGATAGATAGAATGTCAATGATGAGAGATAATCATTGATTGCCTGCCTCCTGCATGCCTCCCACTGGGGATTGAGCCCACAACCCGGGCATGTGCCCTTGGCTGGAATCGAACCCTGGACCCTTCAGTTTGCAGGCTGATGCTCTATCCACTGAGCAAAACCAGCTAGGGCAATTCTTTTAAAAAGCTCTTCTTTTGTGCAACAGAAGCCTGAATAGTCAGGAGTTGGCCAGGCTTTTTCTGATGTTTATTGAAGCGGCTGTGGTAATACTTTTGTACCTTGGATTCTGTGATTTATTTACATTGTGAATATATTTGGGATTTATTTTAAGGCTTTGAAAAATTGGGAGTGCTGTGGTTTTAGAATTATTTTTCATTAAACATTGTCACTCTGGCTGCATTTTAGGTGTTGGCTGAATTTTGCACAATGGGCTGTATTAGCATCAGAAATGCTGTTGAATAATAATAATTACAATAATTATATATATAAAGGATGAAATTCTGTTTCAGTTCTACTTGGATGATCTTGGTATTTGACTTTACTGACTCAGTTTTGGATTTTAAAAATAAAGATAATTGATAAGCACCCTGCCATCTCTGAAGACTAGGCACACACATGCTTGAAAAGAGATTCAAACCCTGAATAAAAGTGCTTTGAATGTAATTGTTGTTTATTTCAATCAATATGTTTTACGGGTTGACATCTCAGACAGGAGGGACGTCTTTCCTCTACTGACTTCCAAATGACAGGAGGTGGGCAGGTCTGATTCTCTCCGGAAGCAGTGTTGCCACCTTGCTGCCACCAAGAACTAGAACTGCCATCTCTTTATCACATACTCTTATTCTTGAAAGACAAGTTGCTCTTTTGACTCCCAATACACAGCCATATATCCCAATCTCTTTCTTCTCCCTTCTCATTCTCTTCTCCTCTCAAGCTCATTAATTTCATGTTTCAGTGGGTGCTTCCAAGAGAGCTGAGTGAATGATTCGTCAAGGAGAAAACATCAGCCATCTAGACCAGCGGTTGCCAACCAGTGGTCCGTGAGGTCCAAAAGGTTGGCGACCGCTGATCTAGACTCAACATTGATTTAGAATCCACTTAAATGGGCTTAAATAATGACTAAACAATAAACAAGTGATGGAAGACCTAAGAAAGAGAAAAGTGGCTCACCAAACGAGGCCCCTGGAAATGAACTAGAATCAACTGAGCTCACACTGAGCTCTGAGCACGTCCTAAAGAAAATATGAAACATTCAAAATTAGTTCTTGGCCTCCAGGAGCATAGAGACTAGTAGGGGGAAAGAGCATACTAGTAGTTTTATGAGATACAATGAGACAGTTTATGGCTCTCACCAAGAGCATCATTTCCCTCCTGTCTCCAGAATATGCAACCCTCTCTCCTGACTCCCAAAGGGACCTGGGAATCTAGATGCTGTCTCTCTCCCTGTCCAGGAGAATATGCTGGTAGCAGAAGGACATCTTGCCTGGGTGAGGGGAGCCAGAATTGAGGTCATCTCTTACGGATGCTACTACGTCTGGCAGCATAATTAATTATGGCAGACTCTCTCCCTGTTCAATTCATAGCCACTTCTAGGGGTTCAGATCCTTGGTCTTAGAGTGCTGACCTTTTTTCCTTCTCTGCTTCTTGACACTTTCCAGAGCCAGGAAATGTCCCATAGATCTTTAAGACACACGTTGATGAAATCCATGGTCCTTAGAAAATGGAACAATTCTACTTCTCCTAAGGATGGCTATTTTGATGATGATTACTATCTTAAGGACCACCAAGGTGACCTTCTATCACATCTTCTGTTCAAGGGAAGAAAAACAAAGAAAAATATGAGAATGGTCAAGTATCAAGTAATCAAAGGTATATGTGCTGAGAAGCAACAAAATGGTATTTCCACATATCTTATTCTATTTAATCCCCATGATAAAGCCCACAAAGCAGTTGTTATTCTTCCCATTTTGTTGAATGGAAAGCTGAGGGTCACAGGAGTTAAGCAGCTTACTCAAAGTTATACATTTCATAGAGCCAATATTGCATATACTCTCTGTGGCCTGGGCCTGGGTTCCCACCACAGCGGCTCCTAGGTCAAAAGAGAAAGCACTTCCCGAGGGCTGAGATGTTCTGGGGGCAGGTTTATGAGGAGGAGGAGGCATCTGAATTGGCTCCTGGCTGAATTATAGGCTTTGGCTAGACAGTGGAAGAAGACAAGGCTATTCCTGGCCCGGGAGGATTAGCAGGACTAAAACCACAGTTTGGGAACGCGGAAGGTGTACTTGGAAGATTGTGCATAGACTGTTTTGGCTGGAGAGGAGGGTTCATTCATATAATACAATGGCTCCCAGCCAAAGAGACAAGAACAACGAAGGCTGCTTCTGCCAGGGTTGTGATCCGGGAGTTTCAGGAATCCCTGTTAAATGAGGATAAGCAGGGCTGACCTTCCCTCGCAGGCAGTCTGGGATTCTGAATCATCAGTGACTGGGAAGAGGCACGCTCCATTATCGGAGGCATGATATTACATCCACCAGCTATTTTGTGCAGTTGGATTTTTGTTCCATTGAAATGGCTCTCTCAGTGTGAGCTCAATAGCTACGGGCATCATGGTGGTTTTTCTATGTTGCCAGAAACTAGGTCTGAATTTCTTCCAGCGCCTCCTGCTCCAAAGCACCTCTTATGATTAATTAACCTTTTGTGGAGTAACTAGGACATCTGTGTGGGATGAGATGTACTTTGGTCAGACTTCACTTTTCAGTTGTTCAGCAAGAGGATAATTAATTATAAGAGCTGAATCTGAACAGAGGATTGTTGGAGGAAATCCAAATGAAGCAAAAACATCTAATTATCAATGAACAGGAAGTTTCCTTTTTGTTTTGTTGTTGTTGGAGTGAATACAATACTTAATGCCATTCAAATAAGAGGTAGTAACAAGAGGCCTGCGTGGGGTGTACGCATAACGCTAAAAATGTGAGATATTTGTGTGTTTGGCAATAAAGTACAATGAACCAACCATAACTAGACAAATAGGAAACAAAGGCCAAGTTAGTGTCTAAAATAAATATGTATTCCCCTTTGAGGTAATTGTTGTGCTGACTTTAACAAGGATGTATCTAGAATCATCTGGCTGTTATTACCAGAGAAAAATAACAATAATACCTCTTGTCTGGGGAAGCAGGTTAGATTAAGATGCAAAGTAAGAGATAAAATGCAGGAAGCTAAAAACAGTGCAAAATCAATTTCTTTAACATAAGTTGTGACTATGATAGAGCTCCCCAGTGCTTAGCTATCTGAGGTGAATCGCCTGCAAGTGAATCACCTTCCACACGATAACAATCTCCCACAAAACCCCTAAGTGTGACACAGCCAGAGTTTCTAGCTTACCTCTGATGAGGAGAGTACCTTAGTGAAAATGTGAGAAATTCCCCCTTTCAACCAAAAGATCTTCAAAGTGGGTTGTTGCCCACATTCTCGGACAACTTCCAAACAAACGCTGTGTGATTCTATTTTGATGGGGGATGATGATGATTTTAGTTCATGTTTATAAATATCACCAGGCTTCCGTTGGCACGATAATAGGGTGTCGTTTCTTACCTATTTCTCCTGCTGCTATGAAACAGTTTTTATTCCTATTTTCTTTCTCTCTGTTTCTGCAGCCTTATGTTAGCAATTCCTACCCATTCTTTGTGTGAATTTTGGTTTCCACAACTTTCTATTGTTGGGAGACAATTCTTCATGTGTCTCTTGTATCTCTTGTACCAAGAATTGTCTTGGGAGCAGAGATGTTGAGAGCTTTTGTTCTGGACTATCTTTTCATGGGTGTTTGTACAGCAAGCCGACTTGGAAAACTGAGAGCGCCTCCCTCCAGAGCAGAGGGCAGCTTTATTTGAGGACAACCGTGTTTCTTTTAGGGGCAAAGGTAGGGCAGGTTTGCTAGTAACCCATTTGAAAAGATTTAGTTTTCTTAAGTTTGAGATTCCTCAGTCATGATGGAAACCTACTGCATCACATGACTGCTCTGCGTCACTCATCTGAGACGTAGGTGGGTGAGGGTCCAAGGGAACTAAGGTAAATAGGAAGCTCACACTGCTTGCTGTGCTGTGAGTTGTAAGTCCTTTGTCTCTGACCCAGGTGTGCTGTGTCTTCCACCAGTATCCAGGAAAGAGTGGCCAGCTACATTGCTAGCAAACTCCTTGACATGTGTGTCTTATATCCAAACTTCCCAAGAGGATCTGCCTCAGTGAGTCACAGGGATCCCTGTCGCCCTGAGCTTTCAGTGGTCAACCTTTCTAATGCTGTGACCTTTTAATACAGTTCCTCATGTTATGGTGACCCCAACCATAAAATTATCTTCATTGCTACTCCATAACTGTAATTTTGCTACTGTTAATGAATCATAATGTAAATATCTGAGTTTTCCGATGGTCTTAGGTGACCCTGCTAGTGGTTCTCTACCTGTGGGTCCACAACATGAGGAACTGTATTAAAGGGTCGCGGCATTAGAAAAGTGGAGAACCACTGTCCATCTTATAGGCCAACGATTGCTGCCTTTGACTTAGGTACTATTGCTTGGATCAGCCATCTGTGGTCAACTTGTCAAGGTCATTTGTTCAAATATTGGGACCTGTGAACGAGGGACAGGAACTCATTCAAAGGAGCGATGATCTTGGCAAACCCTTTGAAGTTGTCAAAAGCAGACATTGAAACATGTACTTTTCAAAGACTGTCCAGGGAAATGTTATTGAGAACAGTGATGGGGAAGGAAGAGGACGAGAGACAAGAGTTGGGCAGTTATGGAACCATCCCGGTCCTGGGACATGTGAAAAAGAACAGGAAACAATGAATTCATCTTAACTTCCCTGCCTAATCTGAGATTTTTGTGAACAAAGACTAATGTATGCTTTCTTCTGTAACTTAGGAGTTCTCTGCCCACAGAGAAACATTTGGAAAATCTTGTTTCTAATTCTGGATATTGGAGATGGATGCTTAGGTTCACCATAGAGGTTCTCTCTTAGCATTTATCCCACCCCTGGGAGAGCAGCTGTGCAGGTTATATATACTGCCAGGTTCAGGCATGGACCCTGATTGACCTAAATCAATCACTTTTATCTACTGTATTTAATGCAGAAAAGAGGGCTGGTGACTTTAGGGCATTGCTTGGGAAGCTCTCTCTTTTTTCTGGATGACCTGGTATGGGAATGTGAACTCCTAACTGTAGCTTCCATTTTGTCCCTGTTTTAGAGAACTATAACCAATACAACTAATTAACAATGTTAGTATAAAACATACTCCATGTGTGTCTATGTGTGTGTGTGTGTGTCTATCTAATGTACTATGCATGTGTTTATATATAAAATTTCCATATTATGAGAAATTGGCTCATTAGATTTTGGAGGCCAAAGCAGTCCCACGCTCTGACCTCTGCAAGTTGGAGCCCCAGAAAAGCCGGTGGTATAATTCAGTTTGAGTCTGAAGGCCTGCAAACCAAGGGAGCTGATGGTGTAAATCCTAGTCTGAGGACAGGAGAAGATGAGATAAAATGTCTAACTCAATCAGTAAAGCAGAAAAGTAAGAGGCAAATTCCTCCCTTTTCTGACTTTTGTTCTCTTTATACCTTCAATAGATTGGATGATGCCCACCCACATGAGGAGGGCGAGCTACTTTTCCCAGTCCACCAATTGAAATGCTAGTCCTATCTAGGAACATCATCACAGGTATATCCAGGAGTAATATTTAATCTGGGCACCCAAGGCCAGTTAGGTTGACACATAAAATTAACCATGAGAATTACCAAGAGGGAAGTCATCTTGGAAATAAAGCTGACTCTTGGAGGAAGAACAAGTCAAGAGAATAGCTATAAATGGAGGCAGAGCCCTACTCAAACTATCCCTAAAGTCTAGATAATTTCTGTGCTTTTCAGTTATGTGAGCCAGTGAATTAACTTGCAAATTAATGCCAGTTTGAATTGAGTTTTCTATTACTTATGAACAAAAACACCCTAAGCGATTTATTTACGACTTTTCATAACATCTGAGGTCTCTCAAGACTTCATGTCCTGAACCCTGGCCAGTGTGGTTGAATATTGTCCCATGTAATAAAGGTCACTGGCTCAATTCTTGGTGAGGCACATGCTGGGATTGAGGGCTCCATCCCAGCAGGGATATGCAAGAGACAGCTGATTGAATATTTCTGTCTCTAATCAATGTTTCTCTCTCTCTCTCTCTTTCTCTCTCTCTCTCTCCCTTTCATCTCCCTTCCCCTTTCTCTAAAATCAATAAAAACATATACATACTAGAGGCCCAGTGCATGATTTTGTGCATGGGTAGGGTCCCTAGGCCTGGCGGGTGATCAGGGCTGATTGGGGCCTTCCAGCTGGCGGCGGCGCCTCCCTTCCCTGGCTTCCAGCTGCCAACTGGGGCCTTCCTTCGTTCCACACTGCCCCCTGGAGGTCATCGCATCATAGTGAGCGATCAAACTTCCAGTCTCCCAGTCGAACTCCTTAGGGGACACTTTGCTTATTAGGCTTTTATATATATAGATATTTTTTTAAAAGTTCATGTCCTGAAATTTATACAGCTAATACAGACATCCTGGAGACATCAGATGCAACTGGCTCACTGTGTAATTCACTGCTGTTTTTCCTGGCACATGGCACATGCCCAAATACACCCGTGGAATGAATCCATGAGTATTGCCTATTGCTCCCAGAACTCACCTGTTCTTTCCTGATGATGATCAGACCTCCTTCATCACCTTGACTGGGATTTTGTTGCAGAATTTGGAAGATGAGGTTAGTTACTAAAGAGTTAAACGAAAAGACCAAACATTCAAAAATCATGCTGATTCCACAATAAAACGGCAGCCACTCATGCCATCTTGGGCTTCACATTCTTCATTCATGGGTTTCCCCATCAGTGATTAGGCCATCCTATTTAATCAGAAGTTGTAATTTTGGTTTGAACTGCTCAGTGGTCCTTTATAATCTGCAGCTCACATCTTGTGGTAAAAGGACAGACCGACTAGTTTTGCTGAAGTACAATGTTATTTTCTTCAGAAAGTAATCAGACCTAGAGCTGTGTTTTAGGTCTCACCACTGCCCCCTTTACAGGCAAAACGATATTGTCTTTCTAACTGAAAACTGCCGGATAAAATAAAATCAAGACACAGATGGCCTTACCCTGTGTATAGGTATCCCTTCTGTCTATGAGAAGTGGAAACACCACAGAAATCACATCCAAAGCGGGAGGAGAGTGCAGCTTTGCAAACGGCAGCCGGGCCAGGTTGGAGTGATGAGGAATCCTGGTGGGACCGCAGCTAATACTCCCTGCTTGCCAGGCCACACGCTTGCTGATATCAGGGTTTTCTAGTGGATGTGGAAAACAGCTGAAATCAGAATATTTGGGTCAGCATAACTTAGTGTGCGCTAACTGACAAAAATTCAACCTGAACAGCCTTCCCCCGATGTGCATGTGCTCTTTCCCTCTTTCAAATGCTTTGTGATGTCCAAAGAATAGGAGAATTCTCAGAGTGCCTCCTGGCCATGAACAACAGCAAATCCAAATGGCACCAAGAAGGAAGCAGGGCTGTTACGCAATGACTGTCTGGGACAGCCCTGGGCAAACTACAGCCCGCGGGCCGGATCCTGCCAGTTCAGCTGTTCTATCCGGCCCGCGGAGCCGAAAGAGCGGAGGGTTCTCTTGCTCTCCCCTCCGCTCCTTCACCAGCAGCCCAAGATGAGAGTGCCAGCATGGTCAGGTTGCTTTTGTTCCGGCCCTCTGGTCCAGTTTAAGAGCCCATTGTGGCCCTCGAGTCAAAAAGTTTGCCCACTCCTGGTCTGGGAATAAGGCAGAAAGGCTTTTCCCCCCAGAGGAGTGTCTTTGATCTCACTAAACCCACCCACGCACCTTGGAGCATCTTTCCGGAATCACAAAGGGGGTTCAGAAGGAAACCCAGATCCTGTAATTGGCTTCTAGGTAGATCTAAATCCAAGGTCCTGAGTCACTGTGGAGGGCAGAGCGTGTGGGAGGTTCAGACAAAGGGCTTCTTATCTAGGTCCAGCTTGAATTCAGAGAAATCCTTTTGCCAATGGCTCTCTGATTGGGCTGCATTTTAGTCTTCTCATTTCATTAATATAGTTGTAGGCACACTTATTTTTCTCAATCACCGGGCTATTTCCATTTATTGCCTTTGGTTTCTGGAAGTCCAAAATATCATCATACCCTTGCCACTTTCCCCGAAACAGCTTGACAGGTTTATTGCCAACTGACTTTTCTGATCAGGGAAAAAAAAGACTTCCTGTTAACCATTTCCCTATGATTTTCTTTTCAGAAGTAAAACTCTCAACAAGGCTCCATAGAGGAGCCTGCCCTCTTATTCTTATTTCAGCATTTGACTATCCTTACTTTGCTCCATTATTCTCTTCTCTGGTGTTCATTTTTTTTTCTTTTAAGCCTGGGTTTATTTCATTTCGCTTATTCCAGGAATAGGAACCATATTTTTTAATTCTTCTTATGCTGCTAACTGCCACTTAGCACACTGAAGATGGCTAATAACTCCGCTTCTCCGGCAGCATCCGTTTACTGGGCTTAGCCTCATTTGTATCAGTGTGCTTTCCCTTAACGCCTCTCTCACCTCTATTTATTATAATTACTATTTAAACTGTTTGTAAGCCACTCTGAGGCTTCTTCTAAGCTCATTTCACGCGACTGCAGGTATACTGAAACCGGATTTGACCAGAAAGCAATCTTAGATGTACGGACTGTGACCTGATATAGTTCTTGTATTTAACTCGGTATCTCAGTGTATTTGTTGTTGTTATTATTACTCTAACTGGCTGACTAAATGTGCTAGCCTTGGAAGAGGATTAACCTAAAGCACACACTTATTTCTCTTCCATAAAGTCCCTTGATTATACGCGGTCAGATCTCCCTTCTCTGCCTTTGTGGTGACAACTTGGGCCAATCTCAGAGCTTTCCAGGCAATTTCAAAATGTTTAAAAAGCCGAAGCTGGTTTGGCTCAGTGGTAGAGCGTTGGTCTGCGGACTGAAAGGTCCCGGGTTCGATTCCGGTCAAGGGCATGTACATTGGTTGTGGGCACATCCCCAGTGGGGGGTGTGCAGGAGGCAGCTGGTCGATGTTTCTCTCTCATCGACGTTTTTAGCTCTCTATCTCTCTCCCTTCCTCTCTGTAAAATATCAATAAAATATATTAAAAAATGTTTTAAAAAAGGGTAGTTCACTTTAAAGTATTAACCTCTTCACGTCTGAAGCAAATACAGAATAGTGTCGAATGTGAACTACAATAAAAAAATAAAAAATATATGTAAATACATCAATAACTTTCTCATGAACTGAAGCCACTTCCTCAGCACCCACCCCTCTCCCCCGCCCCCTCCCTCACTCAGAGGAGACGGGACCCCTCTCTGCTGTGCATGGCCGGGAGGCATGGCCTGGTCGCCTCTGCTTCTCCACTTTGCTTTTTCACACCACGTCTCCACCCAGAAGGCTGCTGCTTCTGGATTGTTCCGGGTTGAGCTGCAAGTAAGGAGCGAAGGTAGATGATGAGAGTTTCCAGCTTGGCTGGTACTGGTGCGATGGATGCCTGTTTTCTGTGTGGCAGGTGCCCCCGAGCTGGGTTTCTCTCAGGTGTGTGTTTCTGGGATCTTCGCTCTGCCTAGGGAATGTGTTCTCTGGCTGACTGCTTGTGACACCCTCTCAGCTCTTTGCTCTGGCTGTCCACCTGGCTACTGAGCCTTCCTATTGGACAGGGGGTGGGGAGGGGAAGTGGGGGGATGCAAGGGAAGGAAGTCCCAGTGCCCTGCAAGGAGAGCCCCTTTGAGAAGGTGCCAGCCTGGCCCCCCTGTGTGGTAGTCACATGTTCCAGGATATCTCTGTGCTGCTGCAGCAGGTAGAAGAACGCCTGGCTTCCTCTGTCATCTTCTCCATTTGCTTATTCTTCAGCGATAGCTGCTACTTAGAGGGTAGTCAAGGTTTTCTTTTTAAAAAAAATATATATTTTATTGATATTTTACAGAGAGGAAGGGAGAGAGATAGAGATCTATAAACGTCAATGAGAGAGAAACATCGACCAGCTGCCTCTTGCACACCCCCTACTGGGGATGTGCCCGCAACCAATGTACATGCCCTTGACCAGAATCAAACCTGGGACCTTTCAGTCCGCAGACCAACGCTCTACCACTGAGCCAAACCGGTTTTGGCTAGTCAAGGTTTTCTTGAAAACTCTAGCCCCATTCCTTAAGACCCTTCAGTCATGGACTAAGACGCTGCTCTTTCTGTATGCTAGTGGTTGTGCCCAAGCCCCTTCCAGTTGGCTGGATGTTTTGCGTGGGGGAGGAGGAGAGGAGGCAGAGTTCACGCCTCCCCCCCCCCCATTTCCTCTCCATGGGACAGGGACTAGAAAATCCATCTCATGAATTTCTCTAAAGTCTTCTCACTTTTATGCAAGCAGGCTGTGGGTGATGGGCTAACGTTCCCAGGACAGGTTTTGGAGGCTTATTAGCTAGTCCTACAGGAAAGGCCTTTGGAATAGGGGGCAGGTAGCTCCTTGTTCTCGGCTCTGGTTCATCAGGTGAAGTTCTAATTAACACCGTGTCATGACACAGAAAAAAGTTATTGCACTGAAGGTGAGCGTACATTCTTTTCGTGTTTATTCCAGATTGTTCTATATGGTTTTTATAGATAAAGCAAGGCACTTTGAAATACTAGATTTTTTTCTTAGACTAAGAGCACACCTATTATTACCAAATTTAAATCATATGATTAAGGAAACAGGAATTAGAGAGATGAAAATGATGGTGTAAATTTGTTGAATGGTGATTGAATTCAGTATTCTTCATATTGACTCCTCTTTCAGTTGAACAGTCAGTAATTTCAATTAAAATATTTGAGAAAACCTTCTATAAAGTGAGGCATTTTTTTCTGTGATTCTTGGCTTTAGATATTCTAGTTTCTAACAGTTTCAAGATGTCTTAATGCTGAGATTGGATTTGTAGTATTGGGTTTCAAGTCAGGTATACAGTTTTGCTTTGTCACCTTGGGGAAGGCATTTTTTTTATAGGACTAGGTTTGTATAATTTTTAAATTGAGAAGATTTTACTGGGTAGTTTTAAAAGTCCTTTAGACCTCTAATAGTTTGCAACATTTGGATAATATACATCCATGTTGGTGTGAATTAAAAAAGACTTAAAAAATGATAACTTAAGTTATCAGCTTAAAAAATGACAACTGCTTTTAAAAAATATCTGATTGAATATTCACATAAACAACAGTGTTGTTAGAATTTCATCATTCACCATATAATTCATATAGCCTTTAATTTCATTATTTAATTATTCTGTACTTTCCATACTGGAAAATTTAATGATCAGTGACTTTAATTAAACACTTAATCTAGTCCTAGCATTTCTCCTTCACTGGCTGTAAAACAAATTACTAAAGGTTTCCTTTAGACTATATACTATAAATAAACACATTTTTTATTTTGTACAACTACTAAATATGAGATTTTGTTTTCTCATCTAGGCAATGGGTGTAACAGCCAAAACAAAGCCCAACATGTCTCTCACACTTGCTCCTCAGGCTTTCCTATCAGAGATGTGATGCCCAGTCATAAGCCAAGGAGGGTCCCCTATATTTCTCCTTTCTCTTACCCTGACATTCAATGAATTAGGGAATCCTTGGCTCAACCTTTACAGTAGACCTCAAATTCATCATTCCCTCAATCTTCTTTGTTACCACCCATTCCGTTCAGTCTTGCTGGGATTAAGGTAGACAGTTCCTCAGTGTTTTCTCAGCCTCTCTTGCCCATAAGCTCCATACAGCAGCCACTGTGGTCCTTAAACATTAACCATGTCCCTCTCATCCTCTCCCTAAAACCTCCCAGTGGCACTGGTTTGCAGTTGGAATAAAATCCAAACTCCTTAACAGGTACATTAGTAATGATGATTCCAGTTGTGGTGATAAATAAAAGTCAAAATTTCAGTGGCTTACTACATGAAATTGTACCACTGGCTCATGTAAGAGGTCAGTGCAGGTGATCTCAGTTTTGAGCAATTTTCCTCCACACAATGATTCAGGGACCCAGGTTTTTATTTTATTTTATTTTATTTTATTTTATTTTATTTTATTTTATTTTATTTTTTACCTTGTGGTCCTGCCATTGGCTAGCTGCCTCGGAGCTTCTGCATCCAGCTGGAACATGGGGGAGAGAGGGTGGAGAAGGCACACATACTCCTTACCTGCTGTGCCTCTCATATAACCCCTGACCAGTGCTCACCTTCCATTGGTGAGGGCTGGTCATACGGCCCCACCCAGAAGCGAGAGGGGATGGGAAATGTAGTGTCTGGCAGGGAGACATTTCCCAGGCACAACTCTTTGCTCTGGAAAGGGCAGCATGAGTCATGGGGGACAGCCATCCTGCCACATACAGTCCCCAAAGCCCCCGAAAGTTGCTCCTGTTCACCTCTCCCGCCTCCTCTCATACGCCTTCCCCTGGCTATGTTCCAGCCACGCTGGTCCTCTTCTAATCCCAAGCTCATCCTTGCCTTGTGACTTTTGTGTTCTCTCCCTTCTGTCTGGAAAGTTTTACCCCCACACCTTTTTATTTTGGATAGTTCTTTTAAATTCTCAAGTCTCAGTTCAACCACCATCATCGCCTCAGGGGTCCCTGCCTGCCTTCCCAATATGGTCCCCCACCATGTCACCAAGTTCAGCCATCTTCACAGCACAGGTCAACGATCAGGAATTATCTGTATTTGTTTCCCTAGTGTCGTCCAGTGTCCTCCCCATTCCTCATCTGTATCATGCAAACTCCATGCCTGACTATCTTGCTCACTCCTGTATATATTTCTAGCACACAGAACATGACTGGCACACATAAGTCACTCATTACATACTTTTGAACGAATGGATAAATTTTTTTAGTCCTGGGGTTTTAAAATTCATACAGAAGAGTTGATATGGGAAGGCTGGCACCACTCCACATTTTCAATCACTGGGATTTGGTTGGGCTAATCAATCAGTCAACCAGTAAAATCCACCCTCTCTGCTGCATTAAATCTGCATTGTAACCACCCTGGAAGAACCTGGTGGGATATGTTAATCTAACAAACAAACATCCCTCTCCTGTGAGATGCCCTTTTTTGCAAGTCTTTTAAAAAATGTACTACAAGTGGTACATTTTG
This sequence comes from Vespertilio murinus, assembly GCA_963924515.1. Classification (NCBI taxonomy): domain Eukaryota; kingdom Metazoa; phylum Chordata; class Mammalia; order Chiroptera; family Vespertilionidae; genus Vespertilio; species Vespertilio murinus. The sequence continues at coordinate 77,429,666 of OZ004711.1, read as the reverse complement.
TTTATAATTCTTACTGCTAATAATAATGCCACTGGGGAATACAAATGAAACAACACAAAACAATTCTGCTCCAATTAGCAGCCAGATTTAAAGCTGCTAATGGAACCTGAGGCAATTGAAGTTTGTGTACGCTCAGGATTTTAGAATGACTACTTAATCCCTTTCTCTCTTATTTCCAGGGAAGAAATTCAAAGCCCTTTTGTGTTCTCTCTGATGAAATTACGAACATGGATGTAGAGTTTTATGAAGATGCATCTTTTTCTACTAAGAGGCAAGATCAAAGGGTAGGAAAAATATTTCTTTCAAAGCCAAAAACCTTGAGTTTGAATTTTTGTATTTACTGGTTGTGTCACATTGTGTAGGTTATTAGTTTTTCCTGTGTATCAGATTCTCAATCTGTAAAAGAAGAATAATAATATCTGCCTCACAGGACTTTTGGGAAGGCTGACGAGAATGTCTAGCTTGAAGTCAGCGCTTAGTAGGTGCTCAAAGAGTGTTAGTTTTTCTTTATGGCATTGAAGTATTTCTGTACTCAGTTTAGCTCCAAGTTCTTTAGAAGACAAAGCCTGGTGGGGCAATTGTTCAAAACAATATGCAGATCAATTTCACACAAATTTTCTCTCACACACTCAGGTTCAGATTAGAAATGTTGCAGTCATGTCTTCCTCTTCTATCACATATTTACTACATTATAGGTGATGTCGAGTCTACTCCTGAACTGTCTATGGAGGCCACCCACTCCTCCCTGGACACTTCATCTCTGGCTTTCTCACTAGATAATCCCCAAATGGTCTCTTCAGCTTCTTTATGTTTCGAATCTATCCTCTACATTGTGTGAGCACCATTTTTCTAAAATACAGCTATAATAATATTATTTTCCTTCTTACGCCTCTGTGATGGTTAACATGACTGGGTCATGGGATACCCAGATATCTGGTTAAGCACTGTTTCTGGATGTGTCTGTAGTCTGTGTCTGGAGGAGATCAGCATTTGAATTGGTGGACTGATTGCCTTCCCCAGTGTGGTTGAGCCTCATCCTATCCACTAAAGACCTAAACAGAACAAAAGGGTGAAGGAAGGGAGAATTCACTCTCTGCCTGACTGCTGAATTAGGACATTGGTCTTCTACCCTGGGTCTGGGACTTATACCAGTTCTCAGGCTTTTGCACTTTGACTGGAACTACACCATGACTTTCTTGTATCTCCAGTTTGCAGATGGCAAATTGTGGGATTTATCCTCCATAATCATGTGAGCTAATTCCTCATATGATATATAACTTAATACAGCTGACCCCTGTACAACATGGGGGTTTGTGGTGCTGATCTCCCATGAAGTTAAAGACATTTAGTCAGCCTTCCACATATGTAGATTCCTAACAGCTAGTTGACCATAGATCAATTGAAAAAATTCCCATATAAGTGAACCCAACAATTCAAACCTGCGTAGTTCAAGGGCCACCACACACACACACACACACACACACACACACACACACACACTATTAGTTATATATGTCCTATTGGTTCTATTTCTCTGAAAAACCCAGACAAATACAGCTTCTGAGCATCCAGTTGCTTATAGGTTAAAATTTGCCTACACAAATGCTTAGCATGACTTAGCTCTAAGCAACCTTACTAGCTAACTTTTCTTCCTTTCTACGCTTACACATTGTACATTTTTGTTATAATGCTTTTCATATTTGCCCAAACACTCTATCCTCTGTGGATCTTTCTGCCTTGAAAAGTAGTTTTCTTCTATCTAGGATGTTTTATTCTTCCTTCTGCCTAGTGAGCTCCAACTCATCCTTCAGGACTGAGGTCACCCATCATTTCTTCAGATATATTGATGAAGGTCCAGTGTTCTATCCACCAGTTTAGGCTTATCTAGTGGATACTAAGGATTGGGGTGGGGATGGGTATTCTCTTCTGCTAATGATCCAGCGATGACATAAAATCATTTCATAAAATTCAAAATATTACTAAATTCATTTTACATTATACTATTTAATAAAGCAGTTCATATGTTCACAATTGAAAATAAAATTCAAACCAGAGTGTATTATAATATTAAAGATGCTATAAGAAACCACATATTTCAATAAGAGGTCTGCAAAATCAGTCAAGGAAAAAATAAGATAAACCAACTTCAAAAGCAACTTACTCAACAATAAAATATGATCACAGGTACATTAAAATCAGATGCTGCTGTGTGTGCTACTTATAAAGTATATGAAATTCTAGCCTACAATGAAAATCTCTGGTCAAAGGTAAATGAAAGAATACTTAAGTTGATAATACTACATTTCCTGATAATAAAAATATACCATCTTTTGTAAATGTGGTCTGCAAACTTTAAATAAATCAGTTGTTAACTGACCTGCATGCAGAGAATGTTGCTCATCTTTGCTTAAGTCAACATGCCAAAAGTCAGTCGACAAACATTTTCAGAGCATTTTCTATGTTCTGGACACTGTGCTAGGCATTTGGAGATTTTAAAGAAGGCCTCCTGTCCTCAAAGAGCTTTCAGTCTATTATTCTCCCACTCAGCTTTGTTCTATCTCGGATTCTCTCTCCTAACTTTGCACTTAAGACTCTGATTAATGAATGCTGTCTGTATCCACACCCTTCTTTTGCAGGCCAACATCAGCACATGAATTCTTTCATTTTTCTCACCAGCTCATCAAGTCACACATTCCAGTTAGGAATACCTTCATGGACATCTGTTCCTCTTTCAAAGGTGCATTTTAAACTGGTTAATGCTGTAAACACGGCCCAGAGTCCTCACCACTGTTTATAAGAGTTAGTGTGTCGTGCCAGCACAGCCAAGGGTTCGGCGAGCCTGAGGGAGGGCCAGTGAAGGATGAAGAAAAGACAGACAAAGAGAATAAGCTGGGTCCAGGTGGATCTTCTGTGCCTGGCTGAAGCCACAGAAGGGATCCAGACTGCAAAGCTGATGCTTTATTTATAGTCAGGGGTAAACAAGGTAATTTACAATATTCTTGCAAATTTCACTTGTTTTGGCAGCACTTGCTGCCCCTTCCACAGCCCATTAGCTACCCAGGGAAGATCTAGGGAGCAGTCACAAGATCAAGCTTAATTATGCTAAGAGTGATGTGCCCTTTAAGCTGGGACTTGTTTGTGACTTTGCCAGCAGGTCAGTCCGAGACTTAACCCTATAACCGCTCCCTACAGTTAGGACCCCTCATTTACATTTAATTGCATTTACTTCTGTCACTCTGACTTTATCTACACACTCATTTTTCTGGAAAGGAATGGATCACAACCCCATTTTTAATTCTTTACATCTAGAAAGCCTTTTTTTTCTTTCTCTTTTTCCAGAAGACTCTTGAGGTACAAAATGACTCAGGGAAGATGTTGTGTTGCAACTTAAGCTCTTTTGTCTAAGTTTTCACAAACATCTTACTAGGAGAGTGAAACTAAGAGTATGTGGGTAGTGTGAGTTAAAAAACCTCGAGGTGGGGGGTGCGGACTCCTGAAGAAAGGAAAGAGAAGCTCACTGGAGAGGTGGGAGAGAGGGTGAACCGGATGCTGTCTAATTCAGTTTCACTTCTGGTCCTGAGTAATTAAAATGGCTCCTCTATTCAGGATCTAGTTTCATGAACTCTGCTGCTAGACATTTTTTTTTTCTAGTGAATATTTATTATCCCAACTGTAATCCTTCATTTAACATAATATAAAAATTGTAGAAAAAGAGAATAATTAGTAATACATCATCATCTCATCCATTAGCAGTAAATAATGCCACTTTGTCAAAGTCATAATCATCAAGCAGTCAGCTAGAGGTGATTTTGTGTGCTGCCCAACTGGAATCAGTCCAAAAACAAACCACAGTTCCCGTTTATTATCCTAATTGTGCCTTCAAATGACGCCATCTTTTTCTCCCATCAACTTGATAACAATGAAAGAGTAACAATGAAAATTGACAGGATAAATGAGCAAAAAGGGTAGAAACTTCCAGCTCAGCCACTCACAAACCTTTCTGATGCTGAAAGGGCTGTAAGAGTGGAGGAGGGAGCTGAACAGATTAGGGAAACTCTTGAGGCGTTAGATGCATGACTGTATAGAATTTGCTTCTGTCCATTAGTCTATTAATCAAATTAGAAAGCAGATAGTCCTCACTTTGCATGATAGCATGTTAACTGAAATGTATGGGTATTGGAACCGTGTCATCGTTTTGCATGGTTCATTGGTAGCTGAGATTGTTGCAATGGAATTGTCCAAAAGAGAAACATGTTTCCGATATGCTCACAATTGAGTTAGTATGGTAGTGAGAACTGTCTGTAGTCTGATGTAAAATAACTTCTTCCCTTCAAGTCTTTGTTAAATTGAAATTTATCAGACTGTTTGAAAACAGCGGAGTTGACAGAAAAATGAAAGCAAAAGATTTAAACGAGAATTTCTATGACAACCTAACCTATTATCTAGGATAAAATATACTCATCATCTGGGTGGAGTGAATCCCTGAGAGGAGGATGAGATTTCTGTGGTGGAGAAGGAGAAGGTGAGTGAAGGGTAAGCTAGGGGCTCAAAGAACAAGTCCTTACCTACTTGTTTTTTGTGCCTTCCTAACAGACTCATAGTTCCTTCAAGGCAGAGAGTAGGTTTTAATCATCTTTATTTCCTCAGTGTGAACATAGTTCCAGAACCATATTATATGCTCAGCAAATATTATTGACCCAACTTAGCGAACGCTTTAAGCTAGAATAATAGATGGAAATTGGGTATGAATGGTGTAAGTGTGCTTGCTGGTTGTAGACTTGCTAATGAAGATGCATTATAGTGAACAGGGGTGGGGTTTCTAAGGATTCCTGAGGAATAAGACTGGAACTGACTCTGGAGGATGAGTAAGAGTTAAATGATGGAGGGGCTGAGGGCATGCCAGCTATCACAAATGCAGAAGCATGGGAGACATCAAGCAGCTCAGGATGATGGGAATCAAATGTACACGTGGGAGAGTGTGGGAGGTGAACATAGAAACATAGGCAGGGGGCAACCACTAGGGACTTGAGAATTGGAAACTCGGCAGGAATTTATGGGGTATCACTGAGAGACTTTTAAACAGGATGGTGACCATTTATTTAAATTTCCTAAGATACCTATATTTAAAAAGCCCTGACCACACCTGGGGCTAATAATAATTGCATGGCAAATAAGAAAATGGAGCAATTTCTCCAATCTGTAGGGTGTTATAGGAAAAGCCTTAACTATCTATGAGGCTCTGATCAACAGGGCTCCCAAGGAGTTACGGGGTCATTGTCCTCATGGGGCTTAACCAAAGGCCTGGAGCAGAAAGATAGCACTCTGAGAGAGAAGGAGGCTTTGTACCGGAGGGCAGTTACTGATTCAAATTTATGTGTGTGGAGTCCCAGCTGTGGCCTTCACATTGATCTTCTTGTGCTCCTGGATCTACAATAAGCTCAGAAATACAGTCCTTTGGAATGAAAGCAAAAATAAGGGTGAGAATGAAAAGGGAAATACAGGAGAGAATTAGCTTCCCTTTACGTGAGAAATTCCCAGCAGGGTATTCTTGTAAGTAGCCTGTCCTCTGCTCCATTTCATTAATTTTAAAAGGAGGACTACTAGAAATGACTTATCTGAGTAACCCAAAAGATTCAGATCAGCTAGTCAACTAATGGGACCCGGGTCACCTTTTACATGAATGATGCATGAGTAGATGATAGATACAAAGAGCCTTGCTAAATCTGCTGATGTTTAGTGTCTAAGAAATTGAGGAGTTTTAGTCAAATGAGTAAGGATTCCTCCAGCGATTTCCTGTGTCTTCAAAGATTAACTAGTGTATGCTTTTGCTGGCAGTTTATTTTTCTGTGTTGAGAAAGAAAAGATTAAAAGAAAGGTCGGTGTGTACACATACTAGAAAGATAGAAAGATGGGGGATTTATAAAACTGCACCATTTTAAGGTTTCTGAACGACACTTTTTTTTTTTAATGGAAAAGAGACCTGTGACCTTATTTGCATTTCAAATATTCCTGGAGTAGAATAGTGAAGATCAATGAATTGATTGTCAGAGAAACAGCATGAGTGACAAATTTCTTAGTAAGGAAAAAAGAAACACAAAGGAGAATAGTAAGGTCTTCCCAATTCAGAAGTAATGGAACAAAAAGGTCTCAGTTCTATTCTTGGTCTCATTTTTCTAAAATTCAAATAATCCATGAGTATAAGAAAAATGCTGACCTGAAAAGTGTGGTTAAATATTTTCACACTGCATAATTATGTGACACTCGAATAGGTTCCAACATGTATTTTGGGGGTGGGTTACATTTCCCCTTGTCTGGGGGACATTTTAAAGTATATATAATTTTTAATGATTTCAGAGAAGAAGGGAGAGAGAGATAGAAACATCATTGATAAGAGAGAATTATTGATTCGCTGCCTCCTGCATGCTCCATACTGAGGTGTGGGGATTGAGCCTGCAATCCAGGCATGTGCCCTGACTGGGAAATGAACCACGGCCTCCTGGTTCATAGGTCGATGACCAACCACTGAGCCATGCCTGCTAGGATGGCGGATATTTGGAAAGGCAATGCAGAGTAATAGAAAATGGATTGTATTTGGATGTTGAAAACCACCCTTCCAGAAACCCAGACTTCAACCATTCCAGGCCATCGATGGGCTTTTCAGAATGGTTATTTATAGAAACATTTATTATATCAGAGGAAATCCCACTCCATACAGAGAAATATATACTAGGTCTGTGTAGGTAACAAATAATCACTTCAGCATGTAATTGTCCAAACTGAACAGTTTACAAATACCAATCTGTAAAGCCGCTGACTGGGTTAGGGTATTTTGATTGGCATCATGCTTGGGATGGCAGTCCAGTCCTTGGGGAGCTGCCGCTCCTTTTTCATGGTCCTCCATTTGGAGATGAAGATCTGAGATAAGAATCTTCCCTGATTCACGGTAAAGTCTAATGGCTTGCAGATTGGGCAGGAACTTGGCAAGAAGATTGGAAGATTGTAGGCCTAGGCAGGGATGGGGAATGTCTGGCCCAAGGGCCATATAAAGCCCGAGAAAGCATTTGGTCTGTCTCTGTTAAGACATTAGGGGTGAGTTAATTAAATGTTTGACCAAAGATAGCAGGCTAATTTTTAAGTTGATAATTTTGTATGGCCCGTGAATGATATTAAAAATATCCAAATGACCCTTGGCAGAAAAAAAAAAAAAGGTTTCCCACCCCTGGCCTAGAGGACTATGGTTAGAAATCTCAGAATGAGCTGAGTTAGTGTTTTCTATGTTGATCTAATTGTGTTGGGTTTAATTGTGTTCACTCCCCCAAATATATATCCAAATTCCACTTCCTGATATCTGTGAATATGGCCTTAAAGAAATAGGGTCTTTACAGATGTAGTTAAGGATCTCAAGATGATACCCTAGATTTAGAGTGGGTCCTAAATCCAGTGACTGGGGTCCTTTTAAGAGAAATAAGGATGAGATTTAAGACACAGAGACACACTGGGGACAAAGCCATGTGAAGCCCGAAGCAGGGATTGGTATTAAGCTTCCACCACCAAGCAACATCTGGAACTACCAGGAACTGGAAGAGTCAAGAAACCTTTGGCAAGAACACGGCCCAGCTGACATCTTTATTTTAGAAATCTCCAGAAAAGGCCTCTGTAATCTCTGGAACGGGGAGAGAATACAATTATGTTGTTTTAAGCTACCAAATGTGTTGTAATTTGTTACAGCAGTCCTAGAAGCCTTATATATTCATGAAAAGAGCCCCACTCTCAAGATTCCAATTCCAACCTCATGCCAACTGGGTGAGGGGCTCTCCTGCTGGGCTGACTGATTCTGACTCTACAAGGGGAAGGGGACCCCTGCTGAAGAGAGAAACAGGGAAGAGAGTGGACACCCAATGGTAAACGTTAAAGGAGACACAACCATCTGTACAAATAGAACCTCCAACACCGCAGGCCCCTCAGGGGTAAAATTCTGGGTCACTCCATGAGGTCAAGAATCCCTACTTGAGATTAAGAAATACAAACTGGTAGTTACAAAACAGTCACGGGGATGGAAAGTACAGCATAGGGAGTATCGTCAATAACATCGTGATAACTATGTATGGTGCCAGGTGGGTCCTGGAAATGTTGGAGGGATCACTTCGTAAAGTATATGATTGGCTAACCACTATGCTGTATACATGAACTGATACAAAATAATACTGAGTATAAACTGTAATTGAAAAAAAATAAAATAAAAAAATGTTGGTGTTTAACAGTTAAAAAAAGTAGACATCTGTTAATAGTTTTGACACCTGGCATCTGAAGTCTCTGTGTAGGAGATTCACTCCCTTATGAGTATTGGGGGAGGCGGAGCATGCTTCCTGCCCCATGTACTAATGTCCTGGTAGTACGGGAAATAGAAGGGGTAAAGAGTTTAGGTAACTTGTCCAAGTTAACGTAGCTCCTACAAGTCCAGCTAGCTGCAGGTTATGATTCCAGAGTACGAGTTGGTTGGAGCTGCTCTCACACAGCACCACAAACCAGGTGGCTTACATGAGAGAAATCTACTGTCTCATGGGCCAGAGGCCGGAAGTCCGAGATCAAGGTGTCAGGAAAGCCACGTTCCTCCCGCAGGTGCCAAGGAGGGTCTGCCCCAGGCCCCCCTTCTAGCCGCTCGGCTGTCTTCGCCTGGCTCTCTCCCCAGGGGTGCACCCGCCTCGTGTTCCCAACTCTCACTGGCCAGCCACGCTGCCTCTCTCACTGCCCGTCCTTTCTTTCACTGGCACCTTGCAGCTATGCTTCTGTTCACCATCTGGCATCGAGTCTGGAGGTGCCTCCAGTTTCAGGATCTCAAGGTTTTCTCTCCTTTGAGGGGGGAGAGGCTCTCGACTCGAGTCCGGTACAGGTGTCCCCACGCCCGCCTTCTAAAATGCCAGCGCCATTAGCTCCAGGAAATCCGTGCCGCTTCGGAAGAGCGGGCTGCAGTCAGCCGGGGTAAAAGCCCTGCCACTTATTGTTCTAAAACGGTGTCTAGCGGCTACAAATAACCCCCTGGATTAATGGCATCAACAGGCCTTAGGTCTCCAGATGCAGAAAGGGGCCATTTATCCGACATCCATTCATTTATTCAACAAGCCATGGTGCCGCGTGGGTCGGCTAATTCTGAGTCGAGGCTGCTGTCCTTCCTCCCAAGGCTGCCTCCGGTGATGGCGCTGTTACTGACACACCAGGGCCGGCCCGGCTAACGGCTCAGAGTTACCGGGAGACGGGGAAAGGTCACCCCGGGGCGGGGGCCCGGGAGCCGGGCTGGCGTTTCCGTGGAGCGATGGTGGAGCAAATGGAGGGTTTTTTTTAAGGGGACAGAGCCCACTCGGTTTTTACAGGAGACGGGAGTGCCATTACCGTGCTGCATAATCAAATTTCTTCCTTTTCTGAAACCTTTGTTCCGCTTATTAATTAAGGGAAACGACCCACGAGGGTGCGCGGGCGGCCCGAGGCTCGCTTAGGTGGGCGGCGTGCGCCGGGGCGGGTTACTTATTGGGCAATCAGCCAGACCCAGGAGGGTCTTTGAAAGGCTTGAAAGAGGAATTTTCAGATAAACGAGGGAAAAAATGTTTTTAATGAAATTTAGAAGAGGGGGGCAGAGTGTAATTTATGGACTACATCTTGCCCTCCAGCACCTGCAAAGATAAAAAAGAACACACACACACACACACACACACACACACCATACAAAACAACAAACAAAGACACACACACACACCAACAACACACAAAACAACACACAACAACAACAACACACAAAACAGCAAAAAACACACACACAACAATAACAACACACAAAACAACAAACACACACACACACACACATAAAAGAAAAGAAAGAACAGGGAAGGGGAAAGAATCCATAGCTCCAGGATATTTTCTTTTTTCTTTTTTTTTTATAAATATATTTTTATTGATTTTTTTACAGAGAGGAAGAGAGAGGGATAGAGAATCAGAAACATCAATGAGAGAGTCATCGATCAGCTGCCTCTTGCACACCCCCTACTGGGGATGGGCCCGCAACCAAGGTACATGCCCTTGACCGGAATCGAACCTGGGACCTTTCCAGTCCGCAGGCTGACTCTCTATCCACTGGGCCAAACCGGTTTCGGCCAGGATATTTTCTTCTTAGCTAGATCTCTCCTTTGCATGTCCATCTGCAACCCATGTCAGGGGATTGCTTGCCTTTCTTGGCAAAGTTTGCTAGCATCTTCCTGAGTTGCCTTTTCCCCTTTTTCTCTTAAATACCAGGGGGCTTGCCTGTGAAAGACTCTGACTGACTGCATTTCTCCATTGTCAGTCTTTCTACCTGTAAAATGGGCATGCGAGTCCTTGGCACAGTCTTGCCTCCCAGAGCATTCCGGAGAGGGAGTGAGTATGAAACCCCCGTGTTCTGTTCTCGAAGGCACTGAAGCCGTCAGTCATCATGGACCCGCGCCATGCCCACTCAGTAGACGCCGGAGATGTGTTCTGAGTGGACAGAGGAGTCCCCCACGGCCTTTTCTGTTTGCTGCTCGGCTGGCGGTGGAGATGCTGCTCGCATCCTCTTTGGGGGTGAAGGGCTGAGGCCTCCGCTCTTGCTGCGCTGCAGGCAGCCTCTGTCCCTGTCCGCCTCCTCCAGGTGGTCTCGGGCAGAGCCTCCTTCCTGGGCGGCTCCCGCCAATGGCTGACCCATGCAGGGGCCGGGAGGCTGGGCATCTCACCCACCGGGGCAGCGGCAGGCATCTTCAGAAGGCCCGGGGTGGCCTGCGCTGCAGCCCCGCCTCTTTCTCCCCCCAGGTTTGCTTTCTCCCCTTCTCTCCCACAGGTGTTAGAGCCCCAAAGTCCTTCCTAAAAATGCCCTGCATGCTCATTCCTGTCCACCCCAAGCTGCAACATGCAAGAACTTATGTGGGTGTTGTGTGCTACGTCCCAAAATAGGGAGGGATTTGAGGGGTGGCCGGATGGTGTGAAAAAGACACGTGTTACTGCTGCCCGATGAGAGGACTCTCCCTGGTGATTTGAACTTTCAGCAAACTCCGCCAGCAGCCACACCCTGCCCCCAAGCCCCCCACTTTAATCTGGTATCTTATTGAGCAATAAGACAGACCCAGTCCCCTTGGAACAAAGCTCTTTACCATCCTCTCCCCTGAAGGGGAGCAGAAGGGGCCACCCCAACGTATGCCACGTGGGCATGCTGGTTATTTTGAATTAAAGTTACTTAAGAAACAGCAAGAAGGACATTCTGACCTCCTTTGTCCCCCGGAAGAAGGACATAAATCTCTCCTTTGAAAGGTACCTTCCCTGCACCAGGAGGGCGGAGGCATCCTTATCATGGTCAGAAGGCCGTGTCCACAGACTTGTTACTTCTTTAGCCACATTTACCACCCCAAGCCCAGTCACCTTTGTCTTGTCAATGCTTCACAAATGTGTGGTTTGTCTAAAAGGTGTAAGAGGCTGCCTGCCGCCAAAACCGGTTTGGCTCAGTGGATAGAGCGTCGGTCTGCAGACTGAAAGGTCCCAGGTTTGATTCCGGTCAAGGGCATGTACCTTGGTTTCGGGCACATCCCCGGTAGGGGGTGTGCAGGAGGCAGCTGGTAGATGTTTCTCTCACGTTTCTAGCTCTCTATTTCTCTCCCTTCCTCTCTGTAAAAATATCAATTAAAAAATATATATATATTAAAAAAAGAAGCTGCCTGCCCTAGTTACTTCTTTGAATCTAATATTTCTAGGAGCTCCCGTACATATGAAATTATTTTTTTCTCTCCTGTTAGTCTGTTTTATGTGCATTAGGCCAGCCACAGAACCTGGAAGGAAGAAGGGAAAAGTTTTCCTCCCCTACACCTTTTAAAGGCCGGGCCCAGTGTACTGGACACTGGACCTATTATACCGCCGATGTTCATGAAGAGTAGGCACGTGAGGTTAGTAGTACTTTCTGACTGGCTTATTGCACGTTGAAGGGGACGTCGAAGCTACTAAAAGGGGCGATGGGGAAACAGAGCCTAGGATGCCATCTACATATTTGTGTGACCCTTGTTTGAAGGGTTTTGTTCGGTTCTGTACTAAGTGAAGGGAGCAATTATGACAGTGCCTCCTCCCCCCTTCCCCTCACGCCCTTTGTGTCCAGGGCAGAGGACTTAACGCAGGCCTCCCGTGCGTCCCGGATCCATGTTTATTTCCTCCTGCCCTTTGCTTGGTGTTACTGCCAAGAGAAGAGAATACGAGAGAAGAAAAGTTATGCTCCTCAGAGGCTTTTCCAATTAACTGTTTGAAAGAGACTTTTTTTAAAAAACGCCTGAGTGTGAGGTTATTTGTATGCCTAATTTTGTTTTTATGTTACGCTTACTTTTAAGTGTAATTCACCAAGGCTTAACACTTGTATTCTTTCAGGGGCATTACGGAGAGCACCGCGCATTCATTACCGCCCTTTAAATGGCTGCGTTTTATTTCCATATGCTTTTCAAATGGTTATCGAGTGGATTGGGTGCTCTTCCTGTAGTTAAAGTGCATTTTTTAAAATTGTAAATAATTGATACCTGCCATTTGCTCCTCTCCCCCGTCCTGAGCCCTCCGTCCCCTTCCCCTCTTCGTTCGCTCTCCCTCTCTGTTTCTACTGGTTCTGGCCCTCCCTCGTCTTGTTCCCTGTCCCTTCCTCTCCTCTCTCTGCAGGTCTCCATTGTTTCCGACACCATTTTCCTTGCCTCTCAGTGCGCTCATTACAGAGGGGGTTTTAAATGGATTCCTGAGGCCATGTCATTACGCAGTGGGGGTGAAGAAGGGGTAAGAACATACAGCTTTTCATTAGGTGATGCCTGGATCAAGAATTTTAAATGACAGTGGTTTCAGAGAATTTTCTTGAGCCCCCCTCCCCCATCCCACATTGTTAAATCGATCCAGGGCTTATTCTTCTTCGTTGCCTCTGCTTCTCTCACTAACCAGGGACAATATCCAGAATCTTGGAAGGAAGGAAGCTCTGGCCAAGTGTCTGAGACCATCCTTAGCAGAAAAAGCTTCTCACACAGAACAGTTTTGAAGGCTCTCTTATTAGGAGGAGGGGAAGATAGATAGTGCAAGAGGAAATTTAAAGAATATTTATTTGGATGAATTTGTTTTCGGGGAAACTTCTACTATATTGAAGCCACAGAACTATAGAAATTTTAGATTTCTTTGCTTTTAAATCCCCAGAAGGCAATAATCAAAGCGTATCTATGGATATGATAGCCCACCAGCATTAGAATAGTTTTCCTTTTTGAAAAGTTAAAAAGGAGTTAGAATTTTATATTACAATTCAAAGGACCCAGAATAATAAAAATAATCTTGAAAAAGATGAACCAAGTTGGAGGACTCATACTACTATGTCTCAATTTCAAAACTTGACTATATAGCAACAACAACCAAGACAGTGTGGTACTGGGAGAGGGTTGTACATATTTATCAATGGAATATAAATGAAAGTCCAGAAGTAAACCTACATATCTATGGTCAACTGGTTCTTTATAATACTGCTGAAATAATTTAATGGAGAAAGAATATTCTTAATAAATAGTGCTGGTACAACTAGATTTCTGCATGCAAAAGAATAAAGTTGGGTTTCTGCCTTATAACATATACAAAAATTAACTTAAAGTGCATCAAATATCTAAATGTAGAAGTAAAAACTGTAACTTTTAGAAGAAAATACAGAGGCAAATCTTTGCAACCTTGGATTTGACAACAGATACTTAGATATAACACCAAAAGTACAGGCAACAAAAGGAAAACAAATAGATAAATTAGACTTCTCTAATATTAAAAACTTATTCTTCAAAGTACACTATTAATAAAGTGAAATAATACCTGAATAATGGCAGAAATATTTCAGATCATATATCTGATAAGGGACTTATATTTTGAATATATACTAGTAAAGAATTCTTATAGATCAATAATATACAACCAGATTTAAAAATGGGCAAAGGATTTGAATGGATATTTTACTAAAGAAGATAAACAAAAGTCCAATAAGCATAAGATGCCAAACAACATTAGCTATCAGGAAAATGCAAATCAAAACCCCAATGAATATATATATATATATAAAAACAAGTGTTGTCAGGATATAGAGAAGTTTTAATCCTCAGACATTGCTGGTAAGAGAATTCACACAAAAACTTGTACAGCAAATGTTCATAGCAGGGTTACCTATAATAACTAAAAGGTAGAAATAAACCAAATGATCATCAACTGATTAATGGATGAATATAATGTTTTATATCTTAGCCAATTTATACATCTTGAATTTGAGTTCACCAATAAAGGGCATTTCACAAAGAACCTCAGATTCCCCTTCTTTTAAAAAAAACACAACATATTTTTAAAAATTGATTTCAGAGAGAAAGGGAGAGAGAGAGAGAGAGAGAGAGAGAGAGAGAGAGAGAGAGAGAGAGAGAGAAGAGAGAGAGAGACATCAGTGAAGGGAGAGAATCATTGATTGGCTTCCTCTTGCATGCCCACACTGGGGATCAAGCCTGCAACTTGGGAATGTGCCCTGACTGGGAATCAAACCTTGACCTCCTGGTTTGATTGACAGGGAAGCACGGAACCATGCCAGCCAGGCTCAGACTCCACTTCTGTAAAATAAGGTACTTGAGTAGTATAATACTAATGGGTGGAAACTTACATGATATACCAACTAAGAAGTCATTCATTTATTTGATAAATGGCCCCTTTAAATATTTTTAAAATTCACTATGCTAATTAGTATAACTCCGGGTGCTGATTGAGATACAGGAGACAGAGCATTTTTTATAGCCGCTTCTACAGTAGCCTTCCAGTAACTGAGCACGAATTTTTCAGGATAGCTGCTGACTGCCCCCATAGTGGAGCTTAAACTAAATAGCCTATCCAAAATATATCTGAGTCTAGGCTGAATTATCTCAAATTAAATTGTAATTAATAAATAAATTAATATATTCAACAAAACTCCAATGGATATACTGTCACTTGGTTCACATATTGTGATGCTTATATCTTTAGGCTTGTTAGCGGATGATGTAATTTTTCCAATAAAATAAAGAGAAAATGGGTAGAAGAGGAAAACAGTGAAGCTTTAGAAAGGAAAAAACAACAACAAAAAAAAACCCCAACAAAAAACCAAAACCAAAACAAAAACAGAGACAGAGAAATAGAAACTGAGGAAGAAACAGGAGTAGATTGAAGATTCAGAGACCAGAGAGAGATACCCAGAGAACATCAGAGCCTGGGGGCCAGAATGGCCAGGCATCCTCAGGTTGCTCATTTTCAAACTTCCCTGTGGTCCCTTCAAGGACCTCATTCCACTGGCCAAGAGCTCCCAACTCTTTGAGGGGTCTGTTTCACCAAAACTACCCCCAGCCTGATGGGAGGGATAAACAGAGGTCAACAGAAAGGTCTTGTGAGAACTCCTATGGTTTACAATAGCCAAGACATGGAACTATGGAAATCTAGGTGTCTATCGATTGACAAATGGACAAAGGAAATGTGAGATCTATATATTATTCAACCATTAAAAAAGGAAGGGAATTCTGCCATTTGTGACAACATGGATAAACCTGGAGGGCCTTATGCTGAGTGAAAAAATAAGATGGAGAAAGTAAAATACTATATGTTCTCACTTAAATATATGAAAGCTAAAATAAAGAATTCATAGAAACAGGACAGATTGGTGATTGCCAGAGGCAGGGGGTAGGGAAATAGGGGAAAGAGGTCTAAAGTATAAACTTCCAGTTATATGATAAGTAAGTTGTGGGGATATAATGTGCAGCATGGTGATTAGAGTTTTAAAAAGTGGCTAAGAGAATAAGTCTTAAAAATTCAATAGACACAAAAAATTATAACTGTGTGAGATGATGGATTTTTCTAAATTTATAATTTTGTAATATATACACATTTCAAAGCCTTGTGATGTACACCTAAAACCAGTACAACATTATCTGTTCATTTTATTTCAATACAGCTGGGATAAACCCAAGCTATCCTCCCTTCCTGAGTGTGGCAGTGCACTGCGGGGCTGTGAGGGACATGGAGAGGGTCCTTCAGAGAGCAGGTTGGCAGTGCTGTGGCTGCTCACCAACTGAGGGAAACCCACAGGCTCTCTCAGGCCGGTGGAGTGGAGGGTTGACTCCGGGCAATGACAGGGAGCTTCGGGAAAGTTCTCCTTACCTCACTCTTTCCACTCATCGCTTAACTTGGCTTTGTCACTTACAGTTTTGTGATGTTGAGCAACTTAATCAACCTTCGGGATCTCAGATTCCACCTTCATCAAATGAGGATTAATGCCATAGCATGGTGACTCCTGTAAATACTTCTTTCTTTTTTCTTTTCCATGATTTTATCTGTTTTTCCCCTTTTGTAGCACATTTTTTTTGTTCGTCAAGATAATTTTTTTTAAATTCCAGTGGCTCTGGAAGAAGTACATTAAGAGAGTTTTTTCACCGAAACCGGTTTGGCTCAGTGGATAGAACGTCGGTCTTCAGACTGAAAGGTCCCAGGTTTGATTCTGGTCAAGGGCATGTACATTGGTTGCGGGCACATCCCTGGTGTGGGGTATGTAGGAGGCAGCTGGCCAATGTTTCTCTCTCATTGATTTTTCTAGCTTTCTATTCCTCTCACTTTCTCTCTGTGAAAAACCAATAATATATATATATATATATATATATATATATATATATATATATATATTTATATATATTTTTTTTAAAAGAGAGTTTTTCCTCCTCAAATATCCATTAAAGTGTCTCTAGTGGAGAAGGAAAAGAAACATCTAGACCCCTCTGAGATCTGAGGAAACAGTTGGAAGCTCTTGCCTTGAAATCAAAATTTATTTGAAGTTTTAAGACTTATTTTAGAAGTCTGTGAATTTTGGCTCTCTCCGACATGTGAAGGCACAGTGAGAAGGCAGCTACCTTCAGGCCAGGGATAGAGTCCCCACCAGAAACCAACCTGCCAGACCTTGATCTTAGACTTCCAGTCTCCAGAGCTGTAAGAAAATAAATGGCTATCTTGTAAGGGGGAAAAAGTCCATGAATTTTGCATTTGACCCCCAAGTTTGCATTGTACTCTAGTTTGTAATGCTCTAACATAATGGCATTCCCCTATTATTGGCAGCCCAGGAAAATGTACCGTGTTTATCCTGTGTCTTCTTGTTCTTCTGACACATGGCCATATACTCTTCAAGAGTCTGTCATCCCTGGCTTGAATCAGGTGACCTGATATATCAGCTCACACACTGACGGATAAGATTACAAAATAGGACACCCAAAGATGACTCTAGTTGTGTCATGAGCCCATTGAGCCTGGCAATATGAACACCGAGGCTGCCCTAAATCTGTAGCTAGAAACCATGCTGATTTTATTCTCAAAATGAGGCAAAAAGAAGACAGAAGGAGAAGGGTGTATGAGCACTAATTTAGGAGTTTTCTGATGTTCTCAGCCTCTTGAGAATTTGGCTTTAAATTTGAGGTCTTCTTGGACATGTAAAGAATGCCAAGGGATTCTAGTCCTCCTAAAGAGGATCTTTATCAAACTCAACCATCCTGGGCCCCATCAGAGAAGGTGAGAACTTGAAATGGTACTTGAACCTGAACTATTCTTTCAGGTAAGTTGGGGCCCCTGAAGTTCTCAAGGTCCTCTTGGTTCCAAGGCGCTAACATTACTTTAAGACAGTGAGAAGGTATCATCTCGTCTTCTGTGGCCATTAATTTACAGATCCTGCTGTCATGAAAAGGTACTAAGGGGTTAAGCAGTCCTTGGAAGAGGACTTTTTTCAGAGTCATTTCTCAATAAGTTGTCTTAGGCTGCACAGATTGTCTCAACCTTTACTAACAGATGCATCTGCAAAAGACAGTTTGCAAGCCCAGGCAGAAAAGAACTCGTGCTTTTCTGAAATCTTTCCCTTGGCTCATATTAAAACTAGCCAGGAGAAGAGACATAGCAAAGTTTATTAGGGACAGTTCCCTGAAGGGGAAAATAATGGAGATAATGAGACAAATATTCTTAAGGCATTCTGGGGCTTCTGAAATAAGCACTCTGCTCCACTGAAATAACTGGTAGAGAAATGGCTTTGTTATACTTAATTTTACCAAAAAATATATTCTGTTGTTCTATTCCAAATACATTTTAAATTCCCCAAAGAGGCTCTAGTCGCTCCTAAAAGCATCATCACCAAGAGTATCCAACTGAATGACAACCAAGATTGCATTGCTGATGTAGGTGGGGTAACACTATTGCTTTCTTTGGTGGGTAAAACTACCTAGACTACAGAAATGGCCAGACTGAGCAATGTTCATGTTTGGAACTGGAGCAGCCTGCAAGGCTAGGAATGTGCAGAGGTGAGGAGGGGAACTCTTATTTTTTCTCCAAACTTGATTTTCTTTAAGAAGTAGGAATGCAGGCTTGGGGAAAAGGTATTGGGTCAGCTATTCTGTTTGGGATGTTTGGAACCACACCTAGTATAGTCTAATTTTAATCAATAAGGAAGTGGATAGTGTGTGTGTGTGTGTGTGTGTGTGTGTGTGTGTGTGTGTGTGTGTGAGAGAGAGAGAGAGAGAGAGAGAGAGAGAGAGAGAGAGAGAGAGAGACTTTCTGGTTAAGATGAGAGAAACTACTCACTTAATAATGTAAAAACCAGTGGAATAGGCATGCTAGTAGCTCTCAGTAAATGCTACCAAAGGTTCCACAAATCTATGGCATCATAGCCATGACTCCAGATATATAATGGAAAAATGCAGTGTCTCCTACCAACCATGGAGGTTCCTTCATACATCACTTCCAAATACGTTAACCATTTTCCTATAGGTCTAGTCTTGGCACCATGTATCTGAAGTTGAGTTAAGTCCATACATGTTACATTTGAAGAGCTTCTGGCATATTGTAAGAGTATTATGTCAAGGCATTATATAGTAGTTAGAGGTATATACTACAGTGGCTTTAAATGTAGTGTCAGCTCACAGGCTTCTGAGGTCAGCTGCCTGGGCTCATATCCAATCATCTCCACCAATTAGTAGCTCAAGTGCATTGAATCCCAATTGTATCATGGTAAGATGGGAACAATAGTATGTCCTCTTAGGACTATTATAGGATTATTTTGACTATAAATGACCTAATGCACATAAAATTCCTGATTTGTAATAAGCATTCAATAAATGAAGCAATTATTGTTATGTATATAAATACTACTGTAGATTATTGACATTCATGGAGAAAATATTTGCCAGGAGAGGAGACCTTTGCTAACCCAAAACTTGGGGATAATGATATACTGTAACTTTGGAAGTAAAGTTTAAAAAAAGCCCTTTATTACTTTTGGGAGGAAGGGGTAACTAAACCTCAGTGAGATAGTCTAGTTTCACAAACCAATTTTAGACCCAGACAGTACAACATTCAAATCAGTGCTCAGCAAATGACAAATGGCTTTTTAGGCTGAGACAGGAATTATTAAAATTAGGCTATTAAATTTCTGAGAATATGGAAGATCCATAAAACAACAAAACCATCACAAGAATGCCCATTTTCTCGGGAAACAAGAGATTTGTGATGAACTTGGAAATACCAGCCCTGCCTATTTCTCAGGTGAGATGGGAGGAGGCAGGGGCTTCAGGAGCTGAGCTGGGGTTAGGTGCTGCTCGCTGGCCCAACCCTGAGACTCAATTAGGCTCTGACTGCCTGGCATTCTGTCGATGCGTCCCATTTTTATCAGATAGATATTTATTTCTTGTCTGATTTTGCATGAATATAACTGGACACATCATGAATTGAAGGGTAGAGTGGGGTCAAGCTAAAGTGGAGATCCAGACGCAGCTGACCTTCTGGGCTCTTGCTTTCTTTTTCTGCAAATTTCTCTCTCCTCTGTTGATATCTCCATTCTTCTTAAAGGGCTACACACCCTTTCCTATTTCTGCCCTCCCCTTCATCAATTTCTGTTTCAGCAAAATATTTGACACTCATTCATATGTCTGAATGAATTCGAACCAGCACTGGAATTTAAACCTCTCATATTTGTGGCAATTGAACTCACCTTCGTCTGCTTTTGACTTTGCTCCTATGTTTACAGCAGCATGAAAACAGCTTCAGGGGCTCCATTGTGGATTTCAGTGCTCCACCACATGGAATAAATTTTGGTAGCAGCAGGTGTTCTAATTCACTGGTTTTACTTTGACCGAACAAAATGGTATTGGTACCAGGAAAAAGGACAATGTTTGTAAGCAAATCAGGAAAGTCCCTTTATACCAAACTGAATTTAAAAGCAAAGGAAGAAGAAAAAGGAGAAAGGAAGTTAAGGAGGAGGAAAACTAGAGAGGAAAGACAAATAGGGGAAACATTGTCATCTCCTCCTGAGAGCGAAAGAACAAGAACCCAGATGATAATGGGAGGCATGGTGCCTGCAGCCAGAGCTCCTGTGTAAACAGATGCCATGGGGGAACTGTCCTGATTTTTACAATTACTTTGTCCCTTTCTTTGCTTTACTAATCTCTGCCCAGGAAAGGGCTGCAAAAGCAACTTACCACATGTTCTCATTTTCTTATGTTTTTTACTCAAAGCTTGCTTGCCTAAAACACATGTACACAAAAGAACAACACACACGCCATTTTAGGACTTTTCCATCACTTCCTATTCTTGTTTGACTTATTCCCATTCTGCTCATTACCTAGTCCATTCTCTTGCTAATTGGTTCATTTGAGGATTTCAGAAGATCAAAGTTGATTTTATTATCACCTTTAAAAAGGTACATTAAAAAAAATGGAACAAGGAATATCCCAAGGAACTAGCGAGTTTCTGTGCAAACCCATAAGTTGTTCCAATTACTACTTACAGAATTTAAAGTTCTACTTTTGAGCAAGATAAAATGAAGGGTTAAAAAGAAAAGGACATCATCAACACAAAAAGAATTGGAAGTGTCCAAAAGTATTAAGTTAGCTTTACTTTTTAACAGATCAAAAGAATCCAAATAATGCCTGAAACTCAACAAGTTTATATATGGGGTGTGTTGAAAATCATATATCAGCTTAAAAAAGTTTTTCTTAAAAATAGCCCTTTTCATACTTATAGTCTCAAACTGGTGATAGTGTAGATGAAGGGGAATGTGTAGCTTGAGGAAACGGTAAAGATGTTATGAAGTGGTAGAGTCGACCATCCTGATTTAGTGAAGGCTGATGGCAAAGATGCCGTATCATCAGTCGCATGTTCTAATCAGGTTGTCCAATGAGTGATTTTACCTTTCTGCTATGTTCCACCACTTTAAGGGCATAAAGAATTGGGGTTTCTCTCAGCAAAATGCAGGTCCATCTCTATGCCCTTCTCTGACTGCCTTAGTGCAAACCTTCCCTTCTCCCCAGCACTAGAACCCAACACAGAGAGACTTTTTAAGAAATCTGACTAAACTTCAGAGAGCGTCAGGATAAAAACTGTATAACAACAATCACTATTTGTTGCATGTTTCATATGGTGCTTTGCATTCATTCTTCATTATCTCTCAACTTCACAAGTCTGCTAAAATCAACATCTTAAGTCACATTTCTGATCTTTGACAGACTGTGTCTTAACTGTTTAAGCTTCAGCTTGATCCTTTTTTTTCTATTAGCAGGGCTTTTCCATTTGGCCACGGTGTTGGCTTGCTTATTGTCAAGTTGACAGTGAGTAGGCAGGTGGGGGAGGCGGAACCCTAGCTCAGGCTCACCTGAGTCATATGACTAACTCCCCAAACAGTGCAATCCACCTCCAGATAGTACTGTGCAGTTTTTGTCTTATATGTGAGCCCATTTTCTGTTTGAGAGTTCTGTCTGAAAAGCGAATGAAGAACATAAAAGCCATTCTGTTCTTGTTGTCTTGATGTGACGAATGCATGAGTGTACTCACTCACTTTCTCATCCTGGGCCACTCGTTGCCACTTGCACATAGAACTTTGTGGAGGTGCCTGAAATGATCATGGATGTGGGGTCTACACTTAGACACCTGGCTTTGCACAGGCCTGACCACTTATCAAATGGGTGACTGTGGGCAAATCACTTAACTTCTCTGAGTCTTGGGAGCTTCCTTGGCAAAATAAGGATTGAATGAGACACAAAATAAATGCAAAGCTCTTAAGGTAGTGCCTGACACTTGGTCAGCACTCAGGAAAAGTTACTCATATTGTTATTCTGATCGTCAGTCGAAGAGCCTGTATTTAACACATGCTGCATGGCCGACATGCCTCTGAATGCAGATTATCCGCTTTGTTAATCACGTTGGAAATACACAATGGGGCTGAATAGTTTCCTTTTATAGAAACACAGTTGTGATGCTCTTACCCTTTGCTTGTCTTTTTCTTTTTTTTCAATGCTCTCTTAAGATATGGATCATCAGGCAATTTTATGTAAAAATAAGCAAGTATAAATACATAACTAAATATATAATATAAATATGCAAATAAAATATATGCAACTGCCTAGAGAAGCATGCATTAGAACATAAAATCCTATCAGGCATATTTACTGTTTTTGTTGCTCCCTCCAAAATTATAAGTTGATTAGGATTTTTCTTTGGGTTGCAAAAATGGCCAACAATGTGATAATCTGGATTTAGAAACATGCCAGGTGCCATGCCGTGTGTGTGTGTGTGTGTGTGTGTGTGTGTGTGTGTGTAAATTAACATAACTTAAATCACCACCTTAAATAAAACATCTTAAAATGTAATTTAGTCTAAAATTTCTTAGACAAAAATAAATTGGTTGTTCATTTTGATGCCATTTACACTGCAGAAAACATACTGACCAGTTAATGTAGTTAATAGAATTATCTCTGAGGTCCTCTCATATCTAGAGCAGTGGCTTTCTCCCGATAATTGGCCAATTTGTCAGAATGCTTTGATTCAGTAAACCATGAACTTGCTTCACCTTTTGATGAGGTAATTTAAACAATTTATTCACAGAAGAGAGGACTTTCTCTAAATTCTCTTCATGAGGAAGTTGGTCCTTTGACCAGGCATGATTTTTCTTTGAGGGACTGTTTTCTGATAAAGGGAATTTAGTTTTCCATAAAGAACCTCTAACTATGTTAAAAGCTGGTTTACTAGTATGTCCCATTTACTGTGTCAAATATCACTGTGAAAAAAAAATTAAAAATATATTTTATTGATTTTTTACGGAGAGAGGGATAAAGAGTTAGAAACATCGATGAGAGAAGACCATCGATCAGCTGCCTCTTGAACACTTCGCACTGGGGATGTGCCCGAAACCAAGGTACATGTCCTTGACTGGAATCAAACCTGGGGCCTTTCAGTCTGCAGGCCAATGCTCTATCCACTGAGTCAAACCAGTTAGGGCCAAATTTTTTTTAAATATCATAGTTAGTCCATGGGCCACTAAATGCAATAGATTGAGCACCGTGTCAGTAAGAGGTGCACCCTTGTGCTTTCACTCATTATAGTGGTGTGTCTTTAACCTGTTTGGAAAATACAAGATGCATTTTTGAAAAGTAACAAATAAGAAATTTGAATTAAAAAGTATAAATGCATAATAATACAGTCTATATTATCTTGCACTAGCCCATGACATTTTTATTAAATATGTTCATTATTATTGTTGAAACCATCAAACAGATATTCTTACAGACATTAAAACCTGGTTAGCAGTTTTCTTTGGGCACAAAAGTGAAAGCTGTACCCAAATGAAGGTAGCGTCTGAGGCTTGGACACCAAAGTGCAAGTTGTACGTGGACGATACTTGATCCTGTTTCAAGTCAAAACTATAGAAATGCTTTAGAAAGGTCAGCTTCTTAGTTTTTATAGCTTCCTCCCCCTCCCCAATAATTTATTTTGAAAAGTGATGAACCTACTAAAAAATTGAAAAAGTGATAGAATCCTGCTACCTCGACTCAATGATGGTTTTAACATTTTGCCACGTTTGTGCAGGCACATGCATCATGTTCCCTGAGTTGGATTTGTTTAAATTTTCCCTTCATGATGAGATTAAAATGAAACATCTTTACAAGATTGTAACAGGCAGGGTCAAAAAGCTCTTAAATTAGATAGGAAGGTGGACATGTGCCTCCTCATGGAAGTAGAGAATGTGGGCAGCTATTCCTTAGGTCAGGTGATATGGGTGATAATGGCACATTTGGAGAGGACCTTAGAGAGTTAGTCACTCAGGGATTTAGTGTGTGAGAAGGGAGAGACAGAACGAGGTGGCTCCTGACAAGTGGTACACTTAGATACTTCAATGTCCTTGAGCCTTATCCACACATATTATTAGTTCATGAAGCTTTCCTCTCCTCCTACACTTCCAGGGCAAAATCTACGGTGCTGTCTCTATCATACCTAGTCGCAATTCCTAGGATGACCTTTCAAAGGTTTGTTTCAAGGATATTTTTGATAGTAATTTATATCAAGTTTGACTTAAATAAAAGATTTGTGGGTTGAGGTGAGGGCAGGGAAGGGAATACAGTATGATTTGTCCCAGGCTTTATAATGATTAATGTCAACTCAAAACTTTGTTTTATTTTCCATTTAAAAACCATGCTTCTCTGGAGGTCGAGGGGGGGGATGGTTAGCAAAATACTTGGGAATTGAAGAATTGAGTAGTGTTCCTTAGGAAACCATGGTTGAAACCTTCAAGAAGAGCTGTAACAAGTAGGAGAATGGGTCCAAAATGCCTGAAGTCCTAGAGTCTCCAGGGAGGACTGTAAATAATAGATAGTTCTTCTTAAAATAAAACGTAAATGACAGAAACATAAATGATAAACTTCAGAACCCTTTCCAGAATTATATAGTTATTTTTCTTCCTCTAAACTCTTATGTCTTGGGGCATATTACCTCTGTGGCAAAGATCTCAGAAAATTAATTTAAAAAAAAAATATTGGCCCAACCCTTGAACAGCAATGGCAAACAGCCGTCACGTAAGCATGGGAGGATGAGCAGTCCTTGGGCTACTCTCAAGCTCTGTCTTGAGCCCCGAGCCAGATCATAGGACACAAAGACTATCATTAGGATTTTCCCCTCTAGATGGGTCTACATAAGCCATAGGGGAAACTGATGAGCTATAAATCCGGTCGTCTCTGGCAGTGCTCCAGGCCTCAGAATCTCCTCTCCCCCAACAGGCAGCAGAGACAGCAACACAAGAGTGAATTCCCTGAAAAGACGGAGTTTCCTACTTTTTTGTCATTGTCAACGGTTTCTTGAAGGTTACCACCGAAATCACTGTCGAGGCCACAGGAAGAGTGGCACATTGGCTGTGAATTAATTACTGATGTAATTCCCATCCCCCTCTTTCTTTAGCCTCCACCAGCAGGTGGTTCACGTGTAAGTCCTGAAACAGTTCAGGCTGGGTTGGCATGATGTGAAATGAGCTATTCACCTCCTAATGCCATCCTGATCAGTAGCTGTGATAAAATAACAACTGTCCCACCGAAACCGGTTTGGCTCAGTGGTAGAGCGTTGGTCTGTGGACTGAAAGGTCCCAGGTTCGATTCCGGTCAAGGGCATGTACATTGGTTGTGGGCACATCCCCGGTAGGGGGTGTGCAAGAGGCAGCTGGTCGATGTTTCTCTCTCATTGATGTTTCTAGCTCTCTATCTCTCTCCCTTTCTCTCTGTAAAATATCAATTAAAAAAAATATATATATATTTTAAAAATAACAACTGTCCCACGAAAAGTCAAGGACAAAGGTCGTCTGGCATTCCAAGGGAACTCTCCGGAAGCAGGGAGCCTTCTAATTGGTTGGTATTGATCAGTAAATTGTGCCCTTTTTGTGATGAATTATAGCCTCCCTCCCCCCCAAAAAACCCCACAAAAAAACAAAACAAACAAACAAATAAACAAACAAAAACTGTCAGTGCATGAGCACGATAGGCCAAGGTTTGGGGCCTCTGAGCATCCTTTACAAATGGAGCTCAGGTCCTTAAAGACGCCAGAGAAAGATGCAGCTTGTTAACTCTCTCCTGGCTGCGAGGGCTCACCCCGGAAGCCTTTCCATTCAGTTTCCCTGCTCTCACTAATAGCGGCTTAATGGGATGCTAATGTGAGGAACAGAAGTTATCAGATGGCTTGCACGATTTATGATGGATTTATTACCACTCTGAGTTCCCTTGATGTTCAGTGCATCCTTCCCCCATCCATCCCTGTTATGGGCCTCAGCAAATGGTTTCATAATTAATTAATTTTTTTCCTGAAGGGGGTTAAATTATTTTTGCCCTGCTGCTTTTCCTCCATATCTAATTCCCAGTGGATGATTCTTCCTTGTGTGCCTACCAAAGATGGAATATATGAACAGCTGTTCTCTCCGTGGCCTCCTCTCTCCCCCTACCTTTTCTGCCAGCGACTGCCTACTCATCTTTCTAGAATAGTGGCTCTCAATCTTGACTCTCCACTAGAATTACTTGAAAGGGCTTTTAAAATACATATGCCTGGGTCCCATGCCCAGAGATTCTGATTTAATTGGTCTGGGAATACTGTGTGGGTATCAAGAGTTTGAAAAGCTCCCCAGATGATCCTAATGTGCAGTCAAGGCTGAGAACCACTGGAGCACAATCTAAATTCATCTTGTCTATTCCCTTCCCATGCTGCTTTTTCCCTGTCTCCAATGGGCATGATCTCTCATTCCTTGGAATCCATGTAACACATATATGTTCTTGGGAAAAATAGCACTTTGTGTATTTCTATTGGCAGCTACCTGTTTGTGGACTTGTCTTATTATCACAATTAGTTGATGAGTTTCTCGGGGGCAGGGACAGTGCCTGAGCTCTTCTGGGGTCATTGCACACAGTGGTGCCTTGCACACAGTAGGAACTCAGTAACTATTTGTTTACTTGCATTTTCCCAGTGACCACGGCTTTATGGGAAATGTGCCTTTGGACCCCAATCTCACGTACATCTCAGGCCCCGTGAGTGGGTTCCCTTCGATGGCCTTTCGGATAGATTTTGCCTGCCAGCGTGGCCCTGCTGCCTTACACCACCCTTTCTCACCAGAGTGGCCATCTCTCCTGGTTTGTTGGGGACGGTCACTACGTAGGCCTTTGGTCCCAACATCATTATAAATGGCGCTGCCTTTCGCTTTCAAAGGTGTTTCTGTTTGGATGATGAATTACACAGTTCCTCTACTTTTCCCTCTTCTCTTTTTCCTTAAGTCAGCCTGAAAAGACAGACTTCCTCAGGGTTCTGTGTGTGGCAAGCTTAAGGAAAGTACCGAAAGGCCTATACTAATACTAATCCCATGTGTAAAAATTATAAAACAGGTTAAACTAATCTATAGCATTTGAAGTCAAGCTGATGGTTTTCTTTGGGGTTTTTCAGTTTCTGCAATGCGGCACACAGGGGCACTTGTGGATGCTGAGTGTTGGTTACACAGATGTGTTCATTTGGTGAAAATTCATCATACTGTAACATTTATCCCCCTCTCCCATATACATGTTATATTTCCATAGGAAGTTTTTTTAAGGGAGGACTAAATTATAATCAGTACAGAACTGCACAAGCCAATGCTTATCCTTATTAACATGATCATTCTGATTGACAAATTCTCGTCAAACATCAGCAAAGTGCTGCAATACACACAGCACCTGAGAAATCTAGTGTTTATCTTTTAGGAGGCAAATGCTGTTATCATTTTATTAAGAAAAAGTATGTTATCAATCACTCCAGACAGTGTAATCTTGCTTATTATACAATTTTTTCAATGATTTTATGACCTGACCAGGTGTTTTCTCATAGTACAGAGGAGGAGGCTGTCGCAGAGCTGGGGAAGAGTGGGCTGACTTTCATACAGGCTAAACTTACTCGCAGTAGCTTGAAAAACGAGTGAATTTTTTTTGCTGTTTTGATGACAGAAGCGGATTAAATGTATGACCAATCTTATTGATTGGACACAAATCAAGCAAGAGAGCTTAAAACAAAATTAATCCACATCTAGAAAATAAGCAGTTTCACAGCTTTAAGTAGAAAAGACCAGAGCCAGTATCTCAAGCAAGGTTAGGACTGATTGTTTCTGAGTTTCCAGAAGTGTTATTAAATTCCAGGCACCACGAGGGTCTTAGTCTCAAACTGAGAGACTTTGAGACTCAGTGGTTGGCTCAGTGGTTGAGCACGCATCTATGGACCAGGAGGTCGAGGTTCCATTCCATGGGTTGCGGGCTTGATTTCCAGTAGGGGGGTGTGCAGAAGGCAGCCAGCCCATGATTCTCTCTCATCATTGATATTTCTAGCTCTCTCTCCATTTCCCTTCTTCTCTGAAATCAATAAAAAAAAATAGCCTAGATAATAAAGAGCTAATATGCAAATGGTTGTCATGCATTATTGCACCCTTGCACCAGATCTGGGGGATCTGAGGCCGGGCTGGGGGACCTGAAGCCGTGCCACCTGCGGGACCTGTGCCCCCTGTGTGCCCCCGACTCTGCAGAGCTTGACAGGGGTGGGGCTGGCCAGGTCTGGGTCTCTCGAGATATTGAGGCACACATTGGGGATTTGACTCTGGGTCCCACAGCATGCCTCAGACTCTGACAGAAGATTTTCATATACATTTTACCAATTTTCTTTAATCTGACACTTCTATTACAGAGAAGGGAAAATAGCAATATTACAATATATCCTCTAATTAATTCCCTTTTAATGTGCACAAATTTTGTGCACTGGTCCGCTAGTACACACACACAAACACACACACACACACACACACACACACACACACACACACACACATATATATATATATATATATATATATATATATATTTTTTTTTTTTTTTTAAATGAACCCAGCCCCTGTTTGAGTCCTGTTCGTCTCATCCAGAGCAGAGGTTGGCCAGTATGGAATTTGCTAATGACTGTCTCCATCTCCCTTCCATTCTCCACCCACAAGTATGACCAAGAGAGAAATATGTCTTTCCCTTTCTAGATGTAGCTAACTTGGGCAAATGACGTGAATTCGTTTTCATTATTTGCAGATAACACATAAGTCTTGTGGAATCCATAATATACTATGTAACCACGGGCTAAAAAAATATGGCTCAAAACACCAAAGCTGGCTATAAACAGAAACTGTCAAAAGTCAGGGAGCTGTCTATTCAGACATAAAAAGGAGCGAAGCCCCGGGGGTCTCACATACTGCACCCGAAGTGAGCTTTAGCTACTCCATGCTGTGTGAACTGTTGATGAAATGCCATTGAACTTAAAATAAAACCAGTTTGTAGTCCCAGGTAACGCTCCACGATATCAAATCACGTCAGGCCACTCTTCCCAGTTACAGGAAGAAATCACTCACAGCAATGCACCGAGGTGTCGAGCTTTTCCACGGGAGGCCATGTGGAAACTCGCTGGATGGTGTCAGGCTTGTTTAAAAGCTCATTTGCTCCCTTTAGTCCCTGTCCTTTCACCTTTACGTGTCGTATATTTTGGTCTCTTGTCGATGTGGTTGTCAAAGCACCAGCTTAATAATGCTGGTCCTTCCACAGAGACGTGTAATGTAAAGATGGCAGAGTTCCCTGCAAAGAACGGGAGCCAGCTGGAGCCAGGAGATATCAGGTGACAATAGGACTGTGTCAGTTTCTGACACGTGTCCCTGCGGTACCAGTGAACTTTACCCAGAGTTATTTTTTCCCCCTGTTTTACTATTCTGACATACTGAAAGAAAAAGAAAAAAGACAAGGAAAGACATTTCTATTCTGAACAAAGAGAAGCTTGGACTCAAGTAAAACGAAATGCTGTGTGTCACTTCAGTGTTTGGGATTTCCTGGTTTCTGTAAACAACCACCAATCTGCTGGCACCTCTCACGCTTACAAGCGCACACCTCTCTCTGCACTCCACATGATTCTTGGTGTTCAGAGGAGCAGGTTTAGCGTCTGGGATGGGAGGGGGGGTATGAGGTGAGTGAGAAAGTCCATAGCATCCTGCCTCCTAAAATGATCACAACACGAATCATACACATAATCCCCTCCTGGTTCAAGGCAACAGATGCCTGCTTCATTCCGCTCAACCTGTTTGGGGTTCTCTTCCTCCTCTTGAGTTTTCACATCTATACAATCTAATGGCACTGAGTCATGGAGGCTGTCCAATGCAAAGACGATCCACTTTCCAGCTTTTCAGTCACAAGACCTGAGATCTGCTTCAGCCCCACCCACTTTCTATACCCGAGTCTGTCTTCTGTCAAGTGGTTGAGTAACCTCTTTTGTTTTTTGATTTCTTATCTCAAAGGTATTTATGGTAATTTCATGGGCTAACCAATGTTAAGGGCTCTAACACAGGAGTTGTCCAGGTCTGCCTGCCACCTATTTACAGAAATGAAGTTTTGTTGGAACTCATCCATCCATGCCCATTCACTTATGGCCACTGCCTGTTTACTGTCTACACTGCTTCTTTGCTACAAAGTCAGAGTTGAGCAGTTGACACACATATAGGCATACACTATACCTGTATATTAATTGCTTACTCCTTTTTGTTTCTTATTCTTAAATACGTGCTCCTAGTCACTCACTCTCTGATCATCCTATCCCTCCCAAGAAATGGATTGACAACAGTTTCTTTTCAGTTATTTCCTGGAGAATTTTGATATCATTTTGGGATGTCTGCATCTTCCAAATAATGGGAAGTTTGTCTGGAGTGGCCAGGGGTTGGGGCATGGGGACAAGGGTAAATAGGAAGCATTATGTAGCTCCTTACTTGGTGAGTGGGCTTGGTAAGCAGCTACACAGACACGAGTTCAGTTTCACGTGTCTGTGCAGCAGGTCTATTTCTTTTTTTGACAAGGTTTCTATAATTTGACTTTTAGTATTTTATTGATATTTTACAGAGAGGAAGGGAGAGAGATAGAGAGCCAGAAACGCCAATGAGAGAGAAACATCGACCAGTCACCTTCTGCACACCCCCTACTGGGGATGTGCCTGCAACCAATGTACATGCCCTTGACCGGAATCGAACCCGGGACCTTTCAGTCTGCAGACCGACGCTCTACCACTGAGCCAAACCGGTTTTGACTTTTAGTATTAAAATCTTTAAACAACTACATGTTTTTGTTTATTTTTAGAGGGGATCTATAGTGTAAGGGGCAAGTCTAATTTTTTAGTTTTTTTATTTCAACATCACCAGAAAAATAAAGTCCATTCTCCGTTGCTTCCTGAGAACGATACAGTAAAAAAGGCCCGCTTTGAGAGGTCAGAAAATCTGGTTTAAGTGTGGGTTCCTCTTGGTTTAATTATGGAGGGCAAGTCACTTAATTTCTGAGTATTAGTTGCTTCATAAAAATATCGGGTTAATAATAATACTTGTTTCATTGCATGATTTTGAAGCATAAAAGAAAATGCAGGTAGAAAGCTTTGTAAACTATAAAGCCATTTTATATATGAGCAGGATCTGTTCCAGGGTTTTTAATTGCTTTCCTTTGGTTTATATTTTTACAATTATACCAAACTCATAGTTTTTATTATTCATGCTTTACAACAGGTCCTGATACCTGACATGATTGATCCCTAAGAATATTTCTGGGTAGTTTTTCCTGTTTAAAGTTTTTAAAAATATATATATTTTATTGATTTTTCACAGGGAGGAAGGGAGAGGGACAGAAAGCTAGAAACGTCGATGAGAGAGTTACATTGACCAGCTGCCTCCTACACACCCCTCACGGGGGATGTGCCCGCAACCAATGAACATGCCCTTGACCGGAATCGAACCCAGGACCCTTCGGTCCACAGACCGAAGCTCTATCCACTGAGCTAAACCGGTTTTGGCTCCTGTTTAAAGTTTTGAGTCCTGCTTACAAGATAAGCCCCACGCTTAGAAATTAGTTAATGCTAATTCTAATGACTTCCAAGAAAAGTCCGGTTGTATATTTGAATATAGTTATTTTAATAGGGTTGAGAAACCTTGACATCTTCAATGTTGAAATTTTCCATCTAATAAAAATATAACTCTTCCTTATTAATTATTGAAATTGTATCTCCCAATCAAGCTTTTAAAAGTTTTAATACATTTCTCGTTGAGTTTGTAGTATTTTATATTTATTGCTATTTGAATAGCATTTCTTTTCCATTAGGCTGTCTATCTGGTTATTGCCAGTATACTGTTATAGTATACAGGAATAATATTGCTTTTTAGGTATTTATTTTATTCTAAGACACTTTATGACTCTGTTAATTAAGAAAGCTTTTAGCGAATTCATTTGGTTTTTCCAGATGTACTTTTTAGAATCTTAGTTCACAAAATTGATGCCTTTGGCTTATGACTCATTGCCTTAGCCAGAGAATCTAAAGTAATCATGATACTAAAGGACACACTTTGTGTTTGTTTCTGATTTTGAATGTTTCCAGTGTTTACCCATTAAGACTAATCTTTATTTATTTTAGGCCGAGAACACCTTTATCTAATTGAAGGGGCATCCTTCTATTTCTAGTTAAATGTTTGCTTATAATTGGGGAAAGGGGTGGATTTTATTAGATATGGAATCATGAAATTATCACATAGGTTAATTATTGTTGAATCCGTGAATACTCAGTGGATGGTTTTCTTCTTGGAAATCAGTCTCTGTGGTCAGTTGACTGATGCTCCTAAGTGACAAATGTGTAAATGGTGACTTTGTGAGTTTTAACATCTCGGGGCCAAACTCAGCAAACAAGAAAGTTAGCCAAGGCCTGCAGAAGCAAGAGCTGTGGGCGGACATCCCTCTGAGCTTCTCTCCTCGGCCACATTCTCCACAGTTGGTAGCGTTGACCAATTCTTTGAGGTGATGACAGCTGATGTCGCAGTGTTAACACTGAAGAAAAGACATCGGAGGAGGCAGCATGGACTGTGACAGAGGCGTTCAGGACAAAGCACCTCAAAACACGCTGCCTTGGAACATTGATTACTTTGAGTTAAAGGCACTTGAAAAACAGCGGATGCAAAAGGGCAACCAGACATTCCCATTCCTTCCTAAAAGCAGGAGAGAACATCCCCACGGGACGTGCCTTCCCTCTACCCGGAGGAAGAAATGATCTTACCCTAGCTGGTTTGGCTCAGTGGATAGAGCATCAACATGAAGACTGGAGGGTCCCGGGTTCAATTCCGGTCCAGGGCACGTGCCCGGGTTGGGGATCCCCAGTGAGGTGGGAGGGCATGCAGGAGGCAGCCAACTGATGATTCTCATCAGTGATATTTCTCTCCCCTCCCTTCCTCTGTAAAATCAATAAAGATATATATTTAAAAAAAAGAATCACTCTTATCACCAGAGATGAGGCAGAGAAATGTGTACAAACAGACCTGTTAAAACAGCTCATCTTCTTTTAGTGTCCCCTTATACTAGAGTTTCTTTCCACAATTGCTCCTCTTTGTTCTGCCGATTATATAAATGCTTAGGCCTCAACACTTCTCTGGGTCTTCCTATTTCTTGTGAGGGCTCCCATTTACAGGTAAAAATGTACCTACTCCCCATCCCCCGCTCTCCCCTTTTTGTCCCCCCCCCCCCATTAATCTGGTTTATGTCAATCTCAACTGGAGGTCGCGGGAGAGTGGAAGGAATCTTACTTCCTTTGCAATGGGGATGAACATCGGTGGCCTGCTCCTGAGATAGGAGGTCAGACAGATGTTAGAGGAGGTGCCCATGTACGCGCACCTCTCCCTCCAACTGAAGGTGCTCAGGGACCACCCCCAACTTTATTCCCCTTCCCCACTGGCTTGCATTCTCCCCTTCCCCCCCCCCCCTGCAGCATGCACCCTCCCTCCTGGCTTGCATCTGACCCCTCTCCCCTGCATTTGCCCTCTTCAAGGGCTTAATTTGAAGCCTGCTTATACCGCTGGGCTGAGCACTAAGTGTGGGATTTCCACGCCACGGGCCTCGCCTTGCAAATGCCAGGCCCCAAAATATCCTCTACTGTGCGGACCCACGAGCCGCTCACAGCGGTGTCCACGCCGGGTTCCTGCTATCACTCTGGTCACTTGCATGACCTTTCAACGCAGCATTTAAAAAAAAAAAAAGAGCAGTGCTTTTTCCTCTTCCCCTGGCAGCCCAGAATAGCCCTGCTTCCCTTCCTATAAACAAGCCAGATCTCTGGGAATTTCGAAAGCTGAGCCTGTCTGCTCAGAAGCCGTGACTCACACTCCTTCCTGGCAGCCCCCGCCAACCCGCGGGCACCTCTTGAGGAAAGAATCCCAGACAGAAGGGGTCCCCGAAAGCCTCCGGTTCCCGCCCTGCAGACTCAGGAAGCCCCGAGACAAAGGGGGGCCGGGGCATTGGTCCCTGGCCTGGCCTGCACCCCTCTCCCTGGCCAGAGCGGGAAGGGGACACCCGCCCCCGGGAGGCGTCCCCGCCCGCCTGTCCCCAGGGCCTCGCCCTGGGAACCCTCTGAGCTCAGCCTCCTCGTGGTTCCGGGGGGACCGGCTCCCCGAGCGGGGACTCCCCTGGGAAAGCCCCCGAGGTCACGCACTCTGCATGGCGGGTTTCCTCCTGCTCTTACCAGGAAGGCTAACGGTGCAGAACCTCCTGTCTGCACAGTCCCCCAATATTTCCTTCCCCTCCCCGCCCCCCCAACCTGTCTCTCCACTTTTTTTTTGTCCCTCTTTAGTGCCACGTCATTTTCCTCATACTGCCTAAATTGTTAAGAAACGAAGGAAAACATGTTTATTTGGAGACTCCCATCGCAATGGAATAAAAACCTCTGTGTGTGTGTGTGTCGCTGAGTGTTTACATGGTGTGTGTATCTGTGTGTGTATCTGTGTGTGTATCTGTGTGTGTGTGTGCGCGCGTGTGCATTTGTGTGTGTGTGTGTGTGTGTGTGTGTGTGTGTGTGTGTGTGTGTATAAACAGTAATTCAGAGTCCTTGGTGGAAGAGGTTGGAAGAGAAAAGGATTAAAAAGCTCCGGATAAACTGGACATTGCTTCAGCTCTACCCATCTGCTGGCTTCCTACCAACGAAAGGACTGAGGGTTGATCTGCACGCGCCCTGCGGTGGAGCCTGAGATTAGTTCTCACTGTCACTGGAACCTGGAAACCTGAGGTATCCACAGCGGTGTCATCCACGGGCCAGTGCATGCTCAGCACTCATAAACGGTGACAGATGTCGGGCCTGGTCATAAGCACTTCACACGCATTTTCTCAATGGTCATAACAGGACAGATTTTGGTATTTCACAAATGAGGGAGCAGCACTGGAGCAGTTTCATTGTCCAGGGTTTTTAAAAAGCCAAGGGGGGGAAGCTGGAACCTAGAGCCGGATCTACTTGGAACCTAGTCTGGTTCTCGGCCAGCGTGCCATGGAGTCCCCCTAAGAGCGTCGGATGGGCTGGCCAGGGAGGGGGCGGAGGGCTAGCATGCGTGTGAGTGTGATGCTGTGATGTAGAATGAAAAATACATATTTGGTCTTCATCTCTATTTCTGGCACAAAGCTCCTAATATCTTTAGAATTTCCTCGGTGCTATGTAACAACGCCTCCATAAAACCCCAAAAGGCTGAGTTTGGAGAGCTTCAAGGTTAGTGAAAGATTCTATGAAAAAATAGGCCCTTTGTAAATTGTATTTTCCATGCATTGGGGAGGTTCTCTTCTAGATCCAGAACATCCCTCATCTGGTTGGTTTTGCAAATGTCAGCGTCAGACATACAGTTAGGACGCTAAGTGACAGTGGAAAATACCTATGCCAAAACACTCGGGGATGGGAGGTCGAGAAACTTCCAGAGAGATACTCCGTTGGTGGATCTGGTTCTGCCCTGATACGGGTTTCATCTCCAACAAAACAATTCCCTATTTTCTCTGGAAATAGAAAGGACCAAGTTCCTTTTCTCCAGTTGCTGTCTCTCTCACCTCAATCTAAAAACTACCCAACTCAGACACCTGCTTCCTCTTAACTTACAAAGTTTTTTTAGGAACTTTGTGATATGATGTGTCTGGGTTTTATTTGGACAGCGTTCAAAGAATACCAGGAAGCGGTTGCAGAACAAAGTAGGATCTTGATACTGTAAGGATGTTTCTGCTGCAGGCACGGTCTGGGGTGACCGAAGTGGTATCAGTTCTAAGCAAACCCCGAAATGTGATTAGCCTCCAGCCCAGTTCAGCTCAACCCTCTCCCCTGATACTGGATAGGAGCGTGGTTCTTCCATCTGGAGAGAGTAACGAAGACTTCAGACCTCAGACACCCTTCACAGTGGAAGAAACTTGGTTTCTAGTGGCAGCAATTGTAAGGAAAAATCTGCGACAACTCCTTTTCTCCTCATACTTTCACAAAAGCAAAATAGCCGTCCCCTTATATCTGAGGGGGATACATTCCAAGACTCCTAGTATATGCCCTAAACCTCGGGCAGGACTGAACCCTTTATATATAATGTTTTTTCCTGTATGTATATACCTGTGATAAGTTTAATTTACAAATTAGGCACAGTGACAGATGAACAATAATAACTAATAATAAAGTAGAGCAATTATAACAATCTACTGCAATGAAATTATGTGGATGTCCTCTCTCTCTCTCTCTCTCTCTCTCTCTCTCTCTCTCTCTCATAACCGAACTGATAATGGAGGTGACCACTAATTGACTAACGATTGGCTAGCTTATGCAGCAAGGAGACACTGGACAAAGGAACGATTCACATGCAGGCGGGAGGGAGCAGGAAGGCAAGAGATTTCCTCACACTACTTAGAATGGCAAGCAATTTAAAACTTACCGATTGTTTATTTCTGGAAATTTCCATTTGATACGTTTAGCTATGGGTCACTGAAATCTTGGAAAGCAAAACCGCAGCCATGGGGGACTGCTGTGGAGCTCCTGGGACACCCCTGGGTACTGCAGCCACTGCCGGGGGGGAGCATCTGCTGGCCTTTCTCCGGGGCCCTTCCATGGCTCCCCTCCCCACAGAGTCTTAAAATCTGTAATAGGCTTGACCCATGCTGGGGAAGGTCAGCCTTCCTTTTCACCTCTTTTTCAGGTGAAAAACGAGACAGACATATTTATGGATTTTTGTTACTTTTTTTAGTAAGTGCCTTCCTGGGATTTGATTTCAAGCGTACTGTCCCGAAGGTGGAGACTGAGCAGCGTTAGCCACTGTGGCGAGAGGCACTCCGCATTAGGCGTTTGCGGGAGACCAGAGATTGTCAAGAAGGCTCCTACTGCCGAAACTGGTTTGGCTCAGTGGACAGAGCATTGGCTTGCGGACTGAAAGGTCCCAGGTTAGATTCAGGTCAAGGGCATGTACCTTGGTTGCGGGCACA
The DNA here is from genome assembly GCA_963924515.1 of Vespertilio murinus. Lineage (NCBI taxonomy): Eukaryota > Metazoa > Chordata > Mammalia > Chiroptera > Vespertilionidae > Vespertilio > Vespertilio murinus. The sequence goes on along the minus strand of OZ004711.1, from coordinate 77,392,518 downwards.
TCCCCAGTAGGGGGTGTGCAGGAGGCAGCTGATCCATGATTCTCTCTCATTGATGTTTCTAATTCTCTCTCCCTCTCTCTTCCTTTCTGTAAAAAATCAATAAAATATATTTTTTTTTAAAAAAGAAGGCTCCTACTGACTCTGCGCCCAGAGGTGTGTGCGCTGGACTGAAGGAGGAAGAGACATGCCTTCCTCTCCACTGTTCATGCTGGCTGTCACCTCAAGCAGAAGCCGTGCTGAAACAGGCTCAGGATGCCTCACCCTTCCTTGAGAATCTGAAAGACTGAATTGGAGCAGAGTTTCCTCCACTTCTTTCTAGGGTGGCAGTGCTCTCCAGGGGACAAGAAATAATGACTATGAGTATTCCCGGGGTGTGGGAAGAGGAAGGAGTTTCTTCCTGATGTCCTTGTGTCATTTCCTCATTTGTAGAGATGAGGAAACTGGGGCCCAGAGAAGCAATGGATGTCGCCCCAGATCTCACCGTGTGTGTGTTTGCATGTGTGACTCAGGCCAAGGCTTGGTTTCCCCTCTGCCGCCCGAGGAGAAGCAAAGATGACGCGCTCCAAACCCTGGGACAAGTGCACCGCCCCACCCTTCCCCTTCTGCAGCTTGCTCACCTGTGCTTCATTCACTGATGGCCCCGATATGGATGGTTTGCCAGGTGGCCCAGGGCTCCTCAGAGAGCGTTGGTCGTGGGATCTTGCCCCAAGGGCCCTGGTTCATTCCCGGCAATGATTGCATCAGGATCTCCGATGCCTCCTGCCACTCGTGGGAGAGTTTGCCAGAGCTGCAGCCGGGACCCTCCCTCACCACACCCCATCAGCGATGGCTGAAGAGTGAAGCCATGAAGGAGACAGCCACTTAGCCTTCCTACATACCGGAGCCCCGCTCCTCTTAAAGATTATAAAGGCCGCCCTAGGAAACATTAAGAATTAAAATCATGATTATGTGGGGAGTTTGCTTTGACATTCTTACTAGCATTTTGAGTGAGTGAATAAAGTGAGGTTGGCAATTTAATTGGCCCCTTGCAAAAGTGGTTGGGCAGGGCGCTCATGCCTGTGGGGGAAGTGCGTGGAGATCTGGAGATAAAAGGTTTTATATGAGGGAAAGGTTATTGCTATTATTTTGAACTTTCAGAACGGCTTCCTTTTTGCATATTTATGATATTAACATAATCTTAATAGAAGGCTTAATGTGAAAGTTGCTAAGCACATTGCCTAATGGAAAAAATTTATACAACGCCTGCAATGATGAAGCAGTTTTCAACCACACTGAATGATCTCTTTCTTAAGAAGAAGAAATCTTAAAAGTATGTGGGAAAATTTTCAAGAATTAAATAGTTTAATTTTATGTTTTAGGTAAAGACGAAGTATTGTTCTCTCCATTTAAGAAATTAAATAAAGTGAGGTTCAGAAATTTCATAATTATGTGATATATTACTATCTGGGAAATTGGACTCCTAGATAAGACTGAAAATCAAAGTAGAAAAAAAGGGGAAACATTTCTAATACTTTTAACAGTAAAGATAAGTTAAAAAATATAATTCCCAATGCACAAGAGGGTAATTTTTTTAAGGCAAAAATGTTACAAGCCACACTTTTGTTATGAAATATGAAGTATAAAGTGAATTAAAACATTATTTCTAGAAAAAATGAGGGCCAGGACATTAGCAAAATTTCCTCATCAAATCACACGATGAAATCACATCATATCAATGACATACAAGATGAGAGAGAAATTATAATCACACGTGAGGACTAGCAGAGTTTGACTTGGCTGAGTCACAGCACATGTGTGGTACATGCATGTAGAGGCAAAGTGCTTGATGACTTTAAGCTATACTTTTCTAAAACTCCATGCTGCTGGGAGAGAGAATTTTCTTTAGTTAGCGGTGATGCCATGAGGCATCCTATCAGATGCAGAGTTAGGATGGGCAGCTGACTCTTGCACAACGTAGGTTGAACTGCACAGATCCACTTATACGTGAATTTTTTTCTATCAATATACAGTCTGTCCTTTGTAACCCTGGGTTTACATCCCCACATTCAACCAATGGTGGATCAAAACAGTATTTTCGATCTGCGGTTGGGAATCTGAGGATGCCAAGGGCCGGCTTAAGTTATCCACAGATTTTCCACCGTTTGGGGGTCAGTGCCATAACCCCAAGTTGTTCAAGGGTCATCTGTGGACAGTTAGAGCACCCGCTGTGGGCTCAACGAAGAGCTAGACATGCCTTCTGCCTGGGATACTCTGTCCCAGGTTATATCATGACCAACCTCATGTCCCTCAGGCACGGGCTCCTCCACCACCCAGAGTCAGACCCCCTGAGCCTTTCTCCATCTCAGGGCCCTGTGCCAGGTCTTATCACACGCTTGGGCCTTATTTAGTTATTTTGTTCCCTTATTTAACATGAGCCCTCTTTCTCCACAGTACAAATTCAATGAGAACATGTTTGTCCTTAGAACCTGTGATAGTATCTGACCCTTGAAAATATACGGCCGCAATTTGCTGCATACAAGAGGTTGCACCTGGGTGTCAAACCACAGGCAACTTTATTCCCTGGGAATTACTGCTGACCAACGTTATGCTCGCTTAGCTCCATCGCGTGTTGACAGATTGTTGTAGATAGAACATGGGTCTGAAGGTTGGAGAGCTTTCTTGTTCAGATATACAAATCAGTATTTTATCAGATGCTAAACTGATAAGCACATCACTATCAGAGATGGAAAAATCGAATGTTTCAGCTTAGGAGCAAATGGCAAATGGATTCTTAATCCTCATTTGGGTTGCATTTGCCTCTTAAAGATATTTGCTATCATTTTCTTGGACCCTTTTCATATGGTTTTGAGATATGGGCAATCATATGAGCATAAACCACTTATTGGTCAAAGGCTGTGCGTAGCCCCCTTAGCCAGTTAGATGTTGGCTCCTTACCTTTTGATCTTGTGGGGCCCAGTTGAGGGAATTTGTGTTTATTGCCCCCCATTCAGCCAAAGACTAGAAGATGGCTGCATCAAGATCCCCAGAAGGCTGGAATGTGTTGTAAGAAGACCAGGGTGATGATCATCCACCTGAATTGCCATCAGGGACCACAGATGAATATAAAGTTTGTTTCCAGCACTCCTTCCCCACCAAGGGCCATGCCAGTGCTCCCAAGAGTGCTCAGCCTTGGGCATGCCCATAATCCTCCAGGTAGCCAGTGTGTGTGTGTGTGTGTGTGTGTGTGTGTGTGTATGTGTGTATTTTTCAACCTGGCGTCCTAGCAGTCACCCTGGGTTCAGAGTACCTCATGGTACACTGTTTGGTCAGAGGTTGTGCGTAAGCCTCTTGTGCCAGCTTCTCCTTTGGTTGACTGTGGCCCCAGGAGGGGTTTCTTGGCTGCTCTTTCCCTGTTCCTTTCCACTAAACTCCTAGCTGCTCTGCTGTCTTGCTTGAATCCTGGAGTTCCCATCCTCCTCTTAATCCCTCTCTGTCAAGATCTCCACTGTTTTCAACACACATCGGAGTGTTCTACCTTCTGTTCCAAATGGTGAGCACTCCCCTCCCCCAGGCAGAGCTGCAGGATCTGCATCCTTGGGGTCCGTCTCGGCTCCCAGATAGGAGGCCTGGAGCTCAGAGTTATGCTTCAGTTCTAGTGATGACCCCAGCCTGCCCTTCCCAGTATGGAACCTCTCCTATGATGGAGCTGAGGCAATGGCCGTCAGGGCCTGGTATTCTCAGTGGGCTACCACCTGTGTGGGACTTGGGGTAGGAGCCATGTCCTCTAGCCTATTCCTGCTAGGAATAGAGCTTTTGCCATGCGAGGCTGGAGGAGAGGGCAATGAGAACTGCTGCTGAAAATGCACCCTCCTGGGTGAGCCTACAGCCCGAGACTGTGTGCTCTGGGAGAGGAAGCCTATCTTCCTAGCAGCTCATGCACAGGATGCAGTTTCTACCACGTGGACTAGGGGTGGGAATTAAAGGAGCAGGTCATGGCTGGCATGCAGATACTTGCTGTTCTTATGAAATTTTGTAGGTGATCTTGAATGAGTATTTTTTTTCCTGTTGCTCAAGGCCCTCGGGACAATTTCCAGGGACCATAAATGATATGTCTATTTTCACAGTTTTCACCAGGTCAGTGGTTTTGTTGGGGAAAGTCCACCAGAAGTCCCACTCATCTGATTTTAATTTCCTCTTACACCAACAATATGCTCCCGTCCATGAAACTGGAGCCAGTGCTCCATGACGTCAGGGTTGCTGATGCTGCACATAGCTTGGTGGGGACGTGGGGCTTGAGAATCAGCGAGAATGTGAGTCTTCAGGCAGATGAAGAAAAGCACTGGCATGGCTCTTGGTGGGGAAGGGGTGGTGGAAACAGACTTTATATTCCTCTGTGGTCCCTGATGGCAATTCAGGGTGATAATCATCACCCTGGTCTCCTTACAACATTCATTCCAGCCTTCTGGGGGTCTTGATGTAGCCATCTGATGTTTCCTCCGGCATCTGAACTAATATCAGCACCAAGTAGCATCTGTTCGCCGTGAGGAGAGAGGATGCGCTGTAATTGCAGCAGGAGGAATTTCGGCTAAATGTGAGGAGATAGTCCCTGATCAAAAGCGTCAGCCTGGGAGGTCTATTTTAAGTGTAAATCGGATCATGCCACTCTGCTGCTTCAAGCCCTCCAACAGCTGCCCAGTGCAATTAGAATAAAGTCCAATCTCCTAACCAAGGCCTACATTTCATCTCACTCTCTGTCATTTACCATGCTCCTGCCTCTTGGACTTTTTTTCTGCCCTTCAAACCTACTGGGCTTGCTCATGCCCTATAGCAGGGGTTGGTTCCTCTGTCTGGAATGCCTTTGCTCAGGTCTCCACATGCCTAGCTCTGATCAATGGTCCCAACTCCAAGATCACCTCCTCAGAGAGGCCTTTCTGGACCCTGATATCTAAGGGAAGTCTCTCTCTCTCCAGTCTTCATGGTTTTCTATTCTTCATTAACTGGTTTCCACTCTCCCACTAGAGAGTAACCTCTGAGAGGCAAGAATCTTGAGTTTATGTTCTTTGCTGCTCTCTTCTAAGTTCCTGGAGGAGGGCTTGCCATCCACTGGGAATTGAACAAATTCAAGGAATGAAAACATAGCATAGGATGAATGTCCAGAATTTCTTTCTGGGTTATAAAGTAAAGAATAAAATACTCTCTTGGTTGCGGGGAGGGTCTCAGAAGCAGGGGCATAGATGAGATTCTATATTGAGGTTTTGCAATGTGGGGATTCATTCTGCTAGAGAGAGCTTTGCAGGAAAAGGCAGGCCAAAGTGTTCTCCAGGGGAGCAAATCCTCCAGACAAGAACAATTCAAAATCCATTCAGTGGTTCAGGTCCTGGTTTTAATTCCACTTTGACCCCTGCCTGAATAATTTCATGTACACTTGTGCCCTATTTTGGTAATAACACACAGGGACCAGCGCGTTAAGAGTGATAGCACCCCTTTTGACCTCATATGCTTGTGATTGCAATAATAGCTTGGAAGGTTATGACTCATAGAAGATACAGAAATCCGAAATAATGCTGGCGTTGCCAATTTAAACAAATCCTTGTGTCTGTATCTCATCAATCAAATGGAGGGTCCAATCTCTCCCCCCACCCCCAACACACACACACACACACACACACACACACACACACACACACACCACTGCCACCATCACAGTGATGAAATTATCTATTTGTTTCCAAGATGCATTTTCTTTTTATCAATTATTGTGCCAAGAAATTCTTTCACTTTAGATTTCAAAACTAATCTTTTTATGAGAAACACGGGAAGATGACCCCAGCTTTAACAGGTCTAGGACTTTGAAATCTGCATTACAGAAGGGCATGGCACATGATATTTGATCAGGGGAGGTGAGGGAGAATTGTATAGGCTGGTCTAATAAATAATGAACCAGATACATTCCATACATAAAATATTGTGACCCTGATCTGTTTGCTCATCAAACTCTTAGCAGAGATTACATGTCAAGAATAATTATCACAAATTCCCTTTGAAGTGGTCACCAAGAGTACAGAGAAGTTACTGAGTGTACTGAACAGGGCATAGAAGCCAGATTTTAAGATGTGACCTTCCTCTTTCCACCAATCCCCAATTCTTGAAGTAGACCTTGTTAATAACTTCATAAAGGAAAAATCCACATTTAAAAAATTATTTTATCATGGTAATTTTCAAATATACCCAGCAGTCTGAAGATAATACAATTGTTTACCCATATACCAACAACCTAGATTCAATAATTGTTCATATTTAACTGATTGTTTACATGTGGTACTTCATATTTAAATACGTTATTATGCATCTCCTAAAAAAAACCCTCTCAACATTCTTCAGTATAATCACATTTAGAACCATTAACAGTAATTCCCTAATATCATCTAATAGTTAAATTCAAATTTCCCCAGTGGTCCCTGAAATAGCTTGCATATCTGTTATTTCTCAAGCCAGGATTCACTCAAGGTCATGCATTGCAATTGGTGTTCCTAGTCTCTTTGAATGGGGAAGAGATCTCCCTCCTCATTCCCAGCCCCCACCCTCCACATCACACCTTTTTAAGAAACTAGATCTTATGGAATATACCCTAACCTGGTGTGTGTTTTTTAATTGTCTTATTACGGTGTCATTAAAGTTTTTCATCTTTCCCCTGTATTTCTTATAAACTGGAAGTTAGGCAAAAGGCTTGGTTGAGTTTAGGTTAAATATTTTTTTTTGTCCAGAATTCTTCAAAAGTGATGCTGTGTACTCTCTACTGCATCATGTCAGGAAGTATGTAATATTAAAATGTTCTACTCTTAATGATGCTTATTTTTTAAAGTACTTGAATTCAGCGTTTCTGGTAAGAAAACAGTTTTATATTGGACAGTAAAGAACTCTTTTGTACTAAAATTAAGGTGATTTGCCACTTGCAATATAATCAAAGGCAATAATTTGCAGGAAGAGTCTGAAATGATGACTCATTATCCATTATCCTATCATTGAGGGAGGAGACACAACTGGGTGCCAAAGGGACTTGAGATAGCGCTGAGGTCAGACGCCTCTCCCGGGAGGATGGGTAAATTCCCACAAGGCCCCATCTTGGCAGTAGCTTTGGGGAAATAGATTTCAGGGCTGGGGTGACCCCAGGTAAAGGGCTTTAAATGTTGGCGGTAGAGTGTAGCCACCAGCCCCTCCTGCTCTTCCCCTAAATTTTAGGAAAACCTCCAGGCTGTCAGGCAAATAATTAAATAGCTCAAGTGGAAATTCTGGCCCTCCTGCTCGCGCTGCTGTTATATCAAGTGCAAGGACTTTGCATTTATCTACTTGATTTAAAAAATTGGTCCCTGCTTTAAAGAGCCTCAGGGCACAAGAACACTAAAATTGTCTAATAAAATACTTAAATCAATTGATACCACATTGAAAAGCACAACGTATCACCAAGTGACATAAATGCTATGCGCCGTGTGAGATTCCCGTTGGCTACGGAGATTTTTAAAGGCAAGTTTTACTCCGGAATTTACACATGGGTAAGCCTGGTTCTGGTTGAACCAATGAAGGCGGATGACACGATAGAAAAGCACGTTCTTTCCCTGAATGTGATGGGCAAGATGGGGAGCTAACAGCCTGCTCCAAATCACCATTCAGCCTAACCTTATTCTCCCGTGCACTGGGCTCTGGGCTAAGAGACCTCAGTTCCACGTGCATCATTTAATCATCACAGCAAAACAAGGAGGTAGCTATGACTGTTATCCCCATTTTACAGGCGAGAAAGCCAAGGCACAAAGCAGGGAAGCACACTTTTCAATCTCACACCAGTTGTTTCATCATAAAGCAGATTTATGATAAAATTCTGACTGGTGGTTTATGATAAACCCAGACACTTTGGTTCCAGAGCCTGTGCTTTTAATTTTTTTTTTTAAATTGATACTCTGGACAGACCACATCCATTCATTCAGTCATTTGTTTAATGAAGTGTGTGGTATGTGTGTGTGTGTATCCTACTATGTGCATTTCATTTTACTGGGCTCTGGAATGCAATCAAACTCCAAAACATTTGGGGTTTCCTGATTGAGGCTGAGCCCACTTCAGGCTGGCCTTAACTAGTATTGGTCTTGGATCTGTAGGTAAAACCTGACTCGGGGGCCACATGTCCGCAAGTTATATGATTGCTGGTAGAGGCATTTTAGGCTAGGACGTCTTTCCATGCTGACCATTACATAGATTCTGTGCCATTAAAATTTATTAGCACATTGAGGACTGTTAAAATGGGTGGCTGTGTGAACACCGTACCAGCGTAGGAATGGGTTCCAGGAGCCGATGCTATGAAAAAGCAGCCATAGAGGGAGAACAAAGAGGCACGGGGTTTTCTGGAAAAGTACCTCCCGTAAGGATCGCTGATATTTGCTGTGTTTCGTCTCAGTAATATAAACTAAACACAGCAAGGAAAAAAACCCTCTTTAACAGAACACATTTATGTTGCCATTTTGGATGGAAGGATTTTTATGAGATGAAATGGCATATTTCATAGATGTGCTGCTTAAACAGGAACAGTGGACACAGGGGAGACTTTTATCAAACGCATACAAGTGCGGAGACTACGAGATGGAAACACACTTGAATCATTTTTTTAAAAAGACCAGTTAAGCAACATCACTTTTCATCGTTTGGGATTTTCCAGTTGCCCAATGACTTTCAGAGAGCTTCTTGAACATGTCTTACGTGTATCCTCTCATCCTCTTTGGATTCCTTCACCCTCTCTTGCCCGCTGGCCTGGATGTTCTCCGCTGCTTGTTCTGAAGCAGCTGCCCCACCGGAAGCTGAGGGCTGCAGAGTTTCACTGCTCGTCAGCTGGCCACCACTTGTCAAGACTGGAGGCTCTGGCTCTTCCAGCCACTTCCAGACCTGGATGAAATGTCATCGTAAAGGACATAGGGGTATGCTTTTTAGGTGCTTTTAAGTGGGTGCAGGGAGGTCAGGATGAGGCAATCCAGAAGCGTGGTCAATAAATTCTCCAGTGAGTCAACATTGGCCACCAATGTTCTATCCATCCTTGGTGGATTGCTTCAAGGTATAGTTTCTCCATACAAGATGCCTCGTGCGGTTCTGTGGATGCTCCTGGTTCTGTGGTTGTGTCCCTTTGTGGCTTCGCATAAAGCAGTGGTCCATGTGGTCACTCATCATTTTTAAATTTCGTCCCTTTCTTCTCCCCCCCCCCTTTTTTTTGCCATCACTCCAGGGCTCTGGGATGGCACCTTCCAAATACAGCCCCAGTCCTTAGTCCTTGCTTCGGGCTCTGTAGTTTAGAAAACCGAGTCTCATCCACATATTTCATTTCAGATTCTCACCACCACTAGCAGGTGGGGAATGTTATTATCAGTCGTATTTTAAAGATGAGAAAACTGAGGTTCAGAGAGGTTAAGCGATTAGCCTGAGATTGCTTTCATGCATTCATTCAGCAGCCATTTCTCAAGCACCTTCTTTTTATGTGCTGACGGTAACTGGCAGACAAGGCTCCTGGCTTCAGGCTTATGTTGCAGTTATGGGAGACAGATGGCACACAAGTACCAGGAATGTCTGCTAAATGAATGGATTAATGTACGAGTGAAAACTCCTATTTTCCCCATGATGACTATTTGGATTTGGAGGGAAAAGGCGCTGCCATTGCTTTGTTGTTGTCCTATACTTATGCCTAATCTACCCATTGAGTAACTCGGCATTTGTTGACCACTTGCCATTCGTTAATCATTTGCTAAGTGATTAGTAGACTCCAGGCATGTTTAGGACACCACAGGCAGAGCGAACAACAGGTACAAAGCCAATAAAGTATAAATCTGGGTGATTTCAGGAACAGAAAGAAGGCTGCTATGGTGGGGGCGGGAGGAGCGCAGAGTAGAGAAGGAGAGAGAAAGAGGTGTGAGATGGGGTCAGAAAGATGGGCAAAGCCCAGATCACACAGGGGCCTGAATATCATGGTAAGGGGTGATGGTTTTACTATCAGGGCAGTAAGGAGACACAGGAAAATCTTAAGTGACATGAAAAACACATCACTGGCCCTAACCGGTTTGGCTCAGTGGATAGAGCATCAGCCTGCAGATTGAAGGGTCCTGGGTTTGATTCCAGTCAAGGGCATGTACCTTGGTTGCAGGCACATCCCCAGTAGGGGGTGTGCAGGAGGCAGCTGATTGATGTCCCTCTGTCATCGATGTTTCTAACTCTCTATCCCTCTCTCTTCCTCTCTGTAAAAAATCAATAAAATATATATATATATATATATATATATTTTTAAAAAAGAACATATCACTGAGTGGTAATTCTAAGTCTCAATCTCAGGTCTTCTGACTCCTGGATGTCAGCACTTCTATACCTAGCAGGTGTCAGAGTTGGACGAGACGCTAAGCTCTGAGGCTCCCACTCTTGTGGTGGAGTGAAGCAGCTTTATATGAGGCCCTCAGCTGATGCCACCATCTTTACAACCATGCCCCTTCCCCTAAAATATTAGACTTTAAGACAGACTCGTGGAGTCATGTCTACTGAAGCAGGCCTTTTTTGCTGCATGTATAGATTGGAAATGATAATAACCTCTCATCTAGATAGGGAAGTGGAGGGACAGAGACCCATGGGTCTTAAGGACTAGAGAACATGTGACCTTAGACTGCTGAGAATCACCAATGGTTCAAATAGTCTGAGAATTCTTGCAGTTAGCTGGGCAGTGTCTGTCCTGTTCACTTAATAAGTGAAATTGTGGCATCGCCTCGTCTGGGTTAAGAGGACAGGGTGGTTACGTGCAAGGACAATGGAGGGGTCAGTAGAGATTTCACATCGTTTTGAACATCATCCAGGAAAGTGACAGGGCAAGCTGGGTAAATGCATCCTGATTAGTAAAGTTTTGTTTTGTTTTGTTTTGTTGCTTGTTTTTTTGCATGAAAAGGATGATGGATTTTTCCACACATGGTGCCTTTGCAAAGGATTCTGTGATCCTCAATAAATGGATGCATAAATGCAAATGTTGGGGTCACCATTCTGAAGACATCCAGGACTTAGCTTCCCCTTTCCCTCCCAACTTCCATTTTCTTAAAGGAGAAACGCAGCCTGGGGACAAAGCTCCCCTTCCTCTGGATGCCTGCCTGCAGGGACTCCACACTGGACCGGGCATTCCTTGAGCCTGTAGTGCAGCCGTGGGCAAACTACGGCCCGCGGGCCAGATCCGGCCCGTTCAGCTGTTCCATCCGGCCCATGGAGCTGAAAGAGCGGAGGGTTCTCTTGCTCTCCCCTCCGCTCCTTCACCAGCAGCCCAAGATGAAAGTGCCAGCACGGTCAGGTTGCTTTTGTTCCGGCCCTCCGGTCCAGTTTAAGAACCCATTGTGGCCCTCGAGTCAAAAAGTTTGCCACCCCTGCTTTAGTGCATGCTCCACGTGTCTGTGCATCACCAGCCCATGAATCCCCAGCACACACAGCCCCTCGGGCCCCCAGCCTGTGCTCTCTCTGGCTCTGCACATCCCAATTCAGCAGGTCAACCAAGGGAAACAGAGACTGTCCCTCTCCAGCTGACCACTCAGTGACATTTTGATGTGATTTATGTGTGCTTATCATTCCTTTCTCTCTCTAAAAGGAGAAGCCTTACAGAATAGAGATGGGGGCAGGGGAGGGGGTGGTGAGTGATCTGGTAAGCATGGGGGGGTGAGGGGAGGGGGGGAGAGAGGAAATGTAAAGGGTGGTAAGCCCGATGGGGAGGAGGAAGTGAAGACTCAGGATAAACAACAGTGTTTGTGCATCACAAAGTCACACCTTTTACGAGGCCACTGTTCCAGCAGCCTGCCCCCACCAGCCTGGCGCCGCTTAGCAATTCCCCAGCTGTCCGCTCCCTACCTGCCCGGCTCTGGCTGCTCGGCTCAGAGCTGCTCCCCTGGGCCTCTGGCTGGCTTGTCAGTGGGCTGCGTCAGCATCACGCCACACTGTCTCCCGTTGGCCCGGTGATCAACGCCTGACAGGCCGGCCTCTCTCCCCTCTCAGCGGGGGCCAATGGGAGCCAGGGGAAGGTTTTGATTACAAATGAAAATAAAATAAATAAGTCATACTCCGGCACTCAGGAGTCTGGGAGAAGCATCTTTAGGGCTCGTAAATCTTTCCTTTTAACTGTGTCCTTCTCCTTCTAGATGCCCCTCCCCATCCCCGCCTTCACTTGGCTGCCCCTCGCGGTGCAGAGATTACAAAACCAGAGGCTTGGACTTAGGCTGGATGCTGATAACTGCTCCCCACAACCCCCAAAAGCATGGAAGCGGTGCGTGCGTGTCCCCAGAGAGGAGCCGGCAAGACAGAATTCATGACAGTGACAGCTTATTTCCACCCCTGCTCTTCCGACCTTTGTGATGGGTCACCCCGTTTCCGCCCAGGCCCCCATCGGCCCTGGCAACTGCCCCCAAAGCTCTCCGTTTCCTCATTTCTTCCCATTACCGGAGGTTGTGAAGATGAAATGCAATGCCCTCTTCTAAGATGCCTAGAAGTTTCTCTTAAATATACCGTATATTAGGCATTTTATTAAAGCTCGTGGACTTCAATTCTTTTCCCTAAGACTGTGTTGTCTGTTTAGACACATGCCTCAGGCACCCAAATTGTGAATAACCATTGGGTCTCAGGGTCAGGGGAGAAAGGCAGAGCTCCTGAAGGCATCAGGAAGCATGGATGGCCATGGGCCTGAGGGGCCAAGGCGGCTACGCCCATTTGTCTAGGGTTGCCCTGGTCCTCTCATGAGGAGTCACCCTATTATCATCAGGTGGGCTGGTGTTAGGAAAATATGAGCAAACTGGCCACAGGATTAGAAGAAGAAGAAAGTTAGAGGGTGGCTGTTTGGGAAATCATTTTTTGTTTCATGGGATCCCCCAAAAGATCAGCTTTGTCTTAAAAAGTCTTCATTTCAGACTATGGTGGAAAGTCCTCCTTGGCCACTGCTATCCACATTCTTTTCTCCCTCCCTTAATTCAACGCGTCAGGCATGAAGAGAATGTTGGTGTGCCATCCACTTACCAGGGAGGGTCACCTTGTGGGATGGAGGAGGGGTTTGCACCTGATCTTAAGGGTTAAGCAGGAGGAAGGGACTGTGAAAGGATTAGGTGTAAGGAAAAATTGCCCAACTTCTGCAAACGGGAGCACTGGAGGCACCTCCTGGCGATGGGGCTGCCCTCTGAGCCATGCCAGCCCCCAGCCAGGGGGATTCAGAAGGGAGGATAGCCAGAATGTCTGCTGTCATTCACATTTTTCCCAGGAAGACTTCAATGTGTTCAGAGACCTGTGTACTATCTCTCTGTGACCTTTTTCTGTTTGCCTCGCCTGCACGGTTGCCAGGCTGAGCTAGTGCGGAAGTTTATATAGGCTGTACTTCTGTTGGGTGGAGTAGCTTCCAGATTGGGTTGGGGGCCAAGATGAAAAAGGCTTTGTCCCAGAGACTCTGGGATGCCATGTAGAGGTAGATTTGCACAAACCTAGTGAAGTTTAAGCTTTAAGATCCCTTGTTTGCCTGGGCTTTGTCCATGGCTCCGAGGTTGGCCAAGGAACGTTCACACGGAAGGTATCCTTGGGAGGACAGACAGAGGAAGAGCCGGAGCTAGGTCCTGTTTGAACAAGAAATTCTAGGGTCCCATGTGCCTGCAGCAAAACCAAGGTGCGGGAGGCATGAGCTTTGACTGTACAGTCTCTTTGACTGCTGAGACTCAGGGGCCAGAAAGGGAGGAGGAGCAGAATCTGCAAATACAGATTCCCCCTTTCCTGGGTTGAGGGTGGTTCTAACAATATCCCAATAAGATGTCTGAGATGGAGAGTTCCTGTGTATTCTGGGAACAAAAGTATTTCAAAGGTGCAGAGCCAGAAGCTAGTCTATGAAAAATTCTTTCAAATCTTATCTCATATGTTCAAAATTTGAAAATTTCCCCAAATTTGACAATCACCCAGTAAATTACATGACAATACCAATAATGAATTCTGGAACTGAAAAAGTTCTTCTAGACTATCAATGACAATAGGCAAAATTTGACCAATCAAGCTAGAAGAAAGATTGCATTTTCTTTCTATTTCTTCCATAGGAAAGATAGCACAAAAATCACCATCATGTGAAGAAATCATCAAAGAGCAAGTAGCCAAAAATGAGCAAAACGTTTCCTGAGGTAGGTCAGGAAGTTAATTAATACTTGTTTGTATTTTTGAGGTATGTGGCATTTATCTATTAACTTTTAAAAAATCGGGTGTTTTGCCTCCTTGTTCTAAATAATTTTTGTACCTAATTTTGAATTTGAAGGTTAGCATTGTTTTTCTCCCAAGATCTTCCAAGTTTCATAAATCTCACAACCCACAAAATCTGCACCAGCCCCTGGTAGTTTAAGTTTTCGGTGTAACTGTGTTCAATGTTCTTCAGGACTGTAGTTGGGAATGAGAGTAATTATTGTCACCACTTCATGTTTTCAGTGGATTGAGCCATATAAGCTGAGCCCAAGTTTAATAATGTTTATGACACCTGGGGTGCTTACTGAACTTGCAGAGTCACAAGATCTTGAATAAGCCACTGAACACTTGGATTCTGGATTCTTCATCTGTAACGTGAAAGGGTCAGACGAAATGTTTTCTGGTTTGCTCCCCTCCACGTCCTAAACTTTCCCCATGGATACTGAACTCAGCATTAACAATCGGAGGCACAAGAACAGCCCAGCATAAGTTGAGGACTGTCAGTATTTTTTAAAAAATATTTTATTGATATTTTACAGAGGAAGGGAGAGAGATAGAGAGCTAGAAACGTCGATGAGAGAGAAACATCGACCAGCCACCTCCTGCACACCCCCTACCAAGGATGTGCCCACAACCAATGTACATACCCTTGACCGGAATCAAACCCGGGACCCTTCAGTCCACAGACCGATGCTCTACCACTGAGCCAAATAGGTTTTGGCAGGACTGTCAGTATTAATTATCACCCATAGTGTTAACTAGATCCCAGATCATCTCTTTTCTAACTAGCCTCCAGTCCCACAACTTCTTCCATAGCCTACCTCCATAGAGGTGCAGCTAACAATCGACACAATTATGTACCTCTGGAAAGTCATATTTTCTTCATTCAGGATATATAATGGATATATGAGCGGGCTTTTAGAAAGAAAATCTATCATGAAGTTCTTACTGGCAAATGTAAGCAACTGTGACTTTATAAAAGGATTCTTCAAATAGATTCCATCTATGCAAAGACATTCACACCTCATATATTATTTTTTTTAAATTCATATATTCAGATTTAGGTTACGGAAAGCCTCATTTAGCAGCAGGCAAGAGTGACAAATAGGAGTGCCAGTTTTGATCTTAGAATGGGGGCCGGGGGATAAGATGGAGAGATTTGAGGCCTGGAAGCTGAGTATATGGGTAGAAAAGAGCCCCGTCATCCCCAAACCGAGGTGATAACCAAATGGAATGACAGCTCCTGGAATGTGGCTCAGGTGTCACTTTTACTCCTACTTTGGCTAGAACACTTTCTGGCATCAAGACTATGGACCCGTTCCTACATAATGTGCATACCGAACTCCTGGGCATTATTCACATACGTTCCTGACTGGAAGAACCAGGTGTTGATGCAGCTTAAAGGCTCCTGCTAGGGGAGTTGTGATCTCCCAGCTCTCACCCACAAACTGCTCTGACTCCTGGTGACCTGCTCTGACTCCTGGTGACCTCCACCCTTCTTCCCTGTCCCTGGGGAACTGTCCCTGTGCCCCCCACCCCAACTTAGATGCACAGTAGCTACCGCGTTTCCCCGAAAATAAGACATCCTCCGAAAATAAGACCTACGTTATGGAAACCTAATACATCCCCTGAAAATAAGACCTAGCGCATCTTTGGGAGCAAAAATTAATATAAGACACTGTCTTATTTTCTGGGAAACAGGGTAGGTACCTTTGTGATTTTGAGGCAAACACAGCTCTGAGGACACATTTATTAATTCACTCTGCTGTGTCATTGTCTCATGGATCAATATTTGGCACGGGAGGTGCTAACTCAGAGGGAGGCTGCTCCCTCCTTCCTCTTACGGAAGAGTAGTGTCCCCTCGCCCTGTGGATGAAATTGCATTTACTGCTCCTGTTTCCCTCCAGGTTTGTCTTCCTTCATCAGCTGAGGCTTGTTAGGAGGCTGACCAGCTTTCCAGGATGGATGGATGTAAGCTTGGAAGACTTAGATTTTAATTGTTTTCTCTTTTTTAAATGTTTTCATTGATTTTAGAGAGAGGAAGAGAGAGGGAGAGAGATAGGAATGTCTGTGATGAGAGAGACTGCCTCCTGCATCGATTGGCTGCCTCCTGCATGCCTCACACTGGGGATCCAGCCTGCAATCCAACCGTGACCTCCTGGTTTCTGGGTCGATGCTCAACCACTGAGCAACACCATCAGGGCTAATTATTTTTCTTTCTCCCTAGTGTATCCATCTTTCACCCTGTTCAAAGTTTAATTTTAAAATGAGGGTATAATCTATTTATTTGAGTCCTCTTCTCCTTTTCTAGGCACCGGGGTATAGAGTTTAAGCACAGGACCTGGAAGAACACTTCCTGAGTTCCGATAGTTCTTATCTGTGTGTCCTTGGGCAAGTCACATAACCTCTTTAAACCGTACTTTCATGATCTGGAAGATGGGATTAAAATGTACATGCCTGAAGATTTGTGTGATTAGATGACACAATTCATGTCAGGCTCTTAGCATGGCTCTGATGGGCACACAGTTCATGCTCCATGAGTGTTAGCCAGAATTATTGTTTCTCATGTCTCCTTTAGATTCGGTACAATCTTGGGTGGTTTTTTAGACCTGAGCTTCTGCAGGAGGAGCAAAAATTTGGCTTAGATCTATATTATTAGCCCTTTGCACTGTATTGTGTTTTTTCTTTTTTTAAAAAAAATATATTTTTATTGATATTTTACAGAGATGAAGGGAGAGGTAGAGAGAGTTAGAAACATTGATGAGAGAGAAACATTGATCAGCTGCCTCCTGCACACCCCCTACTGGGGATGTGCTCACAACCTAGGTACATGCCCTTGACCAGAATCGAACGTGAGACCCTTCAGTCCACAGGCTGACACTCTATCCACTGAGCCAAACCAGTTAGAGCTCTTTTTAAGGTTCTCTTCTTAGGACCACTCCCTCCCTATTTCCTTCTCTCTCTCTCTCTCTCTCTCTCTCTCTCTCTCTCTCTCTCACACACACACACACACACACACACACACACACACACACCTTGATTGTGAGTTTTTCAGTGCTTGGTAGAGAGTGTACTTACAGCTTATCCCCAGCTCCTGCCTTAGGATATGATTTATAGTAGATATCTAATAAATGTCTTGTACGTGATTTCCTTTCTATATTCCAATCAGATTCTTGTCTGGCTATTTTTATTAGACTCCTAGATCCTGAACATCTACCTGGTTTGGCAATAGAGTCTATGTTTGTTATGTTTGTAAAATATTTCTGCAAGACCACGTTCTGAAATATTTCCCAAAGTACTAGGATGTGTGACCCGCAGGCCACTAGCCCAGTGGGAAGTCCTAGGAGAAAGGATGTCAATGGCCACCTGTGTCCCCTTTCGTGCTTCGTGAGGAGGAGACACCTGGAAAGAACCGTCTGGTGGAGAGGAATACGATGTTTTGAGACCCAGAGAGGAATGCTAAGGGTCCTATGCTTTCTTTGCACCTTCAGCCTTTCCTGCAGAGACAGCTTCTAGGGAATCTGCTTCCTACCCCACCCTCCTGTCTGGTGCCCTCCACCTGTCAGCCAGTCCCCTCCCTCTTTTCAAGTCCCGATCCTCTAGCCTTCTAAATGTTTATAGGCAGGGCTCAACTTTGGCCACCAGGAGTAGGCGCCAACTTCTGCCACACTTTTTTCCTACCTCCTTTTTATTTAAGATAAAAAAATTGATTTTTAGAGAGAGAGAAAGGGAGAGGGAGAGAAAAAGAGAAACATCCATGTAAGAGTGAACCATCCACTAGTTGCCTCCTGCATACCCCCTGCCAGGGATTGAGCCCACATCCTGGACATGTGCCCTGACCGGAAATCAAATGGCAGCCTTTAGGTACATGGATGATGCCCAACCAACTGGGCCACACCAGCCAGAGCTTCTCACCCTTTTTAATGCTGTCCAACAGGGTGATGCTTTCCCCCTTTCCGGTAGCATTCTTCCTCTAAAATCAACTTTTCATTCCATACCAGGAAGGTCATGGTACATTTAGTCATCTTCAGCTAACTTTTAGAATTAAGAGAAGCTGGAAGCATTGATGTAGGACAGTGGTATTTTTACAAATTTAAATAAATATTTTATTTAAAAATATTTTTAGAGTTACAGAAAAGTTGAAGAAGTAACACAGAGATTTCCTATGTACTCCACATACTCCACATCCAGTGTCCCCTCTTGTTGACGCTTGACATTATTCTGCTGTTTCCAAGTAAAGAACCAGGACTGGGACATTGCATTACAATAGGTTAAGTCACATACTTCCTGTGGCTGTCCTCAGTTTCCCCCTAATGTGTCATTCCTGTTCCAGGATCCTGTGCAGGATACCACATTACTCTTGGTCATCATGTCTCCTTAGTCTCTCCTGGTTTGTGACAGTTTCTCAGACTTTTCTTGTCTGTGATGACCTTGACAACCTTGAGGAGTACTGGTTGGATATTTTGTAGATGGTTACTCAATTGTGTTTTTTTAAATAATAAATTTATTGAGATATAGTTTGCATATCATAGAATTCACCCAACAAAGTATACATTTCTTAGTATCTTCACATATGTGTGCAACCAGTCCCATAGTCAGTTTTAGAAGTTGTTTTTATCACCTCATATAGAAACCCTATGTCTTCCAGCTATTACCTCCCCCACCCCCATGTCTTCATTCTCCCTCGTCCTATGTAGCCACTGATCGACTTTTCCTCATTATAGAATTGCCTATTTTAGACACTCTATAACTGGAATTATATAATATACAATCTGTGATTGGCTTCTTTCATTTAGCATAATATTTTCAAGGTTTACCCTGTTATAGAATGTATCAATACTTCATTCTATTTTATGGCCAAATAATAATTCATTGTGTGGCTACAGCCCATTCATCAGTTGATGGATATTTGGGTCATTTCTGACTTTTGTTTACTATGACTAATCCTACTGTAAACATTCATGTTCAAGTGTTTGTTTCATTTTTCTTAGGCACATATCTAGGAATAGAATTGTTGGGTCATATGGTTATTAGTGGGCCATTCTATGTT
This sequence comes from Vespertilio murinus, assembly GCA_963924515.1. Taxonomy (NCBI): domain Eukaryota; kingdom Metazoa; phylum Chordata; class Mammalia; order Chiroptera; family Vespertilionidae; genus Vespertilio; species Vespertilio murinus. Next base: position 77,373,257 of record OZ004711.1, on the reverse strand, counting down.
TAACCATTTCAGGATGTGCCAAATTGGTTTCCATTTAAAATTCTCACTAGCAGTGTACGAGGATTCCAATTTATCCACATCCTCACGAATACTTGTTACTATCAAACTTTTATTCTAGCCATTCTAGTGGGTGTGAAGTGGTATCTCATTATAGTTTTTGATTTGCATTTCTTTGGTGACTAATGTTGAGTATCTTTTTATGTGCTTATTGAGCATTTGCATATCTTTTTTGGAGAAATGTCTATGCAAATCCTTTGCCTTGATGTTAAAATTGAGTTATTTGTTGTTTTTTTAATGAGTTATAAAAGTTCTTTATATATTCTAGGTACAAATTCCTTATCCGATATATGATTTGAAAATATTTTCTTCCATTCTGTTTGTTGTTTTTTCACTTTCTTGATAGTGTCCTATGAAGCATGGTATTTTAAAATTTGATGAAATCTAATTTACATTTTTGTTGTTGCTGCTCCAGGCTTTCAGGTTATATCTTAGAATTTGTTGCCATATCTGAAATGATCCAGATTTACTCCTATATCTTTTCCTAAAATTTTTATCATTTTAGTTTTTACATTTATATCTTTGGTCATGTTGTGTTGTTTTTTGTATGTAGTGTAAGGTTATGGTACTATTTTATCCTTTTGCATGCGACTATTCAGTTATCCCAGAACCATTTGTTGAAAAGACTACCCTTTCCTTCATTGAGTGGTCTCAACACCCTTGTCAAATGTTAGTTGACCAGAGATTGGTTTATTACTGGACTCATAAGCCTATTCTATTGATTTTCATAACTATCCACATGTAAGCATCACACTGTCTTGATTACTATTGCTGTGTGTAGTAAGTTTTGAAATTGGAGAGTGTGTGTCCTTCAACCTTATTAGTTTTTTTAGATTGATTTGGCTATTCTGGTCCCTTACAATTCCATATGAATCTTAGGCTCAACTGTCAAATTCTACAAGAAGAACAGATGGGATTCTGATAGAGTGAAAAAAAAATATATAACTCTAGATAAATTTGGGGAGTGTTGCTATCTTAATAATGCTAAGTTTTCCAGTTCATCAATATGGAATGCTTTCCACCATGGCTCAGTGGTTGAGCATCAACCTACAAACCTGGAGGTTGGGGTTTGATTCCCATCAAGGGCACATGCCCCGGTTGTGGGTTCAGTCCCCAGTGTGAGGCATGCAGGAGGCAGCCAATCAATGATTCTCTCTCATCACTGATATTTCTATCTCTCTTCCCCACTTCCTTCCTCTCTGAAACCAATAAAAATAATAAAAAAAGAAAGTATGGTATGTTTTCCTACTTATTTAGATCTTTAATACCTTACCATAAGGTTTAGTAGTGTTCAGGATTTTTTTTTAAACTTCTTTTGTTATATTTATTTTTAAATATTTTATAACTTTATTTTAAAGAAGCTAAAAGAAGAAAGGAAAGAGAGTATATTTGTATAACCTTTGTTATATTAACCTTATTTAATTATTTCTGGTTCTCTTGCCTTTGTTCCTGTGGATTTGACTTACCATCTGGCATCATTTCCTTAGCCCCAAACAGCTCTCCTCCCACCCACTTCCTTTGTGCTGTTATTGGCAAGTATATTGTTTTTATATACAGGGTGGGACAAAAGTAGGTTTACAGTTGTGAGTACATGAAACACAGAGTTATTTTTGTGTTATTATTTATTAATTATTGTATTACTTTCCATACAAACAACTATATATACAAACCCACCCTGTATATGCTATGTAAACTATATTAATATTGTTTTGTATAATTGAATTTAAAATCAGTTAAGAGAAGAAAGGATAAGAACTATGTATTTATAGTATCTTTTATAATTATATAATTACTTCTTTCAGTTCTTTATTTTCTAGTATGGATTCAAATTACTGTCAGGGGTCGCTTGCTTTTATCCTGAAGAATTTCCTTTAGTAAGGCAAGCCTGCTAGCAACATATTTTCTGTTCTTGTTTATCTGGAAATGTATTTATTTTTACTTCATTTTAGAAAAGTAGGATTGCTAGATACAGGATTGCTGTTAGAAATATTTGTATTTGAACACTTTGAATATATTATCCCACTGCCTTCCGGTCTCCATTGTTTCTTATGGGAACTCAGCTGTTAATCTCATTGGAGTTCCTTATAAGTTATGTGTTGTTTTTTCCCTTATGCTTTCAAGTTATTCTCTTTGTCTTTAGCTTTCAGTACTTTATCTATTTGTGCATCTCTTTGAATTTATCCTATTTGGAACTCATTGTGCTTTCTGGGTATGTAATGTTTTTCAACCATCATTTCTTTAAATGTTTTTTTTCCCTGCAGCTTTTTCACTCCTTGACTTCTGGTATTCCCATTATGCACATGTTGGTGCATTTAAAGCTGTCTTACTATTTGATATAACATTGTCGTTATACCTGCTTTTAATCTTCCCTGGGTGTGCTTGGTAGATGGGTTATTTAACTAGGATTTCTTTTTTTAAAAAAAATCATTACTATAATGACTAATTTGAAGTCATTATTAAATCCAACATCTAGTCACTGTTAAAACCAATTTCTGTTGCCTGCTTTTTATAAAGTTCTAAAGGTCATGCATTATAGCTTCTTGGCATATATCATATATTTTTGTTAGAAAGTGGACAATTCATTTATATGGTAGCAACTCTGAGTGCTGGTCTCTCTAGGGATTATTTATTTATTTTTGCTTGTTTACTTGTTAGTGACTGGCTAGATTATTTTAGTAAAGTGTATTTTCCCTCACCATTTCACCCCTCTAGCAGTGTGAAGTTTCTGATGTTGCTCTGAAGGCATGCAATATCCACAGTCATCCTGGGATGACAGTGGTTTTAACAGGGTTCTCTTGATCTCTTTTCCTGACCATATTCAACTCTTACATTTAATTAATTGCTGGCTGATTGCTCTTTTGTTTTCAACAATGCCCTGAGGCATAAATTGCTTCATAGGCTAATCCAATCAAATTAAGGCTCCTATGAGGGGAAGTTCTAAGGTCAGGTGTTTGCAATTATTCTTTAAAAAAAATGTTTTTATTGATTTTTTTAAGAGAGAAAGGAAATGAGAGGGATAGAGAGATAGAAACATCGATGCCCTGACGGAGAATCGAATTGTGACCTCTTGGTTCCCGGGTGGACACTCAACCACTGAGCCATGCTTCCTGGGTTTACAATTCTTTTTCCCCCAGAGAGTAAGATGAAATACCCTTCTCCCCTTTCTCTCAACAAACTAGCTGTCCTGCAGTTCAGTCTATATCTCCAATGATTCTACCAAGCCTCTTTCCTCTTTCCAATTACCTTTTACTATCACTTCCACTGATTTGAGAGCACCCTCAGGCTTAAATTTCTTCACACTTTATTGCAAATAAAGTCAGTTCCTTTGGGGAGGGTTTTGGACCTCTCTGTTCTTGGGCCTACTTCTTCCCCCAGGCATAATCTGGGCGCGCTTGGTAGATGGGAGGCCAACATGGCCAGGCCTCCTCTGCTTGCCTCCCTTGGCGTGGAACCCAGCTGTACAAGCCAGGGCACTGATGCCTGGGACCCCAGGATTCTCAGCAGTGCCATTCCCAAGGAAGAGTCTCTGTTCCGCAGTGAGTGCTGGGAAGAACAAGGGAGCCGCCACCTCTTGGCTGCACTCCTGGGGAACTTACCTTCTATAGCAGGGCACTTGGGGACAGAAGAGAAATGCCAAGGTCCTTCTTCTCCAGCGAACATAGCCCTCTGGCTGGTGGCTGGAGGGAGGAGGAGTCCTGCGTTCTTGGCTGCAGTGGTTTGGGGTGGAGCTTCCAACCGCACTGAGCTAAGAGAGGGAAGAAAGGGTGTGTGGGTTTAGGTTTATATGCCACTAACTCTTACCGTTCTTACTGAGGTCTAACAGATTTTCAAGAATAAATGTTTCTTCATTTAGTATCATTGTAAGTTTCTTAACTTTCTGTGCTCTGTAAAATGGGGATAATATAAGAGTTCACCTAAAACATGTTATCTATCCGGCAGGTCATACACACAGTCGGCTTTTGAGTTTTGTTAGATGGATAAATGGAATCATCTAATGACAAACATGGAATGACAGTTTTCAAAGAAAGAATTAATAATGCATTCAATTATGATCAGCATAGTTAAGTGTTTCTGGGGTGATTCAGAAAGCACTTAAGCGTTTTACAGGAACCCAGCACCACGCCCCTGAGGGGAAGAGGTGAGGGAGATGGACTGAATCCAACCTGGTCCAATGACATACCCTGAAAGTTAATTTTATAATGAGTCCTTAAAATCGGCTTAGCTTACTTACCTTTTTTCTCTTTTTAAAACAAGCATGCCAAACGTATAACAACAACAACAACAACAACAACAACAAACTCTGTTGTTTAGATGCTTTGTATACAGAGTTTTATTGCATTACACGTAAAACAGGTATCACAGCATTCCCTGAAGGGTTAGAGTAGATGAGCCATAAGGTCTCTCCCCATCCTAAGAGTGAGTGGTGCTTTGTATCAGCATCATCAATACTTCTTCCTCTCCAGTCTCACTCATGGTGTTGCCAAGAAGCAGCTCCGAAGAGCCACTTTAGGGAAGGAAAGCTTATTCTTACTCCTTCTGTGATCATTATAAATTCATCATTTCCAGCTGCTCCTGAACTCATTTCTACCTCTCTTCTTTGTGCTTTACAAATTGTGTTATAGCTTAGGGAGGTGGAAAGGGGAGAACTTTAGTAGTGAAGCTATTGCCAAAAAAACAAAATGAAAGAACCACTTTTCTTTGTTTCAAGTCTTCCATCTCAGGGGATTTCTTTTATTTTTTTCCCTCCTGTTAAATTACATATTCTAATTAGGTCATGCAGCTGGAAGTGACCTACATTCGAGAAGCCAACAAGCAACAACAGAGAGGCAGGGAGATGAGTGGGAAAGGAGAAAGAATGGCTTCCAACGCAGCTTTCCTCAAGTGATTTGCTTGTGACAGACATTTCCATAAACTTGGTCTTTAAATGAGTGACGGACTTGTTGGTTCAATCCAATATTCTGAAAGGGTATCAAATGGACTATATTTTGCTCATTTACTCAGTCACCATTCACACATACCAAACACATTGTGTATGATATATAAATATATATACTATGTATATTTAATATATATTACTATAATATATAATAGCATATTATTGGGCATGGTTAAGGACTCAGAAAAACACAAGGAATTGTACCTGCCCTCAAGAAGTTTGCAAAGTTGAGAAGTAAAAATCTTTCCCAAGAAGAGTTAGGAAATTTGAGATAGTGTAGAATAATAGGTGTTGTATTATTTATCTCTTGCTGTAGAAAAAGTATCCCATCACCATGTGTCCCAAAACAATGGACATTTAATATCTCACATAGATTCTGTGGGTTTGCAATCTAGGAGTGGGTTAGCTGGGTGATTCTAATTCAAGGACTTTTACACAGTTGCTGTCAAGATTTCAGCCAGGTCTACCGTCATCTGAAGGTTTGACTGGGGTTGGAGAATCTGCTTCTGAATGGGCTCTTTCTGATAAATGGTGAGCTCGTGATGGTTGCTGGCAGGAGGCCTCTGTTCCTTGCCCTGTGTACCTCTCCATAGGTTTCCTGAGCATTCTTCTGACATGGCACCTGGCTTACCCCATAGTGAATGATCCAAGGGAGCTAGGCAGATGCTGCAATATCTTTTCATGACCTGGCCTCAGAAACCACACATCATTTTCACAATGTACCATTTATTATCATTTAATTTATAAGTATAATTCAATTATAAGAAATATAAAAAATAATAGTACTAGCCTAATCAGTATGGCTCAGTGGATGAGTATTGATCTATGAACCAGGAGGGCATGGTTCGATTCCTGGTCAGGGCACATGCCTGGGTTATGGGTTTGATCCCCAGTAGGGGGCATGCAGGAGGCAGTGAATCAATGATTCTTTCTCATTATTGATGTTTCTCTCTCCCTCTCCCTTCCTCTCTGAAATCATAAAAATCAAATAATAATAATAATAATAATAATAATAATAATAATAGTACTGAATAATAACATAGATCTGTCCTGTCAGTATAGGAGGGAGACACACAAGGGCATGAAGTGACATCACTGTGGGCCATGTGGGAGGCCGGCCACCACAGGGGCCAAGTGATTTGCTTAGAATTTAGGAGTTAAAGAAGTTGAGAAGTAAAAGAAGCTGACCATGGTAGGAGTTTGAAATTTAGGAGACAGGAATTGAAGAGTTAATTTTCTTACAGCTGTGTCTTAATGATCACCTGAACTAGGACGTTGGTCTTGGGAATAAAAAGGAGGGGATGGTTATGAGATGAGGAAGACAGAAGGGACTCTCAGTGGGCATTGTTGACAGACTGCCAGTGAGGAGGGAGGAGGACAGATGAGTCTAAAATGACTCCGAGGTGTCATGCTGGGATGACTGGAAAAAAAGTGACATCACTTACAGAAAGAGGAAAGTCATGCTAAAGAACTTATTATATGGAGCCGATGGACGTAGGGCAGCCCTGTGTGAGAAAATGATGTAAACCTGGGACAACATTAGGATGGTAATTGGAGAAGCGGGGCTGAGGGTCACTGCTCTTTTCTCATCAGATTGCTGTCCTCTTGAGCTTAATGGTAACCAAGGTCCCAAAACTACAGTTCTGTGATGAAACCACCAAAACCATTCTGGTCTTTTCTCTGCTGCTAACCAAACCAATCCAGAAAAGAAGCCAGCTATGTAACTTTGCTCCAACGTTTTCAGGCAGACCCAAGACTTCTTTTGATATTAGTTAGAGATGGTCTGAGTATCCTTCTAGCTTAAGAAACTCAAAAATGTAAAATTATTCTCCAGCTGTAAGGAAAGTATATCAGGTTGTTCATTTGTGACTCGCTTTTGCCTTCAGTGTTATGGAACCACTGGTTGCACATGCTCCTTTCCATGCAGGGTTGAGAGCCCCCCCCCCCTTCTTGCCTGCCTTTGTTCTTCTCAAGGCTATATGAAGCTATTAGTCTCTCTGTGTAGATCCAATTTACCAAACCTTTAATCATTTTCTGTGCCTCTCAGCTGGAAATATGTGATTACATGCTTGGCTAAGAGAAGAATTTGTTTTTTCAAGACTTCATTGGCATTGCTGGAAGTGCTGGAGGAACGTGGCCTGCAGGTAGCTCACTTTCACCCACGACGTGTTCTCTTTAAAATGTAAAGTCACCTTTTTGGGATGAAATTGAATTGTACTCTTCCCTCTGCTCGAATTACAGTCTCAGCAATGCTTTCACTTTATTTCTCTCTGACCTTCCCGGAGCCCTAACGGCTAACACTTCAGTGGTGAAGTATGTTCTTCTTTTTAAATTGTCGCTGGCCCCAACTGTCCCTCCTCCTCTGTAAGCATATGATAAACACACTCACACACACACACACACACACACACACACACACACAAACACACACAGAAAGTTACCTTTATCATGATTTAGCAATCATCACTTCCTCAACAACCAGAATCTTTTAAGTCTTTCTAAGTCAAGAAAAGGAAAATTACCCAAGGGTCAAAAACTCTGGCAGGAGCTTGGATAGCAGCTAGAGGTCACAAATACGAAACAGAAGGATGCGGAGAGTGATAACCAAGTTCTCCTTAACTTAGGAACTCTATATAGCCTGCCCATCTCTTGCAGAAGGCAGGACAAATCTCTTGGTGGGGCTGGGAAGGACTTATAGGTTGTTGATTTGAGGGGAGCGCACGGCAAGCAAGCCTGGCCTTCACAGCCACACAATCACTGAGTGTAAGAATGTTCAAAGCAACAAGCAGACATTCTTTATCCTGCTCCTCTGAGAAATTGAAGAATCATAAGGGCACTTTCAGCTGGCAAAATATTTGCAGCCCAGAGAGGTTAAAAGATTAGCTGAAGATGGCATTACAAGTAAGTGATAGGGTCAGAAGAACTAAAGATTACAGGTCTCGTGTGTTCCTGCCGTAAAGCAGAGGGTCATGATCATGCATGAGTGATGTCAGGCTTGATAAAGATGTTTCTCACTGGGGCAGCAAGGATGCATACCCAGAGAGGCAGGAAAGTTCTCTTTTCTGGAGAAAGCATTGCACACCCATTTTCCCTGGAAGGCAAGATACAGTAATTTACACAGGCTAGAAAGGGAGAGCAGAGCCAGGGTCGGGTTGATGTTCAGTTCTCTCACCGGTTCCTTTGGGATGACAAGGCATCTATCTATTTTCTTCTCTGGTAGTCCATGTGTACGTTGGTGTGTTCCCCCAAACCCCAACGTTAGCACTGAGCTTTTGTCTCCCCATTGGGGAGTTTCCCTGACTTGTTTACCGAGGAGGCTCTGGGCTCCAAGCACAGCAGTGGTCTGGGTGAGACAGCAGAGCTCCCCAAACGGCATCGTGCCAGGGTGCATTAGCTTGGTGCATTTCTTAAAGAAATTTCAGACTATTTCTTAATTCTGGCAGCAAAACTGTGACATTGCATTTACAACGTCTTCTCAAATCAGAGGGGTGCTCGAGGCAGTTTGCAGACCAGGTTGTACTGTCAAAAGCCAACATGGCCTCTTCTAGGGAGTGAGACTGTCCACCTAGTTAGCAAACAGTTCTTCCAACTGGAACCATGACATCCCCTTGGCGGGATCCCTGGCTCCGGGTGACTGGGTTACCTTGGAGCTGAAGAAACACGCAGCAGGGGGTGTTTGACTCAGCGAGGCCATGGCTTCCCCCTTTGCTTCGTGTGACAGTGTTCTGTTCATTACACCGGTATGAGAAGACAAGGGCTCTTCTTAGCATGTGAATGCCCATTCCCTTAAGTCTCTGAAAGATACAGAGGGCTCCGCTCCCCCACAGAGAGCATGGAGAGCTTAAACCATATGTCACACTTTGGGTCAGTTATGTGGAAGGGAGCTGTCTTAACTGTCTTTTTTTTTTTTTTTTTTTTTTTTTAATTTAAAGTCCTAGAGGCCTGGTGCACGGCATTTTTTTTTTAAGTAAACTTTATTTAAAGTCCTAGAGGTTCTTTTGCAGTTCAGAAGCCCTTGGGGGATGTCCAACTGACAGCTTAAGCCTGCTCCCTGCCGTAAGCGGGCCTGTCTCAGTGGGACATCCTTAGTGCTGCTGTGGAAGCTGGCTGCTGCACTTGCCGGCCGTCAGCCCGGCTTGTGGATGAGTGGTGCTCCTCTGTGGGAGCGCACCGACCGTGAGGGGGCAGCTCCCGCCTTGAGCATCTGCCCCCCTGGTGGTCAGTGTGCATCATAGCGACTGGTCGTCCCGCCACTTGGTCGGTTTGCATATCCTTATATAGGATACCTTACATACAGAAAAGTATATAGTTAGATGAATTTTTCACGGAGTGAAACCAGACTGTGTAAGCAGCCTATAGATGAAGAAATAGAAACTATTAGGACTCCAGAAGACCCCTTGTTGGGACTCCTTCTCACTGCCTTCTTTCCCCAAGGGTTACCACGATCCTGATTATTTTTGCTCCCTTTGAAACTTTACAGAATGAAACAGCACACTACACATTTTATGTCTGGCTTCTTTTGCCCAACATTTGGGTGTGGCATTTATCCATGTAGCGAAGACAGTAGTAGTTCCTGCACTGTAATTTCTGCTCAGAATTTCATTGTATGTTCATCTCATGTGGTGATATGAATATGATATATTCATCTCTTCCATTGTTGATGGACATATGGGGTGCTTTAGCTTTGGATTTTATCTCTCAATGTGAATAGGGTATACATCAAAGTGCATATGTGTGACCTCATTCTCTGCAGAGATATCCCAGCGAGAGAGCATCAATGTTGGGCTCAAGTTTGATTTAAAATATTCTGATTTCAGATATATCTGTTGTTTCATGAGTATTCTTGATCTTATCAAATCAAGTTTAAGTTTGGAGAAAATGGTTTCTGCAGATACCAGACCTGCAAAAACTAGTAGACTTCTTGCAAAAATCTCCTTGTACGTGGATATTTTGATGCTTTGTGATTTTCAGTTGTGCATTAATTATGTATATTTAGAAAAAGCCTCAATTGCATGTAAACTCAACCTGAGTTACTCCTTACAGTATTTGAGGACAGTATACTTGTACATGGCTGACAGAGGGAACATTTTTGCTCAAATTATACTTCTTACCTTGCTAAAGTTGGGGGATCATCTTGCTGAAGTATATTCTCTTGTTTGCATATAATTTATTTTATAAGATTAAGCCCTTGTTTACAAAAGTGAAGTAAAACATTTTTGGAAAGAGCACAAGTGGATACAATATATATGACTTTTGTGGTGTGTTTATTTAACAGGGAAATTTTTTACCTTTATAGTTTCAGCCATTAGGGATGAAAAATAGTTCATCTTTTAAAAAATATATATTTTATTGATTTTTTTTTACAGAGAGGAAGGGAGAGAGCTGGAGAGTTAGAAACATCGATGAGAGAGAAACATCGATCAGCTGCCTCTTGCACACACCCCCACTGCGGATGTGCCCGCAACCAATGTACATGCCCTTGACCAGAATCGAACCTGGGACCTTTCAGTCCTCAGGCCGACGCTCTATCCACTGAGCCAAACTGGTTTAGGCTAGTTCATCTTTTTAATAAAGTTGTTTTTACTAGATTAAAAACTACCCATCCCCAACCCTGCTTACCTTCTCAACTGTCCTCAACTATGGTAGCCAGCACCACCTAAGTCGCTGTGATGAACTACCCTATATGCCGCAGGAAATGAACATAACTCTTTCCAGGATAAAATGAGGCAAGCGACAAATTTACCAAGGATACCTTTTCCTCCTAAAATTGCAAGTCCTTTTTCATGGGTTCAGAATACGTGAACAAACATTTGGAGAACAGCCGTGCGGATTTGCTTTGAGTCAAAGCCTGTTTGCAAGAGCCACCCATGAACTACTACTGCAGTAATTAATCACGCAGCGCTAGCTGGGGAAATGGCTCGCATTGGTGAAAATGCCTAGTAAAGAATGATTTAATTTAACGGTTTAACGTCGAGTATTATCCCCTTTAAACTCAAATTTATGGAAAAACCCTTCTGTGTTGTCTCTACGTGCCAGGCATGGTGATTCAGCGAGGGAAGGAGCAACATTAGAGGAGCGACAGACCCTTCCCTTGGGGAGAGGAAGGTGGAGGGAGCAGCCCCCTGCGTTGTCGCCACCCTCCCCCACCTCTCTTCATGCAGCCCTTCCAGAGACTCTGTCCTCAGCCCAGCCACCCATTCATCCCACAGCTCATGTGAAGAAACCGAGCACATAGCTGGAGGATGCAGACATATGTGCACATAACTTCCTTCCACCTGGGCCCAGACAGTCCAGGGAGAAGGCCACGTATGAGTGTGTTTTCATCCCTGTCAATGGCCAGCTCTTGTGCGGAAAATTCTAGCCAAAAAATCCCAGTGATTTCTATTTTCTTGGATTAGCCATATAATTGGCCACCTGCAGCCTGAATTCCCTCTACCGCTGACCATGACCTTGGACAAATCACTGAGCTGGCCCGAATCTTAAAATGCAGGGGACCAGGCCTCCCGTCACTGCCCGTGAAGCTCCAACACAATCCTATCATTGGAAAGCTCTTCGTTAGAGCAAAGCATTGTAGCTTTTACTACACTGGACTGAAAGGCAGATTCTTTTTCCACCGCCTGGACTGTGCCAACCTTCTGGCCTGACTTCAGGTCCTTTATTCTGTTTGTGTCGTGTGGATTGAGCCTGTTGTATCCTGATATTTGGCTTGTTTTTGGAACGGTAAAGAGTGTGGTTTTCTATGGCTTATACAGAGTTCTTATCCAGGCATGGTAGAAAGGCTTCATGAATTTTTAAATGAACAATAACAAGAAATTACTATTTTAATGAGCCGAAGCATGGTCTTTATGTGCTTACAAAGGGACTCGGCTTTGTGAGGTTTCTTTTTTCCTTTTCAGAAGCAATAACAACAAAGGAGAAAGCTTCAAGGTTTTGCTCCTAAAAAGTGCAATAGAAATTTCACTTGGCCTCCAGCCAACAGACACGGTTAGGTGTAAAGTGAGAGTAAAATAGCAAATCTGTGTTTGATCCCTTTCAGCCTCTTCGCTCTGCCTTCAGGAAGGTGTGTGGGTCCAAGGAGGAGGGCTTGATAGGACCGGTCACAGGTCTCCTCCCAGGAGTCCCAAGTGACACGAGTCTGTGTTCTTCCAGCTGATTCTGGAGGGCCTGCCCAGCAATGCTTAGAAAAGATGCACAGGCTGGAAGGACCCGGATGGGGCTGGAAGCACGTGCTCTTGGCTTGGGCAGGATTGATTGATGGCAGGATGTGACAGGGGGTTGCTGGTCCCCTTGCATGCAGCAGGGGCGGGGTGCCTCATATTGCTTACACGTCTCTACGGTGTTTCTTCCCTGGATAAGCGTGTCATCCAACTGCTTGACTGTTCTAGTTGCTTGTTTTTAAAATGGAGCTCTGGCCGAAACCAGTTTGGCACAGTGGTAGAGCATCGGTCTGCGGACTGAAAGGTCCCAGGTTCAATTCTGGTCAAGGGCATGTACCTTGGTTGTGGGCACATCTCCAGTAGGGGGTGTGCAGGAGGCAGCTGGTCGATGTTTCTCTCTCACCGACGTTTCTGGGTCTCTATCTCTCTCCCTTCCTCTCTGTAAAATATCAATAAAATATATTAAAAAAATAAAATGGAGCTGTGATGTTATTTATCCTGAGGGTGTTCCGAGCACTTGGTGAGATATACTTATAATCGATGTGGTATCTGGCTAAGCTGAGCTTTTTAAGTTGTGATTGCACGAGTCCCCCGTTCTCCTGCACAAGGAGTTGTAACCTGATGTTTCAATGCCTTCCCCACGCAGGACCAGCTTCTTTCCTGGGGCTGAGAAGGACCGACCCCACTGGGGAGCTACAGGGAAGGTTATAACGCATCCCCCCCCCCTGTTTGCAAGACTCCCACCTTTGTCTTATTTCTGCTCATCCAGACCCCCCTCCATCTCCATCAGCAGCAGATTCACTCTTCGAGCAGATGGTACTTCCCAAAAGCCGGTGCACCCTCTGCTATGGAAACCTACAGCCCATTCATTGAAGAGATGACTGGGAACGTAGCTTAAAATCAACAACAATTGCAATCATTACAGCCGTAGGTAGTGGGCGCCTGGATTGGGCTCTTTTACGTGCATTTGACGAGGGGAAAAGGGTGAGAGGAGGAGGGCAAATGCCCTGCGTTAGTCTTTGTGGCGAGCTGGGGACCCTTCCCAATTGCAGGGAGTGGCGCTGTTTGATCCTGGCGGAGACAGTGCGACAGTAACATGCCCCCAAATTCATAAACGCTGGAGGGAGTTGACAGCTGGTTTTTAAAGGAGAGCTGATTTAGTGGCTAATTTTATTTGTCTTGCTTCCTTTGCCAAGATCAGCTGCTCCTTTGCCCTGTGCCTTTAAATCCCATGGGTTCCATGGGCAGCAGTTTCCAAATCTATCCCCTTTCCACGGTGAAGTTTCTCTCTACCACCGTGGGTTTCTCATAGAGAAAATAGAGACTCTAGAAACCATGTTAAGAAGCCATCTTTAATGTTTCATCAAAAGCTGTTCTACATGAGTATTTATTTATATGTAGCCCCGAATGAAAGGCCCCAAGAGGCTTGCAGCCTGAGCAGATGTGGTTCAATATCTACAAAGAAATTCGAATGAGCTCACCAATGAAGAAATCTCCCTACCTGAAGGTAAAGAGTGAAACTTGGTCCTGGCGGACCTTGGGACAAAGACGGATGGAAACCACTCAACGGTTGGTTGCTGACACCGCCAAGCAGCGTGCACGCGTGTCTTTGTGAGCGTGGCTGCGTGTGGACTGGGCCAGGCGTGGAAGGAAGGGAGCGCATGCTCCTGCAGTCCCCGAGGTTGCACTGGGTTGAGATGTTTTGTGATAGGGTAGGCTTTTTAAAAAAAAATCAACATTCCAAAAAATGTGGGCGATCTGCTTTAAGTAAAATAATAACAGGCGAATACGAAGATGGCATTTCTAGAGATTAGCCTTGCATAATGGGTATCCGGCCGCACAACATTTATGAATAATACATCATTATCTATTACCTTTAAATCTATCCAGGATTAACAGCTTTGCAGATTATTTAGCATCTAAGATGGAAGGGATAAAATCAATGCCTACATATTTTGATAATCAAGGAAAATCAATTTGTTGAAAACAAGCATCTAGCCAGCACCAGTTACGTGCTTGGAGGGTGTCCTTAGTCCCTAATTGTGCTGGGTTATTTCCCACGCTGGAACTACCATGCTGGCAATTTAGGGTGATGTCTTCATAATCCATGTCAGTGTTGGGGGGTGGGTGGAGAGGAGAGAGAAGGGGGGGAGAGAGAGAGGAGAGAGAGAGAGAGAGAGAGAGAGAGAGAGAGAGAGAGAGAGAGAGAGAGAGAGAGAGAGAACCTTTAGATCTAAGCAGGGAAAAACTAAATCTCTAGGATTTTCAACCTAAAGGAACAGAACTTTCTATTGTCCTTGGGGTTTTGCTGCTGCCTCTCTGGCGCTGTGGGCTGCGCCGCGACTGGTTCCTTTGAGGAGAAGTTCTGTGGGAAAAGAATAGCCCCGTTAGAGGAGGCCACTGGGCCGTGCGGCCCAGCAGTGCAGGCGTGGGCAGCGCTGAAGCACAAAGGATGAGAAGCCGCTGCCTCTGCTTCCTGCCGCACCCAGAGAAGCAGCCAGGCTAGAAAAGGTGGCCAGCCACCTGCCCCATTTGCAACGGTCCCTATTTTCCCCCATTTCCACAGGGACGACACAGTAGAAAGAGGTTTGGCTTAGTGCCAGATTCCCTCACCACCAAATCCCGTGCTATCTTCTTTGTCCTTGAATTCATCTTCTCAAGGAGACACTATACCCTAATTTCAGAAGTTGTTATGTCTTCCTTCTTTCTCCCCTTCCCCCTCCTGGAATCCTGAGATTTTGGCAGATGAAACAAATAGACAATCCATTTGCAACCAAAATGCAGAGTTTACATGCTTGTTGATTGTTTCTGATGAGCGGATTGAAACCCTAGCTTCTCAGTGCCCTTAAACAAAAAGGGTTGAACAAGTAGTGTGTTTCTACAAGACATACCGACTCAATTGCTAATTCCTAAGGGTACTTATTGCCACAATTTGGATTCTGGGGTTGCAGCTCAATTCACGCCCCTTCATAACCATTGCGCACACTGTTCAGACTGTGTCACAGCTTTTTGTTTAGACAGATCACTGGTTTCACAGGGGTTAGAAGCTTGTGTTTAAGAAATGTGTTTTGCATCGATTAAAAATGTCTAAAGGACACGCTGCAATTGAATGACAGGCTATTTTTAAATTATTTACAAGCTCGGCATTTTACTCAAAGCAAATTGTCAACTAAATCTAGTTATCATTTTATCTGCTGGCCCCATTCCCCCTGAGCATACCAACCATGAAAGAGATTATCCCCTCAATTTATTGCTTTAGCAATTCAGTAGACATCTTCTTGGCACCCCCCTCCTCACTCTGAATGATGGTAGAAAGCAAGCATTGGTGAGCTTCAGGGGGCATTTGTTTCCAGAATTTTCCAAAACACATTTCTCAATTGCATTATTGAGAAAGGCCATGATGTGAGGGCTTTTTTTTTTTTGTACTTAATTTCTATCCTAATCACTCTCCTGTGGAAAAATTAGAGATTGCTTTTCCACTTACCATTTCCCCCTGTTATCAATGGTAAAATCTCACAGTGTTTCCTTTGTATTCTTCCATCATGTACATATTGCTATTATAATATCTCTAGGTCCCTCCGCCTGATCTGCAGGATCAAGCTGAAACCAGCTCTCCAACATTCCCTGAGGGGTCCCATATTGTGAGAAGGCACAGGCCAGGCCGAGGGACCCCACTGGTGCATGCTCCGGGCTGGGGAGCGACGTGGGGGGTTGGCCAGGCAGGGAGGGACCATGGGAGGGCTTCAGGGCTTGTCCGGCTCATCTTGCTCAGTCCTGATTGGCCTGACCCCAGAGCAAGCTAACCTACCAGTCGGAGCATCTGCGCCTTGATGGTCAGGGCACGTCATAGCAAGTGGTTGAGCATCCTTAGCATATCATTAACATATTACCCTTTGATTGGTTGAACAGAAGACAAGATGACCCAATACTTAGCATATTAGGCTTTCATTATGTAGGATTAATTCGGCTCTAAGCTCTTTATCTCACTGCTTTTGCACTTCAATTCCATCTGTCTAGGACATTCTTTCCACTGCTTTCCCCTTGGCTCTGTCCTTATTATCATTTAGATCTTAATTCAAATATTAGTTTCTCTGGGGATCTTTCCAGGCCACCTTATCCAATCCTGTTCACTTTCCCCAACACCATTCCAAGGCCATCCACCACATGTTACCTACTTTCTGTCACTTTTCTAAAATACTCCTACTTATTAACCTGCATGATTATGGTTTGCTTTTTTCCATAGAAGGTAAGCACCATGAAAGCAAGGGTCTCATTTTCTTATTTATTACAGTTTCCCAGTCCCTATAACAATACCTGGGATATAGTAGGCACTCAATAAATATTTGTCACATAAAGGAATGACTAAATGCATGATTGCAGTCAGAAAAGCTGGCTACATTTCTGCCTGTACTGTTGGCTTTCTGGGCCCATTGATTTTCTGCAAACCCATAAAACTCTAACTTTTAGGACTAAAGCTATTAAAAACAAACAAACAAAAAAAACAGGTACTTACTGACTTTCAAAGAGAGAGGAAGGGAGAAGGATAGAGACCTAGAAACATCTGATGAGAGAGAAACATTGATCCGCTGCCTCCTGCTAGCCCCTCCACTGGGGATTGAGCCCACAACCCACACATGTGCCCTGACTGGAAATGGAACCCTGACTTCCTGGTTCATGGGTGGACACTCAACCACTGAGCCACACCGGCCAGGCAGAACCAAAGCTATCTTAAAGAGGTCATAGTCATTTTGTTAATGAAATAAAATGGAAGCTCAGAGAGATTAAATTACCTAGCTCGTGAGGGGCAAACATGGGGTTCCATTCCAGGTCTCCCGTTTCCTTACTGCAGTGGTTCTCAACTGGGGTGATTTAGCTGCCAGGGGACATCTGGCAAAGTCTGGGTATACTTTTGGATGCCGTAATTCTGCAGGGTGGGGGTGGTGGTGTGTATTACTGGCATTCGATGGCTAGAGGCCAGGAATGCTGCTAAACATCCTACAGGGCGCATGACAACCTCCCACAACAAAGAATTATCCAGCCCACAATATCGATAGTGCTGAGGTTGGAGCCCTATGCTGTCCGCAGCCACACCAAGACTTCTCTCTTCTGTTTGAGAATGACGGAGGTAAGGCCCACAGAGAGTTCTGTTTTCCAGGATTTCTTAGTACAAAATTACCAGTTGGCATTTTGGGCCAACTAAAGTTTTAAAATCTTCAAAAGGAAAGTAGCTCTACTATTTTTTTTATTATAGAAACAATACATGCTTCTTTGTAAAATAATCCATATAAACACAAAGGAATTTAAAAAGAAGAGAAAATCCTCCTGAGTTCTATCATTTGAAGATAAACATATGATCCTGTCAGTATATATATTTCAAGACATTTTTTCTATGCACACAAACAAACAGATACACACATTTTTGACAAAAATGGAATAAGGTACTTAATACAGATTATTTTGTAGTTTGCTTTATTCACTTAATATTTTGTGGGCATCTTATACATTTATAAATATGGAGCTATATCATAATTTCTAAAATCTTCACAATATTTTGTTGTCTGGATGATCCAAAATGTGTTTTTACCAATCTATTGATGAAACAACTTAGGTTGTATCTAATGGTTTAATATTATAAACAACTTTCAGTGAATATTCTTATTTATTCACTCTATGTTCATGCTCAATCACTTCCTTACAATAAATCAGTAGAGTGGGATTACTGGGGCAAAGGAAATGTGATACGTGTTGCCAAATTGCCTGCCTGAATCTTTGCCCAATTGCTAACGAGAACCAAATAATTAGAAATTTCAGTATGCTGGTATTCTCTGTCGCCTCATTTTCAGATGAAAGATACAATTCACAAGCCAAAAAGAAAAAAAAAATCATGTTAGGCTTATTTTTTTCTTTTATATCCTAGAATCAGGGGAAAAATAATTCTTATCTTCTGCACTCATTTAAATGTGATTCAGGGAAAAACATTATTTAAGAAAATGGAAAGGAAATTCATTAGTCTGCTGTGTGCCATGCATTATATACTAGGAACTTGCATTCTACCTGAGCAGTAGGCAGTCTCTTCCTACTTTCAGTTGGGGACACTAAGAATCAGTGATCCTCACTCAATATCACAAAACCCATACCTGATAGAATCAAAATGGAATGTAGTCCTTGTCTTTAAAACATTTAGAGTCTACAACAAGGCAAAATGTGCCAGGGACACTTTCTGTATCCATATCATGTATGAGAAGATTGATGTTCAAAATTATTACCCTGAGGATCTTAAGGTTTTCTACCTGTAAAGAAGTTACCAGCTGTATTCAGGATACTGTACTTACCAAGGCAGTAAAGTAAATCAAAAAATATATTTGAAAAATACTTTCAATAAATAATTTTGAAAATGCAGAGATGTCCAATCTCTCTTTAGTAGCCCCCAAAACTTAATCAGTTAATTGAAGTTTGTACTTGATAAATTCCTTGTTTCAAAACCCCCAGGATACTTGCCTGTCATCCACATGCAAGATATACTGCTCAAGTCAATATGGCATAAACATGATTTCTTTTAGAAGATTGAGAAGCTGAGAAGAGAATCTCTGAGAGAATGTTAGAGAGACCTCTTGTTTAAACATTTTATTTTGTCTTTTTATTTCCCTTCATCAGCATTCTTAAGTCTTCTTCTCAAACCTGGAGGGTAGAAGGGGACTTATACAATGTAACTTAAAAAAACAACAACCATTTTTATTGATTTTAGAGAGAGTGGGAGAAGGGGAGAGAGGGAGATAGAAACATCTATGATGAGAGAGAATCTTGGGTCAGCTGCCTCCTGCACGTCCCCCCACCCCCCACGGGGGATTGAGCCTACAACCTGGGCATGTGCCCTTGACCAGAATTGAACTCGGGACTCTTTGGTACACAGGCTGATGATGCTCTATTCACTGAGCCAAACCAGCTAGGGCGCAATGTGACTGTTTAACATAAGAATGTGGAGAAATGGTAATAATCCTTGTACAGCCACTGTAGAAAATTATGGACTTTCCTAAAAAAAAATTAAAAATGGAACTGCCTTATGACCCAGCAATTCCAGTTCCGGGATTACATCTGTAGCAACCCGAAACACTGATTTGAAAGAATCTATGCCCCCCTAAGTTCATTGCAGTGCTATTTACAATAGCCAAGATTTGGAAGCAGCCTGAGTGCCCATAAGTAGATGAGTGGATAAAAAAGCTGGGGTACATTTATACAATGGAATACAACTCATCCATCAAAAGAAAGGAAATCTTACCTTTAGTAGCAGCATGGATGGACATGGAGATTATTATGCTAAGTAAAATAAGCCAGTCAAAGAAAGACAATTACCATATGATCTTACTTATATGTGGAAATCTAATGAACAGAATAAACTAACAAACACTATAGAAACACACTCAAAGGTACAGAGAACAGACTGACAGCTGTCAGAGGGGATGGTGGTTAGGGGGTTGTGAGGAAAAGGTGACGGGATTAAGAACAAAAACAATCACCATAAAACACAAAACAAAAAAACATCAACAAAATCTCATAGACAACAGTATGATGATTACCAGAGGGGAGGGAGGATGGGGGGAGTAGAAGAGAGTCTAGAGGGAATAAATGGTGACAGAACGAGACTTGGTGCACACACAATGCAATATACAGATGGTGTGTTATAGAATTGTACACCTGAAACCTATATAATTTTATTAACCACTGTCACCCCAATAAATTCAATAAAAATAAATTTAAAAAAAACTATGAGTGGTTAAAAAATAAATCCCTCCTTTGGAGTAAAGGCCAGAGTTGGCTTTCTAGCCGTGGATAATGGAGGCTCTGTTTTCAATGTTTACATTGGAGAAAGGGCAGTAGTGTGTTATGGAACAGGAGACGCGCAGAGGGTGGAAATGCCTTAGAGCTTAGGAGTTCGCCGTGTAAGCTGTCGATCAGATTCACCTGAAAGACTTCTGCAACGTTGAAACTGAATCTCAACATTGAAAGGCAGACATTTGTATTCTTCTCATGCCTGCCGTGGATTCTGATGCTGGTTGTGAGTTGAGAACCACGGATCTCTTCGGTCCATTGATTTTCATCTGTCTAGGACCCTATGGCCTGCCACAGCAATTTCAACTTTATTCTGCTTTACGGTTTTACATAAGCTCTTGTGTGAAGAAAGCGTTCTGCTTCTAAAGGCTAAAATATTGAGGACCCCGGATGTCGTTTCTGGAGCTTCCAGGCATCCCGGTCTCTGCACCCGGGCTTCTCGGGTTGATCATTTGACAGGAATGGCATGGAGACAGGCAGACTTCACAGGGTCTCGGGTCAGACTCTGTATGTTCAGCAGGTTCAACCACTGTGAAGGGGGGGGGGCTGGAAACAGGACGGGGCAGGGGGAGAAGATAAACTGTGATGTAGGTCCGCAAAGGCGTTGGCCACCCTGGCCAGAGGGCTGGGGTGAGTGTTGCCCATCGGAGTCAGGTCCAGTGTGGGAAGACCGCGGTGAGGAGGTTCTCTGCAGCTGAGGCTGACCCTGCAGTAGCTGAGAGCTGGGGATGGACAGCTTCTAGGTAAGTCCTCCTTTGAAGGGAAGCTGGACAGCTTTGGGTCTAGAGCACAGGCATATAAATCGGGGGGGAGTAGGGAATGCCTGTGGACTGATTAACTCTGATTCAAAATGAGGAAGGCGTTAATGGAGGCAGTGCAAGTATCCTAATCCAGGTTCATGGCAATGGGACCTGGACAGGCTCCTGCAGGGGCAGAGGGAGAAGGTGTGAGTGTGAGAGAAACCGGGGTGCCTCTCGACATCTCAGACGAAAAGCTTCCTTTTCACAGCTTCTTCTTGTGGATGAAAAGGGAATTTTAGGCCTGGTTTTCAGAAAATATAGTTCTGTCTTGACCTTTGTCTATTATCTCTGTCCCCAGCAGCGGACTAACTTTAGTACAAAGGACATTCAGTTGCCTTGAATCATATTGAGTATGCATTCAACACCTAGCACATGCTAACTTCTTTGCTGTTTTTTGTTTGCTTGGTTGTTAATCCTCACCTGAGGATATTTTCCCATTTATTTCTTTATTTTTTTAGAGTGAGAAGGTGGAAGGGAGGGAGAGAGACAGAGAGAGACATTGACGTGAGAGAGACACATCAATTGGTTGCCTCCCAAACATGCCCAGACCAGGGCTGGAGATCCAGCTTACAACCCAGGTATGTGCCCTTTGCTGAAATCGAACCTGGGACCAATCAGTCCTTGGGCTGACGCTCTGTCCACTGAGCAAAACCAGCTAGGGCTTTGCTGGGTATTTACAAATGTCCACATTTTCATCCAAAAATTACCCTTCGGACTGGTTTTCTTTTCATTTTTCAAATTAACCTACTTGTTTATTTAAAGGCTAAATGTTGAGAACATCATTTTCTGAGTAGAAAACAGTGAAATCCCTAGAATCTTGTGAATAATGTGGCAAAGCATGTTCTCATTGTGTTTAAAAGATACATTGCCATCACCACTTTAATTATGCTTGTAAAATAAATCTTTACGAGCAGGGATGCCGTTAGCTATGTTCTTATTTTAAGAGCCGCAGCACAGGCCTTTGTGGTGGTTGAGCAGATTAGATCTAAAGCTGGGAACTAACATGAGTTAATTATCACTGATTGCTGCTTTATGCCAACCTCCGATGGCAAATACAGCTTAGAGCAAGTACACACACACAGTTCCCTACAAACCACAACATTCATTAACACACTTCTCCAACACTCTTCAACCCAGCAGTTTCCCATAATGAACATTTGTATTCCATGGCTTCATAGCAGCTCTTAGAACTATTAAAACAAGCTTTTTAATATTCTAAGACCTTTCTTTCTTAATACAAAATTAGCTTTGAAACAGCTTTAAAACAAAGTACAATGAATTGATGCAATTTAAATTATGGTGATATGCAAATATTGATAATAATTTTCCTAACTATCAAAATGCAATTCCTACCTGAAAGTGTGTCTACTCAAGCTACCTATGTTGATTGTCTCCCAAACGGTCAAGTTTCCCCATTCATCTGCTCATTGAAGCTTATAACTTCTGCCTTCAGTTATGAGTGAAGCTAACCAGAGTATGTATATTAAAGAATACGGAGCCTGTTAATTTCTGTTGCCACACTAACTAGACTTTAGGTTTTGACTAAGTTGTCTATTCATGTTCTCATTTAGGCAGTTCCCCATAATGAATGTTTATATTTCATGGCTTTATAACAGCTCGGATATCTAGAGTAAGCCCCACTGCAGGGGCCTTAGGCAGGGGCAGATCTTAGAAAAGACATGTAGATGGATGGGCACTCCTAAAGCCAACAGATACCTCCAAAGCTACCCTATGCTTCTCATCAGCCCATGCAAAGTGAGGGTCAGGAATAGGGCTGGACAGGTGGTGGCAAAACGATGGAGGAAGGGACTTGCCCAGAGCTATTTCAGACACCACCATACTCCTTAGGCTCCCATTATACACAGTGTACAATATGTAACGGAGGCCTGGTCTGCAATGATGCTATTTCCTGTTCACTGAAGAAGGCTAGAGAAGGGAGGATGTGGAGACGGGGCCACATTATGGCTTCTCTGGGCCCTGTGTCTGCTGTTGGTAGCGGATTTATGGGCAGTGCATGGAGAGGGGTCCAGATGCAGCTTCAGAGTTCTGAGTTCCATGTCTCAGTTCCACAAACTCAAAATAATAGGAGCAGTGCCAGCTACTCTAGTTGACAGTGAATCTGACCACTTAGCCTATGCAGAGGGGAAAAACCCAAAACAAACAAACAAACAAACAAACAAAAAACAGATAAGAGATGCTCCTCATGGACATAGGCAAAGAGTAGCATCTGGTAGAATATTCCATCATCATAGTAACTGTTTGGAATGACTATTTGAACAATTAAGGAGAGGGAAAGTGGTAGGTTCTAGGGAGTTATTGTTCTCTAGAAGCTGTTGCTTTAGGCAACTGGCAGACCCCAGAGGGGGATGTGTAAAAAAGGTAGTAAGAGTCCTCACCTATTTGGCTCAATGGATAGAGGGTCAGACTACAAACTGAAGGTTTAGTTCAGGTCAAGGACATGTACTTGGTTACGGGTGTGATCCCCAGTAGAGGGGGCCCGTGCAGGAGGTAGCTGATTGGTGTTTCTCATCCATGTTTCTGTCTATTCCTCTTCCTTCTGCTCTAAAATAATCAATAAAAATATGTTAAGGAAGAAGAAGAAGAAGAAGAAGAAGAAGAAGAAGAAGAAGAAGAAGAAGAAGAAGAAGAAAAGGAGGAGGAAAAGAAGGAGGAAGAGGAGGAAGGGGAGGAGGAGGGGAGGGAAGGAGGAGGAAGAAGGAAGGAAGAGGGGAAGGAGAAGGAGGAGAAGAAGAAAAAGGTAGGAAGAGGATGAAATGGATGCTCATACACCCTATCACTTCATCTGAGGATAAGGCCTTCGAGTCTCCCTTCAAGTTCATATGCTATTGATAAAATAGTCTCCTTTTGAGGCTGGCCCTTTAACATCTGTTACTACACTACTGCTGAGTATACAAAAAACAGAATGAGAAGGCTTTTTCGGACCTTGAGGAATCTATTTAATTTGCGAGGGTTTGCATTTTGTTGTGGAAGGAATAAAAACACAGTAAGCCCTAGAAAATAACTACTTATTTTCATCTTGTAATTTATTCCACCAGGAGGTTGGAAGAATGCCTCCAAATGCCCTAGCAGAATCTTTGAGGATTTAGTGGTTCATACTAATAAAACTGAAGTCAGTGGAAAATGTCTACATGTGAGATTATGTTTTTAAAACAACAACACGCGCTCACACAGTCCCGTCACACCCCCGCCCCCAGCCTTTCTGAATGTCTGGAAACCCTGAACAGAAATCTGAAAAGTCCGAAAAGCAGGAAGTCGGGATCTATTGCATCAATTGCATTCCAAAGAATTTATGTGGTGTGTGTTTTAATACCAAAAAAATATGGTTTGGTTAGACTGAGCTTACTCAGCCTCATTCTCTGCGAGGATTTCTCCTTAATTGTTGCTTTAAAAGAAGTCCTGCTATCAATCATTTAAAAATATACAGTGGGTTGATATCTTGGATTCCTTGTAAAAGTTAGGTTAAGAGAGAGTGTAGAATGTGGTACCCCCCCCAAAAAAAAATCCAAAAACCATTGCATTGGTTTTTGAAAATAGCTAATGATAAAGAAATATTTTTTTCTTTTTTTGTTCCTTCTTCCCCTCTCTCTCCCTTCTTCCTTCCTCAGTTGCTTAAACTATCATAACTAACAGTATCAGTTTGCAAGAAGCACTCTCTTTAGATATCTTGCCTATTCTTGCTCTCAGATGGCAACTGTGTACATCTTATTTTGACCAAAATAATCTTGAAATCTGGAAACAGGGGTTGGGTAGAAAACTAGGAAAGTGTTAACGTTCAGTGCCTGGCCTTGCTGTTCTGAGGGTCTCAGTGCTAAGATACATGGTCTGATACTTAATAGTTACCCTGGCTTGGAATCACTCAGACCCATCTTCATCTAGTATTGTCTTCCTTCAAAACCCATAGTTTCCATGCTTGTGGGAACCTAAGTGCAGGTGGGGAGAGGTAGAAATGGTGGGTTTAGGATGGACCCTGGGATTGGCTTTGGAAAAAGGGTGATGAATCAATGGAAGGCATAGGGATGAAGTGACCATCCATCCAAATTACAATTATTTGGCGTTGGTGAGGGACTGGTGGTGCTGGAAGGATCCCAATTCAAACTGGGCTGGCCAATCAGCAGAAGATGCCATGCAGCAATGCCAGTATTGCTACCAAGGGTGCTTGGTAATGGGTGCCTCCTCATTCAAACTCCACATTCCAGCCGCCAGCAAATCCTTTAGGCTCTAATTCATAGAGAGACTTAAAATACAATATTCTCACCACCTCTGCCACTAACACCCAGTTGGAGCTACCATTCCTTTTCACTTGGATATCACAATATCTAACTGGTTTCCCTGCTTCTGCTTTTGCCAACCACACTTTTCAGTCTCAACCTAGCAGCCAGATTAATCCTGTGAAAACCTGGTCAGGTCCTATCAGTCCCTAATGGCTCAAAGTAAAAGTCAAATCCACACCAGGGTCTGCAGGGCTCTATACAGGTCTTCTCTCTTTGTCCTGATGCAATGGGCTATTTACCGTTTTCCTTTCCATTCCCACCCCCACCTCAGTGCTTCACTGTCCCCCTCCAACCTTCTCCCCCCCCCCCCACTACAAAGAACTGCCTGGACTGATTCTCCAACTCCTTTAAGTCCTTGCTCGAAGGTTACCTTTCTGAATCTCCCCTCATTCTGCCTTATTTTTCTCCATAGCACTTATCATTGTCTAAAGTATTATAGATTTTAATTTTTATATACATAATTTATTTTTGATTTATTTTCTGTTTCTTCTCAGCAGAATGTAAGCACATTTATTTGCTTTATAATGTATCTCCAGATCTTAAAACGGTGCATAGTATATAGCAACATTGAATAAATATTGGTTGAATGAATGAATGACTTTATTACACAAGTCTTGCGTAATGAGAGGGAAACAAGCCAGCTCAGCCAATATTGGCAACAGTCGATGGGATTTTTAAGGTCCCATTTCAGGGGGCCAAGGATAGGTTTTTGGGAAAACAAAAGCAAATTTGACATAGTCCATGGTTCTCAGTTGCTCACAGTAGAGGAGTTGTATGTAGGATTTTTGTCAGTTTTCTAGAGAATGATCAATGCTTATGGTTAAATGGATTGAACATAGCCAGAGCCTGGCATTTTAGAATGTTTTCCCTTCTGAGAATCTGAACAATCCCATACTGCTCCATCCATCCATCCATCCATCCATCCATCCAGTCTTACAACAGTTATTTATCCAATGGCTTTTCAAATCCAGCTTTTCAGTGTTCATATTTTTCTGAGCATAGAGCATCTCTCCTACAAAACTGCACATGCTTGTGAGCAGGAACCCTTCCCCGCCCACCCCCATCATCAAATATCGAATCCGCCCTTTCCATAATATGCTGCTTCAAGTAAGTGAACCTTGGACAAGAGATTGTGCTTTGTTCTGTTTGTATTTTTCTGTTTGCCTTTTTTTGTTTCAATTACATTTGACATATCATATAATATCGATTTCAGGTGTACAGCATGGTGATTAGACATGTACCTTGTTCTTTTTAAGCCAAGCAAAAGAATAAGAAGAATGAATTCAGATCTTTCTAACTAGCTCTGAACTTTCTCAAAATGCTGCCCATGATTTGCTAGTTCAATGTGTAGACTTCAAACAAGATTTCTGGTCTTCCATGACCAATTCCTTTTCTTTGGGAACTTGATAACCCCAAATCTGGTCCTGACACTGAAAAAGAGGCTTTGTTTCTGGTTATTTATTCTATTATTTGCTAGTGTTTATTTTTTTCCATCTCACTGACTTTTTTTTTTTAATTTTTTTTATTGATACTTTACAGAGAGGAAGGGAGAGAGATAGAGAGCCAGAAACGTCGATGAGAGAGAAACATCGACCAGCCGCCTCCTGCACACCCCCCACCGGGGATGTGCCCGCAACCAATGTACATGCCCTTGGCTGGAATCGAACCTGGGACCTTTCAGTCCGCAGACCGACGCTCTACCACTGAGCCAAACCGACCTCGGCTCCATCTCACTGACTTTATTTCTCTTTCTTGCATCATATTCTACTTGATATTAAATAACTGTTGCCTTTTTTTTTTTTTTTACATTTAAAGCTCTCAAAATGGGTATGTTAGTGCTCCTTCAAACAGATTTTAATTCCTTGCTGTCTTAGCCTGCTCAGGCGGCCATAATAATACACCATAGACTAAGTGACTTGAAAACATAAATTTATTTCCTCATAGTTCCAGAGGTTGGAAATCTGGTATCAGGGTGCCAGCGTGTTTGGGTTCTGGTGAGAGCTCTCTTTATGGCTTGCAGCTAGCTACCTTCTTAGTGTGTGTTCATATGGCTTTTCCTCAGTCATACAAGTGGGGAGAAAGCTCTCTCTCTCCTTTTCTATAAGGCCATCCCTCCTATTGGGTTAGGATTCCATCCTTGTGACCTCATTTAACTATAATTACCTTCCTAACTGTCCTATCTCTGAATAGTCTTGATGCTTAGTTAATTTATCAATGGGAAAATGTAGAAGTTCTCTTATACTTTCTTCCTGAAATAAGGTATAGAATATTGTATTTTATTTCTCTTATCAATGATTATTAGTTATTAATGAGTTGAAAATAATTATTGATAAGAAATGACAGCTTCCCCATTTGAGTCAGGATCTAAACAAGTACCCCTAAAACTCTTGGATATGTACAGGTATCTCCCCAACCCCCCCTGCATAGGAGATTGAGACTCTGATGTACTTAAATTCATTCACAGACAGCTCTGTTCAGCTCCCTGTGCTGTTCCCAGGGCGAGTGCTGGTATGTTGATGTCTTTCACCCATTACATGAGTCTCTCCATTGAGATAAACTTCTTCCAGGAGAAGCTGCCCATCTTGACAAGTCTGCTTTGCATCTGTGCTCCACTGCACAGCCTGACCTGAAAGTGATGGGACTGACAAACTCTCTGAACTTGTCCCATTGGATTTGTCTAATGGGCTTTTCCCTGGCATGGAAGAAAAAGTCATTGACAGAAACAGACCATTTACCATGAACACGTGAGCAGAGGTATAAATCGTGAGAGATGAAATAGAACTCAAAACAAAGCTGAGAAACTTAGGACACATAGGGTGGGCCCAAGGAGATCACTGCTTTCAAGGCCAAGATGAATTGAATTTTGCAAACCCAAGTCATCTGGCTGGCTGGTAAGAAAGCCAGGTCCTCACTCCCCATTCCTCTCTCCCTACACTCCACCTGAGAAAAGCTGCCTTGTGGTAACTTGGAGGTCAGGGGTGGCTTTCAGGGCATTCCAGGCCTGAGGGGCTGAGTTCTCTTTCCAAAGGGGGTGAAACCAAGGGGAGAAAAAGGTACTATTTAAAAAATTTCAGCCAAATAGAAATCCTAGTCTGTTGGTAAAACTCAGGATGAAGAAAGCTTTCAGAATACAAGTCACATCTCAGGGGTGATATTTTTAGGTTCTGTAATCAACACCTAACGTGAACATCATATAAACTCAGTATTACCCTTGAAAAGCACTTATGTCGCCCACAAGACATACAACCTGTATTCTAATTTCTGTCTCCCCTGGAATTCGAAAATTGTTGCGCTAGATTAAAGGGAAGAACAAAAGGGATCGTCTGTGTGCAGATGCCTGGCCTCAGACCATTCTGCCTCTAAGGCAGCATCAGATCCCTGACTTGGAATGAGCCTTGGGTACAGAATGCCAAGTGTTCTTTTTGGGCCCTGCAGGTTTTATTTTATTTCATCTTAACATTAAGTCTTGATACCCTTTATGAATGGTAAAGGATGTGTTTGTTATTGTGAGAATTAAATGGCACAGAGTCAATGCATATCAAGTCTAGGTAAGGGCTAAAGCCTGGGTGTTGGCTAATGCAGAAAACATACCATCCAGCTCTATCTTCTTGACGAATAATCTTTAGATAATCCTGGGGATATATGAATGTGATGTCAAGGTCACCTCTGAAAAGAACGTGTTGCCTCAATGAAGAATTAAAATAGCTTTATCAAGGCAGCTTAACTTATTAAAATATTAAGACAATTAATCTCTTTAAAAACTCACACATTAAAAATACAGCCCATGCCGAAACCGGTTTGGCTCAGTGGTAGAGCATCGGTCTGCGGACTGAAAGTTCCCAGGTTCGATTCCGGTCAGGGGCATGTACATTGGTTGCGGGCACATCCCCGGTGGGAGTGTGCAAGAGGCAGCTGGTCGATGTTTCTCTCTCATTGACGTTTCTAGCTCTCTATCTCTCTCCCTCCTCTCTGTAAAATATCAATAAAATATATTTTAAAAAATGCAGCCCATGGTAAGAGGGTCCTATACCAAATGACGGTTGATTTCCAAATAGGAAGAGAAGGACATCCCCAGGAGTAGTTCATCCCTAGAGTGTAAAGTGCTTTGAAGGAGAAAGATAGAACAGAAAAGGCCTTCTGGAGACATGGAGCCCGAGCAGCATGCTGGGCCAGGGACAAGGAGAGAGGGGACCACCAAGGGGCTCTCCAGCACAGGGGAGTGCTGACTGACTTGAGGAATAGAGATATCAGGCCTTGACTTTCTTTTTCCAACTCCCTTGTGGTCTTCTCACACTTTAGTAGTGTCAGTGACCTGCAAGAGTCCTAATGTGATGGGAATTATGTAATCAGTCAGTCCACATTGGGAAAGAAAATGCAGCATGTTGTCCAGCCTTCCCAGAATCCCCATCCTTCGAGGAAGAGAGCAGCACTGTATTAAAAACACAGATTTCGTTGCAGGCCCAAATAAGGGATTAGGAGCAAAACCCTTAGAGAAGTTCAAAGTGGAGCAGAGACAGGAAATTGAGAGCCAGGCAACAGAGAGGACACAGCTGCAGGACCCAATGGAAGAGTGGACTGAGACTACAGCCCTTTCTCCAGAAATGCTCAGAGTTGGAGCTGCTAACTCAAATGTCTAAGAGTATCAGCCATTAGCATAAGGGATTTAGTGTAAACTCAGTGCTAAGCTCCTTCTACTGTGACTAAACTTGACTTCTGCTGTTACCTTAGTTTTTAAAACACTGTGAGGATAAGTCAAAGAGTGAAACACCACTTCCTTGGGCTTTATGCTGCTGTGGGTGTCTAGGCTGTGGCCACTGTTCTGGAGACAATAACTCTTTAAAGGGGAAGTGCCATTCTGCTATGAGTAGGTTGGGCTCATGCCTGTTCATGTTTTAAGGAATCCTGGGAACCATCACTGTCCACCCTCTTGAGAGGGGATTTACAACCACAGGCCTATGGATCATATTCCAAGTAGCATCTCTACCAGCCCCACAGGACACAGCTCAACCTTTGGTCATTACAGAGGTGAGTAGAAATCTGTCCTATTTATTTAGCATTTTAGGCATTAAGGGAAATGCACACTCAAGATCCTGCCAGTATTTCTTGGTTTGCCACCACCAAGGCTGACTCACCTGTCTCGGTCTGGGTTCTCCTGAAAGCAGAGTCTCAGTCAAGGATTGCGAGCAGAGAGTTATTTGGGATCCAATCCCAGTAAATAGCAAGGAGGGAAAGCCAACACTTTGAGATCTCTGCTGTAGGAATACAGAAAGGGATGGGGCATTGGGCCACTGGCTCTTGTCTCTTGCTGGAGTTGGAGGTTGGAGGAAGAGCATGATCTCCTCAGTCTGCGTGTTCCCCATGTGAAGCCCCCACAGCTTCAGACAAGGCCCCAAGGATGAAGGGCAGAGAGCATGAGCTGTAGGAGCAAGCTTGAGGTTGGCATTGCCAAGGTGAGTTGAGTTTAGGTGAAGGGGTGTGATAAAGGGCACCCCTAGTATCTGCTACCACGGCTATTGCAAAAGGTCAGGATCCATCATTCTTGGGGTGCATCCAGTTCTGGTCGCTGCTGACCTGACCTAGGCTTCCTGATCCCTCTTTTGCCCAGTCCCTGCTACTCTCTTACATTACATTTGTCTATACTGTGCTTTTCCTCCTTGGCTTTCATATGGTTCCCTCTCAAGGCTTTCCACACATTGATGTGTGTGATGAGCCAGACAACTAGCTGTAACTCAGGGGAACTGAGTTCCCTTCTTTGTTTTCTAATGCCCTCTCCATTCTCTCTTTATTTTCCTTATAAAATGTGGATGTCTGTCCGGTTTAAATCCTTCAGACTCATGTCTTTTCTCTCTACCCCCAGGTAATCATTTGGTCTCTAGTTTCAGCTCTCACCTCTATGTCACTATTTCTATTAGGATATCTTCATGGAGGATCTCTAGCTCCAGCATTTTCTAACTCTCTGTTCATCTTTACCAATCTCAGAATCACCTGGCTATTTGGTGCTAATTCAAGTTTGAGAACCTCCTCTCTTATGTGGAATTTCCAGTGGTTTGTTGAACATGTCACCCTAGTGTCAATACACCTAAAGATGGCATTGCTTTCTACTGCCACCCAATTCCTTCCTCACCATTCCCAGTATCCTCCCTGTTCCCACAGGAAAACAAGGCACAGATTCTTTATTTCTGTTCCTGCTACTGATGCGTGTCTTCGGGGACTCAGAGCTCTGGAGCCACGTTTAATTTCTCAGCCCCTTTGGAAGGGACGGTACACATAGTATTCACGGGTCACAATGTGGGGTCAAACAAAGGTGTGGCAAGACTGTCTGGGAGGACAGGTCAGGAGATGAAAGTCAAGTTCATTTGGGCTTCATCAGCACAACAGAAAGCCACAGCTAAAAGGATCATTAGAGATTGGCTTGTATGACCCCTCATGTTACTAATGAAGGAATTGAAGTCCAGAGAGCTGAAGGGCATTGACAAAGGTCACTTGGCCAGTTGGAGTGACAAGGCTCCCTGCCTTCCTTCCCAGAGCCCTTTCCACAATATGCAATTAAACAAGGAGCCCGAGTCAGAGCAGAACACAGAGCTCAAACAATGAAGGAACATCATTTCATATAAATGAGAAATTTAGATGTGTCTGGCTTCAGGAGACATTTGTATATATTTTTATTGATATTTTACAGAGAGGAAGGGAGAGAGCTAGAGAGTCAGAAACAACGATGAGAGAGAAACATCGACCAGCTGCCTCTTGCACACCCCCTACCGGGGATGTGCCCACAACCAATGTACATGCCCTTGACCGGAATCGAACCTGGGACCTTTCAGTCTGCAGACCGACGCTCTATCCACTGAGCCAAACCTGTCTCAGCTTCAGGAGACATTTGAACCAGGAGCTTAAGTATGTCAACAAGGACAGGTGGATGAAGTGCTCTAATGAGTATAACCTAGACTACGTAACACCCTCCTCCCCCCTCCCTCTTCCCCCTCCCATCTCTCCTTCCCCCTCTCCACTCCTCCCCGCCTGATCACGTATGAGACTCAAATGGACATAAGGGCTGTTAAGAGGAGGAATGAAGACATGGACTACTTCAAAGGGCCAGTAAGAATCACTACAAAATCCAAAGGGGACAGAGGCACATGATTTAAAGTGGTACTGCTGAAGGTCAGAGCCAGACCTTGTTCATTTCAGTACAACCAGGGTGGAGGTCTGGCTAGGGCATGGGTGGGCAAACTTTTTGACTCGAGGGCCACAATGGGTTCTTAAACTGGACCAGAGGGCTGGAACAAAAGCAACCTGACCACGCTGGCACTCTCATCTTGGGCTGCTGGTGAAGGAGCGGAGGGGAGAGCAAGAGAACCCTCCGCTCTTTCGGCTCCGCGGGCTGGATAGAACAACCTAACGGGCTGGATCCGGCCTGCGGGCAGTAGTTTGCCCACGGCTGGGCTAGGGGGTTGAAGCTGAGGGATTATGAAAGCCAGAGGGAGCTCTGGGACTTTTTGTTTGACCTCTGCCCTGCATAGCGAATCCCTGTGTCCTGTCTGTCCAGAGGCAGGGCTACATTCTCGGCTTGACCTGGGCCTCCCACTGGAGAATCTGGGTGACTGCTGTTTCTACAGGTGCAGCGTGGGAAGGAGGTGAGAGAGGTGCTCAGCCAGGACCTAGGCCTTCCCTCTGGATAGCTCCCTTCCTCTGGGAGCTGGTCAGCTGGTCAACAGGACCCTGACCCCTGTCCCTCAGAGTCAGTACGACTGAAATCTCGGCTTGTTCTTCACAGCACCTATATCATCTATCGCCTCTTCCTCTTCTCATAATGGCCAAGCTTCCGCTCAGGTGTGAGTTGCCTGGTGCCTGGGCCACTGCCGGAATTTGCCAGCTGGTCTCCCAATCTAGCTTTTTACCTGCTCCAGGGCATCCTGTGCCCCGGGCCACGACACTCACCTCCAACACCAGTTAAAATGCCACTCTCCCACTCAGAAGCCTGCCATGAGCCACACTGCTCTTCGCACCAGGCCCAGGCCACTAATTTGGGCTCACATGTCACCTCCCCTGGGACCTCTTCCCCGCGACCATTGTTTCTGCCTCTGAAACCCAATAGCACCGAGTGGCTGTCCCCCTGAGTTGGAACCGCTCAGCTTTCCCTGCTTTCGGTCATTAATTAAGGTTTATGTGTCTGTGTCTCCTTTTCTGTGTCTGTGATTTTGGAGGACAGAGATGTACATATCTAACGACTGCCCAATGTGCAGTCTGTGCTTTGTACTTAGTAGATAAACAAATAGTATTCATTCACTGGGGTCAGACTCTTCGGCTTGGAATCTTGGTCAATTAAAATCTCTAGAAATGTAGGTTTGAATTATGAGGCAGGAAGAAGATAAATGGGAGATATTTTCCCTTCCCTTTCTTATGATAAATTTTCCTTGTCCGCTTGAATATATATCAGCATCAATATCTAACTTGGA
Source organism: Vespertilio murinus (assembly GCA_963924515.1). Lineage (NCBI taxonomy): Eukaryota > Metazoa > Chordata > Mammalia > Chiroptera > Vespertilionidae > Vespertilio > Vespertilio murinus. The sequence continues at coordinate 77,339,735 of OZ004711.1, read as the reverse complement.
CTTAATTTGCCAGGAGATGAGCTTAAAACATACCAATGCACATTCCTGGAATTTCAATGGGCGTAGGGATTGACATGCATGTCATGTCTCCAGCGTGCAGGCTCCGAGGAGGATTTCAAAACACAACGCACGTACACACAAAGCATGCATTTAGGGCCAGAACAGGTTTAAGTGGGCGTTTTTGAAGCATTAGCAAATTTCACAGGAGTGCTCTTTGTTGACTCCTATCCATGCAGCTGTTCTGTCGTTATGAGGCTGAAAGGCACTGCCTGGGAGGTCTCAGCGGCCCTGTCCTGGACATGGGTAGGTGGTTGGGACTCTCCTGAGCAGGGGTACACTTCACACAGCACAAGCGTGTGCCCCGGGAATTAGGAAAAGAGGCTCCTTCAGGGGACCTGTGGCTGGGACACTGGCAGGGAGACCAGCTGATGGCACCTCAGGTGCCCCGAGGAGGAAGGACACAAAGTGGAGAGTCAGGCAGAGACCTGCCACGTGGTTTTCCTGCAACAAGGGTTGACCAAGCGCTGAATCCACATGGAACCTCATTCTGTGACCAGAAGAGACTGCTCAGAGGTGGTGTCGACCAAGAGGCAGCCAGACAGAGCCGCCTTCATGCAAAGGGACAGGATGCCCAAGGGAGGGAGTCGCTGGCAGGAGCAGAGAAATAAGGGGCAAGGAGTCAATAGGCCCGGAGTGGTTATTGTTGCTGCCCTCTCTCCTTCACCATGGAACAGTACACAAAGAAAATTTTACTTCAGCCCTGGCCCGTTTGGCTCAGGGGTTAGAGCATCAGCCCGCACACTGAAGCGTCATGGGTTCAATTCCTGGATTACCAATCATGGGCCTGTACCTGGGTTGTAGGTTGATTCCTGGCCCTGGTCAGTCTCTCTCTCTCTCTCTCTCTCTCTCTCTCTCTCTCTCTCTCTCTCTCCTTCCCTTCAACTCTCTCTAAAAATCAATGGAAAAAATACTAGTATATTCTCGGGTGAAGATTAACAAAAACTCCCAATACTTGAAAAGGATAAGTTCATTTCTGTTACTGCTCTCTGAAATGACGTGCAATTATTTGGTCTGACGTTGGTGGCGGGGGAGCGGCCAGGCCTGTGGGTGAGCAGACACAGCAGGGGAGGGTCCCGAGGCCTCCAGTGTCAGGGGTGGTTCTCTGTTTACCAGGATGTTTATGCAGACAGAACGAACACACACACACAAAATTGTAATTGTTGTCAGGGGCTGAACTGTGTGTTTCCCCAAATTCATATGTTGAAGTCATAACCGCTGGGACCTCAGAATGTTACTACCTTTGGAAACAGAGCCTTGGAAAGGGTGATTAACATAATAGGAGGTAATATGGGCGGGCCATAACCCAGTGGGGCTGGTGTCCTCAGAAGAGGAGACAGCGACACGGACACAGAGAGGGAAGATCTTGCGTAGACACAGGGTGTCTACCTGCAAGTGTCCACCTGCAAGCCAGAGAGAGGCCTTAGAAGAAATCAAGCCTGCCAGTATCTTCATCTAGAACCTCCACCTTCCAGAACTGTGGAAAATTGTGTCTGTTGTGTAAGGCCCCAGACTGTGGCAGTTGAGCAGGCTAATGTAGGGCTAAGACGGAGTGGAGGGAGATGGACTTCCAATGGCAAAGCCACTTCTGGGCAGCCCTGCGTTTCATGATGAATGACTAAAGGAAGGAACCCAGCTCCCCATCCAGCACACACTTCTATCACAGACCCTAGGAGGTGGCCCTCAGCCCTGGAAAAGCCTTTCTTTCGCTGCCCCCGGTAGAGAAACTGAGGCACGCCAGGCAGGCTTAATGGCCTGCGGCTCCCAGCTGCCGTCCTCCTGTCTCTGGGAGGCAGGGGCGCATCTGGTGGTCCCTGATTACCAAACAGGTAACCATGATCACCGGCGTGAAATGGCTCTGATCTCTTCCTGTTTCCACCAGGCCTACCTTCCCAGATCCAGTGTTATCCCGAGCATCAATTTCTCAGCTTGCGCACGGTCCTAATTCAAATTGTGAATGCTCAAAACAGACAAAGCATTTAATGCCTTTCTATTGCTCCTCTGAGCAATGTGCGCGGTCCTGGCGGGCCTGGTGCAGGCACGGCGGACGGACAGGCCGCTCCATCACTGAGCTGCTCCGCAAATGGCTCTGGCAGGTGGTGCAGGGAAGGGGGAGGGCGGCAGTCTGTCCCCGGAGACTCTGCGAGTGAGTGTCTCCGGGTAAAGTGCCATCTCGGAAGGCTTGAGAAGCCCAAGCTCCCCGTACCCCCCGCCCCCCCCCCCCTTCTTCAGCTTAGCTCTCTCTCCTGACTCACGTCTGCTGCCTCCTTGGAGTTACTGTGCAAACGGTTAGCCAGGCAGCCATAGCAGCCTCGCTTATTTACGGCAGCCCCGGAGCTCATGGCGGCCTCCCGGGCAGCATGCCCGCTGAGGCTCCGGGTCACGTAAGGACAGAGCGGGCCAGACAGAGCCTCCCCTTCCTGGCGGCGGCACGTGCCTTAGAAGCTGGGCGCTGGGCCTCCGCCTCCCTGGGCCAGCCCGGCCCCTCCTGGCTCCCAGGGACCCCAGGTCGGAGAGCTGAGGACCAGAAGAGAGAAGCGCAGGCTGTTGTTCAGGGAGGGCAGAGGGTGCTGGAGGAGGAGGAGGAGGAAGAGGAGGAGAGGGCGCCTTGGTGTTCCCCTTTCCCAGCTGGCTTCCTGCAGGAAGCGGATTGGGCGTTCTTCGAAGGCAAATGTGGTTTTGGCGATGAGTATGTCCTGTTTGTCAGGAGGGAGCCTTTGAGACAAAGCTCACACGTGTGTGAGCTAAGACACACACACGTGTGTATATGTGTGTGTGTGTGTGTGTGTGTGTGTGTGTGTGTACACAGATGCACCCCCCCTCCCCCCGCCCTGCAAAAAAAATGAAAAAGAACCAAAGAGACAGAGGTGGATCTGCCATTCTGGAGGGAGGACCACAGAAGAAATCAGCCTGCGCAGGGGGGTCTGGAAATAAGGTGGCCTGGCAGGGTTTCTCGCCGAGAGAGACTGACCGTGCGCTCTCGGTAGCCCCTCACCGCCTTGTGGGGACAGAAAACCTCCCCACTCCGAGTCCCTGCCCAGGAGTTTGTAATCCACTGAGGGGGTGGGTGCGGTTAAACATAAAACAGCTCGCTCGGCCAGCATGGCTCAGTGGTTGAGTGTCCATCTATGAACCAGGAGGTCTTGGTTTGATTGCCAGGCAGGGCACGTGCCTGGGTTGCGGGCTTGATCCCCAGTGTGGGGCGTGCAGGAGGCAGCCTATCAATGATTCTCTGTTATCATTGTTTCTATTTACCTCCCCCCTCCCTTCCTCTCTGAAATATATATATATATATATATATATATATATATATATATCCAAAACCCAGCTCTTTGACAATTTAAGACCAGTGAGCACTGTGGGTGGGGTTTGACGACCAGATGAGCCTGACCCTCCCACAAGTCCTGATGCTGTGTGGTCATTCCATTTGCCTAACAAATGACAAGCCCCACATCTAAGCAGGTAGACCTAGGGACAGAGGGTCTGGCAGGGAAGAGTCAGCTGGGACTGTGCCATCTGCCGGCCTTGCCCAGAGTCCAGCTGCCTGTAGCATGGGCCCAATGCTACCAGCTCCGCACTTTCCAGGGGGACGGGAGGGTGCACGAACGGAGTGGTGGGCTGAGGATGCTGGGACAGCAGAAGTGCTTCGTGGGCATCTGCAGACGAGAGGGCAAACGACCAGCAGTCCCCCCCCTCCCACATTGTGCATTAGCGCTTGGTAAATATTTGGATGATCCTCGTGGGGAGGGTTTTTAAAGGAATCCTGCTGGGGAGTGGGGGTGGAGAATGGTTCTCTATAAGATAAATATTTATAGCCAGAATAAAAGAGCAGCAGGAAGAGGAAATAGGCCCCGGGCTTCGCACAGATATGCTCCCATCTCTCGGCCCTATCTGTTGGAGGCATTTCTTCGGGTCCCACCCCAGCCCTCCGCCTGGGGCTCCCGCCTCATCTCCAGACTCTCCTTCCTCCACCCTCCACGCACAGGGTCCACAGGGGTCCAGGGCCCCTTCCCCGCCGGCTGGCAGGTGTAAGGGCCTGCTGGTGGGAGCCGTCCTCTCCTCGGCTTCTGTCCTAGCGTTTCCAGGACGCTCAGACACACACACCTCCACAGCTTGCCCCCCAGGGCCGGCTCGGCCTCACTCCACGCCCCACCATCTCCTCTGTCTCCCTCTCCCCTCCGGGCCACACGGGCTGGATGTAGAGACCAGGCCGCAGGAGTGCAGGGGACGTGGCTCATCCGGGACCACGGGGAGGCCGCAGGACTTGCATGGAGCCCAGGTCCCGGCAGGCAGAGTGGGGGCCACGTGAACCATCACAGGTACATCCGGATGTGTTTGCGAAGGAGGAGGTAGGACAAGGAGGACACAGAGGAGGACACAAAGAGGAAAGGGGGCAGCTCGGGACCCCACTTCTTCATGGCTCGTTTCCAAAGGAGAGGGCAAAGCCCTGTCCAGTCCACCGGGGCCGTGTCTGGCATGAGTCAGCAACCAGTGCAATTTGCTGCCAGCTGATTAAATTAGCATTTGTTATAAGCCAGAGAGGGAGGGCAGGCCCGGGCAAGGATAGATGGAGAATGAAGGAAATCTTCATGCCTCTTGAATTATTTATGGCCAGGAACCTCACATGCTAAACCCTGAGCATGCTTGGTGGAAGGAGCTTGAGAAGGACTCTCTCTTCCCTTAAAGCCACAGAGCACATGGTTGGGTCCCCCCTGGGAGGACCAGGAGAGTGCTAACGATGACAGACTGCAGCGGAGGGAAAGTGGAACTATTAATTTTATGGTGACCTTGAAAGCAGAAATGCTGCACCGAACCCTGCTTCCACGAGGCACGGGGGCGACGCGGCTTCCTCAGCAACCTCCTGAGCAACGGACGTGAATGTCTGCACGCATTCCACTTTGATTTTGCCGAGTGCGAACACGGGATGGCTGTCAGATCGGTGGACAAAGGATGGGTCTCTTCGATCTTCCCCTCTGGCTCCCAGCCAGATGGGAGCGAAACAAAGACTCTGCCTTCCTTCCCCCTTGCCGGTCCCTCCTCCCGCCTCCCTCCTCCCGCCTTAACCACTTCGAGCCAGTTCTTGGGATGGAGTCTGCTGTCGGTTCCTGCATTTGGGGAAATCGGGTCTGATTGTTTAAGGCATAAAAAAGGAAGGAGGTCTCTGGAAGGGGCCCTCTTTAGGAGAGGTGTGTGCAGAGGAGAGGGGCCTCGCTGGGGAGCCGGGCAGGGGGAGGGGGTGGGGGTGCAGGGAGCCGCTGTGCAAGGCCCAGGTGGCAGGGTGGCCTGCGAGCACCTTTTGTTCTGGGCGCTTCTGGCCACTGGGAGCAGCAGGACACCCACGTGCCAGCCCGGGGAGCTGCCTCTGTTCATTGTCGAGATCTGAGGCTTCTCTCTGGGAGCCCCAAAGAGAGGCGCACTGTTGGGGGGCCTCCTACAGACCCAGCCGGCCTCCAGAATAGCTTCGGGAGAGGCATGGCTGCTTCTTTCCACCCGGAGGGCTGCTGGTGGACAGCACCGTAGTTCAGGGTTTCACTGAACCAGAGCATCCGGGGCCTGGCTCCACCCCAGGAGGCAGGAAGAAGGGATGAGGGAGGAGTGGCCGGATGGGAGGGACGGGGACAAAAGCAGCGAGGCAGAGGCAGATGCGGGGACTCCGGGCAGACAAAGAACTGGGGCATGTGCTCTGGCAAAACAGCCAGGAGCGCAGTCATCGCCCTGCCCCATCACCGCTAATGTGCCCATCGCAGACACACACAGCAAAAATAAGCTAAGGCTGACTTTTGGGTAAGGATGGAGCCATTTCTTCCCCTGGTTGGTGGAAGTCCTACGTGTTCACCCGTGCGTCAGCCAAACGAAGCAGGTGGTTCCAATGCGGTCCAGGTGGATGCGAAATGAGCAAGTGGGCGAACACCCAACGCGCATAATGGGAACCAGGAGGGAGCAGAGTGTGCAGCTCCAGCATGGGGTGTCCCCTCCACCCCGTCCCAGCACCAAAGGGGACCCTGCACCCCAGACCCCAGAAGAAGGGCCTGGGTCTCACAGCGCTGCTCTCAGTGACACCGAAAAGGAAATTGAGGTCAGTTTCATAATTCAGGCAAAAACCTCCCTTGAATTAACTGAGACATTTCAGGCAAATGCAGATTTAAAACAAAACAAAAAAAATTAAATGGCAGAATTTGAGTTTGGGAACTCATTAAAAAGCAGCGAGACTTCCTGTATTGCATCAATTAGAAACAATTTGGAGGGAGGAGAGGTTGCTTTTTTTTTTTCTTTTAAAGAAATTATCTGGAAAATTACCCAGGCCTTTGCTTCCTCTTTTCAGATGCGATCTGGACAGGCAAGGCTAAATACGATAACCTCATTAGGATGGGCTTAGAGGGAAAACACACACACACACACACACACACACACACACACACACACGGGAAGAGGAAACCAAGAAGCCCAAGCTCACCCCCAAGAAGCCTGGCCTCTGACAAGTCAGTTCATCTCGTTAGTGTCTCCCCGCGCCCCCGAAATGGAGCCAATCCCCTCTGCCGCTGCCCACTTTATAGGAATGCCCTCAAAGTTACTATTCGCTGTGAGACCAGGGAGCCTCTGCAAAATAACCCCACCTCCATACAAAGCATTATCAGTTTGTGTTGCCTGCCATTCCTGAGTTGGCTTTGATATATTGTTCAGAGTTTTTCTAAAACTCTCCTTCCTTTTTCGACCCCCCGTGACCGATAATGATGGGACATAGTGTACGGGAAGAAACCCAAGAAAGGAATATTTTTGCTTGTCCATCAACGCAGTGTTTAAAGTGACTGCGATCATTTTAAAGTGGTTCAATGAATACATAAGCTATGGACTATCGAGAAAGCATCAGTCGCTGCCAATCTTATCCCGCCTTGCCCAGGTTTCCTCCGTGTTTCCGTTGGTATGGAGAGAAGGATGGAGGTTTGAGTCTTAGGGCTTTGTGGATGTGAGGAACTATGTGATTTTACTCACTACAGGTTTCTAGAATCTACCCTCACCCTTTCGCCCCTAATACCCCACTGTGATTCAGGCTCTTCCTCTCTCTTGCCTGAAGTCTAAAGCAGCCTTGGAACTGGTCATCTTCTTCTTTTTTTTTTTTTTTTTTAGAAACATCAATGATGAGAGAGAATCATTGATCAGCTGCTTCCTGCACCCCCCCTGCTGGGGATCGAGCCCACAACTTAGGCATGGGTCCTGACTGGGAATCGAACTGTGACCTCCTGTTTCATGGGTTGCCTGAGCCACACTGCAAGGCTCCGTTCACACCTTAGCCGCGGTGTCTCCCGCATCTGCTCCTGCCATTCCCAGTCTCAAAGGTTCTTGTTCAGCAACAGCAGATTGTGTGCACTTTCCCAACGTTTACCTCTGGGCCTCTGCTCTTGCTGTCCTCGCTGCCAGGAGTATCTCCGAGCCAGCAAACAAAGCACACAGCACACAAGAGGCACTCACAGCTCTGTAGTCAGCCTCCGGGGCTCGGATCGTGTGGCACAGACCTTGTCCCCTTTTTGCCCCTTCTTGCCTTCTCCAGGATGTGCTTGCCTTCTCAATCCCCCTCCCTCAGCTGTCCTTCCCCTGGGCAAGGCTATAGCGTGAAGCTGATATGTAAGGTCATAGGGATCTTGATATGCTTGTCTACTCACTGCATAGTGAGCTCTTGGACAAGGGGTAGGGGAGCCTGTTTTGCTGTTGTTTTCTTGTTATCTTGAGCAATACCTGTCTCAAGGAGAGGTCTGATAAGTAGCTAAATACACACTTTTTAAATGGCTTCCCTGGAAGGCAGTGTATTAGGTGTTCAGAGAAAGTCTGATAAGTATATCAATGCATACTTAAGTGAATTCTCTGTTTTCCTTGGAATGAATGACCCAGAGTTATGCAAATAATTAGCAAGTTGGAGGGGACCCTACGTCAACAGCGGGCCATCTGGCAGTGTGAAGTCATAGCTAGTTGCTTCTCTTCACTGCCACCACGCTGGGGCCTGGGGCTTGCTTGTGGCTGTGGCCTTGGGGATAGAAACCTCCCCCATCTCTGGAGTTTTCTGCTTGCATTCTGTTGCCATGGCAGCAACCCACTTTCATTCTGGACTTCCTGCATGGGAGAGGGGAACCCTTTCCTACCATGGCAAACACAATGAGGGCTCTTTAAAACATACATTGACAAGGTTACTCATCAACACATTATAGCAGTTCTACAAATTCTGGTGTAGTGGTAGGGTAGTTTGTTGGTGTTTCTGGCAGTACTGGGAAACGGATTATCAGGATATGAGATTTGGTGTATTATTGTTTAAATGCCAGTCTGTGTGCCTATTGTGATTCTATTTTTGACGTGCAAAATATTTTTCTTCTCTACGTGTATGGAAAACCTGTTTTCAGTCAGTCTTGTGTACCAAAGAAGAGAGCAAAATTTCTAGAAGGAAGGCTGGGTGATCTTGAATGTATGGGAGGCTGGGAAAAAACGAGATACGAGCACCTGTCCAGCACTATAACAAATCTGTTAAGAGGTTATGTGGAAACACACTAATGTATCATTTGGAATAGAGTCAGCCTTTAAAAAATATATTGCTATCAGACTCGATTTTTAAGCACCTTTCTCTGTTCGGGTGAGCACGTGCAGACGTATACTGCAGTGTCGTTCATTATTCAGTGACTGCAGGGGCCTGAAAGAGAGATTCCACGTGCTCTAAGGGAGATGCCAGCCCAGCCTTCTTGGAGCTGAGCTTGTCTTTCCTTTGCTCCCAGAGAACTCGGGATTCCCTTTCTAGTTGCATCACGAGCTTACTGACTTCCTCTTGTCTGTTTACTCAGGCACCTTCTCTCCTCTGGCTTCCAGCGTTTACCCTCAACACAGACAGTGGACTCTGGCTTATTGAAGGGGCAGGTCTCTGCAGAAGTGCAGCATGGATTGCCATGGTTCTTGGTTCTTCCTCCGGATGCCTGGGCTCCTCCTTGATTAGATGTGCCTCGCCATCAGCCCGTTTGTCTTTTCTTGAAGGAGCCAGACAAGATTCTCATTTATTCACTCGTGCTGAGCTATCACCAACTCATGGAGTCAGGTGCATGGGTATCATTACACCTACGGCACCACATACTCAGGCACAGGCCAGAGATCTGATTGGATGGCTTATCGGTGACAAAATTGATCGATAGACAGTTTTTCTGATGAAAATGAAGATGATACTCTTTTTACTAGGCATCATTCTTAGTGGTTGTCTTAGGCCTGGCCCTGCATGAGCCACCATATTTATTTCCTCATGACTCCACACACAGCCACAGGAGATTGGATGTAAAGGGGTGGGTGCAGGAGCACCTAATGGGCTGTTGGATTTTGTCCACTGGATTCTATACTCAGAAATCCCACTGAGAGAGTGAGCAATGTGAGGTTGGAATAGCCATAATGGGCCATGTCCAGGCTGCAGGTGGAAGGGAGCAGAAACTATGAGTACATAGAAATTGTTGGGTGGAGAAAGGCAGCACAGAGCATAAAAAAGAATAAGCTAGTCAGTAGCCCAAAGAGAACAATGTAGACACACAAGAGAGGGGGAACAGAAATGCTGAGAGAGACAGAGAGAGGTAGAGGAAGAAGAGTCGAAAGAGAAGAGTGGAAAGAGGGGGAGAGAAGAAGAGGGAGGAGGAGGTAGGGAGAGAGGTAGTAGGGAGGAGGGAGAAAGGAAGACTCTCTACTTAGCTTCCATTCCATTCAGGTTCCCGTGGGGTGGCATAGACTAACACTCAGAGGAACTTGGCTTGGAGCCATCCCATCTTGGTTCAAATCCTGGTTCATCACTTACTAGCTTTGCAACCTATATATCACTTAATATCTTTTCATTTCCTCATCTATAAAATGGGCATAAGTGCAGTAGGGCCATTGTGAGGGACAAATGAGTTTACCCAGGTAAAGCACTGATCAGGGTGCCTGGCACACTCTGCACCGGTAAGTGTGATCTGCTTTTGTTACCAAGTTCTCCGCTTCACCTGAATGTTCCTCATGCTGCCTCCCGTGGATCTTAACCACAGTCAGCCCCACCCCCGAACTGAGCTGAACACACGTGCGGCTATCTGCTTCCTATGATCAGCACCAGCTGAACTGTTAGCACCTTAAGGGTACTTTCCAAATTTTGAATGTTAATAAAAAGTTACACTTTTTTTGAATTTTATAAATTTAGGATAAAAAGAGAAACAACGTGTGTGCCTTATGGGGACTGAGTGAAAGAGGAGCCTTTTGATGTGTGTCCATGGTCACAGCAAGCAGCTCTAATTGGGGCACAGGGTGGAGGAGCTGCCCCCTCCTTCCTCCAGGCTCACTTCTGGAGTTGAATGCCACATGGGCAATGCTTTCCTTGCTGCTTCTGTACTGAATAAACACACTCAGTCTTTGCTTCCCTCCATCATACAGTCTCATATATTCCCTGAAGCTTGCAGCTTTATTTCCTTTACTTCTTGCAAACATGGGATTCTTACAATAGCACCTCACTAGCGGACAGCACTCACCTTGTGTGATTCTTGTTCCAAGTGTTTTTACAAGTGCTGGCAGCAAAGCTCCATTTTCAGACACCAAGAACTAAGCCCAGGACAGTGGCTAATCCTGTCCCAGAAATCCTTTCTGTCTTTTGCATACGCCAAAAGGCTATCCCATCTAGGCGAGTATTGAAGACCTGTGGTGCCCTTCTGGCATGCAGACCATGTTAACCAGACATTCATTGTCTCAGAGTTCCAGGGACCGGAAGTCAGAACTCATGGAGTTGTTCTTTCTGAGGGCTGTGGGGCTGGGCCAGACCCCTTTCCCAGCCCCTGGGGGTTTGCTGCTAATCTTTGGTGCTCCTTTCTTCCTCCTCATCTCTCTGATCTCTGCCTTCATTCTCACCTGAGGTTCTTTCTCCCTGTGTGTGTGTCTCTGTGTCTTCCCTTTGTAAGGACAACAGTTATGTTGGGATCCACCTTAATGGCCTCATTGTAACTTATTTCTGTAAAGATCCAGTATTCAAATTAGGTCAACTTTCTGAGGTACTGAGGTTTAGGACTCCAACATAACTTATTTTGTTGACTCAATTCAATCCATAACACTGCTATATTTGAGTGAACACTGAAATGGATTTTGAGGTTGACAGGTTGGTGGTTGGGCTTAATGTTGGTTTATTGGTGAATTGTTAAGGGGTATTTGTGAAGCAAGACCAGTGATTATAAAAACTGTGAATCATATTGTCATTACCTTATAGCCTTACCACTCTTGACTTTTATAAATTCATACTTTTCCTGTTTTTCTTACACTGGCCTTTCTTCTTTGGAATCTTCTGCTTAACCTCTAAGGGTTGGTTTGTCCCAGGACCTGCACTTTGACACCTGACTTCTCTATCTGTATCCTCTCCTTTGGGAATGTCATCCAAGTCCATGGCTTTAAATATCATCATTAGCCTACTATATCCCAAGTTTATATTTTTATATCTTCAGCTTTTATCTCTGCACTGAAATCCAAGCTTATATATTCAATTATATATTGCCTCCTAGTCATATTCAGTGGGATATTTTTTAATTGACCATTTAAGAGGGAGAAAGAGAGAGAGAAAGGTGAGAAAGAAACATTGATCAGTTGCCTCCTGCATGCACCCCAAGCAGAGATCAAACTTGTAACCCAGGTATGTGCCCTGACCAGGAATTGAACCCACCACTTTTTGGTGTTAGGGATGATGCTCCAACTAGTTAAGCCACACCAGCTAAAGCTCACTTGGATTTTTAACAGACATCTCAAAATTTTAATGTCCAAAACTGAAATCTTGATTTTCTCCCATAAGTATGTTCCTTCCCTGTTTTTTTTTTTAAATCAGTAAATGATACTCAGATGTTCAGTCTAATCCTAGGAATTTTTGATTCCATGCCTTCCCTCATGTTTTTAATGCAGCTGCAAGCCCTGATGACTCATTACTCTAAGATGTTTCTGGCATCTGTCCTCTCACTATCTCACTACCCCCATGGTCCCCATGGTGGTCCAGGCCACCAGCGACTGTCACCTGGATGACCACAATGGTCCCCTAACTGGTCTCCCTCTTTTCTTGTTAACCAAGAACTATCCTTGATGGTGTTCAGAGTCACATGGGTCAGATCTCATTCCGCATGCTGCGATAAATTCTCCGTAGCTCCTCACTGCATGGAGAAGAAAACGCAAGATATTAGCTCCGCCTAATGGTCTACAATGGTCAGGCCTCTGCTCATCACTCTCCCACCATTATGTAAAGCCTCCAAGTCCATTCCTGCCTTAGGGCTCTCATGAGTCATTCCCTCTTTCCAGAAAGCTCTTCTTTTGGATGTTCAGTTGGCTTAACTTTCTTGTCACTGAGGTCTCAGCTCAAACTTTACTTCCCCAGAAAGGACCTCTCTCACAACCCAACATAAAGCAGACAACCCTCCCCTCATTTCATATCTTTCTGATTAGTTCTATTCCTATAATCCTAGCCCTTACCACTTATTCATATGGCTAGGTGGCTGGAAACCAGTCAAGAATGCCTAGGCAAGCTCCAGTGCTCAAAATGTGTGAACATTCCCCTCCCCTTTTCTGGTCCCAAAACCCCATCAACTCCATGCACGTTTATCCCTCTTCGGCCTGTGAAGGAATGAAGACTTGATGATGTGTTACTATGTAAAGATCACTAACTCTCTCTGCTATTAGAATCTAATGACCTGACATCCTTTTGTTGGCTGCAGTTACATTTTGGGAGAGCACGATTTAATCCATGATATATTGTATTCTTGGTGATAATGAGCTATAAAGAAGGGGGTCCTATTGGAATTTATTTCAATAAAGTTCAAATTACTGTGTGGAAATACTAGGAATAATCTCACGGATAAAAGAAATAAAAAGGGAATTTATGAGATCTTTACATTCCCCACGGAAATAATTCAAGTACCCAAAGAAGAAACTAAACTTAGGTAATCGGAAAATCAAGGTGTTTGAAGAAGAGCTGTTGTTTTACAAGATCTGAAATAACCACTTGGAATGCAATAAAAAGTGGGCAAGGTGCCAGCTTACAGAGAACCGGTATCACGAACCAGTACAACCATTTACAGATAAAATTACGCAAGTCAAAATAAGCTAGGCGACTCGACTTGCAAAGGACATAGAAGACAATAGGAAAAGATCCTTTACATGCCCAGCAGAAAAGCACCAGGGGAAGCTCTTCCTCTGGATTAGATGGGGAGATGCCAGGATAGATGACACCCAAGACACATTTTCAGGAAAAGTTGTGCTGACATTGGAACTGTAGGCCAGGTTCCCAGGACACAGACCCTGCAGTGGAGATTTGCATGGGGCTGATAGGTGGGGATGGGGGTAGAGATATTCTCTGAGGAAAAACTCCTGTTGGTGTGGGAGAAGTGAGGGATCGAGGGAAGCAGGCTGGGTGGGGCAGGGAGAAGTTGAACTGTAATGTCATAGCTGCAGCAGAGGCCTCATTGGGCTGCACCTGGAGCTCTAGAGCTGGGATGGTTCTTCAGAGATATCCCAAGTTGAGGCAAAAGATGGGGCCCTTGAACCCTTATGTGGATCAATTAATTAGGTGAGTGGTGACCTCAGGTAATGGATCTATCTTAGAGCAAGGCAGCTTCCTTCAGCAATTGCTGTGTGTGTGTGTGTGTGTATGGGGGGCACTCACCTGTAAGCCATGGACAGCTAGCACTTTTGGCAATTGGGATAATGAATAGCTTAGTCTTGAAAAAATGGAGTTGTCTAGGGAGAACACCCAGTGTCTTGTCTACTAGAACCAGCACTGAGGGCTTGAAAAGGAAGAAGATGGTAGAATGTCGCTTAACATGTTTTTAAAGCATGTTTTCTAAATGTGATGCTCTGTTGACCATCCATCCACTTTTCCACGGGCCACTGCAATGGCTTTACTATAGCTCTCTCACTTCCACGTCTGGTCCCCTTCAGACTGCAGGCGGGACATTCTGTAAACATAAATTCAGTCATGTCATCCCTCTGCTTAATACCCTTCAATGATTTCTCATCTTACATATTATAAAATCCAAACTCTTTAACATGCTTTTTAAGTGACCATATGTATTATTTATTGTGAAAACCAGGGCATTTTTTTAATTTTTGAAAATTGATTTTAGAGAGAGGAAGGGAGAGTGAGGGGGGGAGAGGGAGAAGGGGAAGGAGGGAGAGGGAAGAGAGAGAGAGAGAGAGAGAGAGAGAGAGAGAGAGAGAGAGAGAGAGAGAGAGATGGATTGGTTGCCTCCCGAATGTAACCCAACTGAGGAATCAAAACCACAATCCTGGTTATGTGCTCTGACTGGCCACCTTCTGGTGTATAAGATGATGCTCTAAACCACTGAGCCACACCAGCCAGGGAAAACCAGGACACTTTTGAGAGTGAAAGGAGGCTCTACCGGTAATTAAACAGGGGCAAAGTTGTAAGCCAGGACTATTCTTGGCAAACCGGGATGTATGTTTGGCCCACCTGTTAGGCTCCTGATAATACGGTCACCCCTCACCCCTTCTTCCCTATATCCACTCCCATTTTCTCTTTTTCACCCCTTAACCTCTGCATTCATCACTTCCTCTCTCCTACTTTTTAAGGCTGTGCCTCCCCCTTTTATTCTTTGCAGCCTAATATTTACTATTCAGAGAAGCCTTCCCATTTATTCTTCCTCATAGAAGCTGTATATTTATCCATAGTCATAACTACAATCTCAAATTACAATCACCAGATTTTAATCTTCGTAAGGACACGAATCTGCTCTGTCTTGTACACCAATGTATACCCAACCCAGTGGTTAGCCTGATGCTAGTCCATACATGTTTGGTACTCAATAAATACAAAGAAGTGAATGAATGGTGAGCTCAGGAAATTATTTTGAAACAAATATTGTGTGTGTGTGTGTGTGTGTGTGTGTGTGCGCGCGCGCGTGCGCGCGCATAGTCAATGAAATGCCCAAAGACCACTGGGAATTGTCAATGTGGTTGCTGACCATGGAAATGTGTACAAAGGGAAACTCAAAACATTAAACAATCAATTTGCAAACACCTAGAGGATCACAGGCTTCAGGATAATAACCAGCAGTTTAGTGATGAGGAGATATTGTCAGAGCAATCTAATTTCCTTTTAAGACAGAGAGACCTTCAGCAAAAGCATTTATTAAGTGTCTGCACACGCCAGGAGAAGCCTGTCGGAGGTGGGGGACTTCTACTTCGCCTCGAAGCATCGGATTTAATATGTGTCTTGACTTCAGCCAAAATCTGATCTTGCTTCTGTGATAATTTCCTTTCACAAGCCAAGCAAATATGAGTTCCTTACTGTAAAAGGTGGTAGCGGAATAATTACAGAGTTAAGCTCAGAAGAACTATTAAAGCCTTTAAAAATTAAAAACACACACACATACACACACAACATACCTAATGATTAAAGGTGAAGTTATTTTTTAATATATTTTTATTGATTTCAGAGAGGAGGGAGATGGAGAAATAGAAAGATCCATGATGAGAGAGAATCATTGATCAGCTGTTTCCTACACACCCCATACTGGGGATCTAGCCTGCAATCTGGGCTTGTGCCTGATTGGGAATCGAACCGTGATCTGGTTCATCGGTCAACACTCAACCACTTAGCCATGCCGGCTGGGCAAAGGGGAAATTATTTTAAAGGTGAGAAAGGGTGACCTCTGCTCAGGTCACATGAGGTTACCGTTTCAGTGCTCTGCTTCCTAATACCTAAAAACAGAATTAGACTGAAATTGGAAGGTGCCAATTGTTCTGGGTTCATCTGGAATGGTAGCTGAATCCCCTCCTTTGAGAGAGGGTCCAGATGAACTGCTGGGTGTACAAACTTGGCTACTGTTTCACACATAAGCATAAAGGTCAGAATGGCAGGCTAAAAGCAGTGACCTCTTAGGGGTCAAAGAGTCACACAGACATTCCCCGATGTCAGTTCTGGGTATTGCAACCTTGACTTTTAGACACAAACAACATTTCAGGTCAAGCTGACCAGACTCATCCTAGCCTCCGGCCATACAGACCTTACATATGTGTGAACTGAATACAAATCAGCTGAAAAATTCCACAGTAAATACTTAGAAAATCTTAAGGGTAAGAACCTCGGACACAGTTGAAGGTATGATTTATCCCAGCTATGGCAATGGCAGGCCACCAGGAGAATCCTACCAACCAATGAGAAGTTCACATCAGAGAGGCGAGCAACAGTGACCTGACCCCAGTGGCATCATCCTACCCTGTAAAGACTAAAGAGCAAGCCTGAAGCCCAATCCCAATTCCCAAATTGAAAAATGTTGAAAAAAATGCCTCTACATCTGTCCAGGGGTTAAGGTGGTGGCAGCCAATTACCAGGAGAAGGACCCATGGTAAGAGGTCAAATGGGACTTAATATTCCTCATCTACTCAACGTTTGTGAGAATTTTTTTTGTGGGTAGGTGCTATGCTTAGGTGCTAAGATGCAACATGACAAGACAGGCACCATCTTTGTTTCCATGAAGCTTATAGTATCCAGAGAATCCATATCGACTAACCTGATGGGCCATTATATTTCAGACCTTTTGGAGGGTCATAGAGTTTGGAGAAAAACTGAACCTATGAGAACAGGGATTAAGAAGGGCCGAGGCAGTTGGTATTGAGTAACTCCAGGAATCTTGTGACAGAAACCTGCAGGGACAGAGAGGCAAACAAGAAATGTTACAATCCCTTTTATGTTCTAGAATTTATTATTGCCCCGAAGGAAACAAAAGGCATTTAAATATTTGCCAAATTCTGTGGTTGCAGGAAGATTATTATTCTCCATATCCGCCAGGAGCTTTCAACACGATTGACCACAATCTCCTTGCCCATTCTACCCTCTTGCTTTTGGTGATACTGCATATACCTCCTCATGTGCCCCAGTCTTTACTGGCTGTTCCCTCTCAGTCTCTTCTGCTGGTTCCTTCTCAGCTGCTCAACCCATAAATCAGGGTGTCCCAGGTCTCTGTCCTCAGGTAACCTCATGAAGTCCAAGGCTTAGATCATATTCATGCTACTGACCCCCCAACCTACTGCTCCAGGGCTGACTCCTCCCCAGGACTCCAGGCTACAGGGCCCTCCACACACCTGGCGTCAGCTTGTCCTGAGAGAGTTCTGAGATTTTAGTTGTGCCCTGCCCTCAAGCCTTCCTTCCCCTCCTATAGTCTCTTCCATTCCACTTCATCCAGTCACTAAACAAAGATCTGGGTGTTTCTCTTGCTTCCCCTCTCTCTGTTATTACCTTCCACATTCAATCCATCCCTAACCCCATCTCTTCTTCCCCTAAAACATACTTCCTTAAATCTCCATTACTGTAACTCTAGCCCAGGCTAAATTATTGCTGGAGCTTCCTAACTGATTCCCTCCTTCCACTCTTGCCCCTTAATAACCACTCTGAGCCCATCAGCCAGAGGATTCATTTAAACATTAATCAGATTGTTACTCTCTTGTTTTAAAAAAAGCGATGATAGCTTGCTTAGTGCATTTAGCATTAAATCCAAATCTTTTCTTGGCTTGAAAGCACTACATGCTCTGTCCCTTGCACCCTCCTCCACCCACGCACTCCTCCTCGTTTCCCATGTGCTCTAGGCATGAAGTTTCTTTCTGTTGTGGAGACGCCCCCTATTGCAGCCTCAGGGCTTCTGCATTTATTCCTTGCTCTGCTTAGAGTGATATACCTTCAGTCTTCACATGACCCCCTCTACACTGACATTCAGATCTCAGTCTAAATATTTCTTCACCGAGGCTCCCCTGGCCATAACCAAAAGAAACACACAGTTACCCTTTATCATATATCCCTTTAAATAATCTATACATTGCTTACTGCCAGCTGATCTTATTATTTATTTACTCAAATATGTAAGTTTGGCTTATATTTCTGTGGTTTGGCTTCACCCGTTGGAATGCAAACTCCAAGAGAGCAGAGGCATGGCATTGCCAGGGCCTGGAATGGTGTCTGTCCTGTGGCAGGAGTTGCACTGATATCTGTGGACTAAATGAGCATGTGAATGTTCAAAGGGTAGTGTTACGCACCCTCCCATGCATGCGCCCTTTCTCTTGAATGAGTAGGTATATCAGTTGGCTATTGTTGTGAAACAAGTTGCTCCAAAATTTCGTGATGTAAAACAACAAGCATTCATCATTGCTCACAAGTCTACAGTCCATATGGGCAAGTGCTTCTGACTTGGGCCAGGTCTGTTGATCTTGGTTTGGCTCATTCAAGTATCTGTGGTCATCTGGCAGGTTGGCCGGGGCTGCGTGGTCCAGGAGGGCCTCCCTCAGAAGTCTGAAGGTTGTTTGGCTGTCAGCAAGGATGGCAGTGGGACTGGCCATGTGGCTCCTTTGTCCCAGCAGTTCCAGCTTGTCCTATGGTGATCATGGGGTCCAAGAGAAGGAGCAGAAGTGCTCAATGCCTCTTGAGGCTGAGCACACCATGACTTCCATCATATTCTGTTGGTTGAAGTGAGTCACAAAGCCAGGCCAGATTTACCAGGTAAGGAAATTAGCTCCAGCTGAAACTGATTTGGCTCAGTGGTTAGAGCGTGGACTGGAAGGTCCCAGATTAGATTCTGGTCAAGGGCATGTACCTTGGTTGTGGGCACATCCCTGGTAAGGGGGTGTGCAGGAGGCAGCTGGTTCATGGTTCTCTCTCATCAATGTTTCTGGCTCTCTCTCTCTCTCCCTTCTTCTCTGTAAAATATCAATAAAGTATATATTTTTAAAAAAGGAAATTAGCTCCACTTATTGATGGGAGGAGATGCCAGGTGTCCTTGCAAAGGTGTGACTACAGGGAAAGGGAGAGGATTGAGGGCATTTTGCAATCTATCTGCCACATTGAGGACAACAATAAAAGTGATCACTGTTCACTGCCACATTTCCCTTTCCAGACGAGGGCATAGAGCAGGTATGAGTCCCTTTCCTTCAGTCCACAGGCACAGAGTTGGTCATGAAATCCAGCATGGGCCATGGTTGCTCAGCCGTGGTGACTGGGAGGAGCAGGAATTGGCCTCCCAGTACACTGCTGTCTTCACAACTGTGCAAGCTCACCCGAGGCCAATGGAAGTCATAGCACCCCAGTTATTCCCAAGTCTCCTGCCCTCTTGTGGGACCAGCACCTCATGCCATGCTGCACTCAGGGCGGGGCCTGACGAGGCACCATCGCCCCTAGAACCTACCTGAGAAGGCAGCAGCATCAGGGCTCCTTTTAGTGTCAGACTCTTCCAACTTGCAGACATCATGAAGAACAACGTCAAATCCAAGTACTTGTTTTATTTAAAACCAACCAAACACAAAAACCTCAAATGACTCAGAGTGCAAAGGCCTGACACAGGCATCTTACGAAAGTTCCTTGAAAAGCGAGGAAAACGATGTGTTCAGCCTTGTCCATGCCTTCCAACCATAGTGGTATGTCTGTAACTGAAAATTTCAAGACAAAAGCAAAAAGAGAAAGCATTTGTTTCAACAGATAAGTTCTTATATTTTCCCCAAATTGCACATGTTGTCCTGAGTATTTTTACAGTTACGACATAGACGATCTCCAGTTTGTCATGGCATCTGAGAATTTGGAAGCAACTCTGGGGGATTAACAACGTGTCCAGGTCCCTCACTTCATGGGAAAGAGCTCCCCTGTGCTAGCGCCCCGTCCAATCCTTCTCTCAGCTTCCCAGGTGCCGGTTCCCGTTGGCCACACTCAAATGCAGATCACGCAGGTTTGATTTGAGCGTGTTGATTTTAGGCAGGTGAGGGTGGCTGTAACGATTCAACTTGACAAATACTTAGATCAGCTGAATGTCCGTGGGAATCACTGGAACTGAATGCTTCCTTTCCTCAACCATTGCACTCAGCAACTGACCTCCCCAGCACAACATATTCAAACTCTTTCTAAATTTCATCTATTAAAGAAATACTTCCAGGCCCTTAGCGACATGATAACTCCCCCGGGAGCCTTGTTCCTCCTCATACCCTGAGCCAAATCGTCTCTGAAACAGATTAAAATGACTCAGAAGTAAGACTCGGGTCTCTGTGCCTACTTCCTTGTGCAGTCGATAAGCCTTGCTGGCCCTCTTACAATCCAGCCCAGAAAGAAAGAAGAATCAATGACTCCATTCCACTGTATCTGAAACTCCTTGCTACCCACAGACACATTCCTGAATAAAGCGGTCCTAGGTGGAGAACACCACTGGGGCAGAGTTGAATCCCACTAGACTGTCTGGGACCTGTGGGGGAAGCAGCAGAGTCTTAATTTTCTCAAAGCCTCTTGTTCGTGAGTCACAGCTCTTCACCCCAAGCAGCTGGGGCGAAGGCTTGACCACAGAAGGAAACAAACTGTAAGCGTGGAGGGCCCTGGAGGAAACTGGAGGCATGTCTGGGCGATTAGAAACAGGAAAGAAATGTCTGTGGTAAGGGTGACAATGTAGGCTGGTGTCCAGAGGTCATGGGGTGATGCAAGCAATGACCTTGACCTGCTGTAACATTGTTATTTTTAATACTGTGATGCAATAATACTGATATATTTTAGAACCCAAAAGTATTTGGATCTAGTGTCTAAGAAAGCCTAACTTCTTTTTATGTAATAACTCCTATATAAGGAATAAGATGAATTAAGTTATATGGAAAAAATGAACTTCAACAAAAGGAGATTAATACATTTGATATTCTTTGCCAACCAATGCTTCCAAACATCTTCTCTTTGAAACAGAATCTCCTTGCTTATCTGCCTTGTTCTCCACTACTCTTCTCTACTTTATCTCCAGCAGCTAGAATAGGGCTTATTACATATTAGTTGCTCAATATCTGTTAAATGGAAATGAAATGTATTTATTAAACACTGCCTTTATAATTAATCAAAGTGGATGTATATGTGTGTTTTTTGGGACATCCTGTATTTGTGAAATAAATGAATGTTGAGTTTAGGAGATGAAGGGGTGATTAACAAATTGGAAATGAAGTTTGAAATAGAAGCTATGATATAGCCCAACATCCTCAACCTCTGAAGTAATAATTGGCACATAAGTTTGTTCTCATCATGTAACCACTGTTGACCTCAGTTCCTTTGTCTATAAGTGAATGGGACACAATCTGAAGAGCAATTTTAAACTGGTGTGCTGCAAGAATGTTTAAAACATGCAGTACTTGACTATTTAGTCAGGGACACTGACCTCTTTTCCTTTACATTGTAAAATACAAAAATAACAACAGCCAACAAACACAGTAACTGTTCAGTGTGAATGAATCAAAATTAACTTATTTATCCCGACCATGTGGCTCAGAGGTTGAGCATCGACCCAGGAACCAAGAGGTCATCAGTTCAATTCCCAGGCAGGGCACATGTCTGGGATGCTGGCTCAATCCCCAGTTGAAGGTGGTGCAGAAGGCAACCAATTGATGATGTTCCTCTTTCTTCAGTGTTTCCATCTCTCTATCCATCCCCCTTTCTTTTCCTCTATGGAGCTATTGGAAATGGCTCCATTTGGTTTTGATTTTAAATTTGTTGCCTTTCTTCCCATGAGCTCTTTGCTCACAGACTCAGAGAACCAAACAATGTATGGCATTAGTCAACAAAGTCTTACTTAGGAGACTTAACCTTCTCATCCACATTTTCACAGTTTATGCTTATGTTTTCTTAGTCTGTATTGCTTTGGTTACAAACACTTCATGCAAGTATTGTTCCTTTGGCTCCTGCATTCTTGCTTTTGTATTCATGGTGACTTGCTGAATAATGACAATCAGCTGAGCAGCTACAGAGTCAGTGGCCTGAGAATCAGAGTTTGCATGGCTTGAAAGGAAAAATATGATCATAGTCCCATCTCCACCCTACTGTCCTCTGGGTCCTCTGGGCAAGTTACCTGACATTTGCTTGGCACAGTCTAGGTATTCAATAGATTTTCAT
Source organism: Vespertilio murinus (assembly GCA_963924515.1). NCBI lineage: Eukaryota > Metazoa > Chordata > Mammalia > Chiroptera > Vespertilionidae > Vespertilio > Vespertilio murinus. Next base: position 77,317,783 of record OZ004711.1, on the reverse strand, counting down.
GCTTTCCTTTTTGTCAAGAAGGAGGAGCTATCTTTAGATGCTGAAGTCTGATTCTATTTAATAAACTGGTATATTGCAGCTGAGCCATCTTGGAAGTCTTTACCCTGCCCCTCATATTTTACTAATGTTACCCAACATTTTCTTTTTCTACTTGGTCAGTCTCTTCCCTTCCATTTTAGAAGGTACATTGACTTATTTTCTGAGCTAGCAATGGTTATAGGGATGGTGGCAGCAAAGACACAGAGATGGGTATGTGGGAAGCAACTTATTTGGCATGGAATAAAACATAAACCTAACCAGGAAACAACCAGTTCAATTGCGAGTGTGAACCACAGTAACAGCAGGTGATTGCTGGAGATAGTCTGAGAAGATGTTTATTGTTTAGAATAGGGGTTGCAAATTGGCAGCCTGGAGTCAAAATCAGCTACAAACATAATAATTTAGGCAGTAAGGTGTCTGAAAATGTTTTTGCTAAGTAAAGCCTAGAAGAGGTCCAGGGTTCTCACCACTCCCTTCTGTCTTGGCCTGGGCATGTAACACTTTTTATGCAAATTGCCCATTTCCTTTCTTGAGCTTACTTTAATGATTCACAGGTATGGAGCTTTTTCCACCAAAAGAAGACATAGACCAAAGCATCACCAGCACCCTTATTCCTCAAGTTGGTATTGCCCAGCGTAGTTTAAACCATCGTCATGAAGTTTGATGCCCATGTCTGCAGACAAGTACTGCAAAAATTAGCACACCGATTAACTACTAGATTGTCAGAGCCCACCTTTCAAGCCTCTCCATCTCCTTTTTCCTACCGTGTTAGGTATGTGACACATCAAGCTCTCTCTGCGTCACTCCTCATCGTGCTGAGCTCTGTTGGAAGCCCAGTGTGCAAAGGCGATAAGCCAGGGGCATAATGCTTGTTCAAAGATTCTCTCTGCAGTGTCCCTGTATCCCGAGCTCCTTTTTGGCTTGCCTCTTTCCTTGGCCTTTTATCATAAATCCCCTGTGTTGTCTATACCAGCGGCCCCCAGCCCGTGGTCCGAGGACCACTGGTGGTCCATGAGGTCCAAAAGGTTGGCTACCGCTGGATAGCACTGTTGGCAGGATGGCCCAATGTATTCCTTTATTATCTAGACTTTATAAGAAAAAGAATGCCAGGGTACGATTTGATGTTTTGTTGTTTTTTTTCTGCTAGGCTTTAGAAACTCATATTGACGGGACCATCACATTTGAATCCCTTTACATATCACCTTTTTGCCCTTTCCAATTAGCTCTTCTTTTCTGGCCCATATTCATCGCCTTTCAGAGTTCCAAGGCTCCTTGGGGGTCAGAGATTTGCCCTCCCCGGTGACATCGCCTCCTCTTACCTCCTGTGAGAGGAAGTGGAACCCCCAACAGTGGGAAGGTCTGAGAGAAGGCCATTTGATTCTCTCTGAGGGCTTTCGAAGAGGGGTTTCCACAGTGGACTGGGTAGGAGGTTAGGTTTCAATATTACTTTAGTCAGTTCCAGTTATTTTTAACACAATACGTTTATTGGGGAGTGCTCTCAGGATCAACGTTTCTAAGGGGATAGATAAAGCAGGATTCAGCAGGAGATATTGAACCACAGAGCAATCACAGCACTTTTCTGCCATTCTTTTATAGGTCATTCTGGACCTGAAACTTATTTTCAGAGATGTCCTAAAACAGGGTAAGGACACCAGGTCTTGATACTCCATATGGACCAGTAAATTGATTTAGGATGCTCTTGGGAGGGAAGCAGGAACTTTGACTATTCCAGCGTTTAGGATGTGCTTGACTGTTTGTACGGGGGGGGGGGGGGGTCTGCATATATACACAAAGGTACATTCTAAAAGCCATCAGGGTCTGATGCCTCCCTAAGGTTTTCTATGACTATTGTCTTGGAGATATTGTTTATTTATGACACTGGTGATCACACTTATGAGTACAGGGTATTTGCTTCAGCTAGAAGCCAGGGGACAAAGGAAAAGACAGCATGCCAGGAGGTAAGGCTGGCTGGAGAGGATAATGGGGTTGGGGGTGAGGGAACTGTGGGAGGGAATGGAGGAGACCTTACCTCTCTGAACGGAATCTGCTCAATTTTTAATTTTCTGCCTTGGGCACGAAGCATGCCTTGTTTTATCTTTCGCTAAAGGGATCTCCGTATTATCTCAGCCCTACCTTCCCCAGTCTCTCAGGCTGTTCACTCTGGGGTGCCTTGCTTGTGGTTTTAACCTTTTGTCTCTCTTTGTGATGGTTGTTTTGAGTTTACAGCTCATCACATATTCCACAGGCACCCTGAGGTTTGATCTGTCAATGAGGAGCCAGGGAGAATTCATAGCCAATTTCCCACTTTCCAGACTCACTGAGTGATTTGAGGAAAGAAGGGAGCTCCTAGCACATGGAGTGTGAATTGAGTGCATAAGCAACTTGAAACCCAGGCAACCTTCAGCTCAGGATTTCCCGTTAATCAGCTGGGTTTTCTGGCATAGCACTAAGCCAGTGGCATTAATGAGGTAGGCATAGATGATGCCACAGGGGCTTGTACAGTGAGAAGGAGCTGGGCACAGCAACGGAGGGGGTGACTTTATCCCTTCCCCCCCTTTTTCCAGTAGCAACTTTTTGGCTGATTAAAGTACTTTTCAGGGTTCCAGGGGGGAAGTGTCTTTTGTACTACACACTAGAATGTCAGTTCTCATTACCGAGCCCTGGCTGTTCAAATGCTATCTGAATCTCCCTAAGGCCTCCTTGGGGAGGCTGTAGGCAGAAATTTCAAGGAGCTTATGCCAATTATTTTCCTTCTATCTACATATTGGTGGCTGACCCACAGTAATCATGTGAGTCAGGTGCTCTGAACACAGTCCCCTTTATTTCATTCATGGCTTTTAAGACAGATAAGACATTTTTAAAAGATTCTTTTCCTTTAGCCTCTCCAACTGTGTTTTTGTTTTCTACTGAACAGTAACGTGGCAGACCAGAGAGAAAATGAACCAGGCATATATTTTTTTTTTTTTTAGTATCACACTGATTACCAAGAAATATAAGGGATGTATAACATAAACAATATTCTGCAGCCTCAGTGATGAGAGCAGGTGTAGCGCTCTGGGTTTTAGAATTGTTTAAAAATTCTCTCTAATTTAGGGTCCTTTTATTGTAAGTTACAGATATTAACCTGGCAGCTCACAATGGGAAAAGGCACTTAATTTAAAGGTGTGTAGTAGTAATGTAGTAAAAGCTGAATCTGAAGACCAAGCTTCGGAAAGTATGAGAACCAGAGAATGTAGGGAGCGAGACATGATGGGCAGTCTTCTAGGGAAGGACTAGTGTTTGGAGTTGGCTTCGATGTATGTTTTTATTCTCATCATGATTAAAATTCCCACGAGATATGTGGAACCTAATGGACAAAACAAAGTGATGAACAAAATAGATCCAGAGACATAGAAGCATGGAACAGACTGTCAAATCTCAGAGGAAAGGTAGAAGTGGGTGGGAGGAGAACAACCAAAGAATTTGTATGCATATATGCATAACCCATGGACACGGACAATAGTGTGGTGAAGGCCTGGGTGGGGGTGGGCTAGAAGGGGCCAAGGTTGGGCGGGAAGGGACATATATAATACTTTCAACAATAAAGATTAAAAAAGAATAATAAAATAAAATTCCCATGAGAATCTGCTCCACCAGCTTGGACTCACATCACCCTCTTGGCTATAAAAGGTGAGGAGCCTAACTGAGTGCTCACAACAAGGGAAGAATGCAAAGTGTAGCAGAAGAAGGGTGACTAGGTTCTGAGCAGAATAAATCAGCAGGTGCCCGTCACATCCAGGAAGGACTCAGATCTCACTAGAAAGCGAACCAGGGATTTTTTTTTTTTTTGGGGGGGGGACACTTATTTCGGCCCTTTTCACACAGATTACTCAATCTTACATTGACTCTTATCATTATTCCAACGTGGCAGGAGAGCCCGCTGTGGACTAAATGTTTGTGTCTTCCCCTCACTCCCCATCCCCGATGCCTATGCTGACGTCCTAAGCCCCAGCGTGATGATTTGGGGAGGTGGAGCCCTTGGGGAGTAATTAGGGTTAGATGAGGTCATGAGCATAGGGCCCTCATGATGGAACGAATGCCTTTATAAAATTCAGATCAGAAATGAGATTGCTCTTTCTGTCCCCCAAAGGGTACACATCCAGGAAAGGCATGTGAGGACATAATGAGGAGACAGACATCTGAAAGTCAGGAAAGGGGTTCCCACAGGCACCGAGCCCGCCAGCACCTTCACTTTGCGCTGCCCAGCCCCTTGGGAGAGTCCTGGGCTCTCCCAGACCTGGGAGGAACAGGCTCTTGTTGGTTAAGCCACCCTGCTGTGGTGTGTTGCCATAGCTGGTGAACTAGGATGGAGCCTCTTTCTCTTTTCCCAAAGTGGCCAGGTGTCTCCTCTGGCAGGAAGATGAAGCACAGTTATCCTTTTGCTTAATAAACTGAGCACTAAGAACCATCAGGTCCAGCAAATTCCATCCCAGTTGAGAGGAGAGGCTCGACTCTCAGGGTTGGTGAGACTCTGTTTTCTCAGTCTTTGAAGATTTTTCTGGGGTGGCTAGACATGCCAGTGGGGAAGGGGATGACCCCACAACCTGTTTTGCAGGCCCTTTGGTCACAAAGGCTGATCATCCATTGGCTGATCCTCCATTCCAGGCTCCCATCAAGTCTTAGCAGGCCTCCTGTGTATTATTTATTTGATTAAAAAAATTGTGTCATTTTCTTTGAAGGAGCCTCTGGGAATGAGCATAATTAAACATAGATTAGAATGTCTGAAAGACCGAACACCACCATAATGACATAGTGGGATGAACACAAGTAGCTTAAAAACACCCTCACATTGTCGTTCTATCAAAGCATCCCAATTTACAGTGACACCCCAAAACAGCGTCTCCCTGGAAATGATCAAACTGAGATTTCAGCTGCTGAACACAGGCAGTGATTCTAATCATCCGAGTAGGTTAATCTGGGAAAGCACTTCTTTGCACCATCCATGGAGGCATCCGGGGCATCAGCCAGAGTTAGAGGAGGAGAAGGAAGAAAAGAAAGGAGGGGGGAAAGAAGGAGGAAGAAGAAAAGAGGAGGGAAGAGAGGAAGAAGGAGCTGCTGAGACCCCTTAGCACACCCAGCGGAGGGTACACACCCTTGCTATGAGCCAGGCGATGTTGCAGGTGAGTAAGACGGGCAAACTGTCGAGCCCAGAGAGATTTTAGACAATTCAAATACTCGTGCAGGGTGAGACCTTCTATGAAGGAAATGTACCATGGATAGGACAGAGGGTTACTGAATGGCTGCTCCAGGTTGAGTGGTCAGGGGACTGCCAATGTGATCTGAGCTGGGCAGAGAGGAGAAAGCAGCCCGTGAGGAACTGGGGACTGGCTCTCCCTGCAGATGGAGTAGTGGCTGTAAAGGCCAGAAAATGAGGCGGGATAATAGCTAGGTTCTGTTTCTTGGTGTCTCCCGGGGATGCAAGCAGGAGAGAGGTACGTTGGGGTGGAGCAGGCAGAGCTGGACTCTGAGGACAAGCAGTCATTCAGCAGCCTTTCTGGAGGGCTGCGTTTGGGTACCTCTGTTAGCCAGGTGCGTTGAGCTGCAAGTAACAGAAAACCCAAGTAGTGGTAGAGTAATAACACACATTTAAGTTTTTTTTTTTTTTAATCAAACAACACGTCTGCAGGTTGGGAGTGTCAGGGTTGGTGCAGCAGCTGAATGACATGAAGTCCCGGGACTTTCTCTCCATGTTTTTATGTGTAGTATGTCAGAGGCGAATCCTCTCATGCTTGCAAAACACATGCTATAGCTCTGAGCTCTGTGTCCTCACCGAGCAGCAGACCACACAGGAAAGAGGATGCAACCAAGAACATTCTGTTTGTGGAGGGTCTCTCCTGCTATCTGGGGGGAAACGCCCCAGCATCCACCCGTGGATTTCCTTTTCTCCCTCTCCAAGCAGGGAAGACGAGATGTGCACCCCTAGATTCAGAGGGACTAGAGGGTGGCAGCTCAGGGTTGGTCTTGTCTGCCAGCACATCAGCTGCCTACAAGATGGTACTGGGGACATTCTTGATCCTCATAGGAGAGGAAACCCGTGGCATAACGGAAGTAGGGTGTGTGGTCTCTTGGAGGCTGCTGTTTGAGACTCATGTGGAGGAACGGGCCAGAGCGGGGAGGTGAGGGCTGGGGGGAGTGCTGGAGAGGACTCAACAGACCACATTGTCCTCGGTGCAGGATGAAAAAGGCAGGGAGAGCAAGTGTGGGAGGATGGGTGAGCAGAGGGGCAAGTGTGCAGGCTGGAGGTGATGGCGCGGGCTCTGGGAAACCCTGCGTATCCTAGCCTGACCACTGACTAGCCTGCATGCACCACCCTGGCCCTCACCTCTAAAATGGGGGTGACGATGGTACCTGTCTCACAGGGCCTTAGGACAAACAGACATTTAATCCATGTGAAAGCACACGGAACAGTTCCCGAAGTGCAGCAATCACTCAACCAAGGCTGGCTGTTGGTATTCACGACCACTCGCCTCTGCCCGTTTCAGATTATCCTGCATTTACGTGGGGATCTCGCCCCTGGTTCAGATCACACAGGACCTTCCCAGGTGCTATCTCTTCGGCTCCTTGGTCTCGCCACTCCCTAAAGCATCTTCTGGCCATGGGCCTGGGGAACCTTTCCGTGGGGCCGGACCCTGGCCAGGCTGCCTGCCCTGTGCTCCTCTCAGGGAGCAGCTCCCGGGGAGTGAGGGGGTCTTTGGGGGTGAGGATGAGAGTGATCTTGGCCGGTGCTTCCATTAGAGCCAAATCAGCAGCCACTTCTTTGATGCCAGGCGTCAGGAGTGGTGTTGGCATTGCCTCCGTTGCTTTTCGCTGCCCCTTGAGGAGTTGGGCTGGGGTGGGGGTGGGGGTGGGGGGGACAGGTGTGAATGAAGAAGCCGGCCTATGGATTCCTTTCCTTACCAACAGGCAGGCGCACTCACTCCGCCAGAATCTGGGCGTCTGCGGGAGAGCTAAACTCTGTTTTATGAAAGGATTTTTCCCCCCTTTTCTTTTCCCATCAACACTTGTCAGGGATTCAAGGCAAAAAGCCTGGCAAAGGCCTGGGCTTCTGCACCAGCTCAAGCAGAGGATGGGTCTAAACAGGGAACAGAGCGCGGCATTGTTCCAGCACTGCGGAGTGGAAAGTAGGTCAGGGAAGAAAATGCAGGTTTGACAGAACTGGGAATTGAACTTGTCACCTCAGAGCCCATTGGTGTAGAGAGTGAACAGCAGCACGGGCCGGGAATAGCTGGAGTCTGCCGCCTGGGCGGGGGCAGCGCACGCTGTGACAGGCCCTGCTTGATGGCCACTGCCTTCTTGTAGGGCCAAGCGCCACCCCCCCTCCCCCTCCTACCCCCCCCCTCCCCCCTGACCCTGGGAAACTAAACCCAGGGCTGATGCTGGGCAGCGGGCACAGCTGAGACTCCGGAGAGAATGCCAGGCGCAGCTCCCAGCCACCAGCTGCAGTTGCCGGACTGGGACTCAAAACAGACTCCCCTCTCAGAGACGAGGTTCTAATTACAATCAGCATCACCTTCTAGGAAACTTCTTGGGTGGATGGCACCGGCAGAGAAAAGCTTTCTCCTCCTCACCCCTTGGCTGGTACTGTAGCCAGGGATCCCAGCTGTTGCTGAGGAAGAAAAAAACACCTCTTTCAACTTGCCCAAACCTTCACGATTCTCCCACTTTCTCCCAAAGCCAACGCATTGAGCCATGGTGGCCAAAGGGTGCTTTCTCCCTGACTCGGTTCATTTCATTTTGGAAGTACCTGCAACTTCTTGCTCTGGCCACGGTTTCTTTGCCTAACATATTCCTGCTCCTCCTCTCAGGTCTCTCAGTAGCCAAGGAGTGACTGAACTGGTCCTCTCAGACCTGCCTGCCACAGCATTGGCACCAAGAGGTGCAAGCCCCTCGGTTGGCCGTCCATTGGACACTTTCAACAAGCACTTGGATCTGAAGAAACGTGTAGCTAAAGCCCACACACCTCCATGCCCATTGCCTGTCCCTGGACTTCCTTCTCTCATCACTGACTTGCTTTCCCTCTCTGTGAAATGGGGCAGCACTGGGAAAAACCTCACTTGTTCAAAGTGGAAAGGCTATTGGGTAGGATTCAAAGACTCACATTCCAGTCAAAACCCGTTTGGCTCAGTGGATAGAGCTTAGGCCTGTGGACTGAAGGGTCCCGGGTTCGATTCCGGTCAAGGGCATGTACCTTGGTTGCGGGCACATCCCCAGTAGGGGGTGTGCAAGAGGCAGCTGATCGATGATTCTCTCTCATCGATGTTTCTAACTCTCTATCCCTCTCTCTTCCTCTCTGTAAAAAATCAATAAAATATATTTTAAACAAAACAAAAAACAAAACAAAACAAAAAATAAAGACTCACATTCCAGTCCTGCTGTTTCTCCAGTCCAGATGTTCACCTAGTGACTTTAGGCCATTTACCGAAAGTCGTCACCTTAAGATTCCTCAGCTATGGACTAGGGAATATCACTTTTAGCTCAGCTGTAAAGTGTCACCCATACATCAGAGAAGTTCGCACGTGAAAGCACCTTTCTCAGACCTGGCACTGAGAGGAAGCTCAGTGCAGGGTGGGGCCCTTCCTTCCTCCGTGCTGATAGCACTGAAGGAATTTCTGGAGGAGGTATTTGGGATTAGGTCTACTTAAGACTTGTTTTTCTAAAAAAAAAAAAAAAAAAAAGAAAGGAACACGAAGCTCTCATTCAGAATTGAAGGTCAGGGAAAGAGCTTCACAGATAAGAAAAATCTGAAAGACATCACCACCATCAAACCAGTATTACATGAAATGTTGAGGGGAATTCTTTAAGAAGAGGAGAAAGAAGAGGGAGAGGAGGAGGACAAGGAAAAAGAAGAAATAAAAAAAATATGAACAATAAAATGGCAATAAATGCATATCTGTTTATAATGGAATCTAAAAATCAAAATAATGGAACAAGGGATCTAATGAACAAATAAACTGATGGGAAAAAATAGAACCAGAGGCATGGAAACATGAAACAGCCTGATGAATCTCAGAGGAAAGGGGGGCGGAGGGGATGGGAAGAGATTAGCCAAAGATCTGACATTCATATATGCATTACCTATTGACCCAGACAATAGGGTGGCGAAGGCCTTGGGCAGGGTGGGAATGGGGTGGAGGAAGGCAATCCCGGGGGGAGAGGGAGTGGATAGGAGGACATTGGTAATACTCTCAAAAATAAAGATTTTTTTAAAACAAAGAATGGAACAGAGCATAGCACTTGACATTTAGTCCTACAATGTCCAATACAGTAGCCGCTAGCCACATGTGGCTGTTTAAATTAAAATGAATTAAAACAAAATAAAATAAAATAAAATGCAGTTCCTCACTCAGTCACAGGTGGCTAAAGGCTCTCACAGTGGACAGTGCAGATACAGGGCATTTCCATTGTTGCACAGGGTCCAGTGGACAATGCCAAAAAGATTCTCATACACGTCCCTTCACCGTGCAGCCAAACGAGCTTCTTAAGGAAAAACCCAGATTTCCTTTTGCCCTGGAGTGTGCCATCTTCTCTCAGTAACACTCGCGGTATTTATTTTAAACCGAGACCAAGAAAACACGCTTTGCTCACAGGCGTGCTCGCATCCTCCACTGAGCCCTGCACACGTGCACCTGTGTGCCCTGACCGGCTCCGCTCTTCCTGCCCGGCTCCCTGGGGAGAAAGGCGTGCGGGTACAACTTAGGTGACAACTGAGCTTTCACGTGCTGCCCCAAATGGCCGCGTGCCCGGGGCATGAGGGGGGAAGCACCACACTCCTAACTGCCCCGTGGGCTAGAAGCGGGGACGCTTGCTTATGCAAACGGGAGCACCGGCTTCTGCCCGCCTTGGAATTGCCGAGTTAGGGATGGCCTGCTTATTGCTTTGGTGGGTGAAGAAGGCGGCTGCTGTTGGCAGTGATAGGCGAGAAAGTGGGGATGGGTGTCGGGGGAGAATCTCTAAAGAAAAGGGTATTGTGAAACTAGAAAGAGGGACATTTTCTTCTTTTTAAAAAAAAAATATTTTATTGATTTTTTTACAAAGAGGAAGAGAGAGGGAGGGATTGAGTTAGAAACATCAATGTGAGAGAAACATCGATCAGCTGCCTCCTGCACACCTCCTACTGGGGATGTGCCCGCAACCAAGGTACATGCCCTTGACCGGAATCGAACCTGGGACCTTTCAGTCCACAGGCCGACGCTCTGTCCACTGAGCCAAACCGGTTTCGGCAAGAGGGACATTTTCTAAATGACTAGTTGCTCCAGCCTTTGGTTACCAGCATCAGTGGGAGGGCACGGGGTGGTCATCTGCCACGGGTGTGGCTGATACCCCAGGACCAGTCACGGCGGCTCCCACAGGCCCCCGCCCGCGGGGCAGTGAGCCAGCTTCCCCCACCGCGTCCACTCTCTGTGATCCAACAGAGCGGAGGCGTTTCCTGGAGGCATTCAAAGGCACACCTGAACGACTAGCCCAGTGGTCGGCAAACTCTTTACTCAGCAGAGCCAAGTATCCATAGGACAACGATTGGCATTTCTTTGGAGAGCCACATTTTTAAAAAATTCCTTCTAATGCCACTTCTTCAACACAGACTCGCCCAGGCCATGGTATTTTGTGGAAGAGCCACACTCCAGGGGCCAAAGAGCCACAGTTTGCCGACCACGGGACTAGCCAACTAGACCTGCAGAAGCCAAGCCCAGGTGGTGGGGGCGGCGGGAAGCAAGAACACGCCGAGGTTAGTTTAGCGTGGAAGGAAAGTACGAATGATTTCTTTTCTGACCGCGTACCACACACTTTGCACTGCAGTCAGTCTCGGGCAGTCTCTGTTGGGGCAGTGGAGTCACGCTGCTTCCTGAACCGCCTTTTAAAGGCACGCCGTGCCTTCTGGTTTTAAGCTAAGTGATGGCTAACGGGGCTCTTGTGCCAATAGCATCTGGAAGGTGCCCTTTAGGAGCACAGAGCTGTGGCCCAGCTCAGAGGAGGGAAGCAGCAGCCACTTAGCACTGCGTTCCCATTTGGGCCACATGGCTGGGGAGGGGGAGAAGAGAGATTAAAAGCAAGAAGTGAGAAAAGCATCTGAGGGCTTGGAGGAGGGATGGGGGAGGGAGGGAGGAGGGCGTTTCACAGAAGATGCATGTCTTTGGTTCTGTTTCGTTTGTCTCTAAATGACATTTCCCACTGGAAGCCCATCTGACCAAGAGTGAAAATCTAGACAAAGCTTTATTGACTTCAGTAAACAGGAACATCTTGGAACGAGGCTAGTGCCTGCTCAGAGAGATCAGAACTGTGGGCTGGTGGGGGATTCTCTCATGCGAGGGGCTATTTCTCACATCAAGCTGCACTGCGAAGTGAGTGTCACGGAATATGCCAAGCAGTTTCTGGCTCTCTGAGGGTGTTTGGCTGGCATTTTATTTAGCTTGTGACATTTCTCACTGTATTCTGGTGGGCATCGCTACTGCCCAAGCCCGCAGTTGTCACCGCATGTAAAATCATGATCAGATGCTCCTTTGTTCTAATCGCCTCCTCGTGGCCGCCATCCTGACCAGGCTGGAATGACTGCGCGTGCGTCCTCCAGGGCTGCATGTCTGCCCCCGGGAGGGGGGCAGCCTCGCAGAGCGGTGTGCATGTTCTACCACCCCCCCTCCCCGCCCCGACACACACGCACAAGGCCAAGGGTAAACCTTTCAGAAGCAGGAACTAAAAAGCTGCCACATGCCGACGGTGCTTGGGAGCTCTATAATTTTATCTTTTATGTCTGATTGAATCTAACTCACAAGCCATGCGAGGTAGAGGTCACACACGCAAATGCCTACAGGGGCCCAAGTAGATGTGAATGAATCAGGTGAATGAATCAAGTGGGCTGGGGGGTAAGGCAATAGGGAGCGGTGAGGACTGTGGCAAACCAGAGAACACAAGGCTGGCATAAGAGGAAAGCTGGCACTCAGCTCCAGGAGATTGGTGCCATACAGGAATGCGGGAGCAGACAGCGTTTCCGGATGTACCAGGTCTTTGGGAAGTCTTTTCATTTGTCACTATTGGCCCACAGGGAATAGTCTGACCAAGCAAAAGCATCCATGAGCCGCGTTCAGCCGGGGGGACACCAGTTGGTGAAGCATGATTTGGCATCAGGTGATGAGACCGAGTTGGAGAAATAGCTGGTTTCATAGCTCCACGATCCTGCAATCTCTCCCCCTCCCCCTCCATGGCGCGCGTGTCAAATAAAGGGGCAAACTCCACACTCTTTTAATGGGCAGCCATCTTGCTAAGTGGCTCTCACCAGCCCTCCTCTGTGGAGCTCCTCAGCCTGCTCCAAGCATGGCCCGGGCCTTCTTGGGAATTGGAAATGGTGCTCTCCCTCCTCTCCCGGCTAATTGCGTTAATGCATCCTGAATGCATCTCGGCTGCCGCCCCTCACCACTGGGTCATCATTTATTCACAGGCCTGAAGTCCCTTAAGCAGCCTCCTGCTGGCCCTCACACTGCAGGGGGTTAATGCAGTCTGGTTAGCGAGTCCAGAAGAAAGATGACATCATTTCCATGTCAGGAGAGAGGATGCGTGTTTGTGTGTGTAAGGGTTATGGAGTGCAAGGAGAGGAAGACCAGGCTGATTCTCCTGGAAGGTGGCGCTGTGCGGGTCTCTCCCCGCCCCCCGCCTTGTCTTTTGCTTTCAATCCAATTTGGCTTCTCCCAAGGGAGTTATTAACATGGGACACAGCCCGGCCTCCTCCCTTCTGTCTCCTCATAGAAATCCAGCTAATTAATTTACTCTAACGAGAGGAATCTTTTTCTATCGCTTTCAACCTTTGTCGCTCGTCTTAGATTCTCCGAATTCAAACCCAAGACATACTTCTTTCATGATCACACGCAGAACTTTTATCTGTGAGGCTCGGGGTACTGAAGGTGTCTTATTTGCATCTTCAGACCCAGGACCATAAACCGGGAGAAAAGGAATCTTACTTGAAGGAGCAGACGGGCCAGAGAGCGGGGAAGGGCAAGAGTCATACCCTGTGTGGCCCAGCGGATGGAAGGAAATGGAAAGAAGCCTGCTGGTGCTGAAAACCTGGCATTCTGAAGAGATTTGCAAATGTTTTGTAGAGATCACTACTACCTGGCATCTACCAGGTGCCCCAGCCCGGTGGCATGAGAAAGCCTGCGCTGGAACAGTTGTGCACTTAGACCTTGGGTCTCCTTTCCGTGTTTGAGTGAAAACCCCACCAAAATAGGCCCTGTGCTGCCAGTTTAGAAAACTGCACCCCCTCCCCACAAAGGTGGGCACAGAGAGGGCTGTGCTGGTTTCAGGGTTGCCCCAGGTTTTTTGTTTGTTTACTTATTTATTTATTTTATTTTTATTATTTTTAATATAATACGTGTAATAAAACAAGGCGAGTCTCTCAGGGACATCCAGGTGAGGCCGGGCGATCCAGCGGGCAGCTGGAGATGGCCTTCTGTTCTCCCAGCTCCGGGCAGGCGGGCTGATTTTTTATGTGAATGGGGCCTGGGGAACTCAGTCCTCAGAGCTCCTTCAGTCCTCTCCTCGGTACCGCCGCAATGGACTTCCTTTCTCTGTGCAATGTGTCAATGCTTGTCTTTCAAAAGTAAAAAACAAAACACAAAAACAAAACCAGGTAACAAAGAAGATGGTGAAAAACAGGTGCCACGCGGCACCCTGCGCAGAGAGGAGTGGGGAAGGCTGGCCAGTGCCCCGCTGCAGGGACGCTGCCCAGCTCGGGGTCAGGCTGGTCTTCCTCCCCACGGCTGGAGACAGCACGTGCCCTCCGCTGCCATCGGGTAAAGCGCAGCGGACAAAGGCGAGGTGCTCCTGGAATATTAGTTAGGAAAGACCCCTGCCTGAGGCAAAGCAGCTATAATCTTAATGCTACCTTCTCACTTGCTCTGGTATCACCTCAAAGTACAGAAAAATCCCCTCTTCTTCTTAGGACATGAGACCTTTTATACTCCACGTCCAGGATTTGAGAACTAGAAAGTTGGGTTAACTTTTAAAGTATGTTTCCTCTCTCTCTCTCTCTCTCTCTCTCTCTCTCTCTCTCTCTCTGTCTCTCTCTCTCTTTCCTTTTCCGTACCCATCTCCCCTCCCTGCCTCCTTCCTCCCTTCTTTATTTTGTCCAGCTTTATTGAGATATATAGTAATTGACAAGTAAAATAATCATCTATTTAAAGTGCACAACAGGATTTGATACACACATACATTGTGAAAGGATTCCCCCACATGGAGTTAACTAACACATCCAGAGCCTCACATACTTACCATGTTTGTGTGTGAGAGTTTTTAAATTTCATTCTCGTAGCAAACTGCAGTTTTACAATGCAGTAGTATGGTCACAATGTTATACATTAGATCTTCAGACCTTTCTCATCTTATAACTGAAAGCTTGTACTCTGTCAACCAGTCCCTGGCAACTGCCATTCTACTTTCTCTGTTTCTATGAGGAGTTCAATCACCCCCCCCCCACACATATAAGTGCCACTGTGCAGTATTTGTTTATCTCTGTCTGGCTTATTTCACTTAGCATAATGCCCTCCAGTTTTATCCATGTCACAAATGACAAGATCTCCTTTTTTTTTTAATTTAAGATTTTTAAATTGATTTTGAGAGCGAGAGGAAGGGAGAAAGACAAAGACGAGAGAGAGAGAGAGAGAGAGAGAGAGAGAGAGAGAGAGAGAGAGAGAGAGATGTGAGAGCAAAACATTAATTGGCTGCCTCCTGCACACCCCCTCCCCGGAACAAGCCTGAAACCTGGATGGGCAATCAAACTGGAAACCTTTCAGTGTAGACTAACCGAGCTTCACTGGCTAGGGCTCCATTTTTATTTTTATTTTACGGCCAAATAGCATTCCATTGCACATATACCACATTGTCTTTATTCATTCGCACGTGGCCTGACACTTGGATTGCTTCCAGACCCTGGCTATTATGAATAATGCAGCAATTAACATGGGAGCACAGATATCTTTCTGAGATAGTGATTTTGTTTCCTTTGGATATATACCCGGAAGTGGAATTGCTGGATCACATGCTAGTTCTATTTTTATTTTTTATAGGAACCTCCATACTGTTGCCTATAGTGGCTATAGTTGTTTATATTCCCACCAAAAATGTACAAAGGTTCCCTTCTCTCTGCATCCTTGCCAGCATCTGTTATCTTTTGTCTTTTTAATGGACATCATGACAGGTATGAGGTGATACCACTTTGGGCAGTTCTCCAATGATTAATGATTCAAGTGCCTCTTGGTCATTTGTGTATCTCTAGGAAAGTGTCTATTTAGGTCCTTTGCTCGTTTTTAAATTGGGTGATTAGTGGGGGGTATTTTTGCTATTGCACTGCAATGAGTTGCTTGTATATTTTGGTAATTAACTGCTTATCTGTTGGATATGTGGTTTGCATATATTTTCTCTCATCCCATATGTTGCCTTTCCTTTTGCTGATGGTTTATTTTGCTGTGCAGTATTTTTTTTTTTTTAGTTTGATGCTTAGTTTTGCTCTTGTTGTCAAATCCAAAAAAATCATTACCAAGACCAATGTCATAATGCGCAAAGCACCATAATAAGAACTTGGCATCTATTTCCTCCTTTAGTGCAAGGTTTAAAACTGGGGAGAAGTGCAACATTTCCTTTCTGCATTCCATTTTCTTTATTAATGGATTCCTTCCTAGATACGACTATGCCGCTCTACCTAGCCTAAGCCCACATGATGACTCTTGCCACGATAAAGTTGTTTCAGTAGACAGATAGTATTCTAACCCTAGAGGAAGAAGGGAAAATATATTTTTCAAAACAGTGACTCTATGTCCATTTGGGGAAAGTTTGCTTACAAGGGATTTGGATGCCTCAAAGTGAATTAAATTATTTGCTCCCAAAGCTTGGTCTTGGTCAAGCTACTCGATCTCTTGTGCTCTAATTTCCTTATTTGTAAAATGAGACTTCGTGGGCTTACGTAAGAGGCTTAGGACAGTGCAAGGCATATTGTAGGCAGTCAAGGAACGCTAGTCATCATTGCCATTGTTATATTATCACAGCAACATTCTGAAGAAGGTATTTTTATCCCCATTTTACAGATGGGGAGACTAAGGCCAAAGAATTTAAGAACTCTCCCGAGTTGATATAGTCAGCCAGTGATGGAGGCAGTGATTCTAACCCTAGGTCACTCTCGCTCCAGGGCTTACAACTAAGACTTGATGTTGCTGCTCATTATAGAAAGTAATATCTAGCCCTAGCTGGTTTGGCTTAGTGCATAGAGTGTCTGCCAGCAGATGGAAGGGTCCCGGGTTCAATTCCAGTCAAAGGCACATAACTTGGTTGCAGGCTCATCCTCAGCCTGGTCCCTGGTCATGATGCGTGCAGGAGGCAACAGATTGGTATGTTTCTCTCACATTGATGTTTCTCTCTGTCTTTCCCTCTTTCTTCCACTCTCTAAAAAAAAAAAATCAATGGAAAAATATTCCATAGTGAGGATTAAAAATAATAATAATAAAAAATTAAATGAAAATTTAAAAAAAGTAATATCTGGTCATGGCTGTATAAAATGCAGTTTCTTTCTCCTGTAGGACACCTGAGCTGTGAAGCAAACACAAAATGTCCTGAAGACTGGACACGTCACATGAGAAGCATTTTAGATCCCTCTGGTAGAAGGAGAGTGCTTAATTACCACGTGCCACTGCTGTTAACCTCTGCAAATAAGTCTAATTATCACAGATTAATGAACAGAGCTCAGGCACATCTAAGGGGCTTTGCTGAAGGCTTTCATTTCTGCATTTCATTATCTCCACAAACGCTGTTGTTCCCCATGCACACGATTATGGGACTTTTATTATTTTTTTTAGCTGCTCTCTGTGAAATATCAACAACACTTGCCTGTGAAATAGCTCAGGGCAGGGATCGCTTTCCAGGAAACCTTTAGGAAGCCTGTAAGTTGGGTGGCGGCTGCCTCGCTGTTTACTGATGAATCATGCCACATTGGTTCGGAGGGAATAAAGCTTAGACAGTTGCCAAGGAAACAGGACAAGATTTTTGGAAATATCTGAAACCGTGGCGAAATTTCCAGGAAAAATCAATGTCTTCGTCAAGAGTCAGGTTAAGCCTTCTCTGCATCAGGGTGAGCAGCAACAATGCAAACACAGCCTGAGGGATTCTTTCCTGTCAGCACCACGACATAAAACCACACACACCATGTTGTGATTCTGAGAAAATGTTTTCTATGAATAGACGTAACCATGTTTGCCCCAGCTGCTTTGGCTCAGAGGGTAAATCATCAGGTCCTGGGTTCAATTCTGGTCAAGGGCATGCACCTTGGTTGCAGTCTCAATCCCCAATCTGGGTCAGGTGTGTGCAGGAGGCAACCCATCGATGTTTCTCTCTCTCTCTCTCTCTCTCTCTCTCTCTCTCTCTCTCTCTCTCTGTCTGTCTCTCTCCTCTCCCTCCCTCTCTCCCTTCCACTCTGTCTAAAATTCAATGGAAAAATATACTTTGGTGAGGATTCACAACAACAACACAAAGTAACCATGTATGCTGGCTCTTTGAGCAGGGCTGTGCTTGGCATCCATCTTTGAATCTCAGACAGAAGTCCCTGGTGGGGACTCTGGAACTCTCAATGTCATCTGCGGCAAGAGAGCACGCTGGCAGCCAGCAAAGGGCTTCAGCCATGCAGAGTCTGGGACCTAAGGAAGATCATGGGGGCAATCCACCAGACGCGTTTCATTAATAAATGATTAGGTTTGCAAATCTTGTCAGTAGAGATTGCTATCACAGAATTAATGAAATAAATAATGAAACATTTCCCGTGTTTCTGGCTGGCTTTCAGAGCAGAGCCGATCTCTGCCTTTGTTGCAATTTATGGCTGTCTCTTTGATCAACTCCTGGGGAGTTCAAGGAATGATTTTACTGCTTCCAACAGCCGCCTTCAGCTTTTAGGTTTGCCTTTTCTTCTTCTTCTTCTTTTCTTTTCTTTTTTTTTTTTTTTTAGCTTGACTTTTCATATCATTTTGTGCTTCAAACACAAAGGTTCCCCAGGATAATTTCAGATAAAGAAACCCAACGGGGTATATAATCTGCAGTGAAGAAAACCTGAATTGTACTTGGAGAAACAACCCATTTAGCACCGGGTTAGAAAAGGGGAGGGGTTTTTGCTTACAAATGAACACACACACACACACACACCCCAAAACAAAAAACAAACAAACAAACAAACAAACAAAAGTTCACAATTTTGCTCGAATGTCTCCATTCTGCACAGCCTAAAGCCGAGAGCATTTCCAGATTCAGGAGCAAACCAAGATGCCACTCAGTGTAGAATATCGAGGAGGCAGACAAAGCATGTTCCGGATGTTAACAAGGCAGGGTAGTTCATATTTCTTTTGTTAAAAAAAGAAAAAACAAAGCAAAACAGATTTTTTAAAAATATCTCAAAAATGGTACCAAAATAGTTGGGAAGAAGTCAGAACATTTTTTTAATGTGTATTTACTTAGTATTATTAATATGAATTCCTGTTAGGAGTGTACATACAATGTACACAAGGCTCAACTTGTGTACATTGTATGGGACTTGGTGATGTATGGAATTTCTTCCTTGGTAATGTATGGAATGTAGCCATCGTCCATATGCCTGACACTGGGGAGTCTTTCAGAGGTTGATGCACTATTATACTAATGTTGATACTATGAACAGATTTCAGTTCTCTGCCTCTGCATGTGAATGGACTCACACAGACACAAACTCACTATTGCTTGGGAATCTCAGTGAGCCTAAAGGCCAACATCCTGATGGATTGGTTGCTCTTGGACTTACCTTCTTGGGAGCTGCCTTTGTGCTTATTTTTATTTTTTGTCATTGAAAAGTTACAATAGAACAAAGTTCAAATGCATCCAATTTTTTAAAATCTAATTTAAAATGTATGTTTAAGTGTCTATCTTTTCTAGTTTTGTCCCGTGGCACATCAATTCTATAGGCAAAACACAATATCCATGGGACACTTTCTGTCTATATGATTTGTTTATTTATTTTTAAAATATATTTTATTAATTTTTTACAGAGAGGAAGGGAGAGGGATCGAGAGTTAGAAACATATGTGAGAGAGAAACATCAATCAGCTGCCTCTTGCACACCCCCTACTGGGGATGTGCCCACAACCAAGGTACATTCCCTTGATGGGAATCGAACCTGGGACCCTTCACTTTGCAGGCTGATGCTCTATCCTCTGAGCCAAACAGGTTAGGGCCTCTCTACATGATTTAGATCATGTCTTCTGTAACCAGGAAACTTCTTGGTAGAAAAACACTTGGAAATGTACCGAATTGTTAAATTGAAGAAACAACATGGATACTAAAATTGTAAGGATCAGAACAGAACAAAGAATAAAAACTCCCCTTGCACTCATAGAGGAGATGGAAGGGGGATAAGTATTCTTCTGCTGTAATTTTATGACACATCTTTTTTTTTCCTTTAAAAAAATCTTTATTGTTTAAAGTATTACATATGTCTCCTTTTGTCCTTCATTGACCCCTTCTAGCCCACCTTCCTCCCGCCCCTACCCCAGCCCCTCACCACTCTATTGTCTGCATCCATGGGATACACATGTTCGATACAGGTTCTTTGGTTGATCTCTTCCCACCCACCTCCGCTTTCCCTCTGAGATTCCGAAGTCTGTTCCACGCTTCTGTGTCTCTGGATCTATTTTGTTCATCAGTTTATTTTGTTCCTTAGATTCCATCTGTGAGTGAGATCATGTGATACTGGTCTTTCTCTGACTGACTTATTTCACTTAGCATAATACTCTCCAGCTGACACACCTTTCCACTTCTCTCCTACCATTGGCTAGTTCTCTGATGGGAGTATATATAGTTGTTTTTACTCTCCAAGGTGAGAATTGGATTTTTTATTATCAAGTTATTGCTGTATTTCATTGATTCTAAGATGCACATTTTTTTTCACATTTTGCCAATTCTCAAATCAACAGTCATATCAAAATTACCGTCAACCGGGTGCAGTTGTGAATTGGCTGTCAATACTATACCTGGGCACCAACTCTTTCAGATTGGGGCTAGTAACTGCAAAGGAAACCCCGGAGGCAAAAGGAAACACTGCATCACCAACGTGCTGCATGGCACAGAGGATGAGGTTGGATGGAAGAATGTGCACATTGATGACAGTGATTCAGATATAAAACAGAAACCACAGATTGCAAAACTGTGGTATGATTGCCAACGCAGACTATACAAAGCACACAAACAAAGTTTAAAGTGGGTTAACACCAACCAGCTTGTTCAGACCCATTCATGCCAAGACCACTATCTTCCAGCAATCCATCTCATTACAAATTCTGGCCAACTCCTGCCCAGATCTCACTATCTTCTGCCACTAAGGCTACCCACAGACTTCCCTGAACCCTACAACTACCCTTCGCTGGCTACCCTTTTGAAAATACTGCTGACACATGATCAGGGTGGTGCTTTCTCTTGCTCAGCAAGTTTAATAAACTCTGTTTCATGTGATCAGCAGTTTCCCCTAGTGGTTTGGTCCAGAACTTTGATAATTCAAAAAGGAATACAGTAGAATCAGGCTCTACTGTTAAAAATTTTTATGAACACATTAAAGCCTTTAACTTATTTCCCTTTTAATGTATGTACAAGAGTGATATATGATAAAATTCATATCTAATAATTTTAAAAGAACTTTGGTGGAAGTATTAAATGAAAACTAAATACAAAGCATTGTGCTATGATTTATCAACACCAATTTTTATTTCTTAGTGACACACAAAGTAATGGTATATCATATAATGGATAGCATTTGCTAAAATATGGTAATAACAGATACCTAACGTTTTCTGGAAATTAATCATGAGCCATGAATTGTGCTGAGTGCTTTACCTACACTAATTCATTTAATTCTAGGGGTAGGTCCTATGATTGCCCCCATTTTGCAGATGTACAGAGGTATGGAGAGGTCTGTGGCTGCCTTGAATTAGACTCATAGTACTTGTCGGAGGAGGTAGGCTCAGGTGCAGGTAGGGAGCTTCTGCTGAGCTGGGACAGGAAGGGAGACAGGGTGCTTGCAGCACTATTTTCTTAAAGCCAGCAGAAAGCATTAATTAGAATGGTAGGGCTCACACAAGGCATGTGCTACATTTTAGAGTTTGGGCTTTTACAGGTAATATACTAACTAGGTCTTTGGCGGTTCTGAAAGAGAGATTGTTTCCCTTGGGTATTAAAAAAAAAAGGGGGGGGGTGCATTCTGAACCTAAAATATTTGCCAGCTTATTTTTTTTTCCAAAAGAGAGGAGAGAGAGAGAGAGAGAGAGAGAGAGAGAGAGAGAGAGAGAGAGAGAGAGTCCCTTGGCGTTCAAAGCCATATATCAGGGTTAAAAAAGAAGCAACCAAATGAAAACAAACCCGGCACTTGGGTCATCCATTTAAGTCCCTGCTTGACAGCTGTGCTGGGAATGGCTGTTGCCACGGGTTACTGCAGAGCACTCAGCAGCATCTCGGCCTTCCCCATCACTTCCAGGCTGGGCGCCTGTCTCTCTGGAGAGATGACCCTTCTTTCCTTCCCCACCCCCGCCACCTTGGTGGTTCATATGAGAATTATTGTTTTTTTCCTTTTAAAAGAGAAATGAAATAATGATATGCTGAAAATTCCCTAGATGTCACGTAGGGTATCCTCTGCCTATAATGTTTTTGTTGTCCTCTGTTTTTCCTTGCAGATCACAGCATCAGCACCACTTTTCTATAAACCTCAACGCAGGGTTCCAACCAATCGAGCATTGTCCATCAATGAATGTACCAATCTAGATATCAAGCATTTTGTATATTCTTAATTGGAGTATTTAGGTAGTTAGTTAGCCCTGACTCTATTTTCGGGACATTTGTTGTCTTTGTTCTTCCTTTCCTTTCTCCCTCGTTCAAACCCTCCCTTCTTATCCTGTCAATGCATTCACACATCCCCTTGGACCAAGAGATTTGACCAAGATGTACTGATTTTCCTTCTGTCACCTACACTACACAAAAGGGTACAGAAATCCATTAAAATACCATTTTACCCCTACTTTTATGCTTTAGGAAAGGGGGGTGGGATTAGACAGAACATCTTACTTAGTGCTATTTATTGGAAATATACATGCAAAATACCATCATCATATATAATCTACAAGGCTAATTGTATTTCAAGTTTACGATTATCAAAGCTTTCAAAATCATGAAATATATTTGCCATCTATCACATTTAACAAAAAATATAATTTATGACAAGCACTTTGAAATTCCTACGAGAAATTTGGCATATTAGCATTCCGTGGTTTCAGGTATTGGATAATATTTAAGAACCATAGCTTCCACTGAGGCTCTGAGTCAGATGAAGTCTTGTCAAAGATGCTGTTGGTTTCTCTGACATTTTATAAAAAGGAATTTGCTACCCATCACATTTCTTTTTTCTTCGCCTTTGCTTCCCATCACCTGCTCCCCAACCATTACTTTCTAGTCAGCCCATACCTCTTTTCTATGCTTTGCTTATAGATTATTCAGAGAAAAGATGTAAACTCTTAGAGAGGATTAAGGTAGACACAGCTGGTGTCAACAAAAACAGAGAGATGAAAGAGCATTGAGCAGGTCTGAATGGACAGCCCTTGGGGCTTTCTTGTGACTCATCCTTGACCTTTGCCCTCTCAAATCATGCTTAAGGCAAGTAAACAGCTTTTCAAAGCAGACTACCTTCTGGGACTCTTCCTACATTTTCATCTTAATCTCTTTGCAAAGTGCTCAAAAATAAATGTCTCTATGAAGAAAAGTACTATAGTTCTGACAAAAGTTGAATTTGAAATGACATGGGATCACTCTGTTACTTATCACAGAGGGTCCTAAACTGGTTATCATTTTATTCCAAATAAAAAGGAAAGCAAACAACCTTTAATGAATGTTTTAAACATATCGGCACCATTCAAATTGGTTACATGGGCCTTTGAAAATATTGCCTGGAGGCATTATGGTTACTTTAAATTTTTTTTCCTATTTTGCAGATTATCTATAATGAGCATGCATTACTCTCTAATCCACAAAAAGTCTTTAAAAAATGGAATTTCAATACAAATGTTTAAAATATGAAAATGCTGCCCACTGAGTTGTTTTCATAAATGAGTGGAATAAAGAAAGCACTTCTTAAAGTTGAACAATATAATAATGTAGATAAATTGTCATATACCTAAGAAATATTTTCTGATTTACAAGGTGAATTAAAGATGGACTGAAATACTTCTTAGTTACAACATAAGACTGTATTCAAAACTAAACAATAACTCTCCCTTTGTATATCACTCAGCCCAAAGAAGAAAATAAAAAGGTATTTTTTTCCTACACCTGTGGTTGGAAAGTTATAAGCAATTTTTGTAATTAGATATATCCAGCTGTGTGAAAAGAAACATGAGACCCCCAAATCGTTTAATCTATAAAATTTCAGTCACAACTTGCTAATAAATGGGGCTTTTGGATGATAGTACACCAGAATGACATGTGGGCCGAGATCTGGAATCATCCCTTCTTATTTTCAGATTTTGTTGTTTTGTTGTTTTGGTCTGAGAGTGCCACTTCCTTTATTTAAGGTCCTGGTCTATAAAATATTAAAAAGATGAATAAGGTTGTTAACTAGTTTTCAGGGTCAATCCAGATAGATGAGAAAGCCGTCCTATTCTCATGTATGAAAATGGCTTCAAACATTCATTTTTATCCAGGGAAGTACCCATCGGCAGAGAAAACCCACCCACACAAAACAATAAATTTTATTTCAGTTAAGGCAAACTGTTGAGAAATCGAATAGAGAAATGTGTTCCAAGTGCTAGCTACACTAAACCCTAAACACACAGCTTCTCCCGGACTTGCAAATCAAATTGCTTTATGGTTAGAGGAGCATTTAATACAGTGTGACCAGTTTAAAGTTAACATTTTGTATTCGGGATGATTAATGACACCATATTGTATTTCAATTACTTCAACATACTTCTCTATAATAAACGATGGCAATAATATTCACATTAAGTCAATAAAAAGCATTTTCAAAGTGTGATGTATAAGTGCCATTATTATAGTATAAGTTGATCACACATATAATGAATTATCAACAGAGTAACAGGAAATCTCTATACCAAAGCATATATTTTCATCTGAGTGCACAGGGACTTCGGCAGATTACCCTCGTTAGTGTTAATCGTAGCCAAAGGAAAATCTTCACCTGCTTCAGCAAGAGGACTGCTCCTTCTTCCCCAGCCCATCTCTACTCCACTCTCTTCAAACCACATCTCTATAGGTTCCAGTGTGAGAAACCAACTTCTTAGAGCATTCAAGTCCAAAGGGAAACAGATGTGACAAGTTACTTAATGGTGTGTATCTGGAAAACCAATACTTGGGGAAAACGAGTCTTGAATAATAGGTACTTATTTCCAAAAGGGACTATCTGCTGGAGAGAGGGAGTTTGGGTACCGTGAAACTTGGAAAAGCTTCCGGATGATAAATTGTTAGCTTTAAAAAGTCGTTCTGAATGGTAGAGGTGCCTTTAAAAAAATGTTCTGGATGGTTATAGAAGTTAGGTCATTGATGGGCCCAAGAGCTTAAGTAAGTAGACATAGGGGAGAAGGCAGGGAAGGTGGGTAGTTTCTGTCCCCACCCCACCCCCATCTACTCTCCTGTTCCTCCCCACATGGTCTCAGCTGAGTTGGTCACCATGAGAAAATGATTGAGGGAGAGACATCCCTAGAGTGGCTACGGGAGTGGGAGCCAAGGCCACCCCTACTAACACCACAGAACTAATTTGGAGCTGCACCCTGCACAGAGGGGTGGCTGCAGGAGGGTGTGAGTATCTGAGGAAAGAGCAGAGCACCAGCATGCAGGGGTAGACATGCCATTGTCTGAGTGCATTTCCATAATAGTTATGCACACATATGATCTGCAAACTGCGGGGAGGACCACATGTTCTCCTTTTCTTCTTCTACCATTTAAAAAAAATAGTTTTTTAAACATAATTCTCTTTTGTGAACCTCATGGCACCAGGTAATTGCTAGTGATATTGTGGAATCAAATGACTTTTTAAATAACTTTCGATGTATTTCCTAAAATTGGTCATTAGAAGGAAATGGAGTCACTGGTGTGAATGAGCAATATCAGCATAAGAGGCCCTGTTTACTCCAATACAACTCAAGGTCATTAAGGAAGAATTCCACAAAAGCAAGAGATATGTGAAAAGGCCAGTGCCCATAACAAAGCAATATGAGACAAATACAGAGTTCAGAATATAATTCAATTAAAACTACACCAAATCGAAATTTTCTTATAAATCTGGGTTGACTGTACATGAATGGCTTTGACATGTGACTCTGTATAATTTTTTTCAAAAGGGAGATCCCTGTGTTCAAATGCTATAATGACGTGCAGCTGTGGTTTCAAGTTGTAAATGAGTTATGAGATGACTGTGAGAATGTTGGTAACCTCCTGAGGCCTCAGTTTCCTCATTTTGCGGTAGAGATGGTGCCCATCCTCCAAGACTCAATCCACCAGGTGTTTGGGGGTCCTCACTCACTTCATAATGCCGTACTTCATACATAAATATTCTCTTAGTCTATAGTCAGCTTGGTCATCATGAAATGTCCCAAATTCTAAAAAAAAAAAAAAAATGTTTCGTTTCTTGTAATTCATGTCAAAACTCTATTGGTAGCAAAGTCTGACCTGAACTAATATGAGGCTATTTATTGGTGCTATTGAATCCCACTTAGTGTGAGTTGCTGCAGAAATATTAATTTATTAAAATTAATTGAATTAATATATTTAAAATCCAAAAATTCTGAATTCCAAAACACAGCTAGGGCTAAGGTGATCCAAAGGGGATTGTGATGTTAACGAAAGATGGTGACAGCTTCAATACTTTTACCTCTCCTTAGCTTGCTTCTTTCTCCTGGTTAGGATATTTGATTTTTGACTTTTGCATCTTTATCTCTCAGTGACCTCCCCATCTTTTTCCTTGCTGCCATGGTGACACAGTTTCCAAGAACCTACCACCACTTTTGGTTTGTTTTTTTTTTGGTTCCTGGTACTGCTCTGTACACCCCTGGTTTTGATTTCTCTCACCCTCTGGTGCTCTGGGCCCAACCATCAGAGGCTTCTGGGAATGAGGAACTTGACTTTTCTATTTGTCAAATATATCAGGACAAATACTCTGTTGTTTAACTTGGCTGGGGAAAACAGATGGCTTGCTTAGTAAGGATGGAAGAAAAACATCCAAGATAAGGACAATTCATCTCCTTATAAAATAGAATCCATTCACACACTGGTACCTTATTTATTTCCTTTCCATTATGATTCATTGTGTACAAAAAGGCTCCATTCAAACAAATGCTTTGTGGCATGAATTCCATTATTAGAAACAGGAATACTGTGTGAGGCCCATGGATGCTGTCTAGGATGGGGTTCCCTCCGTTTAGTCCCTCAACATATAAGGTGGGATATGCCTCCTTGGTCTCTGCCCCATGAGATGAAGAGTCTATCTCTACCCATTCACATATGGCCATACAGGGGTGGGCAAACTTTTTGACTCAAGGGCCACAATGGGTTCTTAAACTGGACCGGAGGGCTGGAACAAATGCAACCTGACCATGCTGGCACTCTCATCTTGGGCTGCTAGTGAAGGAGCGGAGGGGAGAGCAAGAGAACCCTCTGCTCTTTCGGCTCCGCGGGCCGGATAGAACAGCCGAACGGGCCGGATTTGGCCCGTGGGCCGTAGTTTGCCCACCCCTGCCAGTCCAAGGAACCCTTTTCCTGTCTCCCAGGACATGCCACAGGCATCTGTGAGAAGATCCCTTCTCTGCCTGAGGACAGGCCTATGACCCAGATAGATATTCACTGTTTGCTTTACCTCAGCTGCTACCAACTCAGCATTAAGGACACTGAATCTCCTCAGTGTTTTCCGGGTCCATGTTCACATTGTTTGAAGGCATTTTTCTTCCAGAATTTATCAATCTAGGGGTTCGTGTGAGATGTATATGTTTTGGGCTGCATCCAAATAAATTAGTCCCTACAGAATGAAGTGAGGAATCTTGTTCTAAGACAGTTACGCCCGGAAGGTGGTCCCTTGGGATCAAAACAAAGGACATCCTCATTTAATTACAAAACGAAGATGTAAATACATGAAAGAAGGAGTTCCAGCTTGGCCGTATGTACTCTGTAACATAAATGACGTTGGAAACAGGTGTCCATTACAGGGTTTGGTGGAGAAAGAGACTGGTTTGGGTTGAAGAATCAAGAGGCATTTAGGAAGGATTGCCGGATTAGGAAGTAGACCTTAAAATGTGTGCATACTCAGAGCTGGTGGAGAAGGAATAGAGACGAGGGGGGAAAGAGTGATATTGTTGTAGGCACTGGGAGTTAGACCTACGGGGTCAGACTGGACCTGGGATCAGCAGCCTTAGTACCTGAGCTCTGGCTCGGAAAGAATTCATAGCCAAGACTCCAACTATAAAAGAACATTTACTTGCTTAAACACCAGGGTAGAAAAAGTAATCCATAGGAGAAATGGGGGGAGGAATTGAATTACAGAGGTAAAGGAAGGCCTCCTGGAGCTTGGGAGTGAGGAAGGTTAAGGTAACATGCATGGGGGAAGGGGAAGGAAGAGGGAAAGGTAAAGCACTGGGCTGCCCACAGGAGGGA
This sequence comes from Vespertilio murinus, assembly GCA_963924515.1. NCBI lineage: Eukaryota > Metazoa > Chordata > Mammalia > Chiroptera > Vespertilionidae > Vespertilio > Vespertilio murinus. The sequence continues at coordinate 77,290,030 of OZ004711.1, read as the reverse complement.
GAGTGCAACCTAAAGGTTTTCAGGGTGGAGATTTTAGGGGAGGCCTCGTGGGAAGATCTTAATAGACTGCTCAGTAAGTCTCCCAGGTGTGTCCTTCAGGATCTAGGTCTCCACTGATTGACTGGTCAGCACAGGCAACGGGTCCTGAGGTCAGCCATGGTGGTCACTGGTCCGGTTTTGCTGCTTTTCTGGACCTGAGACACAATTGAGATCTAAATGTTATCTCTAGGGAGGAAAGGTCAGCCACATGCTAGGAGAGGAAGAGTCACCGTGGGGGAGAGGGCCCACCCTACAATTGTTTGTTAGCGAGGCACCTGGGGCTTTTGGCCTGGTGACCTTCTGTACCTGGCCCATCGTCCTTGCTCTGCTCATGTCTGTCTAACTGCCTACCGCCATATGACCAGTGAACAGCAATGAAACGGAGGTAGGACAGGAAGGCAACTTAGGATCTGATAGCGAAAGGCCTTGAATGAGAGGCCAAAGTGTTTGGTATTTGCATTAGATGCTGGGGATCTGGTTTTGGGACAGAAAACGTCCCGTTGCTGTTTTATTTTATTTTGAAATAGGTGCATTGAGCAAAGTAAAGAGGGAAGAAATTGATTATGCAAAAATAGTTTAAAAATAACTTCAGCACTTTGCACACATCAGCTTGATTATTTTAACAACCCTAGAGATAGCTACTTATTGTTATATCTATTTTTCAGATGCGGCTTGGAAATGTAAAGTACCTTGTCCAAGGTCACACAGCTAGCAATTTGAAGCCAGATTTGTTTGCATCCAGAGTTAAATTCTTATCTACTTTAAAATGAATCGATGATTGCAATAATTTAGTTGTTAGGTTATAATGATGGCTATTAAAGCGATAGCAGAGGGATTGGAAATGAAGGTTGGGGGTGAGAGAGATTGTGAAGGAAGTATCCACAGACCTAGTGACTGGGGCTGAGGAGCTAAGTGAGGACAAGGCAATGATTTGGTTTTATGGCTTCAAGCCTGGATGTTTCAAAGAATTTGTAACATCACCTGAGAAAGCAAGTGAGAAGAAAGCCTTGGTTTGGACAGGCAGATTACGAATTATTAGTGAAGCCACAATCAACTGACCTCCGATTCTTTCTCCTCCACCTCAACTCCGCTCTCTCTCCCCTTTATTACCAGCATCTACCCAAGGCAGGAAGGCACTCATGCTCACGTCCTGGTGCTCTGCTGAGTCCTGTAAGATGAGGCTTGTAGAATGTGCGAGAGGGTGAAGTACAGAGGGGGAGGCAGGGAAGGAGAAAGGGGAACGCATATTTAATGGGGATCCTGAACAGAATTTATCCTCAGTCCTCGGGATGTATTATTATACGCAGATTTTACTGTAAAAACACTATCGTACTGATTTTGCACCGTTCTCTCAGTAATGGCATTGGGCCCACGGTGCAGTTATAGGACCAAATCACAGCAGTCATTTAAAATTCATGACCTTGCTGCTGCATGGCAGAACAATATAAATTGAAAGGCACAGCCTGGATACCATCTTGTGGTCTTTATAAGGGGAAAATTAGTGGCACTTTGATTCACGAAAGGCTGTGACAGGCCTGGGCCTGTGGTGGCACTAATATAGCCATCACCGAAATGCCAGGAGGTGGCCTGCTGCGTTAACAGCTGTCATTTGTGCCAAACTCACATAACTAAAAGGTTATGGGCCAATAAAAAAAAAAAAGAAAGAAAGAAAAAAAGAAAAGAAAAAGAGGCTGCTCTCCTCCTTGGGTTGAGACACACGAGCAGGCACTTTGGAAAGCCAGCTACCTTGATTCCTGCTAAAATGCGCCTGTCAAAGTGGCCAGTGTCCGAGGTGAAAGATATCTATAAACATGCTCACGTCGGCCTTTCTTTTTCGAGTGGGTGAGTCTTGCTAGAGCATTGTCCAAAGAGCTGAGCACGGAGCCAGCAGGGGAGGCTGACTTAGGATGGAGGTACTTTAACATTTCAGTCAGGATGGTGGCAAACTCAACTCCGAGAAGCAAATGCAAAATGCCCGCGAAAAGCCTGCTTCTGATAAGCTATTTACTGTCATTGTGACTCATTCTTGTGAAGAAATACCTCAAAGAGTTGGTGTCAAGATGGAAATGATTTAATATTTAAATCATACATAAGAATAGAGGACACTCTAAAAGTTAGCTATCATTATTCTACTAAAAGATGAGGTCAAATTTTTTGTTTCTTGCTATATCTACAGCATTTATAAAAGTAACTGATACATAGTAGGTACTCAAGAAATGTTTATCCTATAAAGGATTAAATCAATGAATGCATAAGGCAATTATAAAAGATTTATATCTACCGTATTTGCCGGCGTATAAGACGACTTTTTGGCCCTGAAAAATATGCCTCCAAGTCGGGGGTAGTCTTATACGGCGAGTATATAACAAACTCTGTATTTTTAGTGGAAATTTTAGTGGGTCGTCTTATACGCCCAGTCGTCTTATACGCCGGCAAATACGGTACTCCTGGGGGGCCAATAAGGCTTAAATTGTTAGCTCTGTCCTCTAATTATTGTCATTTAGCAACAACGATACAAAAAAATATGAGCACTGTGGTATTTAGGAGCTAGGAGGCATCTCTGATGTTGTTTACTTTATCTGAATGACAAAATGAGGTTCCAAGAAGTTAGATGACATCATGTGAGGTAAGTCAGTGAGTTGACAGAACTGGAATGAGAATTTGGTTATTTTTAGTCTCAAGGACTTCATAAGCCTGGGTGGGACTATCCTAGGGATGATTTGAACTCAGCCATTTTTTTTTTAACACATTAAATGTTTATCCTGTTTTGTCTTTTGGGCGGAAAGTATAGCGTCAGTCACCAGTGACTGACTGGGCTCTTAATATGTTAAGTTTTCCATGGAAGGAGGGAAACACAGGGCAAAAAGGACCATCTCCTTTTTAAAGCTATATGCTAATACGAAATGGAATCTTCATGATGTTTGTGACATATGTCTTCATTTCATCTCCAGTTCCTGCTTTGGATTTGAGCATGGGTTGGAATCCCGACTGTAATTTATAACCTCTGTGACTGTGGGCAAGTCACTTCAACTCTCTGAGCCTCAGCATACTTTATCCACGAGGTTAGTTATCACACAGACTCAAAAGGTCCTCACAGGAGCATCAAAGGAGATGATGTAACTAGAGGATTTAGCACAGAGCCTGGCACAAAGTAAGCCCTCACTAAGCACTAGTTCTATGTGAGCCATGTTGGTTCGTTCTATGGAATGTCTCCCTGAACTCTTCCTTTATATCTGTGGGGTGACCATCCTGGTGTAGGCCCCGCGTCTGCTATGGTCTAATGCTCCATTCTCTTTCCTCTTCAAGCCTTTCTTTATATCGCTGTCAGCTTTCTTAAATACTCTCCCAAACTGTTCGTTGGTCTTGGTTTCTTGTTTCTAGATCAAGTCTAGGCTTTCTTATCTGTTGTTCAAAGCCTTACTTTGAATCTCTTACCCCAAATGATTCCTCTCAAGGTTCCCATTGGCCCACCTCTGCTGTCAATCGTCCTGACTTCTCAGGTTCACTTACATGAGTATCCCATTGTTTAGGCCAGTGGTCAGCAAACTCATTAGTCAACAGAGCCAAAAAGTCAACAGTACAAGGATTGAAATTTCTTTTGAGAGCCAAATTTTTTAAACTTAAACTTCTTCAAATGCCACTTCTTCAAAATAAACTCGCCCAGGCTGTGGTATTTTGTGGAAGAACCAAAGAACTGCATGTGGCTCGCGAGTTCCAGTTTGCCGACCCCTGTTTTAGGCTATCCAAATCCTTCTGATGTTGCAAGGCACAGCTGAAGTTTCAACTTTTCCAAGGAACCTCCTCCGATGATTCCAATACTCATTGATTTAATACCCTGAATTCTGAAAGTGCATTTTGAAACATCAGGATAGTGCCTGATTTTCACTGCTATGGGTGCCTGTGAACTGAAAGTGAGTTGCTATAAAACTCTAAATAAAGTTTTATATTTGGCCATTGTATCTATTCAAGAACTGTAAAAAAAAATACCAACCTATCATATCGGTGTAATAATATGTCAGCAAATCACACAGAGTAATGGTAATGGTATGCTTGAATTTCTATGAAGTACAGACAGATACCTGATATTAATTTGCTAAAAAGGAATTAAGTTACCTTAAAGGGTACATTTGTCTTATGAAAATATTAATGTATATGTGCAAAAATGCCCAGGGAAGTTTTGGGTACCACTGTTTATAGCATCAAAACATTGAAGACATGAAATATATGTCACTAAGGCTTGAAGTTATGCCATATCTGTACACAGAACACCATGCAGTTACAGAAAAACAAAACAAAACCACAAAGTGGACCTCTATGTCTTGTCAAGGAAATATTATCCATGGTACATCATGTACAAAAACAAGTTGCAGAGTAATACATATGACTAAATCTTTATAAAACAAACACATATTTCAAATATATTCCATGTTCCTCTATGGATAGAAAAAAAATCTTGAGACACACTAAACTGTTAAAGGTGATTATCTCTGAGCAGTTAAATATGGGTAATGGATTAGGGTAGCTAGAAGAATAGTTATTACATATTTTAAGTATCTATTCAATAAATAAAAAATCTAAGTTCTCCATGTCATAAGTTTAGACCAGAGCACAAGCCAATTATAATATGTATTTAAATTTTTACATAAAACCTTGTGCTTGCTTCCTAATATATATAGTGTTTGATTGAAATAATTTTTTTTCTCAGTATAAATTTTCTCCCAGCAATGAGTGTCATTCACATTGCCTTCTTTTAACCTAGAGCTGTAGTCGTGTTTGACATTATTCCTCTCAAGAACCAACAGTCAATGTCCTCAGATTTCAGGGACCCATTAATGACCTTATGGGTCAGAATATTTTTTTAAATGTCACATTCTAAATGGCTTTTGCAGTGACCAGTTGGATGAATGGGGCATCCTGGCAGATCATCAGCCCCGTCCTTAGCTTGTGAATTGGCTAGAATCTGTTCTTCACATTTGTCATCTTGTGCTTGATCTCCTCCTTTTCCCACTCAACCCAGAATCAGAGGTTGTTTTGAAGAAGTGGTCGTTCATGAGACAGTGGTTATTCAAATGCTTTGGTCAAAATGATCGAAGGCGTGATAGGGATGATGGTGGAGTGGAAAGAGTGTGAACTTTGGACTAGACCTGGGTTTGAGTGTTGGCTGGATCATTTCCTGGTTGGGTGGCCCGAGGCAAGGCATATCATTTCTCAGAGCTGCTATTTCTTTATGTGTAGAATGATGTTGTTAATATCTCCCTCACAGGGCCTTTGTTAAGGGAAAATGAGGAGACCTGTGAAATTTGCTATTAATTTTGCTATTAATTTGCTAAAAAGGAATTAAGTTACCTTAAAGGGTACATTTGTCTTATGAAAATATTAATGTATATGTGCAAAAATGCCCAGGGAAGTTTTGGGTACCACTGTTTATAGCATCAAAACATTGAAGACATGAAATATATGTCACTAAGGCTTGAAGTTATGCCATATCTTGGCATAGTTGGTGTTTGTGAATGTTGGCCAGTCCTTATCTCCTGCCTTCCCCCCAGTCCTCCTTCCCACATGCCCTTGTTTACTGTAAGAATGTGAGGTTCTGGTCTTTTCAGCAGCTGCTGGCAAATCCACTATTTCCCCTGCCATGTACTCCCTATCTGAGTTATTGCTAAGTGCCAGCTCACATGTCCATTGTGTCACTGTATAAAGTAACGATGAGTGGACTACTGGTGTTTATTAGGCAGCTTTGAATGCATAATCATGAAACAGTCTAGAGTGCAGGAATCCCCCCCCCTCCAGAAGTTTAGTCCTAATTATACCTGGGTCAGTTTCACCTCTTCTAACTCTATGAGAAGCTCCTTGAGGGAAGAAGTCAAATTCTCCTCCATCTGCAAGAATGCCTTGCACAACTGATGAGTACATTTACCAAATATTCCTCGACAGACAGACATTGCCCCAGGGATAGTAGGGCCTCTTTAGTGGTAAACAAAGCAGATTTTGTAACTGGTTAACAGGGCTTGATAAGAAAGCCCGAATCTGACTGTTGGAGCTTAATCACATTTTAAAGCAAATACGTCTACACCTACATCCTTGCAAATGGGAGAAAGCCTTCCTTCTGTAGCTAGTGTTCATTTTCTCATCACTTGGTGGTGGCTCATTAGAGTGATGGAGATGCCTCGAGGCAAGCTTCAATAGCCTTAGAGCACCACAGTCATCCCTGAGCCTGGACAGGCCCTGCAACTGGAGGGGAAGCTTGGGAGAAGGCAATTGCGAAACCTCCCAGAGAGACATTGTCTGCGGATCACTGGCCCGATATCACATAAAGGCCCCATCTGAGCCATTACAGCCTATTGTGTCAATGTGTTTTCTAGGAGGCTGTCATCCATAGATCACAGTCGGCAGTGAAGGTAATGCCTCCATGGGCACTGGTGCTATTTCCCATTGGTGAATTCTATCAGAGGTCTGTGGGTTACTGCCACTGGAATTCATATTAACTCGGTCAAAGGGATGGTGATTGATTCTGGGGGATTTTGTAAATACACACAAAATACATTTCATACTGTCATATGGGTTTTGTATTGCACGTCCATGATCCCTACTATATGGTAAATCCAATATCATCTACTCGAATTGCTCCAGAGGAAAAAAAACACACACCAATTTCCCATGCCTTTTAAAGCTGAAATACCTGCTTATTTCCTTTCTTCTCCAGTCACAAAAGATTTAGACATAACTATAAACCATTGACTTCTCTTCTGACTTAACAACTTGATCTAATGGGAAGGCCATTTATTGAATGTCCACTGTGTACCAAGAAATAGCAGTGGAAGCTACAGGATGATACCAAGAAATTAACACACTAGGTTTGTGTCCACAGGGAATTTACAGTAGAGCTAGAAGCACTCATAAAATGATTAAAGAATATAATTACAAAACAAATAATAGGAGGTGCCAAATTAATACACAGTTGTGTCACATACACAGTGCATTACCGTAGTTATATTCTTAAAATGAAGAATACACACTGAATCTTATAAAGCACTGGGGGAAAAAAGAAGCTATTTTACAGGGGTCCTTTATGGTAAATAGTGTATAGAATCTAACTTTATAGCCTAATAGTCTTTCATAATCTAATTTATTGATATTAAAATTTCTGAAGTTTGTGAATCTCTCTATTCCTTGAAGTAGGTTATATACTACTAGAGGCCTGGTGCATGAAAATTTATGTACTGGAGTGGGGGGGGTGTCCCTCAGGCCAGCCTTCCCCCTCTCACAGTCTGGGAGCCCTCAGGGGTGGGAGGCGACCCAGCGATCAGGGGAAGGCAACACCCCATCACTCCTCTGCTGCTGCCTCTGCCAGCAGCTCAAGCCTTGGCTGGCTCTGGTCACCTGAGCCTTGGGCAGTCCTGGGCAGTTGGAAGCTGCCATTGGAGGCTTGCTTGCACCTCAGGCCAGCCCTGGGCAGCTGGGGGGCTGAGGGGACTGGGGGACTCCAGAGGCAGGTGTCCTGGCAGGGCTGAGGGGACTGCACACCACCATCTTGTGGCTGTGGGTGCCACCATCTTTGAGGGTGTGACGGTAAAATAGCATATCCCCTCCTTATTGGCTGTGGGCACCACCATCTTTGTGAAGGCAGGACAGTCAATTAGCATATTCCCTCTTTATTAGATAGGATGGGCTTCTGAACCAGGAAAAACACCAAGTGACCTCAAAATGTTTCCTATATGAATGGAATTTTGGGTTAGCTGATGAAAGTGAAGGCCACGATGGTAGTGATTTTAGTGAGGACCAACCTTCCTACATGCTCAAAGCAGAAAAAAATAGCATCAGGTCTCCATTTCCTTCCTCAGTGGATGTTGCTCAATATAGGAAGAGCTAGTTCTAGGACACTCCTGTCATTTGTCTCTGGCATATGAGCGTTTTCTTTAACACACCTCTCTAAACTGCATTTAGCATTTTGACAGCTGAGACCATGTGCACACACACAGACCCCTGGTGGTCTTCCAACCCTGCATCTGGTCTCCTGGAGGAGAAACAAGTGCTCTCAGGGTATCCCTGATATTGTGGGGAAAGGGCCATGGGTCTGATTCATTATGGAAATTCCTTTGTGCCCATGACTTTTCTCTGAAGGTTTTCAATGGAGAAGTTCCTTAGGTTGAGGTCATCATTCTGAAGATGGAGTGATGATCTGGATGACAAAGTTCTTCCTAAAAGCTCGTACAATGTCCCTTGAGCTTGTACCTTCCTTTAATTTTCCAACTCCCTTGTTTTTTGGGTCCTCTTTGATAGATAGATAGATAGATAGATAGATAGATAGATAGATAGATAGAATGGTTCTCTTAATTGTACTAATTTTCATCTCTGGTCCAATAATATTAAAACTAATTGGTAATGCAACTATCCTCAAGTACAGAGGCCATCATGTTACTTCTCTGTTCAAGAATTTCCTACTGGTCCAAGCTGATTTGGCTCAGTGGATAGAGAATTGGCCTGGGGACTGACAGGTCCTAGGTTCAATCCCAGTAAAGGACACATGCCTGGGTTGCAAGCTTGATCCCAGTAGGGGGTGTGGAAGAGGCAGTGGATCAATGATTCTCTCGCATCATTGATGTTGATATCTGTCCCCTCCTCTCTGAAATCAATAAAAATATATTTTAAAAAAAATAAGAATTCCCTACTGTTTAATAGGTCCAAATTTTTAGTCTAACATCAAGGCCCCTCATAAACTCCCTCCCACTGCAGCTAAAAATCCCTCTCTTTAACCACCAGCATTATTCCTTCCATTGTGCTCTCTGCTATCTCCTAAGTAAAGTCTGTCCCTTCTCCTGTGGTTTTCTGTGAGATATCCCACCACTCAAAAGCCCCATTCATTTCCCCCTTCTAAATCACACCCCCCAATGCATAGATTATAAATCAAATGTGGTTTAAAGAACTAGCTAGGCATGCAGGCACCTTGTTTCCGTGGGAGAGTGGCTCCACAGCATGGCAGGGAGGGGTCGTGGGGGCACTGAGGAATTCTTGTGCAGGAGCCCCAGCCTGGGTAGGAATGGAGCCCACAGTCCAAACACCTCCTTTGCAGGTCAAATGCAGACATTAGTTCTGCACCGTGGAGAAGGAATAGGGAATGCATGCCTCAGGCAAGGGAGAAATCAGAGAACCATGAGCACAGGAGCAATGTAAGCTAGAAAATATAGGGGAAACTGAGGTTCAAACCTCAGAAAGACCAAATACCACCAAGCTCTGAAGTCAGAAGGGAAGAATCATACAGCTGAGAATTCACAGTGAGCCCTGGGAGTGGATGGCTTCTTTTAAGTGGTGCTGAGGGGGTGAGGGTGGCAAGTATGTGGTATGTGAGAAGATCCCCCCTCCCAGGAGCACTGGCAGGAACCAGTGACAAAAGGCTCCCTCTCACTCGCTTGGCCTCTGGGGATGAGCGTGCTCCTTGAACGTAGACAGCCTTTCGGTCCAGGACAGGTAAGCATTTGTAATAGGAATAATTACATGTGCCTGATAGAGGAGCTTTGCTCTGTGACAGTAAGGCTCAGATTTGTCTTGTGCACCACTATGTCCTCGGAGCCTCGCAGGCTGCCTGGCATCCTTTCCAGTTGGTATGTTGCTGCTGAGTGGATAATAAGGTTATTGAGAATTTAAATTAAATAATATATGGAAAGGTGCTACAGACTGAATGTTTGTGGGTCTCCCCCGCATCCCCAAATTCATACGTTGAATTCTATCCCCTAACATGATAGTAGCTGGAGGTGGAGGTGGGGACTTTGGGTAATAATTAGATTTAGATGAGCTCATGGGGTGGAACTCCCATTATGACATCTCTCTCTCTCTCTCTCTCTCTCTCTCTCTCTCTCTCTCTCTCTCTCTCTCTCTCTCTCTTCCCCATGTGAGGATACAGTTAGAAGGCAGCTATATACAAACCAGGAAGTGGGAAAAGACACCAGATCTACCAATGCCTTGATCTTGGACTTCCCAGCTTCCAGAATTGTGAGAAATAAAGGTTTGTGGTTTAAGCTACCCAGCCTATGGTATTTTTGACATAGTTCCATGAACTGACTAAAACCAAAATGCTTAGCCAAAAAATGAATCACAGTAGTTCCCCTATTCAAGGTGTGTGGTGGGGGAGATGTGTTCCAAGACCCCAGTGGATGTCTGAAACTGTGGCGAGTACTGAACCCTTTATATACAGGGTGGGGCAAAAGTAGGTTTACAGGTGTTTGTATGGAAAAATAATACAATTACTAAATAATAATAATAATACAGGAATACATTCTTTGTTTCACCTACTCACAACTGTAAACCTACTTTTGCCCCACACTGCACTATATTTTTCTTATGCATATGTACATAAAGTTTAATTTTTAAATTCAGCACAGAAATAGATTCATAACAATAACTATTGATAAAATAAAATAATTATAACAGTATACTTGTGAGAAAAGTTATGTGATTGTGGCCTCTTTCTCTTCCTGTCAAAACGTCTTATTACTAGAGGCCCGATGCACGAAATTCGTCAGCTGGGCACCTCTGCTGCTTCTGCCTCGGCCCCCACCCACTGCGGCTTTGTTCGGAAGGAACATATTATACTTTTATTGTTATAGAAGATACTCCACTCACCCTTCTCCTTGTCATAATGTGAGGTGATATCATGTCTTGTAAATTGAGAACTTACACCTTTCCACTTTTCGGCCTCTCTTTGGCATATTCAAATTGCCAGCATCACTACTCTTTTGGGGACATTACTAAGTAAAATAAGGTTAACGTGAACACAAGCACTGAGATACCTTGACAGTCAATCTTTTTAAAAAAAAATATATTTTATTGATTTTTCACAGAGAGGAAGGGAGAAGGATAGAGAGCTAGAAACATCAATGAGAGAGAAACATCGACCAGCTGCCTCCTGCACACCCCCCATAGGGGATGTGCCCGCAACCAAGGTACATGCCCCCCATCAGAATTGAACTTGGGACCCTTGAGCCAAACCGACCTCGGCAGACAGTCAATCTGATAACAAAGACGGCTGGCCGCTAAGTGACTGACTAACAGTCAGGGGGCAAAGGGATGAGTCCCGTCCCAGGTGGGATGGAGTGGACCACCTGAGATTTCATCCCACTCCTCAGAATTTTCAATGGTTAAGACTTATGAATTGCTTATGTCTTATGTGGTATGTGAGAATTACTTCTCACATTTTTTTGTTTGTTTCTAGATTTTTCTATAATTTTTTCTAGAATTTTCCACTTGGTATTTTTGAACTTGGGCTTATTTTTTTTTGCAGTTGCCTATGGGTAACTGAAACTGTGGAAAATGAAACTGCAGATAAGGAGGACTGCTGCCCATTGAAAGTTTGTTTTCATGATGCCAATCAATTCGTGAATAGATCTAACTCGAAATCCTATGTCCATATCTCAGTGCGGGGTAACATTTCTACAATAGCGTTATAAATATATTCCTGGGAGGAAAAAAAAAAAAAAAACACGTATTCTGCAAAACCCTGCACCAAAAACAGCAGCACTTTTGGGGAAAATAACATTGAGGCAGACCAATTAATGCTGAGGCAACACTGTAAACAGAGGGCCAATAAGACAATAATTTAAATTAAATCCTAGTATTTTATAAGTCAAAGTCATGCTAACTCATATATATCACTGTATATATAAAACTTCAAAAATGAAGATAGGTTAATACAAAAGGATGTTAAAGGAAGTAGCGAGCCTGCAGATGGTGGAGATGAGAACAAAATACAAAAGATTGGGGAAAGCTATGTAAATAATCATATCTAAGACAGAAGAGGGGGAACAGAACAATGGTCTGTGATTTGCTGCACTGAGCGAGGCTAATATACTTTGCATCCAGCTGCCATGACTATATGACACAAAACATCAGTGTGCTGGCAGAAAACTGTGTGAACCAACGTGTCAATTATGTTCTATTAACATAATTCCCTTCTTAGCCAATCATGGATGAGCTCCTTTACATTCTGGAAACACGTTTAGAAGCAGTACAGACTAGATTTACACATTTTAAATAAAGAGGGTCTAGAGAATTATTCCTCTTGAATATCATGAGTTTTACTTTGAAGAAGGTTCATGGTGGCTGATGAAAGTCTCTTGTGTGGCCTATACAGTATTTTTAAAAAGTTTCGAATTGGACCTGGCTGGTGTGGCTCAGTGGTTGAACATCAACCTAAGAACCTGACCAGTTGGATTCCCGGTCAGGGTATATGCCTGAGTTTCAGGCTCAATCCCTAGGAGAAGACATGCAGGAGGCACCAACAGACGATCCTCTCTCATCATTAAGGTTTCTATCTCTCTCTCTCTCTTTCCCTTCCTCTCTCTGAAATAAATAAAAACATATATTTTTAAAAAACTTTGAATTGGTGTGTCCAACATTTAAACTTTCAGGTATTTTCTATAAAAATGGGTATTGGCTACTCCTTATTCCCACCTGATAGTAATTCGGTGGCCTAAGTAGCAGCTGCCTTCATCTAGAGAGTGGCTCTATTCGTTTACGTTATCTGCATGATCCCGTAGGCATGGGGCTTGGCAAGACTGGTTATACTTTTCATTCTCCCCGGCTCTGCTCTTGTGTATGTGTATTTGTATGTTGGATATTTGTAACTTAGGAAATGCCTGCATTTTATTTATATTCACAGTCTTTTTGTGGACATCTCATTACCCCAAAATGCATACTCTTTAATTTAAAAGTGACCCAGATCCATACTAAACGGGTCACAGGTAAGTGAGATAAATGAATCCCAGAAATAGAAAAAGAAATAATGAGTTTTATGGGCAAATCAAACATTCCCCTCCTAATTATCACAGATGCTTAAGGAAGATCTGTTGATCACCTTTGAGTAGTGAGTATTTGAGGGCATTCTTTTAAATTTCGTTTGATTTGATTGCTGTGGTTCTTATGGAAAGACAAGTGTATATAATGTCAATGTAATTTCATTAGGTGCCTCCCATATAATTGCTTTAAAATAAGCTAATTCTTCAAGCTACACTTTGAGATTCTATTAGGATGATTATAAAATAAACAGAACATAAAACCTTGATTATGTGACACCTATCTAATTATTATTTTTACTGTTGATCTTATTGAGATGAAATCAATATACTTTTACAGATGAGGTTTTTATTTTTTTTCAAACAAGGTAATGAACACTTCTCTATTTTAATCTAGAAAATAAGTCATAGGCTATTGCTCAATATAATTTTTATGTCTACAAATTTTTGTTTTGAGTTTGCATTTCTTTGCTTCTGATTCCCATGGCATGTAACCACCCACCTGCAGAAGGATAATTAAGAGTCCTGTTTCTGTGTGTGACCACGGAAAGGTTTGCATGATCTCTAAGCCTTGTTGAAACAAAGATTTCTTATTCCTTGACTTGCAATTGATGGATGTGTGTCATCATGGCATCAATTTCACCTCATTCTATTACAATAATAAAGCAGGATGCAAGTAATCTATACAATATATACAACTCACAACCTTAGTTATAGCCTTTCAAACAAAGTGTAGAAATAGATAATAAAAATATAAACATGTAATATATTAATGTAAGAGTTTGTTTTCTCCTTAGGATTTTACTTGCCTAAAAGATTATCAACGCCAATTGTGAGCAGCCATCTAGCATGAGAAAGTGAATTAGAACTGAACTTTTACACATGATTATTAATTTAATATCCTGGAAGCTCAATTTACTGTTCCTTTTGGTGTTATGGCTAATTGGTTGTTTTATCAGGGTCTGGAATATTCAGTGTAATTTTTTTTGTTCACTAGTCAAATGTTATAGATAAACATTTTTATAAATTTTATTGTTGGTTCTCTAGCCAGTCAAAGCCCTTGCGATTTTCCACCTCCCGGTCTTTCTGAAATCACAGATTATTTCCATGGAGAGTGAAGTGTTAGGAGATCGAGTGTGTTCCCCCAAAATAAGCACCTCTTTTGTACAGGACATCTCTCCTAAGCGTCATCTACTCTAACATTTACTGATGCGGTCTCAGACCATCTTTACAAATGGATCTTTTTCAGCTTTTATCTGAGTCTGTAAGTCAATGCAAAACTACTTCACACAGATTTTTCTCCCCGCAAATAGGAGCGTGTTTTGCAAAGGTCCCGATTGTCATGGTTTCTAACAAGGATTTCTAGTTCTAACCTTTGGTGATTGTATTGAATAGACACTTAAGTTGCCTCTATTTTTACCTGTAAAAACATTGGGAGAAATCACTGTCCAGGAGTTCCCAGTTAGAAGGAAGCCCGTAAGTGTGCACAGCGTGCTGCTCAGGACCGCAGGTCTTCATGGTCCCTGGGAGACAGGAGCATTGTCCGGGCCGGTGACGTAACGGTGCGCCCGACCCTGGCACGCTACCCTCTCATAAAAGAGCACTGGATTGAGGGTTAGGGGAGCAGTCCTGAACTCTACAACATAAATATTTAGTCCCCCACTACTTGACACAAATGGTTTGAGACTCCCTAACAACAATATTGCAACAATAATAAAGCCATAAATGGAAGTAATAAGCCAGGACGAGATGAGAACCTGAGATGTAATAAGCCTGGAGTCAACACACTTGGCTATTACTGAGCGTGAGGTCAGAAGGGCAGGGTGACAGTCCAGGCTCCGTCCCTAACACACTGCTCACCTCCAGCAAGATGCTGCTCTTCTCTGGGCTGCGACTTCTCTCAGCTGGAAGGGTAAAGGGGATTGCGTTATTGGATAGTTTCTGAAGTATCATTATCTTTAAAATTTTAGGTTTCCAGAATAAAGATGAGGAGGGGCTTTCATCAATATTAACTTAAGTAGCTGAAACCGGTTTGGCTCAGTGGATAGAGCGTCGGTCTGTGGACTGAAGGGTCCCAGGTTCGATTCTGGTCAAGGGCATGTACATTGGTTGCGAGCACATCCCCAGCAGGGGATGTGCAGGAGGCAGCTGGTCGATGTTTCTCTCTCATCGACGTTTCTGGCTCTCCATCCCTCTTCCTTCCTCTCTGTGGAAAATCAATAAGATATATTTAAAAAAATATTAACTTAAGTAAAAAGAAAATATATTGATTTTAGGGGTGAGGGAGTATCTTGCAAGTCTAGCAAGTTATCTTGTGGATGGGGGGTACCATTGACCATGATGCAGACAGTGCAAGAGAATGCGGAGACGTCTCCCCTGGGGGTGGAGGTGAGCCTCAAGCTGACCATGCTTTTATTTCCAGGGGCAGCATGTGCAGGTAACTCCCCAAAATACAATTATTTTCTGCTTTGCCAGAATCTGCAAGGCCTCCTTAAGGCTTCCGATGCAACCAACTCTTAAAATTTGCTTACTCATTCACTTAAATGTGAATACATGATTTATTTCATTTAAAGGAACAGTTTTTATTATACATATTTTTAATCCTCACCCATGATTTTAGAGAGAGAGACAGAGAGGGAGAGAGAAACATTGATTGGTTGCTTCTCAGATGCATCCCAACGGGGCGCTGAACCTGCAACATGGGTATGTTGAACCCAAGACATATGGTGTATGGACTGATGCTCCAACCAACTGAGCCACACCAGCCAGAGCTCCAACCAACTGAGCCACACCAGCCATATATATATATATATATATATATATATATATATATATATATAGTATATAATATATATAATGTATATACAGTGTATATATATATATATATAATGTATACTGTATCTTTACATTGCAAAGATATTTGAGGTAATACAAAAGAGTACAGATAGAAAATAAAATCATACAGGCAGACAAAAACCTCACTAAACACCCAATCCCAAAAGTACAATCATGGATTGCTCAGGTAAAGCTCCTTTAAGAGAAAATAGGGAAATAGAAATGTATTTTTTAATAATATCAGGCATATTATACTTAATCATTTTAAATGGTAAGAGCTGATTTTAATTCAACTCAAATTTAATACAAATACAAATAGACTAAACTGAAACAAAAAGCATTACTGAGCTTAAAAGAAATGTTTGCGCCATAACCAGTTTGGCTCAGTGGATAGAGCATCAGTCTGTGGACTGAAGGGTCCCAGGTTCGATTCTGGACAAGGGCATGTACCTTGGTTTTGGGCACATCCCCAGTAGGGGTTGTGCAGGAGACAGCTGATTGATGTTTCTCTCTCACCGATGTTTCTAACTCTCTGTCCCTCTCCCTTTTTCTCTGTAAAAAATCAATAAAATATATTTTAAAAAATAAAAAGAAATGTTTGCTCCCATCTGGCTGGTGTGGCTCAGTTGGTTAGAGCATCCTCCCCATACACCAAGAGGTGGCAGTTTGATTCTAGCCAGGGCACATATCCAGGTTGCAGATTCCAACCTTTGGGGCACATGTGGGAGGCAACTATCGATGTTTTTCTCTCACATCGATGTTTCTCTCACTCTCATTCTCTCTCTCTCTCTCTTCCTCTCTCTGAAACAAACAAACAAACAAACAAACAATAAATGTTTGCTCTCAAATATTAGCTGTGGGGGAAGAACTTTGCTTAGTTTATTTCTTTTTAAAAATTAAATTTATTAGGGTGACATTGGCCAACATGAACATATAGGTTTGAGGTGTGGGTTTTACCTAGTTTACTTCACACATTTACGTTCACTTTCAAAAAGGCACAGAGACCAAAAAGTCCGTTTGCATCACTTTATTACTTTCTTCTAGTGTGATACTTAAGTCCAGCACAGGCCCGTACTTTAGAGTATAATTCTAGTTGAACTTGAGCATTTGGGTCAATGGTTCCATGAGGATAGGTACAGCCCGCCCAGCTAAAAGAGAAGGAAAAAAAGAAAGGCCATATGTTTGTGCTTAATATGTGATCCTCACAGAGTTCCTAGTGAGGATCCTTATACTCTGGTGGTCCAGAGTATAAGCCGTGCATGCAAGGCATGTACTCTTTGCACACACAAAATTACTTACTTTTTAAAACTGGAGAGAAGTAGGATGGTCAAATAGATGTGTTGAAAGGAGCCCAAGAATCTGAGACCCCCCCCAACTCCCACAACCCACACAATAATTCCATGGTTTCCAAAGCAAAGAGAACCCAGAATAATCTGTAAGAAGAACGCAAATTTTAAATTCATCGTTACAACATCTCTATTTTTGTTGTATGCTTTAGAATGTATATAGTACATTACTGCAGTAGTACACGTAGATCATTTACAAAGAAATGAATGAAAGGTGTATTTTCAGGGAGCCTGCTTAAGATTTTATTTGGGGTGCCCAGTCAAGACTTAGAGACCCAAGCATTAAATGGTGGAAGCAGAGTCTCTCCACTTGTAAACGGAAGCTGTTCTGCCCCCTCCCTTCCAGAGAAGCTGGAGGTCCAGAGAGAACCCTACTGCCCTACAGAGCAGAAATTTCATAAACATTCTGCATTAACTGGGCTAATTTAATTCGGATTAAAAAATTGGTTTTATTGCACTTAGTTCATATGTTAATGGCTCCATTTCCTATGTTTAATTCATGTTTGTGGGCATTCTCCCAAATATATATTCTGAACTAAATTAAGAAGCAAAAAAAGTGTAGGAGAAGATTTTCACTATACCTGACAGATTCATATTAAATTCCTATGTCATGATATATGACTGAAGGGGAATAACATAAATGGACTCTGAATTTCTCCCATGTAACTCATTTACAAGAGTACATCGGCTTGCTAAGAATTTGCCTCTTGTTGGCCATTAGAACACTTAGTAGAATATTTATTGGTTATTAACACAGAAAGTGTGTTTGCATGTGTGTGTGCACGTGCTGAAAGAAATGTAGTTCTCTTACCTACCTACTAGAGGCCCGGTGCACAAAATTTGTGTATGGATGGGGGGAATCTCCTCAGCCCAGCCTGCACCCTTTCCAATCTGGAACCCTCAAAACAGACAGACCCCTGCCGGCACCTTCCAGAGACACTGCCTTTCCAGGAACTGAGAGGAGCATGGGGCCTCCCTCTCCCTCCCCCCATATCATTCCTCACACTCTGGCTTCCCTCCAGCACACCCCAAAGCTGCCATCTCGGCTGCCAGTTTCCACTGCCTCCACATTGCCCTCCGGGAGGGTGCACTCCCCTCCTTCTGTCTCCCTGCTTCCTCTCACCCCTTAGTCTGCTCCTGACATAGAAGCCAGTGGGTCCTCACCTACAGCTCTGGTGCCTCTGCCTGCCCTCAGGGGATGCCAGGTTCTCACAGGCTCTCGGTCCCTGCAGGGTGTTCTCCCTGACCCAGCCTTGACCCCCTTCCATTTGGCCTCTTGCTCATCCTGCTGCCCCTCCATAGGCTGTGACCTCTGCCCAACGCCTTTCACTTAGCAAGTCTCCCTTTGCCCTTCCCCTGGAGGAGCACCTATGTGGCTTCATTCCCATGTTTTCCTGGTGCCTGTGCCCTCTCACAGCTGCACCTCATGTCTGTCTGAGGCTGTTTACTCCCCACGCCCCGGTCTTCTCCCGGCGGAATGCACGCTCTGTAGAACTGGGCGGCTGGCTCCCTGCTGCTCTGCGAGCACCCGGGCATCACTTGGGCGGGTGCTCAGCCAGGGATACGGGTTGACTAAGATGTGCAGGCAGTGGTGTTAGGCGTAAAGGCCATTGGGAGGCAGACTCACTCGATGCTGAGGGCCAGGGCAGGGGCACAGTGCTCAGGGTGGGGCCTTGGGAGCCAGTTGGTATTTTCTTGCAAGAAAGAGGGAAGAAGAGAATGAAAAAGGAGCAGTGTGTGTTTTCCCACAACTACTTAAAAGCTAATAATCTCATTCCATTCTGAAATCTATGAATAGAAACCCTTATATCAGCCCTGTGAGGTGGGTTCTGGGAGTATCTGAGATTCCGTGGAGAGTATTCGGCCTTCGCCTGCTACAAGGATGGTGCTTAGTAACCACCTATTGTGGGAGCACCGCTCATCCCAATCAGCAACCACTATCTTTTAGTAGTATGATTAGTGTACCGGTTGGGGGGGGGGTGGCGGTCAATGGGGGTCAGCCCAGCGGCTGTGGACCCTCCCTCAGAGTGGCTGTTGCTGCTGTGGGAGGGCCATGCACTAACCACCAAGGGGCAGCTCCTGCGTTATGCATGCAGTCCATCAGTCGTTTTGATTGTCACAGTCACTGCATATATATATTGAGACTAGGTAAGATTTTAAGGTTTTATACATGCTTAAAAACTAACTAAATCCATCCCTGGCTGGTGTGGACCAGTTGATTGAGCATCATCTTATGCACCTACAGACTGCTGGTTCAATCCCCGGCCAGGACACATGTCGGGGTTACAGGCTCAATGCCTGGTGTGGGGTGTGCAGGAAGCAGCTAATTGATGTTTCTCTCTCATCAATGTTTTTCTCTCCCTCTCCTACTCTCTCTAAAATGAATATATATGTATATATATATATATATATATATATATATATATATATATATATTAAAAACTAACTAAATCCAAGAGTGAATTGAGGCAAGACTCAGGAGAAGAGGTTGATGGGCAGTCAAGGATAAAAATGGAGAGAACCACACTGCCTAATGGATCTTGTGTTTCTCAGATTCACCTAATAAACCTGCAAGCTATTTATGCCCAATATTGTGCTGTATTCATTTGCTAAGGCTGCCATACAAAGTACCACAGAAGGGGTGACTTAACAACTGAAATTAATTTTCTCACAGTTCTGGGGGCTGGAGGTCTGAGATCAAGGGGTTGTTAGCGTATTTTCTCCTGAGGCCTCTTTCTTGCCTTATAGATGGTCACTTTCCTCCTTTGTCTTCACTTGGTCTTCCCTCGTTGGGTGTCTGTGCTTTTTATTTCCTCTTCTTATAAAGACATATCATATTATGAGGACATATATAAGGACATACCAGTCATAAGGGATTAAGGTTCACCCTAGACTTCATTTTAACTCTTTTACCTTTTTAAAGACCTATTTTCAAATACAGTCACTCTGAGATATTGGAAGTTAAAACTTCAGCATATGACTTTTGGGGGAATACAATGCAACACATAAATAGTGACATTCCCCAAGGTGATGGCTGCACAGTCATCCCAACAGCATTCCAGCTAAGCTATAGCTAAATTCACACTGGACAGCAGCTTTCTTTGGCCAGGCCTATCTTTATACGTCATTGTGAAAGGTTGTATTGTGTAGCTGTTAAATAAAGTTTGTTGCTTTCCATACCAGAGGTGGCTATATTCCAGAAATGAATGAAATGTTTTCTGTGCCTTTTCTGTAATGCGAGAAAAAGGAGAGGAGAGAAAATTGGAGACATTAATACTGTCGACTATTATAAGTATTTAGGAGTACAAGCCATGGGTCCTACTCATGGGTTTCAATTTCATAGAATTTAATCTAGATAGTAACACAAACTTGGCTTATTTTCCTCCTGATTCAGTTCCACTTGCAGGGACTTGAATTTGAACTCTTCAGAATATAGAGGAGGGTCAAAATACAATTAGTTTGCTAAGCTGTCACATAAGATTCTCTTGCTAACATTTGCTGTATTTTCCTTGGCTGACCAAGCACTTTTCTCCCTGAAAAGTAAACACAAAACAGTTACCTATGAAATAGGTCAGAGCAAATATATTTGGTCAGGTACAGGATAAATAGATCACAGATTGATTAAAATAGTCCTAAACAAAACAAAACAAATCTCTAAGGCATACAGATCCAACCTGAAGGCTTTCAAAGGTAAAACAAACAAACAAAACATTTAATGTGTGCCTGACTAGTTCATATTTCTATTAAACATATATAGTTTCCTAAAGCTTTATTCTCACAACTATACACCAACCAACCAACACCAAACCATGAGGCTGACAGAATTTTTACAAACTGTGATAGTCCATGTCATAGATCACAGAGAACTCTAGAAATTCTGGAACCCACAAACAATGTAATGATTGCTGCCTCCGGAGACAGGACGGGAATAGAAGAGGTTGATAACCAAATTTGATATTCCAGGTAATAATGAGTATTATTTTAATGACCAGGAAATAATTTGAGGAAATATATGGAATGTATATTAGAGAAGCAAAACAAAATCCATCACCTCCACCAAAAATGAAACATTCATTTTGTGTTTCCAATAACAATGAGAAATTTAAGTACTTTGCTAGCCATTGACTTCCAAAGACACCCCCCCTCCCCCCTTTCTATTTCACTTCTATTAGTCCCTTAGCAAAACTCAGTTGGGATCATAGAATTCAAGAGTTCAATGGGAAGTTAAGAGATTTTTTTTTCTCCTTGAATCCCCCTTGGTTTTTGGAGATATCCCTGTATCTCGGTGTGCCTTCCATCTCTCAAGGTGATTTTTCTGTCTTCTGTGCAGCCTTTTTTCTCTGTCCGTCCTTAGATATTGGTGGTTCAGTCCTTCATGTTCTTCTCACCCTTTCTGGGTGATCTGATTCACTCTCACAGCTTCAGCTGCTGTCATTATGCTGATAACTCCCGGTGTTTATCTGCCTCCTGAACCACAGCCATAAGCCCAGCTCTCTCCTGTCCACCCTGCCCTCGATACTACATAAGTACTTTAGGTTCACTACTGAACATCCAAGACTGTGCTCATTGTCCCCAATAGTGGTAGCCAACCTCCAAGATGCTTCCCATGATCCCCTCCCTCCTGCTTTTTATGCCCTTGTGTACCCCTTCCCACATTAGATAGGGCTGATCTGTGTAACTAAAAGAAATCCCAGGATGTGATTTCCAAAGCTTAGTAATAAGGCACCGCTGGCTTCTTTCATGTTCTCTTGGATCATTTGCTGCTCATCAGGAGGACACACATTAGCCCTAGGGAGAGAACTGGGGGCCATGGAAGATGCCTCCTACCAACCACCAGCACTAACTTGCCTGGCATGTGAGTGAGCGGAACTAGAAACAGAGCTCCAGCCCCAGTCAAGCCTTCATCTGATTGTACGCCCACCAACATCTTGACTGTGACCTCGTGAGAGACCGTGAATCAGAACCATGTCGCTAAACCATTCTTGCAACTTGCACCACAGAAATTGTGTGAAAAAATAAATGTTTACTGTATTGGGCCACTAGGTTTGGAAGTCGTTTAGCAAATATATTACCAAAACTCCAACAAAAACTTCTGGGTAATTCTTCCTCAGAGGTGTACACCACAGTCTAATTTCAGCAATTCACATAAGAATAGTGAGAATCTTGTTTAAAATAGTGGCAACAGAGGTGTCAAGAAATGAATGGACTAATTACACATTAAGGAAATAGTTGATAGAACTTGGTGACATGAGGCTGGGGTTAGGGAATGGCAGGAGTTTAAGGTGAGAGTCTTGTTCACTGGGTGTTAGATTTTATTTAGCTCAATTCCAAAAGGAAGGAAAGAAATATCAAGGCAAGTAAACTTTAATGGACTAGATCTTTCATAAATCACAGTTTGCATGATTTCTTCACAGGAATCAGATCTTAAACATCATGATTGAAGAGAGGAAATAACAAGAAGGGGTTATCTTTATGATAGAACAACAATAATCTTCTACATTTCTGTGTATACTCTTAAAATTTATCTGATATGCATTATTTTTATTTGCTGCTCACAACAATAGTGTATTAGCTCAGCCAGTTTTCGTGTAAACTTAAGCAGTGAGGGAAAAATGAGATAGTGTACTAGGTAGTGAATGTTTTTCATCAAAATTGTGACAGAGGACCCAACTCAAACAGGCTTAAGCTAAAAAGGGATTTTATTACTAAAAGTATCGGAATGGATATAGCTTCAGGTCAGCATAATTCAGTCTTCAACAAGGCTGCCAAGGTCCATTTCCCTGCTCTGTCTCATTGCTTCCTCTGTTCTGGCTCATTCTTAGGCCCCATGTGGTGTGTGGCTCAGTGGCCGTAGGCTCCTAGCATGATGAGCCTGACACTCAGGTCAACAGAGGTAGAGGAAGCCTCTTCAGGCAGCCAAGTTCGGAGATTCACTCTGATTGGATGTCCACCCCTGAATCACCCACATAATTCAGGGATGGATGGAATGCTAATGGGCCAGGCTTAGTTTTCGTGCTTCATCCCTGCAGGTTAGAAGAAATCCATTCCATCCTAGAGCTCCTGGGTTGTGACTGGGGAAGAGGTCGTTTTCAGAGGCAAGTCAGCGGAGGGGTAGCAAAGCAGTGGATCCAGAATGCTAGGTGACCCAAAATCAATAGCTGCCTGATAGAAATCTTATCTACAAAGCAGGGAACATGTGTCCCGTGCGTAGCCATCGCCAAGAAAAACATTGTTAGGTCTCAGTGGGAAAAGTGAGGGGGGGGGGAGCGCCTAAGCTAGAACCAGAGCCCAGAGGGCCCGGGTGTTAGAGTGATCGGCGTCACAGCTAATGTGTGAGGCCAGCTGTCCCACAGCTCCAGAGGGTGGAAGGTGGTGGCCTCCCTTCTCCACGTCCACCCATCTTCTCATTCCATGGGCTGACTCATCCTGCATGCTGAATGTTGCCATAATGCCGCTCTCTCTGAGACTCCCGTGATGGTAGAGGTCCCCGAAACTTGCAGAACAGAACCAGAGTGGGAGGTGGGGAGAGGGTTGGTTTCTATAGATCAGCCCGGAGAGAAGGGCCCCCTCTGCCCGAGGCAGTGGGTCAGAACGGGTGGCTGAGCCACGGGCAGGCTGTGCATCCTCTGTTAGCACCGAGACCCCCGTCTGGGTTGGGGTCTCCTGGAAGAGAGCCTGGCCTCGAACCCCCACAGCAGGGAGCACAGGATCGTGTGGGGACATTGCAGCAGAGTGCGGCAAAGGCTGTGAAATACTGTGGAAAAGTATGTTCCTGGGGAGGAGCCAAAGTGGCTCTTCACAAGCAAAGTGCTGGGAAAATGTGAGTAAGAGGTGGGTGAAGCAGTCAGGGCATGATCACTTAGTCACAGCATCCCAAGAATTCAGCTCAGCGCCCTTACAAGGCTGGCCGGTAAATGTCAGGGCTCAGGTGGGTCAGCATGGAAACCCTCTGAAACACCCTGGTCTGTGTTTGCAGGCATTTGGAAAGACTGCTAATTTGGAAACGTGTGCTAATGATAAAGCACAGTTTTCAATTGAAAACTCATATATTAGTATACTCCATGGTTGGTCCTTAAAGAGAGCTGAATAATTTAAATATAGGAAGTGAGCTGAAGGACCAATCTGTCATGACTCTTTGACTTCACATTATGTCATCTTCCTTCCCGCTGCTCTGATTTTTATGTTTATAAGTAAAAAATAAATAACCTCCATTATAGGAACATAATGAAGATGAGAAGATAGTGTAACTCTTTAAACAAGTGTATTATGTAATCCACATTATTGCTAATAATGACAGTTATAGTTATAGTAGTATATGTATCAGAAAGAAGAGAACAGAGTAATTTTTAGTTTGGGTGAAGATGTACATACAAATTAAAAAAAGAGTAATACTACTTAGCTATCAATTGATTTTTTCTTTGTTATATGGCTATATATGTATATATATATATATATTAATTTCAGAGAGGAAGAAAGAGAGAGAGATAGAAATGTCAATGATGAGAGAGAATCAAAATGACAATGAGGTTAAAACCAGTTTGGCTCAATGGATAGAGCAGCCGTGGGCAAACTATGGCCTGTTTGGCTGTTCTATCCAGCCCGTGGAGCCAAAAGAACGCAGGGTTCTCTTGCTCTCCCCTCCACTCCTTCACCAGCAGCCCAAGATGAGAGTGCCAGCATGGTCAGGTTGCTTTTGCTATGGCCCTCTGGTCCAGTTTAAGAACCCATTGTGGTCCTCGAGTCAAAAAGTTTGCCCACCCCTGGGATAGAGTGTCAACCTGCTGACTGAAGGGTTCCAGGTTTGATTCCAGTCAAGGGCATTTACCTTGGTTGCTGCCATATCCCCAATGGGGGGGGGTATGCAGGAGGCAGCTGATCGATGTTTCTCTCTTATTGATGTTTCTAGCTCTCTGTCCCTCTCCCTTCCTCTCTGTAAAAAAAAAATCAATAAAATATATTTAAAAACAAACAAACCGACAATGAGGTACCATCTCACACCTTGAGAATGACTATCATAAACAAATCAACAAATGACAAGTGCTGGCGAGGATGAGGAGAAAAAGGAACCCTTGTGCACTGCTGGTGGAAATGCAGACTGGTGCAGCCACTGTGGAGAACAGTATGGAGTTTCCCAAAAAACTAAAAATGGAACTCCCATTTGACTCAGCAATCCCACTTCTAGGAACATATCCCAAGAAACTAGAAACCCCAATCAGAAAGGAAATATGCACCCCTATGTTCATAGCAGCACAGTTTACAATAGCTGAGATTTGGAAACAGCCTAAGTGGCCACCAGCAGATGAGTGGATTAAAAAACGTTGGTATATCTACACGATAGAATACTATGCTGCTGTAAAAAGAAAGGAACTCCTACCATTTGCAACAGCATTCATGGAGCTGGAGAGCATTATGCTAAGTGAAATAAGTCAGTCAATGAGAGATAAATATCACATCATCTCACTCATTTGTGGATTATAATGAACAACATAAACCAGTGAACAAAAGCAGATCCAGAGGCAGAGAAGCATCAATCGGACTGCTCAAAGCTCAGAGGGAAGGTAGGGGAAGGTGGGGGTAAGAGGGAGAGATAAACCAAGAGACTTGCAAGCATGCATATAAGCATAAGAAATGGACACAGACAATAGAGGGTGAGGGTGAGGGCAGGATTGTGGGGGTTGGGGGGGGGCAATGGGAGAATAACCATACATTTGTAATACCTTAATCAGTAAAAAAAAAAAAAAAAACAAACTTAAAAATAAAACAAAACAAAATGATGAGAGAAAATCACTGTTTGGCTGCCTCCTGCATTCTCCCCACTGGGGATTGAGCCCACAACCCGGGCATGTGCCCTTGACCAGAATCGAACCTGGGATCCTTTAGTCTGCAAGTCGATGCTCTATCCACTGAGCCAAACCAGCTAGGGCATATATGGCAATATTTTGCATTCAAGGTCAGAACTGGAAATCAGGATAACTTCAAATTTTGTTCCTTAGTTTTCATTCTTTTCTAACAATAACCCCCGATATATTAAAACCAATATTTTACTGTCCAAGTCTGGTGTGACTGGTCATACATCTCAAAAGAAGTATTGCTCACTTTTTTAAAGAATTAATGGTGATTCCTAGGTGGAAGCATATAGTCACGTATCACACCCACGGACACTGGGTTTTTCCCAGCTGAGAGGTCTGGCGGCTTTTGTGGTTGCCAACAATTTCACATTGACTGTCCGAAGCAGAAAGGGCACATCGTCAAATTCTTCCTTCTAATGCCATCTTGTCTTTCTGGAATTTGTAACATTTTTTTTTTCTCTAATATGGACAGGGGATATTTTTTGAGAGTGCACAGTCATGTTAAAGTTAATACCCTGGAGAAATACTTTCAATTAAAATTCAGAAGGTTTAAGAATCCAGGCTAGAAAGGATTTCCCTGACCTACAAAACCTAATAAGATTTTTTCCTTTCCATTTTCTCCCTCCTCATCTTCTCTAAGTGTGTGGAGCTGGCCTGCTTTCTTACCTGGTGGCCCCATTTAGCTCTGCCCTCTAGGCATTTAAGTCAGAAATGGCTTTAAAGAATGTTTTGAGAAAACTTGACATACTGATCTACTCTCAAACTCTGTGAGAGAAAAAAAATTTAAGCTGGAAAAGAGAAAGAAACCACAAAAGCAAAGCGATAATACGATCTTTTAGGTGAATAAAAAAAAAAAAAATCTGGCCAGGAGATAAAGAGGTTATTTGCGGTGATTGAGGGAATTAAAATCTGGAAACCTTGGAAGGCAGGGATTTGGAGACCTGCAGAGAGGGCAGGATGCAGGCAGCCGGTGTAGGCGTGGAGCGAGGGGGACACGGGGTGTGGCCCTTTGTTCTCTGGTGCAGGGACCAGTCATCTCATTACAAAGTGGGACCCGGACGCCCAGGTTGCAGAATTTCTCCGTGATACTATGCAGAGTCTATGTAAGATACCTAAACAGTTTTCGTGCACAGGTACTCACATATTTAGAGTTATCGTTGTAAAAAATTAAATGCCTGTATCTGAGGGAAAGAAAATTATCCCTTTTTCTGTGAATGTATTCTTATTAGGATTATGGTTAAAAGCACTGCTATTCACCTGAAATTGCTAAAACATAACAGGTTAGAATCAACAAGCACACATGTAGCGACTGAAATTCAAGGGGCTAAGAGTGCTCATTAGAGAGCATTTTTTTTTTTTGCTGGGAGGCAGGAGAAGTGCCCGGGGCCCACACTGAGGCACCCCCACATCCCCAGGCCCTGCACGTGCTGCACCCTACACTGCATGGCATGAGCTGAGAGTGAGCGGGTCCTTCAGCTCCCCTTCCAGGATGCCTCTCCTGTCTTCTCCTAGCCCCTGTCCATCTCAGAGGACGTCCTGCCTGGCTCACTGCACCTGCACTTTGCTTTCTGCTTAGCATTGCTTCCACAGTCACTCTACTTGGAGACACAACAGCTGCCTGTTGTTAGACTTGCACTTCTCAGAGAATCCCCAAAGAGAGCTTTCCGGGATGCGTGGCACTTGAAAGGAAACAGAGGTACATTCAAGACTGTACATTTAAGTATACACTGAGTGGCCAGATTACTATGATCTCTGAATGCATAATAACCTGGCCACTCAGTGTGTATCCTATATAATAAAAGGCTAATATGCAAATTGTCTCCTCAACCTGGAGTTTGACCAGCAGGCAGGCCCGCCAACTGCCCATGTCCCCTCCCTCTGGCCAGATTGGCCAGACCACCAATGCACAAATTCATGTACCAGGCCTCTAATACACACACACACACACACACACACACACACACACACACACACACACTCTCTGAGTGGCCATATTATGATGCATTCAGAGATCATAGATCATAATAATCTGGCCACTCAGTGTGTGTGTGTGTGTGTGTGTGTGTGTGTGTGTGTGTGTGTGTTGATTTTAGGAAGGAAAGGAGAGGGAGAGAGAGATAAAGCATCAATGATGAGAGAGAACCATTGATCTGCTGCCTCCTGCATGCCCCACACTGGGGATAAAGCCCACAACCCGGGCATGTGTCCTGACCGAGAATTGAACCATGACTTCCTGGTTCATAGGCTGATGCTCAACCACTGAGTTTTGCTGGCCGGGCAAGACTATACATTTAACTGCAGAGATGATCTTACGTTTAGTCATCAGAGAAGCACACGGAGGGACTTGCTAAAATTTCCGGTGTTGAGGGTATGAAGTCATGACCTCATTCTCTAACTTCAGAGAAGTTCATAGAAAGGCTAGGAATGCAAGCAGGACCTTTGCTATGGGCTTGTCAAGAACAGCATTGGGACTGGAAGGTACCAGTCACCTCCAAGAACTAGCAAAATGGGAGTTTGATGGCAGTTGGTGGACAATCTGCAACATACATTTTTTTCTTAGACATAATCTTCAAAATGGCATTATGTAGTTCCTTCAACCCCATTCTCAATTAAAATAAATGTAGCTTGATGATAACTAGCACTTTTGCTCATTAATTGGTATATCTGGATAAAATCATGGAAAGCCAGTTTTTGTTTGTTTAGAATGGTTATATATCAGGAATGTGTTCCACTCTAAATAACAACAACCCAGCTATAGGACTTTTAGCATGGGAGTGAATTTTTCTCACGTAACAAGATATGAATAGATGGATGGATCACAGTCCCCCCAACTCCTTGGTTCTCTTGGCCTTTCCCTCATCATCCCAATAAGGCCAGGTGGCTCCAGCTACTGAGGCAGTATTGAAGGCAGAAAGAAGGAGGGACAGTGAAGGATGGTACACTTTGACTGTCCCTTTTTATGAGGAAAGCCAAAGATTCTCAAGAAACCCACATTTCTCCCTCTCCCCTATGTTATGGCTACCCATCCTGCTACCACCCCTGTGGCTCTCCCATCAAAAAAGTTATGTTGGCTGAAACCGGTTTGGCTCAGTGGTGGAGCGTCGGTCTGCGGACTAAAGGGTCTCGGGTTCGATTCAGGTCAAGGGCATGTGCATTGGTTGCGGGGACAACCCCAGTAGGGGGTGTGCGTGAGGCAGCTGGTGGGTGTTTCTCTCTCATCGACATTTCTAGCTCTCTATCTCTCTCCCTTCCTCTCTATAAAATATCAATAAAAAATATATATTTTTTAAAAAAAGATATGTTGGCCGAAACCGGTTTGGCTCAGTGGACAGAGCATCAGCTTGCAGACTGAAAGGTCTGGTTTCGGGCACATCTCCAGTCGGGGGTGTGCAAGAGGCAGCTGATCAATGATTCTCTCTCATCGATGTTTCTAACTCTCTATCCCTCTCTCTTCCTCTCTGTAAAAAATCAATAAAATATATTTAGAAAAATATATGTTGGAGTCCTAACTTCTGGCACCTCTGAATGTGACCCTACTTGGAGGTAGGATCTTTACAGAGGTGACTCAGTTAGAATTGAGTCATTAGGATGAGCCCTAACCCAAGTTAACTGGGAATCTGAGACACAGAGACACGGACAGAGGGAAAACAGCACCCGAGCTGGAGGGGGCCATCTACATGCCAAGGAGAAGGACATGGCATGAGAGGAACATGGAATGGGCCTTTCTTCAGAGCCCTCGAAAGGAACCGACCTCGCCAACATGTTGATTTCAGACTTCCAGCCTGCAGAGCTCCGAGACAACACATTCCTCTTGTTTCAGCCACCCAGTTTGCCGAACTTTGTTGTAGCAGCTCTAGCAAACTAATACACCCCGCAACACTTCTATTTACATTTTATTGGCTAGAACTATGCCCCTGGCCATCCCTAACCGTAAGGGAGGCTGAAGAAGTATGTATGTACCTGGACATATCCCAACCAAAACATTAGAATTCTTGTAGCAAATTGGAGGAGTGGAGATGTTGGGTGGATAACCAACAGCGTTTTTTGTTTTTGTTTTTAATATATTTTATTGATTTTTTACAGAGAGGAAGAGAGAGGGATAGAGAGTTAGAAACATCAATGAGAGAGAATCATCGATCAGCTGCCTCTTGCACATCTCCTACTGGGGATGTGCCCGCAACCAAGGTACATGCCCCTGACCGGAATCGAACCTGGGACCCTTCAGTCCGCAGGCCAATGCTCTATCCACTGAGCCAAACCGGTTTCCACAGGGGAGAAAGTGCCTATGCTTAGTAAGCACCAGGATGGATCACTCTCCCTCCAACACTGTTCAGAGATTTGAAATATTGTTTTGGAGACAAAGTTGTGCAAGAATACAGAGGGCCTGGATATTGCCATGACTTGCTATATGGTTTTGCCCAAGTTGTTTTAATATCTAAGCCTCAACCTTTTAATCTCACAAATGGAAATATTAATCTATCTGCTTAACATTTTCAACACTAGTTACCTCATAAAACAGTTGTCAGAACCAGGTGATATAACAGACATGAAACTACTTTTGAAAATATGACAGTCTATTCAGATGTAAAAAGATAATTAAAGAGGAAAGAATTGAGCTTGAAATGAAGTTGGAATGAAATAGCCTTCTCTGAGAAATCAGAGGAAGTGAAGGTCAACAACCATTCCTCTAAATCAAATTCTTACCGATAAGAAGGTATTAATTGATGGAGTGGAAGTGACACCACAGGAAACAGCCCCATTATCTCAGAGTAAATAGCAATCAGGTAGGTGGGTGTGGCCAGATGGAATTGGTTCTAGGCTTTATAACGAGTTCAGAAAAAGAGAGGTCGTGTGTCCTTGGCCTATAAGAATGCTTATCAAACACTGTGTGCACACAAATTACCTGGGGATTTGATTAAAATGTATATTGCAGTTCAGTAGGTCTTGAGTGTGGCCTGCTAGTCTGCATTTTACACTAGCTCTCCATGGTTGTCAGTGCTACTATATATGACCCAACTTGGTAATTTTATGGAACTAAGCGCCATATTTTATATTTGACAATTAGGCACACCTCCTGCTGCTCAAACTTTTTATATCTCTACTGATCTATGTCTGTTCTTTCAGTTACCAAGAAAAATTACACTATTAGTATGATTATAGATTTTTCTAGTTCTCCTTTAATTCTTTTAGTTTACTTCATCATTTTGAGGTTATAATAATAGGTACATACGGATAGATATATGCCCAAATAATACTGAAAATATTATTTAAGAATTTTACTAAAATTATTTGGTGTGATTTTTTTAAAGTTAGCTTTAAAAAGTTTATGTGTACCAAAACAGATATTAGATTATCTATAGTGTGAACAGAAAAATGTCCCCTAGGAATTTATAACCTCAGAAAAGGGCAATGATTCACAGGAGCACGTGGGAAGGGCAGAAAAGCAAAGGAGAGGTTCCTGTATGGTACAGAAGGAGCTGGGTAGAATTTCACTTTTGGACAGATTGGGTGCAGGGAGGGGACCTTGATGAGTTATGTTGCCCTTTGGCCTTCGTCAAATGGGATTTCCCTGGCTTCTCAAATAGTGACTAATGCTGAGGTAAAGCAGAATTGCATGTCATAGGTGGGACCCAGCTTAGGAGAGGCCAAAGTGAAATAACCCTGACCACATTTGCTTAGAACAGTGTTTGAACATCACAAAGCAGAAGGGAGAGATTAGAGAGCTGGCAGAAGGTTCGAAGCCTTCTGAGATGGACACTGAAGCATCCCTCCCTCCGCCCCCATTTAGACTGCATGAAGGCGAGGTCGGAGCATTGGCCTCACTTACCCCTGAGAAACACAGCAACCGGTATTAATAACTTAGCGGACTCTTCTAACCATTCTCATAAACATCCTTCTGCTAAAAAAAAAAAAAATTAAAAAAAAAATTCGGTGTCATTCAAATGGGCAAACCGTCAGCAAAAACCTGCTGCTGACATTATTCATCTTCCAAACTACCCTGATCTATCATACACATGAGAACTCATCATTGGGCACATGTGGAATAGGTATCCCTGCCTTAAAGGAATGGTCACTGTCAGCAAAGTTTGAAGTGCAGAGACTTTCAATCAAATCAATCTTGTCCTCCTATTGATTTCCATTACAAAATCTGAGATGCATTCTGCTGTTAAATCCCATTAACCGTGTACCAAACCCTTTGGAAATGGCATGTTTAAAAGAAAAGGATATTCTGATAAAACATTGACAGTGATATTTAATATATTAATGGTAAAGTGCTATATTCAACATGTCACAACCAAAAAAAAATGCTCAGGATAAAACACAACACAATCCTACGAGCTGTGTCTCACATACTGCAGAGGGTAACAATTCCCCAAACACCAGCAACTTAATTTCTCATTAGTTTCACAACTCTCTTGGCATTTCTATCATTATATAGCCAAAGGACTTCTTATTATTATTATCTGAAAGTCTCTTCTCATTTTCTACTGGTTCTGTTTCCCAAAATCTTTGTCTAGAACCCCCTGAATAGATTGTGATGTTATTCTTAGTTGGGGAAAATTAGCCAGCCAGACTCAGTCATAGTGATTTCTTGGGTCCTAGAGCAAATTAAGCAGGGAATGTCCCTAAAGACAGAACTGACAAAACTAAACCTGTCTTACTCTGAGCACATCAAGAGAAAGCAGGGCTCTTTGGGAAAGACAGTCAAGCCGGGAGAAACACACGAAGCAGGGAAAGAAGGGACAGCTATGAGATGGATGGGCTCCGGAAGAGAAACCATAGGCTTATGTCTACAGGGTCTACAGGAATTGAGCAGGACTGCTGAGGACAGAGCCTTAGGAACAGCCCTCAATCACAGGGCCTCTAGGAGTCGAAGCTCATTCAGTGACTCATACACACACACTCTTGGGATTTGCCCATCATTGGAGCAACGTCTCCTGGAAGGAGTGTTGAAGAGGGAAATGTGGATCTCTGAAGGCTGAACTAGATCCTTCCAAGGCCTTTCCTCACTTTGGAGACAGTATTACTATCTAACATTGGCAATGTGTCTGTGTTTACCATTTCATTCTCAACCAATGCACTTCATAATTTATGTCAAAAGACCAAATGTTTCCCACAATAATATACTGAGTGACTGATTCAATTTAAATATTGATTTTGTTCTAAATTAAAGAATACCGGCACTTCTAAGTGCAGGTAGCTCAAACTGGAAAAATGACCTCGGATACCAGTCTCCATAGGAATGATGCACCACGGGTCACAACAGCATAGGATGTCCAGCATCCTAAGGCCTAGCGGGACATTCCGGACAGTACACTTCTGCTGAATTCTTGAATTCCTTATCCTTATCATCATGGGAAGGCAATTTTTATTAAGCAATAGACTTACCTGAGTCAGAGCCACATACTCATCACCAGCAATGCCCCCCCCCCCCGAAAGTCCCTCTTTATTTAACCCCTTTGGTATGACCCATTGCAATGCAAAATTCAACATTCAGGGTTCGATTTAAAATTTTATTTAAAAAAATAAAGGTTTGTTAAACTATAACATACTCACAAATTCTGAAAAGTCCATATCCATATAGCAAGATTGAGATGTTTTCTGGAGATTAGCAGGCAACCTGCCAAGAATTTTTGGTTCTATCACCAACACCAAGAGGAGGGTGTTCCCCCCGCCCCCCCCCCCCCCCCATAATATGTTCAAACACTTCAACATGCCAGAGTCTCAAAACTGACACAGTCAGACCCATGCTGACTAAATGCCCAAGGACCGTAGTTGGAACGAAAGTGTCTTTGGATGGACAATCATAACCAGAACTGGAACAATCACCACCAGGCTCCAGTGGCTGTGACCAGCACATTCTTCCCCTGCAGGCAGGAAGAGTGGGAAGCCAAATTGTGAGCTGAGCACGGAACGAAAACAAAAGATGTCTATTCTCGAGGGATATTTTTATATAGGACATGACAGCCCTGATGAAGCTGCCATCTTTCTCTTCAACTAGAAACGGTTCTCTGATTGCATTATGCATCCGTATAATTGCATGTATAGCCACATACATTTTCTTCCAGATTCAAAGCCGATCTCTCCCCTCATGTTTACTAAGTGACACTTGTTTTTTTTTTATGATACGACCAAAGCAGATTTCCCATGTTCACACTTTCCTCCACTATAGTAAGATTGTGAAGGGGAACAAAAGTATGTATTAATGATATGACAACTTATAAATTAGTCTCCCATTCAAACATTTCTTTTAAACCCCAGAACCTCCTCCCTCATCGCTATACCCCCCCCCTCCCCATGGTGGCAAACACTTACAATCCAATCCAAATACATTTGATTCCACTGCAAAGATGGCAAATCTCACAGAAGTGGAAGTTTTCATGATATCAGGGAAAGGGACGTTGGTAAGACAGCTGGCAAAGGATCTATAAAGTTAAATGAAGGTAAGTCAACAGGGACGATGTCAATGCTGATGCTGTAGAAGAGGATACTTTGAATGTCAAATAATTAATCGAGGCCCTTGGGAAAACTGGTGAAACCCTCGCAAATGTTTACAAAACGACCCTCTTTTTGATTATGGTATGAAAGTCAAATGTGAAAGAAAGCATGTTATAAGGTGCTTCACATTTTATAGAAAATGATTAAGCCAACAATATCTCCTTGATTTATTACGTATTCATTCTAATATGGACATAGGTGTACTTATAACATAAATTTTTATTCAATATGGGATTGAATAAATGTATTTTAGTAACATTGTTTTATTATTTTTTTTAAAGTCCTCCGCAAACCTTTTCCTCACTAATAGCTCTGAAACGTGGTTTCTGTTTTAAGTAGCTTTATGTTAAGGCTTTACCAGTGCTGATCACACAGTGCTAATGAAGACTTCCTGCACTAATGAGGCAGAACTTTTCTAGTAGAAATCGTCTGATGCCTTGTGTCTATTTACATGTTAAAGTTTTACTCTTTTATTCCCCATAAAATATCCTCCTCTTTCCATTTTTTTTGGGGGGGGATAACTTACTTACCCTTAGGTGTTTCCTGTAGGATCCCTTCCAAATGGTGACATTATTAAAAGTAATATTAGTGTCTCCGAAGGCAGCCCATGTAGAGGACACAGACTTTGGAATCAACTTGGGAGTCAGACTTACCTTTGTATCTGCTTCTGCCACCAAATAGGCATATATGGTAATGAGCAAATTACGCGTCCTCTCTGAACTTGGGTATCTTCCAATTGTGAAAATGAAGCAAAACAGCTCCCTCACAAGATTGTGGTGAAGGTCGGGTGCGAACATGTGTACATGTACAGAGAAGGCATTCAATAATGTAGCAGCTGTAGCACTGCTATTTGTTTTTTATTTGCTTGACTGCCAAAGTTCCCTTGTGATCTTAATTTGTTGATTCTTTCATACACATTCAGAATCTTTGCATGTGTTTTGCAATGTGCATCTAGGGTTGTTAGGCTATAGAAAGTAGCTAGGCTATATTAAAAGTAGCTAAATATGGCTAATATTGAAAATGTACCTTCAGGAATGCCTTGTTGTGTAAACCTCTTAGAATGAATCCTAAATTATGCTGTAAAGTTTTGAAAAGGTCATAATGAGGTTTTCAGAATCTACATTGTGAGATTTTGGTTGACTTCTTCTGTAAGTTAGATGGTTGATATTTACATGGGGAAAACCTCAATAAAAGCCCCCCACCTCTCCACACTAAAAAAAAAAATTTTTAATAAAAAATCTTGGCTTAAAAGCAAGAAACTGTCTTTTATCACACAGAGAGACCCACGCAGAGCACAATCTTAAAATTCAGATGCTTCTGGATTGGAACCCCTCTTCAACTGCTTCTTGGTTGTGTGACCTCACTTGATCTACATATTTCTAAGCTGGGTATCTTCATCCATGAAGTTGGAGATAATAATAATGCCTATCTTGGGGTTGTAGTGAGGATATCTTTATTAATAAAAGAGTAATATGCTAATTAGACTGGACATCTTCCAGACTACCTTGGTTTCGGGGGCCAAGACAGAGGTGGTTAGGGGTGATCAGGCCAGCAGGGGAGCAGTTAGGGAGTGATCAGGCCAGCAGGGAAGCAGTTAGGGGGCAATCAGGACAGCAGGGAAGCAGTTAGGGGGCAATCAGG
Organism: Vespertilio murinus; assembly: GCA_963924515.1. NCBI lineage: Eukaryota > Metazoa > Chordata > Mammalia > Chiroptera > Vespertilionidae > Vespertilio > Vespertilio murinus. Next base: position 77,254,036 of record OZ004711.1, on the reverse strand, counting down.
TCAGCAGGCAGAGGCCGTTAGGGGCGATCAGGCAGGCAGGCAGGTGAGCACTTAGGAGCCAGTGGTCCTGGATTGCAAGAGGGGTGACCACACAGATTGGGCCTAAATCAAAAGTTGAATATCCCCCGAGGGGTCCTGAATTGGAGAATGTGCCAGCTGGGCTGAGGGAACAGCCCCCCGCCCCCCAATCCCACCCTGTGCTCCAGTTTCATATAAAATGTTCACTTGTCCATACAGTCTAGCACATAAAAGGTGCTTAATAATTATTGACTATTTTTTATATAATCTTCCAAATTCACAAGTTAACAGGTATGTCATGTTTTGTTCAAAAATAGTAAAAGTGTAACACAAAAAACAAAAATTAAGTTCACTTGAGGTTCAAACATCCAATTATAGGCTTTGGTCTTTTGCCCCTGGAGTTTCCTATAGCTGAGCCTTCCTCTCCTTCCTCTGTTACTTCCCCCATGAACTCCACTTCTGCCCCAGTGCTTCTCAATGGCCTCCCCACCCCCCACCCCACCCCCCCAACAGTGAGGGATGCGGGCATTTGGGACAGGGTGATCTTATTACAAACTGGCAAGGAGATCCACCTCCCCTCCTTCCCTAAGACTCTGGTGTGTACTTCCATGGGTCCGATGAGGTCAGAGATTATCCCGTTTACGTAACTAAAGCCTGGAGGTAACAATGGTGGACACTTGGTATTTACCTAACATCACCAGAGGCTACACACCGGGTGAGTTACAAACATTACTTTGACTCTTCAGAGCAGCAAGGCAAGGTAGATGTCACCTTCCCTGTTTTTAAGACGGGTAGGCCCAGGGTCTGAGCTGGTGAGTTGCTCAAGGTCACACAGCTCTGGTCATGGCAGCACCAATGGCCACAAGGACCAAGTTAGTGCATTCACCGGCATGCCGTGGCTCTAAGCGCTTTTCTGCTTCTGGGAGAGGCCTGTCCTGTCTTCCAGAGAGGCCGGCGGCCCTCTCATGCTGGGGCTAACGCCTGTCTGTGCCAACATACCATCTTATTCGTGTGTGACTTTTAACCCTTTTAAAAAAGTTTTATTAATTTCAGAGAGAAGGGAGAGGGAGAAACATCAATGATGAGAGAGGATCCTTGGCCAGCTGCCTCCTGCACACCCCACAGGGGGATGCAGCCCCAACCCAGGCGTGTACCCTGACTGGGAATGGGATGGTGACCTCGTGGTTCATAGGCTCACGCCAGGAGGGCACTTTTAACCTGTGTATACCATTTTATCGCCCGGCACCACCAACGTGTATATACAGAATACTAAATGCACCGAGATCCTCGTGCACACCACGCAGACACACGGCAGTACACGCGCCGACTATACAGTGCATGTTGTAGATCTGATAAACAGAACTCCAGATACCAGAAAGTAAATAAACGACCCTTTCCTCAATGCCAGTCATTTCTATTTCATGTCCCCCAGCAAATACTGCGTTTCAAACGGCGCTCGTTCTAGAAAGCAGAATCTTGCAGATGTTGTGATGCGGAGTCCCACACAGCCAGAAGGAGGGACAGCTGAGCAGGGCTTACATTAAGGGTTGTGGGGATTGGGGGTAGGGGGGGGAGGGGGGTGTTTCTTCCATTCCGGGAAGAATTAAGTTTCTCGTCTCTGAATAAGTACCGAATTCGGCAATCATTCCAAAAGTGGAAGTTCGGCTCTCAGCGCATTTGGGGGGGAAGCCTGAAGTGCACTAACCATTTAAGGTCAAGAAAGCAACCGGTCAGCCCTAAGCGCACCCGCGCGGGGCAGGCTTTTCGGCGGCTCAGAGATGACAGGACCTCCATCCGCACCTCTTTGTTGTTCCAGCTCCAGAGCCGCGCGCAGACACCTCTCCCGGGGCCACCTGGGGAGCCTCCCGGGGCACCCCCCTCTCCCCCCTAAAGCTCCCGCCTGCACCCGGGCTCCCTCTCCTCTTCTCAACACACTGAAGGCGAACGTCCCGCACCTGGGAGAGGGGCCCGGAGCCTAGGCGGCGGTGCGCACCGGCCGGCGGGCGGGGACGCGCACGGGGAGGACCAGGCGGTCCGCGCGCCGCTCCCCTTTGTCCGCAGCCTCCCGCGGCCGCAGCAGCACTTCCTCCCCGGCCGCTCGCGCTCCGCTCCCGGGCAGCCCGTGGGGGACTTGCTTAGGAAGGGGTTTTTGGTGCCTTTTTTTTTTCTTTTTTTCCTGTTTTTACTTTTTTTAGCAAGTGCCGACCTCCCGGCACGGCCTCTCTCCCCCTCGCGGCTCCGGAGGTCCCGGTGCCTAGGAGCGAGGCGGGTGGGAAGCATCACTGGCCCCCGCCGCCGCCGGCGGGGTCTCCGCGGGGCCGCGGCCCGCTCCCCTCCAGGAGGCACCCGAGCCCCGCAGTCCGGACGGCCCCCTCCGGGCCGGCCGCGGCCACGCCGGGATGGCGACGCGGGACCCCCCGTCCCTCCTCTCCGGGGGGCGCCGGCTCCGGGGCGCCCGGGGCTCCGCCAGGCACCTAGGCGAGGGTCGCAGGGCCGGCGCTCGGCCGAGCCGGGCCACCCGGGCGCCCGGAGCCGGAGCCGGAGCGACCGCGGCCGGGCCCTCCCCGCGCCTCGCGCTCGCGCTCCGGGCCGAGGAGCGGCGGCCCGGGCCCCCTTATATAGCCCTCTAAAAATAGCTCGCCGCGCGCCGCCCAGTGAGGCGGCGGGGAGATGCCCCGCGCGCCAATCCGCGCTCGCCGCCGGGGCCAGGCCCCGCCCCGGGCCCCGCTCCGCGCCGCCCATTGGTCCTCAGTGACTTCATGAGCCCCCTGTTTACCTTACATGGTCACACGCGGTCCGGAGGACGCCCTCCTCCGAGATCCCACGGCTGCGCGCGGCGCCGGGCGGAGGGAGGGAGAGGAGGGAGGGGAGGAGGGAGATCGGGGAGGGAGGGAGGGGAGGGGGGGGAGGGAAGAGCAGGAGGAGGAGAAAAAGGAGGAGGAGGGAGTGGGGGGGGGGAAGGGGAGAGACTACAAACTAGCAAGGATGGGGTGGGGGTGGGGAGGGACGGGAAAGGGGGGTGGGGAGAGAAGCGATCGCGAGAGAGAGAGAGGAGAGGGGAAGGAAAAAAAAAAAAAAAGCAGCCTCCCAAAATAAAGAGCAAAGATTGCCTTAGGAGCGAAACAGCGCTGCAGAAATAGATGGCAGCTCCGTGCCAGTGAGTTTTGCGTCCCCCCCTTCCTGGCCCACGCCGTGGCTGGGCTGCCCGGAGCCCTGGCCGGCCGGGAACCGTGGCTCCCGGGGAGGAGCGGCGCCCTCGCCCCGGCGGCCGCCGCCTGCACCGTCCACGCCGGATGCCGCCTCGCTCCCCGTCCACCTCGTCCCCTCTCCTCGGCATTGATTTTTTTTCCCCCCTTCCCCTTTTTTTTTTTTTTTTTTTTTTTTAGTTGACTGAAACAAAACAAAACAAAAGGGCCGCTGGATGTCTGCCTTCCCGGGGGGTGAGCCAGACAGACCGACACCCGGGCGGACCCCACTGCGCTCCGGGGAGGGCTCCTGCGCCCGCGGCGCCCGGCGGCGGCGGCGGCGGCGGCGGCGGCGGCAGCATGGACGTGTTGGCTAGCTACAGCATATTCCAGGAGCTGCAGCTCGTCCACGACACCGGCTACTTCTCCGCGCTGCCGTCCCTGGAGGAGACCTGGCAGCAGGTGAACCATTTACATTTCCTGTGCGAACCGGGCGGCGGCGGCGGCGGAGGCGCAGGGGCTGCTGCGTCGGTGTGGGCTCTCCGGGGTTTGAGTTTTATTTTTTTGGTTTGTCTTATTTCCCCCTCCACCCCCCATTTTTTATGGGGGTGTGTGTGTGCTGTTTGTTGATGACATTGTGTGTGGTTTTTTTGGAGACAGTCACCTCCGTGTACCTCTCCACCCACCCTCCCCTGTCACCCCGGACCGTGCCCACGGGCGAGCTGCCTGCGCCCCGGTCCCCAGCGCTCAGCCCCGCGCGCACGCGGCCGGGCTCGCGGTGCCCCAGGCAGAGACCTGCCCCCCTAACTTCTGGGGTTCGGAGCAGCCCCGTGGGAATGGGGGGTTGCCAGGGTGCCAGGGTTTCCCGAGCGCTGGCGGACAGGATGCTCGGGCGTCCGACCATGCACGAGCTTGGAACCTTCAGCCCGGTTCATGTTTTGTGTGCTGACAGCCATCGGATGGGGGTGAAGGGATGGGGGTGGGGGGACGACCGAGGGGAGGTAGTATCAATAAAGAAGGGGAGCTTGATTTGGGGATGGGAGAGAGAGGGGAGCCCGGTGACAAAAGAGCCTCCAGGGTGCCAGCCGGAGGAGAGAGCCGTGTGGAGCGCTGACCGGGCGCTGCAGGGTCCCCCGTGCAGCGCCTGCCCGCGTGTGCCCTGGTTTCTCTCTCTTCTTTTTTGTTTTGTTTTGTTGTGTGTGGGGTCCCTCTCCAGTGAGACAGCACAACCCGGGCTTGCGAGCCTCTGACTGGGTCTTGGTCTTGGAGGACTAGTCGAACTCCGAGGATGCTGAAGGCCCCGCTGCCAAGTTGGCTGGGCGTCCCAGGGCGGGCGGCGCGGGGCTGGTGGCCAGTCCGCCGGCTTTGCGGAGTGGGACCAGGCGCTGGTCAGTGACAGGCGCCAGCGATCCGCTGCGGAAGCTGCTCCTTCTCAGCGAGGGTGAGGGGCTGCCCAGGGGGGACATGCTGCAGGAAAGATGGTGGGGGGCCCTGGGTATTATTATTTTTTAAAATTCTGCAACGTGCACGAAGGAAGCGGCTTGGATGTACACACTGGGAAAGTGTGGACTTGCCCAGATCATCTCTGAGAAAGCCCGCTCGCCCTTGGGGAGGGCTGCGGAGGGAGGCTCGGTGTGTGGCTGCCCTTGTAACTCCGCTCTGTGACAGCGGCTTGTTAGGGCTAATGAAGGGCTGATTTTCCCCTGCCAGCCTCCAGAGCGGGATTGCCAGGGTGAGGCTGGGCTGCAACAGTGGCTGCTTTGGCGGGTGAGGTTTGGCTTTCGGTGCCACCGGCCGAGCGGCCGCGCTGATCCTGACTGTACCATTGTTGCTGGCCGCTGCGGACCCTGAGCAGAGCCTGCCAGTTCCCCTCCAGGTACGGGGCTCCGGGGCCGGGTGTCCACACTGGCATTCCTGCCCGAGGCTGCTGGCAGGTACCCGTGACTTTGTCTCCCTCTAAATGCACACACACAGTCCTCACACAGTCGCACGTTCTTAGTGTAAGACGAGCTTCTTCAGGGCATCCTCTCCCCCATCCCTAAGAAAACTGCATCCCGTGAAGGGTCCCCCGCCTCTCCTTCCTCCTCTTAGTGCACATCCTAATCAAACCGAAGCGCCAGGATTTCATTCTCTGAGCTAGCCTTCGTTTCACACTGTCAGCCCCGCTGGTGTCAAATGGTTGGGCATTAACAACTGTCTAGACAGGTTAGGAAGGGAATCTGTTGATTTAGTCAGCCTGCCTAAGGCAGCTCTCGGTTGTGACTAACTGTTAAGCAGTGTTGGAGGGAAGAAAGTTGGCTTTATTTGTTTCAGCGTTCCCTCCAGATGAATCACACAACTTTGTTTTGGTTCAAGTGTTCACAGTAGTAAAGCCTGCTTTTGGGGGGGGGGGTGGAGGCCTCTCCGGGGGAAACTTGCTTTTCTAGATGGGGCTAGGCTAGGCCATCTCTGGGAAAGTCTAGATCTGTAAACAAACATCACTGGCTTGATAATGCGGGGATGTATTCCATCTATTGTTTGCTCAGAAGCCTTCTCAGCTTTTCCTTACCCCCTGTCCTCCCTCCCCCCTCCCCCCATCCCCCTTCCAGGAACCTCCCCCCCCCGCCCCCTTCCTTATGTCTTGCCTTAACCCTCTCCAACTGCCAACTAACCTCATCTTAAAAGCTATGCCAGAGCACACACATACCGAAGCACAACTTGTGGGGAAGCTCTCCTAAGTAACATATGGCTCCGAGGAGCTTGCTGCTGTGGACTCTGTAGTCACAGCTGCGCTATATAAAGGTGACTCTGACTCTTTAAGTTCGTACTGATGACAAAACCTCCAACCTCTGTCTCTTCCTTCCCCCTTCTTCCTACCCTCCCCCCCTTCCCTCTTCTGAGTGTAAGCGGGGGTGGGGGGTAAGGTGCTTATATGCACTGTTGGTTCCAAATCAACCATCAGATGGTGAAATTTTGAGACTCTTTTGCTCAAAAGAAAGCTCAAGAAGGTTGCTACAAAGAACCCCAGGCAGCAGGAAGTTGCCTTATGCTCTGGGGTAATCAGATTTTAGAGGTCAAATAAGGAGCAATTATTAGATGTTCTCCTGAAAGGGAGCAGTGTACCTGGTTTTGAGGAGATGAGTGAAGTACAGAGATTCCAATAATCTGATTTGACTTCGTTTATGGAGAAAGAATGGCTGGGATGATAAACCCAAGAACATCTGTGCATCTGAAAACTGAGGATGAACTATTGGAGGATTTTATGTTAAACATATGGTCTGAGATAACGGTCCCGCTTCATAGTCAGCGAGCCTACGTCGGCCCTCCTGTACGGATTCATATTTTGACATGGAGTTTTCAGGTAGTGATACCTTATCCACACACAGCTCCGACTCCGAAAGTCGTCGTGGGCATTATTTTAAAACTCAGATGGACTTCCTACCTGAACTGCTCTCCACTCCTGGTGCCCTGACGGCACCCTTCCGCACTTGGCCCAAGTAACATCATCCCTGCCTGTCCTCTAACTATAAATTACCCTGTGCTTATGTGGTCTATTATTTTATGGAATTCAGCTGACGCACAAGTCTTAAGGCTACCAGCCTTAACCCCTTTGGAAACTTGCAGGGAAAATTTTCCAGGAGCTGTCTGGGCAAAAGTAGAAAAAAGTCAAAAGTATGACAGACGCTGGGGTAGCTTATAGGGTACCACTTGGTGCTGGGTAAGAGAAGATCCATTCATGAGTTTTGTTGGCAATAGAAAACATGTGTGTGTGTGTTTGTCTGGACCCACTGTTGAGTTATAAATAAAAAGGATTTGATAAAATGTTCTTGGTTGTTTGCCTTCGGGAAGCTACAGAGACTTTTAGGATTTGGATATGTTCTTCATCCCCAGCCCGCTCTTCCATCAGTGCAGGTCAAGTAATGGCGGGCACTTCGCCGTGCTGCCTAAGTCTTCTCTGCTCTTAGCCGTGCTTCATGCCATGGAGGAGCATGGCATGTCTCCTTGCAGTCTCTTATGGAATTATGCTTGTTGTTAATGCTGATTCATAATTGGCAGATGGGGTCAGCCTCAGGCCTCCCTTTTGCTCAGAGGAAAATTTTCCACTGCTACTGGAAACAAATAAATAAATCATAGAATATTCCTCCCTCCTCCCCCCATTTCCCCATTGTTTCAAACTAATGGCATACTTGGCTACTGCACGGACTAAAACGTCCCCGTGGCCCTGCAATTTCAACTCGGCTTCAGACATCCTGAAACACTTTTGCAAGGGCCTTCGGTACGAGGCATCTCTAGGGGACAACCTACAAAAATGGTCGCCTTCCAAGAACAGCCTCGTGGTGCGAGGGATGGGATTAGATCTGCGAGCTGCGTTGCTTCTCCCTCTCAGAGGTGATCTCGCCTCTGCACGCTGCCTTCTGCAGGCCTGGCAGCCAGGTGCTGTCTCAGCCGGAAAGACAAAGCCGACCGGGGGGGCCCCTGCATCCGCAGGTTTGCCTCGGCCCCCAATTTGCAGAAACCCTCGTCATGAATTAGAATTATTTCTTGGCAACAGCACCACCCAGGGAAATTTGTAGACACAAAGGAGCCTTGCTAACCACACTGAAAGGATAAAATAGCTGCTGCTTTGTAAAAAGAAAGAAAGAAAGAAAAAAGTGTTGCTCTTCAGTTACCATAAGCCCCTATATTATTTTTATTTGAAACAGTGTCTTGGTAGATGGGGGGGGATTAGAATTGCCCGTTATCTAGAATTTCTGTGGAAGGGTGCAATCCCTAGATGAAAGGTAGCTTTGGAAATGGAAGCACGTGTGAAGGTAATCAATCACACACTTAGCCCTTCTTTAATAGATTCACCCCCATGTTCTGTACAATAGACACATCTCCGTGTAGGTGGAGGGGTTCGCAACCATTATCATCCACTCAACTTGTTCGCTGTATGGTGTCTGCAAGTGGGTGAATGTGACGATGCAGATGTGTCTGCTACATCTGTCTTTAGTGGGCAGCGTGTGTGTGTGTGTGTGTGTGTGTGCGTGTGTGGGTGCGTGTGTGTGTGTGTGTGTGTGTGTGTCTGTCTGTCTGTCTGGGGGGGGCATAAACTAAGTGGCGACTTCTTTGTTCTCCTTGAACTCCCCCCCCCCCCACACACACTTCTTATCCTGGAGGATGTGATGTTGGGGACCGATCCATTTAAAGGGCAGGGCAGGAGATGCGGGGTGACAGCCGCACCCTGACATGATTTATGTTCGGGCATGACAGAGACCTGCAGCCTCCAAATGGGGCTCTTGCTCCCCCAGCCCATTCTAAATGTAAGTGCCAGCAGGGCCTCTTTCCTGGACCACTCACACAGAAAGAGTTTAGAGAGCGTGCTGATGGGCCTTTTAGTAGCCATGCTCTTATAGATCTTCAGGTTCCTCTCCCCTCAGAGGACCCCTGTGTTTTAAATGTTGAGTAGAAGGAGGCATGGCAGTCCTCTTTAATCACTGCGTGCCTACTGGGGGAGGAGAGTGCAGCCTGCTCTGGCCGGTCCCAGCTGGCTGGTGCTGGGAGGAGAGCCCACCACGCGGGTTAGTCGATGCCCTCCTCTCTGCAGTTTGCAGCATGTGTGAGAAAGGGTTTTGTGTGTGTGTTTTAAACCGCCTTTGCTGAACCCCAAGACTGGCACATGCGGAAAGCGCCTCTGCGATTCTGGTTCACTCCGTTAGAGCAGCTAGCTAGCGTGTGTGCTGGCCTGCGACTTGCTGAAAGTTTGGGACAGCTCCCCAACTAACCTGAGTGGTGCCAGGAGGGCGAGAGGGGTGGAGATTTCCTCTCCACAGATAAATCCCTTCGCTCTCCCAGACCAGTAAGGGAATGCTTGCTTTGCATACGCGCAGGTGGAGACATTTTAACCCAAATGATCAAGTCTTGCCGCGCACGGGGATTAGGAAGCTCCACAGCCACTTCTGCTAGGATCTGACCTTTACAGTCACCGGCCAGGCGGACAAGTGCAGAAACACTCCTTCCCCCAGTGACGCTGGGTGTCCTCTTAGAGCCTCCACGGGAGAAAACGTCCTTATTCAATTTAGGGTAAGAGGTTGTTATGCCGAGCAGCATAAGCCAGTCAGAGAAAGGCACGTGGTCACACGATCTCGCTCACATGTGGACTCTAATGAGCAAAATAAACTGACAAACAGAATGGGTCCAGAGGCTTGGATACATGGAATGGACTGACAGATCTCAGGGGTGGGGGGTGGGGAAGAGATTAACCAAAGAATTTACATGCGTGGAGGCACAGCCCACGGACACACACAGTGGTGTGGGGAATGCCTGGCGTGGGGAAGGGATTGGGTGGAGGAGGGAAAAGGAAGGCGGAGTGGGGGACATCTGTAATACTGTCAACAATTAAGAACAGAGTCCCCGAAATAAACCAGGTATTGCTGTTAACAGGACGTGCTTTTACCTAACGCTGCCGGTCGTGATCTTGCTCTTTGCCTTTGTTTTCTGCTGCTGAAGTGGAGAACTATTTTTATTGCCGTGAGTCCTTTTCGGTTTCCTCCCTTGGTGTTTTGGTGTGACCCTGAGACCGTGGTCCCGCCGAGTGTGTTGTGTCTGTCGCGCTCTCGTCCATCACGTGTGTGCTGTGTCCGGGTTACATCTGAGCAGCAGTGGGACAGGGGCCCGGGGCCAGCCTGCTGGAGCTGTGACTTCTGATTTCGTGGTGAAACCGTTCCTGGCGGGCCTGGCAGATGCACCCCGCCACACCTGGCCGGGGTTTCTTTGTTTATCCTAACACGTGGACCATAGTTCGCGGTCGGTGCTTCGTTCCTCGATCTGGTTATGTGCACAGCCCTGCTTGGCTGGGGCAGAGTTGAAGTGGATCTGGATTCTGCCTTGGATGGGCTTGACCCCCCCGTGGGGGAGACTAAAGCATGTTCAAAATGAAGCAACAACAACAACAACAACAAAAACTAGAACACAAATGCCAAAATAAAGACATTTTAAGTCCTCTGAGTTTTTGAACATTGAACTGTGTCTGTACTTACCACTTGGTTGCACCCTTGTTTATAAAACATGCCTGAGTTTCACTGCGGGCTGCTGTTCTCTTAGCTAATGGCATGTGGGTCCGCCAGGGGCTGGTGGCCCCTTCAGGACAAATGAGTGTACAGCGTGGAAACACATGTCTGTCCGTAATGGCCAGGAAACAGCATCCGCGTCTGTGTCATTCGGAAGTGATTAGAGGTGATTAACATAATTAATGTGGAGCCATATGCAATATCTATTTCTGAATATGGATTTATTGACGTTTCCTGAGGGTCAGATTGAAAGTCAGGCCCCAGGCCTTCTCCCAGCGCCAGGAGCACGGGCTCTCAGGGTGTCTGATCCTAAAAGGGTCTCCCGACACCAGGGCTGCACCAGGCGGCGGTCAGAGCCAGGCAAGCCACTGATCCTCCAAGGTCACCCGCTGTCATCATAGCCAGAGGGCCCCGGGCTCTCTCAGTTTCCTCGCTTTCCACCCCCCTGTTCTAAATAAACTCCGAGTCCCTTCGCATCCTTCCCTCCACTCTCACTTCTCCCCTTAAAGGGAGGCAGGAAAACCTTGCTCTGACTTTGGACAGTCCTGGGCATGGAATTGTGGAATTGTTTGGGCCCTACGTGAGTATCTTGAAGAAGGCTTATATGTGTAACCTAATCCCTTTCCCCCTTTTAACGATGTGTGGTCACCTGGGAAACGTAGGTTGCCCTGAATAACAAAACAGAACAATGTCACTGGAATAACAGCAAGTAGAGTGGGGGTGGGGGCAGTTGAGGTACTGCGGTGGGGAGTTGGATGGGTGATAGAGCTGGGGTTTTGTGTAGAAAGCGTCAAACGTGAAATGGCTTTGTCTCTGACCCCTTTCCAACAAAGGGATGGCCAGAAACTTAACAGCAATTATGCGCCAATTCGGAAGAATCTTTTTAGACGTGTTTTTACGTTTCTTGAGAGGATTGGGTAGGCAGTGAGGTGGTGATGTCGTACACATATAAACACAAAATACTGACCGTTGCGATAAGCAGTTGGGAAGAAAGTCCGCTTCTGGGAGGCTTTCACACAAGCCCCTTTGGGGCTGGAGGTTGAAGCAGGCCTCATTTCCAACATAGGGTTGCTTTCCACTCCTCTGTCCAGGGAGTGTTTGCCCTCCCCGGCCCAATCTCTGGTAGTGATGGTGGTGAACAGTCTTTGTTGGAAATCATCTCACAAATATCCTCCAAAACCTCCAAAATCTTCAAAACTGCAATTTCCATCCCAAATGGAGGCCACTTCACTTCCTCAAAGCTATACTCTACATCTCCAGCTTGGGATATTTTCCCGAGTTTCAGGCTCACATGCTGGAATTGGAAACATGAGACTGACAAGACGACAGTCTTGTGCGGTTGTCCCAGGATCACTAGCTTCAACTCCCCAACTTCTTTCCTTCATTTCGTGGCTTTCTGATTTCTTGATATGAGCTTTCTTCCTGTCTCTGGGTTTGAAGCTTCAGTCATCTCTGGCTCTTCTCTTTCTCTTAAATCTAATCAGTTGAGAAATCCTGTTGATTTGACTCCCTCCATACGTCATATTCTTCAACTTTCTGTTCCCTCTGCCATTGCCCGAAGGCAGCCCCTGTCACCTCCCCTAGATCGACTTTCTACTTCCGTCACCATGGTTTCAAGTTGTCAGGGGCGCCCTGTTACCCAGAGGAGCGAGCAAAACTTCTAAGAGTCAAGACATTCCGAGACTAGGTGTAGAGAATAGTTACATGTTTCCCCCTTTCATGTGTAGTAAATGCCATCCGAATGGATGACTGTGCTTTTCCTGTTTCTGTGTTCATGTCATTTCCGCCAGCCTTTTCCTTCCTTCCTCTTCACATCTGATTCTCTTTGTCCACATTCTACCCATCCTTTAACACGATGTCTCACCTTCTAGGAAACTCCACCCCCTTTTTTTTGGCCAACAATAATTGCTACTATTACATTCTTGTGTAGAACTTTGTACTTCCTCATGCTGTTCTCAAGTTTTGTCTCATAGCTTTCTTTTTATTTTATTTTAGTTTTCCTTCTTGTCTTAGTTTTCCAGTTGGATTGTATGACTGAGAGCAGACTTGATACCTTTGTTATAATTTTGATAATGTACTTTTGGTATAGAATTCATCAGGTTCTTAAAGAGCATTGTGCTAGGCATCCAATGGATATTTTAGGATTATCGTATGACTTGACTGAAGATTTGCCTGTGTCTATAGCAATGGTTTTCAACTGTGAGGCACCCCAGGCCAACTAAATCAGTATCCATTTGGTAGAATGGATAGGCATCAATGTTTTTGAGAGCTTCTAGGTGATTCTAATATGTAGCTAAGGCTTTCAGGGCCAATATCATATATATCAGAGTTGTAGGCGCCTACTCCATGTATGGAAATAAGTGTAACAGAGGTTTATACCAAAGCAGGGCAGTACTGGTGGATATAATTCACGTAGCTCATTGATTAATAGTGTCTGCTGAAGTGTTATTTCATACTTTTTGTTTTTTGGTTTTCCTCACCTTATAGTATCTAATGCTCATCTGGCTCACAGTTCCTGTGACCCACTAGAGGTTTGCTTAACCTGGTCAAATTCCATTTCTGGTACCTTTGTGATGTTGGGCATTAAACTTTGGCCATGCTGTGTTTCAAATAACTCATGCTTGCAAGGCTCTTGACTACGATTGCTCACTTACCTCAGCCTGGGCTTTGGTTGTAAAGGGATGGATGTGTGTATGAACAGATGTTGGATGGTGCCGGACAGGCATTCGGTAGTAGCTCTCCATGTTTCTTACTGACCTCACTGTTTGGAAGTAGACTCTGTTTATAAGGAATTTCAGAGGACCCGTGTTTCTAGTAAGGGTAGCAAAAATAAACTGTGGGAGAACTGCCACTGAGCACATTCGGGCAAGGAGGCTGCCTCCCCCCATCTGTGAAGGCTCACCTCTTGTGGCAGTGACCATGGGCGTGTGGCGATCCTCACAAAGAAGCCTTAGAAAGGCCTCTGTTTCCAACTGTAATGTTTGCCAAAATGGATGTTCTGTAGCCGCACCCTTTCATCTATAAACTGTCTTTGATGGGGGTAAAAAAAGAACATCGTGAGAAGGGCTCGGAGCGTAGGGTTGAAGGATGCCTTTTGGAAAGCCCAGTCCAGCTGTGAAAACTGCAATTAGCCGCGCAGCATTGGCTCTGGAAGGGAGTGCCCGCCTGCTCCTGCTCCTGACCCCACTCCCACCCTCACCTTCCAGCGCCCAGTTAGCAAGAATTCAATGGACGGGTCACAGCGTAGGCTCTGAGTTTTGGAGAGGCAGCACATTTGCTCAGTGTACAAAGGAGTAGAATGACATTCCATCTACTTTTGCCTTTGAGCTTTTGTTCTTGGTGCCTTTGGTCACGGTAGACCCTGTTACTGGAGCACAGCTCCTGCCCGTGAGGGTGAAGGTTCCTTCTGTGAGGAGGCCCCAACGCAGATAGGATCTTCCTGTGAGCTACCCGAGGTGCTACTCAATGCACATTCCCTACTGTGGTCCAGGTTCAGCCCTGGCCTGTGCATTTGCTCTCTCTATCAAGGTGCTCCTTTTCTCTAATATGGACCAAGAGATTATTTCTCTTGTTTGCTGGTGAAAGTCTAACAAACATCTCTACTGAGCTTTTTGTTCTCAAAGGCTTAGGGTGTTTTGCTCACGATCTCATCATTGGCACATTCCTTCTGTAACTAAGGAGCAGGCAGATGTTACAGAATTTCCCTTTCAGAGGTGAGAACATGGGGCAGAGGAAGATTTAGCAAGCTGTCTTTACTGTGGCTGCAAAGCAAATGACTTGCAAAACCAGTGGTGGCACACACTTTCCCCTTCCCTCTTTCCCCTTTCCACGTGGCTGGTCTTCCTGTCATCATCATAAGCGCCATTAATGCTGTCTAATATATGTCAAATACTTCAAACAGATAACATCTGTTGAGCACCTTCTATGCAGCATCTCATTCAACGCTCACAACCACCCTGTGAATAACATATCCCGCTTATTCCCATTCTGCAGATGGGGACTTTGAGGTTATCGGTATTAAATGGCTCGCCTGAAGTCACACAACTTGGATGTGGTTGGGCCAAGACCCAGAGCCGGGAAGTCAGCTCAGCATTGAATTTTTACATTTGTATTCACTCTTCCTTGGGTAGTGGGCACCAAGCCAGAAGGCCAAGCCTGGCCACTGATGGACCTGTAGGGGGAGTTGCATGGTTTTCAGGTCTTTTTACTGGGCTTTGGTTTTCTCATATAAAAGACTAGATTGTGCTAAATCTCCTTAAGGTCACGGCGTTTTGTAGTGGTTAACTTACTTGGAGGCTTTGGAATCTGGCAGAACTGGGTCCTTGGGAAAGCCACATAACATCTCCGAGTCCCGTTCCTCATCTTTGGAATGGAGTTGATCACGCCTGCAAGAGGCCCGGCAAGCTCTCTGGTCTTGTGTCTGGCACGGAGCATCCACTCAACAGATGCTCTCCCTCTCCCCCCCCCCCCCCCCTTGTTTTCGGCTCTTCTTCCTCCCCTCCATGCTCTTTATAAAAAATAGTATCACTTGTCCCTCTAAGACAGGGTGGAGAACATCCAAACCGTAGACTGTCTAAGGCCCAGGAAATCCTTGGGTCTGGCCCTGCCAAGGCATTCGGGGTGAATAAATTAAATGTTTGACCAAAATTTAGCAGGTTAAGTTTTAAGGTGATAATTTTTGTAGGGCCCAGGAATGATGGTATAAATACCCAAATGGCCCCTAGCATTAAAAAGGTTCCTCCTCGCCCTGCTCTAAGGTCCCAATGATCCTGCCATATCTAAGAGAAGGTGAATGATGGAGGCTGGGCAAGGGGGCGTGCTGAGCATTGGCCATGGTATTCTTTTATCCCTCCACGGGAGAGGCTCTCGTGAAGTTATTTGTACTGAGAACTGGGGGGAAACAAGCAATACTCATTGTCCCCAGGACTGACCTTAGTTTGACATCCGTGGAATTTGCTTGGTCTGCGCATGCAAATAGCCAGCCCGTTCCCCTTCCGTGCTCTCCAGTTTTACTTATGACTTACCGCTAAGTTTTCCCAGCATACAGTTATTTTTTTTTAAGGGCCAGAATTAGGCACATATAACATAATACAGTACTGGTTACTATACCTGCCATTTCTGCCTTACCTGATGACTGAGCTTACAGCAGCTTATGAGAGTGAATGAGGTTTTATGAGATCTATAAATATCTCAGATAGGATTTTTATTTCATTTTCCCCCTTCAAATAAGACATAATGGAAGCACTCACACACACAAGGAATATTTTTTCTGTGATAAAGTAGGGTGTTTTTGAATTGGCCTCTGAGAAGCAATAATTTGATGTGGCTGTTCGTGTAGGGAGTTCTGTGGGGGAGGGGGGAGAATCATGCATATGTTGCCATAAAACTCAAAGATTATTTCCTCATATTGAAGGTTTAGCCCAGCACCTATGGAGAGATTTATTTCAGAGATGCCAGCCTTGTGTGCAGGCTGCATTCTCTTCTTCTCAGGGGTATGTATTTGTGTTTTCTTAGCTACATGGAAACCCGTTGGCTGGCTGGGGTGGGGGTGGAGGGCTCCAGGAAAGAATGTTTTCAGTTGTCCCATGGGTAGATGTTTTCATCCTTCTCCCCACTTCCTGGATTTCCTGGGAAGATTTCACACCACTTAATAAATTGCAATGAGATTTTTTTTTCTCTTTAAAAAAAAGTCTTAAGCTTATATAATTTAAACACACACACACACATTAACCAATACCAAAAATAAATTTTTTAAAATCTTGCTCGTTGAAGATAATCTACAAGGAACCCTGAACTTGTAAATTTAAAAAAAAATGTTTTTTATTTTAAAATAATAAATGGCATCAAATCGTTATGGTATTTTGATTTCATTGGATACATTTAAAAGACTGACGGAACTATTTTTTTATGTTTTAAAATCTTTATTGTTGAGTTTATTACAGAAGCCTTTCTATTTTCTCCCCATTGCCTCCCTCCACCCGGTTCCCGCCCCTCCTTCACCACCCTATTGTCTGTGTCCATAGGTAATGCATATATGCATATAAGATCTTTGTTTAATCTCTTCCTGCCCTCCTGCCCCCTTCTCTCTGAGAATCATCAGTCTGTTCCATTTCCATGCCTGCCTCTGCTTCTTTTTTATTCTCCAGTTTATTCTGTTCATTAGATTTCTTATTCGTTTACTTTGATTTTTAGATCCAGTTGTTGATAGGTGTGTATTTGTTGCCATTTTGTTGTTCATACTTTTTATCTTCTTTTTCTTCTTCTTCCTCTTCTTAAAGAATACCTTTCACCATTTCATATAATACTGGTTTGGTGGTGATGAACTCCTTTAGCTTTCTCTTATCTAGGAAGCTCTTTATCTGACCTTCAACTCTAAATGATAGCTTTGCTGGGTAGAGTAATCTTGATTGTAGGTCCTTCCTATTCATCACTTTGAATATTTCTTGCCACTCCCTTCTGACCTGCAGAGTTTCTGTTGAGAAATCAGTTGACAATCATATGGGCATTCCCTTGTAGGTAACTAACTGCTTTTCTCTTGATGCTTTTAAGATTCTCTCTTTGTCTTTAGCCCTTGGTGTTTTAATTATGATGTGTCTTGGTGTGGTCCTCTTTGAGTTCCTCTTGTTTGGGACTCTTGGTGCTTCCTGGACTTGTAAGTCTATTTCTTTCACCAGGTAGGGGAGTTTTCTGTCATTATTTCTTCAAATAGGTTTTCCATATCTTGCTCTCTCTCTTCTTCTGGCACCCATATAATATCAATATTGGTATGCTTGAAATTGTCCCAGAGGCTTCTTATACTACCTTTATATTTTTGGAACCTTATTTCTTTTTGCTTTTCTGGTTGGGCGTTTTTTGCTTCCTCATATTTCAAATCATTGACTTGATTCTCAGAATCCTCTACTCTACTGTTGAATCCCTATGTGATATCCTTTATTTCAGTCAGTGTATGCTTAATTTATGATTGTTTGGTCCATTTCTATGTGTTTGGCCTTCTCACTAAGATCCTTGAAAGTCTCACTAAGTTTCTAGAAGATTCTTGAGTAACCTTAGAACTGTGGTTTTGAATTCTATATCTAGTAGTTTGCTTTCTTCCATTTTTTTCATTTGTGACATGTTTCCTTGTCTCTGCATTTTGGCTGCTTCCCTGTGTTTTATGTATTGGATAGAGCTTCTGTGGTCTCCTTGAGTTGGTAGAGTGGCCTTGTGTAGTAGGTATCCTTTTGGGGCCAGTGGCTCAGCGCCCCTAGGCACTTGAGCTGGGAACTCTAGGTGCACTCCTTTGTGGGCTGTGAATACAGTCTTCTTGTAGTTGAGCCATGATTGCTATTGGTGTCGCTGGAGGAATTGACGTCCAGGCCAATTGGCTGTGAGGACCAATTCTGACTACAGTGGAAGAGCTGCTGTGCAGGAGACACCCCTATGGAGCAGGACTTGCTTCAGTGGGGCTTTGGTGCTCACTGAGTCTTCCCCTTGAGTGTGCTGCTAGAGTTGTAATCTGGAATGGTCTGACACTGACCACTGGGTACACTGGCTCTTTGGTATCCAGGTAGGTATAAAGTCAGCCACTGCCTGGGGCCACCCCGCAGGAGTTACAGAGAGATATGCAGATACCTCCTCTTTGTCTTGGGTTTGGAAGTGCCCAGATGAGGTTCAGCCAGGAAACAAGGCAGGCTGGTGCTGGTTTGGGGCTCCCTGACCCAGCTGCAGCTTATCTGAGATTTTTAAGGACAGGCTATTCTTATGCAAAAGCAGCTGCAGGCATGTTGGGTGGGGCTGTAAATTGGATGGGGAAGGGTCTCAGGGAATCACCAGGGCGGAGCAAACAGAAATAGCTGCCACTCAGCCCTGCAACTAGGGAAGTGCCAGCCCAGGAACAGTGGTCTCTGTGAATGCCGAGTAGCTCCGTCTCTCCTGGGAGAAAGCTGCCCCCAAGTTCCTATCCAGATGCCAGACAAGTGTGTCCCCCAGAGCCTCGCCCTGGTGCTGGAGCTCAAAGGAAGCAGAACCTTATAAGTTCATTCATGGTGCTGGCCTGTTAAGAGGAACAGCTGGGTCTTTAATAGCCTCTGTGTCACTGAGCCCCAATCTGCACGGGTTTTTAGAGCCTGTAGTTATGGGGACTTCTTTTCCCAGCTCTGGGAGTCTGAGCTGAGGGTCTGGTAGAGGGCTGGGATCACTTGCTCCTCCTGACGGCCTCCACAGAGACATTCTCCCTCCTGATTAAAATAGGGGCACGTGTGGGTGCCGTACCAGCTGGTTCTGGGCTCCGCTCCTTCTACCGGTCTTAGTGTGCGTTCTTCTTTATTTCTCTAGTTGTAGGACTTCCATTCAGCTAGCTTTCCAGCAGTTCTGGATGGTGATAGTTCTGTATTTTAGCTTTAATTATGATGTGATTGTGGGAGGCGGCAAGTACAGGTGTTAACCTATGCTGCCATCTTGGTTCCTCTCCCTAAAAGCTCTGAGGGTCTTAAGTACTTCACTTCTATCTGTATAATGGAAGTCAGACACTCCATTTGCCATTTGTTGTTTGGGGCCATTCTGACAAATTTAACTTTTTTTAAAAAACTTGAATATCTGACTTTATGACTATTTAGGGTTTTTGTTTCTTTGTGTGTGTGTGTGTTTTAGCACAACCTCTTCCTATATACATCTTTCCCCATTCTCAATCGCTTTGTGTTTAGTTAGGTGATAATTCAGTTTGTTCGCTGAGGGAATAAAAACCATGTGAGTTTAGTACATCTGAACCAAAAGCAAGCGGAGGATTTTTACCTAATGATGTTAATTTTTTCCTATTTAACAGCATCTCAGTGTGCAACATACCCTTAGCACTTTGATACAGTAACATATACTCACTCTTCTGTGCTTATCATCGACTGATGTGACTTCGCAGATCCTCAGTGTCCTTGTGGGAATATTGTGGGGCAGAGTTGGGAACAGTTACATGATCAGAGAACAAACAGGAAGAGCCCAGGGCTGAACTGGCTTGGAGAGGTGTTTTATTTGGCCAACATGCATGTTTCAATTTTCTTTTTAACTTAAATGCTTTCAGACAGACCGTTCTGTATTTTAATTAACCTTGTCCCCTCAATTTCCACCTTGCCTCATTTCTGATCTCTGGCCTGGTGAGCATGCACTGGCGTTTGTGACCCTCAGGCTGGCAGCCCTCTCAGACCCCTTCTTCTCCACAACGCTGTGATTCGAGGACACCCTTCATTTCTCCGTCTCAAGCTGACTTGCTTTCTACTCTCACCCAGAATCTGTTTTCCCTTCTTTTTAGATTTCTCTGTCTTCTTCCATGTCTTTGTCCAGAACCCTGTTTTATGAAGCAGCTTCCAAATTGCATGTCAATTTCTCTTGGTTATCCAGGTTCTGTTGTAGATCATTGAAATCTGGGATGGAAAAGACCATCTGGTTTACCCCTCTCCCCTCCTGGGCCGAGCAGTTGCTCCAGAGCATGTTGGCTCCTGATTGGCTGGTATTTGCAACATTGTCCAACTTGGAAACTGACTCTCTGCTTCCTGAGCAGGCAGCCTCTTTTCAGTCCAAATGTGAGCAAATGGAACAATATCAAACTATATATATATATATATTTGGTGGGACAGCCCTCATTAACATATGACCACGATCGTCGTGGTTGCTTTTCTCACTCCCAGAGACCCATGTGGTCAGCGGTGAGAAAAGCTCCTCATGGAAGAAAAGCCTGTGACCAGGTCTGAGGTTTCTTAGTCTGACACGGAGGCACGTTGTGTAGAATCCCATTAACTGCTTTCACTACTCACTTTTTGTGGAAGTGGATTTTTATGTGACTCGTTTTTACAGAGGAAGTGATGCTTTTTGTGTGAAGAACTCCAGGGCATTAGAATAAAGTACTTTCCTGAGACTCAAGTAATTTGCTTTCTTCCCACCCTCGGCACTCATATACCGCCAGCGAGACACTTGGCCTTTATATTCTCATGTGTTCAGGATGCTATTCTACATTAGGAGCGTTTTTTTTTTATGTATTCTTTTATATTGGCTACCTTTTATATTGGCTAGGTATTTAGGTAGACCAGATGGTGATTCTCAGGGTCATTCTTTTCCTGTTAAAAAAGCCATTCCTTTGAACCACTCGGTACTTGGTATCCCTCCCCGTTTTCTCCAATATTCAACTACTCCCCCTCCCCCGCTTTTAAAAAAATATATTTTATTGATATTTTACAGAGAGTAAGGGAGAGAGATAGAGAGCTAGAAATGTCGATGAGGGAGAAACATCAACCAGCTGCCTCTTGCACACCCCTCACCGGGAATGTGTCCGCAACCAAGGTACATGCCCTCGACCGGAATCGAACCTGGGACCTTTCAGTCCGCAGACTGATGCACTACCACTGAGCCAAACCAGTTTCGGCCCCTCTTCTGCTTTTTAAATACACCTGAGTGCTAAGTAAAGATCCAGGCTCACTGTCTTGTTAACCTATATCTTAATTGCTTTCTAAACTAATTAACTGTTTATCTTACTCTATGAATTATCTACTATTCAAATATTTCTCAAAACACACTTCTGGGGAGGAAGAAAGGAAGGAAAAGGAAAGGAAGGCAGACATTATGTGGACTTGAATGTCCTCGCAGTTTTCCTGGGAAAGAGAAGCAGAATGCAAAGCATTTGTTTTCCTACCCAGCATGTGCCTGCCTACTTTTTCCTCCTATTTTACATCTGCGATTTCTTTCTTATGCTCCCTAATCACAGAGACTGGGATTTTACAAATGATGGATTTTGAGGACCACTTGACATCCCATGGCAATCCGTCCTCAGTTGGTAGATATCCTGCCTGGACTTTAGAGAGCATTAGGTCTGAGTCAGTAGTGGACCTTCAAGAATTGGGGGCCCCTTCTCAATGTTTTAGATGAATTTGCCTGTTGACACATTGCACAATGCAATGCTTCTTAAAGGGTGTCCCCAGCACTTCTTGAGCACAGAGTTAAAATACCACCAGAATCACCTTGGGAGGCAATATTGTGACCCTTTTAGTAGTTTTCCCCCAAACCTTCTGATTGATTCAAGGAGAAAGACTCAGCCTTGTGGTAGTGTGTCTTTAATACCCAAGGCCTTATAGTCTTTCCTTCTCTTCCTCCTCTTTCTCCGAGATTTTTCTTTCTTTTGTTTTCTAATGAAGAGGGAACAGATTTATCTCAGACCCAGGACTTTAAAAAAATGTTTTTATTGACTTCAGAGAGAGGAAGGGAGCGGTAGAGAGAGATGGGAACATCAATGATGAGAGAGGATCATGATCGGCTGCCTCCTGCATGGGGATTGAGCCAGAAAGCTTGGCATGTGCTCTGACCAGGAACCGTACCGTGACCTCCTGGTTCACGGGTCGATGCTCAATCACGGAGCCACATCAGTGGGGACGGACCGAGAACTTTTGACAGGCAAACATCCAACAAAATGTTAATATAATTTTGGTTTTGTTGTTTTTAATTTTATGATGATGTTTTTATTGCTGGACATTTACAGGAAAAGTATTTTAAAAATATGCAGCCTTCATACACAATGGCTCAGTGAGGCCATTACAAAATAAGAAGAATAGGGAAATGATTGTGCTGATGAAATGCTGATTTGATAAAAAAAAATGAATGATGGTGGAATGGAAATGAAGTTTGAGAAATACTGGTGTGGTAGAAAAATGCAGGGGGTTTTGGAGTCAGAAAACCTGGGATTTAGTCCTGACTTTGTAAGTATATAAACTGGGGCAAATTGCTAAGCTGCATTTTCCCATCTGTAATGTGGGGATTATAATAATAGGGTTGTTATGTTCCAATGATCTATGGATGTGAAAGTGCTTTGTAAACCGTCACATGGCATATACAGTGTCACTGTTTTCTATTCTGTGGTAGGGGAGGCTTTTGTTTCTAGCCTTAAGCTAGTCCTTTTTGTTGGCTTTCTGCCTCATGATTTATATTCTTTTTTTTTCCTGAGCAAAAAACATAATAGCTTCTTACTTGTTTATATGGGGCTGTTTTTGTGCTTTACTCATGGAACTTGAAAAAAGTTTTCCTACTGGCTGTCTAAAAGTGGGGGCACAAAACTTTCTGATTTGTTACTATGTGTGTGCATGTGTGAGCTTTGAAATTTTCAAAAGAGTAAAATTAGTCCATAGTATGCGAAGTGTGTCCAAACTTTTGGCTAAAGATAATACATTTTGCTTAGTTATTTTTAAATACATTTTTGTTTATTTGCTTGCTTGTTTGCTTGTTAAAAATATGTTTATTGACTTCAGAGAGGAAGGGAGGGGGAAACATCAATGATGAGTGAGAATCACTGATAGGCTGGCATCCTACAAGTCCCCCAATAGGGACCGAGCCTACCACCTGGGCATGTGCCCTGACTGGGAATCGAACCATGACCTCCTGGTTTATAGGTTGATGCTCAACCACTGAGCCACGCTGGCTGGGCTAAATACACTTTTAAAACAACTTTATTTTTTTTAATGTATATATTTTTTAACATTTAAAAAAATTAAGGTATTTTATCACACTCGTGACACAGTTGTGTACGTTTGTGTATGTGTGTGTGTGTGTGTGTGTGTGTGTGTGTGTGTTTGTGTGTTTTGGTAACCAGGGGTGAAGGAAGTTTGGGTTTTATATAGAAGTGAAAACCTGAGCACAGTTCGCTTCTGAAAGTGGAAGTTTTGGTGCCTAAAATGACTCATTCACAATGCACTGTCACGTGTTATTAGATGATGAGATGGGGACTTACCTGGTAGGAAGTCCTAGACTTACCAGGACCCGTCAGCCTGACTTCCTGGGGAACCCGGCTTAAGCTACACAGGGAGTACTCTGGGGGACACGGACTCATCCTACCCCAGGACAACTCTGCTAGGAGGTGCCTAGATAGAAGGGAGGTTGGTCTTTCTGACACGAGGACCACAGAGGACCACACTGCCATGTGTTGGTCAAGTCCCATGCACTCTTCAACCGGGGATGCTCAGATGTCCATGCTACTTAAGACAGGCGCCATATTGACAAGGATTTGGGATCCACAGTGTGAGGTCCAAAGGTGCACTCTCATGCAGCCTCACCTGAGGCACAGGGAGAAACGAAGGCATGGCTGGATCTCTGTCTAAGAAAGGGCTTCACGTCCGTCTCTGTTATTGTGAGCCGAAGAGCTCTGTGTACATCCATTTGAAGTGGAAGTTTGCATCTCGGATTGCCCGGGGTGCAGTCCATGTGGTCTGAGGAGCACGGGCCTCTCTTGCTCTGTCTGCCTGGATCAAAACACAGACGTGGCTCTCCCCTCCTTCTAGGCAGGGTTGGATGGGGTCCCTGAAGCTCCCAGCTCCCCGTTTGCCCTGGCTCCAGTCTTTCAAGGGGGAAATAGAAATGGAGAGGGACAGGAATGTCAGCCTTTTGACCCACTTCTGTAGGGATTTGTCAGGACGTACCTTTGGCTCAACCTCCCGCAGGAGAAATTTGATTCTGGAGTCAGGAATGTGACAAAACACTTGAGTATGCAGCTGGGTTTTTGCCACCGATGTGATTTGCAGGGAAGTGTGGCCATAAAATGCTTGAGATCATGAGTTGGACGGGCTCCCCATCTGGAGAGCCATACCTTTCTCTGCAAAATTAAATATTTATGTACTTTTAAGGTTCAGTTTTGATTTTTTAAAAGAAGATAGAAACTCACTCAACTGTTAAAAAAAAAACCAACCACCATGAAATGTTTAGGATCAAGGGGAAACATTTCCAAGTTCGTAACAAATAGCTTTATCGGAAAACATTGCTTTGTTCTTTAAAGAAAATCAAACCCGTACTAAAACATTTCAAGAACTGACGCTAAGCCCTGGCCAGTGGTCACCAGGGGAATGGCAGAGGCCAGGGGCTGGTGTTGGCCTTCACGTGGTTCTCAGAGAGCTTCGTCATCGTCCACTCCTCCTTCTCCTCTTACTTCAGGGTTCCTCCACTGCGACTTTCCCCACCTGGCACTGACTCCCTTTTACTCCCATTGATCCCCTCCACCTGCCCCCTCCCTCCCACCAGGCCTTCACCACACTATCGACTGTATCCATGGGTTATGTATGTATGCATATTAGTTCTTTGGTTAATCTCCCCCCACCATCCCTCATCCCTGCCTCTCCTCTGAGATTCATCTGTCTGTTCTATGCTTCTGTGTCTTTGTATCTATCATTTTCAAAACACTTCTACTTTGAAATAATACACAGCATCCCCTAGACCCTCCATCCAGCTTCCCCCTACGGTGACATCTTATATAGCTACTAGAGGCCCGTTGCAGGGAGATCCTGCAAGAATAGGGCTTTCTGTGGCCATCTCCACTGCCCTGCCTGCTTCCCACCTTCTCTGCTTGCTTCTCAGCAGCTTCACTCCCTTCTGCAGTGCTTGGCTTCCTTCTGCACTGTCTTCAGTCTTCATGCAAAGTCCTCTGTGCCTGGACATGCAAATTAACTGCCGTCTTGGTTGGGTTAATTTGAATACTCTCTCCTGATTGGCTGGTGGGCATGGCTTCTGGGTGTAGCAAAGGCACAGACAATTTGCATCTTTCTCTTTTATTAGGATCAGATGATTTGGTTCATTTTGAGGCACTTGCTCTGAGGAGGTGGGGTGGGTGTGGTGGAAGGGAATTCGGAGAAAGGGCAAAGGGAGCTGTGGGGAGGGGGAAAGAGGAGCCCAAGAAGGAACCCTGGCCTTTTGTACCTGAGGCCTCTCAGCTGTTAAAATGAAAAAAGCTAATTATCTCTTGTTTAAATGAGAAAAAGGAATAAAAAAATCTCTTATATATGGTATACACATAACATTCAAATAAAAGGATAGATAAGTACAGTTGACTGTTTTGGGGAGGGGGGGAAAGAGGAGAGACTGCTGGAAAAGATGAAAGGGAGATTTTAACTTTGTATACATTTTTTTTTGTTCTTTTTAAATGTTTTTGGCCTTCAGGTATGTTCATTGTTTTTATTTTTATTTTTTAAAGTGCAATCTAGGAGATGGGATAATAGGGCACTTGTATTTTCTTCAATATGGTTTTGTTAAATATATGCTAATTAAATATATACCAAGCTTCTTGAGACAATCAATAATTTGGACTGCTAACAGTTGCTCTTTTAGTGGGGCCAATAACTGAACCCCATTCTCCCTTCTCTAACACAGAGAAAATACACACAGGAACCAGAGACAGAGGTTAAAAACCAGGTTTATTTATCATGACAAAGCTGCATTTACACCCAGTTGGGAAGTGCCATTTCATTCTGGCTTCCCAATGTTTACCCCATTCCCACCCCCTGCTAGCTTCTGAGCTGACCATGTGTGGGACAGAAAGCCAGTCACTGGAATTCCCATGGCCCGCCAGCCAGCGGGAGTGCGCCCCCATGGAAGAGGGCAATGCAAAGCCCAGGGTCAGGGAGATGAGAGATGAGTGAGCATTGCACTGTTTTTTTCTTTCTGTTTGTCTTTCAATGTCACTGATCACTTGTCTCTCTTGGGCAGGAGTGAGTGAAGAAAGTAAAAGCAAGTGTTAGTTTTCTTGGAGGGATTTACTCTGATAGCGGAGGCCCCCCAGGGAAACATGAGAGAAAAGTGACCCCCCCTGTAGAATGAAGACTGAGGAAGAGGGAGCAAGTGCCCATGTGGGATGCCCCAGGAGGGGGTAGAGGAGCCTAGCAGAGGGGGGGGGGCGCTAGTGGAGGAGAGGACAGGAAGCAGCAGTGATGGTATTGCCTTGCTCTCAGTGGAGGATTGTCCTAGGCCCTGGAACGTGAGGAACATTGGCCAGAAAGGGACTGGAAGCAAGTAGAAATGGAAAGAATTGGAGCACTGTAGACCCCATAGCCTTATAGGAAGAGGGGTCCAGTAATAGTCACTCCTTATCCATGGGGGTTACATTCTAAGACCCCCAGTTGATTCCTGAATCGGCAGATAGTACTGAACCCTGGATGTTCAATGTTTCCCCCTATACATACATACCTACGATAACATTACATTTTTAAATTAGAGACAGTAAGAAATTGACAGTGGCTAATAATAAAATAGAACAATTAAAGCAATATATTGTAATGAAAGTTATGTGAGTGTTCTCTCTCTCTCTCTCTCTCTCTCTCTCTCTCTCTCTCTCTCTCTCATAATCCATCGGATAACCAAGAAGGCTACTGAGTGATAAATGGGTGGAGGGTCTATACAGCATGGATGCGCTGGACAATGGGATGATAACTGGACAAAGGGATGATTCATGTCCGGGATGGGACTGAGCAGGATGGCGTGAGATTTCATCACAGTTCTCAGGAAGGCGTGCAGCTTAAAAAGCGTATGAATTGTTTATTTCCGGATTTTCCCACTTAATATTTTCAGACCATGGTTGACCACAGGGAACTAGAATGGCAGAAAGTGAGACCGCTATGTCAGTGGAAAGATGAGAACAGAAGACTCCCATGTCTCCAGAATACTCTGTTTTGGAAACTGCTTTGTCCTTTACCTTCCCACCTGTCCACTTGCCCCTTCTTGGCCTCTTCACTTCAGACCAGAACTCCCTCCTTGTGTCTGAAGTCAGCTAGCGTTTACTGATTAGGGTTTGTCTGTCATGTGTCAGCAAGGGATGAAGACATTGGAATAAACACAAGACGTTGTTCATAGTAAACCACTGACATTATTGAGAAGGAAGTAGAGAAAGCTTAATTTTGGAGCTCTGCTCCGTTTCCATTCTGTGATTTCTATTTCTGGTTCTCTTTCTTTTCTCAGAGGTGCTTTGTCCATGCATAATTGTTGGTTGCTCTTCTTGTGAGGGGAAATGAAGTCAGCAGTGACCTATGTCAGCATCTTGGTGGCATCACTCTCTTGGTTCTCTCTCTCTCTTAATTTTTTCATTTAATTCCCCCCTCTCGTTCTCCTTCCCTTCCTTCCTCACTTCCTTTTTTGAGGGCTTTCGGTATGCCAAGAACTGAGCTCGATCTGAGGTGGCCGTGGTGACCCAAACAGACATTGTCTCTGCTCTCATGGAGCTTAGAGTCTAGAAGGGGACCCACAAAATCAGTAGATACATACAGAAATGTGCGCTGTGGCCTGGGATATAAGGAACAGCGCAGGGTGCCAGCAGAGAATACTTCTTTAGTGCTTTTCCCAGTCACCTCTGAAAGAGTCCAGGGACTTCCTGTTCACCTCATGCTATTTTATATACTTTTATGTCTTCTGAACTTCTTCCGGAAAGTTTACAGTTACTGCTCAAAAGGAATCTAAGGTGGAACAGGCATTTGACTTGAGAACACTTCTGCCACTGGTAGACACCAGTTCTTATTTGTCTCTTGGGTTTAGACCTTTCCTGCTACGTGTGATATATACGAGGTGGGAGTTTTAATCCTGCTAAGCAAAAAAGTTGTTCCACGTCATATCCTATCTATATTGTTGGCATTGAGTGAAGGTGCTGTGGTTTAAAGGTCTGTTTTTAACCTCAGCTTCATTTCAGTAGGTTTGTGTTATTCCTTCCATTGGGAAAAATAACAAGGGGATTAAAGAAAAGGAAAAGCTCATGGTCTTCCCTTGTCACGTAGCAAGTCATCTTGGGTAAGAGATCGGACCAAGTCTGTCAGCGGAGACCTTGATGATGTGTGGCGGTGAGCACTCCCTAACAAAGCCTGTCTGGGTGAAAGCAGTAGGTAGTTTGTCCTCCTCAGTGGTGGCAATTTTAAAAAATAGATATATGGATGAGCAGAATTTTCTTAATTCTGCCCCAGGATTGATTGGTGAGTCGTCATTGTTTCCTACTGAGAGATGTAAATAAGATTAATAAATTTATTTGGCTGAGTTTCCTTGACTCTGGCTTGGTATGTGACTGGAGGAAAAGACTTTCTGGGAAGAATTGTGCTTGCTTATTTTATTTTATTTTATTTTATTTTATTTTATTTTATTTTAACAGCAAATGGATTGAATTGGTGTAAGTGTGATTTGCACAGGGATGCTTAATCTATCTAGATGCAACTGCCAGAATACCATGTGGATTTTATAAAGATAAGACTATTGCTTGATTTGTATGATTAGAGGACAGATTTGGGGATTAAGATGTATCTGAAAACTGATTCTGTTTACCTTTAACACCTACCAAGTTACAGCCTCGCCTGGAGCTCCTGGCACCCCTGATGATGGTGGCAGGATAGTAGAGACCACGGCAGATCTTCAGAAGAAGGGAAGATGCAGCGAACCCCTGGCTGTTCCTGGGTGTGCGTGGGAATTGGTGGTGGTGCTGATTTGGTGATAGAAGCAATGGGATTGGGTCACAGGACCTAGAAGAGGGAAGTCTTGTCTCAGCTGGAAGGGGAGGGAGGGAGGAGTTGTAAGCAAATCGGAAGGGACACAAGGCTAGGGTGGTGGTTTCATTTCCAGGCTTCCCACAGATAGCCACAGCACTGTTACCCTGTTCTGGTGAAAACATTCGCAGACGTTCATTTTGGTGCTTGCACCGCTGGTGGGGGTCTCAGGAAAGCTGAGGGACAATTCCCGACAACAGAATACGTATGACTACACATGGCCGTGCCAGATTTGCGTGATGTCTTTACAACTTCTGCCTTGGGTCAGCCCCTGGCGCGACCTCCTGCAGGTCCACCACGAACAACCAGTCTCTGCCGTCCAGACCTGGCTCAGGGTAGCTGTACTTTTCTTCCACTGTGACAACGCCTCGGCCAAGGTCATGGTTTTTATGGGAGGCTGTCAACAACGGGTTCCCCTGTGTAAGCTTACACGGCAGTGGCCCTCCCAGAGTTCAGACCTCAATGAAGCATCTGTTTCCCTCGGAGCCAACCTGCTTGTGCCTGTCTTTCCTCTGTCCAGGCAGAGAGCAAGGCCCTCTCGCTCGTGACGTTGCAGAGTTCATGCTGCTCTATTGGTTTGATGAGCCACCCCCCTCCCTCCCCCAGTGTCTGGGGATTGGGGGGGGGGGGGGCGCGCTCCCAGTGTGTTTCCTCCAGCTCTTTCCAGCCCCATGCGCTGGCGCTTTTGTTTGGAATCTGGAAGCTTCCGACCCGGGCTGGATTTCCAAAGGTCAGTGTGCCTGCACGTCTTGTCCTTAATGAATTGGCTCTGCCCCGGAGCCCTCCCGGAGCTGGCACCCTTCATCCTGAGCGGTAGCAGCGGCAGCTTCCTAACCAGATCCAATTGCTTGACACGCACCCTGGAGGAGCCACTGAGGCTGTTGGCCTGGAGAATGTGGTCGTAAACGCATGGCTACAGGATCGAGTGAGGTTTCTCCTTTGCTTAGAAAGCCAGAGAAACATCCACAGAGAGAGAGGCTACGAAGGAGAAAAACATACCCAGGCACTGTTTTTAATGAGGGGATTTCACCCCCCCCCCCTTTATTTTAAGTGGGAGATATTTTTTTTTTCAGTCACCTTCCTTCCTCCTTTTGTTCTTCTCTTCTATGATTTTTCCTCCTCCTCCTCCTCCTTTTGGTGACAGAAGCAATGGGATTGGGTCAAGGTCTACCCATCTCTGTGCCCAGGTCTACCCATCTCTGAGGAACTGTTTTATTTGGTGGTGAGAATGTCTTAATTCATTGAGCTTTTTGCCCTGGCTACTAGGAAACTCAGGCCCGAGTTTAATTCTGTGCTTGATTCCGGTAGCATCGTTTTAGCTAAGACTGTTTTGGGGGGAGTTATACTTATCTCTACTTTTGTTCTCATTTCTAAGTTTGTTGTATGCGTGTCTTAAATTAGGAGTGTAAATGCGAAAAGGGAAGCACCTGAGATGATTTTTTAAAACACTCGGGTTCAGGTATATTACTTGGCAACACTAATTGACCCCTGGGCCTCACTAGTATCTTTTCAGCTCTCTGTCTTCCCCTGAATTATTATTATTGTTATCCAGAAAAACAAGCGAGTTCTGTTTAGTAAGCATATTTGTAAAGCTGAGCGAAGAGCAAGCCAGCAACATTATCGTCAGCCAGGCATATTGGGCGTTTTTTGGCCCCGGGGACACGTTCCTCGCTGCCCTGTAACATGTATCCCGGGCAGCAGAACACCTCCTCTCCAGGCGCACAGCCTGCGTGTACACCACGCTCCTGTCTCGGGGCCGCTCCCTCTCTCTAGCAGGCAGGAGCCTCGCTCAAAGGCGACCTCTTCTCGCGGCCTTCACTGACCTGTCCGGGACAGTGAGTTGGCTCCTTCGGTGTGGTGCCATAATACTTTCTTCACTCTAGTTGTTAGTCATACACATGCCCTGCTATTTTTCATTGGACATATTTCTATCCCTCTATGTGTGTGTGCGTGTGCGTGCATGTGTGTGTGTGTGTGTGTGTGTGTGTGTGTGAGCATGTGAGTATTAGAGGCCTGATGCATGAAAGTTGTGCAAGAGTAGGCCTTCTCAGCCACGGCTGCCTGGATCCTTCCCTCACAGCCATAGCGGCTGCCTCAATCCATGGCTGTAGCCCTGGCTTTGTCTTGGGAGGATGTCCCGTCTAATTAGCATATTATGTTTTGCTTTTGTTATTATAGATATAGGCAGGTATGTGTGTATATATATCTATATATCTATAGATATATAGATATATTTATATATCTATATAGATATCTACACACACACACACACACACACACACACACACACACACATATATATATATATATATGCCAATGCATCTTGTAGGCAGACACTGAGCCCCAGGATTCCCTGACGTGTCAAGAAAAGTGTCTGGTATAAAGTAGAAGCTCAGTAAGTAGTTGTTACATGGATGTAAAAGAAGTATAAGATACAGTGCCTGTCGCAGAAAGGCCACCAGAATTCTCCTGGCAGAGTTCTCTCTCCCCGGCCATTATCCTATGGGACAAATCCGCTGCTCTGCTCTGGTCCAGGTGCCGCAGAGAAGAGCGTGCAGTGAGAGGTAATAGTGGCTCCTGATTGAGATATTAAAAAAATTCACTCAGGAAGTATTTGTTGAGACGCTCGTGATTCTGATAGGCAGTGTGCTCAGCCCAGGGGAAGTTTGAAACTTGGTGCCAGAACCTCCGGGCTCTCGCAGATTTGTCAGAGCGCTTACTTCCTCCTCCGCCATCGCACGGTGCCATCCCTGCAAATTTCCCGTCTTGTCTGAGATCCTTCCTCAGAGCAGGGATCCACACGGGACGGTACTGGGCTGGTAGCTGGGCAGGAGACGAATGACAATGCAGGCCATGTAAGATTGCCTCCAGCTGGGGCTCTCCTCACGTAAGGAATGTCATAGGAAACCTGGGGGATGTGTTTCTCACCACCCCCTCCCGTCTCTGTTGTCATGTTCCTGGACTGTTTCACTCATGTAAGCTATCCAGTCCCCGTAGGAATTTGAGTTTGTGAATCCCAGCCTCTTTTTATTGGGGAGGGCACTGTGAACGTCTGGAGGCAATCACCCTCCTGTCTGCCACAAGGACAACCGTGCGGCCTTGTATCCTGGAGACTAGACAGAAACCGCAGTCCACAGTCTGAAACGGAGGTACCCGGAGGCATGGCACTTCTACAATAAGCAGAGCGATCCGGGTAGTCAATTCCCTCTTTTCATGCCTCGCTCCCCATGGGCAAGTAGGATTTGGTCAGAAGAAACTAGGACCAAAGAGGAAGTGACTGGAGGAAGGCCACAACGCTGATACGTGGGAGGAGCTGGTAAAAGTCCCCCTGACGTTGGTCTGTGCGGTCTCCGTGACATCACGTTGCCTTTGATTTTACATACCCATCTACCCAAGGTGGAAGGACTTTAATATCCGAGATGGATTAGACAGATCTGAATCACGTTGGCTAAGGAATGCCTAATTGCTTGATTTGTAACTAAGACGGTCTTCCACCACCACACCTTTCCGAATCACAATAATCTGCACCCACTGGCCGTCCTTCCTTTTCGGTTGTCACTACCGGATGATTATAGACAAAAACCACTTTAACATTAATGCTTATGTTCCACGTAGAGGACAGGGCCAAGGGTCAGTTTTGCCCGTGAGCTGATCTGCTGCCCAGAATTTGATGGAGTCCCTTTGTTGGAGGTGTGTTACCTGAGAAAAGCCAGCTGTGGTGTCCAGGATTTTTCCACAGGCGTGAGATGCTTACAATTCACCTGTTTCCACGCTGTCCTCTCCCCCTCTTTTTCCTCTTGCTACTGCCATTCCTTCCATGTCCCTTTTTTTAGCTGCATTTTCCATTTGAATTGGAACAAAGCGATGAGTGATTGATAGTACAGGTGTTGAAAATGAGCCAAGAACCGCTACTCCTCTGAAGGACATGGGGGGAGGAGGAATATTGAATCTGGTGTAATCAAATTGGTATTTTTATGATTGTTAAAGTTAGGAAAATTTTTAAAATGTTGTGTAAAAGATTCAAATCATGCCTCTTAAAAAGTATATCACGATCAACAAAGAGCCTTGGAGAGACAACAAGATGGCGGCAGAGGTAAAAGCCTAACTGCAGCCGCACTCAACAATTTCAAAAAATACAACTAAAATATAGAGTGGACACTATCCAGAACTACAGGAAAGTTGACTGACTGGGAATTCTACAACTAGAAGGAAAGAGAAAACCAGAAGGAAAACCAGAGGAGCCGTAAAAGCCTAAGGTACGGAGGCACGGTGTGCCCGTGCGGGGAGAGGACGGAGCAGGAGAGGAGGGGCGGCTGAGTGCCTGGCGGGCGTTCCCCAGCGGGAAGGAGATAAAAGCTCCAGACTGTGCTGAACCCCAACTCCGACTGCACTGAACTCCAGTTCTGGGCGAGACCCCGGGGGTCACAGGCTCATACAGGGGGAATCTGGGCTGTAAGGCGGAAGCTCAGCAGAGCGGCGAAAAGGCAGAGCCCCGGAGTCGCGCACATTGTTCGCAGAGGACAGACTGTTCGCTGAGCTGCTGAATTACCCCAGCGGGAAGGACTCAAAAGCTCAGGACTGTGCTGAGCCCCAGTTCTGACTGCACTGAACCCCAGTCCTGGGCAAGACCCTCGGGCTCCAGCCTCATACAGGGGGAATCTGGGCTGTAAGACAGAAGCTCAGGGGGGTGGCGAAAAGCAGAGCCCCTGAGTCGCGCACATTGCGCACACAGAGGACAGACTGTTGATTGGGCCGCGAGATCGCCCTAGCGGGAAGGAGACATAAGCTCCGGACTGATCTTAACCCCACTTCCAACTGCTCTGAACCCCAGTTGTGGGCTTGTGGGGGGAGAGACTACACTGTCTGGTAGCGGGCGAAGCTCTAGGGCGCCTTTCTCTCAGAGGTGCTTGCTGGAGTACCAAAGGACACTGAGGTTCACTGAGACTCAGGAACCTCCGAGGGTGGGGCTAACCAGAAGCCAAGGCTGTAGGCTCCACCCTGAAGCTCTGCCCCATCCAAGCTGAACTCAGAGAGGCTTTTGCAGGTTTCCAAGTCTAGTGGAATAAGGTTGTCTCCTGGCTTAGACACAGCTGATCCTCCCAACCTACCAACTCAGGGAAGCAGCGAAAATGCCGAAACGAGGAAACAGATCACAAACGAAAGAAATGGAGGACAAAAAGCGACTGGATATAGAGTTCAAAGCCACGCTTATAAGGTTGTTCAACAATCTCTTAGAAAAGGCCGATAAAATAAATGACACCTATGAGGATATGATAAGGGATCAACAAGAAATAATGAAGGGTCAACTAGAAATAAAGAATACAATCTCTGAAATAAATAATATTATACAGAGTCCTAAAAACAGATTGGAAGATTGCAAGAATCAAGTCCAAGATTTGGAACACAAAGAGCCAGAGGACACTCCCCCGCAGAAGCAAGAAGACAAGAGAATCCAGAAAGTTGAAGATAATGTAAGAAACCTCTGGGACAACTTCAAGCGAACCAACATCAGAATTATGGGCATCCCAGAAGATGACAGAGAGCAAGATACCGAAAACATATTGAAAGAAATAGTGACAGAAAACTTCCCCCACCTGGGGAAAGAAATAGACTTACACGTCCAGGAAGCACACAGAACCCCAAACAAAAGGAATCCAAAAAGAACCACACCAAGACACATCATAATTAAAATTCCAAGAGCTAAAGACAAAGAGAGAATATTAAAAGCAGCAAGACAAAAGCAGGTAGTTACCTATAAAGGGGCACCCATACGACTGTCAGCTGATTTCTCAATAGAAACCATGCAGGCCAGACGGGAATGGCAAGAAATATTCAAGGTGATGAATAACAAGAACCTACAGCCAAAAATACTCTACCCAGCAAAGCTATCACTCAGAATTGAAGGCCAGATAAAGAGCTTCACAAATAAATTTAAGCTAAAGGAATTCATCACTGCCAAGCCAGAATTATATGAATTGCTAAAAGGGGTTCTTTAGGAAGAGGAAGAAAATAAAGATAAAAATTATGAACAAACACGTAACTATCAACAAGTGAGTCTAAAAAACAAGGGAAGTAAAAATCATGATGAACAATATTAACTGGTGAATATAATAGAATCAGAGGTATGGAAGGGGAGTGGACTGATGATTCTCGGGGAAATGGGGAGTGGGGCGGGGCGGGAAGAGGCTGAACATAAACTGCACCTATGGATGAGGACAATGGGGGATGGGGAAAGGGCAGAGAATTGAATGGAAACTTGGTGTAGGGGAGCAATTGGGGGGAATGAGGAACATTTGTAATAATATGAAAAATAAAGATTTATTTTAAAAAAAAAAGTATATCACTTCTTCACTTCTAGTTTCCATATATTTGGCATTAATCCAATAAATAAATAAAGTTAACATTTCAGTAAACTGTGCTTATAAATTTTCTCAGTTCCTATCTTTAAAAAAAAAAAGAAACCAGCTCTATTTATTTCTGTCTCAGTGATTACACTTGATGTTGACAGGTTGGAATGACTGAAATCCTATTTACTTCTAAAAGCCCAATAAGATATGGAACAGCCAGGGAGAACTCAGAAATCTCCTAATAAAGGGTGTCGCCTACACCAAGAGCACTTGCCCAGCCTCCCTGGGAGAAACCACATAGAGATGCATAGTTGGGAAGTCTGTGAAATGAAGTTTGGGGCTGATGGCTGGGTTTCCAGTTTGGGAAGATCTTGAGGCCTTTGTCAGGAACCCTATTCCTTCCAGGTTCCTGAGGAACGATAGTTTGTTGAGAATTTAGAATGTTTTGAGATTCTGGGAGGAGGTTCAGAGTTGGACCAGAAAAAGCTTAATTATTAGTAGGCAGGAAACTTGGTTCTGTTCCTGGTATTATGGATAGGATGACTACAGAACTGTAGAAAGCCCAATTTCCTACACTAGGTTGGGTTCCCCCCCAAATAGGATTGGCATTTTAATCCTTGTAGCCTCGTTGGTCTCGCAGGGGGATTCTGAGATTACATGGACCCATACTGATGAGCACTTACTTTCAGAAGCTTTTTACAACAGAATTCTCAGTAAAAAAGAAAAGAAGAAAAAAAAAAGTATGTCGTTTCACATGGCTTGGACTGGAAAAGTCCAGGTTTCACCTGGCTGCTCCGGTTGACTTTGTTCCTGATTCTAGAGAAGCTGGAGGAAGGCTGAGGGGAGAGCTCTGCGTGGGGAAGTGTGAGGGGAGCGCTCCAAGGGGGCCTTTGCGGTAAGAGCAGCCCACCCTGTCCCTTGGCCGAAATGCTCTTTTCACACACATCGCTGTTTGCAAATCCTGAGGGTGTGGATGTCATTTTCTTTTCCCCGAAAATACGTGCGAGAGCTCGAGTTGTTCGAGATCAAGCCAAATAAGGCCAAATTTTGTGGCAATCTCAAATCTAGACACATCAAAATATCTCCTTAATTAAGGCCCTGGCTCTGCTGGGGCTCACATTCCAGGATCCTCGGCAGAGAAAACATGTTTTCTTTATAGGGGAGTTTTATTAGCAGCAATGTTCCGGTATGTGCTTCAGGTTAATTAATGATGTAGTCACACTGGTGTCTTGCCATGAGTTTTATTCCAGTAAGTGAGGGCACACGGAAATCGCATTGGCATATCCTGTCGTGCCAAATAGGAATCCTTAATTTGAACCAATAAAATGCATCTAAGTGAGGTCTTTCAACAAGGTAATTTAAGAATTCTTCATGTGGATACCACCCGAGACTGAGGATTCTTTTACCCTAAACCCGTGGTCTGCAAACTGCGGCTAGCGAGCCACGTGCGGCTCTTGGCCCCTTGAGTGTGGCTCTTCCACAAAATACCACAGCCCAGGCGAGTCTATTTTGAAGAAGTGGCGTTAAAAGAAGTTTAAGTTTAAAAAATGTGGCTCTCAAAAGAAATTTCAACAGTTGTCCTGTTGACTTTTTGGCTCCGTTGACTAATGAGTTTGCCTATCGCTGCTCTAAACTATTAAGTGGCATGTGCATTGGTTCCGGAGAGTATATGCTGTTCTAAAATATGATGTTGGCCGAGATGATTGAGACCTCAGAGATCCAGCCCACCCACCAGCTCTGGTGGACCTGACCTCCACTGTGTGAGGAGATTTGTACCAAGCACCACCTTTTCCCCATGAGTGTTTTTTTACTCATTTTAAACCATGGCAGTGTTTTAAATCTTAATTTACGGTGTGCCTATGCAGCAAGCTTCTTTGGAGGTTGAAACAACAAAGCCACTGGATTGGAAATTAGATTTCCCCCCTTCTGCTGCTAATGTAGTTCTGGTTCCACGGGGACTTCCCCTTTGCACGGGCTGATGATTTCTTTGAAACCGTATGGAAATTGGTTCAGACAGGAACAAAGGGGAGAGGGGATGGCAGTGATGATTCAAATTAGTGTCTCTTCTTCAGCGAGCGTCTGGTG
Source organism: Vespertilio murinus (assembly GCA_963924515.1). Classification (NCBI taxonomy): domain Eukaryota; kingdom Metazoa; phylum Chordata; class Mammalia; order Chiroptera; family Vespertilionidae; genus Vespertilio; species Vespertilio murinus. Next base: position 77,217,098 of record OZ004711.1, on the reverse strand, counting down.
TGCCTCAAAGTGCACGTCCCCCACCATCAGCCGAGTCACCTCAGGTTAAGTGGCCAGGGCTACTGGAATCCAAACTCCAGGGCCTCGGCCCCTGACCGTCCCTGGCAAGTTGGATCACATTGTCCATTTGAAGTGCACGTCATTGTAACGTGGCTCAGAAATAGCCGCGCACAATTTTGCTTTTCTTTACATGATGGAAAACCTTTTCTTCCTTTCTCCCTCACCGTTTCCAGCAAGCACGTGGCAGATTCCTGCTCCTGAACGGGAGAGGGAACAGCTTTGTGAGTGTGGGGACCGCGACAGGTTTAGAAAAAGGCATCCGGGATTCCTAAAAAAGAACCTACATTTCACTGTCAGAGGCACATGTCCACACGCGCGCACACACACATACTCACTCGAACACACACACACACACACACACACACACACACACACACACATGAAGCCTGTAAAGCTTCTATTCAGTATTTCCACCTTCACTCTTGCCTAGTTCAAACGCCATCCCCTCTTAATTGGATTTTGGCTCGCTTCCAGCTGCAGTGTGTGAGGTTCAGTATCTGTGAAATAAATAGCACCTCTCAGTAGAGATGTCTTTTTATGTAAAATTCTTAAAAGGGAATGCAGAGGAAAGAAATGCTTCTGTGTTTAGGAATTTATAGGAAAGTCCCCCCAAATGCGCCCAAACAGGACTTTCCAAGGACCCCCCACCTCTGTGAGCAGAGTGTGTGGCTATTTCAGAGAACAGAAAACAAGTTCTTGATGAACTTCCATTTGAATGGGCTTTTCATTTGAGGGATGGTGAGTGTAGGGATCCTAATATTGGGGACCAAACTGAAGTGACCCCCAAGTGCTTCTGAGGCCAGTGGCTAGAGTTGCCTTTTTCAGGGAGGTTCGTTTGGGCGATGGAAATGGCCATAAATGATATAAAAGTGGGCTGAGCCTTTATCTTTAATCTATTCCCTCAGGATGCCGGTTAACAAGCACCTGATGTGGAGGCCAGAAGAGGGGTGGGTTTGGTTAATTTTCTTGACACTCAGGAGGGCAAATGATGCAATATGGACTGCTGAGAAGAAACACCCTCTTTGCATCCCTTTGAAAGGGGCAGATGCGAGGTCCCAGATAATCTCTTTGTCTTGAGAAGAGGCTCCATTTTACTCCTGTCTGAAGAGTGTGAATCAGCAAGTGCATCCTCAACTCCAAAACTTGAACTGAGGAGAAATGATGACTGGGCCTTTTTGACCTCCTGTAGTAAGACATTTTGGGATAAATTTCCTGGTGGAGAGACCAAGTAACACCGTCTCTGGAATCCCAGGATTGATGAGTCAGTTGATCCATTTATTAATCCAGCTAAGTAGGTTTTGGGTGCCTTTTCCAGGCACTGTGTTGGGTGCTGAGGATTCATGGGTACTTAAGTCTCTCCTTTCCTGGAACTTCCATCCCGATAGGGAAACATAGACAATAAACATGCAAGCACATAAATAATTTAGCTCTGTCCGGGGCTTGGTAAGTACTAAAAAGCAAGCGAAGTAAAGTAATATGATAGAGAGAATGAATGCAAGGTTCAGGCTAATTTATCCAGACAGATCAAAGAAGGATGCTGAACTGATGACAATTAAGCCCAAACTTAACAGGTGAAAAGGAAATAGGTATGCAGTGAACTGGGATCTGCGTTCCGGGGTGCAGGAGCACCAAGCCCTGTGGCTCTGAGAGAGGAGCTTGGTGGGCTTGTATGAGTGGGAGAGGAGGAAGGGTTGAAGAAACCACGGTGTGCCAGATAGTAAGCATTATATACTTTTTCAAATGAAAAACACTGAAGAGATAATAGACAAATATCACCCATAATAAATCTTAAAATATTGATCTATCCTACAAGAAATGTTGATAATAAATGTATACATATTGTTTCTAATGTTCTTTTGGTAAAAATAATTTTTGATTTTCATCATCCTCTTAAACCCCTGCCTGACTAGGATTGTGCTCACTGTGGCTTTCCAACTGGATTCTTTGATCATTGCTCCATCCATCCATCCATCCATCCACCCACCCACCCACCCATCCACCCATTATCCATCTGACAAATGTTTGAGGCAGACCATAAGTCTAGGTGTTTTTGAAGAGCCACATTCTGGTGAAATTTACATTTAGTTGCTGGTAAGGCTGCTGTCCGTGATGAACCAGAGGGTTAGTGTGTAGCCTCCTGCTAACTCGGGTTAGTGAGTGTCTTGGGCTGTATCCGTGAGGCCGGGAGGCCCCTGTGTAGAGGGAGGTCCACGGACCGCCTTCTCCAGGTCTGCAGCCTCTAACTTTCACCACGCCGGTGGGCAGCAGAGCCGTGTGCCGGCTTCTTTGGCTTTGTTCTGCATGAGCTGCTCACACTCTTCAGTCTTTGCTTTTTGACTTCATGGCATTATAGCACTCCAGACCCAGAGGTTCCTTCGAAGCTCAACACGTGTGCCTGGTAGATGAGGAAACCCGATCCCGGGGAGGAAAGCCACTGAGTCAGAGCTCCTTACCTAGTGAACCTTTTATATGCAACAACTTTACTTTACTTGGACAATTATTTGGTACTGTTTATTTTCCCTCTCTAGGCCCTTGATAAATTGGTTTATACTTACTGTCTTCTTGGATGTGTACTGAAAATTACACTAGTTGCCGAAACCGGTTTGGCTCAGTGGATGATAGAGCGTCAGCCTGCGGACCGAAAGGTCCCGGGTTCGATTCCGGTCAAGGGCATGTACCTTGGTTGCGGGCACTTCCCCAGTAGGGGGTGTGCAAGAGGCAGCTGATCGATGATTCTCTCATGGATGTTTCTAACTCTCTATCCCTCTTTCTTCCTCTCTGTGAAAAATCAATAAAATATATATTTTTTTTAAAAAGAAAATTACACTAGTTATTTATTAGCTAAGACATACACAGTGAGCATAGCAGGTCTAATTCCAAGCACTTAACACGTATCAAGTGATTGAACTCTCACACCCTCCTGTGTGGTTGGTTGTATTAAGATCGCATTTTACAGGTGAAGACACTGAGGCACAGAGGGGTTGAGTGAGTCTTATAGCCTGAGCTTGGACCCGGGCAGTCTGGCTCCAGGCCAGTAAACTTACCCCGCCCCCTCCCTCCCCGCTGTACCCAGGACCAGCCTATTTCCTTAGCCCACAGCGGCACACCCACACAGCCATCTTCGAGACTTCGGGAAATTCCAGATCCCTCAAATTAAGCGAATGCACAAACACCCATGTCAGGAAAAGCAGCCGAGGTCTTGGTTTCATTATTTGTTGGCTGCCATCTTACACAGTCTGGGGAGGAGGACAAACATTCCTCTGAGCAACCCCCACCCCCACTGTGCTTCACATTCCACAGCGGAGGCTGAAAACTCTCTGTTTCGAAAAATAGTCTCTGGGATCACCAGCCACTAAATTGCATCTGCCACGGAGGACCCCAATGGGGTTTGGCAACTATTGCCCTTGATAAATTCAAACTGTCAGTGTGCGTGTGTGTGTGTGTGTGTGTGTGTGTGTGTGTATACAATGTACATGTGTGTGCAGGTGTGCGTGGGGTAATAAAAGCAATTGCACATGTGTATGTATTTTCATGTGGAGTTGGAGGGGCGGGTATATTAATTAACAATTAACCCAACGGAGAAGGCTATCCCATTGTTTCAGAAGGGAGTCAATGAGATGAGTTTGCTTAAAAAAATAATAAAAAATCCCAATAGCCTGAGCCAGGCTGTGCAAGTGATTTAGGAGAGGAAGGGGCAGTGACGTCATGGGTTCGGCATGTTCCCCCGTCTTGGCCACTCTGCGAAAGGGCCCGGGGAGTTCTGGGAGGGTGCGTACCCAGTTAACGGGAGCGGGCGGGGGTGAGGAAGAGCAGGTTGTAAAACAGGATTAATCACCTCTCCTCAGACCCTTCCCTGTTCCTGTGTTTTCAGTAATCTCGGTCTGAATGAAGGCTCTCTAGCCAATTAATATTTGTTTGTTTCCTTTGGCAAGACCTGTTGGGGGCAGGGATGCGAGTGTGAGTTTCAAATTTTTGTTTTGGTGTTGCATTTTGGAAGAAGTGGTAAGCAACGCGCGTGTGGGTTTTTAATGAAATGTCCCCTGCTCCCCCTCCTCCCCTCTCCCCACTCTTATTTTAAGAGGCAGGAGGCAAGACATGGCCAGCTGGTGCCTTGAGCTGACACAGGTGCAGAGGCTGTGGGGGGTGGGGAGCCAGGAATAATTACAGGTTTCTGAAGCATCGGGCCCTGCCTGACACACAGGCGCTCCCATGAAAACTGCTCTTCATGGGAAATTGATGGCGGAGCTGAGAAGCCGTCAGGGCCTTTGTTGTTCTTGGGGAGCCATCACTCCTCAGAGGGAGGCCTTCTCCCCGGCCCCTGGGCCCTCACAACCTGCTAGGACAGAGTGCCCTCCTCCCCTGGCAAGGACTGGTGGGCACTCTCATGCCCAGGGATGGGTTCATCCTTCAGGAGTGTCTCTTCTACATTGCTTTCTGTCTGCAGCCTCACTTTCTGCCCAGGCCTAGTAGATCTTTGCTCCAGTGGAGGACGGTTTTTCATCACGCTGAAGGTATGAGTTTAATGTGGTCTGTGAAAATGTAATGACCAAGGCAGGGACAGCTAATGAGACTTTTTATTTTCAAGTTATAAAGTAATAAATGGGATTTCCTCCCGTTGTGTGTCCAACTTAATCAGGTGGGGAACATCCACCCCAAGGGCCGTATGAGGCCCTTGAAATCGTTTGGTCTGGTCAAACCAAGGCAACCGCGGGCGGGACTTGGAATTCAGTGAAGTATAGGAACATTTTTCATAGCAACATAAATTTATATTAAGTGAATTATATTAATCAAATGATGCTATAAATATTCAAATGGCCCTTTGCAGAAAAAAAAGATTCCCCACCACTGGAATAAATAGATGAGTTGGGACATAAAGCCTAGCGGACCCAAGTGTGTGAACCAGCTGTACACGAGCAGTGGCATCTCTTGACCACTCAGAAGATTGAATCTAGTCACAGGTCAAGTAACTGGCCAAGTAACAGCGAGCGACTCTTCTTCAGGGCTGACGGAGGATGGGTGCAGCAATTGTAGGCCAGAGTGGCAGGTTTCAAATTGGTATGTTCTGAAAAGTGACACCTGGAAAAACAGCCCTGGACCGACATACAAAGACCTCTGAGTGCATGGGCCAGCTTGTCTCACGTGGAGACTGTTAATTTTAAGGATCACAGGCACCTGTGAAGGAAGACAATGCTTTTCCAAGTAGGTGGAAATGTGGGGGGGAACCCATTGCCTTCTTTCAAGGAGCATAAAACCTGGGTACCTTCTTTGCCCAGGTTATATGACTTTAAAACTTACTTTAACATATAATTCGGATTTGAGTTGTTTTGGGGAATTCCTTTTATGTGCTGCAACTAAGCAATCCTGGAAGGTGAAAGGGTTGTTTTGAGGCCACTTAGTATTTCAAAGACATCACCCTCTTCCCAGGCCTCTAACCTTGTCTCCTTCCCTCCCCACCTCCCCAAGGAAAAATATATAGGGTGATCCCAAAAACCTATACACTTTAACAGCTGATAGCTGCAGATTCAATTACATATTAAAAATGAAATATATATTTCAAAATCCTTTCTTGATAAAAACTCTCAGCAAAGTGGAGATAAAGGGATCATACCTCAACATAATAAAAGCCTTATATGACAAACTTACAACCAACATCATACTCAATGGGCAAAAACTAAAACTATTTACCCCGAGAATAGGAACAAGACAGGGATGCCCACTTTTACCACTCCTGTTCGATATAGTGCTGGAAGTGCTAGCCACAGTGATCAGACAAGAAGAAATAAAAGGCACCCAAATTGGAAAGAAGAAGTAAAACTGTCCTTATTCGCAGGTGACATGATACTATACATAAAACCCCCCAAAGACTCCATAAAAAAAACTATTAGACCTAATTAATGAATTTGACAATGTAGAAGGATACAAAATTAGAACCCAGAAATCTATGACCTTTTTATACACCAACAATGAACTCACAGAGAAATGAAAAAAAAAATCCCATTTACCATTGCACCAAAAAAAAAAAAAAAATTAAGATACCTAAGAATAAACTTAACTAAGGAGGTAAAATAACCTATATGCAGAAAACTACAGGATGTTGAAAAAAGAGATAGAGGAAGACATAAACAAATGGAAGAACTTATCATGTGCAGGGATTGGTAGAATCAATGTCATTAAAATGTCCATACTACCCAAAGAAATCTACAGATGCAATCCCCATTAAAATACCAATGGCATACTTCAAAGATCTGGAACAAACTCTCCAAAAATTTATCTGGAATTTTTTTTAAAAAGACATTGAATAGCCACAGCAATTCTGAGAAAGAAGAATGAAGTTGGAGGGACCACAATACCAGATATCAAGCTATATTACCAAGCCATGGTTCTCAAAACTGCCAGGTACTGGCATAAGAACAGACATATAGACCAATGGAACAGAGTAGAGAACCCAGAAATTGACCCAAGCCATTATGCTCAATTAACATTTTGCAAAGGAGGCAAGAGCATACCATGGAGTCAAGATAGTCTCTTCAATAGTGGTGCTGGGAAATTTGGTCAGATACATGCGAAAAAATAAAACTAGGTCACCAACTTACACAATAGGCAAAAACAAACTCAAAATGGCTAAAGGACTTAAATGTAAGACGGGAAACCATAAAAATCATACCAGACTCCGTAGGCAGCAAAATAGCAGACACATGTCATACCAATATCTTTACAGACACAGCTCCCAGGGCAGTGGAGACTAAGGAGAAAATAAACAAATGGGAGTACACCAAAATAAAAAGCTTCTGCACAGCAAAAGAAACCATCAACAAAACAATAAAAAAAGCCACTGCATTGGAGAACATATTTGGCAATGATATTTCAGATAAGGGCTTAATCTCAAAAATTTACAGAGAACTCATGCAATTTAACAAAAGGAAAATAAACTATCCAATTAAAAAAAATGGGAAGCCGAAACCGGTTTGGCTCAGTGGTAGAGCGTCGGTCTGTGGACTGAAAGGTCCTGGGTTCGATTCTGGTCAAGGGCATGTACATTGGTTACGGGCACGTCCCCAGTTGGGGGTGTGCAAGAGGCAGCTGGTCGATGTTTCTCTCTCATTGATGTTTCTAGCTCTCTATCTCTCTCCCTTCCTCTCTGTAAAATATCAATAAAAATATATTTTAAAAAAATGGGAAAAAGGAGTCACTTTTTGAAAGAGGGCATATAGAAGGCCAAGAGACATATGAAAACATGCTCAAAGTCTCTAATTATCCGAGATGCAAATCAAAACAATGAGGTACCATCTCACACCTATCAGAATGGCTATCATCAACAAATCAACAAATGACAAGTGCAGGTGAGGATGCAGAGAAAAAGAAACCCTCATGCACTGCTGGTGGGAATGCAGACTGGTGCAGCCACCATGGAAGACAGTATGGAATTTCCTCAAAAAGTTAAAAATGGAACTCCCATTTGACCCAACGATCCCACTTCTAGGACTATATCCCAAGAAACCAGAAACAGCAATCAGAAAGGATATATGCGCCCCTATGTTCATAGCAGCACAGTTTACAATAGCTAGGATTTGGGAACAACCTGAGTGCCCATCAGCAGATGAGTAGATTAAAAAACTGTGGTACATTTACACAATGGAATACTACACCACTATTAAAAAAAAAGGAACTTTTATCATTTGCAACAGCATGAATGTAACTGGAGAGCATCATGCTAAGCGAAATAAGCCAGTTGGAGAAAGATAAATATGTGGGATATAATGATCAACATAATTTGATGAACAAGAATAGATCCAGAGACAAATGGAAGGGGAGGGAAGGGTAAGAGAACAACCAAAGGACTTGTATGCATGCATACGAGCATAACAATGGACACAGGAGCTTGTGGGAGCTTGCCAGGGGTGTGGGGGGGCAGTCGAGCAGTGAAAAAGGAGACATATATAAAACTTTGGACAATAAAAAAGATAAAAAACAAAAGTAAAAAAAAGAAAAGAAAATGAAATGTATTTTAATTAACACTACCTTTATAGTGTGCACACATTTTGGGGGGACACCCTGTGTACATGAACAAATATTTCCCATTTTGTTGGAATAGTTTGGGGAGGACAAACCCTGAAGGGGCCTCAGTAGAAATTCCCCAACGTTCTCGATTATTCAGAATTCAGTTAATTTTCACGGCCTTGTCTCTCAGAATTGACAAATCACTAGAGAAGAGCGTTGAATCGGGTTTCAGCGCCGGCAGCCGGTTGGTGTGAGCAGCAGGGAAAGGGATGCAGGGAAAGGGAGGCAGGCCTGCGCGGGTCCAGCTCTGTGGTTACCGGGCAGAGCGCGGCAGTTGGAACCCTGCTGCACCTCTGGGGTGTGCTATGGATGTTGTGTGTTTTTTAACTTAACAGCTAAGAAATGCAGCAAGAGATTTCCATTTATCCCATATACTTGCTTACCCACATTTTCTAGACTGCATTCATTCTCTCCTAATCTCCCACCCTAACATTCTTGGGCAATGGAAGCCAAGAAAAAGAAAATAATTATTAAAAGTTTTTACAGGCATCACTTTCTAGAGCTTACGAGGTTGATTGTTGTCACTGGTTCATATGTGCTCCCGCCCTGAATTAGGTTCAGGTTTAGATTCTCCTGCTCAAACCTGTTTTGAAATGTCAAAACCTCGGAAGATGGGCAACAAAGTGGCTTGGTGTCTGAGGTTCTCTCGTGGGCTCACCGTGTTTTTTAATGATAGGGCTTCTCTCCCCTCCTGCAACCCTTGAGAAAAATGGTACCGGAACTCTCTGGCCATGTATTTTACTTCCTTCCCCATCTTTCAATTGGGATCTAATTTTAAGAGACTAGAAATGTGTCAGAACCATTACATCATATCATCCTTGGGAGGGAAATTAAATCATACAGTTCCCATAAATGTCAGTCTTTGCAACCTTACAGAGGTTTCGACGTTGGTGTCAGAGGTCAAAGAAATAAAAAGATTCCACGTTAGAAAAGGATGAGTGTTTTAGAAGATCACTTTTTAAAAAGAAGCCCCAACTACCTACTGCCCGTAGTTTGTTTGTGTCAGTTGAAATTCTTACTCGGGGATGTATATGAAGATTTCAAAGCATAGAAGAGTCATTGGGCTCTGGGACACTCCCAGGAGAAAGGTAAGAGATAACATCTCCCGGTTTCTGTGCTTCGTGCTCTCTGGGGACTAGGGCACCATGGTTAATAGCACGTGACAAACCCGCACATAATGAATGTCAGGAAGGGGCTCCCTTGGGCAGCCAAGCGCAGTTCACCTGTGTGTACAGTTACTAGGGTGAGCTTTCTTTCTGGGAACTCAAGTCCTCCCCTTCTTCACTGGGAAAAGCATCATTCGCATCATTGGTAGTATCATCATCGCCAGGTCAAGATCTCATTTCAGAAGAAGTATGACTTTGAAAATTTCCACGAAGTGGAAGCTATAGTTCCCCATCAATTTACATCCGTGTTCTTTCTCCAGTTTGTTTTCTCTTTGCACTTTTACCTCTTGGGTATTTTAGGCGAATGAAATAGGTGAAATGTTTGGGAGGAAGGGCAGCCGTTTAAAGGGAGCACAAATGACTAATAATTGATTATATAGGATGGCATGTTATATCAAAGGCTCTGTATTATTCTGGGGCAGGGGGAAACATTAGCAAAATGCAACTTATTTTATTTATTTATTTTTTGACTAACCAACTCAAGTATACATGGATCCAAAGACTACAAATAATTACTCAGGGCAGTGTTACTGAGTAGTGGTAAAAATACTGAACCAATGACTTTGTCTTCTGATAAAATGAAAAGACACAGAAATTAAAATCTAATACATTTGTGTTCTAAGCACTTGGTTTTATTTTATTTTATTTATTAAATTATTTTCTTATTTTAAAATATATTTCTTTTATTGATTTCAGAGAGGAAGGAAGAGGGAGAAAGAGAGAGACAGAGAGAGAGAGAGAGAGAGAGAGAGAGAGAGAGAGAGAGAGAGAGAAACATCAATGATGAGAATCATTGATTGGCTGCCTCCTACATGACCCCCACTGGGGATCAAGCCCGCAACCAGGGCATGTGCCCTTGGCCAGAATCGAACTTGAGACCCTTGAGTTTGCAGGCTGATGCTCTATCCACTGAGCAAACAGACTAGGGCTAAGCACTTGGTTTTAAAGGGATGACATTGAGGAATTTGGACTAGAGTCTGCCCAACCAAACATAGATATAATTACGGTAGTGGTGATGGAATGGGGTCGTGAGGTGATTCCAGCTCACTTTTTCCCCATAAAGTTCCAACTCTTACAACTCTATGCCACTTCAGACACTGAGACAACTCTTCCATTCGAAATAACACAGGTACAAATTTAGCTCTAAATGATTGTTTTTACTGTTTGAGAACTCACGTGGTATAACTACTACGGTCATTGCTTTAAGGTGGTCATGATCCTAATAAACCAGCCGTATCACCAGTTTATGGGCTCTTAGATTCATTTTGGAGATTCTGTTTATTTGTCCAGGATTGAAGAGGGGTGGCTTTCAACACTTGGCAGTCAGCGTATTTTCTTAACTCCATTTTTTTTCCCCCTAGGCCAGGCTTCTTGCAAGAGATAGACTTTATCTTGAACTCGGAATGGAAATGATTAGTGGGAGGGAAGATGAAAGATTGTGCCAAACATGTGGGCATAACAGAAAGTAAAGGAAAATAGGCGAAGGATTACCTTTCAGGAGAGTTATAGGGGAAATGGCAAACGTGCCTAGAGATGTTTGTAATCCCTAACTGACAAGTTTCAAGTAATTCATGATGAGATAAGGACAGGTTGAACAAAAGTCGTTTTGGTACTCTTGGCATCATCATGCTCCATATATGACCAAATTTCTTACATATCTGTTGATTCTGTGAAAGTAACCACCTTTTGCCAACAGCAAGGAGATTTTGGTGAACTTAATTTGTGCTACAAGACTTGGGATATCCTGTTCTCCATCAACTTCTTACATTGAACCCTATCATGGAAGTAGTAGGCCTGACAGTAATAGGTTTGAACTTCTAAAAAAGAAAAAGAAAAAGAAAAAAAAAGAAAACCTAGGTCTTGAATTATCTCTTTTAAAACACTTATCTTTATTGTTGAAAGTAATAAAGATGGATCAGTGGGGGGTGGGAAGAGGGAATTTTCTCTTTTAATAAGCATTTCAACTGGTAATAAGGCTATGAACAAAATGGAGAAAGGTATGTAAGAAGACTTCAGGATGGTCATTTCAAAACCAATTTCATGTGATATTTGTTAGGAAGCTGGGAGAAGAAACCATGCATTTCAAAGTTAAGGCATCAGAAAGCTTTCAAAAAGCTCACCTGTGATTCGCTGAGAAGATCGCTTTGTGCTGGGCACATTTCCTTCCCATTGCTGACTCTAAAGGATTTTGAGGGGGTGGAGCTTGAGCCAGTGGCTCAAGCATTTAGTTGTATTGTTAGGTGAGGCTGAGGGCTGAGGGAAGCCGCATTTCTCCAAGGTGAGGTACTAGACATACATAATTTGTCATTCAGATATGCCAATTCCGAGTTTGTTTAGAGTGTTGGTTTTGGTAGACAAACATTTGAATTCTATGTCCATATTTACAATCTGGAGATGCTCCTCGTTTGCTGTTGGGTTGTTTTCTTCCCTTCCTTTCTCTTTTGAAATTATTTAGACTTACAGAAAAGTTGCAAAAAATAGTACATTAAGTTCCCATCTACACTTTGCTCAGGTTCCCCTAATGTTACATAACCAAAGTATACTGATCAGAACCAAGAAATTGACATTGATACGATACCATTGACTGATCTATACACTTTGTTTGAAATACATATTTTCCCCACCAATGTCCTTTTCAAAATCCAGGATCCAGGCCAGGATCCACTGCATTTAGTTGTTATGTATACCTCCCCAGTCTCCTTCAATGTGACAGCTTCTCAATCTTCCATTGTTGGTCATGACCTTGATTCTTCTAAAGAATACTGCCTAGTTACTTTGTAAAATGCCCCTCAATTTGGATTGGTCTGATGTTTTCTCATGATTGGGTTGAGGTTATTTATTTTTAGCAGGAATGGCACAGGAAAACATTGTGCCCTTGTCAGCCTATCAGATCAGGGGTGCATGATATAAATGTTTCTTATTACTACTAGTGCCGCCAGCTTTGACCATATGGTCAAGGTGGTACATGCCAGGTTTCTTTACTGTAAAATTATTTTTTGTTTTTGTAATGAATAATTTGTGGGGAGATACATTTTGAGAGGAGGCAAATACCTTGTTTCTCATTGAACTTCCATCTACTAATTTTAACATCCATTGTTGATTCTTGTCTATAGCCATTATGACGTTGTCATCTGCCTAATGGAGGTTTTTCTATTTCCATCCTTCCTTCTATGTTTATTCATTGTAATTTTACTGTAACGAAGAGATGGCCCTTCTTTATCTGTTTATTTATCTAAATACTATTTATATTACAATGGACTCGTAGATATTCATTTTATTCCATGGGTTAGCATCCATTATTGCCATCATTCATTTTTGTTGTTCAAAGTGTCCAGAATTGGCCATTCAGAGATCCTTCAAGTTGGCTCCCGAGTCGCTTTGACATACCTCCATCACTTTATGAACACTTCCTTATTTTCTGGTACCAAAAGATAGTCTAGGCTCGTCTTTTCTATTCTTTGTCCCAGCCTTTGAATCAACTATTTCTCCAGGGAGTCCTGCTTCCTTTATTGGATAATGATATTTTAAAGCCAAGATCACGGTGCCAGGTGTTCTCCTTGCTTGTGGAGCGTCTTTGCTTGTAGATTCTTCCCTTAGACAATATAGTATATAGACTCATATATGAATATGCACATTTATTTCTATGTGGGTGTATTAAAATCTGTGTATAAATAATGATGCCTAAAATTTTAACTAAACATCATAGGCATTTCTTAAGGGAGTTCTTATAATAATTAAAAAAGAACTTTTTCTTTGGCTTAGAAATAATCTGACATTAAGACCCTCCTCATTCTTAACATTTCCATTTCCAACATTCTTGATGGGTTTCTGATTGACAAAATCTTCTTCTCTAAGCTTTATCTTTAGCAGATATTACAAGAAGTAGATTTCTCAAGACAAAAATTATTCCACAGTGATTTCATAGGCCTATCAGTATACCCTAATGATTACTCATGCTTTTCTAATTCTTAGATGGAATAAGAATGTCCTGAATTAAGATTGCAAGTGACAGCCTCTTATAAGTGGTCCAGATTTTCCTTTATTCTGAGATCATTAGTGTAACTCATATTCACCTGGGACTCAAACTATGCCATACTGGATAGGTTATTATTAGTTTTTAAATGTATTTTTGTTTATTTCAGAGAGGAAGGGAAAGGGAGAGAGAGAAGCATCAATGATGAGAGAGAATCACTGATTGGCTGCCTCCTTCATGCCCCTTACTGGGGATCGAGCCCACAACCCGGGCATGTGCCCTTGACTGGAATTGAACCCGGGACCCTTCCGTCCCCAGACCAACACTCTATCCACAGAGCCAAACCAGTTATTTTTAAATCCTTCTAGAAGAATATGTAAATGTGTTGAGAATATCTTAGTTCCTCAGAAGTCTGAACACGAAGAGATAACGAGCTTTCTAACAATCACAGCAATTCTTAGTGACTTTCAAATATTTGAGCTATAAAGTATATAAGAGGACATGGCATACAAAAGCTCTATCTATAGACAGTGGTGACTGGGGGTGTGTGTGAGGCAGGGAACTGCCTCAAGTACCACGTATAACCCAGGATTCAGCTGGTTTTTACTTGGAACATACTGTGTCTCAAAGGTCTGGTTCTGCCCCTTGGGCAGAGCTGAAGAAGCACTCCAGTTGTCCCAGAACACACGCACTGGTGACCATTTCTAGGGTTGCTAGCGCCAGCACGGTCCGGGATAGGATGTCAGTGGATGGTTTTGTGTAGATCAGAGTAAAGTAGCACGGCTAAAGTAAAGCTGATTTTATGTTGGCTAGTCATTATGTACCTGGCACATGCCAGACACTGCTTGGGAAGCGATGGTTTGAAAAGAGAAGGGGAGGTTCCAAGAGTAAGATCTTTTAATTCAGAAGTGAACTGACAAGAACAACACTGAGGGCTTTAATGCTGGAGAGAATGAAGTTATAATTTCCAGCAACGAGATAGACAAAGGGAAGGGCAATTTCTGAGACGTGGAATCCAGAAAAGGGGCAAGTGAGGATAATGCAGATTCCTAGCCTAAGAAGGTGGCAGTGCTGTTTTCAAATATAAAGTGGTTGGAAGCTACTTGTCAAGAGCTATTACGTAATAAAGAAAATAGAATCAAAAGTTACTTTTCCAATAAGCTTTCCTTGATTAATACCTCCACGTTATAGAGCGTAACATTCCTTGTCCATTCATCCCCTAAGAACTCACCACCACACTTTATTAATATGTTACTTGCTATCACCTTGCTTTGCAAACTCATGTCATTTTTTAGCTTGTAGTTGTTTATTCTGTGCCTGCATCACAGGGACCTACTACTGTCTCATTCGAACACACGGAGAACCTCGCACCTTGCTGTGGCCACTTGCAGTTGAATGAACACTTGTGACATGAGTGTTGAATGAGGGCTGGAACCAGTCATTAGTTTATACTATGAAACACCAGTAGTGGGACCCAGAGGTGAATCACAGCTAAAAACCTGTTTTTCTTATTCAGTAATGCAGAGCTTTACCAGAGGTTGATTACAAAACCAATCCTCTGAAATGTCACCCCAGTAAAATCTTTGACAGTTACAACACAGCGAGGTATATCAGTAAAACGTGTTCTTAACAGAATCAAAGCCTAGAATAAGAACATGGGTGGCAGTGCTGTTTTCAAATATAAAGTGGTTGGAAGTTACTTGGCAAGAGCTATTACTTAATAAATAAAATAGAATCAAAAGTTACTTTTCCAATAAGCTTTCCTTGATTAATACCTCCACAGAAGCTCTATGGAGGCATGAACTAAAGAGCGAATTTTTAAATTTGCCGTCGGTATTTCTTTGTTGAAGTCCAGGAGTTAGAACAAATTGAGCTGGTGTAAGTTAGCGCCATGGTTTTGTACAAGATTCTGGCAGAGTAGGATTCTTAAGTGAGGAGAGCTTTTAGACCAGAATTGTAAATATCCATTTTTTTTTTTTTTTGCCATAAAAGCGCTCCCACCATCTTACAGAGACCTGTGTGCACCAGGGATGGAGAATCGTTGAGACTCGGGACTTCTCATCCCCTTTTCTCTCCCAGGTGGAAGCTTTATGTTGAAATTAGATTGGGTTGTATCACTGACAAGTCAGATAGCTGTGCTTGAACTTATTTTTATCTCGTAGAGATGTTAAACCATGGTAACGGACTCGTGCTCCTTGCTACAAAGGAGGTAGCAACTGTATTTTTAATAACTTACTGTAAACACGGGGTTTTGTCTTGTACATCACAGGTGTTATACAGGCATTCTTTTAGAACAGTATCCATTCCTGATGGGTCGGCAACCCACGCACAAGGCTGCTTGTGCCTCAGGTCACCGCTTGGTTTGGGTGGACACGCGTTGCTCTTCAGAGCAAGCTGGAAATGGGCTTGGTTCTGTGATTTGCTCAGCTAGCTGAGAAAGGAAGTTGCACTGTGGGGAGTCTTGTCTGGGTATGAAAACCTTGCCTGATTCTGTTGCCTCATGCTGAGTAGGGAGCTCCTAGGGAGTCTCTCATCGGCGGAGCTGGCCTGTGGGGCAGGAGGCCATTTTAACATTGAATGTTCTCCGAGATCTGGATGGTGTGAGATGGCCCTTCTGGGCCCCTGGTTCCCCATCAGTTCTAGGAGCTGAACGCATAGAATGTGACCTTACGAACCCGCCAGGAGTCCCCAGGGAGTGAATAACAAGGCCAGACCTTCCAGGGCGAGAATTTCACCTCCAGGCCGTGAAACCATTCTCTGTCCTCCCGACTCTTCCTCCTGGGCCTGTCCCCACGCGGCCTCCCGGTGTTCCTTGCCTCTGATAGCTGTTTCTCTCCCCCCTCCCGCAGACATGCCTTGAATTGGAACGCTACCTGCAGACGGAGCCCCGGAGGATCTCGGAGACCTTCGGCGAGGACTTGGACTGCTTCCTGCGGGCCTCTCCTCCCCCGTGCATCGAGGAGAGCTTCCGGCGCCTGGACCCCCTGCTGCTCCCCGTCGAGGCGGCCATCTGCGAGAAGAGCTCGGCCGTGGACATCCTGCTCTCTCGGGACAAGCTGCTCTCGGAGACCTGCCTCAGCCTCCAGCCAACCGGCTCCTCCCTGGACAGCTACGCGGCCGTCAACCAGGCCCAGCTCAACGCAGTGACCTCATTAACGCCCCCCTCGTCCCCCGAGCTCAGCCGCCATCTGGTCAAGACCTCACAGACCCTGTCGGCCGTGGACGGCACGGTGACGTTGAAACTGGTGGCCAAGAAGGCCGCGCTCAGCTCCGTGAAGGTGGGAGGAGGGGTGGCCACGGCGGCGGCCACGGCCGTGGCGGCCACGGCCGGGACGGCCAAGAGCGGACAGAGCGACGGTGAACAAGGAGGGGCAGGGGCCGAGGCGAGCCCCGAAAACAAGAAGAGGGTTCACCGCTGCCAGTTTAACGGCTGCCGGAAAGTGTACACGAAAAGCTCCCACCTAAAGGCCCACCAGAGGACTCACACAGGTAGTGGTACAAGTCGGCCGCACGTGGCTGCTTCTCTCTGCTCCCGTGGCCTCCGGGGGGAAGGGCTTCTCCCTGCGCCAAGAAGCGGCCCCCCTGCCAGCTGGGAGGTGATGGAGGTGATAGGGAGGCTGGGGGGCCTGGGTGGGGACACACATGACTCCCCTGCTGCCTTGAGATGCCCAGATGTCCTGGGCACACACAGGGCACGGGCGTGTCCACTGCGGGCTGGGAGATCCGTTCCGAGGCCATGCCAACCACACCCCCAGCTAAGGATCAAACAGTCCCCGGGATGGGGGGGGGGAGGTTCCAGGAGTGACTCACAGCCCTCCGTGACACGCGCACTTGCCACTTGCCGACACTTGCCATCGTTTTGTGAGAGTAGTTCTGCAGGGGGATGGACCCCGGAGCCCAAGGAGGTGCGTTCGGCAGAATCCACAGCGAACCCAGCAGGCCGGGGCGTCCCCGCTCCCTCTCTCCCCGGCATCCCTGAGTTTTCATCAAAGTCACCGACAGCAGGAGGGTTTCAGAGTTCATTAGACGCGATCATTCTATAATTAATTGGCATCTCCTCCTTTGCATTGTTCTCTGGCGCAGGCTGGATGGCGAGATGGCGGAATGGCTTTTTAATGAGCTTGTTACTGAGGAGTCGCTGAAGTGATTACATTGCTATGTGTGTGGTGGTGGGGGGGGGGGCAGACGGGGACTGTGTGTTTTCCTCAGGACGCGTGTGGTGACTCCCAGGAATCAGATTGATCCTCGGAGCAAATGGGGTCCTGCGGAAGAGCGGGGTTGACAGAGGAAAGGCTGGCATCGGCGTTCCCCCCGAAACTGGTCTTTGTTCTCTGCTCTGAGAGGGAAGCTTAAGGCTGGCGCCTCTTCTCGGTGGTAGCGTCCTCCGAGCAGTGGCTGTCATTGGAGGCTTGTAGATGAGTTCCTGAGAGTGTATTGCCTGAGTGCTCTCTGCCCACGGCTGGCACAGCATAAGCTGAATAGGGGACCCTCCAAATGCCTCAGCCACAGAGCAAGTATTGTTGGAGAGAAGTGGGTGATAAATCTAAGTTCGGAGGTGTCTGGCAAGAGAGTTCTTTTGGGGCTCACTGTTTGTCTTTCTGGTGCTCTTGGATGGTTTGTGGACTGTGCCACCGAGGGGATGTGCAGTGCCAAGTTCATTGGCTGGAAAAGCAGAAAACCTGGGTTCTAGTTCTAACTCTGCCACTTACTGGCTCCGTGGCCTTGAACGTGTCCCGTTACCTCATGGGCCTTGTTGTCCACATCTGTCATATAATCTGGCTCTTAAAGCCCCTGTCAGCTCCACTGCTCCGGGCCTGTGGAATGCTTTTGTTCAGTGCAGAGGAACTTTCCTGGACAGAGATGTTTAACGTGGCCAGAAGGAATCATTGTCTGAACCACGGAGTTACAGTATTCCCGTGGGAGGAGGAGGGCTGACATCGCTTCCTCTCAGCACTGGACTTCCGCATGCACTCCTCCAGGTCTGTACTTAATTCCCCGTGGCTCCTGCTTGGTTCATGGGGAGGTCTCCCAACATAACTTCTGGTACAGAGTCCCACTCACGGTTGCCCATCGGAGTTTGGGTTCAAGTTCTCCACTCCACACACACCAAGGTGAAGGCTTCCTGCTCTCAGCGTTATTTCTCCCTGGCACTGTCCTGAAGGTGGTTTCTTTCTCAAGTCAATGAGGAAAGCAATGACAAGACATTGCAGTGTTCCAGACTTCAGTTGTGACTCATCTCCCGCTCCCCACGGGAAACTAGAGAAAGCAGGATGAGGTGCGGATGTCCAGGTTTGTTTGGGGTGTGGAATGCATGCTGGTGGACATATTTCTGAAGTATTGACACTAAGACAGGCTTTGTCCTGTCTCGAGTGGTGGCTGGACAGCACTGGGGAAGCAAAAATTCCTTTTGGGGGAGAGGGACCCCAGAGCATTTTTTCTTTCTTTTTTTTAATCCCTCCTTCCCAAAAGATGTGTCAGAAGGACAACTCTTTGGAGTGTTGTGTTATTTGGTGCTTTGTTTGGGGGGCATTTGGTGCTTTGTTTGGGGGGCATTGTGTACCCAGTGACCATCAAGGTGGAGCTCATGATGTTCCCTAGCGCCTGTGTCCACCTACATGGGGTATGGGGTGGACTCCTCCACATCGGGAAGTCGCCCGGGGAGGCACCACGCCTTCCCGGAAAGGCAGTGGAGCAGAATGGGTGAGAGCAGGGCTTTGCAGGCAGGTGGACTGGGGCTTGAACTCTGGCTCTACCATTTCTTGGATTTATGACCTGGATAAGTTATTTATCTTCACCGAGTCTCGTCTTCTTCATCTGTACAGGTAGGGACAGCTGTGTTCACCTCCTAGATTGCTTTGGAGAATAAATGAGAAACGATATGCAAAATACTTGTAAAGGCTTATTAAAAGACTAGAGGCCCAATGCACGAAATTTGTGCAAGAGGAGACTTTCATTTTGATATAATCCCATTTGTTTATTTTTCTCCTTAGTCTCCGTTGCCTTAGGAGCTGTGTCTGTAAAGATATTGCCGTGACAAATGTCTGCTATTTCGCTGCCCATGGAGCGTTGTAGGATTTTTATGGTTTCTACGACATGGATGGGAGCAGGAGAGCATTATGCTAAGCGAAATAAGCCGGTTGGGGAAAGATAAATATCACATGATCGCATTCATATGTGGGATATAATGATCAACATAATTTGATGAACAAGAATGGATCGATCTAGAGAGAAATGGTAGGGGGAAGGGGGTTAGAGATCAACCGAAGGACTTGTATGCATCCATATTAGCATAACCAATGGACACAGACACGGGGGCGGTGGGGGCTTGCCTGTGTGGGAATGGCTGGGCGGGGGGTGTCAGTTGGGGAAAAGGGAAACATATGTAAAACTTGAGACAATAAAAAATAAAAAAGAGTAGGCCCTCACAGCCCTGGCTTCATCTGGAAAGTTGTTCTGCTGTTTGGCCGTTTGGTAGATTTGCATATTACTCTTTTATTACTATAGATAGCATGTGGTCAGTGGTAGATGTTGCTATGGCTGTTAATATTGATTGGTGATGATTACATGAAAATAAAGCCCCACGACTTTAAGCCACTTAGACAACGTTAAATATAGGCAAAGAGCAAGGAGCTTTTCTGCCCTCACGCCCGCACTTTCTGTGTGGGGCTGACGATGTTCACAGACACCGGTTGTAGAGGGTGAGACTGGACACGCAAGCACTGGCCATTGGTGGTGTCACTGACGTCGACCGGGGCTTTTCTCAGACAACATAGGAAGCAATCGCCTGGCATCCTCGGAGCCACGCTTGGAGGGAAGAGTAGCTGCTGTAAGAAAGAGAAACAGACAGGAGAGAGGCAGAGGTGGGGATGAGGGACAGGGAGTGGGGATATGAATTAATTTGGATTAAGTGGATGAGAATCAGAAGTATTTATTTGGAATTGGTGTGAATGGGGCACATGGGGAACTGCAAACAGAGGTGATAATTTATGTGGTGTGGATGAACTAAGAATAATGGAAGAAGCATGAAGGATGGAATCAAATTAAGTGCAAGCGTATCAAGGAAATGGACTAGTAAAAGCTTGAGGGCAAAGGTATATGGTGATGGGAATTCAGAAAGAGCCTGCTGATATGAGTGAGTGGGCTGGGGAGGGCTGTTGACCTAAGGTTGAAATAAAGTTAAAAAACAAAACAAAACGGGTTCTAGTTGGATTCAGGCAAGTTGTTTTAACACAGGGTTCACTTGAATTCAGTGAAAATATTTCCTTATCTTTCAGTGAGGGAAGTGTTTTGGGACAGGGAGAAAAAATGAGAAAATTATTCAAGAGAAAGAGGGGAAATATTGGCATTTTTGTTTTCTAGTGTTATGTCTATGCTCTCTCTTCTCTATGTTCATCTATTGAAAAGGGGACAGTTGCAAAAGATGAAATAAAATAATGTGTGGGTCCCTGTCTGTGCATAAGAAAGACAGTACTTTGTTAGTAAGCTGGGATTGTGCTTGCATTGAGGAATTTTTAAAGTGTTATTCATTCGATCTTTATATAGCTAGAATTTAGAATTTACTGAGCTGGAAAAGAAAGGTATGCTCCCCCCCTAGCAACCCCACACCCTTTGGTTGGTTTTTGAGGATGCTGAATCCTTTAAACCTTTTGCCCTGGAGGATATTAGGCAATGAGGTGATTCTCCCCCCCCTCCCCCGCCCCCCTCCTCCGCTCCAGGTAGCAGATGTTCAAGTTGGTAGCTTGGGCACAAATGCTGATTACCTAGGGAGGTGAAGCTATGGATGGGGGATCCAGGGGGTGGGGTGGCAGAAGATGAGGCAGAGCCTGGGACAAAGGGAATATTGTGCAGTAGCAGAATCTCCGTGAAAGGAAGCACATAAAAACGGACATATGGTTTATTCATTGGGAAGAGCACTTAGTGCTGGCATGCGTCTAAGTGTCCTTTAGCAGCCAAGCAGTACGGACCTTTCTCTCCCACCCCGTTCGCTGGTCTTTGTATAATGTATTTTTGTTTCTCGGTAATTCAGCCATTATGGCCATCATTTTATCCATCTTCTTGGAGTCAGCTAAGTAATCCTAATATTTTGATGCAGGAGTAATCTTTACTTTCCATTTCCCCCAATATCACTATTTTGCTCGTTTTTTAGCAAAAGTCAATGTGGAACTGCTAATAGATTCTATGCAAAAAGAAAAAAATAATTATTTTTCACATTGCTTCTTGATCACGTTCTGAGATGGGGGGGAAAAGCCGCTGATTGAAATGATGCTTTATGCTCAATGAGCAGACTTTCCTGGTATGGAAATTCATAAAAGCTCGTCCCCATTTACACAAGGAAGAATGAATCCTGTTGGTACTCAGGACAAAGGCCAGCAATGAAATTGGTGGTTGTTGGTCTTGGAGGAAGGAGGAAAGAGGCCACGTTCTCACATGAGCTATTTGGAGGGTCCTCTCTGGGGGCTGCTTGCTTTAGTCTGATATATGGGTGGTGATTTGCACATTCTAGATTTTGCAATGGAGGGCGTGAAGGGATGTTTCCAGGTGGAAAGGTAATACAAGTGTGCAATTACCACTTTATATCTGCTTTGGGGCAGGTCATAATGAATTAAGATGCGGTACGATCTCTAAGTTTAATTAGGGTTTAGGGAAATAGTTTGCTTTTAAATGAAAAGGTGTCTAAAAATATTACAAACAGAAAGATGAGCATTGTGTGTAAGAGGCAAACAAAGTGCTTATTTTATACATAAAATGGAAGGCCTTTGAAGGTGAAATATATATTACCTATTCAATAAACATAAAGCACTTGCAATGCATTTTTTTGAAGTCTTCTAAAAATATAACCCTTTTAATCTTCCTATTAATATAATGACACAGGCACTATTTTTATTTCACAAATGAGGAAAATGAGGTCCAGAGAGGTCAAGTAACTTCGCACACATAGCTCTTAAGTGGCCGGTCCAGGATTCTCACAAAACACTGTTGCTTCCATCCAAGCTCTGTTCTGCTAGCTAATGAAGGGAAAAATATATCAAGTAGATATCTTTTCTTAATAACCAGTTAGGAAGGAGAAATGAGAGCCATGTAGCTGAAATACAAATTGAGGATGAAAAACACTTTAAGTGTCTCCTAAATAGATAAAGGTTGGGCAGGTCTTTAAAACGTAGTGCATCATCAAATGACTAAGACCCGGAACAAGGAAATGACAAAGAAATGGCCTTCCATTTCCAAGGCCATTGTTGTTATCACTATAGCCACTGTTATGTGGCCATTACTATTAAACCGGTTTTTTAACCTTAGGGTCAAAGAGAGACTTTTTTTTTTGTAACAGTCCCAACACATTCATTAAAATGACAAATGCTAAGACTCTACTCTCTATACCTTTGAAATAAGAAAGGCAAACATTACCACCCACGGGGGAAACTGAGGACCAAAACCATAAATATGTCTTAGCCCCATTTCTGCAGCCTGCCGGGGCAGAAATAAAATCTGACCACCCTCTCCGGTCCCTCAGGCTTGCGTCGTATTCAGTAGATCATCTTGCTTCTTATTTACTTCGTTCCCCCAGTCATTCCATGAACAGGTATTCAGCGCCCATAGATGTCATGCGCTGGGCCATGGGGACCAGCAGAGGAGAAAGGAAAGGCGATGTATAGAATTGGGGGAGGGGGGGAGGCTAAAGGAAGACAAAGCGTTCACTGAGTGTGGGGGTGGGGAGAAGATCCTGTCATTGGTGAGAAGCAGCATGGATGATTCTGAGATAAAAAGTCGCTTTTCTCTGTCCGGACAGGGCATTCATGGATGCTGTTCGTGTTTTTAAATGGTGCCAATGTGATAAAACACTAATTTATATAAATAGGAGCCCTAATTCAAGGTCAGACGTAGCAGCAGGACTAAATGAAATACCTCAGCCTAGAACTCTAGGGGGCCCATCAACCGCTTTCAACCTCCTTGGTGCCACAGATAAGATTTCTTTGAATTCATACAATAGCCATGGGAAAGGGGCAATTTTAAGACACTAAAGGGCCTTTAATATTCTGAGACACAGGGCTGCTAATGTTTATCCATGTATTGAGGCAGAAACTCATTAAACCCCGATTATGGGAAGGAGACTAGAATACGAGCTAACTGTTCAGTGCACAAAGTAAAGAGAGTTTAATAGGAGCATGTGGCATCTTGGACTTAGCGTATTCAAGATTTAAAAGAACGAGTTTGTAAAGAAGGAGCGTGAATGAGGTGATGGGAGAATTTTATGAATCAGAAAATCTTTGAGCTTCACCCATGATAATTTAGAAATAGGCTAGCTCTTAACATTTATGAAGATAAATGTAGCTAAACATATATTGGGTATATCTTAAACTCAGCATATACACAGCAAGCGCATTTATTTTATCATTATAATGTGGTAATAAATGTAGGCTTTGGGAGATTCCTATTCCAGCCAGATGTCCTTTTAATGGATAATTAGTAGTCACAAAGTAAATGAACATGTTAAAATAAGGATAGAGGAGAAAGTCAAAACATGAAATTAATATTTCATCAGTCACTATTTATTGAAAATCTACTAAATGAGACACTATCCCTTCCCTCATCTCTGAGGACCTTGCTTTAAAAAAAATATATATATATATATATATATATATATATTTTTTTATACAGAGAGGAAGGGAGAGGGATAGAGTTAGAAACATGGATCAGCTGCCTCCTGCACACCCGCTACTGGGGATGTACCAGCAACCAAGGTACTTGCCCTTAACAGGAATTGAACCCGGGACTCTTCAGCCACCAGGCCGACGCTCTATCCACTGAGCCAAACCAATTAGGGCAGGATCTTGCTTTTTGATGCAAAAGCCTAAAATATGTTTTCATCGAGTCATTATATTTGGAAACTGATCTCAAAAAAGAGAACAGAGCATGGGTTGGGGGTGGGAGGTGAGGAGGAGGGAAGAGAATAGAGGAATCACATTTCAGGAAAGGCGGTGGAAGCAATAGCATTTTATAAATGGGAGGATTTAAAGGTGAAGTCATCCCTGATAAAGAAGGAGGGTCATGAGGAGACTGCATAGTTGAAGAAATGACATGGGGAAGCCAGCGTGAACTTTAAAGAAAACTGTCCCCTTTAATAACTAGATGATGTACAGAAGCGTTTATATTATAATATGAATGTTAATGCCCGTGATGATCATAGCCATTCAATACATATTATATTAGGATGTTTGAGGAAAGTTAAATGGAGCTTTCTAAAGAGTGCAGGCTAAGATTATATAAAAATTAATTGTAGTAGGCAATCTTTTTTATGTCTCCTTCAGTTGAAACATTAATGGAGTAATTCTGTTTGAATCAGGGGGGAAAAAAGGAGTTTAAGGAACCATATGTAAAAATAAAAGCAACAGCAAAACCTTTTTATTAAAAAAACAACTGTGTAATGATTTATTTATTTATTTTAAGAAATCTCTTTTTTTCTTCTTACATTTTTAAAATTGATTTTAGAGAGAGGAAGGGAGAGAGAAAAACATCGATGTGAGAGAGAAACATTGATCAGTTGCCTCCTGCAAGCATCCCCCAGCTAGGGATCAAACCCACATCCCGGGTATGGGCCCCGACGGAGGGGATTGAACCCGCCACCTTCTGGTGTACTGGATGATGCTACAGCCAACCGAGTCACATCGGCTTGTAATAATTCTTTTAAAAAAAATAGTTAAAATATAAGGACAGGTAAAAAATATTTGTAAAATGGTGTATGTTTCTTTGAAGTCGATCCAGTTTGAAATTAGTAGAAATTAGCGTTAAAACCTTGAAAATGGATCGTGAGCAAACAACAAGCAGAGTGAGACATTAACCTTTAGAGGTGAAAGGTCTTCCGACGTCATATAAATGGGAAAGAAATCAATCAATCATCTGGCAATCAAATCTCGGCACATTGTACATTAACCTGACTTGCTGCTCTCCCTCACCATCCCCCCCAAAAAAGAGTAGCAAGATGCAGTAGGGAATATTTTAGAATAGCTGTGCAGTAGTCCTATTTAAAAGTTGTCTGCCTTCATTTTGTGGGTTCACATGATTTAATGTCAGCTCACTGGAATTCATTAGTGTGATTATGAACTTACCACACGGCGTTTGAACCCCCTTACTGTAGGATATAGACACTCTTCACCTGTGCTCACCGTCTGTCATAGAAAGGAAATAACGATTCTTCATATTGAATTCTCAGTTGGTCATGAGCCTATTGAAACCAGTATTGGTATTTGAACAAGAGCATCAGAAGGTACATCTTCCTCCACTGATATAGGTAATAGACATTTTATGTTCCCAATGTTCAGCAGAGAGGATCTAAAATCAATAGGAATAAAATTCAAGTACACGGCATCCAGCCTTTTCGAAAATGTGGTAAATGGCAAAATGACAGCATGCATTATTAAGTATTTTTTTTTTTGCTTCACCCACATGTAAAATTAGCATGTAGAAAAGGTAGCATGGGCTACTTAGAAATTTAGGCACCGGGCGATTTGCTAGCTTTTTTCTTTCTTTCTTCTTCTATTCTTTGTTGTTGTTGTTTGGTGTCTCAAAGCTTACAACTAATCTGAATTTGAAACTAAATACTATCATTACAGAAGATTTTTTTTTCTGAGTTCTTCCAATTTCTCTAGGGACAAAATAATGGCCCCTGAAGCGGTGGAGAAACAGTAATTAGGGCAAATAGTAATACTGTGCATGATGGAGGAAAATGTGAGGAAGGGAGAAAGAAAATGCATCAGACAGACTTGTACAGCCTGTTACTAGGAAACCACATCAGCATTAAATACAGTGTGCTAATTGGCTATCCTGTTTCTGCCTGGGTACCAGCCCGGGCCTGCTACACAGCTGTTTCTGCTCTTTCTGGTTGCTAGGTAACTGCATCATTTCCCTCCCACCCCCCACCCCACCCCCCTTTGTATTCTGGAGGCTAATTGGCTACTTCTGCTCCCGGTGTTGCTGCTGGGTACCAGTCTGGGCCTGCTGCTCTACTGTTCTCCCGAGGGGACGTAATGGGGGGCGGGGAGGGGAAAAGGAAAGGAGGATGTGCTGGCAATTAATGGAGCATAAGTGCAAATGCTACACAATGTCTGGCACCTGCGTCCCCTCTTCCCGCTTTCTCAACTAAATCCTTCAGCGAGGAAAACATTAGAATCTTGAAGGCTTTCTTTTCTCCGCACACCTTCTGAATAGGGTTTAAAAAAAAAAAAAAACAAGACATTTCAAGACTTACTGCTTAAACGATGGATTTGGTCTTCTTAAGAAAGAACTCGCAAATTATTACACATCCATGTCTGTCGTGGACACGATAGAATTGGTGCAAACATTAAAATTTCTAACTTATTAACAAGGCAGCATCTTTAACATCTGAAGGATAGCACCAACTCATCTCTGAGATGGACCAAATTCCTTGGTCGCCATTCTTGCCGTTATCCTACGGAATATAAAGTAAAAAATAAAATGGACTAAAAAGCAGCGATGGGGCTTTCCCAAGTGTTTTATTCATTCAGAAGGAGCGAAGGGGAGCTCCGAGGCCCATGACTTTGCATTACAGATTCCCTTCCTCTGATGCGCAGATCATGCCCCAGACACTTTCGGCGATACATTTCACTTACTGAGAAAGGATGCACGTTTTGCAAACCTATAACAAGCAAACAATTGTGGTGCAAAATAAATCTAAAATCGGTTTTGTGATTTAAAAATAGCGTAACTGTGTTCCGTATACTGGTATCTTCTGTTTCAGTAGAGGCTTCCATTTCATCAATATCAAAATTTTCCCTGGAAGTGTGGGGAGAAGGGTTCTTTAAAGGCGAAGTGATGCTTCAAGAAGGTCTCCCTGTAAATAGTTGAGGAAGTGTATGTAAATCGGGGCTGCATAAGGAGGCAACTTCATCCCCCCTGGGAAGACACTGTTTTTGTTTTTGTTTTTTGGTGTGTTTTTTTGAGAAAACTTGGAACATGTTGGTGACTGTGCGCAGAAATAGTGAGCAAAGGCAACTCATACTTGACGCTAATGGCTGGTACTGGCTTCCCATACCAATGAGCTCCATCGTCTCAATGGACAGTGAGGCAGGCAGAGAGAGGGGCTCTATTCTGAGCAGTGAGCACTGCCACTCTAGGATCAGACCAGGCTCTATGGAATCGTTTCCGCTTAAAGTATCCCTAATCTAGAGGGCCCCGGACGAGGCTAGGGTGATGGAGAGAACATTGCGGTGTTCCTTAGCCCTCAAGGAAACCAGCTAGCCACCCGTAACTTTCAGACTGCGCAGGAAACCTCACTATCAGAGGATAACCAGGGGCCAGGTGTGGTCCCGTTCCTGCTATTTCTCTGACAAGGACTAGTTGTTAACCACGCAGCAGAACTCGTCCATTAAAGTACTTAGCCCTTGGATGACGAGGAGCCACGGGAAGTCAGAACATTCCTTCCCCTCTTGGCTAGCTGTATATTTTGACTTTGGGAGGGGGTGGTTTTGATTGTTTCAGTGTTTCGTCTTTGCTGATGGTAGATTGTCAGAATAACAACGTTCCGGCGTGTTTTATGGATGGCCCCTAGCTGACTGGAGCAGGACATGGGTGAACAGTCGGGAGAAGTCCAGGATGTTTGTCTTGTCCACTCCTCACGCATGCCTTTGGGGTGGTTACACACCTGCACTCTGGCTCTGGAAGACCTGGGACGCCCAAGGTGGGCTCTTGGGGACGGCCAGTCACGGTTAGCCCCGGCCATAAGCGAACACAGCACCTGCTTCCAAGCTTCCGCTCGTTATGCTCCTCCTGGTGGCAGGTCTTTCTGCTCGGGACGTCTTCATGTTTCAGGTGATGGTGGGAACTCAGGCATGCTTTGGGGCCCGAGAAAGGAGATATTCCACCACCTGCTTCGCCCTTATGATTCTCCTCAGCCCCAAAGGCCTGCTTTGCTAATTCTCACGTCCACACCACGCCAACTACCTCTTAGGGGAGGGAAACCAGTGGACAAGCCCGGGAGAGAGGACTCCGATGTCCGCTGGCTGCCCGGTGGGGCTGTTGCCCACCCTTGCTGTGCCTCGTGCTACCCAGCTAACGGTGCCTCCTCCGTGGGGGCGGAAGCTGCCTTGGACCCAGCCCCATCAGCCCTTCAGCTGGACGCCCTGTGCTCACAACCTCCCGTGGCCTTCTGCTCACCACAGGAGCCGACCCACTCCGCTGGGCCTTCCCTCACCCTCCAAGAGCTTGGGAGGCTAATGAGGTGCCAGCAGGAGCATGGAAGCCACAGGACCGTTCCGAGGGGTATGGGGACCTCCTCTCCATGGCTAAAGGGGCCGTTATGCATGAGAGCAAAGCTTCCAGCCCGGCCGCTCTCCCCAAATGTGAGGCCATTAGTTGCCTAATGCAGCGATTCTCAGCTTGGGCCAACGTTGCCCCTCAGGGGACATTTGCCAATGTCCGGAGACGCTGTTTGGTTGTCACAGCTGGGAGGGGAGTGGAGCTGGCTCCTGGCGTCTGGTAAGTGGAGGGCAGGGATGCTGTCAAACAGCCCGCAGCGCAGCGCAGCGCACCGGGCAGGCCCCGCCAGCCGCCGGGCCTGGGTCCGAGCCGAGGAGGAGAGCCCGGCGTGACTGTGCACCTCAGCTCCCTTCTCCGTTTCTGTGTGGATTATCACCGCCAGCAAAGTACTTCCTCCTTCTTCCAAGACCGCCGAACAGCTCTTGCCTTCCTTTTCACGACCATTTCAAAATGAGCAGAATAGAAAGGCTGTGTGATTGGTTAATTCTGTCACGACTTAGAAGCTGTGCTGTTTCACCCTGAGATGTGGCCAGAGGCTTTGCTCCCCAGATTTAACATCTGTGATGGCGGCTCTTCTCCAGCCACAGACGCCCCTCTTTGTTTAAATATATTTTACGGATTTTTTTTCTTTTTTACAGAGAAGAAGGGAGAGAGATAGAGGGTCAGAAACATCTGTGAGAGAGAAACATCAATCAGCTGCCTCCTGCACACCCCTACTGGGGATGTGCCCACAACCAAGGTACATGCCCTTGACCGGAATGGAACCTGGGACCTTTCAGTCCACAGGCTGATGCTCTATCCACTGAGCCAAACTGGCTTCGGCTCCCCTCTTTTAAAAAAAATACATTTTTATTGATTTCTGAGAGAAAGGGAGAGGGAGAGATAGAAATACAAATGGTGAAAGAAAATCACTGATCAGCTGCCTCCTGCACATCCCCTACCAGGGATCGAGCCGGCAGCCAAGGCATGTTCCCTTGAACAGAATCGAACCTGGGACCCTTCAGTTTGCAGGTTGATGCTCTATCCACTGAGCCAAACCGGCTCGGACCACACAGTCCCGCTTGCTGGAGTCGCCTGACCAATAGCAGTGTGAGATTTTGCTGAGGCAGGGGTTTGGATCCCAGGAGCTGCCAGGCTGGTCGGTGGAAGGAAGCTTATAGCCGGGAAGCGGGCCTCGCTGACTAGACATCATTTCCTACCTGTCCTCTCCCCTACAGCAGCCTCGCTGAACCGTAACAGGTGTCTCCTTCTTGCCACAAAGGAGATTGACCGGCAGTGTGGACGCAATACTGAGGGAAAGTGTTTTCAGTCAGAAAACAGAACCCTCGCTAGGAACGCGGTGTTGAAGAAGGAAGTGCTACTTCATTGCACTTCCCTCCGCTCACCGGTGTGGCTCCAGAGAGAAGGGGTGTCTCGGGTAAAAGGATTTAAAGGGCATCATCGAATGGACACAGGCTTCATGCTTGAATTTGTCAGGAGATGGGGATCATGCACTGGTCCTTTCCGCCACGTTCACGTGCCTGGAAAACAGCCTTGTCAGACGTGTCATCCGCAGATGCAGTGGACAGTATGCTGTTATAATTCCGTGGCATCGTCCTAACTGCTTGGAGATCCTACGGCTGACATTCTTCTTCCTCATACATGTGAATGTGGCGGTAGGGAGTACGTGGCATCTGTGTCTTTCACACAGATTGGCTTATCCCTTGCCACTTGGAGAGGTTCGGTTAGTGAGCTGGCCTCCATGTTTGGGATCAACGTTGTTGTTGGGCCTTAGTTTCAGGCCCGGTGGCGAATCGGTAGTATTTGTCTTGATGACCTGACGACGCAGTGGCTGTGTAGGCAGCTCCCCGGGGCAGAGGTGCTGAAGAAAGGGTTCTCAGACGTGTTCCTACTCAGACTGGCTTTGGGAATGAGAAGGCCGTTGGGTGTCAAGCCGGGAATGGCTTGATCCAAGTGAGTAAATGATGATAATGTCCTCTATGTTGTTCTTTGTAGCTGACCAGCTGCTTTCAGGTACCTCATTTTACACAGCCCCACCTACCTATGTGGAGAAGATCCTCAGTATTCCCATTTTACAGATTAGGACACTGAGGCTCCAGAGTGATTTTTTAAAAAAGATTTCTCTGCCAAACTGTAGAGCCTACTCCATTCAACAGAATTTCCTTTAAAAATCAGCTCTGTGTTAGGGGTGCTTAAAATAAGAAAAAAAAAGGATAGAAATTAATTTAGTTGTGTTTCTAGTTCAGCAAAATAATTAGCTGGATATTTGCCTTCCTACTTACTTCACACATGCACCAAGGAACTTGTGAGTTGTTATCTTCTCCAATGCGACCGCAAATTCAGAAGAGCTAAGAGAACTGAGTGATTATCTTATATATATTCTGTCTATTTTTACCTAAAAGGATCCTTGGCCTTCGTTTCTTTTCTATTTTAAGGAAGCAAGCTAGTTTTGAAGATGCAAACAGATGCGCGCTATTGATTCGCGGAGTGATATCTCAGTACCAGTGCACTGCATATTTTAGAAAACTTGTGGAGAGAATTTATAAAATGAAACCTCTCTTTGAATGCACCTAAGGCGGTCTTCTTTTATCACAAAACGGGGGAATCCAATCGGAGGTGCCTCAGAGGAGAAGTATTTGGGAGAAGCTGTGGGTGGATGGATCTTGGTGTGTAAGTTGGGCCCTGCTGCCTTGGGTATGCTGGAGTTTTTCTAGGAGAGTTTGAGAAAATAATGTTTTGGTTTTTTTTAAATTTATATAATAAATGTGGAGTTAAAGATAATTCTGTTTTATCTCCTTTCTGTCCCGCTTCTATGGCTATGTTACCGTAAATGTCCTAAGAGAAAAACACGTGCTCGAGACAGGAATTATAAATTCCCGAGTGAGCAAAAGACCCCGAGCTCAGGTTGAGAGCCTGCTGGCTGCTGTGTGCAGCGACCCCTCCTCCCCTGTGTTCGAGAAAGCCTAGGAGCTGCTCTCTGAGGTTCCGAGCCTCCCAGCCATGGGCACCGGCATTGCCTCCTGGAGCTCTGAGGAAGGATAGGTTTTGGCACCAAAAGACAGATTCCCGGAACAGCACATGGGACTGACTTCTCCGGGTGGCTTGCCACAAACACGTGGACTGTTTTCTTTGTCCGATCTCGTGGTCCTGTGCATCGCTGTATTTTCGGATTTACATGCCCCCTTGTATTTATTCCACCTGCCAAAGAAACAACCGTCATAAATCACTGTGATTGGCAAGGCCCCCACGCCCACTGCAGGGTCGCCTTTCCCTGGCTTCGGATTTGCTGCTAAGCATCCCGGCCCCTTTGTAACCACCGCCCCCCCCTTCCCGTGTGTCTCTTGCCCCCTCCCACGCTCAGGTCTTGTCGTTTTCCTGTGGTTTTCCTTGGCACTCACTTTCCCTGCAGAGAGTGCTCCATAAGCAAAGGCAGGGACGGGGAAGAATCCTCGCAGCTCAGGGGAACCTTCCATCCATCTTCCCCACCACTGAGCTGGGCCGGGACCACAGGCGCAGAGCTTACGGGATCAATTACCACGAGCTCCCTGTTAAACATTTTTTTAATCGGGTGCGAGAAGAATAAAGCAATAATTAAAATGAACTGAACAGCCTTTGCTCTATTGAGGCGTTAAATCTCTGTGTAAACACAATCACACTGTGCAAACACAGTTTCCCTCGGCCGGCTGGCATCGGCAGCGGAGCCACCGACGTGGGGTCAAGGGCCCACTCGCCCCGGTTTGAAAGGTCACCCACCGGCTCGTCTGTGTCTCTCCCGGCGGCACGGGCCGGGCCTGCGCCGGGGTGATGCCCTCCCTGCCCGCCGTGGCACGGAGACCGGCTGCTGGCACTTGGCAGATAACGGTCTGGGCCCGGGCAGAGGAGGCAGGAAAACTGCACACAAAGCGAGATGCTGAGCTGGCCGGTCGGCGGGGAGGAGTGCTTGCCGGCCCCCGGGGCCCGGGCCGCGGGCCGCTGGGAGACGGAGAAAACAGCCGTGATAAAATATAAATGTGTTTATTATTACGCTGGGCCCGTGCGATAGATTTTTACACCCCCTCGTATTTATGATTTATGGCTGCCGCTCCGCACGGAGGAGAAGCTTGCTAATTTACCCAAATTGATAGGGAGGCCTCTGAAGGTGATCAGACGGGAAGGAGCCCTAATTGAGGAAAGAAGGGTTTCCTAAACCAACCGCCCCCCCCCAAAAAAAATATTAAAAAATGGCTGCTATGTCAGAGGCATCCTTTGTGCACTTATGAGCCGAGTTTCCCTTTAATTATTCGCGATAGCACTTGCCCCACAAGGATTGTGCCCCCTCCTGACCCACCCCCTACCCCCACCCTCGCCCCCACCCCCGGGCCAGAGCAGAGCCTGCCCAGCCTTCCCTGAGATGGACCGGCTTTTCCCTGTGAGAGACAGAGAGCTGGAGGATGGGAGGGCTGTGCTTCAGGTGCTGTCCCTTTCTGGAGCGAAGGAGGAAGGTGGAGAAGGCAGAGGGGTCCCAGGCCCAGGTGGGGGCACTGTTTCCACGAATCAGGCTGATGCTGGGTCTGTGCCATTGAAACCAGGTTAAGTGGATCTGTGAAATGGCAGGTCCTCCACGGTAGAGCCGTATTGTGCCATTCTAGTTCCAGTTCAGCTTGGGAGGGCGAATGCCACTCGCTGGCTTGGGTACAAGCACACAGGTCGAGGGCACTGAGGTAGTCACACGGATACTGTTCTTCCGGGAAACCAGAGGGAATCAACAGCTCCCGTGTGAGTGTTTGGCACGCTTGGGCTAAGAGCATTTCATGAAGAAACTGCTGGGACTGCTGGGGCAGAGGCACCAGCTCCCGAATCTTCCCAGGGGAAAACGGAAGCCCATTTGCTGCGCTTTCAGCCCATTTCCTGGTCTCCGCAGCGGTCACCCTCACCATTTCCGACCAGGGCTCTCCACCGTGTTTCTTGTCTTGGCAGAATCTTGAATCACTTGCCCCGGGAGCTCTTTAGGAGGAGAGCGCTCTGGAGCAGCAGGCACCAGCTCCAGGGTACCCCGAGCATCCACGATGCGTGCCGCTGGCAGGGGACTGCACTGCGACCGGGGTGGCCTGAGGGGCCAGTGTGACCTGAATGTCGCCATTACTAGAGCGGCATGTGGAGCTCGAATGGCCACTCGCGCTTCATCGCAGAACCCGGGGAGGCCTTCGGGGCGCACTCCCTTGTGTTTCTCCCCAACTCAATCAACTTCCCTGCCTTGCCGGCACCCCCTTCTGTGTTTTGTGTTCCTTCCCTCCCCTCCATCTCTGCTGCTGGGTGCAGCGCCGCCATCCGTATGTCAGCCACTGTCTCCTCTCTCCCAGAGGATTGTAGAGCCTCCGGGAGGGTCCCCTCCACATGGGCTCACGACGCTCTGCAGCCCACTCTCCATTTGGTAGCCAAGATGATAGTTTTAAAAATTTAAGTCCAGCCACGCAATTCCTCTGCTCGAAAGCTCACAATGGCTCCCATTGTTCTTGGGATCCAGTCCAGATTCTCCAGTGTGGTCCGCATGAACGCCGTCCAATAGAAATATAGGATGCAGGCCACGTGCATAATTCTAAATCTTTCTAGGAGCTCCATTTAAAGAGTCATTAGTGGTGCTAATTAATTAATTTTGATACTAGACTTTTATTTAACTCAGTATATCCAAACTTACCATTTCAACACGGAATCAATACAAACAATGATTAATGAGCTATTTTACATTCTTTCTTTTTCCCCGAGTCTTTGAAACCTGGCATGGGTTTTGCACTTGGAGCCCATCCCAGTTTGGATTGCTCACATTTCGAGTGCTCGGGAGCCATATGTGAACCCCGATTGGGCCGAGCAGGTCTCTGAGCCTGTGCGGAGACCCGCTCTCCAGCCTCACGGGGTGTGTGTGTGTGTGTCTGTGTGTGTGTCTGTCTGTGTGTGTGTGTGTGTGTGTGTGTGTGTGTGTGTGTGTTTTGTGTGTGTGTGTGTGTGTGTGTCCCTGCAGGACACACTTTCCAGATCTTCCTCTTTGCAGTTTCTGGGTGAGGTGTGGGAGCGGATGGGGCCGAGGGTGAGGAACCCCACCCCTGCTAAGGAGTTGGTGGAAATAGCCCAACTCTGAGCCATCTGATACCTTCTTCCTTCTACCCGTTTGGCCTTGGGCGGGGGTGGGGGTGAGGGGATTCCCATCTTTGGTTTGTTTGCCTAGGGCTGGGTCAGGTGACACAGATAATTTTTTGAGGAAGTGAAGGGAAGGAAATGGGAAAACACTGGTAAGGTCCATTTGTGGTCTGAGTCTCCGAGGGAAAGCGACTGCCTACCCCACAGCGAGGTCCTATACAGCGAGGAAGACTGCGACTTGAGCTAAAGGCGGGAGCGTGGGACCTGAGGCAGGAAGAGCGAGTTGTTGGTCACACCCCTGGTTTCTGCTCTCAGTAGATGTCATCCCTTCACTTATTTTTACAAGGAACAGCTATGATCTGGGGGCATGTAAATAGTTCTGACTTTCTTGCCAGTAAAGATTTATTTCGTCTGAAGATGTTTCCAAAGGAAATGTAAATATTTATTTTATTTTTAAAAATATATACTTTATTGATTTTTTTACAGAAAGGAAGGGAGAGAGATAAGAGAGGTAGAAACATCGATCAACTGCCTCCAGCGCACCCCCTATGGGGGATGTGCCCGCAACCAAGGTACGTGCCTTTGACCGGAATTGAACCTGGGACCTTTCAGTCCACACAGGCCAATGCTCTATCCACTGAGCCTAACCAGTTTTGGCTAAACATTTATTTTAATTGTAGGAAATTAAGTAAGAGGCAGAGTGAGGTACTGGTTAAGCCTGTGGACTATTTAAACTTGGGTTTAAATCTTAACTGTGCACGTACAAGCTGGCAAACTTGGGTGAGGGGCTTAATGTCTCTGACCTCTGTTTCTTCATCTATAAAATGGCAAAAGGTAATAGCATGTGTGTTATAGGGCTACTGAGGGGTTTAAAGGAGAGAATATACATAACGGCGGTGGTTGGTGTCTGACTGTGCCCATGAATGCTTGATAAATATTAGCCAATAGCACATTTCCCCAGGGTTTGTAAATCACTCTCATCGGTCACGGTTGTGTGGGATTGGACCATGATCTTGGCTGAGAATAATCATTCAAGGTATAGTCTCTGAAAAAAAATGCATTTATTATATAGTTTGTTTGTATATAACATTTTGTACACCTTTGGGAGAAGGCAAATATAGACATCTCATCAGGGCTTGATTCTACCCTCCATATATCCGGTAGGAAAGCCAGTATATTCCAGTGAATAGGGGGCATGTTGAAATGTACCTCGTACTGTAGTGGTACACAGGCTTTGGAAGATTTTTCTATACCCGTTGGGTTGCGGCGTTTGGTTTGAATCCTTTGGCTTTCTAAACAATGACGCATTGCTAGTTGAGTTGAGGCTTGGGGTGTTATCACCTATCATTAAATGAAAGACCAGCCCCAGGAGGTGTCCCACTCCTAACACCCTAACACTGACCTCTAACCATCTTAGCTAGAAAGAGGTGACTGCAGACCCTTTCTCCACTAGGGAGGTGTGTCTGACATGAGCCAGCTCGAATAAAGCAAGGTTCTTGCTTGGGGAATTTGACTACCTACCTTGCCTGTACAATGCCTGGCAGTATACAAAGCACCAACACAGACATCATCTCTCTTCATACTTCACGGTTGCCCTGTGAGGCCAGCGAGAAAGGAGAGGTAAACCCCATTTTGCAGAGGAGGAAAGTGAGGCTCAGAGTATGCGACTTTCCCAAGATCACATAGTCATAGGAAAAGCTAGGACAAGAACCCAGATCTCCTTGATTGTGAGTCGTGTTTCTATTTTTCTACTAAACACATTTACAGAAGCTCTGGCGACCCTTCCGAATAAAAGAAGTGAGATCCAGGTGTGAAATAATGTCTACATATCGCCAGTTTGGGGCATGTATTCTTTCCACTCTTTGGTTTCTGTTACCCTCTGAACTAACAAGAACATGAATGAAACTCTTTGTGACGGAGACACAAGCCAACAGACGCTTAAAGACGATGTGCGATTACTTTTTTCTTTCACATGCAAGTCCAGGTTCTCAGAGAGCTGTGCTCTGAGACGTTGTCAGAAGCCCAGATCTTTCCATCCCCATTGGCTGCCCATCCTAAGGGTTTCCACCGTTAAGGAATTGCTCATGTCTATGCAGTCCAGGATGGCTACCCCCAGACCTACTTTCCAGGAACCCAGTTTTCAAGCAGCTATAAAAAATACAGCTTGAAATTGCACTTGTCACATACACTCACATCTCATCAGCTAGAACGCAGTCCTGTGTCAACAAACAACAGCAACGGAGCGTGGAAATAGAGTCTTAGTTATGGGTGGCCAAGAGCCTAACTAG
The DNA here is from genome assembly GCA_963924515.1 of Vespertilio murinus. Taxonomy (NCBI): domain Eukaryota; kingdom Metazoa; phylum Chordata; class Mammalia; order Chiroptera; family Vespertilionidae; genus Vespertilio; species Vespertilio murinus. The sequence continues at coordinate 77,180,175 of OZ004711.1, read as the reverse complement.
AATTTGGGGGATCTCTTATTAGAGAAAATGAGAGGATGAATATAAGACTTGTGGCGGGTGCTGCTATGTTCTCAGTCTCAAGAGCAGTTTCTTTCTAGCCTGTAAGGCAGACATTTTAACATGAAACACTTGACATCTGAAATTCTAAATGTGTGCATGATAAGGGAAAAAATCCTACTTCCTTGCAAAATTGAAATAACTGCATGAAAACTGGATTCCTGGGGAATGCCAGAAGTTTTTAATAGAAACAATGTACATTTTACATGTTGTGAGAATATTGCATTATTGGAATACTATGAAGTGACGAGGAAATTAATAATAACTTGACAGAGCAAGGGTCAAATTGACCACATCTTAATGTTTCTTGCACTCTCCCCTTCCCCCCTCCAAAGTGTAAAGTCACATCGCATTGATATTTTGGGAGCAAGAAGAAAATTTGGTAGAAGAATGAAGAGAAAGTATTTTGTATCTGTGGGTTTAGCACTGACAAAATCAGGACTGTTTGAGGTTAGAGGTATAGAAGCTGACAGATTGCATGCGGGTGTTTCTACATATGTGGGTGTCAATATGTTTGTGCTGAATTGTTTGCAGATTTGGCGGGGAGAGGGAGCTCGGTGTGTGTGTGTCAATGTGGATTCCATGGGTGGCTTTACTCATTGTGTTTTCTTCCCAATCATTTTTATTATGGAGCAGCAGAGAGAGGATGGGGGAGGATTTAGGCTACAGTGCTTTAAAAGAGGGTTTGAAAAAGGACTAGTAATAGGGGCATATGTTGGTCCAATCAAGTTAATCAAGGGTCTTTGGCATGTCTCCAACATTCTAAGTCTTGGGAATACTAAGATCACTCAACCCGGCCTTCTGACCTCAGAGGCCCGTGGGTGTGGCTCTTCCCACCTCTCCAGTCCATTCTGGAAGTTCCTCCTCATACAGTCACTCTTCATCTCAGCTGTGACAAAGCACTGGCTCATGTCTGGGCCTTTGAATATGCTATTTCTTCTCCCTGAAATGCCCACTGCTCTTGTCCCTGCACCCTTCAATTTCACTGAGGCTTATCTTCTCTGGAACGTGGACCTTGAACATGAACGCCGACCTTGATGGTTCTGCACCTCGGAAGGTCCTCCACATGCTCATGCGCATTGAGTCTCGTGTTGTTTGTATGCAAGCCTGGGCTTTCCTGCCTGGGAGCTATCCTGATACTCTTTCCTCTGACCTTCAGTCTCTATCAGGGTCACTATTGAGCACATATTAGAACCGGCAATTAATGCTTGAATCCAACATGTCATTCTGGGAAGGATGTATTTTCACCAGTAGTGAATTATTCTGGAAATCTGAGTATTTGACTTTGTCTGCTCACCTGTGGGCACAGATGAGGTGTTTTGGTAAGATAATGCCTGTTAGGGCTTCTGAGTCTGGAAGGCAAGGCGGTAACGAAACTTTTTGTGCTATTGCTTTTTGATGACTCACCGACATGTTAATTAGCAAGCATTATACCGAGTTATATAGGATGTGCCCGAGCCTGTGGCTAGGCATTGTGGGTGATAACAAGGAGGCAACTGAGAAAGCATCCAGCCCAAGTCCCGGATAATCGTATTTTGAATGGGAGATGTCAGATGTCCCAAATTCAAGTTTGTGAAGTGCCTTCCATGTAACGTGGGTGAGGAAAAGAAGGGCGGGGGATCTGGGCATAAAACGATAAATATCTTCAAGAAATAGTAAGTAAATGGCCAAAGGGTAAAAACTCAAACATGGCTATAGTTTTCTGACCAGGAAATACTCAAAACCAGGGTGGCATGTAGAAGACTGACACATTCTGAAGAGAGGGCACCCTAGTCTTTTCCTAAGGACATAGGCAATAGTATGTGAAAAGCATCTGTCTTAGGTTATTATTTGTCAAAATAAGAAACTAAATTTTTTTCTTTGGGGTTACTATTTTTTTTCGACTTCATGCCTAGGTAAAGTACATATTTGGATTGCTTTAGCTAATGAGGGCAAGTCACTCTTTAAAGAAGTGTTTGATCACCTTAGAAGGCAGTTATGTAGACAAATTGATGTTTTAAATCTTTACTGGTTTACTATTTACCTCTAAACATCTCTATGGAGTTGGATTCTTACCTATTCAAGCTGATGGTAGCTGATCTGTAGGTCCGGCTCTCCATTGTCCCTATGTGCATGATCCAGTGTGGGCTTCTTGAGGGTTGATAAAGTTACCTTATTTTTCTTTTTAATTTTAGACAAATTGCCTTATAAAATATTGATGTGTTTAGCCCACTTCTTCATCTGCCTTACTGAAGCCAATCATTTGATACTTCCCAAATCAGATGTGAGGTGTTTTTGGATAACCTACTCATATTGTGTGTTTTGAGGTTTTTTTTATACTGTGGATCCATCTCTTCTTCTTCTTCTTCTTCTTCTTCTTCTTCTTCATCATCATCATCATCATCGTTTTCTTCTTCTTCTTCTAATGTATATCAGATAAGTAGCAGAAAGTTAACTTTACATCCTAATAGTAAATGATTCAAGTTTATATTTTCCAATTTTTAGTTAGCAAAGAGAAAAAAAATCAGTGTACCTAGGATAACAATTAGGCATCAACCAACGTAACGTTCTAATTGATGACTACCATGGGTCCTGGATTGGGGCAGGTTTGATTTAGCCTCCCCTCCCCACGCCCTGCAGTGGACTGCCATGCCCTTCTTTCTTTCCAAGACTCCCAGGTACCCATCCTCTCACACTGCCCTCCGGCTCTGCTACTTCCTCCCCAGCAGGTGTCAGGTAGGTCTCTTCTCCCTCCAAGCTGTGTACTCCACCGTTATTCTTGTCTTACTGCCGGTCTCCATGCCAGAAGAGTCCATTTCTGGCTCTATCCACTTGAAGTTACACACCTGAGTTGCCAACTTCTGCAATCTGATTGCATCTTTGGGGGGAGGGTTCCCATTCTGAGTTGGTTTATTTCTGAAGGGCGTACTTGTGCATTAGAAATACCATCACTTTCAGAGTGGCTTGATGAGACTTTCGGTAGTAACTTAGCTTGGGACATATGTGAAGCTAAAGCAACATTTCTTCATTCCTGAAGTTAAATTTTTAAAAGTAATTCAACATTTAGTTATTTGGTCATTGTGGTGATGATAGACTATTTCTGTAGGTGTACCCGGCAATGTGGCTATTTTTATATTTAAATGCAAAACCCAGATTGGCTATGACTTTACAATTCACATTTTTAATAATAAAATGTCTCCCTAAATACATAAAATTGAACTGTGTGAACCTGGCTTACAAAGTAACACCTTTACTAATAAGTGGGAGAAACGTCTCACAGAATCCTTTCAAATAAATTCACATGGTGCAGTTGTGATCTTGACAGTAAAAAGATGAATATTTTAACAACTTTTTCCTTCAAATTTGATATACTTAAATTTTTACATTGATCTTAAACTTTCTTGAGAATTATCCCTAAAAAGCTAAAAAAAATAATTTAAAAATTTAATCTTGGAAACAATGAAAGCAAAAGCAAAAAAAAAAAAAAAGAATAAAATCAAAACAAGGAAAAAATTCAAAACAAATTACCCACAATGCCAATAAAACCTTTGTTTCCCTTGATGGTCACGCGAACCTGTCATAACTTGAGAACGTAATGCTTCAGGTATGAGTGTTGACATCTGAAGTTCTTAGTGCATTTACAGTTTTTGAGAATTGCCTTTTTAAGAGCTGCGGGAATTCCTGGAAATCTCATGTTCTGATGTATTTTGTCCTCTACTAGACCTGTGCTGGGTTTTTAATTTAATGTTTAATTGTGGTAAAATGCACATGACATAAATTTTGCCATCTTAAAGAAAAACAGAGCTGTGGGACTTTGTTTTGCTTTGTCGGGGGGTAGGGAGAATTAGTTGTATCTCACTCAGCCCACTGAAAAATAGTAGAGTCCTGTATACATTTTTATTTAAATAAAAAAAATCAATTTGACTTTGAACATATTACAATACTCATTGGCTTCTGAGAAACATGCCGCATTACCTAAAAACACATGCATTGAAATCACAGGTCACACGCACATTGCAAAACCTCCGATTGCCAACAGCTATACTTATTCCAGCACCTGGGATGGTTGCCAGTTTTGATGACCAACCAACCCAGTCTTCCTCCAACATTTCAAACAAATTCACCAAGAATCTAACACTTCACTTCTAAAGGAACATTTTGGAAATGTTAACAGTCACTAAAAATGGAATATGGCCCCAGAGATTTGTTTAATCCTGTGCCTTTCCTGACTGTGCTTCCTTCACAAGGCCAGGTGGGCGTGGGGAGTGACTCTCTGTGATGCCGTGATGCAGGGGTTCTGTTTAAGTCTCCTAGAGAAGCCCCTTTGCCCTGCCCCCAGGTAATGGATATCTCTGTCCCAGAGCCGCCTCTGGCCTCCTGCACGCCTGCAAACTCCCTTTTTATATCGTCATTATCATCCTAATGCTGTTTGTCCATTTGGGGCTTTGTAATGGACCAGTCACTCTTGTGCGCTAGAAGCCACTGAATCTTCCTAACTATAAGGAAGCAGACTATTTTTTAGTCCTTCTCCACACAGTGAAGAACAGAAAGACTCAGAGAAGAAGTTAATGGACTCCACAAAGCCACATCGCTGTTTCAGAGCACAGAGAGAACTAGAAGAATTGGTTTTGGAGGATTTGCCAGTTATTTGATGACTAATCCATTTTGAACCCCTAGAGCAGGGGTGGGGAACCTTTTTCTGCCAAGGGCCATTGGGATATTTATAACATCACTTGGGGCCATACAAAATTATCAGCTTAAAAATAAGCCTGTTATATTTGGTCAAGCATTGAATGAACTCAACCCCTAATGCCTAGGCAGGGCCAGAACAAATGATTTCATGGGCCTTGTTCAGCCCTCGGGCCGGACGTTCCCCACCCCTGCACGAAAGCAATGATCCCAGCTTCATTGAGGCATCAACGGAGTCTCGCCCTGTGGTCCTTCAAAGTCTTAGGGATTGCCCCCTCCACACGTCAGTCACGTGCATTTATCAGACACAGTGGGCCTTGTGCTGTTTGCATGCACGCGTGGGGCTTTCCCACCTGCGTGCTCCTCTGATGCAGAGACCTCTGACCTTCAGTCTCCAGCAGTGTCACTGCTCGGCACAGATTAAATTACAGCCATGGGCAAACTATAGCCCGCGGGCTGGATCTGGTCCATTCAGCTGTTCTGTCCGGCCCGTGGAGCCGAAAGAGCGGAGGGTTCTCTTGCTCTCCCCTCCGCTCCTTCACCAGCAGCCCAAGAGGAGAGTGCCAGCATGGTCAGGTTGCTTTTGTTCCGGCCCTCCGGTCCAGTTTAAGAACCCATTGTGGCCCTCGAGTCAAAAAGTTTGCCCACCCCTGGATTAGAACAACATTTAACGTAGCTTGAATACAGCTTGTCAATGGTAGATCCTCCCTTCCTCCAATGGATGGATGGAGAATGATGTAAACTCCACCTGCAGCCAGACATTCCTGAGCACCTAACAAGGCATCTTACATGGACTGTACATTGAACCGCCAGTCAGCACCTGCCAAATACCCTAAGCCCCCGATTCCTGAGTCCCTAGGTGCCTAATCAAGTGCCTTACATGGAACCGCCAATCAGCGTGTGCTGAGTGCCCTAAGCCCCGCCCCCTCTCTCTCCTCCCCTTAAAAGGTGCCTGAACCCCAGCCCTTGCTCTCTTTCTCCTCTGGAAGGCAGCTGGCAGTGGTACGCTTCTTCTCCATGTATCCTGGCATCCCGGTCTCCGACCCCCCTCTGTTTCCTCTTTCAAACACCCGGACACTCTTGTGAGGTGACGAACGCTCTGTGCAAATCCAGCAAGTAGCCTCATAGGCCGTTGGGTGAGCAAGTCCTCAGTAAACGAAAAAAAATCAACGTGGAACATAAGTGATGAGCGTACCTTCTCTCCCATGTTATCGCTATCAATGCCTTTGGGATGCTGGGACATAAAGCCCTGGTCTCGTTTCCCATCCGTCATCTAATTTAAAAACCTTGGAACTCTAACACATTTAAAATTCAGCTGCAAACGAAGAGGCGCGCTGAGATAGTTTTCCAAAGGGAGTTAAAAACCCGAGGTTCTTTTCAGTGGCACCACATCCACCGGAGAAGGGGTTGCCAAGGGACAGAGCGGTGTTGGCGGCTTAGTCGTTTTCCGGGGTAAGAAAGCTTGGTGACATTTTCTCCCTCGACGTCTTTATTCCCCAGGCGGCTCACGTTCTCTGGTGCTGAGTGTGCTGTGAAAGCAATGGCCAGCGCTTTGCTGATTTCCTCTACAAGGACTCGGTGGCAATATAAACCCACTGCAAAGTATTCTTCCCCCTTTCCATTTTTGCTCTTCTGTTTCCTGATCTGCAGAATGTCACGTTTCCAATCCAAGGCCTAAAGAGACTAGGGCCTTTTCGTGCCCAGATAAGAGAACTCTAGTAACCACATTAAAAAGGAAATAAAAAGAAATAGATACAATTAGTTCTAGCGGAAAACCGGGCATGCCCAAGTCCCTAAGTCCCCTTGGGAATCGGATTAGGAACCTGAAATTTTGCAGATCAGGAAATTGAATGCAGAAAATTTGCATCAAGTGATGTTTATTTTCAAGAGACTTTTAAACCTGGAATGCAAGAGCCTGACACGGGTTCATATTTCATGCTACAGTCTGCATCCCAAAGGCAAGTTTTATACCGCAGTACATCTGACATCTCTCTCATGCTCCCACAAACACATCTTCAGTGAGAGCCTTTGCAGATGAGTTTCACAAAATGACGCACTTGGCTTCCCAGAGGGGCTGTTGCCCGGGAGACTGGGGTCCCGGGTGGAAGAAGAGGGTTTCAGGAAGATGTTCAGGATGCTCCGTTAGGCTTGGGCAGATAGGAGGAAGCGGAGGGCACCTTTGATTGAAGGAATATTAAACCCCGTATGGAGTGTCACGTGGCAGCCCCTGTCACAGAGGAGTGGCCAGGTTGAAACAGGCAAGCAAGAATGTCCTACACTTGAGCCTGTTTAACACCTAGAATGAGAGGGGCTGAGCCCACACAGGCTGTCCTGCCTGTCTGGGGGTGCTTGGGTGGCTGTTGCAAACCAGGATGCTTTATTCACTGAACGCGTTCCATGACATTGAGCCAGGCCCTCTCCCTTAGTGCTTTTGGCACCACAGCGAGCAAAACCGTTGCCTGCAGGAAGCTTATGCTCTGGTAGGAGCAACGGACAATGGTCGTACAAACAGGAAGCGTTCTGTTTTTTCAAGTGATGGGCACGGAGAAGGTGACAGAACCTGCTGTAGGGAAGGATGGCGAAGGTAGGTCAGCTCTAAGGAGGAGGCGTCTGAGCAGTGATCTGATGGACATGAGGGGGCCAGAGTGTTCTGGGCAGAGGGAGGAGCCGGTGAGATGGGTCGGGGGAATCTGGGAGGGTGGGGGAGGAGATGTGATTGGTCTGGGGCCAGCGCATGCGAATGTAAACTTGAGGGACTCCAATGCTTCTGATTTCTTCTGAGAGTGACGGGAAGGAATCAGAGCACTTACATTTTAATTCCCTCCTTCTCTTTCCTGGCTCAGAAGCTTATGTGGTAGTCCGGGGAAGCCTGTGGGACCCTTTGCAGAATGATGTCTTTAAGTGCATAACATGAAGTCCAGAGGATGTCCCAGAAACAGTTATGTGGGAATCTGAAGAATCCGGTCCCCTGCGAAAAACAGCGTGCTCTGATTGGGTCTGCAGGGGCTGCTCTGACTGCTGCAGACAGCAGCCTGGAGGGACCAAGGATGGACGCTCGGAGGCCAGCCAGCATGAGGCCAAGCTCTTCGAATTTATACCAGAGCGCGGGCATCTCTCTGGAGGGGTGCGTGGCACAGCGTTCTGAATGCAGGAAGGGAAATTCATAACTTCTCTATTTTAAAAAATATATATATTTTATTGGTTTTTTGTGTTTTGTTTTTTTTTTACAGAGAGGAAGAGAGAGGGATAGAGAGTTAGAAACATCTATGAGAGAGAAGCATAGATCAGCTGCCTCTTGCACACCCCCCACCAGGGATGTGCCTTGACCGGAATCGAACCTAGGACCTTCCAGTCCGCAGGCCGATGCTCCGTCCACTGAGCCAAACCGGTTTCAGCCATAACTTCTCTTTATATTTAATTTACCCTAATTTTTTAAAAACATCAGCCTAGTTAGTGAGTGGGTCATGGGACTTTTTGTTTTTTGGTAAGTGAACTGGGATTGAATAGAAACATCAGAGTGTGTTCACTAACCCAAAAGACAGCAGGTTTTGTTGTCTCATGAAACACAGACATGCATATACATGTTCCCTTGCGTGGTGCGGGTTCCGGTGTAAAGTGTATTTCTTTTATTCTTCACTTTTAACTACAGTTTACTTTCAACACTATTTTGTGTTGGTTTCAGGTGTATAGATAGCATAGTGGAAGATAATCATATATTTTATAGAGTTTTCCCCCAGTAGTTCCAGTATCCGCCTGGCACCAAAAGTATTCGTATAATTCATGAACAAACCTATATCTACACCAAAGGGACGGGTCCAGAAAGTGTTTATGTGTGTTTGATCAACCAAACTTGATGATCATGATGTAGGGAGACTTACTCTGAAAGAAACTAACCAATAGAGGCCACTGGCTTAGACCACGTGACCTTTCAGAGGCCATTTTGTGGGAGAGCGTGAATTCTTGCCGTGATCCAGCCTTACAGATGTCAGGCCTGTTCCTCAAGCATCCTTCACCCCCTCCAAGAGCCCTCGTTTGGTGGTGAATCTGTGAATGCCTAGTTAGACCTGCTGTCACTGCTGAGGCGACAGGGACTCCCCTGGCGAGAAAGTTCCCCGGGTTCGTTTCCAGGAAGGAGAAGTCGCTGTTGACATTCTTCCTAAGATTCAAGGGGCTCTGAAGAGCCTGTTCTGCTTCTGGCACTGTGAACGGGGTGGGGGTGGGGGTGGGGCGCTGTCAGGCTCCCTCCTCACCCTCTGGGGGTGTGCCCGCCCTCCTTCACACACTCCCGCACTGCAGGCCTGATGCTCTAAGCCTCTGTCCCATCTGCCTGTCTGCCTGACATTTCCATTCGCTCTTGAGGTGAGCGCGTTGAGTGGCAGCAGCAGTGTAGTATTGTGCAGGGGTCTGACGTTTCCTGTTCTATACCCAGGAATAGTATCCTCACTGGAGCAAGGAGAGAAGGGAGGGTGAGGGGGAACAGCAGAGTTTACGTGAAATCTGCTCCAATTATGATTGAATTGCCTATTTCTTCTCCCTTCCTCCCTCCCTCCCTTTCTCCTACCTTTCTTCCCTCCCTTTTTTCTTTGTTTCTGAAAAAAAAAAAAAAACCCTCAGCTTTTATGAAATGAGCACAGTCTTCAGGAAGGCTGTTAGGATGACAAGAATACACTGTGGATATAGGTGGTTCCACTCCAGGATGGAGCAGTAGGTGCTGGTAATCTCGGTTACGCAGAATACTTTCATTTCACGAGCCTGCTTTTGAGTAGAACTTGGCTTAAGGAAGTGGGTATAGAACCCGGAAACGAGGTCAGCCTCATCTCACTATTCCTAAGCCTTAAATATGAAGCCATATTTCTAATCTCCCCCACCCCCCACTCTTCTGCTTTCTTAGCTCGGCCTGTTTCAGACAACACTCCTGCCTTTGGCTGAAAGTGCTTATTTTAAATAATCACTTGGTTATTTTAAATTTCTTATTAGTGAGTATTTGCAGACATGGAAACTTGCAGGTAAATGAGCAGACCCTGGGAGAGAGCTTGGTGACTCACTGTAATTATGACTTGGTTAAACTGTCAGGGGCGGAGGGCTGTCCTCAGCATGGTTCTATACAGCGCGGAGCCCTAAGCCAGAAGCAGTGCTGGTGACAGACTCCGTCCGGGCGAGCTCCCTGCGCAGTGGCTGTGTCCACAGGTGCCCGGAGGGCCCTGGCACGGCTCCTGACGAGGGCAGCTGGGCTGTGCGGGTTCACCAGGAGCCTGCATTCTTTCATGGGAGGCACCTAAACCCTGGCTACCGGTTGTCACCATAAAACAAAAGAGAGCTAATGTAAAAGATTTCGCCAGGGGGAAAGCACCCGGTTTGAAATGAAAAAGAAAAAAAAAAGACGCGGAGACCTCCACTGTGACCTCCTGCTTTCTTTTTCTCCGTGTCCTTCCTTGTCCTTCAGGAGGCAGCGGCCTGTGAGGGTTTGATGGTGGGCTTGATCCTGGGGATTGGATGTGGCTGCTCCCGGAAGTGCGATGTCCTGGGGTTTCCAGGCGCCTGGCTGCCTCGGGCTGTTGGGTCCCAGTGGTCCCAGCGCCCTCCAGTTTCACCTGCATTGGAAGGAAGGCCTTGGGGGGTGGAGGGGGGTGTGAATTTCTGAAGTCTTGGGTGCCTCATTTTCTCTTTTTGTCCTTCTTGTTGCTGGACTTCCTTGAGGTAACAAAGCCTTGAGAGCAATCCATAGCGTTAAGAAGGATGCCCACCCGCCATTCGGAGAGGGCCCTTCTCCCTCTGGCGGGTTCCCCTTCTCCCCTTCAGCACCCTCCTCACTCAGAGCGGACCTAAAGGATGCTCGCTTTCCCCGGCCCCCTCCGCGTCCGTACACAGAGGGCATCCCGAAAGCTCAGACAGACTCTGCTTCCCCATGTTTCGGTTGCCCCGCTGCCTGGAGCCTAAACTCTGAACGTCCCTATTGACATCGGTGAGCCCTGTGCCCTCCACGGCCTCTGGGCGCACAGGTGATCGGGAGGAAGGGAGCTCAAGTGAGTCGGCCATTTACCTGCGCCAGGCTCGGGGGACCTGTCTTACCCGTGGCGGTGTCCGTAAGCCACGCCGTGACCGCGGGGCACCTGGCAGGTGACAGAGGCTCCGCGCTGAGACAGCTCAGAAAGAACAAGGAGTGCTCACCCAGCTGGGTCTGACAAAGGGGTGGGCAAACTTTTTGACTCGAGGGCCACCATGGGTTCTTACACTGGACCGGAGGGCCGGAACAAAAGCAATCTGACCACGCTGGCACTCTCATCTTGGGCTGCTGGTGAAGGAGCGGAGGGGAGAGCAAGAGAACCCTCCGCTCTTTCGGCTCCGCGGGCCAGACAGAACAGCCGAACGGGCCGGATCCGGCCCGAGGGCCGTAGTTTGCCCACGGCTGGTCTGACATCTCCCCTCCCCACCCTCTGTTCGGCAGGTGCCCTTGTCTAACAATGTGGCGTTAAGGATGCCGAAGGTATCCTTGTGACACCGCGGTGATTCCCGTTCCCCGGCTTCCCGCGCTGAATGGTTTCCTCGGGTGCACCCAGTGCCCTGTGGCTCCCTGGCTCCCCCCTCCGCCCCCGGGCCCACAGAGCGCCACTCGCTGGGGCACCGATTTAATGAAATACAGCTTTCAGTCATGTCTGGTTTGATCCCAGGTGATACTACAAATAAAGAATCTTTGTAGCCCGGCTTAAAGGGAAGAGACGAGGTGGAAAGAAGACAGTGATTCCAGGAAGCTCCCGGGCCAGGCCCCTGTAAGGGCTGCCGAGGGAAGGCCGGGCTGTGAGAGGAGAGAGATAACGGGGCAGCCGGACACGGTCCTTGGGCCCCTTGTGTGTCCTGAAACGTGGGGTTCGGCAGTTTATAACGGTCACAACGTACGGGAATCTCCCACGTGCCAGGCACTGTTCTAATTAATAGATTATATATATTAATTCACGTAATACGAAGGTATCCTCTCCAAACCCTCGGAGGTACATGCTAGTACCTCTGAGAAAACAGGAGCAGAGAGGCTCCTTGACTATAGGGTCCCAGTGGTCGGCAAACTCATCCGTCCACAGAGCCAACTATCCACAGGACAGCGATGGACATTTCTTTGGAGAGCCACATTTTTAAACAACTTCTTCTAACGCCACCTCTTCAACATAGACTCGCCCAGGCCGTGGTGTTTTGTGGAAGAGCCACCCTCAAGGGGCCCAAGAGCCACAGGTGGCTTGCGAGCCCCAGTTTGCCGACCACGGACTTAGATGATTGGGGGCGGGGGGTGGGATTGGAAGCTGAGCCGAGCAAGGTTGGCCTCGGAGCTCCGGACCAGGATGCTCACCTGCCTCTCTGTTCCGGGGCTCAGCCACCGACTCCCATGATTCCCTGTGGCTTTCAAGACCATTTTTCCTCTTAATTGGAGCCAACAAGCCATGCATTTGGAAGGGTAAATATTTGTCATGTTGGGGGATGGGCTAAGGATTAAAAAAAAAGAAAAAGTCACAGGAAAAACCATGCGCTTCCCTTCCGGCGTCCCTCCCTCGGCCTTTACTGGGAGAAAGGTCACTTGAGCACAAGAGCTGCATTTCGTGCTTTTAAGCAGCTTCCCTGCGGCTGAAACCCCTGCTCCTCAAATTGCCTTGGAACCTATTTCGTGACCACGCGTGGCCCTCTCGGGTCATTAGTGACGGGCTCCTTAAATAGGACTGACTCGGTGCCCGTGTTCCACAGGAGTGCCGGGAATCACCACCGATTTTTGCTTTACCCTCGATCGTAGATCGGAGCCCTTTCTCTGACCCATCCCTGCGCGCACACTTACTGGAAGGAGCGTTGGTTCTGGGAGACCCGGCCGTTTGCCTGGCCAGGCCGCTGGCTACCTGGGCCCAGTTTGTGGTGGGAGAGGAGCGGAGGGAGGAGGCTGAGCGGCTGACACGGTAAATTGCTGTAGGTTCTGGAGGAAAAATAGATTAGAAGCATTTGTGGTTCGGATGAAAATAGCACATTTCCTGCCTGCTGGGGCTGCGGGGTCAGAGGGCTCCGGGGGAGAGAAAATGAATAAGAATGGATCCCTCCCCAGTGGAAGGAAGCGCTCTGACTCTGGGAAGGGCAGTGACAGCCCCGGATTTGGGGATCTTGGGAAACCACGTTTGAAGGTTAAAACAAAAACAAAAGTGGCAGCAACCAGCGAAACACGAGGAGATCAGAGAAAAGCAGTCTTTCAGGGGTGATGTGGGCAGCCCTTTCCCAAGACTGGCGCCCAGGTGGCCGCGTCTGAGTGGGAATGCGGCCCCCCTGACCCCGCCGCTGACCATGGCCGCCCCCTCTCTCCTTGCAGGCGAGAAGCCGTACAAGTGCTCCTGGGAAGGGTGTGAGTGGCGTTTTGCACGAAGCGATGAGCTCACGAGGCACTACAGGAAACACACAGGTGCAAAGCCCTTTAAATGCAACCACTGCGACAGGTAAGGAAACTCTGCAGCTTCTGGAGGTGGTGGTTGGGGGGCGGGGGCGGGGTGGAGATGGGGACTGGGATTGGGGGGCTGATTGCCAGGGCTCTTGGATTCATCACCAGCTTCAAGCTTCTCTCTCAGAGTCTCAGATCTGGGGACGCCTCTTTCTTCTGCACCAAGAAAAGCCATGAGATGAGGGTGCCTTCTTGCATTTAGTCAACAGATAATGTGAATTCTTGGTTCCATGTGACAAGCATTTACCTGGACGTCAGCTTTGGGCCTGGGACCGAGTTAGTCACTGGAAACGAGGAGACAGATCATTTTAGTACGGTGTGAAAAGTAATAGGATAGAGAATGGTCACTTGTAGCTGGTTCTTCTGCTCTTTTTTTATTATTATTAACATCCATACCATTTCCCCTCATCCTTGATAACTCAAAAGAGCAGAGAGCCAGCGTAACGGGAGGACGGTGAGGGAGAAGGTCTTCCTCTGAAGAATTATTAGACATGAATTTACCGAGGATGGATCCCACCCTTTGGGGGCCGGTACCCTTCTTTCTCCTTTGAAAATAGGCACAAAGGTCTGAACGATGGAGAGACTTTGAGAATCTATCCCATAATTCCATCTCAAACCTCCAGCGTTTGATCCTGGAAGAAAGAGCACGCAGCAGCGGCAGCAGCGGCAGCAGCAGAAAACTACCCTAGTAATAGTATCTGACAGCCTTGGCATTATCAACCAATAAACCCCAAAATGGAGACTCTGCAGGCCAAGGTGAAGGCAGGATTAGGTTGAGACATAATCAAATAATGGGCTTGCATCTGAGCGTGTTATCCTTCTAATCCTATTCCTGTGTTTAGAAGGAAGCTTAAGAAAATTAACCATCTTTTTAATGCAATCCTAAAGGTCTCGGTTATGATGAGAAAAATGCCTCTAATACGATAAAAGCCCTCAGAGCCTCAGGGTTCCCGCCCGGCCAGCCGCTCACGGGGTGGCAGGAGGGGCGGCAGGATGTCCAGGGAGGCCTGGCTCTCCTCGGAGGGAGGAAATGCGATCGCTTTCGCATCCTGCCTCCCTGGCCGGGCTGGCCCTCCCCTCCCCTCCCCGGGCCTTCCTCTGGAGTAGTGTGTGTTTGTTTGGAGGCCAGGTCAGGGGTGGCCAAGTCTCCCAGGTGGCCAGTTGGCTTAGTGCTCCTTTAAGATGCTTAAAAGGAGCATTCATATTTTTCCTCCTTCTCCCCCCCCCCCCCTTCTTCCTGAAGAGGCTATTTTCCTCTTATCTTCATTCTCGAAGCGCTAAATAAAGCTCCCACGCCTTCTGGAGCCCGGAGATAACCTCCATCCCAGGCCCGAGGAAGTCACTTCTTGAAGCTATTGTCCTTCTTTTCTTTTGGCTTTCTCCTGCTGCCCGAGAACACAGCCTGGTTTTGTTTTTGTTTGTTTTGTTTTTTTGTTTTTTTCACTTCTATCCCATTGCTTAGAAGTCCCAGCCGCTCTTCTAAGTCTCTGCACTTAGCCATGTTTCTCCTTGTTTGACAACTGCCCCCAGCTCCCACCTCAAGTTTATTCCTCCCTAGCCCTGGCCATGAATAAAGAAGCTGCATAGCCGAAACCGGTGTGGCTCAGTGGACAGAGCGTCGGCCTGCGGACTGGAAGGTCCCAGGTTCGATTCCGGTCAAGGGCATGTACCTTGGTTGCAGGCACATCCCCCAGTTGGGGGGGGGGGTGCAAGAGGCAGCTGATAGATGATTCTCTCTCATCGATGTTTCTAACTTTCTATCCCTCTCCCTTCCTCTTTGTAAAAAATCAATAACATAGATAGATAGATAGATAGATAGATAGATAGATAGATAGATATTTTAAAGAAGCTCCATAGATGGGGATTCTTTGTCCACAGTCCCTGAAGAAGAGCTTTACATCCACTTTGTGAGCTGCCAGCTAGGGGATAGAATTCACACACACACACACACACACACACACACACACACATCATTCCCAACCTGGAAGGGTGGCCAGGCTGTTAGTTGGAGGTTGCGCATTATGGATCGCCGTCATCCTTGGAAACGGGCAGAGAGTGTCTCTGTCTTCAAGTCAACTGGCTTCACTGTGCAGTTTACAACTGTGCAGCCGTTGACATGTCCAGGTTAAATCTGATGGGGTGATCTACATGAGAAATGATTCAGACCCACTAGATATTTCCGGGGAAGGCTGTGTCAGAGATGGGCCGTCTCCTTGCTTTCTTTCCTTCACCAACAGATAGGGTGGTTTCTGGAGCCAGAGCTGTTGGAAGCAGGTGGTGCACGTTCTGTGACTCGGTATTCGGGAGAGACAGTGAACAGCCCAGGTCCTGTGGGGCTGCCCGTCGCCCGTGCCTTTTCATCGACGCCGGGAGCGAGGGCTGGACTCCCGTTGGTGTCTCACCACGGGCAGCACCTTGCCTTTCCATTGCACGGCTGTGCTAAGGATAGCGCAGGTCTGGGCGGTGGCGTCGGGAGGTGGAGGGGTCCCAGAGCAGGTGAAAGGAAAGCCTGGGGTGACCGGGGAGTCCTCCCTAGAAGACTTCCACCTTCAGAGACAGAGCGCATCTGTGGCCCTTCACGGGACACTGGGCCCTGTCGGCACCGTGGTGCGTACAAACGAGCGTGAGAGACCTACTTCTCGCCTCTTCTAATCTGGGCAGTCAGACTGCCTCATTCAGAGGCTAAGCTAGGATTGGGGTTTCCTTTCCTTAAAGCACGGACCGTGTGTACTTCGATGTATAAGCTAGAATAAAACAGACACGTGTGTGTTTGCTTTGCTAACAGTTGAAATCGCTGGGCGCCATTAAAAAATGTCCGTATTTCTGGCTTTGTCTGGAAAAGCACATGATGTGCCCATAATATCCCGGAGCTGAGTAGTAACAGTACCCGCCGGCCCTGGCCGTGTGGTCACTAACTCCACCAGCCCCCACCATTCCCTGTGGTCTCCCCAACAGGAAGGCAGACAGACCGACCGTGGACACGGATCATCACCCCTGCTCTGTTGTCTGCTCTCACAGAAAGCAGTGTTTTTCCTCGCCTTATCCAAAGTGGAGTCTTCTAGGGAACACTCCCCTTATCCAAAGTGGGCTGTGCATTTCTTACACTTGACCCGCTGCCCACAGTCACTTACCTGCCTGACCCCCTGAGACATTGGGTTTTGTGACCTCTGGCTTCGGGTTCGGGTTGGGGGAGAAAGCAAGGGGGCAGCTCTGCCATTTCCTTAACCATTGGACTGAGCCGTGCAGCCCATTGAGTGCCCAGCTGCTCCTGCGAGGGTGGATCTTGTCTCTCAGCCCATAGCATGCAGCTGCCGACTGCAGTGCCGAAAGTTCTCTGCTTCCGCGAGTCACGATAGGCGGGCCATGCCGACTCAGCACAGACATAATCCAGGGAGACTTCCCCAGGGTAGCATCTCCAAGATCTTGGGCAGTGGGGCAGGAGGCATTTTGGTCGTTGAATCAGCCCTCTTATAGGTGGTAAGAAATTGTTAGCCCATATCTAGTTCTTTGGTGCCCAAGAGGATTGCTGTTGGCTTACTGCCCACATGCCCATAGTGTGCCTTTTTCATGGGCATGAGAAACGACCGTAGGGGTTCAACTGGTTCTCTGTAATGAACAAATTTCAGTCCTTAAGGACCTTCTTATGTAAGGTCATCTGCCTGCTATATACTTGGAAATACCCTCCGGGGTTCTATTGCCCTTAGAGTTATTGGATCCTGCATTTCTAGATGCTGAGTTTATCTATTACCTTTTACTGTTCCTATGAGGAGTAAGTATAAATTAGCAAATATAAATTAATCACGAGTAAGTAGCTTTGCTGGTGTATTGCATTTAAATAAAACCTCAATGGTGAGGGACCTAGTCTAATGTTAAGTATCATGTGCTTCTTAGAATTTGAGCAAATAATGATGCTAGTTTGATTCTGGTAGGGTGCAATTACATTTCATATTATGTTAAAGATCTGTTGTTGTTGTTTTTCACTTTTATTTTCCCCTGAAAGGAATGGAAGGCTTGTACATATATTACTAGATACCTAGCACAGAGTAGGCAATTGGTAAAGGCAGAATAAAAGTCCAGAACATACGCATTACTGAACAGTTACTTCAAATGAAGTGGTGTATCAACAATACTATTTTCCTCCACGTTCCCAGAATATAGAAAGGAAAGGAGGAAGGTTTTGTCCACTGCTAGTCCTCTCCTTCACTTCTTGCCACCTCAGATCGCCGTGTCTCCCTTTTGAACTGGCAGATTGCTTGTCTTTGCTTTGTGTCTTTCTCACGCGTTTCCAAAGCATTTGCATATTTATTTCTTTTTTAATGATGACAATTATACCTGGCTGGCATGGCTCAGTGGTTGAGTGCTGACCTATGAACCAGGAGGTGACAGTTCAGTTCCCTATCAGGGCACATTCCTGGGTTGCGGACTCAATCCCCAATGTGAGTGTGCAGGCTGCAGCCAGTCAATGATTCTCTCTCATCATTGATGTTTCTATCTCACTCTCTCTCTCCCTTCCTCTCTGAAATACAAGTATATTTTAAAGTTTTTTTTTTAATAATGACAATTATGATAATAATAGTTAACATTGTACTACATGCCTGGCAATAGATTAAGCACTTTATATAGTTGGTCTCACTTAATCCATACAACCAAGCTACGAGGTGAATGCTATAATTATCACCATTATACATAGGAGTAATTAAGAGATGTTAATGTGCTCAGAGTTACACAACTTTTGGGTGAGCTGGGATTTGAACCCAAGCAATCTGACCCCTGAGCTCACCTTCCTAACACACTGCCTTGTTTCTCAAAACATACCTCCTGTCTCTCTGAGGGTTAGGGTTAATCATTTTCTAAGGGGTGATGGCAGTTGCGTTCCTTATTGGGTCTCTCTAATATCCTCGATGTTGTTTCTATTTCTTAGGTGTTTTTCCAGGTCGGACCATCTTGCCCTCCACATGAAGAGACATATCTAAAAAAAAAAAAAACCCGAAAGGCCAGAGTTGCCATGACGTTGGCCATTGTCTGAAGGAAACGCCATGAGGCAGGGGGCTGGACTTCCGGCGGGGACCCATTGCCTCGCAGAAGAAAGTTCTCACTTCTACACCTCTGTGTACACACACAGTCACACACTTACACACATGCTGTCACGCACAGACACCCCCCCCCCCAACACTCACTATCATGCACCCAGCTATATTTAAAATATATACGGCTATTCTCCATGCCTTGCCCTAGCCAGATGATAGAAGATGAAGAAGAAGGAGACCAGGAGAACTCAGCAAGGCAGACTGGCTGCTCACGTCAGCTCTATTGGAATTATTTCCCGCTGTGGCAAATGGAAGTCAAAGCAAGTGGATGTGACGTTTCAGCAGGTGGACAGCCGTAAGAGGGGCTTATCTCTAACTTGCTTCTCCATGCAACTTGATAGGAGAACACAGCGTCTTAAAGTTGCATATGTGTAGCACTGTTCCTTTCTAAATAGTTGGGGGAAAATGACCTAGAAAACCAAATTGCAGTTTGGTAGCCAAAATTAACTCTTGGTTTATTTGTCCTTTGTGTGTGAAAAGGTCCTACTATTCCGTGCGTCCGACTTCCTCAAAGAACTGTTGATCGGTTTTGGTCCTTCTTAGCACCACTGAGATCTTTCCAGTCGATACCAACGGCCTTAGCGGCGACAGACTCTGAAATACACCTTACACCTCTCTGGCCTGCATTTCTCTAGACTTCACTCGTAAGGGAGGAGTTTTCTTTTCTTACTTTTTTGACTCTTGCACACCATATGCACTAGGGATTCTGGAAACTTCTAGCATGACTGCAAAGTGGCCAAGAGAATAAAGTCCTTGATGATAAATCACAGTCTTTCCCTTGAGCCTCACCTATTGCCAGTTGCTAGATTTTTTTCTTTTTAATCTCTCTGTTTTTTGCTAACGAAAACTTGAAAAGCTTAATTGGAAGCTTAAATGTTTTATCTTTCCTCCATGGACTAAACCTCACCAGGACTCTCTCAGCACCTGGATGTCCAGCTCTCAAAGCAGCCAATCAGATGGGACATCACAGTTCTCTCATCCCCTTTGAGGCATCATGACCTCAGCTCATAGTGGTCAACCCCGTGCTGTGTGTCATCGCTGCCCTGTACCCAGTTTCAGCATAGACGTGGCTAGTCTCAAAGGGCAGCTGCATATTGAACCTAGCTCTGGGTTATGACCTGACAAAAAGCCAAAAAATATCACTCCAGGAGTGGGGAAAAGTGGAAGATGCCTCCCAAGTCTAGTGGCTTCAAAAACGTCATCTCTATCTTCCTCTCTCATGCCCACTGAGCTCATGTTACTCCACTTGTTAGAAACACACAATTCAAAGATGCCGTTGTGGGAATGAAGGGTGGACATCTAAGGAAGGGGTTGAGATGTTTCTCTAAGCGTCTGTCTGAAAGGAGAGACAGGTGTCTAATTTGTTTTCTGGCTAGGCCCTTCATGACTCGTGACCTAGAGAACCCAGGATCAACAGAGGCCTCACGTTTACTCTGCAAACCGACTCCGAAGGGGTTACATTCCTTCCTTTCCATTCCCTACACCCATCCAATAGCGGTCTCTACCTACCCGCATTCTTAGCTAGCTGGCACTGGCCTCAACTCCAAAGACTGCCTTTAGGACCATTACATGGCCTATGCAAGCAAGCGGGGTGGTTATTAGGACAGATTGTATATTTTGTATATTCTGGGACCATCCCTTCAAGACACGTCTAAAAAAAACAAAACAAAAATGGCACTTGGTCCACACATGGTTGCTGCTCCTTCATACCAGCTGGCTCCCCCGCCCCTGCCCTCCTTTGACTGTTTGACTCATTGACTGTTAAAATGCCACCCCATACCAATTTGGGATGCAAAACTGAAGTCTTTAAAAGGAAATAATAATATAAGAAACACAAATACATTTATGACAGCAACCGTCAAGATCCTTGGCATTTGGTTTCTCAGCTTTCTGCAACCTTTGGTTTCACTGAAATGTTGAATCTACTCATCTGAGGGTAAAGGAGCCTCCTTGTCACAGATGTTGTAGCTGCCAATTGGACACACGGGGCATTCTGAGGTCTGGCCCTTACACTTTACTTTCTCCTTTTTCTTTTTTTCAATTTAGACCAAAAAAACAAAAACAAAAACAAAAAACAACAAAAAATAAAAAATAAATAAAAAACCCACAACAAAATAATGACAATAAAATAAAATAAAAAACCACCCTTAAACACACACACACACACAATCTGCCCATTTGCCAGAGGCAATGATGTATATGTTAGTTGAAGGGTATTTTTTAAAAAATCAGTTTTATTCCAAAGATTTAAAACTAGACATGACTTAGAAACAATTTCTGGAGCACTGCTTGCTGACAATCTCGTTGTTCTCTACTGCATTTGAGTGCATTTTGTGGCCAGTCCATCGGGGCGTGCCATGGGGTTATATTTGAATGTGTGGTGCATCCCTTCTGGATGAAGGATGTGGGGGGGGGGGACCTTGAACCTCGGATGTATTAAACTGTAGCGCCTCCAGTCAGTGCACTAGATGAAACTTTAGACACCCCAGATTGTGTTGGTTCACTGGTCTCCCTTCCCATAGTACCCTGTAGCAGGAATGCACACACACACACACACACACACACACACACACACACACACACACACTGGTGATGGCATTGGCCGTGATTGCCACCATTTAAAAACGTTCTCTCCCCAGCAGGAGCTGTTCTGGCCTCTCGAAATGCTATCACTAAGGGTTTAGAGCGTTTAATTTAGTTTTTGAACCGACCAACGCAAAGCTCTATGAAAAAGAAAGTTAAAGAATGCAAAAGAGTAACCATTGCTTGTTTGCTCCCTTGTTGTCATCAGCGGTCTGGAAAAGACCTTGTTTGAATGTGGCGGAACAAAGGCCCTTTTGGTCCTCCTCAGTGTCTGAACTGTTCTGGAATTCCTCTCTCCCTCTTGTATCAGTGAGGTCCTTTGTAATCTGCCCCTGACCTTTCTCGGAGCAGGGGGCGCTGAGCCGCGATGGCCAGGCTGGCTCGCTTCAGAGTCGTCTGCTGACTGCGAGAATCGGCCTGAGAATTTGGTGGGTGCTAAGGGTATGGCTTGGAAACTGTTCTCTGGTGGAATCGACACCGATGAACGATAACCAGTCCCCACCACGGGAGCGGGGGGTACAGCCCCTGTCATTTGGAAGCTGATTTGTGAGAATGCCCATCATCTCCGGAATGGCAGAGGTGGTTGGCGAGAGCCTGCTGCAGCGGCCAGGCTTCCCGAGAAATTGGACTGAAAAAAGTTTTGCTCCCAAAGGGACAGGTTGTTTCAAGCAGTGCGTGAGTGGACATTTGAAACACATCAAGCCGCTTTCTCACTTCCACTGTTGCCTCCTGGCATTCCAGGGGGATCCCAGACTGGAAAGGAGAAAACCTGGCGAGGTGTTTCTCGTGATGCTTGTCCCTCGAGCACACTTCATCCAGGGTTCAGAGTTCCATGTAGAGAACAGGAGTGTTCCTAAGCCACTGACAATTGTTGACCGTTTTCTTTATTTCAAGTTGTGCTTCTGTCTCCTGCCACCCGGCTGTAAGTCAAAGACGTAGAAACCTGAAATGCTATGCTGCTCCTAGCTACTGGCCTCCTGCCCCACTCACGGTTACTCTGCCCAGCGTACCGCCTGGTGGTGATGACTGTTGCGTTCGGATGTTCGGATTCCATGACAAAGCTGCATTTTATAAAGAGATCGGAGACCCCCAAATGAACTTCGTGCTGACCGTTTTCCTTCTCTCTACGTGCTTTCCCTCGCAAAGCCCTCCAAATCCCCACCTTCCCCCCTCCTGCACCTCTTGTGCCCTTTTTACATCTTGGATCGCCTGATTCTAACAGGGTAAAAAGACAGCCAACCTCACGCATGATAGCAGAACTGATCCCTATGTTTTAAAAAATCTTCTTTGAATCTAGAAGCCAGAGAAGATTTTTTTTAAGGACTTTAGTTTGGGATAAAATTCCAGATGAGCCATGTCTATTTGCATCAGAAGGGACATGGGACTTTCAGGGTGACTCACCCAGGGCCGGCGAGCATGTGCCCCACTCCTGAATTCTATGGCAAAGAAAAAAAAAGAAAAAAGAAACTTGAATGGCAAGAACAAGAAAACCTAGTGATTGGTTTTATTGGTTCAAAATGGTTTCCTCTATGGAAGCCACTTCCCAAAAGAGAAAATACAGTGCAAAGTGCTTTTGTCTTCTCTGTTGCAGAGTTTGGTTTTAGAAAAAGGAAGAAGAGAGGGGAAAGTCAGAGATGCAACATACTTAATTATGAAAATCAGGTTTATTGTTTATTTTTTTTAAAATCTTAGGAGGGCCAGCACATCTGGCCACTTTTGCACCCAGATCTTTGCCAAAGTGGAAATTCCTTAAGTAGAACCGGTTGCGGAAGTGTCCCCTGGCATCTTCCGGAAGTGGCCACCTGCCAAGCGTGGGGTGGGGCAGGAGGAGAGAATTTGCATTCTGGGTCTGGATTAAATTTCGGTAAACATGGTGATGCCTCAGTGTGAACACGAGAGGGCCTGAGCCTAGTCAGTGCCTCTTTGATGGCCTACTTTCCTCGGTGAGAATCACTGGGAATACTTGAGATCAAACAAACACACAAAAAAAGTATCCAAGGAAGCAAAAGCTGCTTCTCCGTGCGAGATCCCATGACCAACTGCCTGAGGCTTCAGGGTCTTCTCTTGCTTTTAACGCTCTCTCTTCAACCTCCTCTGTTGGTACCTAACAGTCCCCAGAAAGGGCGATACTAACGCTGCGATTAACCGTGGTGTGCACCCTTCCGACCTAGTACTGTATTCTTCAGGTGTTTTCCATTTAAGTACCAGTCCTCGGGAAGCAGGTATCAAACGTGGAGAGAGAAATCCTAGGCCATTGCTTCACAAATATCCCAAACAGGATACACTCTTTTCAAACAGGGCTCCCTCTAAGGGTCATGAGGGAAGGTCGATCCATTCTCTGTTGGGGACTGTTTATACAATTTTTTTCAACTGTGAGCTTTGAAATCGCCAATTGCTTTGACTCCAGCTTCTGTCTACTGCCATAAAATGGACCCCACGTCAGAATAAGGAGGGTGGTATGTCTGCACACACCTGGATGTGTGCCCACGTACCTACTGTACCTTCTCGGAAGGAAAACAGGCTACTGACGTTGAAGAGGAGTAGCCACCAGTGCCTAATATCTTTCTGGGGGGATGGATGCTTCTAATAGCCAGTACACTGAGACCACACTGGGAGTTCCACACAAAGGGGAAGGGCTGAGGGTGGGGAGAGGGGACCTGTCAGCCTAGGCCTTTGGACCAGACAGAGTAAGTTCTGCCAATCCAGGTCCTCGGAGGCTTTGGGCCTCATTGGCTGGTTCTCAACCTCTTATTTTTGTTTTTTGTTTTTTTCTTCCCCAGCATGCATTTCCTGTACTCAGACTTGATTTTCTTATCTTCCACTTCTGCTTCATTCCAGGGAGGAGGAAAAGTACACCTGTTATGGCCACGATCTCCTTGCTAACACAGAGGCAAAAATAAATGTTTCATATGTCTGGAGCCTCCCCTTCCTTTCCACAAAATCTCCCTAAATTCCTTCTCTCTCATCATCCCCTCCCTACTCCCACCACTCGATGTCCCCGCCACCACCATTTTTTTCTTTCAAACCTCTATTGTCCTCTTTAACAGTTGGCTTGGAAATATTTTATTTTTGCACTATCCATTTTCTTTTTGCCAGATGTGTCTAACAAGTGTGTTTGGAGAGACCTACTCCCAGCCCCTCCCCTCACCCACCTCCCCGGTCACATTCTCTCAGGCCTTCTCTGGTATTTATAATATATCACAGAAGTACCCAGTCTTATAGCCCTCGGTTATGCCTTTTTTTGACATTTTATTTTTTTTAAGCTTTTTATATATATATAAATATAAATATATTACTTTGTCGAGTTTTTTTGCTGTACAAAAGTCTTAAGATTTAAAACTATTATTTGTATTATATGATGGTGGTATGTTAATGTTACAAAATTATTAATGAAGAAAAAATTTATTTTTGTTACTGGTCTGTTTCATAATTCTTTTTTAAATTGGTATATTGTAAGATATCTATGCAAAAGATGTTATGTGACGCATTTTTATTTAAGAATGTAATATGTGTAATAAACAGTAGAATGTGTTTGGCCTTGGAATGCCTTACTCTATTTCTCCTTAGCTTACTTAATTGGAAAAGAAAAATCCTCGGAGACACAAATGGGTCCTTATATACCTCATGAGAATTTTCTTTCTCGGAGAAAGGGAAGGCAAAAGACCCTATGAGGTCATTTTTTCTTTGTTTGAGAGGTTTTGTGTGGTGGTGGTGGGGGGAAAAGGGGGGAGGGGGAGGGAGGTATGTATTTTATGGTTTCAATGATGTGGCTCAGTGCCAGATGGGATGGAACACTGAAGACGGTTTATTTCTTCGAGGGGGGGGGGGGAGGAGCATATTGTTGGAGGTTATGGAAAGCAATATTTTAGAGCGGGGTGGATTATGGGACGCTATTTGTGTAGGGGCTTAGAGGAAGCTTATTGAAAGCAGTTTATTTCGTGGGCAAAAGGGGTCAATTTTGTTCTGGGATAGTGTTGAGTGGAAGTATACTTGGAAGGGATGACTTGAAGCCACGAGTGGAGGAGCGGAGAAGGCACAGGTGAGACAATACTTTAGGTGAGAGGTGAGAGGATTCCATTTACAGGAGGTAGTTGGTAGCCAGGTGGGGAAGAGGCAGAGGCATCTGGGTGCCTGTCCACAGCACAGAAAGTTAGGTGCAAGTATAAGCTGCCTCAAAGCACTGAGAAGAGGAAGAGGAAAGGCGTAGGGGAAAGGCTCAGAACTAAAAGAACACTGGCTAAAATCACCTTCCACGAGTGACTTCCAGGAAAGAACATCAAAGTAAGGAGGGCAGTAGGGAGTCTGCCTTGTGTTATTATCCCAGCAGGGTGATTCCCCAAGAAAAGTTGCATCCTTCACTGGAAACAATAACCGCATCTGTCATTTTCATGGGACACAGCACCGCTCAAGCTTTCTTATCACACTTCGGACTTACGGGAAAGGGTACCATGGTGAATCACTTTTATCCGCCATCAAATGAATCTGACAAACTCTCCAATAGATTTTTAAGTGCAAGATTGGCTGCAGCGACTGCCTCTCTGCCTTGGTACGGTCATGTATGGGAACAGGGAAGCAGTGTTGCAGTGTAAGGAGTGTTGCAGTGGGTTTGCCATGGAAGCCGAGGAATTGTACTCTCGCTCTAATGAAATTTAAGGTGAAGAGAACAGTGGATGTGCAGGGGCCAGGAAAATGGCTTTTGAAAATTGTAAATATCAGCTGTCGCATCTTTCAAGCAGGTAAGTGAGCAGGCACACAAACAGGGCAACCCAAGATTAACTGACAAGAAACTATGGGATCAGGTGGGAAGGCCTGTGGTCCCGGAGTTGGTAGTCCTGCATACTGGTCGCTGGTCATTTAGTAGGTCCGTGATTAGATGGGAAATGGAACCATCTCAAAGCCAAAGTCGTTCACCTAGAAATTTCTTTGCATGAGAAAGTAGAAGGCAGCTTTGCAGTACTGCTTAGAACAAAGCTGATTATTCCGTAAAGGTAAGCCAGACTTATAAAAGGACGTCAAATTGGACATGTTAGGAGGAGGACAGCCTGTATGGTGCTGAAATGTTCAGAGGACGGGGCGGTAAGTCTCTAACCTATTTGGAATAAGGAAACCAGATGGTTTATATAGGTGGACACTGTATTCTAGATGACTGAAGTTACCCACTTCACAACCTTTTGGAGCACCCATTTTTGCAATAAAATATAAATTCAGGGATGACTCCATGTGGTGGGGTTGCTTGACCCCACACTGCACCACTTCACACTTAATACTGAGGGGCTGTACTCTCTTTGCTATTTGGAAGTTGCAAGTTCTGTGTGTCACCTCCTAACAATACTTTTCTCCTCATCAACTAGCGGATATCAGAGAATCAAGCTTGGTAACTTGCATAAAAATAACTATAATTTGAATAACGAGGAGTAATCTGAAAGTGTAACCTGGCTATTCTAGGGGAGTGTAGTGTGCAAACCTTGAGATAGCTGTAATCTGAGGTCGCCTATCCAACTGGGAATTCTTGGCTAATGGAAAGGAATCTCATAAAAAGCAGGGCTCTCAGTGGGATTGATAAATAATTTAGTGTATCTAGCTCATCTTCCACTTACGATGATAGGGTTGGAAGAGGAGATGGCTGCCACTTTTCACTGAGACAAGAATTTGAGGTGGCTGGTAGGTGATGGTTTCCGGGGTTTTCCACAAAGGAGCCAAAATTCACCATTCCTTCTCCAACATCAACCATCTTATCGGAACTCTTAGAAACTATCAATACTGACTGGCTTGAATATAACCCCTATTTTTTTTAAATCTGTCTGATCGTAATGTAGTTACACATACCACCACACTCTATTTAAACACAATGAAATGACACAACGATGGTTACAAGAGGGTAGGAGAACAAGAGTTATGTTTGTGTAGAATTTGTCACTTCACACTGCATTTGAGCTGCCCAACAAGACGGCACAGTAACGACCCCTTTGCCCTCGCTGATAGAGAAACTGGGGTTTAAGGAAAGCATGTGACTTTGGGGAAGCCCAGGGGAAGTGCTAGTAGTCAGTGGTAGAGCTCCCCCGTAGGTCCCCTGACTCCCAAACTAGTGCACCTTCCTCTCTGTTCCTCACTGCTTCTGGGAGGTTAACCAGGAGCTAACTCAATGCTTACATGTGTCTAGCCATGACATCACCATTGGCCACACTGACTTAATTTCTCCATCTCCTCTTCATCACTCACAGAAAGTAACCTATAGTATAGATAAACCACCACATGCTAGCATTAGAAGGGACCTTGGAGATCCCCTTCAATGCCACCATTGTCCTGAAGGAAACAGGCTT
Organism: Vespertilio murinus; assembly: GCA_963924515.1. Lineage (NCBI taxonomy): Eukaryota > Metazoa > Chordata > Mammalia > Chiroptera > Vespertilionidae > Vespertilio > Vespertilio murinus. Next base: position 77,153,005 of record OZ004711.1, on the reverse strand, counting down.
TGAGAGGTTGCAACTTGCCCAAGGTCATCAGTACATCTTCATCACAGGCGTCAACCAAGGGTTATTGATATGCAGATATGATCTACCAGCTTTGGTGGGTTTCTTAAACTTTAATCACTTGCGTATAGCCTTCAAAATTCTAGCAAAGTCCTTGTATCATTATTTTAAAAATATTTTTATTTAAATGGACCTACTTTCTAAAAACTTACCCTGTGTTAGCTTTGTCCAAAGCAAATGTATTCCTAAAACCACTCATTTGACTGGTTTTCCTTTACATATAATGGGAAATTAATATATGACTCACAATAAAAATACTTATCTTTATATTACATTAAAATCACATCAATTACTACTGGTGGTACGAGAGAGGTACTGCTCTGTGCCATTCTCTAAAATCTATTCTGTACCATTCCTCTTTAGCTAATCATTTAGTCCATATGATGCTCCTTGGAGCACATTTCAAATTGAATTTAAAACTAAGTGCATGTGAAAATTTAATAAAGACTGATTTGATGACTGGGAAGTTACTTAAAGGACCCAGAGGTCTCTCAGGAGGAAGAAGATAATGTGGCCATAAGTGAAGCGAGCATGCATCCGCTGCCTCGCCTTCCCATCCTTGGGACAACCATCTTCCCTCAGGGAAAAAGGCACTCCCAAGCCATGCCATTATTCTGGGAATGGAGCCCTGACCATTAGGCTGCATCAAGGAAACCGCCTTTTCCTCGTGTCCCCCAATCAATGGCCAATGCCTAGGAACACATGCTATAAAAATGCATTTCATATACTATAAAATGGCTTCCAAAATGTGCTCACTTTTATGACATGTTTCCTGAGATCCTCAGACCACCCCTTATACATGCACACATACATACATCTCAACCCCAAGGTGTTTTTCCATCAGCTTTCAGGCACCCGATACTCTACTATTAAATATTTCTTTATAGCTGAAAGGTTTCCCTATTTTAAAACTACAACGAGCCAGGAAGAGGCAACCCTTTATGTTTTATTCATCGTGTGTACTATAACGTGAATCAGTTTATTCTATCGTTTCACAAGAAAGGGTTTTAGTACACGGAGGATGAGAGATCTGGGGATTATGGATAGAAAAAAAAAATAGAAGCAGGTGGCCAACTTTGGGACAGGAGGTGGGGAGGGCTAAGCAGCCAGGCAGGCGGCTCTTTGCTCATTACGGTAGAGACACAGGATATCAAATGACTTCATAAAGGCACTGAAGCAATATTTTGTTGCCAACAAAGCCTCCTAGGTGATCAAAAGGGTGGTCTACAGCAGTGGTTCTCAACCTTTCTAATGCCGGGACCCTTTCATACAGTTCCTCATGTTGTGACCCTCAACCACAAAATTATTTTCATTGCTACTTCATAACTGTAATTTTGCTACAGTGATGAATTGTAATGTAAATATCTGTGTTTTTCGATGGTCTTAGGCGACCTGGCTGGCAGGTGGTGGTGGTGGGGGGAGGGGCCGCAGGAGGTTGGCGGGCAGGCCCCACCCCCAGATTGAGCCGTTCACTGGCTGCAGTGGGCTTCATAGCGACTGGTCATTCTGGTTGTGATGGCGTTTGGTTGCTGGCTTTATATATATATATCTATATCGATATCGATATCGATATCGATATCGATATAGATATAGATATAGATATCGATATAGATATAGATATAGATATAGATATAGATATAGATATAGATATAGATATAGATATAGATGGTGCTACTAAGAGAATGGCTTTGGTAGTTTCCCTGTTGTTGTTGTTTTTCCTTCCTTCCCTTCTTTTTTTTTTTTTTTTTTAAGAGAAAGACACACATATATATAATCAGCTGCCTCTTGCACACCTCCTACTGGGGATGTGCCCCCCAACCAAGGTACATGCCCTTGACTAGAATAGAACCTGGGACCTTTCAGTCCGCATGCTGATGCTCTATCCACTGAGCCAAACTGCTTTCGGCTCCCTGGTTTTCTTAGGTACAGTTGGAAACAGAAAATAGCAGGTGACATGCCAGCTCCCAGAACAGCCTCCTGTGTTAAACACTGTCATATGCCAGGCATGAGTGGTCAGTCACTGGGATGTGCATGTCATGTACCATGTTTCAGCCACATAGATACCCATGTGAATGTTTCTTATCAAGACCCATGAGGAATAATAAAATAACTGTGTGGTGGATCTTAACCCCAGGTAACTTGTGAAGCCTCAAATATAAATTTTCTCTCTCAGCTCGCAGTCCTGTCCGTTACAATGCAGGTGGGTTTTGGTTTATGCAACATAATCACCCCCCTTCCCCAAGTTGGCAGCGACTTCTGTTTGAGTGCACACAGTGTGCAGGGTTTCTCAGGTGCAGGCCAGTGACCACATGCATCAGAATCTTCGAGTTCTTTTTAAAACTTCAGTGTTCTGAGTCTCATTCTTCGGGAGTAAGAACTAGACGTCTGCATTTAGCAGGTTCTCTTGGGGACATTTTCAGAGCACCCTATAGTGTGAGAAACACTCATACATAAAACTAACATTTTAAAATGCAAATAAGCGTTCTCTGATTTTTTACTCTGTAAAAATGTGGGTTTTCAGATGTGCTTACGATCTGCTCGGAGTGAGGAATGTCAGACTGCTTTTGTGTGGGATCTATCACAATGTGAACCGCTCTATCACCAGTTCCTACAGGAGGTAGCTGGCCAGTGAAGTCCCAGGAATTCTCGTTGCAAAGTGGGCTGACATGGACCTTCCGTGTGTGTGTGTGTGTGTGTGTGTGTGTGTGTGTGTGTGTGTGTGTGTGTATTGATTTCAGAGATGGGGAGAGAGACATCAATGATGAGAAAGAATCACTGATCAGCTGCCTCCTGCATGCCCCCTACTGGGGATTGAGCCTCAACTGGGCATGTACCCTGACCAGGAATCCAGCCATGACTTTCTGGTTTATAGATCAATGTTCAACCACTGAGCCACACCAGGCAAGCTGGCCCTTTCCCTTCCCCTTCCCTTTCCCCTTCCCCTTCCCCTCCCCTCCCCTCCCTTCTCCTCCCCTCCCCTTTCTTTCTTTCTTTCTTTCTTTCTTTCTTTCTTTCTTTCTTTCTTTCTTTCTTTCTTTCTAGAAAAGACTGCTGGTGGGAACTCTTTGGGGCAGTGAGTTTTATTTTGTTTTGTTTTGATTTGATTCGGTCCTCCTTTTATTTGGCCTTGGCGGCTCATACCCTGTGCTGGGAAGACCTCTGGCTGAGGCCCTGCCCTGGGCATAGATGCCAGTCTGTTACGGAGCCTGGAGGACTCCCCCACTCTGGGTCCGGCCCTTGTCTTCAGAAATGCCCAGGACGCCCTCTCTGTGTCGAGTCCTATGTGTTTTTGCCAAGCCTTGCCCCCTTCCTCACTGCCCCCTTCATGCCATTGCAGTTCATCTGTGAGGCAAAAGTTACCTGGGGCTAAGAGCCTGGAGGACCAATGGGTGTGCTGTCAACAAAGCCCTTTGAGGGAAACCCCGTTTTATGTCTCAGTCTTACTGTAAAATCCACGTGGCAGTGGACAACATGGCCTTTTCTAGAGTCCGGAAGAGTGACTCTAAAACCTGGCCCGTGGAAGACCCAGCAGGGAAACAGGACCGATTGTGCAAGCTCATCTTGAACACGTTGGGCTACAGAATCCTGCTTATCTCCTTCCTCTGACCCGCAGCGCCGAGAGACGAGGGGGTGGCTCGGGGAGCAGGAAGGGAATGGCCATAAATCTGAGCTAATTTGGAAAGGGGAGGATGAAGCAGATACTCAGCGATCAATAGGGGGACGTCTTGCTTTGTGGTCAATGTTTACGCTGCGCTGCGGCTGCAATGTAATCCTGCTGCATCAGGACCTGAGCGGTTTGAGGTGAACCGAGGTCACCTAATGCCTCCGAGGGCCATGGCTGCATCGCCCCTCCACGTCCAGGAGGCCAAGTCCTTGCCGGTGATTCTCTCCGTCCCCTTTAGCTTCTATTGCTTCATGTTTCCTCCCCAAAAAATGACCCATGGCCCTTTCCTGAGCTCCTGCTTGTAGGACGGCATGTACAAATGCCACTTGGTGTTTCCTTCTGTGCCTGAAAGTGCTTTGGGGGAACGCACGAGGGAAGGAAAGCGCAATGAGAACAGGGACTAGATTGTTCCCTCCCTGGCCCAGCTCAGCCAAGGGGGGGGGGATCGAAGGGGGGGAGCAAAGCATGTGTTATCTTGTCATGGGAAGGAGCGGGTATAACAAATGCTTTGACTGAATAGCAAGTTCACTAATTGATTGTTAATGACTACACAGCCCTAAATGTCTGGAATTTGGTGTAGATTCAATGTAATTTGACATTTGCCAACCGTTATTAAATCTCTTTGATGATCTCCCATGCAGCCGGCGAGGAGCAGATGATTGGCTGTTGGGGATGGGAGGGAGGCTGGCTGGGCCCGGAGTCCATGGGGTGTCTGGAAGGCAGCCCTGGTCTCCCACTCCCCTCTGGGTCTCCCACTCCCCTCTGCTCCCCAGGCCTGCTCCCGGGCCAGTCCTCATGGTTTGGTCCTCTTCCTGGTTTTTTCCAAACCTTGGACTCATGGCCTCTGCTTTGAGCTCAGGGAAGGGAAGACCGTGGAGAGAGCAGCTCCATTCGTGCCCCTCAGCTCCTCTGTTTTTCCTCCTCTCTTGCAGCCACCCCAATTGTGGGCCCCCCATCCCTTGCCCAGCTCAGATTCTCCTTAATTGTGCAATGGCCAGAGAGTGGCTCGGGGTGTGGGGTGGGGGTGGGTGGGGAGTGTTTCCCAGGTTCAATCCTGCTCTTTCTCCAGAGACTCTATCCCCGAAAAGCTAATGGCTATGTTTTCAGACAGCACAACCCCGGTGGAAATGTTTGCCATTTTCTTTGTTACGTGTTATTTTTTCCATATTAGAGGTCTGATTTCCTGCAATTCTTGGAGAGTACCGGGAGGAAGAAGGGGCAGGAAGCTCGGCACAGAGGGGAGCGGTGATTAAGCGCTCACTCATGTCCGGCCTGCTCCTTCAGCTGCGGGAAAGCCTTGTGAGGGGTTCCTGCATCGGTTATTTTTGTGCAGAAAGAACAGTGTCTTTGTTAACGATCTTGGATGATAGGAGCAGAAGATTCAGCATTTTCCCTCTGGCTGTCACTCACCAGCAGCTTCCCTGTGCATCATCTCCCGCGGCTGTTTCCCCAGCCCTTCAAAAAGGACAATACTTGCTTGTTGAATCATTTGGATTTCCTTCAAAATAAAATGCCAGGCAAGTCTAACTTACTGTCACTGATGTAAAAGGCTCTGTCTTGGGAAGTTGTTTTCATCAACCGATCACCGGTTGAGTATGTCCAATAGTAAAGCTGCTGTGGGGTTTGCACCATTTGATTTAATTATTTAGTTTTTTAATAACAACTCTCCATAGGTACAACATGAAGAGTAAAGGACTTCTCTGAGCCCAAACCGGTTTGTCTCAGTGGATAGAGCATCAGCCTGCGGACTGAAAGGTCCTGAGTTCAATTCCGGTCAAGGGCATGTGCCTCGGTTGCAGGCACATCCCCAGTAGGGTGTGTGCAAGAGGCAGCTGATCGATGCTTCTCTCTCATTGATGTTTCTCACTCTCTATCCCTCTCTCTTCCTCTCTGTAAAAAAATCAATTATATATATATATATATATATATATATATATATATATATATATATTATTTTTTAAAGGACTTCTCCGAGTATTTACTGGCGAGAAAATAGATAATAGTGAAAGTTATACCTCTTTTGGTTATGGTTTTAATAGCTTGTCAGTAGCTTTAATAAGGGATGTCATTTAATAGTCATCGTAAATTTGTGAGTAGGATAGATACTGTCTAAGCCCAACTCCCTACCCCGTTTTTGTCTTCTGAATGAGGAAACTGAAGTCCAGGGAGGATGAGTGGTTTGCCCAAAGTTGAAAAAGTGCTAAGCGATAGAGGTGAAAACACCACTCTTCTACTCATTCTCTGTCCCACCTGCACTTCATGTAGGAAATTTCACCCTACCTTAATGACATTTGGTTCACCACAGACGTTTACATTCATAATTGGATTATCATAGTATTCTGGAAGTTTGTTCAAAAACATAATTTTACTATATTTTTATTAAAGTAGCTATTCCATATTAAAGGACTAAGACAACTACATATTGTATTTTGGTCATTTAGAAGATTAGGTGGTTTTATGTAGTGTCATGAAAACTTTATGGCACGGGAATTGAAATAAGAATTACTTAATTTACTAACTTATCTAATGAGTACAGTAAAGAAAAGACTGTTCAACTCAACACTGGAGATTCCAGTATGCCAGAGGTAATTTATATTAGATAGAACTGTATATTTATGTTCACTTATTTGATGGTAACAGAAACCCAATTTGAAACAGTCTATGCACAAAGGGGGGCTCACTGTTAGGACTAGGGTATAATTCAGTATAGGGATACCAGAGTATCTTCGTAGAAACTCTAGAAGTGAAACGTAACTTCTAGAATGACTAGAAATGGGAATTCAAGAGCTCAGGACCCTCTGTTTTGGTCTGTTCCTCTCACCTCATTTATTCCATGCTTTTCTTCCTAAAGACTCTCAACTCATGTCAGTGAGCAAGGCTGCCAAAAAATGTTTCATTTCACCTGGAATGGGAGAGGAGAGAGACGAAGAAATGGCCGGTCAAGCACTTATTTCTCTGATTCTTTTGTTATAATTAGTACATTCAGATTTAAGCAAGTCACATAATGACTAGGTGATCATTTTTTCACCTTACAAAAGAATTTCCTGCTAGATTGTAAGCTACATTTTAAGTTAAGAGCTTTAAGATGAAAACAGGACATGTATCAATTTTTTAAGGAGCCAGAGTTTGCCCAGTGTGGTCTGTTGGTGCCTGGCACTTACTTTGTAAATGCTCAATAAACATATGACCAATGAATGAGCAAACAAATGCAGGAAATGTTTTAAAATGAGGATACAACATAGATCTATGATTAAGAAGAACATATCTTAGTGTCAGAGGTATTTAGAATCAATTTTTGGCTGTACCACCTACTAAATGTAAAACAGCCAGCAAATCATTATCTTATATATTAAAAAGGCTAATATGCAAAGTGTCCCCTCAGGAGTTTGACGGGGAGACGGGGAGTTTAATAGCTCATTATGACGTGCACTGACCACCAGGGGGAGGCGTGGAACATGGTGGGTGACCAGCAGCAGTGGCAGGACTCTGAGGGATCAAGAGAAGGAGGAGGTGGGGAAGCGGGAAGCAGGAAACCTGATTGGCCCTGATCACTGGCCAGGCCTAGGGACCCCAGTCTATATATATATACCTAAGCGAGCAATCATTTGACCATTCTACCATTCAACCAGTAGCTGTGATGCACATTGGCCACCAGGGGGCAGATGCTATGACTGGTAGGTTAGCTTGCTGCTGCTGGGGTCTGGCTGATGGGGACTGGGCGAGATGGGCTGCACATGCCCTAGAACAGTGTCTCCCAAACTTCTCTCATGATGAGAATCACCTGGTGGAGTTGTTAAAATACAGATTCCTGAATCACAACTAAGAAGTGCTAACCTAGAATTTTTGGGAACATATAGGTAAAATTGTATACTTAACTAGTACTCTAGTTAAGTATACAATTTTAGAGCACTAGTTAAGTATACAATTTTACCTATATGTTCCCAAAAATTCTAGTTTAGCACTTCTTAGTTGGGATTCAGGAATCTGTATTTTAACAACTCCACCAAGTGATTCTCATCATGAAAGCAGTTTGGGAAACACTGCCCTAGAGGAACCTCCCATGGTTCCTCCCTGACCCCAGTTGTGCTTCGGTAGGACCCCTCAGCCTGGCCCGGGCCCTCTCGTAATCTGGGACCCCTCAGAGGATGTCCACAGGCCAGGCAGAGGCGGGGTGCCAGTGCATGAATTAGTGCATCAGGCCTCTAGTGAAAATAATAATAGAATTTACTCCCAATGTCCTTTGTTTATTGACTAGAAATTTGTTGAGCACCTACTATGCGCCAGGCACTATTCAGGGTTCAGGAAACACAGGTGACAGGGTTCCTAGATGATAAACAAGGAAATAAATAAGTAAATGAGTCAATATTGTGATGTGGTGATATAAAGAAAGTAAACAGCAATGTAGACTCAATTGTGCACTTGTGGGCTACTTTACACAAAATGGCAAGAGGAGGTTTTTTCTAAGAAGACGACATTTGGGCTAAGACCTGGGGAGAGGAGCATCCATGGCTAGAGCCTTGAAAGAGCTTTCTGGGCTGAGGAAGCACGAGAACAGCTGAGGGAGGGACATGGTCCCAGAGCCGGAGGGACAGGAAGGAGGCCCCTGGGGCCAGAGCACAGGGAGCCAAAGGGTGTGCGGTGGGAAACTGGTCAGGTCACCAAGTGCCTTCCTTGGAGGGCAAAGTGAGGGATTGGGCCTTTGTTCTAAGAGCAATGGGGATCCACTGAGGAAATTAAACAAGGGGGGTCTCCTTACCCGATTTACTTTTAAACAAGCACCCTACTTGGGTAAAGAGAATTAACACCCATCTAGTTGCTTAGGTGAAAAACTGAGTCCTTCTCGGCTCATCAGTTTCCCTCTCCCTCCGTATCAACAAATCCAGTGAACTCGCCCTCTGAAGTACACCCCAGGCCTCTGGCTTTCTGTCCACGTCCAGGAACGCCACCTTCACTTAGGCCACTCTCTCTCTCTCTCTCTCTCTCTCTCTCTCTCTCTCTCTGTCTCGTCTAGGTCAGTGGTCGGCAAACTCATTAGCCAACAGAGCCAAATATCAACAGTACAATGACTGAAATTCTTTTGAGAGCCAATTTTTTTTTTTTTAAACTTAAACATAAACTTCTTCTAACGCCACTTCTTCAAAATAGACTCGCCCAGGCCGTGGTATTTTGTGGAAGAGCCACACTCAAGGGACCAAAGAGCCGCAGTTTGCCGGCCACGGGTCTAGGCTATTGCAGTGCTGCCTCAGACACTGTGTGTTGGAAAACTTGTCAGACCTTCAAGGGGGAGAGGTCAAGTAGGCAGTTGGACATGTAAGGCTAACGCTCAGTCTGAGGATTACAGCAGATCATACACCTAAGCCCTTGACACAGCACCGGGCATCTAGATGTTCTTAATGCACGTGATTTTTTTTTTCATTAAAAAAAAATAATACTCATCCCCCTGCTGATTTTCAACATGATGGACTTGGAGCAGGAAACTTGGGTTTATGTCCTAGTTCAAAAGCAGTGTGACTTTGGACAAGTCTGAATGCCTCCGAGCTGCTGTTTCCTCCTCTAGGAAATAAAGATGTAACACCTGTTCTTCCTTCCCACGGGGCTATTGTGAGCTTCAAATATAATGATGGATGTGAAAGTGCCTTGTAAGCTGAAAAGCATCTTTTCATGAGCGACCAACCATGGTGAAATTATATTTCATTCGGTCTCCCTCTGTACCCGGCCTCTTCGGTTCCTACAATGTGAGACAACATTACAAAATGCGTTTTATTGTAGGGCACCGGGGTGTCAGTTTACAGGCAGGCCGAGTCCCAGTTTCCCGAACCTCTGCCTTGTGTCATCCAAACCGGGGCTGCCCCACAGGCCTTTCTGCTGACACGGGAATGTGCATCCGTGCTGTCCTGTGTGGGAGCCACTAGCCATGGCGGGTACTGAGCACTTGAAACATGACCAGTGTGACACAAAAAAATGTCGCATTTTATTTTTTTAAATTTTAATTAATGTAAATGTAAATAGCCACACGTAGCTAGTGGCTACTATTTTGAACAGCCCCAAAGCATTATCTTTCCATGGCCCTCCTCTCTACAGTGATGAGACGTTTTCTAATCCTATCTCTTATTTTTACATACACAGTTGAGGGACAGGTAAGTCCCTTTGGATAAAATAAGGGCTGAATCCTGAATCACTTTCCTTATTCTTGAGTTGAAGATAATCCTATTTTTTTTAAAGTTCTGGCTGTTTTATTTATCCGAACATTGACAACACGGTCTCAGAATAAAAGGCAATCCTGGAAGAGGAGCTACTGCAGAAACATCGTCTCCTGGGAGTTATATTTCGGTATCAGGTAGACTTATCCCAACATTAACATTCTCCATTTCTCATTAAGAAAATTCACTAGGGAAGATAAATATTTGGAATTGAGCAAATAAACGAATGGCTACAATGGGGATTTTTTTTTTTATATGATGCTGACAGTTGTGAAGCTGGTACTGATTTTGTCTCTCTGCATAAGGACTGTGTTGTTACTACTGGATATTTAGAGCATTAGCTGGAGTATATAGAGAAATACACAGAAAAGGATAGCAACGTGATTCAATTGTTTGAGGGTAAAATGTGAGAGCTTAGCAGAAAAGAAACCCAAGGCAACCAAAAGAACTAGAGACGAGAGATGGTGAGAAGTGAGAAAAGCTTTTTAGAGGAGAAAAATATATAGAACCGAAATCAAGAAGACAGAGAGGGAACAGATTGGGGTAGGCGGGAGAATCAGAGAAGAAATTCCACATCCATTTGTGAAAGACACCAGGCACTAAGCCTGTGTGTGTGTGTGTGTGTGTGTGTGTGTGTGTGTGTGTCCAGGGGCCATAAGGAAGAGAAGAAAAAAATTACTTTGGAAAGAAACAGTGACAGGTAGTGAGGACAAGGAGGGACAGCTGTCATCTCATTTAATTAAGAAATTATTAATGGAACAGACGGGCCAGCCACAATGAGCCTTTACTGATGAGATGCTACTAAAATCGCAGATAACAGCAGCTGAAAAGTTACTGGGAGCAAAAGTGGTATGAATGCTAATTTAATTGATAACATTTTACTTAGCACAAGGCTTATAAATTTAAAAATCACACGTTAAATAAATTCAAATGACTCTGGTAATTATCTAATTATGGTTGTTTAAATAATGTAATACAATTAAATGTTTTTTTAAAAAGCCCTAATTATTTTAAGCGATTACCCTTGTGTTCTGAATTCTCTTTTTAAGCAGTTGGCTGTTCAGTCCTATAGTCCTAAGGAGGTAATATCGTGATGGCTACACCTGCATTTCTACTAAACCTACGTAGCTGTTGGGTCAGAAGAAGATAAATGGCAAACTTCGTTTCTAAATGCCTTGTTTTCTCCTCTTCCGCATCTTATTTTTCCACAAGGAGGATATCTAGCTTCTTTCTCTACTTTGTCTCTTTGTTCTTTCTTCTCTCACCATGTAGGGCTCCCTGGCATCTCCCTGCCTTCATCACAAGCAAACATGACATAAATCTTGTTAGACCAAGCATGATACAGGTCACATAGGAGCTCAGCCAGGCAAGTTGGCGTCACAGAAAGCTGTCTGGATTAAGAGCTGAGAACCATAAACTTGTGCCTGTGACCATGTTGTTGAGCGGACTGTGGCTGAAGGAGAGAGAGGCAACATTTTGCTCACCTGACACTTCTGTGGGCAGACAAATTCTCGCTCAGAGTAATGGCCTCATAATGGGTGGGGAAAGACAAAGAAACTGATTAATTTGAAATGTCTTCATTTTTCTTAATAACACATGAAAGTTGCAAAGTATTAAAAAAAATACAGAGTTAAAGCTCTTACAACACTACCTACACAATAACTATTACGAATTAATACGTATCCAGGAATCAGTATACATATTAACATAAATGTGATCTTATCTATGTGATGTTCTGTAGGGTTCTTTTTTTTTAACTGAATGCGTAATGGCCATACTTCCATGTCAATATGCCATACTTCCCTGAATGAAAGACGCGTGTGATTGTAAGATTATGTACCAGTAAGAATAAAAATGCTCAGACTATAAATTGTATGCTCTGTAGATCTTAATTTCAGAGATGTTAAAAAATTTAAAAAAGTATCTTACAAATGATGAAATACAGTATTAAAAATGTCCTTAACCTTTTAACAGCTGCATAATATTCCATTGGATAGCCAGGTCATAAATTACTCAACACATCTCCCATTGTAGACATTTGTGTTGCTTCCCATATTTTATAATTTTCATGAACTTTCTCAATGTACATCTTTGCACAGATTGTATTACTTCCTCAGGTTGAATTCCTAGAGTTGAACTGATGGATTACGTAAGTGTGTTAGTCCTGCTTAAAGCAGGTGATAGTGGCTTGCTCTCTTACCAGTTATGTTTCAAAGTGCTCACTCCCTCAGTCCTCAGCAATTGATAATCATCTACTTAAATGTCGCTGAGAAAAACCATACCTCCACTAAGAAAAATCCAAAGCCATACACCTCATTTGCCATCCACTATCATTTTTATCTTCCTTCTCGCTGTTTCCAATATTCAAGATGTCCACAGATGATTCCATTTATTTGCAGAGAATCACCCTTAACACAGGGCTGTATTCAATGATCTGCTTTACTGCTCTTCATCTTTCTGCCAATTAGGGACAAGGCCTAAGGATCACACCTTTGGTTGTGACTTAATACAAATAGCACCATTAAATTAGACGGGGGCTACTTTCCTGAACTCTGCTGCTCACTGGATCTGAAAGCAGTGAACCCATACTGTGGGGACACAGAGATGAACAACTTACAGCGCCTGCCCGAGGAGCCTACAATCTAATTGGGGAGACGAGATACACTCACAGGCAGTTAGCGACAGGAGACAAGCCCATTGATTTCGTGAGACAGGATATGATTTAGTGTCAATGTACAGACATTCAGTCCAGAATTTGAATGAAATCTGGAGACCGGATGCCCTGTCCCTCGGAGAGGCAGCAAGACCAATGCTAATGTGCCTTGACCCTCTGGAAGCACAAAGATGACACATGGTCGATTCCACTCCAGGCAGCATCTGTGTCCTGTACCGTCCCCCAGGAGTCTAAGGCACAGCGACAAATGCTCAGTCTTTTCCTGGAGCGCCAGGGGCCAGCTGTCCCAGCGTCCTGTGAGTCCTGGAGGGGAGGAGCTGGTAGATTTGACTCCAGCCCCTCTTCAGGAGGCATGCCCGAGGGCCAGACACACAGTCCCAGATCCAGGGAAAGGAGATTTTAGTACATTGCCATGCCCAGCGATAAAGGGACCGAAATTCTATTCATAAAGCAAGCTTCCTAGTCATTCAAGTTTTGGGACATATGTGTCCCAAAGCAAATGAGAGAGGGAGGGAGATAGATAGAGAGAGAGAGAGAGAGAGGGAGATAGATAGAGAGAGAGAGAGAGAGAGAGAGAGAGAGAGATGGTTTTTTTAATTTATTGTTTCTGAAGCCAGATAGATACTCATAGCTTTTAGGAGGCACCACATCGTGTCCTGCTTCTGGGCTCGGATTTAATAAAGAGGAGAGGAAACAAAGGACTCACTTACTCATACTGAAGGAGTGCAACTGCACCCCACCCCTACCCCACCCCAGGTCCCCCACTTCAGGGCTTATGCTGGTAAATGACATGCAGGCTGTGAATGGTGGGGGGAGCCCTGGATGCTGAGTCAGGAGAGACACCTGCGCCCATCCGTTCATCTGACTCAGAAATGTGGTCAGCAGACTGGGGCACTGGGGAGCATTTTACAATAAATGCAGGTTTGGACACATTCAGACCTCCTGAATCAGACTCTTGAGGTGGGTGAGGTGGAATGGTTATTTTTCAAGACATCCCACCAGTGACTCAGATGGGTTCCTTCGGTTAAAAATCACTCCAATGGGTAATCTCTAGCAAGGAACTCTCAGCCTCATTTCTGATGTTTTTGGGGCTTCCATGTAATAAAAAAAAATAAAGAAAAAGACAAATGAGGCTTTAAACCATTTAAATAATGCATCTGAATCCCATGATTTGTGTTTACAGTTAACCTAATAACACTTAATATAAAACTGCAATAAAATTGAATCTCACAAGATAATTAAAAGTTTATGAAAATATTAATTCTTGGGAAGCACACAGGCAGTCTGATCCAAAAATGGCGCAGAGTTTAAGGTTGTATGATGAATGGCTACTTTCTGTCCTGTCGTGGGCACTCTGAGGCTGAAGATAGCACCTCATTTGGTGAAATGATTAAAGTGTAAATGTGGCCCTTTTCATTAGTGGGAAGCCCAGGCCCTTGTCTTTCTGGCTCCTTTCCCTCCCTTTCCCCTTTTCCCCTCCACTTTCTATGAAAGTCCTGCCATGAAGGCGCTGGGTTGAGCTGTCATGATCAATGGCCCCTTGGTCATACTGTTCTAGGCTGACTACTTTCCCCCCAGGGGAGAATTGTTAATGATCATATTAATAAAAGCAGCTAACATCTGCTGAGCTCTTGCTATGTTTCAGGCTCTATGTTATAGGCAGAAAATAGATTTTCCCTTCTATCCCAGGAGTGCAGGTCCCAGAGAGTCTACAATTTAAGAGCTGTCTGTTTTCCAGAACAGGACCCATATTAACACATTGCAAGTGTGACATGTGGTTCCTTTAGACTCTCTCTGCCAGTGTGTTGGCTTTCACATCAGTAGCATCATTTTTCAGGAAACGTGACCACCATTCATAGCCCAACTCCTTGACTTTGGACACAACCTTATGGTTTGGTGACCAAGAAACACATTGACCTGGAGAGGTAAGACCAGATATGTGAACGGAAACCTCAAAATGAAATGGGAATAAGAGGGTGACGGGAGAACTGGCAAGTATGCACCCTGAAGGGTCACATCTCTGCCACCTGCTCCTTGGGTGGCTCCGTTGTTCCTTCCCACCTTGGAGTCTAAGTAGAAGGTCATGTTCTCCTTCACGGATGTCTCCATGAAAAGAGTCTTTCTGTTGCCAGGGTTGCATCCCTAACCATGTCCTTCATACCATCCCCTCTCAAATTCTCCAAAAACCAAAACCAGAATTCATGGAAAGATCACCTATATCTCCTGTTTGATTTTTTTCTTTATTGATTAAGGTATTGCATATGTGTTCTTATCCCCTATTGTCCCCACCCCCCATCCTCCCCCGCTCATGCCCTCTACCCCCCTGTTGTCTGTGTCCATTGGTTAGGCTCATAGGCATGCATACAAGTCCTTTGGTTGATCTCTCTCCCTTACCCCCACCCTCCCCTACCTTCCTTCTGAGGTTTGACGATCTGATTGATGCTTCTTTGTCTCTGGATCTGTTTTTGGTAATCAGTTTATGTTGTTCATTATATTCCACAAATGAGTGGAGTCATGTGATATTTTTCTTTCTCTGACTGGCTTATTTCGCTTAGCATAATGCTCTCCAGTTCCATCCATGCTGTTGCTAATGGTAAGAATTCCTTCTTTTTACTGCAGTGTAGTATTCCATTGTGTAGAACTGTACCACAGTTTTTTAATCCACTCATCTGCTGATGGGCACTTAGGCTGTTTCCTAATTTTTTGATATTTAAAACAAACTTTCGTGCATTAAAAAAAAAAAAAAAAACACCCAGAAAGAAAGGGGAAAAGACATCTAAACAAGCAGCACCATTGTTGCTTTGAAGCAAATGAAAATAGTCAACCGATCTGCTGATATTCTCAATTCTTTCCCATTGCCTGCCTCTTTGGAAGGGGAGTTCATGGCAAATAGCAAGTGAAAAAGAGGAAAATAAAAAGGTTTTGCATCAACCACAAACTGAGTAAACATCCCCCAGATAATAGAAAGTCGGCCATTTTTGTTTCTTCACACCCCCTTGAACTGAAGCATGGAAGGTGATTTGCACGCTTCAAAGTAAGCAATGGGCTTGCAGGTCCTCGCTGATGCCAGGAAGGAGACGGAGGCCTGTTCATTCTTGATGTGGCCATTCTGGACTTTGCATTTTGCAGATCTTCATTGCTTTTGCTCAAAACCAGACCCTGAGAAGACTGTGACCTTGATTCCTGCCATAAATCATGTTCTAATTAAAGGGAGAGTCTGAGCCCCTCTCCCCCAGCTCCCCCGCCGTGGCTCCTCCACATGCTTCCAATGCTATTGACATGACTCAGAGCTGAACCCGGCCTGTTATTTTTATCACTCAGTCCCCAAGGTAAAATGTTTGGCTAATTTGGGTCTTATTCCCGGCCCCCTCCCCCATAGTTAGACGTGGAAGAGGAAAGACAGAAAGGAATGCTTAGGCAAATTAGTCTGAAAACAGAGCTTCGGAAAAAAATGGGAAGAGAAGGGAAGGGAGAAGCCAACAGGAAAGATGTGTCTAGACAATCCCCCTTTGTGTTCAGAAGCCTCCCCTCCTCTCTCGGGGCTGTCTTCCTTCGCTCGTATTAATTTTCCTCCGCAGCTTATCTCTTACCCTTAGATAAGGGGAGATCAGAGCGGGTGCCTTGGCGCTTCTGGCAGCCCAGATCTGCAGGGGGCTCGGCAGGCAGAGACCAGCAGGCATCCAGCAGGGTCCCAGGCTGCCCTCCCTGCGTGGAAGGTTTTCTCATCCCTCAAGCGCCCTGAGAGAGATTACTAGTCGCCCTCAGCTTTCGGCATTCATTATTTCCCCTGTGTCCCTGACACACTGAAAAGATCCATTTTAATGCCTCCAAGCAGAAGGAATAAGCCCAAAAGGGTACGGCTGGGTGTGGACAGTAGAATTCAAAGTCACTGCTGGGAGCCCTTCATCTGTACCCTCTGGAGCGCTGTGCCTTCTCAATGTGGCATTGGCTGTCACCATTCTCAGAGGGTCTATAAAGGGGGCTCGAAATGAACATACTTTGAAATCAATGTCTTGATACTTATTATCTGCATGGCCTTGATCAAGTTGCTTAAACTCTCTTAGCCTCACTCTCCTCATCTAGAAAATGGGGAGAGTAACCTTGGAATGCTTTGAGAGCATTAGATGAGCTAATGTGAAGAATGGGCTTCATCTAGTGCTGGTTACCCTAAGGACACCACACGCTGGTGAGAGGAGAGAGATGCCATTATGATTGTCGGGGCTATATGTTAATCTTAATTATTGCTGAGATGACCTGAAATTGTAATCTGTATCTGTAGCTAATGAAACATCTCAGGGGAAACACACACACACACACACACACACACACACACACACCAGAGGGGGCTGTGATATCAGGGTCAAGTCAGGAAAGAGAAACCATTCTAAGGATTTGAAAAGGAGGGAATTAAATATAAGAATTGATGATGTCAGTAATAGAAGAGACAAGAAGAGGCTATCTGGAAACGTAGTTTGCAGAACCATTCATGGCTGCAGAATCAGCCTTGGAGGAAGATGAACTCCTCATACTTACAAGGTTGAACATATTGACAAGAAGCCACTGAGATGCTGGGTTTCAGCTTTTAGCTGGAATACCTAATGGTTATGAAGTTTGGAGCCAGGTGATGGTTTTGTTATGATCGTACCTGAGGCATATACCATGTTAAGAACACAGAAAAGGAGGAGAGCTGACAATCCACACCTTTTGGGGAGCTTTCTAAAATGTCTTCTTTCTTTTTCCTCTAGAGAGCTCTTACCCTTAATCATTTCAGTAACTTTCACCAAAAAGCTCCATTATTATTTACCAGTGCCAGGTGACCAAACCACTGTTTACCAGGGTGAGAAAATGACTTTGCCAGCATCAAGGGCCAACAGCGATGCTTTGGTGCAGGAAAGAGAGAAAGGGGGGAAGAAAAATTGTTAGTCTTTGCGTTCTGCAGAGTAGCTTTCAGGCTGAGGGATGTCCCTTTGAAAATGTATCCATCTTAACTAAGAGAGAAGGTGCTAGATAAAGACTCAATCTGATACACGCTGTCAATGTTCCACTAGCGCCTCAGCTTCATCTCTCTGGCCTAGGCCATCACACTTGTTTCTTATAAAGTGCCAGGGACTGGCACCCTTCCCAGCACAGAATGGGCTCCCTAGCCATTTCATTACCAGAAATTACAATGATCATCTGCCTAACTGGGAATAACATCATCTGAAACACAATTAGAAGTACACTGAGGCCCGGCGATGAGTAATCAGAAATATTACTGCCTGGCACATCACATCAGATCATATCTCAGGATCGTCACAGGTGGTTTTCATTTCCAGAAGCACGTCGATTATCACTAACGTGGCAGGTGTGTGAGTGTGTGTGTGTGTGTGTGTGTGTGTGTGTGTGTGTAATAAAGCTGCTATTAAAATCTTCCACTTGGGTATCAAGGAATTGAATGAAGCACACAGAGGTCCAGGGACATCAGGATCAAAGGCTCTGGTCAAAACAGCTTCCGAACTCCCATGCACATAACAATGACTCGGTCTGGTGTGATTCCACATGTGGAATGGGACTTCTCGGGGCTAGAATAGGACACCCTAATTTAATGAAGTGACCGGTCCCATGGTCCTGGAGAAGCAAGCTTTAGGAATTTTCCAGAAGAGAGAAAGCACTGGAGTAGGGCTCCTTATGCATCTAGAAATAAGTGTAGGAAAAATCACCTTGCATACGAGTTATAAGGGACCAAGCGTCAAGGTCACCACCTCTACCAAGGCTGAGACTCTCCTCTCCAAGGCAAAACAAACAAGCCAAAAAAGAGACCACAGATTTGTTGGTCATGATGGAAGGGAATGTTCCCAAATATGTTGTATGTGTTTAGTCTTGCAATAATGCAGTCACGTGATAGAAGAATGATCCCGTGTTGTTCCCAGTCTGATTTTTTTTGGCTAAAGTGTAGTTCAGGTTAACCCAAGATGCTGAGGACCAGGAGGTCAGAGGGGAACACCAGCTTCCCTACCTCATGTGGTCCAGAAGAGAAGAATCAAGAACGTTGGCCATCAGTGGTCCAACCCACTCGAGTCTCTGCTTCTCACCTGCAGGGCTCATCAGTAGAGGTGGAAATAGCACTGTGCAGTAGTCTCCAATACGAGCATCCTCTGGGACTTTTCTGGAGCTGCCGAAGGACAAGCCATGGAGGCTGGTGAGTCGAGCCATCCCCGTGACCAGAGCAGGGGTAAAGAATAACAAAGATTTAGTTTGTATTGGCCTGCCCCAGTGCATAAAATACAAGTGTCCTCAAATGCATTGCAGTCCTTTTGAAAATGAAGCTCTAGAAAAAAGAACAAATATTGACACTTCAATAATGTTTGCCCAGCAATCAGTGAGCTGTATACAGCACTCAGGGTATCTCTGTTACTGGAATCAATTAGGAAAACGGGGCATTGATATCCTCCAATGAGAACTATATGGTAGCGGCTGACATTACAGATAACGTCAGATCTGCAAATCATCTCTGAAGTTGCAGGTCTTACCTGACACTGACATTGATGTGTAGGGAATCTGTCTGAGAACACAGATCTTCCTTCATTACTTCAGTAAGAGCCAGATGCTCTTATTAGACACTGTCTCCTCCAATGAGCAACTTATATTCCTGGCAACTAACTCTTCTCATTCATTCATTCATTCATTCTTTCTTTCTTTCTTTCATTCATATTTGTTGAAAACCTACCTGCACTAGCTGTATTTTAGAATGGAAGGAATCTCTGGTTCCAGTGTGTAGGTATAAAGTAAAACATCTATACTAATAAGAGCCTAAGTGGCCCTTGTGCCCCCATGTTGTCACAAGATGGCCACCCCCATGTCATCACAAGATGGCCATTCAACCATGTCATCACAAGATGGTTACCACAAGATGGCCACCACAAGATGGCTACCACAAGATCGCTGGCAGGGAGGGTGGTTCGGGGAGATCAGGCTGCCAGGCAGAAGCAGGTAGGGGTGACCAAGCAGGCAGGCAGGGGAGCAATTGGGAGCCAGCAGTCCTAGATTGTGAGAGGGATGTCTCAGATTGGAGAGGGTGCAGGCTGGGCTGAGAGACACTCTTCCCCCGCCCCCTACTACTCCAATTCATGAATTCCATGCACCAGGCCTCTAGTTTTCACATAAAATAAAAGTGAATCACTCATGTGGAAGTCTGAGTAAAGAGCACCTCACTTAGGGGACCAAGAAATTCAAAGGCCCTGAGGCACATTCAACCACCTTCCCTTTACTTTCCTGGACTGTTTAGTTTTTTTTCAGTCTCCCATTGCTTCGCAGGCTGGTTGCTCTTTCTTTCCTCTGTCTCTACTTTCTTCTTTCCTCCCTCCTTTCCTTCATTCCCTCAATCCCTCGCTCTCTTTCCTCCTTTTAGTTTATTATTTATACCGTCAGAGGACTTTTAAGGAAATCTTAGGGCTGTGAATATCTTACCCTGTAAATACTTCTCAAATAGATTTCTGTTATTGGCTATTGTTCATATGCCTCTCTCTTCCCAAATAAATGTTAAGTTCCTTGAAATAAGGACACACTCAAGGGTCTTTGATTTTTATGGATTTCTCAAAGTGCCCAATATAACAAGGGACATATAGGAGAGACAGTATGATAAATGTGAGATCAAACTAAAATGCTTATAGCCAGAGGAGGTTGTTGAGATAAATTTGCCCACCCAATATATTTTGTGACTCTTCTTGATCTGTCTCCTTCTCTTATATGTATTCAGTTTATCTCCAGAGACCTAAACATTTTTAAAGTACTCTGGGGAAGAAACCCTGAAATATTGCTAGCGTTTTTTGTTTAGCTGTGTTTGGGATATCAATTGTCATCCTGTGAAGTAACTGATGACATTTTTATTGTTAAAGGCAGTTCAGTATCCAGTAGTTTTCAGTCTGTGTTGTATAATTAGGTGGATAAAGGGAAGATAAAGCTCACTAGCTTCCCTTAATAGGAGGTGATTCCTAAGAACTGCATGATGATTTGTATTATGTTTGGAGAAAGCCCCAATTCTCAGCTTTTTGGAGCCAGTGAAAATTTTTTCTTCTGAACGCTCCTCTTTTGAGAGGAAAAAAAAAATGTCATGCCCCTCGGTGAGATGGAGGAAGGGTGAATAATGTAAATTCTCAGTCCTCAGATTTTAGGATCACAGCTTCGGCCACCTAACCTAAAACTAGCGGAGATGAAAAGGGTTTTGTAGCAGCCGGCAGGTGTCACAGCGATAGGACGGTTGCTAAGGATGTCATTATCATGCTGATTGCAGGAGTCCGGGAGTTAATTGGCATGACCTCATTTAAGTCCTAGGGGCCAACCTGTTCACAAATTACAAAGGAGACAAAAAGTTGATCTTTTTATAGTGTCAGGAGGCAGCACTTGTTAACATTTAACATAGCATTTGGAACAACCTATAACACTTTATTTATCGACCTGTTATCTTTTCCTCACACTGTGTCCTCCTTCCGTCTCTTTACTACATAGAATGAAAGCATGCCCTTCTTACTTTCTTTTTTTTTTTTTTTCATTGCTCTATTTTTCCTGTTTCCTGCGGTGGAAGGAGGAAAATTCCCCTACCCCCACCCTCACCCCCGCCCCCAAAAGCAGCCATTACATTGAAGAAGGCTCAAGGAAATGAACTGAAATGTCTTGTAGGAAGAAAAATTGCACTGTGAAGATGAAAAAAAAAAAAAAAAAAAAAGCCCTGGATAATGGAGATTGATCGCTCGATCTAGCTGTGGCCTCAAATAAAACTGATTGAGTTTAACATGGTGGGTTACAGTTAAAAAGCTTAGTTGTTTCAGCCCGGGTAATATAGTCTCAGGTTTTCATAGGGAGCCATTTATTTATTTTTGCATTTGTGAGTCATTTAGTCATTCCCCTGTGAGTGAGAATACATTTATTTTCCAACTCCCTGCTGTTAGGCGTTCTATTAATACCACACTCGTTGAAATAAATGGAGCAGTCGGAACGGTTTCGTGGTGAATTTGTTTTTCAGATTTTTTTTTTTAAATATTGCTATTTCGGTAAGTTGGCTTTTCAACCTCTCCCGTGGTGTAGAGCCTTAACTTTGCAACCTTCCCTTCTCCTAGCTTCACGCTTGATCGTGGCTTTTTTGCCTCAATAGTGACCATTTGAAGGCCACCTAAAGCCTCCTGACGCGGGAAATGCGTGCGGAAGATGGGGTGTCCCGCAAACAAGTTCTAATCCGCCAACAGGATTGTCCCAAATCGTGGACCAAGCGACGGGGGCTGTAAGCAAGTTTTCCCTCCAAGCTTCTGTGCTCTACCCAAAAGGAAAATCCAACCCCACGGAGAGGGAAACGGGTTCTACAAACAGGGAAGTGGGCAGGGCGGTGTTTTCTAGGGTTCTGAAGGGGATTTTCAAAGGTACCGGATTGTGCCAGCACGATAAGGTTTGCTCCTGTGCCTTTGCGGGAATCCCAGCTGAGCAGAGATAACGTCCTTGTTATTGGGAGCCGCTAATGACTGTGGGTGATTGTTTGCATGAACTCGGTGCTGGAGAAAGGCCGGCTGGTGCGGCTTAAGGTGGGGGTGGAGGGGAGGGTCCATCCAGGGCTTTGAACCAAGTCCAGCCCCGGAGGCTGATGGGAAGGAGCCCAGGGGTGCTCAGAAAGGCCCCCAAGGGGCCTAGGAGGCAAGCACGTGGAGGTAGCTCCCCGCTCTCCGGCGCTTACAAAGCTTGGGCACATAACGGAATCACTCCTCCTGGGCTCTCAACGAGGTCTCCCCCTGCACTGATGCGGAGGGGGGCGGGTAGGAGGGGGAGGCTGAATAGGGAGCGGTGGTAGGGGTCCATCCTCGGGCTGGGGAGGGGGAGGGCCTGGTCAAGGACATTCCCTCCCATCGGCTGCTCGCAGGGAAGCCTTGGGAAAGAACAAAGAGAGAATGACAAGGAAACAGACATGCCGGACACGCGTTGGCAAATATACACACACAGCACTTCCTAGGCAGTCCATAGGAGCGGGGATAATTTATGCCCCGGCTTGCCACAGCGAGGGGGGACCCCACCCGAGGTGGATTGGGGGGAAGGGAAAAGGGATGAGGACAGTCCCTTGCATTTCTAAGTGATGTGCTGCTCTGCTCTCGGAGATCTCGAATTATCCCTGTGCCCTAGGCAGGCAGGCATACAGGGAGCAGCAGATGAAACCGACCAGTGAGGAAACTGAGGCTCAGCAAAACCAAAGTGGGTCCTCCAAGCGGCTCATGGAAGAAACATTCGCACCTGTGGGAAAACGTTTGTGAGTTTATGTGAGCCAAACTGCGGGCAATTGCCAGGAAGTAGATTCTCTACGGACTGAGATAATGCTCCAGAGAATGGCAGCTGTGCACCTCGTTTTATGCATCACAATAAAAAGAGGAGACATAAGTAGGTTACGTGAAATCCACGGATAGATTAGGGAGTCGGGAGGAAGCAAAGTGGAGGAACTACTGGGACAGGATAAAAAGTAAAACGATAGACACCCCCTTGTTTTACATAAGTGGGTATAGGATCGTTAACTGCCAACAATTTAGCCATTTATTTATTCCGTAACAGTGAGGGGATCTGTGGTCTCTCCAGAGTTGTGTCTGTGCTTTGAGGGGTCCAGAAAAAAGGAAAATTACCCTGACGTCCCAATGATATAGATGCAGAAAGACAACAGGCTCAGTTAAGGTAAAGTTTGACCTTTGTCAGGAATGATACTGGCCTACGACATAACTACCCACCATTAATTGCTTTTATTTTTTTATTATTTTAAAAAAATATATATATTTTATTGATATTTTACAGAGAGGAAGGGAGAGAGATAGAGAGCTAGAAACGTCAATGAGAGAGAAACACCAATCAGCTGCCTCTTGCATACCCCCTACCGGGGATGTGCCTGCAACCAATGTACATGCCCTTGACCGGAATGGAACCCGGGACCTTTCAGTCCGCAGACCGAAGCTCTACCACTGAACCAAACCAGTTTCAGCCCATTAATTGCTTTAAAAGTTTTAATTTTAGGCCATCCTTTGTGGTTACTTTGGGTCTCTGAGTTTGCAAGGCCTTCCCTGAGCTTATCGTGTTAGCATGTGGCCCCGTTTTGTCCACAAGGGACACAGATCAAGTGCTACAGCTCATATATTCAGGGAGTAAGGACTGCAGCTCAGGTCTGTGTGGTGAGCTGGCGTTCCGTAGCTAAAAGCAAGTGCATTGGAGAAGAGAGATCAGAAGCCCTATGGCTCCCTCCAATCTCTTTCATAAATAGACTCATATCTTGACAAGGCTCTGGATTGTGTCTGATTTCTTTCACTTGTTTTATGAAACCAATAAAGCCAGTGAGACATTTTACTGGCAGTTCCGGTGTATTCTAATTGGCCTGCAGTTGGAATTCCCGTTACAGGCTGGGCGAAAGCAGCCACTCCAATTCCCTGAAGCTAACTCAGGGGTAGACCGATGAGGAGGAAACAGGACCGGGGTAGAGACTCAATGTCCTAAAGCCACTTTCTTTCTGATTTGGAAGGAAGCTCTGGCCACCAATTTCCTGCCTACAGTCCTAAAAATTTTCACCAAGCTGCCCACTCCTCTCTCATTTTCATCAATGTGCTTGCAATTTCCCAAGATCACCTTTCAAGGCCTACCTCATCCAGAGGTGAGCCATCCTCTGAGAAGGAGCCCAGTCACATTCCACCTCTGCTCACGGGCCAGGCTGGCTGCTGGCTGGGAGAACTGGAGTCCTAGTGTTTTCCCGTCCCAGCCTCCCCCCAGGTTAGTTAATGAAAATGAAAAGGAACTCACAGCCTCTGCTGCCCAGGGCCACGGTGACTTTGCATTATGCTGGGGACAATGAGGGTAGTGTTTGCTGGCTGTGGCTTCCGCAAGCAAATGCCACCGAATACATTTGGAAGGAGCAGGCCTAGTTGGACACTGCTGTCAATTGGAAAAGGAAGAAAGCAGGGAGAAGGGTTTTATTTCTTCACCTTAGTGTAGAGGGTCTGAACTCAGCTCAAGTAGATTTTGAATCTCAGTCAAGTTATTTCACCTCCTTTGTGCCTCCATTTTTTTTAATCCGTAAAACAAAATAAAACAAAATAAAAATAAAAAACCCACAAATCACACATAGAATTAGTACCTAATTTACAAGTTTATTATGATGATTCAATTATTTTATTGGTGTGAAGCAATTAGCACAGATTTTGAAACATAATTAGTACTTGCCAATGTCAGTTTAACAAGCCTCGTTCCCTACATGTACCCTGTGTCTTAATTTGTAGAATTTAATATCTTATAGGTAGAGTCATCTTCTGTAAATAAAGAGCAGAAAAAGATTTTGCCTTTGACTTTTGTATTTTGTTGTCGATTTTTTTTTCTAAATACCACTCATTAAGGCAGTTAGAGAAATTGACTGTTGCAAAATGAGAGAAAATTGTATAGAGTCTTAGAAATGTTGGCTTTCCTATTTGGCTTAACCTCATGCTTTTATATAATCAAATGTACTGCTTTGTGAGTGATGGGTTTGTCATAACTAAAGTGCCAATGTTGTCCCAAATCTATAATAATAAGAGCATAATATGCTAATTAGACTGGACAGCCGAATGACCATCCGGATGTCATTCCGGACATCCTTCCCGATGAAGCTGCAGTGGTGGGGGCTAAGGCAGAGTGGTTAGGGGTGATGAGGCAGGCAGGCAGGTGAGCAGCTAGGAGCCAGTGGTCCCATATTTCTAGAGGGATGTCGGGCTGCCGGTGGTTTAGGATAGGGCCAAAACCGACAGTCGGACATCCCCAGAAGGGTCCTGGATTGTGAGAGGGTGCAGGCCGGGCTGAGGGCCACTCCACCTCCTGTGCATGAATTTTGTGCACTGGGCCTCTAGTCTATAATAATAAAAGCGTAATATGCTAATTAGACTGAGGTGGCCACTGTGGTGAGCGGGGACTAAGGCAGCCGCCGTGGTGACAGGGGCCAAGCCCCTTGCATGAATTTTCTGCTTTCGGCCTCTAGTATTTTTAATGTTTAGCAAATATTGTGGTCAAAATGAGTATGCTTCATTTTGACGGGGTGTGGGAACATCCAATGTTGACTTAGACAAGACTCCAGTTACTACAGGAAGTTAGAGCAAAAATGGGGTAACCTGCCCATTTCCTATGGGAATCTACACAGATTTTTCAGGGAGAGTCCAGCTGTTGAGATAAGAAACAAGTCCATTTTGCCTGGCAGGTGGCAGATAACAGTGCAGTCATTTGCCATCTCTGGAGGGTTAACGCAGAGGGTCATCGGAAAACACCGTGAGAGGTTGGAGCCTAGGAGTAGAGAATTCAAAGCATTTGGACATCCTGTCAGGTGGGCAAGATCAGGGGTGTGTTCAGGGAGATAGCAAGGATGTCTTTGGGGAGACAGCAGGGCCACAGACCCTGGGTTCCCCACTAGGACAATGGGTTGAGATTATAGGGACTCTGGTGTAGATCCTAGTTCTAGAGAAACTAAATACTAGGCAAGCTATCAAGACAAGGGCTTCCAGCCTGAGGTTAGAAACCAGCTGCCAGCCCTAGAGAGCAGGCAGGGACTAGATCTGCATGCCAACATAGCAGCAATAATGCAGTACTTACACAGTACAGACCATGCCCCAGTAGCAACCTATATGCTTTAGCTATGTTAGCGAGCCCTTACAATAAGCCCATGGATTGGATACTATTATCATTATGCCCATTTTTTTTCAGAGGAGGAAACTGAGGCTTAGAGAGTAATTAGCCCAAGAACACACACCAAGTAACAGATTGGGACCCAGGATGTCCAACTCCAGCGTCCATACTCAACCATCACAGCAAATGGCCCCTCAGATCAGTTGCTTTTTGAAGGGTATAGAGACTGAGATGCTGGCCATGGCTGAGCCTACAGGTAAGTATGGTGGGGCCCCAGGGTGAGTGGGACCCAGGATGTAGGAGTTAGGCTTGGCCTGACACTATGTCCTAGTGTTCCTTGGAGGAGAGCATCCTAGCTCTTCTCAATAAAGGGCAGTTTATATTCCAGTTAAGAATTTCCTCCGTTCCAGTTCAGACCTAGGAATTTTGGCTCAGTGCTCAGTCCTTTCTAACCCAGAGATCCTCCCAGGAAACCGGATAATTGCTGGCACTGAGCTGTAGAATTTAAGGCTGCTCTAGTAGACAGAGGTCCATCTGCCATGTGGACAGACCATACTGAGGTTCAAGAGAGAAAGTGAACAGTTTTCCCCCCCCTGCTTTCCAATGTATAAATTGTTTTCCTTGAAAAAGAGGACTTGAATTTATTGAGGCCCTACTATGTACTTTATATAAATAATTGCATTTAATGTTTACAATGCATCAATTCCCCCGGGCTGCTGTAATAACCACAAACTGGGTGGCTTAGAACAATAGAAATTGTTGTCTTTCAGTTCTGGAGGCTGGAAATCTGAAATCAAGGTGATGGCCGGGCTGTCCTCTCTCTGACCTGTAGGGAAGGGTACCTCCTTGCTTCTTTCTAGCTCCTAGTGACTTGTCAGCAATCCTGGGCCTTCCTTGGTTTGTAGATTCATCACTCCAATACTCCATCTTCACATGGTGTTGTGTCTCTTCCACAGCGTCTTCCCTCCGTGTATGTCTGTCTCTGTGCAAATTTCCCCCTTTTATAAGGGCACCAGTCATAATGGGTTACAACCGATCCTAATGACCTCAACTTAACTTGACTACATCAGCAAAGACCCTCTTTGTAATTAAAGTCACATTCTGAGGTTCTGAGGGTTACGAGTTTAGGAGGGGGCACTTAGAACAATCCTTTTCAATTGGTACCCCCTCCTCTCTTTGGCAGTCGAGGAAAATGAGGCTCAAGTTCGCTCAGCTAGGAAGTGGTGGAGAACAAGAATCAAATCAAGTCTAATTCCAAGGTCTGCTTTCTTTTTATCCATGACATGCTGCCTTCTCAGGAGAGCAAGCAGTTTGTTTGGTTCCTTAAATGACACAGGCTACTTTTTAAGAACCAATGTGTTTCCTGATGACATGATTCAATCTTGCTAGTGACCTGGGGGAGGCCTGGTGCCTAGTCAATGCTAGTTCTTTGGACGAGCCTCTTGTCCTTGCTGGTGAATAAACATGATGTACTCCCCATGTTATCAAGGGGAGTCTTAGAGAACACGGGCTGGATACCTGTAAAGGCAGATGTTGCATCCCGAGAGAGCTCTCCCACTCAGGAGAGTTTCTTACCCTATATAAATAACAGATGCCTTATGATATGTTTTACCCTGGAAAGATTTACTAGTACTTGTTGTACAAAGACTCAGAAACTTGGAGAATTGTTTATTGGCACCTGCTGCCTCAAAATGAAATGTGCGGCCTGGGGAGACACACTTAACCTCCCAGCCTCAACCCCTGGGACCTGGAGGCCATGATGGCTGGCTCCTTGGAGGCATAATTTGGGCGGCTTCAGACATGACTAGAAGACTTTGGCAAATGGAAATGCTGCATTGACAGCAAAAACATTAACTAAAAATAATTGGTATTTATAGGATGCCATTCTTAGGGGACCCTAAATTTCTCATGGCTGATATCCATTCTCAAGCCTCAGGAATCGGAAGAATTGGGCTG
The DNA here is from genome assembly GCA_963924515.1 of Vespertilio murinus. Lineage (NCBI taxonomy): Eukaryota > Metazoa > Chordata > Mammalia > Chiroptera > Vespertilionidae > Vespertilio > Vespertilio murinus. Next base: position 77,124,831 of record OZ004711.1, on the reverse strand, counting down.
GAATGTTGTTAAAATTTAACTCCTCCTCATCTTCCTTACCATTCTGTTTTCAGTTAGAATCACAGTTTGAGTTCTCCTGAAAGTGAACACTGGGTCAAGGGCGGGGGGGGGGGGGGGGGTGCGTGGGATTATTAATCACTATCCATCTTCTGCATCAAATTCTTCTTTTGATTTCCTGTTTTAAAAATATTTTTATTGATTTTTTTTAGAGAGAGAGGAAGGGAGAGGGAGAGAGATAAACACTAATGATCCTACCAGGGATTGAGCCTGCAACCAGGGCATGTGCCCTGACCGGGAATAGAACTGGGGACCTTTCCGTGTATGGGATGATGCCCAACCAACTGAGCCACACAGGTCAGGGCTCAATTTCCTTCTTTGATAAAATGCCTTCAGCATCCAGTCTCCTCTTCTATAGTCTTCCCGCCTCATTCAAGTTATATAATTACTTTGTCTTCACTATCCCTTACTGTCTGGCTTTTGGATACCCATGTAATTATCAGATTAGCTCCTATGTAAAATCCTTGCTTTTGGTTTTCCTTCCAATACACTAAATATACTTCTAGTGGCAAACAGCTGGAGCTGGTACTTGAAGCAGTCCAGAATAAGAATGGAGCCAGATGTAAAGGGCCTCATCTCATTATTAGAACCCGGGCAAGCGCGGAAGAGGCTCTTACTCATGTTAAAGATCTGCTTGGAAGAGAACCACATCATAACACTGCTTGCAACATAGGTCTCCTTTATCTTCATTAATAAACAGCACATTTACAAGTTCCAAATAAAGAGGGCAATGCCATCCCATTACACTAATTGTTTCCTACGAAGAGTCGGAAGATGACTAATTAAAATTATATGAGGTGCCACCTTTGATGCTCAGTCTGAACTTCCTATTTGCCCTTCTCAGGGTCTCTGTTTGTTTTAAAAGAAGACTGAGAGAGATTTGGAGCTGCCTGACTGGTGTAGGAATACTTTTAGTCTGCATATCTCATGGCAATCACTCATCTGCTGCAAACTTGTTTCAAAACCAGTAGAGTAATTCTCCATCCAGATCAGCACTATTCCATTGCTGCATATAAATGAATGACTAGCCAGGAGAATTTATAAGTGGCATTATTTTTTTTTCCAATTCTAGTTTGCTTCTTACTGCAGAACTTCTACAAGAACTTGAAAATATGCTTTCTGATCATAGCACTTTTTAAAGTAGAGAGGAACTCCAGGTGCTGTCTATTTATTATCTTAGGTATACAGAATTGAGACAATTCACAAAACACCATCAAACTAGTAAGGCCACTATTTTATTATTTTACTAGTGTCCCTGTGCACAGATTTATGCACATTGAAAGGAAATTAATTAGAAGAAATATTTTAATATTGCCATTTGCATCTTGCTAATGAAAAGAAAATAGGATTCTACCGAATCTCTATGTACCTACTCCAGGACTTCTGTGAGGATCAAATGAGATGAGGCACAGGAAAACGCTTCACAAACATTTGGTTAAACTGTAAAATGTTTGCACCTGACTATAAAGCAAGTCAGGTTCCTGGGCTGAAGAAACTCCAAAGAGGCTAGTCACTAGGGTGGAAGATGCCTGGTGTTGCTCTGTGACATCATTACCTGGCACCCACAGCCACTGTTTCCAGGCTGGGCTGGGCTGTGGGCCACATTTTGTGCCATGGGGTCTTGATAGCGTTGGCTGCAATTTGGTAGGGTTTCATTCCAGGGTGGTGGCAGGGCCTATGAGTGTTAGTTTGTGGGTGTCAGGTCTGTGGTGCATTTATTTTTAAATGGCCAGTATGCATCATGGCAGCTCCTGCACTGAGTGTCTGCCCCCTGCTGGTCATTGCACCATCATAGCTACTGGTCAACCAGTCAAATAGTCATAATGGTCACATAGGCTTTTATATATATAGACTAGAGGCCTGTTGCACAAAGATTCATGCAATAGGCCTTCTTTCCCCTGAATGTCAGCACCGATTTTCCTCCAGCACCCAGGAACCTGGCCTTCACTCTGGCCACTGCCTTCTGTCTCCTCTCCGGCCAGAGCCTTCAGTGTTTACTCCAGCTGGAGCTTTTATCTTCTCCACTCCAGCTGCAGCGCTGCTTCTTTAGCTCCCTCTGTCCCCCACACCCCCACACCTCCGCCCCTCATAGCAGTTGTCCCGGCTGCTCTGCACCTGTGTATGCAAATTAACCTGACAGCTTTGTTGGGTTAATTTTCATACTCACTCCTGATTGGCTGGTGGGTGTCACGGAGGTACAGACAATTTGCATATTTCTCTTTTATTAGTGTAGGTTTTACAACACCTAGATGTGTCTTTGATTTTTAATATTCCCAAGAATCTACTGTCTTGATGCTAAAACATTAGAAAAATAAGTTTTATTCTGGTTCTTGGTCTCATTTTCATGTCAGGAGAAGTGATTCTGACCTAGGTATCTTCCATGGGAAGCATATAAGTTATGGCTTATATCGGTTTAATTTATGAATCTGCCACTTATCTCTAGGGCCTAGCACAGTTTCTGGCAGATGATAAATCTTCAATAAATGTGTATTAAACCAAAAGTCCTTAGCATTTCTAAACCTCAGTTTTTCTCCTCTTAAAAAATGGGGATAATAAATTCCTAACATAAAGCTTGGCAAAGAGTATGTGTTTAATAAATATTAGTTCCTTTTTCTACTTCCCATTCCTGTGGTCTCAGCCACTATGTTACCCAAATAGCTTGTTATCTGGGCACCCAAGAAAATCTGTTCTAACTTGCTGTTATTACCTCATAATATTACCTATATTAGCTATTCTTAGAGCAAGTAGGATGATTTCCTCCAGCTGTTATTCATACAATAATTTCCTAAAGAGTAAATTATGAATGAACTCAAATTACAAAATGCATCCTAGAGTCTGAATCAGGTTATAAGATACATTAAAGCTAATGAAATACTTAATTTGGAACAGGTTTTGGGATCTGCAAAGCTAAGGAATTGGCAGGGTCTGAGACAGTATTCAAAATTCATTTCATTCATAATTTCCTAATGTTGCCTTTTGAAGGGACACCGATGAAAAATGTCAGATGGAAATCTAACCTGGTCTTATTTTTTTGTTAAGTGATATATCTTGTTTGCTTTTGACATCAGAATTGGCTTGGTTACTGAGACTATCATCCAGGGTACAGAATGCAAAAAGGCAAATACTGGAGAAGGTTAAGACTTGATTTTTCTTTAAGCGATTTAGTGGCTAATTAAAGGATTCCACTGTAAAAAAATTTTTTCTCCACCAGATGTTTCTAAAGCAATATAAGGGAGAAATGAATGCAAAGTCAGAACTATTTAAAATAAGTCATCCATATCCTCAGCTCATTTAGATCTTCGTCTTAACATTATTGCCTTCAATTCATCTTAGGGTCTTGAGGTTGTGTATTAAAGTCTGCGGTTGTAAGCAAAATGAATGGATTCTGGCTAACATAACAACATGGGAATTTATAAAGGGTGAGGGTATCGTTGAGGCAGACTCATAGAATTGAAGGAAAAACCGAGGAACTGGACTAAAGGTAGGGAAAGGGACCAGTCTGCTTTAGAATTCTCAGTTTCGAGATTTATTCACCCAACTCACCTGTCTCTGTGGCCAGGGTGGGTATGTGCCACTCTCAAGGTATTTAGGAGGGAGGCTCCAACTGACCTGGCTTCAGTGAAGTTTCCATCACTAATCCAGGGGGAGGTGAGGATCCTTCATTCACAGTCCCACCCAGATTATATACCTTGGGCTAGGGAATTGGGATATTTTTACCAAAAGGCATTGGGATGGATTCTGGATAATAAAAAACAGAACATATCCCCTATATATTATTCCAAAATGCAATTAAAAGAAGAGTCTTTTATATCAGAAAGCTTCAGATAGAAAGTCCATTCATGAATTTAAAGTTCAAATGTTATCAAGTCGTGACTTATATTTAGTGTTCTCTTATTTGAATTATTGGGAATAACTTGAGGAAATGCCAAAATTTTTATAAATTGGATTAAAGCTGGGAGGAATTTTTCTGAAGAAGAATTTCAGGTAGAGATAAAGGGTAGTACTTGCCATGGTGAACAAGTTGAAGTGTTGAGTTAGTCTATTAACTACTTTATAACTAACTCTGAAAAATTCAATTTACCCAGCCTTGCAAACCATAAGTAAATAAATAGGCCGGCAAAAAATCTGATGGGCCTACACACGTGCTTGGCTGTCATCCTTAGTGTCAGTACTCCTCTGCATCCCTATGGCTTCTCTCATGGACACACTAAGAACATACAAGCTCTGATCTACTCATGCCAACTTGAACATCTGCCCTACATGGCTTCTCTCTTATTGACACTGCCAACAAACAGAAATGGGGGCGTGTAGAGGGAGGGAAACAATTGTTTTCTCATAAGGCTCAACTTAATTTCCACCCAGACTGTGTGGCAGGAGGTGATTTTTTGCAAATAAATTAACCTCAGTGCTCTTCAGGGTCAATAATACTTCCCCACTTTACGGGGGAATTTGAATTATTGACTGTCTTGTGTCTTCATTCCCTAGAGGCTACACTGAAGAAATTAATGTTTTGGGAGTTGTTTTCTTAAAAAAGAACTGGTTTTCATCTTTCTAAAAATTAGTATTTTGCTAGTATTATTTGATTCACACTTGACCATTTTTGCAGAATGAGGCAATTCCTAAAATCACTAATCCCACTTTCTAGTTGGGGACAGAGAAGGGGAGTGTCTGACTTTGAGGACATGAATATTTCAGGATATTCATAGACCCTTTTGCACAAACTGGCCCAGCATAAGATACACCAAGTCTCCTCTAGTTCACTGTCTACTTCCCTGGCAGCTAATGTCTAAGACCCTGTGGAGAGGCTGTCTCAAAAACTGATCACATGACAATTTTCTAAGGCCCATTTTAACTAGTTATGCCTTTAAAATCCAACTAAAGTATTTGGAGCGCCTCAAAAGGGAGAAAGCAAATGATCAGACATCTCAGTGTTTATTTGAGAGCCTTAATACTGATTTAACTCAAGGGAAAACATATATTAGAAGGCCATGACTGAACTCTTTATTGAACTCTTTGTTGGAATAGCAACAACAAAATACTATTACAAATTGTTGAACAAAGCCTGGTGATGCAGAGTAAGAAGTGGGAGGCTTGGCATTCCAGAACCAAATTCCAGCTCTATGTCTTGCTAGCTGTGAGCAAATTACATATTTCCTCTTAAAGGTACAGTTTCCTCATCTATAAAATAAGGAAACTACATGCAGAGTGCAGGTTTTGCGGTAAAAATGAGATAAGGGTAATGCATGCAATGAACTTGTGGAGTCCCTTCATGCAATATGAGCTCAATAAACGATAGTTTTAGACAAGAGAACAAGTCTAGTATGCACCTAAAATGTTTTGGGATTTAATATACAGTGGGGGAGGGTGGGTGGGAGGTAATTAACCTAAGACCTCATATGCATAGATGCATAACCCAGAGATACAGACAGTAGAGTTGTGAAGGCCTGGGTGGGTAGGGCAGGGTGAAGGGGATCAATGGGGGAAAAGAGGGGACATATGTAATACTTTCAACAGTAAAGATTTTTTAAAAATCATTTGCTCTTTTACAGGAAGTCGGCCACCAAATTATTTTTCTTTTGGTGAAGAGCAGATGGGTTCAAAGCAAATTTCTAGTTCATCAAATGCCCTGAGACAATTCTAGGAAAGGCAGGTTTTTGCCCTCCTTTGCAAGGTCAGCCTCTTTTTATTTCCCCTTCAAATTCCTCCCCACTCCTACACTCAAATTCTCCTTTATACTTTTCCCTATAGCTTGTGTTTTATGCTTTCTTTTCCCACCCATCCAGGGAAAACGAGCTTCTCTGGTGATATTTCTCATTCACGAAAGAAAGTGCTAAGTCAAACAGCTATAGAGTCTGAAGAGGTGACACTCCGCCCATCAGGACAGACGATGGCTAATAGCCCTCACGCTAACTTTAAGTATAGATTATTATTATTATTGAGCTTTCAGCACCTTGGCTGCGCGCCCAGCATGCCCTTGCTCACTCGGGGTCATAAAAAAGGCTAATTTTCTGCCACAACTCAATAAGACATGGGGGTCTGCATGATTAATATGGCCTTAGCATTTGGAATCCTGAAATAATGGCACTCCGAATTAAATTAAAAATGGGTTAGATTGCTTTTCAGTCAGAGGCACTGCTATTTCCTTGTATACCTTTCTTCTTGCTCTCTCCCAAAATCCTGATTGATTTCATTGCTGCTGGATCTGATAACATCTGTCCTATTGTTCGGAGGAATTGTAGATGCTCACAAAGACCGATGAATTAATGGAGGAAGGTTGGAGACACAGAAAATGAGGTGACTTCAATATGTATGCACATACATCCCTAACAGGGTTTGCTGCTGTGGTGGACACTTTGCTTGATCAAACCAGAGCAGAATGTTTTGTTCAGGAGTGTCCCTTTCTGGGTGAATGTGTTTGGTCAGGACACAAGACCAGTGGCCCTTGGACAACTCACTCATTTGCCCCACAGTGCCCACACAAATTCCCAGAAAACCTGTTTCTAAACACCCGATTATTGACTAACTTTACATTTGGTTGCCATTTCAGATGAGCATAAAGAATTAAACAAGAGTGCTTCCAGTTTCGCCATGGTTTTATTACCTTGTTGGACCACCAGGGACCTGGTGCACCCCAGCGGGGAATGCTTTTCAATTCAATTAACCTGCAGACATTTAGCTTAAAGAGTCATAAATGATGGCCACATACTCCCCTTTCCCTTATTGGTCTCTGATGGAGAATTACAACTACTGCTAATATCATAATAGAAATCCCAAATAAAGTTACAGAGCCAGGGAGGTGCTCAGAAAATGAGGGAGAGTGAACAGAGAAGCTACCCACCCAGGGTGAGCTGAGCCCTCTGTACACTAGGCACGGTGAAATGGGGTTCTCCTTTGCTATAGCTACTCACCTGGAGACAGGGAAGGGAGGATTATCTGCTCTCACGGGTAGGATTTCAGGAGCCTCAGGAAGGGGACTCTGCTCTGAGCAGCTGCCTTATTACCCAGCACACGGGGCCTTTAACCAGGAACAAAGCCATTCTTTTCCATTGTTACATAAAAGGCTCGGAATGTGACATCTCCCTGGTGAGGCTGGGGATGATGTAAGCTCATTACCAAGGAGAGGCAAATGACTGATGTCACATCCTCTCAGGAGAGCTGATCTTGATGATGAAAAGAGGGGAGGGAAGCCTGGGTTTAGGGAGGCCTGGGGTTTGTCATGCTTCCCAGTTTCACCTGCGGCTGTTTTGCTGGGGAAATAGCCCTCCATGAAGAAGGCTACTGGTATGCGTTACGTTTTTACGGTGAGCCAGGTTCTGTGAGGGGTACTTGCCCTCACAGTGTCTCTCATAACGATCGCCACACTGCTGTGAAACAGGGGTCTTAGTCCCCTTGGCTAGAGAAGAAACTGAAGCTGGTATGAATCAATTCATTTATTCCAGGCCACCTGGCTTCTAAACGGCAGAGCAAGGATAGAATTCAAGGTCAGCCCGATTTCACAACCCACCATGATAGCTCACATAGAGCTTGATCTTAAGTTTGGGGATAATGTTTTGGTGTTGTTTTTTTTTTTCTAAAATAAACCAACTAAAAATTTTGCTATTAACCTTGAAGCATTTTGGTGAAAGGAATCAGGAGGAGTAAGTCCATTTTATAGATGAGATTGAAAATGTTTCTCCTGCAAAGCAGAAAGCATCTAGCATTCAGTGTTCTGAGGCCACACCCAATTGCCAATTTGACCTCTCCTCTTGATCCTCCCTAAGGAACCTGAACTCAGTCTGCAAAGCTGAACCCTTCATCTTCCATCAGCCCTTTCCCCACACCCCTTTCCTGCCCTAACCTGTTCCCTCTAATATATTTCCTTCTTGTTCACTGGATACCACCATTCACCTTCAGTCACGTAGGACGGCGATCTAGAAGACCTTCTGTAGTTCTCTCTCTACTGTGTCTCCTTATCTGGCCCCCACGTCTAATCAAACCAATTGAGTATACTTCCCAAATTTCTCTCAAATCGGTTTCCCTTTCTCCATCTCCCTGACTCGTGCCCCCGTGATTTCTCCTCTGTGGTGATGCTATAATCCTAAATGAACTGGCCACTCTGCATCCTACCCTCGCATGCTTCCTAGTCATGCTCAAACTGATGACGGATTGTTTTCTCTAAACCCCAAAGCCTGGCACATAGAAAATGCTGAATGAATGAATGAAAGAATGAATGATAAACAACAAATGAAAACAAGTCCACTCTCAAATGCAAATATTAGAATAGCATCAAATCAACTAGAAAAATATACAAGCTGTTTGGACTCCTTTAACTTGAGGTCAGATATATATACACAGTGAGATATAAATCTTAAGTGTAAAGTTCAATCAGTTTTATCAAAATATACACCAATGTGAACAGCACCCCAATCACGATACAGAACATTTCCGTCATACTGGAAATTTCCTTCAGGCCTTTCCCTGGTGATTACTGATACCGAGCATTTTTTCCACATGCTTAGTGGCTTTTCATATATCTGCTTTTGTGAGATTCTGTTCATGTTTTTGCCTATTTTTAAATTTGAATGTTAATTGTGGTTCTGTAGGAGATTTTTAGAAGAATGCGACTTCTGTCAGTTAAAATTAACACGAATATATTTTTTTTCCAGGCTCGCCTTTTGACTTACTTAATTGTAGTGTTTGAAAAGGAGAAAAATTTAAATTTTGATGAAGTCCATCTGATCTTTTATTTCTTTCTTTTATGGTTGGTGTTTTTTTGTGTTTTATCTAAAGTCTTTGCTGACCCCAGGATTCGATGATACTCCTGTTTCCTTATAGAAATTTGAAATTGTAGGTATTATAAATTATAGTCATTTAAAATTAATTTTGAATGTAGGAGGAGGCATGGGAGTGTCACAGTTTTGTTTTTTCTTCTTGTTTTCCCATATGGATATCCAGCATCATTGGCTGAAAATACTTTCTTTCCCTATTGCCTTGCTGCCTTTGTTGAAAATCAGCTGATTTTGTGTATGTCTATTTCTGGCTTCTGTTACATTCTACTATCTTGATATCAATCTCACACTGTTGATTAATATACTTTATAGGGAGTTTTAAAACTGGTAGTGCAAGTATTCCAACTTTGTTCTACTGAAACTTGTTTGAACTATTCTAAGTTCTTTGGATTTTCTTATACATTAAAAAATATTTTTTCTACCAATTTTCACAGAGAAAATCCAACTGAGACCTTGAGGTTGCATAGAAGCTTTATATTTGGTTGAAGAGAATTGACATCTTAGCTACAGTGATTTTTTCCAGTCCATGAGCAATGATATATTTTTCCATTTCTTTAGGTTTTATTTATTTTCTCATAGGGAGAAGTCTTACACTTTTCATTAAATTTCTTCTTAGCTATTTGATATTTTTATGCTATTTCAAATATTTTTTAAATTTTATTTTCCAATAGAATATTTTACATAAACAACAATATAAATATATGAATAAACTTAGTTTTGCTTTTTTTTCTGTTCCAATTTTTATGTGCTTTATTTATTTTTTGTTTCTTTGGACTTCTCGAGCAATTTAAGAAGTAATGGAATGTGCATGCTCCCACTGTTAGAAGAGATTCAGTGATTCACCATTGAACATGATGTTAGCTTCAGGCTTTTTGTAGATGCAGATGAAGATCAGGTGAGAGTTCCCGTATAGTTTTTATCATGAATGAGTGCTAAATTATGTCAGTTTCCTGCCTCTATTAAGATAATTAAACATTCTCTTTTTGTTCATCCATTAATGTGGTGAACTATATTGAATGTTTTTATTTTATTTTTTATTTTAGAGAAGGAAAAGAGAAACATCAATGAGAGAGAGAGAGAGAGAGAGAGAGAGAGAGAGAGAGAGAGAGAGAAACATGGATATAAGAGAGACACATTGATCTGTTGCCTCCTGTATGCGCCACGACTTGGTCTCTGTTTTTAAAAATATATATTTTATTGATATTTTATAGAGAGGAAGGGAGAGAGCTAGAGAGCTAGAAACGTTGATGAGAGAGAAACATCGACCAGCTGCCTCTTGCACATCCCCCACTGGGGATGTGCCCGCAGCCAAGATACATGCCCTTGACCAGAATCGAACCTGGGACCTTTCAGTCTGCAGACCGACGCTCTACCACTGAGCCAAACCAGTTTTGGCTCCACTCTGTTTTTTATAGATTGGATATTTTTTCTTGCTCTGTCTTCATGTTCACTAATTCTTCTGTACTTTTGAATATACTATTAAGCCTATCTAGTGAATTTTTCATTTTAGTGTTTGTACTTTTCAGATATAAATTTCATTTTATTCTTCTTACCGTTCCTATTTATCTGTTGAAATCCCCCCTTTTTTAAATCAATGACCACCTTTTCCTTTAACATATTTAAGCATATTTATAATTCAAAAATATATTTATAATAGCTGCTTTCATATTTTTGTCTGTCTTGTCTAGGGTGTCAAGGGATTAACTTATTTTTCATTGCTTTTTTTCCTTATTATGGGTCACACTTTCCTGCCTCCTCCCCATTTCTTCCTTCTGTATTGTATGATGGACCTTGTGGATGATTTGTTATAGGAACCTGAATTATGTCATCTTCTTTTAAGTTTTGTTCTGGGAAGCAGTTGAATAACTAGAGCATCTTTTAGGTTGTGTTAGCTTTTGTTCTATATACTCTTTAAGGACAGATCTATTTTGGTCTTTACTGTAATCTTGTGGGTTAGCTTTTACTCTAGAACATGATCCTTACTTTTGAAGTGTGGTCTTTCAGAGTTCTCAACCAAATGCCCAAGGTGCTCAGTGAGGTCTCTCTATTCTGGATACACCAGAGTCCAATGTGTTCTGGCACCGCCCAATTTCCTACATCCCCATTCAGTTCTCAGCCCTGCAGCAGCTGCTCTCTGCCAGACGTTGTGGATTATTCCCGCTCTGCAAAGTCTCAGCCCAGCCTCCAGTCAAGGACATAGGGTGAAGCATCATGCGGACTTCTGGAACACCTCCTTCAGTGCTCCTCTTTTCCAGTACCCAGCCCTGAAAATTTCAAGGTCTCAGCAGGATACTACTGAAAAGCCTGGAATTCTGATCCCTGCCTTTTCAAATCAGCAACTTGGGCTCTATTTTTCCACATTATAACAAAAAAATAAAAAATAAATCTCCCCCCACTCCACCCCCATCCCCGCAGAAAGCCATGGATATTCACCTCGTATGTTCCTCTTTCTGTCAGGGATTATATGTGCCTATTGTTCAATGCTTGAAAACTGGCACCTCTTATATTTTAACCATCTTGATTCTTGTTTATGATGGAAGGGCAAATCTGGTACCAGTTACTCCCTTAGGGTTGGGAGCAGAAGTCTGAAGGTTGTTTGTGTCCTTAGTTAAGAGTTTATGACTAAGTACACATGTGCTTGGTGAAAACAATGCAATAGAAACTGAAGTCTTTCTCACTGCCTCCCTCCCTTCATACACATGTATACAATAATCATTTGCAAATTTTGAGCCCTGATTACCATTGGGTGTTTTTAAGTGGCTAAGACTTTGACACTGATGGTGCTTTAGATTTTTTTCATGAGTTTCCATCAATTAAAAAATTGAGAAGTTTGACATTAAAATCTAAAGTTTCTATTTTTTTTTTAATGTGAAGATCTGGTAGCACTCAAGAAGTATGGCAACAATAGCCTGGAGCAGAGTAATGGTTTCTGTCTTTAGAGAGGATATTTGTTTTCTGGTCTTCCATAGCCCCAAGCCAGTCCATTTCACTCAGTTATGTTGTCTGTCTGACTTCTGTAGCTATTTATGTAGGTAATCTCAGCATGGGAGCCAATAATCTTACATATGAGTAACATGCCCACAGTATATAACATGATGCCATATTCTTCATGATAGCTTTACCAGTAGTCTATGAATACATCTGTTTTCCCAAGCTCCTTCTGGACATGTGAATAGCTCTCTAGAAGAAGAAGAAGAAGAAGAAGAAGAAGAAGAAGAAGAAGAAGAAGAAGAAGAAGAAGAAGAAGAAGAAGAAGAAAAAGAAAAAGAAGAAGAAGAAGAAGGAGGAGGAGGAGGAGGAGGAGGAGGAGGAGGAGGAGGAGGAGGAAGCCTGGAATTCTGATCCCTGCCTTTTCAAATCAGAGGGAACAGAGATATGGGATGGAGTTAAATTTAGCCAGCATACCCTGGTCTTCATGCAGGTAAAAGTTCATCAGTAAGTAGTAAGGGGCCAGTCATACTGTCTGCTCTAATTCTGAGTCCAAAGTTAAGGTATGTTTATGCCTTCCAGCCAACAAACCTCTTTCTTGCTTAAAAGCTTCTCAGATATCACTTTCCTGGAAATTCAATTTGGGCCTGCTCTGAATTTTATACTCACAGTTTTGCTTGAAAATTCAAAGAAATGAAAAACCATAATTGCTTTGATTATGCAACAGGGACATGTTCTTTGTGTTTTATAACCAAAACGTTGCTTTTTCTCGAGTGTGTGTGTGTGTGTGTGTTGAGGGATAGTAATGTTAACTAGCATGTTTTAGATATTTACTGTGTACTAGGCACTCTGCTAAGCATTTCATATGAAGGATAAAATTTTATATTTTACTAGAGGCCCGGTGCTCAAAATTCACACACAGGACTGGGAGCTGGGGGATGTCCCTCAGCCTGGCCTGCACCCTCTCCAATCCAGGACCCCTCAGGAGATCTCTGACTGCCAGTTTAGGCCCGATCCCACAAACCGGCAGTTGGACATCTTTCTAGTAATCCGGGACTGCTGGCTCATAACTGCTCACCTGCCTGCCTGCCTGATTGCCTCTAACTGCCTCTGCCTGCTGGCCTGATTGCCCTTAACTGCTCCTCTGTCAGCCTTATCACCCCTCACCGCCTCTGCCTCAGGCCCTATCACTATGGCTTTGTCCAGTAGACTCAAACTAATTAGCACATTACCCTTTTATTAGTGTAGATTTCTGCAAAATAGGAATGAATATTCCTTTCATTTTACAGATGAAAAAGTGAGGCAGGGAGAGGTTAAACACCTAGCCTGAGATAAAATGGCAAGTAAGTAGTGAAGTTGGAATTTGAAATCACTGAATTAAAAATAAAATATCTGAACCAATTGTGCCCCATGTCTCCCTGAGTGTGACGGTTATGATCAAAGGTGGCAGAGTCACGCCACAGAGTCACCCACCACCATTCCAGCAAGTCCCTGTGTTGCACAACCCAGAGAGGTCGTTCAGGCCTTGAGTTAAGCTGCATGGTGGCCCTGCTGACTCAAGTGTTCACTATGAAAAGGAACCTGGGAAAGTGCATGCCTCAGGGGAGTAGAAGTCAGCAAAACATGCCTCAAAATGTCACCATGAAATGTGCACACCACACCGGAAGTGAATATCACTCAGTGTCCTCTGCACCCACTCTGCAGCTCTTCCCCATGCATTGACCTCACAGCTCTTAGGCTTGGAAAGCAGGCAGCACAGGGGCTTGCACAAACTCCCTCTAGTGTTCTTGTGGCCCCAATGCCCTGGAATGACTGGTCTGAGGAGACCAAGTAAACTTTGAAGGGTGTTCTGTCTTCTCTCTCGGGATCATGAAACACTGAAGCTGGAAAGGGCCCAGGGAGACAATGTTCTCCAGCCCTTTGATCATACAGATGGGGCCATGGAAGTCCAGAGATGGGGCCTCTCTTCCCAGCAGCTAAGTCGGAGATTGGAGAGTGGAGTGCGGAACCCAAGCCTCATGGCTCTTCAACACAGTGCTCTTTGCACAGCATCCTGGTGCCTCTGCTGGGCAGAACTTGGGTTGAGCACAGAAGTGGCTCCACTCCACCTTCTTCCTGCAGGAGCTTAGGGAGAGCGATGCATCATGCAGAAGGAGCTGGCAGTGGGAAAACAGTGGTGATTTGATCAAGAACCAATATACCTAGTTACTAAAAATAGGGCTAAATTTACCCCTTCTATTACCACCCAAACTTGCATAGAAATTTCCAAATTGTCTCCCAAGGGACTGGAAGTAAAGGGAAATGGAGGATTTTGTTTTATTTTATCGGTTCCTTCTCTGATGATTAGTACAAGGAAGCAGAGGAATGAAAATTGTGGTGTTCCCGAGGAGGGCACACTGATTAATACCTCTCTTGTTTCAGCACTTTGACATGGTGCTTGCAGCTCGACACTCTTTCACACGCAGTGAGTATCCCATTGTCATAAGTGAGGAAAGCGGGTTTGTGAAGTAAACTCATTTTCCTAGCTGCATATCTGCTAAGTTCAGAAGTAGGACCTCCAGGGGGGTACTGCCAATTTTCTCTGTGCCTGTGGGGGGCACTTGTCCCTACTTCTCTCCAGGTGCCTACTATATATATATATATATATATATATATATATATATATATAGAGAGAGAGAGAGAGAGAGAGAGAGAGAGAGAGAGAGAGACCAACTTCCTTGGCATATCGTGGAATGTCCTGGGCTCAGCCCTAGAATCACGTTACCTACTGGCATGAAGACCAGGAGGTAACTAATTGATTACCAATCTAGGGCCAAACCCTGGGCCAAGAGAAAATCTCACTGGCCCAGATTGGGTCCACTGTCCACCTCTGACCCAGTGAGCTCTGACCAGTATAAGAAGGTGAATTATTTGGATTGTCCCCAGAAAGGTGTCAAAATGGAGGCAGGACAGTCACACCAAAAGATCTACTACAAAAGCTGGTTTGCAATTCGTTACATTAATTTTCGGCAGGTTACTGAATACTTTCACTTATGATCATTCCCGTGGTCACAAGCCCATAAAAGACACCCTTGTCTTTAACTGAAGTGTATGATATGTCATGGACATGTATAACTCAACCTCTTGCAATTCTGTTTCCTATTTCCAAAACCTGACAGCATGGCTGACATAAGCATGTACCAAAGGCTACACCCTCAGAGGAAGGGCCTATATCAGGGGTGGGCAAACTTTTTGACTCGAGGGCCACCATGGGTTCTTACACTGGACCGGAGGGCTGGAACAAAAGCAACCTGACCATGCTGGCACTCTCATCTTGGGCTGCTGGTGAAGGAGCGGAGGGGAGAGCAAGAGAACCCCACACTCTTTTCGTTCCCCAGGCCGGATAGAACAGCCGAACGGGCCGGATCCGGCCCGCGGGCCGTAGTTTGCCCACAGCTGCCCCTGGTCCTTATGAATTGTTCAATCCCCATTTCCCTTTTCCTGGAGCCTAAGGGTTGTTGAGTTTTATGAGATCCATATGGGTCCTTCCAACAAATTCTTATTTTCACTCCTGTGAGTCTGTTTGTAACTTGTAGGAAACTTCTCTTCACGGAGGCAGTGTCTCTGAAGATTAAGTGGTCAAGGTTGTTATTCAGTCGCTCCGCAGCGGAAGCGTCTCCTTGGGAAGGATGAGTTTCCATGCAGCATCCACGGGAGCAGGCTCCTGCCAGAACCCAGCTGCAGCGTCTCTCCTCTCCCGCTCACCTGCCCTGCAGCTCTATTTCCCCTTCCCAGTACGCATATTCTCCCCCACTAACCTGGCAGCCCTTTAGGAAGACAACTTGCCTTATTCATCTTTTCATTCCCTGTAGCACCCGCACTGCGATGCTATTGAATTTGCTGATGGTGTTTATGTAAAATGAAAAAGAAAAAAAGATGAACTTTCCGCTTCAGTAATTTTTCATTTGGGCTAAACCTCTCTTGCCTGAAGTTAGGAAAGAATCGCATGTTTTTCTCCTTTCTTTTCCCCCTTCCTTTCTTTCCTTTGTTGTTGTTATCCATCCCTCCTCTCAGCTTTGTGTCAATGAGGAGATCGGTTTATTTAGCCAGTAATTTCCACTGCAGAAAATCTCGGGCCCAGATTGCCCGGCAAAAGCAATATGTTCTGTTTTATTTTTATATTACATTATATTTATTTTAATTGCAGCCTCCATCTGGTCAAAGATAGCATTAGGCACCGTAGATGAAGGAAAGAAACAAAGAGATATCTAACTATGAGAATAACCGAAATTATTATTTAAAAAAACCACAAAAACATCCAGAGGTACTATGACCTCCAAAAAACAATAGCCCTCGTGTTAGAAAGCTCTAGAAAGAATCTGGGAGATGAAGAGAAACGGACCAAATCTGGACTCCTGGGCTCCCCCGAGTAGCCTGGAGTGGACTCTTGCACCCAGCCCCTACCTGGCACATGTTCTGGAACAGTGTGGGTTGTGGTGTGAAATGACACATGTAACCTGTAAGCTCTCCTGAGCACTTACTATTTCCAAAATCATTTCAGCAGAACATTAGTGGAGAGCTTCAATCACATGTTTTAGTAATAAACTTCAGAGTAGGGCCCATGGGAGAGGTCATTTTTTTTTCTCATTTCAGGAAATGTTTCTGTAAAACTCTGCTAGCAATTGGAGGTCTCCCAAATGAAGCTTATATTATGTCGGTGATTTAGTGTACCAGAAACCAAATCCTGACATTGGACGCTTGCCGTGAACGGCCGGGCACTCAGCTTCCAGGTTAGGATGCTGTTAGGATGAAGGGTTATCAGGGACGCTTAACCTCCATTCGTGCTTTTAAGTCGGAACGAGTGATGGGACTCAAGGGTTTACACAGGGAAGTTTGCCAAAAACAAGTAGGCGGTGACATTCCCTGACTATAATCCATTCCTCCGCCCACTCCCTGCAGTCTATCACTTAGGAGGGTTTATGCTTCAGAAAACAAAAACCCATTTGAAAACTGGCTGAACCAAATCATGGAATTTGTTGGTTCGCGTATTGATGAATTCCGGGGAATATGGCTTCCTGTGTGGTTTGATGCAGAGTCAACATATTCTCAGGGGTTCCACTAATTTAAAAGCCCCCCCTCCCCCACTTTAGTGTCATACCTTCTCTCTAAGCTGGTCCCAGGCTCAGGTTCCAGAAATGCTTTCACAGCTTCGAACATCACATCTTTTCTCCACGCCAGTCAGGGAGAGAAAGCATGTTTTATAGCCTATAATTAAAGCAAGAAAGCACCTCCCCCTGAAAGCCCAAGGAAAGTTTCCTTTCAGGTTATGGGTCCAACCTGGGCTTTGACTCACCCCTAAAGCATCCCTGTGCCCGGGAAGGGGTGGGTGGGCTTTGCAGATTTGCTGTCATGTATCAGAGCTCCCTGCTGGAACAGAGTGGGGTCACTCCCAAGGGGAGGGGGGCTTTCCCCCAAAGGAAATCTGGGATGCTGTCATCATGGAAGAGGAGGAAATGGATACAGGCAGTCAAATCCCAGGCATTTACCACACTATTCAGAGCCGTGACAAGCACCACTGTCCACCCACTTTCACCTGACAGTTACTACTCTTGGTACCAATTTCAACATATGTTGCAGATACAATGAAAAAGTAGATATGTCAATAAAAGGCAGAGGAAGATAACTGCTATTCAGGTGGGGGACTTGTGTCCTATGAGGTCTGATAGGAATCACTCTTGAAAGAGCATGCTGGAATAAGGAGGATGGGTTTAATTATGAAAATCCAAGAAGGCTCTCCTAGACACAATTTGATGCCTCACCCATAATTCCTTTAACTGGGCTCAGGGACCTTTCCCCAGCTGCTGAGAGTTTACAGTTTACAGTCATCCCATTCTCCAGGGAGTTAGCTGTTG
This sequence comes from Vespertilio murinus, assembly GCA_963924515.1. Lineage (NCBI taxonomy): Eukaryota > Metazoa > Chordata > Mammalia > Chiroptera > Vespertilionidae > Vespertilio > Vespertilio murinus. The sequence continues at coordinate 77,107,187 of OZ004711.1, read as the reverse complement.
GCTGATGGGAGCTTCCTTGCCCAGGAAGTTAACTCCTGTCTTCCTCCCCGTTCCCACAGCCAATCCCTGACTGATGAAATACAAAAGTCCCACCCCCTTTCCTAAAGCTAAGACAAAGCTCATCTCCTGAACCCCCTATGCATCTGGCCACGGTTGGACATCAACTGAGACCACCTCCTTGCTCAATTCTGTCTCCATCCTGATTCCCTCACCCTCTCATAGCTTCACCCTGAAGGGCATCCCCTCAATAATAACACCACCCCAATCTGTTCTCAGGCTCTGGTTCTAGAGAACCTCACTTAAAACAAGGCCACTGTGCACAGAGCAAGGAAAACACAGCACAAACTAACAAGTGGGACTTAGGAGCTTTGGTTCAAGATGGGTTTGGAGAACTAATGGGTTATACAAATTAGAAGGTCTTAAAATAATTAGGACTTTTCTGTTTCCAAGGAACAGACCCCACCCACCCCCTCCCCAAAGTGACTTAACTGAAAATGGGAGGATGTGTCCCAACGAATTGGGGTGCCACAGAGGACCCAAGGGCTTCAGGGGAGCCTCAGCAGAAGGCCACTCACCATATGGGCAGCAGTTTCTCCTTTGCTCCTCTCTCATCTCTGCACCTGCTTCACCGTTTTCTCCTTCTCTCCCCACATCACGAGGGAGGAGAGTACAGTCATGCCAGATCTCGGAATATATCTCTCTTGCACCCAGAAGTTCGGACTAGACTCTGGTATCAATGTTTTGTTCTAAAGGAAGGAATTTGATTGGTCCACTTGTATCATATAAGCCCTGACTAATCAATCGTATCCAGGAAACAAAGGTTTGGGGTGGACGTAGCATTATACACACACATCCTGGGAGCCTGTCCTGGGGCCACATGAAAGAGAAGAGATATTTCTCTAAGAGAGGCCATTGGCCTGAGAACATTGTGAGTGTCCACTATGCTAGGGAGAGTAACATGCCCAGAGAGTATCTCATGAACTCTTGACGGTGATTTCTAGCTCTAGTCTAGTCACAACAGTTATTAATGATGGAGGCAGTGCACTTATTGAATTCAGGGGACACTTCAAGCTGAGAGGGATAGCTAATACTTAGGTGACAAAACAGGGATATTGAGAGAGTTTGATAGATTGAAATAGTGCCCCAAACAATAAGATGATAGGTAAGGGGATAAATAAAGAATCTTTAATTAGGTTAACAACTTAATTTTTATATAATAAGATGGGAGAAACATGACTTGCCCATGGTCAATGAAAAATAGAATAGAGGCGTTCTAGTTGACCATGAGCTGGTTGTGGCATGACGTGGCTTGTAGCAAAGGTTTCACCATCTTCATCTGCACTGAACAGAATGCACAGTGTTTACATCAGAGTAGGGGCCAGAGGTTTGGGAGAAGGTAGATCCTGCTGTGCTCTGCACTTGGCAGAGGTGTTCTCCATTCTACGCTCCCTGCTTTGACACCTTAGAAACCCACACTCGGGAAGTGGAGGAATGCATGTTTATTTAGCACCTACTTACTTCAGACAGATTTAAAAATGCATTCTCCAGGTTAGATGGGCCATCTGGAAATACAACTGATGAGAAATGGAACCAGGGAGAGGAGAACAAATCATGATAGCTGGGTTTAGATAGTAAGTTGTCCTACAGAAGAAGAAATGTCTTGTCTCTGCTGTTCAAGGGTGTAAAAGAAGCACATGAAGTGTTAAGTACAGAGAGTCAGAGGCAAGTTTGTGCTGAATGAGAATGAGCTTATTAGGGATCTGCTGAATGAGGGAACAGGTTTTCTTCCAAGAGCCTACACAGTCCCTTGAAGTGTCCAAAAAGAGACTAAAGACTATCACTTGTAATGCTAGCTACCTTGTATTGAATACTGTCATCCCTTGGTATCTGCAGGAGATCGATTCCAGGGTCCTCTTCAGATACCAAAATTAGGGATGCTCATGTTTCTCATATAAAATGGTGTCCTATTTGCATATAACCTACACACATCCTCTGTATACTTTAAACTATCTTGGATTACCTACAATACCTAATACAATATAAACGATATATAAGTAGTTTTTACACTGTATTTTTTATGGAATAATGACAAAAAGAATCTGAACATCTTCAGTACAAAGGCAACCATTGTAAATCTAACTACATAGAGTTAGGGTTTGATTTTTACAGAGTTGCAGTTTTTATTTATTGTTTATTTTTGTGTAGAGTTTCACTGCTAAAATATCAGAGTTTGGACCAGATGACTTAAATGTTGTCCCTAGTCCTATAAATTTAAGCTTAAGAAACAACAGCAGAAGAACATGCTTATTGCAGATCTGACAGCTGACTCAATGCAAACATTACCACCAACAGGAAGCACAAAAAGGCCTAGCTCAGTAATATGCTTGTGCAAAAGATGTCGCAATATCTTTCCCACCAGTCACCCTGCCCAGGCCTGTGACACGTGTCTCTTTCTAACCTTCAAGCATTCCCAACAGCAGGTTGTACGTTCTGGAACTGTGTGGTCTGGGTTTCCCTTGTGAACCTCACTCTGTACGTCTGTCTGTGACGGAAGGGGAAGAACATCGTCCCATGGGCTGGCCTAGTTAGAAGGAGGTGCGTTAGAGGTTTGTGCCATTTGGTACAACGGAGACCCCATTTTTGGTGAGAAGCTCATACAATCCTGGCAGCAGCACCTCTGTCTTTCTGGCTGATAACTTACAAGTTTAGATATGGCTAATGCGATGACACTCCTGCCAGGTGGCCAACTAGGAACTATATGGATTCAGCTACGGGAGCTTCAGACAAATGCTTGATTTTTTTGGATTGAGACTCAAACATAAAGCCATTTTTGGGAAGATAATGTACTTCTAAAAATTCATAAACATCACAGAAGTAAACAGAAGTGACCAGTGCAGAGAAATGAAGCGAGAAGGATTTAGCCTGGACCAGGCCTTCTTCTGCCCGGGATTGGAACTGGTATCTCATCGGGCCTGGTCCATGTCTCAGGACTCTGTGTGTGTGTTCTCTCTGGGATAGTTACCATGCAGGTTGCAGAGAGGCACCATGCATCTCCTCTGTGGTACTCCCAATAGTAACCTGTCTTGTTTATAGAACTCACTGTCACTGTTTCTCAGTTTTCCCGGCCATCCTCGTGGCCTGAGTGGTCTCCACCACATTGCTCCTGTGAAGTGTTCTTCCATGGAAGTCTGAACGTTCTGTCTTGCTCTGCCCAGAAGAGTCGTTTCATTCCTACTGTTCCTTGCGTCCTCCGGCCTCTCTCTGCCCCCTCACTCGATTATTGATGTGCTCCTTGAACTTCACCACCCACACTGAACGGTCTAATTCTGCCCTCAGTGAATTTTTCTCACTCTGCAAAATGGCACTTCCTCCTACTGGTCCAGAAAGCAGCCTGGGTGCTGCCGGCCTCTTGGAAGAACATCACCCCCCGCCCCCCAACACTAAATTTTATCTGTGAATTGTTGTTTGCTGGTTTGTTTTCTAACTCTGAAAGCATCCTGTGGCTGTGGCAAAGGCAGGCATATTCCAAGGGCTATACGCAAAGCCTAGGAACATGACTTCTGTGCATTTATTGTCTAATCTTTACAGGCGCTCAGTGAAGGTAACTCTTAGCATTGGGTAAGAGGATGGAGTAAAGAGAGAGTTTCGCTGGGGGAAGGGTTTGTGGCAAATACATTGAAGAGTTCCAGTGGAAGAGAGTGAAGGAAGACAAAGATGAAAGGCAAACCACTTACAGACTCTGGCGGAGTTCAGAGGCATTTAAAGGCTGGCCTCTTCTTCTTTAAGTAGCATTTCCCCCTGCACAGATTTCCCAAGCAACCCACCTGGCTGACTTCGCAGCTCTCTTGTCCATATGGAGGTCTCTGGCAAAGTCCAATGAGCTGTAAACAAGATATATACAAATAAGGACTCTTGAAACAGAGGTTCGCTCCCAAGCTGCCAACACAGCCAGAAATTACACTGAGTGGCCAGATTATGATGACCTCTGAACATCATAATCTGGCCACTCGGTGTATATCCTATATAATAAAAGGATAATATGCAAATTGTCCCCTCAACCAGGAGTTCCACCAGCAGGCAGGCCGGCCAACTGCCCATGTCCCCTTCCCCCTGGCCTGGCCAGCCTGGCTGGACCCCATCCATGCACGAATTCATATATATATATATATATATATATATATATATATATATATATATATATATATACTTAGTATATATATATACTGAGTGGCCAGATTATTATGCGTTCAGAGATCATAATAATCTGGCCACTCAGTGTATGTGACACTACTGAAAAGTAATTGCTGTCCTCCTGGCCCTGATCTTACTAATTTGATCCTTCCCATCAATGTGTCTGTGTAAAGCTCAGTCAGTAGCCTCTTTCAGGGGGAAGATATTTGCCTACCTTCTCTCTCGTTCCTCGGTCCCTCGGTCTGTCCTAAGATGTCATTGTCAGGTCTTGGGAATTCCAGTATCTGTCTATCTCACTAGTAATGCAATCAGCACGAAGACATTTCCTGTGTGTGTGTGTGTGTGTGTGTGTGTGTGTGAGAGAGAGAGAGAAAGAGAGAGAGAGAGAGAGAGAGAGAGAGAGAGAGAGACAGACAGACAGCGATTCTGCCAATAGCCAGTATTCTCCTTCCTGCCTCTCCTCCCCATCACCCACCCCGCCATCCCCCTGGCTGCCTGGCACGTAGGGCCAGCCTCAGAACAGCCCTGCCTCTCGGGAGACTGATTGGCTATGCTCTTCACCCTGAACAAGGAGATGCTTCATTTAAAAAGGAAGGATGTTTTTTATCCCCCTGAATTGGAATAATGAAATATTTCTTATAAACCTGGAAATTAAAATGCAGACAATACACGTCCTGCAATTTCCTTTTATTGGCCTTCAAAGATGAGCCCAGGAACAGTGGTGAATATGCATCAGGATAGCTCTTGGCCTGGAGGCATTGAAACTCCACCACCAGCAGCACCAAGCGTGGCCCCTCCCATTTCCTCCGTCTCACTTCCATCTCTCGCCCTGTTTACAGTGACTTTGAGGCTGGGAAGAAGCATTTTGAGGTGACACTGGAGCGGCAGTGTGGCCTGGAATGCATTATAATGTTATGTCTCAATTGCAATATTCTTTGGTGGATGCGGAGGGCAGGCGCAGCCCGGATCCAGCCTTAGAGTGCACTGCCACCTCCTGGAAAACCCTCTGCACACGAGGCCTGCGTCCTGGCCCCTCTGATGCCCCAGTGGGAAAACAAAGCCTTGGTCAGGGTCTGTCTTCAGCACCGAATATCTGGGTGCACAGAGCCATCCTCTCTGGCCCCTTCCAATTGGAATGTGCCAACTCCTGAAGGAAACCAAAAGGAGTTGAAATTGTCATTTTAATTAAAAACAAGTTACTAGCCCTAGATGGTTTGGCTCAGTGGATAGAGCACTGGCCTGCAGACTGAAGGGTCCCGGGTTCGATCCAGTCAAAGGCACATGCCTGGGTTGTGGGCTCAATCCCCAGTAGGGGGCGTGCAAGAGGCAGCCAATCAATGATTCTTTCATCATCTATGTTTTTCTCTCTCTCTCTTCCTCTCCCTTCTTCTCAGAAATCAACAAAAATATACTTAAAGATAAATAAAGTTAAAAACAAATCACGAGGTTGGAGAGGCCACTGGTAGCAGACGCCAATCTCTGTAAGTGAGCGCCTGGCACAGCACAGTCCTGCCCCCGGGATCTTCCGAAGGAGCCGCAACCTATTCATACCGTTAGGGATGGTACCGAGGACCGTGGGGCAGGAGTCACCTGCTCAGGCTGAGCCCCAGAGAGGAGGCCCCTCCCCCTGAGTCCTCCGGCCCCTTCGTTCCAGAGCAACTATTTACTGAGATCCGCCTTACAGGCGGGCTGGGATCACTAAGGGGATATCTTCAGAAAGTACCGATGCTGATGATACAGAAATCACCTCTGAGCTTCCATTTAAACTCACAGCACACGAAGTCCTGGGCCTGACTGTGTCTGAGAGGCTCCGTGGCTTTTCTGAAACACAACGTTACTGATGAGAGCGGGCTCGCTGTGGAGTTTTGGCTGGAACAGAACACATCCGGGCCGCTACCCCCCTCATCGTCATGAACAAGATGGCACGGCATACGGGATTTCTTTACCAGCAGCTGGCCTTTGAAATACGGCGTAAACGACTGATTATCTGCATGCAGACCAACAAGAAACATTGTCATTAGCTGACTTCATTGATTTCAGTTAATTAACCGAATTGCTTAAATTCAACTGGTGTCCCACTACATCAGCAGTCCTTATCTTTTGGAAGACATTTTGAAAAATCTAAAAGTTGATGTATCCTTTCCTCAGAAAAGTGCATGCACCTTGTGGGTGTGATTCCATGCAGTCCGGAGGGGCTTCGTCCCCACCATGGCCAAAGCCAAAGCGATCTTATCAGCACTCAATTAGAAAATGCCTTCGGCAGCCAGACTTCTTTCCTAGCCCATGTTTATTTTTTTTATTTTAATTTTTTAGTTTTTTAAAAACATTTTATTGATTTTTCACAGAGAGGAAGGGAGAGGAATAGATAGCCAGAAACATCGATGAGAGAGAATCATCGACCAGCTGCCTCCTGCACACCCCCCACTGGGGATGTGCCCGCAAACCAATGTACATGCCCTTGACCGGAATCGAACCCGGGACCCTTCAGTCCGCAGACAGAAGCTCTGTCCACTGAGCCAAACCAGTTTCGGCTGCTAGCCCACGTTTAAAGTTTGGGGCCTCCTGGTTCTTTTGAGGCAAAGTGGGGGCCACAGGAATATTTTCAAGTGAGCTGATCTTTGGGTTGGTATCGACAAGGAATGGCCAGGTGTATCGTATTTCTCCTCCTCTTCACACTCCCTGGCCTCGTATGGAAAGCATGTTTAAATGTTCATCCTTTAAAAACCCCAGGTTTGCAGAGGCACACGTCTGGAAAGCTCAGATAAGACCCTGCTCCAGCCCGGCTCCCGGAAAACAAAGGGTCTGCACGGCACCTGCTTGGACGTGCTCTTTGTCTTCACCCCCGGAGAGCAGCCCTAATAAGCACGATTTGGAAACACAGCCTCCCACATGGCAGGAAAGTGGGCACCCCTCTTCTGGTGGTGCCTCAGGGGACTGCAGTTTATGAAATAAGGTGCAAATCTCATGGCACAGAAGTGAGAGAAATCGTATGAACGGCATCAGCATCGTATAACAGAGACACACGGGACTGGTTCCCAGGACTCAGGCCTCCAACCCAACGCTGTGTCTTCGGCTTCTTATTTTCACCTCAATCATCAGTTCCGGAAAGAAGCTGTTCGCCTTCCCTCCCTAATCTGTTGGCAGAGGCTGTGTGGCCACGTGCGCAGTTTCTGACTTGAGGTTCCAAACAAGTTTTCACCCCCCAGCTCTCCTTCTGCCTGGGACACGTCAGCGGGTCCCTGGGCACTCGCTCTTGCTTCTTTCTCTGAAAGTGATAGAAGTGCTGCCGTCTCATATGTATATAGTCATTTCCTTATTTTTTGTTTCTTTGGAATTTCACCAATTTAAAACTCATTTCCCTCAGCAGCTGGGAAAATTGAAGCACTCAGAGATAAAAATAATGAACATAAACCCGGCACATAGTAATGACAATAACAGGTAAGTGGTGATTGGTTCCTGTGTATCAGTTTGTTTAGCGCGGCATATGCGTTGCCTCATTCACTCTCCTCAACAACCCTATAAAAAGGTACAATTAAGATCCTTTCTTTTCAGATTATTGGAGAGAAAATTCACAAATAGAAAGGAGATCCATTGAGCTATTGCTGCAATAGCGCTGTGTAACAAAACCACTGTGAGCTCTCAGCAGCGCACGACGGTAGCCATTCAGGCCATGCATCTCTGGGCCTGCAGCAGGTTGGCTAAGCCTGACTCAGTAAGCATGATTCTGTTCCTTGTGCCTTCCATTCTTCTTGTTCCGGGGGATGGGTAAGGTATGTTCTTCCTACGGTGGCGGTAGAGATGAAAATAGCAAAGTGAGACACGTGAGGCTACGTAAGTCTTAGGCACACAGGGATACTTTCACCGGTATAAAAATCAGCCAAAGCAAGTCACATGGGTAAGCCCAAGGTCATGCATGAAATCATGGCAAAGTGGACACAGGAAAGGGTGAAGAGCTAGAACCCAAACTGGCTAAGAGGCAGGGTTGGAATTTGAACCAAAGTAGCCTGGCTTTAAAAACCCGTGTTATTTATACTATGTTGTATCATGGCAACTTAACTAAGGGCCACTATTGTTGCCTTAAAACTCAGCTTGTCCCTCCAAAGGCTGAGTGGGTTAATGTGGACAAAGAAATGAGCATAGGAGATGAAAACTGTTAATGAAAAAAAGAATAAAAAATTGGACAGAAAAGGTGGTTGCAACTGTAACAATACATTACCATGCCCAATGTTCACTATTTACAGAGAGAATACTTGCTCCTATTTTAGGTCTCATTTCAGAGCACAAGAGCAGAATATTCCACTTAGTCTTTTGAGCATCTATATTGACATGTGTCAAATATTCTGAGATTCAAAATCATTTTAAAGTAATAATTTGGGCAGTGTATTCCATTGTAGCCATGAAGCCCTAGCCAGTTTGGCTCAGTGGATAGAGCGTCATCCTATGGACAGAAGCGTCCTGGGTTCGATTCTGGTCAAGAGCACATGCCCGGGTTGCGGGCTTGATCCCCAGGAGGGGGCATGCAGGAGGCAGCTGATCCATGATCCTCTCTCATCAGTGATGTTTCTATCTCTCTCCCTCCCTCTCTCTTCCTCTTTGAAATAAATAAAAATTTAAAAAAATAAAAAACAGTGAAGTTCTTGAGATCAGTGGTTCTTTCCTGTAACACAACTTAATGCATTTGCAGATGTTACCTGGGCTCTTTGTGTCACCTGCCCAGAAGCAAGAGGAACTTGGGAGCAAGAGGAGCCAATGTAAATATACTGATGCTCATGCTGCTTCCTGGGCTATGAATAATGAGGTCCTTTTTCTTTGGCTCAGGATCTCATGTCTTCTAACATGCATGAAACAAGCTAACTTCTTAGCTTTAAAGTGGGGTGAGGTTGAATCTCAGGCCCGCAGAAAGCCACAGCATAGAATACTCTCAAGATTGTATTAGTTGCAACAGTTGTGAAATTCTCCCAAACCATTACTATTTAAGACCACGAAGTTGAAAACATCCATAAAAAAAAGATCAGTATGGTCATTCCTCATCTACTTACCTTTGATTTTAGGATCCTATCACAGGAAGTAACAAACGTGTCATGGTCCTCAGTTTCCCATATCCAGAGCCATGTGAAGTCCCCCAAGAAAGTTATGATGTGTCCTAGACTCTTGAAAGAATCCATGTGGGAGATTATAGGTAAGCTGATCACTTGCCTTTCCATCTGTTCTCGTCTAACTTTCTTTGGCCATGGGCCCAGTCTGTAGACATGGATTAAGCTTTGTAAATCAGAACTCCTCTAGTACTCAGAGGTCCAAATTGTTAAGAGACAATCTTTGAAACTAAAACACTGGCTAGGTTAAAACTCACAACCGGAATCTCTAGGCACAGCTCCCCTGTTCCTTCTCTCCTGGCGGACCACTGAAGAAACCCAACCCTTTTCTCCTGACAATACTATGGTTGTGGAGCTGACATTTTAATGTAAATAGCTGGTCTCTGATTCATTAAGCCTCATTGCCCCTGTCATTTTCCTTTCTGACCCTCATCAGCCACACACATGGCAAAATGCAAAGAAATAAAGAAGACAAAGAAAGGCAAATAAAAGGGCTACAACCAAGAAGTGTATTGTGACTGTGACCAACAAGGAAATTTGGAAATGGGTGACTGAACATCCAAGGAAGCCCTGTCAGTCAGTCACAGCGCCAACACTTGTTCAAAGCCTGGCAGTGCTTAGCAGCATTTCCAGGTGTCACATAGGGATGTGTAGGAAATGGTGCCACCTTAAGAACACTTGTGATTTAATAGGACAAGAAAGCACAATTAAATGCCTGTGTACCTGTAAACATACAAGCTGGCCCTTGCTCACCTCTCTAATTACTCATCATTTCCCTCATAGCACCTGTCACAAGCTTCAATGTTTAGTGTATTTCCTTGTATTTGAGATTATTATGGCCTCCTAGGCTGCAACAGTGTGCCCATTCCAATTATTTATGGCTACCACCCCCATTGGGATAGAAATTCCAAGAGGACAGGAACTATGTCCACCTTTATTCATCATTATAACCCTAGAGTTTAGCAAAATCTACTGAGTAGATTCTTTTAAAAATTTGTTTGAGTAAGTAAATAAAAATAAAAAAAAACGAGCAACAGCTATAAGGAGGGATTATACAACTTATCTTCTGATTATATAATTTATGTTTTGTTTTGAAGGCACAAGCAAATTTTCAAATATTTTAGATAGAAAAAAAAACTCTAAACCCCAGGGAAGCTGCCCTGAAAATGACCACAGATGAATAAGTGAACACAGCCAAGATCAGCAAAGCTGACCCTAACTGACCCATAGATTCGCGAGCCATTGAGTTTTAGCATGGTTTTGTTTGCAGCATTACTATCGCAATAACGAACTAATATTATACTCTTTTTAAGTAATAAAAAAATTAATGATGAGCAAACCAAACATTACAATTTGAACATGACTTATCTTTATTGAAATAGAAAGCATTTTTAGTTAAATTATTTGGTTTTTCTATGAGCACAGACACATTCTCTGCAACCATATGAGGTCATTGGGGCTGAGCAAGCCTGGGTGGGATGTTCTTAGAAAAGAGACCTGATGGACATCAGCAGGCTCAGCACCACAGTGGTCGATGACACCTTTCCAGCACTGTTTGGGTACCAGTATTTCTCATACACATCATCCAAGATGGAGAGCACAGCCTCCATGGTCTCCTCACAGGTGGCTTGAATCTGAGCTTCTGGCAGAACAAACCCATATGTACCATTGTCTCTCAGCTCAAATGTATATGAGAAGGGGATCCCAATGTCCCGAGCCCAGTCTCTTGAAGACCCTGATGTGGCATCTACAAATGAAAACATGAAGGCAGAGTTAGAAATTGTATAGTGAAAGCACAGATTTCTATAAGCCCTTTCTGAGATAAAGGTTCAATAAAACAACAACAACAACAACAACAACAACAAAAAACAACTCCATGTGAGGGCCTCATGGATAGCTGTCTTCTCCCTCTCCTTGACGTTAAGCCCCTCTAGGACAGTGATTACATCTTATTTGACCTCCCTATCTTCCCTTTCTCTCCCTTCCACAGCACCTAGAATTATGCCTGGCACATAGCAAAGGTTTGGTTAAAGTTTCTGAGCTGCATCAAAGGTGGGACCATCTAATATGTTAACACAAGAGGAAACTGACATACAAAGGAATAGAAACAAATTGACCATCAGGAAAATATTATGCAAATACTATCTAGGTGGTCCTCTGCTGGATGGAGGAGGAGGTGGGTGGCAGTGGGGAAAACCAGTGCACACTTCTTTCAAATAAATTCTTTCCTTTTTTAGATCTTTTCTCCAGGCCCCACCTGCTGTTTTCTTCGCCTGATGGGTTCTCTGGGAACTGAATCAACTGACCAAGCATCACTGGAAAACGTCCTTCCTGCTAACTCCTGTGTCTTCTCCCTGCCAGTTCTTTTTAACTGAAGCCAGGAGGAGTTCTGGTCTTAGCCAGCATATTAATTTTTCTTTGAGTTCACACCTTATCCCTAGAGAATATAATTCCGGATTGGAACAGACTCCCTTTTATCTTGGGTAATTTTTATTTGTAGAAATTACTGTTAAGGAACTCTTCTCTCCCTCTTCCATCCATCCCATTCCCTAACGTCCACGGACTTCTTTTGTGCCTCAGAGACTATTGAAGAAGCGGGAAAAAAAAAAGATACTTACATAAAATATCTATACTCGATCCAACTCTATAATTGGTTCCATGCTTTGCTTTCAGTGCATTTGCTGCCTTCTGTCCAACTTGGAGCTGGAGGTGGGAAATGCAGAGACAGATATCTGGTGTTAAAAATAAAATTAAAAAATCCAGAGGGTTTGGTATTTTTGTCCAAATCCATCTTGAGAGTTCCAGACCATCTTTCTCACTTCCGGTTGGACATCTATACCTAGATAGTCTGCTGGCACTTCAGACTCAACACATTTAAACCTAATAAGTGAAGGATTTTCATATTTCTGGCTTATCATTTTCCTCCAAACACATGTAAAATCATCTTTGATTCTTCTTTCAAATAGTTACTACCAAGTTTTATTGCCAGTGCCATCATCTTTTATCAGTTGAATTACCTCTGAAATGGACTATGACAATAGTCTTCTAAGGTGGTTGATTAAGGCCCTGGCATGTGTGTGGGAGGGTAGAGTTAGAGAGAGGATACAGGGTTGGTATGGGAAGAGTTCAAATGGAAAGAATGCCAACACCTGAGACATTAGAATTCTTAAAGCTATTCTAATTTCAGAGCAGTTTAGAACAGGGCTATATATAGTCACGTTTCCTCTACATAATGATTGCCAAGCTGTCTATCATGCGGCATAATATTTATCATGATTTCTACACATTTTTTGGTTTTGTAAATATATAGAGATTAATTACCAGACTCGGTAGCTGTAAATGACAGTAGAAGTGGAACCTTCCTTGCACAGTTGTCTTGATTCTGTGTCTGTGTGCACTTTGTCAAAGCTTACTCAAAAGAACCTAAAGCCACGGCTAGCCAGCTTCAGTTAGGTTGAGAAAAGGTGGGAAAATTTTTACACTCTCTTTTTATTGAAAATTCTTGAGATGAATGTTCATGCTAACTCTTCAGCACCTGAGACTGTAAGAGGTACAGAATTAACTCAGAGTGCCAATTTCTGCACGTAGCACTAAAAGGTTGTCCATAATTCCCAGCTTAGCATTAGTTACCTTCCAGGAATGGTGAACTCGGGGCCCCAAGGCCCTCCTGCCTTCTTGCCCCCTCTAGCCTGACTCCAGAGGGTTCTAACCAGATGGTCAATCAACAGCACAAACCTTCCAAAATGGTCATGTAGTGTCTGTTTTGCTGAACCAAGAAGGGAATGAAATTCCCTAGAACAGTGTTTCCCAAACTTGAGAATCACCTGGTGGAGCTGTTAAAATACAGATTCCTGAACCCTGACTAAGAAGTGCTACACTAGAATTTTTGGGAACATATAGGTAAAATTGTATACTTAACAATTAGAGCACTAGTTTAGCACTTCTTAGTCGGGATTCAGGAATCTGTATTTTAACTACTCCACCAGGTGATTCTCATTATGAGAGAAGTTTGGGAAACACTGCCCTAGAAAAATACTGGCCTCTTTTTCTCCGCTAGGGCAAGGCCTGTCCCATCAAAGATCTACAATGGCCTGTCTTCGGTGGTTCATTTATGTTTGTCACAGATCCCTTTCAGCATAGACAGTCACGACAAATCCCACAGAAACCAGAGAATAAGGAGGGTTCTGGGCTTCTCGTCTAAAATCCCTTTTTTTCTGCAGACTTCTTAAATGAAGAAATGGAACACCTCGGGCCAAGAGGTGAGGGAGAAATAGGACACAGTTGAATAAGAATCTGAATGGATACAATTCCTAGAAGTTGTAGACACTTCTGAGCCCGTGTGAGGCAGCCAGATGAATGGTGACCTCTGGAGTTTGAAGATGTGAGTTCTGGCCTTGGCTTCCCCATTCATTGGCTCTAGGAACAGAACGAACTCAAGGTCTCAATTGCCACATCTCCAAAGTGAACTTATATTGTCATGAGGGTCAGGTGGGAGAATGGCTGTAAAATCTCTTTGTAAATTGTAAAGCCCAAGGCAAATGTTCATTATTCCCACATCTTGCAAAGTGATCATGTAGTTCAACTATTCAAAAACATTGAAAGAAAGATAGTGGAGCACTGCTAGATATTTTTGATTCCTGGGGAAAGGCTCCCTTCAGCAAAGCTCTATAGCAGGTTTTCTTTTTTTCTGCCCAGGGGTGTTTTATGGGCCATGCTCCAATGGGAGAGGGACAGGATGTGTGAGAGAGCTCACGGGCGCCCAGGCCTCTGTGATGTTAAGAATGGAGTAAGCTTAGTTCCCATCCATCCCTGTATTTGTTTAAAAAGTAAAAAAAGATAAGCATAAAATAACAAGTAGTGGTCAGAATGTGGAAAATTTGGAACCCTTGCACACTGTGGATGGGAATGGAAAATGGTGTCACTGCTATGGAAACCAGTTTGATGGTTCCTCAAAAAAAAATTAAAAATAGAATAACCATATGCTGCATCGACTTCTGGTTATATACCCAAAAAGACGGAAAGTGAGATTTCAGGAGATATTGTACTATGTTCATAGTAGCATTTTCCAAAATAGCCAAAAAGTGAAAACTATTCAGATGTCCATTGATAGGTAAACAGACAAAGAAAATGTGTTCTATACATGCAATATAATATGATTCAGCCTTAAAAAGGAAGGACATTTTGACACATGATACAACATCATGAAAAGTGAAATAAACCAGTCACCAAAAGACTGATAATGTATGATTCCACGGATATGAGGTATCTAGAGTAATCAAACTCACAGAAAAACAAAGAAGCATGGTGATTTCCAGGGGCCGAAGGTCAGGGACTGTTGTTTAATGGGCATAGAGTTTCAGTTACGCAAGAGAAAAAGTTTCAGAGATTGGTTGCATAATAATGTGGATACATAACTGCTTAAAAATAGTTAAGATAGTAAGTTTTGTGTTATATGTATTTTATTACAATTAACAATGAAAAAATAAATTTTTAAAAAAGATACAAATATTATAATCCTCAATTTACCCTCCCTTGGCCTTTGTCTGTTGTCCTCAGGTTCACCAAAGGGCAAAGAGCCTAGTCCTCTTCAGCAATGCCACCCTCTGATGGCCAGGTGAACACAGCTCAGAGAAGGACCCGGATGAGACGAAGCTCACGTTCCCTGCCCCGGCCTGGGTTCCACTGGCACTTCCCCTTACAATGCTCCCAGGCAAGTACTAGAGGCGTGCGTTTAGAAGAAAATAAAGCATCGAATGTAGCAGAGAAGAGTGCAGATATTATTGAGCCGTGTTATTTCAGATGCACCATATTCCACTCACAGCTGGCGAGTTCTTTAAAGCACGGTTCAGAAGCCATAATTGCCGAACGGAGCACCCAGAGAATTGGCAACAAGGAGAGCACATTCCTGCAGATTATTAACATAATCATCTCATTTATATTATAGACGACTATCTAAGATGTCTCCCAACTTGACATTTTGTGGAACAGGTAGTTAATTAATGAAAGCAGAGCGGCGGCATTTAACCTGAAGCCTTCCCAGCAGGCGGCTAGCAAGGTGTAAAAAGCAGAGAGAGGAAATAAGAAAGAACAGAGAGAATAAGGGGGGCTGGAGCCTGAAATCTAGGAAACAGAAATCAGGGAAAGAAAAGCAGGGGTTCGACTGTGGTTTCTGGTCGAACGCCTCGGGTGCCCGGGTCTTACCAGCTCTTCGTAGTTACTGGGTTTGTTTGCGGTGTAGCCATAAGGCATGAGAATGAGCTGCCCATGCGAGTGTATGGTCAGGAAGCAGATGATGTCCTTTTTCTTGCTCTCTATAAAGCTGGAAACAGCTTTAGTTTCAGGCTCAGACACTGGTTCTGTCCCGCAGAATGTTAGATCTGAGCAGTTCTTAGATGCGCCAATACCTGGAATATACAGGAGACCACAAGGAAGGCAGCGTCATCTGGTTCGAGCCCACAAAGGACACATCCTTACTCAGGGCACCTGAGGGTCGACTAGGGGCTTGACCTTGCTTGTCTCAGTTAGTTCCAGTTAAATGAGTCAACTTGGATCATCATTATTCAAGGGGGAACTCCAAAAGGCAGAAGGGCTGACATTTGGGTGTAGAAATCAACCCCATGCTCACGTGGCCTGGGAAGGAAGATGTAAGATGGAATGGCATTTTCGGTCATGGTGAACATAAACTCGTGCTGGATCATGGGACACGAGGCTGGGAAGCAGTTCTTAGATTCCTAAGGTCAGACTCTGACATAGTCTTGTTGGGCTAAGTTTCTCTCTCTCACTGTCTTACTGCTTGGAGTCTCCTTAGAACTATTGTGCAGGTCCTCTGTGGCACCTCATTTAATCCTCACAACAGCCTTCCGATAGGATGGTGTTACTGTGGGCCACATTTAAATGAGAGGAAACTCAAACAGGGAAATGAAGCAATTTTTCCAAGATCACACAGTCGCTAAGTCTGAATGTTAACTCATATCACTTGGTTTTTCATCTGGACTGCTCTTAACCATTCCTACCTCATTATTTCCTTTCTATTCATTGGGCATGTTGAGATTCAGAACCCTGAATATGCCTACAGGAGAAGAAAATGTTGACCTTGCTTGCACCTGCCCTCCTGCTGTAAAATAAACTGCAAGGTTTGTTCTCTGCTTTTTCTTCTCTTCATGATAATTCATATATTTTTGAAACAAAGCAACGGGTTTCAAACATAGTGGCACTGGTCTAGGTCTTCCTTACCCTCAGTTGGCCAGCCTACTTTGAAGTGAGTCCTGTACTTAAACGTTGCTGCTTTTTAATATCATCCCTTTACACTCTAAGGTTTAGAGGGAACACACAGAACAGGAATTCCAGCAAGCTTAGATGTTTCTTTTCAAAAGTTACATCTCTAGTAATTCATCTCTTTCATGGCTTCTCCGTTTTTTCTCCATCAATTTATCTACTGAACATATACTTACTACACCAGGATACATTGAAATTTCGGTTGAGATCTGTCCCAAAACATGTGCCGTTATTATGGGATGAACGGGATTTCCTCCAAAGCCGATCCTGTACAGAGGGACATAGGGAGGTTGCCATTCTAAGGTCTCATCAATCACAGTGTTAGCAATGATGGGTGGTCCTCAAATAGGAAAAATCATTCTTAGGATTGTCTGGGAGAACTTGCCTTTAACATGATGAAGCTTGCACGTGTAATGTTTAGTCTTACAGACAGGCTACCAACCCCCAATAGCAGGAATATTGTAAAACTCCAAATTGGAGGGAGTCGTTTAGCATTTTCCTCACGAGCAGATTAGCAGTGGATGTGATCAGAGAATCATTTTTTAGGTCCAAGTGATACAGGATGAAAGGGAAATAGCTCGACAGATGGAGCAAGGCTGTTCCAGATGTATCAGAGTCGGTCTCTGCACAGCTTTGGAAGCAGAAGACTGATGCGTGGAGATGAGGATAAAGACACGTTTCACCAGACAAGCTCAGAGGCAAGGGCTTCGTTCCCATACTGGGCGAAAGGCTATTGCAAATATGGGGGTCCCCTGAGGGACCTTGGGGGCAGTGAGTGCAGGAGGCTGGGCAGGGATGAATAGTCTCTAGAAACAAGGGCTCTTATTTGTGGAATAAATATGCTTTAGAAGCATTATAAAGAGGAATTTGTCCACTAAATGAAAAGCTTTATGAAAAGTTTGCCCTCATTGTGAATGATCACAATGAAAAAATGAAAGTCTGGGTTAGTATTTACACATCATTGTGTCCCTCGTGCTCCTAGAGGTGGACACAAGGTGATGTAGGAATTTTATGACAATATTAGAAGCCCGATGCATGAAATTCGTGCGTGTGATCCTCAGCCCAGTCAGCACACTCTCCAACCTGGGACCCCTGTGGGATTGAGCCTAAACTGGCAGTTGGATATTCCTCTTACAATCTGAGACTGCTGGCTACTAACCACTCTCCTGCCTGCCTGCCAGATTGCCCCTAACTGCTTCTGCCTGCTAGCCTGATCACCCCCTAACTGCTCCCTTGCCAGCCTGATTGACATCTAACTACTCCCCTGCTGACCTGATCACCCCCAATTGCCCTCCCCTGCTGGCCTGTTTGCCCCCAACTGCCCTCCCCTGCAGGCCATCTTGTGGCAGCTATCTTGTGGTGGCCATCTTGAGATGATGTCATGGGTGGTGCCACTTAGACTTTTATTATATAGGATAAGCCCAATCAAGTGGCAGGCAACTCACAAACTTCAAGGCGATGGAGTTAGAGAAAATTTGTCTGGCTGAAAAACTGGAAATATGTCAAAACAAAATAAAACAAAATGTGTTGGACTTAAACTCTAAAAAGGCTTCTTCAGTGTTGACCTTAGATTGTTGGCTTAAATATCTTAGGTTGAGTTTTATCTCAAACAGCATTTCTTTCTTTGCATGGCCACAAAACCTTTTATAACTGCAACGACTGAGATCAGAAGAATGAACAGGAGTCAATACCTGGTTTATTAAGTCTTCCCAGGACCAAACTCGATGTACTCACAGTTGTCCAACTGTAGATATAGCCATCTATGTTAAGCACTGGAAGCACGTAGAAGTCCAGCTTCTTAAGGAGCCTTCTTATCCTTGAGTTGTCTTGATAGTTTTGTAGAATCTGGAAATGTAAGAGAGAAACATTTGGAAACATCCTAGGAAGAGGTCTTTTCTCTTTTAATCTTTAAAGAGATTTTAACCTAATCATAAAGGATGACTACAACCTCCACTCTCCAATCTGCCTCAGTAACCTCTTGGCTGTGGTGGTGGTTCTCAAACATCAGTAGTGCGTTGTAATCACCTGGAGAACTTGTCACAACACAGATTTCCTGGCTCCACCCCTTCCTACTCCCCCATTCCAAAGTCACTACGTCGGAGGTGGAGCCTGAGAACTGGCATTTCTTTTTTTAAACATATTTTTATTGATTTCAGAGAGGAAAAAGAGAGAAATAGAAACATCAATGATGAGAGAGAATCACTGATCGGCTGCCTCCTACACACCCCCTATTGGGGATCGAGCCCACAACCCAGGCATGTGTCCTTGACCAGAATCGAACCTGGAACCCTTCAGTCCCTGGTGTTTGTGTCCATTGGTTAGGTAGGCTTATATACATGCATATAAGTCCTTTGGTTGATCTCTACTCCTTACCCCCATCCTTCTCTACCTTCCCTCTGAGGTTTGATGGTCTAATCCAGTGTTTCCCAAAGTGTGATACGCATACCTCCAGGGGTACGGGAAGAGTTTGGTGGGGATATGCACTGCACCGTGCTTAGATGCGCCTAATTCTACGTTCTCATGAGTCAAGTCAAGACAGTCTTATGAGGCGTGAGATGGTCCAGTGTGCAAATAAATGTTATTTATAATATAACTTTTATTTATATTTTATTATGAATAATTTTATTTTTTGTTTTGTATTATTTTGTGTATGTACCAAAAAATAAAAAATAAATATCTTTTGATTGTTATTAAAATACATCCTTTTTTTTTTGACGAAGGGTATTCAGCGTTACGAAAATTATAAAAGGGGTACACATATGTCAAAAGTTTGGGAAACACTGGTAATCAATGCTTCTCTGTCTATATTATTTTTAAAGGTTCTTTATTCCCTTCAAGGGACGGGTATAGGTAATAAAGTTTAATTGTGCTAGGTATTTTTCATATGCTACTCTCTTAATCCACACAACAGACCCCTGAAATGGTCATTTTATACCCCTTTCACAGCTGAAACGTAGAAGTTCTAGTGTTAGAAAATTTGCCCAAGACTATTTGAAAAGGAAGTCTCTGACTTCCAAGACATAGCTTCTTCTGCATATGTTTGTCTTCCAATAAAAATAATTTTGAATGTACTGGGAAAAAATCAGAATACCTCACTTTTCAAGGCAGATACTTACTAATTCCATTTCCCTTGGGGAGAAGGAGGAGCTCAGTAGAGAGTTGCCATGCCAACATGTGAACGAAGCAGGCTTTCTACATAGCCAAGACATGACAGGTGTTTTGTGGGGAATTATGAGGAAGCTAAAGACACTTACTTCTCTCACAAACCATTGGCAAAAAGCAGGGGCAATCCATTCCCTGGCGTGAATTCCACAGTCCATCCAGATGATCTTCTTGTGGTAACTGGATGGCTGGCTGATCTGGAGAGAACATGGGTGCTCTCTTACCAAACAGTCACTTACGATTGTAAGCCACTGGGCAAAGTTATCAGGTTTTTATTCCCTTTCTTACTCCACTGCATGATTTCAAGCATGATGGCAGAGATACACACAATCCGACTCTTCCTCGGCAGCTCTTGCTCTCCTGTCTGTGACCTTGGCTGCTGTGCTTAGGACCACGTGCTGAGTCCTCATGTCCCTCACCAAAATCCAGGTAGCGGGGCTGGATACTGGGTTCTCCCCATGGCTATGCTATTATCTGGCTGTGTGACCTTGCAGTAGTGACTTCACCTCTCTGGGTTTTGGTTTCCTCCATTATAAAATGAAAGAACCAAACTAAATATTTTCTATGATTTTTTAAATACTTTTCGAAAGAACACTATATATTTTAAAAAACTCAAGATACACATGAAAGGTGAATGGGCTCTGGTTGACTTATGAGTGGGGACTTTTCCCTTACAGAGTCCGTTCTCTCTCACCTCTGTGCAGGCATGGAAGAACCCAGGCCCTCACAGAGCCAGCCCCCAGTCAAAATGTCTAAGGCCCTGCCCGGCTCCATGACCAAGGATTCGAAGTTCCCCAGTCCTAGTGGGAATGAGGGAGGCCTAGCGTGGAAGCAACAAAGGACTGAGCTCTTCTTCTATTTCTGGGCCTTACTATTTGCAAATTCTCTTTCCCCTAGAACTCCATTCCAACCAGATAATTTAGTGCCTTTGTGAGTTTTGAATTTTAAAAGTCCAGTTTGGGGTGGAAAAGGCCATCTTTCGGCATTGCCTCCTTTGACCTTATCTACACTTCTGACTAGAGCTGCTGAAGAGTAAGCAAATACTCCTGGATTTGGTGGGAGAAACCCCCCCCCCCTTCCTCAGTGAGGCAGTTCTCAGCCTTCTCACTCACCTTCAAATAATACATGGGCCGCGCCTCATAGGTCATTCCCAGGAAATGCTGTGTCACCACTTCCGTGTACTTCTCCCTTATCAGGCTCATCCACTGATAGATCTGAAACGGCCGGGGAGGACTGAAGCTATCAATCCGAAGACCGTTGGCTCACCTCTCATTAAGATAACGGCTTCTTTCATTAAGATACTGCATTCTGTACTCCTAGCTCTACATTACAACAGCTGGGTGCTAAACAAGCTAAAATATGAAACCAATAAATTATTACCTCCCCTCTCCCATTTTCTTTAAAGTACTGCTCGATACTCTATTGAACTTTACAGAAACATTATAACAATAACATATCCTTCCAAGACCCAGAAGACTTAGCCCCCATATGACACCCAATCATGCCAGAAATTTAAGGTCAAGCTTATTTTGTGGGATTTTCTTCAGTCTTTATGGATCTCAACAATTTCCTTTGCTAATGTCCCCTGTTCCCAGTTTAGAGAAGAGTTGGGTAAGCCCTTCATAGAATATGCCAACAGAAGTTTCTAATCAAGCTCAATTTGACCATTTAGATTAAACCAGGCAGACCTGAATGGACATTGATTTAATTACAAGTTTTACACCATGCCTAGAAAAGAAGGGTCTTACATGTTTGCCCTGTAAGTCAATAACTCAAGGTTCTGTAAAAGTGACTGGAATTCATAAGCATAAAACATTAAACAGTCATCAGGATGTGATAGGATACCCCCCATACTTTAAAATCTTTGTTGTATTAGCTGGAAAAAAATGTCTGGAAAATATTAGCATATTCCCAAATATTGAGAAAATAGTGGCAAAGCCTGTTTGAAGGGCAACTTGTATATTTATATAAAAATTTAGATGTGCATATCCTTTCATCCCACAATTCTGTTTTTTAAAGTGTATACTTCAAAAAAGTTTTGCATGATGTCACACATGCTTCCTCCCTTCCTCCCCCCTCCCCCCACTATTTGAATATATATTAGCTAATTTTTACTGTTAC
Source organism: Vespertilio murinus (assembly GCA_963924515.1). Classification (NCBI taxonomy): domain Eukaryota; kingdom Metazoa; phylum Chordata; class Mammalia; order Chiroptera; family Vespertilionidae; genus Vespertilio; species Vespertilio murinus. The sequence goes on along the minus strand of OZ004711.1, from coordinate 77,085,345 downwards.
TAGTTTTGGAAATCATGAAATTTATCTTAGTAGCAATACAAATATTTTTTTGAAAAAAAAAGTTTTCTTCTCTAAAGAACTGTTGAGTCTGCCTCTTACAAGAAATATCACATTTTTAGCTAATCATGAGTCAGAAGGCTTCTCCACCCCAAACCCCACACCCATGTACACATTGCCCTGCCCTGATTAAACTGGCTAAGGATTGGTAGGCAAGAATAAGAGTTCATTCTGGCCCATGTTCACACTAGCAAAACTGGTGGGTATGTTCTTTTCTTCCTTTTTCTTTTTGTTGTTGATTTGCCTTTTTCTTTCAGAGTACCAGGATCTATAGCTTCAATGGTGGTAATTGGTGTGTGTGTGTGTGTGTGTGTGTGTGTGTGTGTGTGTGTGTGTGTTGGGGGGGGGGGGCGTAATCTTTGGGAATTCCTTGACCACAGTGCCCAGGCAAATCTCCATCTCATATTTTGAGCCTCTCTAGTCAGTGGATATGAACAGTGAGCCATCCTCACCCATCCTAAAGTAGGTCGTGCCCACCACTAACCCCTGCCAGGTGTCCTTGCTCACCTCCCCCATGGGGTGGTATCTGTTATAGGGATAGGTCTCCACGTTGCTCCATGGAGTTGCTGTCTTGTCCACAGCCTCTTGTCTGTGTTGTGCTTGGGACCTGCAAAGGGAAAAAAGGCAGACAGAAATCAGGGAAGAAACTGGGGTTTTATGAGGGTTGGGAGATGGGTTGAAAATATAGTAGAAAGCATTGCACATCTGGTGGATAAAGGCCATTTATCTCCTTAAGGTAAACACTATGATCCCAGATTACTGGTGTTAGTTTTTTCTTTCTTTCTAAAGATTTTGTTACGTGGGCTAAATTATACTTTTATTATATCCTAGAAAATAGGCATGAAACATTTATTAGTCTATTTTTAAAAATTGTGTTATCTGTGACTTGAACTAGGAAGAGAGCAAAATGGCATGTGGTATTTGCATGATCAGGCCCCTAGAAAATAATTGTAGAGTTTTTTTGGAATGGGGAGAGGAGAGGGAATGAAGCAAATGAGAAGGATATTTTTTTGGCCCTCCCCTTTCTCACTCCTGGCACTAGTTGTCCTGCCTGTCATGTCCTCCGGGGAAATGAGATTATTGGTGATGTTTTCTCTACTGTGTTGGCCAGGGAGGGGTGGGGGTGGGTGGGTCACTGTCAGAGCAACCTGTTTCTTCCTTCATATGGTTCAGCAAATGTTTGGGTGTTTCTCTATCTCAGCTGTTCTCTGTGGTAGGAGAAGAGTATCCTGAACAGCAGGGGCTGGTCCCTGGTGAATTCCTGTTTCAATGGGGCTAGCATTCCCTGCAACTATATAGAAGGGACAAATGAAAAGTAATTGGACATCCACAAATACCAACATTTGGCTCCCCCGGCAAACGTCTGCTCAATATGTGAGTTTGTTGTTTCCTAAGCCTGCCATTGAATGACTGGGTCCATGCAATATGCAGAAAAGTAAACTGTCTGGAATTTAAGTGAGGAGCTCTGATATTAAAAGTGCTTATCACTTTTACACGAAACACAATACTTTAACTGCACAAATCCACATCCTTAGGTCAGGCAATGTCTAAACTGTATATGTAGAGCAGGCAGTTCCCCATTTCTATGCAGTTTCTTGGGTGATGCATAATACATGTAGAGAGGGAAGGAAAAAGCTAGCTAATCCCCCAAATTATCACTAGTCTCATCTCACCTATCAAATGAAAAGATTATCATACTTTGTGTATTCTTTTTGAATAAGAATTAATAAATGTCTAAGAGAAAATGATCCTTTGGGGTACATTATTAATAAATACCGAAGATCAAAGACTGTCCGATGAAATTTTGACTGGAATGTATAAAGAAGCAAAAAATATCACTATTAATGAATATTGAGGCAAATCTTGTATTTTACATATTTAGTAAGGAATGGTCTCGTAAGTCTTTCATTAGCAAAGTATTTTCAAACTGTTTTTTCCCTGCTTACAAAATTAACATATGCTTATGCTAAAAAAAATTAAGAAAGCATAGAAATAAAAAAAGGAGAGAAATAGAAAAGAGAAAAAAATAATCTTCAATAGTCCTATCTCTGTGTTAAGCACTGTTGATATTTTGTCATATTTCCCGTCAGTCTTTTATCTGTGAATATTTTTTTCTTAAATACAGTACAGATTATATCTATACTTAATTTTCTATTCACTTCTTTGTATTCTGTATTCTACCAGATACATTACCTCCATCCCATAAAAACTCTTTATAAACATGTTTAATGACTAATATTTAATTGTAAGTATATATTGCATAACATTATTTATTTAAATATTATCATCTGTGCCGGATAGTAAAGCTAGTTTCCTTTTTTGTTTTCTGCTAGTGTAAGTAATGCTGGACTTAATGACTTTTTTCATAAGTCATTTTGCTCACTCACTTCTGATTATTTCTTTGAGCTACATTCCAAGAAGAATTAATAGGTCAAAGAGAATGAGCATTTTCAAGGCATTTGGTTTATATTGCCTAAGTCCCAATGATTTCTACAAATGCAAACTTTTATCAGAAGTATGTGATATATATGAGATAATCTTAAATAAAGATTACAAAGCTCATGATCTTTGTTAATTGTAGATTTTGTTGACCATCATTACATCAGGCATAGTAAATAAAGAGTTTAAAAATGGTAGCTAATCTATATTTTGAGTTGGTAAGAGACATATAAAAATGGACATTATTTTATATTAACCAATAGGAATGAATATGAAAACAGCCCATTAGGGTCAGGGTATCAGATTTGAAATGTTTTCCTCAAGTGTAGTCATAAGGAACTATCTATTGAAATTATCCTCTCTGAATCCCACTACCTGAGCTCAGACAATTCCATAATCTAACCTGGGCTTGGTGATCATTATTTTAAATAAATGCTTTTCTGCATTTTCATTGTAGAATATTTGAAAAATAAAGAATAGTTCAGGGAAAGGAAAAAAAATCACCAACAAAGATAACTACCTACCATTTTAGTACATATTTTTTCTTATATTTTTAAAAGTATTTCATTACATTTTGTACTCTGCATCCTTCCTTTAGCACAAAGCATGCATTTTCCTATGCTATTAAATTTTTTTCATAATCATTACCAGAGGCCCAGCACACAAAATTCATGCACGTGTGTGTGTGTGTGTGTGTGTGTGTGTGTGTGTGTGTCCCTCAGCTCAGCTTTCACCCTCTCCAATCTGGGAAATCCCTCTCACAATCTAGGACTGCTGGCTCCCAACCACTCACCTGCCCACCTGCCTGATTGCCTCTAACTGCTTCTGCCTGCCAGCCAGATCACCCCTTAACCACTCCCCTGCCAGCCTGATTGCCCCTAACTGCCCTCCCTGCAAACCTGATAACCCTCAATTGCCCTCCCTCCCTTGCAGGCCTGGTCCCTCCCAAGTGCCCTCCCCTGCAGACCTGATCACCCACAACTGCCCTCCCTTGCAGTCCTGGTTCCTCCCAACTGCCCTCCCCTGCTGGCCTGATTGCCCACAGCTGCCCTCCCCTGATGGCCATATTGTGGTAGTCATCTTGTGTGCACATGGGGGAGGCCATCTTGTGTGATGGAATGATGGTCAATTTGCATATTATTCTTTCATTAGATAGGATTCTAAAGGATGAATTTTTCATTCTTATATATGTCAGTATTTATATAACCTAATATGTTCATTTAGTATGTTTCCAAATATTATAATATTTAATAAGATATCTCTTTATATAAAAACCTAATATGCAAATTGTCCCCACAGGAGTTCAACTGGGAGACGACCAATTGCTTGCTATGATGTGTGCTGACCACTAGGGGTTGGTCGGAATGAGAGAAGGCCCTGGCCAGCAGCCGATGGCCCTGATTGGCCCTGATTGCTGGCCAGGCCTAGGGACCCTTCCCGTGCACCAATTTCATACGTCGAGACTCTAGTTTATATTATAAGTGAGGCTATATCCCAGTGCATAAATTCTTTCCATACTTTTGTTTATTTTTTCAGTCTAGATTTGCAGAAGCAGGAATACTAGGTCAACAAATGTGCAAGTTTTAAGGCTCTTGATATGTTTAAGAAGGATGATTTTTTTTTTCTGTCAAAGCCTTGTGAAACCTGTAAGAGTCTTTGTCTATAAATTATCTATAATAATAAAAGCATAATAGTCTAATTAGACTGGACAGCCAAACTACCTTCTGAACGACCTTCTGGATGAAGCCAGGGCTGTGAGGGCCAAGCCCCTTGCATGAATTTTGGGCACTGGGCCTCTAGTAAAGAAATAATCTTAGAAGGAAAGGTAAATGCAGTATCTGTATGAAACCAAGTAAACTGATGGAAAAATAAAAAGGCAACTTTCAAATAGATTTTGACATCACAAAAAAATCCTGACTCTCTATATCTGAAATAAAACTGTCTATGAAGCTAAGGGCTAAGTTGAGGTCAGAGAGATGGTCGCAGCGGGAAAAAAAAAACAAAAAACAAACAAACAAAAACTTGTTCTGTGAGAGTAAGTTTAGTTCAAGATTATTTTAATCATGAACTAAATTTAAATCATGAAAGAAATAAAGAAACACTTTATAACTACAGAATCTTTGATGAGTTATACCAAATGAACAAAATACTGGGTTATGTATGAACAAGGGAAATAATAATTTATATGAAAACTATACTGCACACACAAAGTTTAAAAGTATATATTTACAGAAATTATGATTCATTATGAACAAGAAAAAACACAAAAATGTGCATGAATGCATAATTTATAAACTAATAAAATGAGTAATAAACAAGACAAAATATTTAACCTTATTAAATCAACAAAATGTGAAATAGGTCATCTGTTGGTATTTTCAATGATCAAATTGGCAAACACTTACAAAGCACTTTCATACCGTTGCTGGAAGTGTAGACTGGTGCAACTTTTCTAGAAGGCACTTTGGCAATGTACAGCAAGATTCTTATAATTTTCTTAGCTCCTAACCCAGGAATTACAGTTTTTATAATTTATATTAAGAAAATATTCAACGTTTTGCAAAAAAAAAAATATTGCTATAGCTGGATGCTTATAATGGTATGATTTGTGAAAATAACAAAGAGAAATCAAATAAATATTCTATAGGGTAACAAGGATGGAATACTATTAACAATTGTAATGTGTTTTAAATTATTTGTAAGTGTCATAGGAAAGTTTTTATCATACAATTTAACAGAAAAATTTTCATCATAGTATTATAAATACATAAATAGCTAGAAAGCTATTCAGAAATATTAACAGTAATCATCTCTTGGTGAAATTATTTGGTAGTTTTAGACATTTTAAGCATTTTTTATTAATTACAGTAATGTAATTTACTAATGAGAAACTATGTAAATGAGGAACATAGAATTTTTACTCTAATTCCCTTTACTCAACTGCAAAACATGATATTTCTATTGGCATTTAGCATACATTGTGCTATGAAATGCTTATTAGATATTTATTCATTTATTCAAAGATTATTAGAATAATGTTTAATGATGAAAGTTCAGTGTTCTTTATTATTTTTATCTTATGGTGGTGTGTTGGGGTAGGGAAAATCCAGTTGCATTTATCTTTTAAAAAAAGTTTCCATTTAAACCATAAATCCTATTAGTCAGTCCCTCTTCCCCCTTCCCACTCACCTATTATATCCCAGCCCTCCAGGGACCAGCATCCCCAAGAGGTAAAGGGTTCCAAGTAGAGGCTTCATTCTTCTGCAGACAGAGCTAGAAAACTCTGGGCTTCTCCCACAGGTCAATGTATCAAGTGCCTCCGCGAATGCATCTAGGGATTGGCTCCCACAATAAAGATAAGACAAGTGGATATCTCAGCAGAAACATAGGTGAGCATTGGCTTCATTAACTCCATCATGTCCCTCAGTTTCTTTTTTTAATAGGGAAAAATGCTACCATTTGATTTTTTCCTTTCTCCAAATTTACACAAATAAAACCAAATTTACACAAGACTTTGGCTCCACCAGAAAGAAGTTTCTTCCTTGTTTCTAGAAACCTGCATCACCTGAATTCAGAAGCTCACCGCTTCCACCATTCACTCCACAAGGTCGCTGGGCGTAACAGGTGGTATGTCTCCTGCTCTGGTCATGGTGGGCATGATTACTATTCAGGATCTCCATTCCCCTCTGGAATTCAAGGTGTTATTTGGGGTCGAATGCCTTCTCTGGTTCTGTTAGACCACATGACCAGCTTCTTAAGCAAAACCAGAACTCTCCAAGTCTGAACAGACAACATTTAAAATCCTTTGCCAAGCGGATTTCCCCATATATTCCTCTCACATAAAGGACTTTATCAGACAGCCCATGCTTTCAAACAAACCCAGGATATCCTTGAATCTCAAACAGTGACTGGCACAAGTAACGGCTCAGGTGAAGGTTTCTGCTAAAAGTCTAATTGACCAAGTGCAATTCAGTGCAGAGAAGTCCAGGATTTAAATGGAATCGTCGGCATTTGATGGTCCAGTTTAAATTCTTTTCCCTATATTCATTCATTCATCTATTCATTCATCCTATAAAAATGCAATGAGTACTCACTATATGCCAGGCACTAGGATGAAGATGAAATGCATACCAAGACGAATGAAGCAGACAGATTCTCTGCTATTCTGGAAATCACAATAGAGGTGAGAGAACAATAAGCAACTATACAAACAAATAATACAATTTTAAGTAAAATGAATAAAATTAAAGTGATAGGGGATATTCATGAATATAGATTGAGATAGACTTGATTATGACAATTTTTGAGTTAAGTTCTAAATGATGTAGTTCATGCAAAGGGCTGCAGAAACAAGTATTCTAGCTAAAGGGGGCAGCCTGTGTAGGGATCCTAGGGGCGAGACGAGGTTGATGTGATTGAGGACCTGGAAGAAAGCCAGTGTTTGAGCCAGGGAGAGTTGATAAAACATGCAGTCAGGGAGAAAGGCAAGGACCAGATCTTGTGGGAACCATGGGCCATAGTATGGAATTTGGGTTTTATTCTGAGAAATCATTGAAAAGGTTTTGTCTTATATCTTAGAAGATTATTCTGGGTACTACACAGAGAGAAGACCTCCCTGGGTTCCATAGAGGGAGAGTGGAATGGAAGAATTCAGGGTGCTTTCTTTTCATTCTCCTGTTAACTGAAAGGGAGCCAAGAGCGACTCAGGGCAGAGCAATGTATGGGCAATTTAAATACAAAGCAAGGTTTGAATAGCCCCTCCCGGCCCTTAAAGACATGCAATCCCATACAGCTATTCTAAAGAGAAAAGCATAAATAAAAATAAGAAATGTCTGAAAATGCACGGTCAGATAATACAAACTGTTAGTAGAAACCTGCAAATAACTTTTTAAGTGTGTTGTGAGGAAATTGGGCATTACTACACAAGGGTTTTTCTAGCAGTTGCTGAAAATTGGATTTTCTTCAAACCCCGTGTCCAATTTCACTGAACTATGAAGTCTCCTGCCAGCTGACTGTCCAAAGATTATCTTTCTGCCAGCTTATGGAACGCGAGCAGCAACCTGGAGAACTCGGGGCCAGTGAACTGGAACCATGAGCTCTTCACTAACAAGGGTGAATTATCATCACATCTTTCCTGGTGATTAGTTTATTCCTTATCGTTGTGTTTTATGGCTTTCTAGTTAGTCATCTCAACACAATTTATTCACAATAACCATGTTTTTTTTTATTATTGCTGTTTTATAGTTTCTATAGCAGTAAAATTTATTCTCAACTCGATTATTATAATATTCAACTACTAATGGAATTCTTGTTTTTATTTGATTGTGTTTTAAAGCTATACCAATAAAATTTACTCCCAAAAATATTACTGCAAGTTTTATGTTCTCTAAACTACTTGAAAGAATGCCTGCAAACACATGTGGTTCTTTAAGCCACACGAGTGAAGGTTTGCCAAAATGTAAACACTGTTCTAGAAAAAAAAATGTGGAGGGGCAGGCGTCTGAATTGGTACCTATTAAGGTGAGACCCGTGTTTTTTGATAGAGTAGGTAATAGAGTGAGAGATATAAAAGAGCCTTAGAGACTGCTGACTTAGAGGAAAATTAAAATTTTATTTGGCAGGAATATTTGTTTGAAAAATCAGCCTCTTTTAATTACCTGCCAAGCCCTAGACAATCCCACCATCTTTGCCCAGCACAATAATAAGCTCTCTCAATGATGCCCATGACTTCTCATGGCTGTTGTCCATATCAGTTGGAGATAGGCTGCTATGAAATATTATTACCAAAGGCCAGGGTCATTTTGGAACCAAGTTTCAGTGACTTAAGAGTAGTTAGGCACACTGCCAAGACAGCTCACCTCCTCTGCTGCTCCTTAGCTGTTCTCATTGTCCCTGAACTCAAGGACATTGCAGTGAACTTCATCTTTTTCCATGTACCTTTTACACCTGGAATATTGAGTCAAAGAGGTAGGACCTGAATTATAGTCCTTGTAGGGGTGCAAAGTATCAATAAGACTCAAGAAAGAGTTGTGTCAGGCTGGCAGAGATGAGGGTGTGGTGAAGAGCTTGGTCTCAGATGTGTAATAAGTTGACTTGTGACGAGCATGGATGGCAGCAGACTGGGTGGAGATAGCAGGCTTAGTCATTCAGAGATGATGGCTTTAGTGGAAGAAGATGCAAAAATCTAAATTCGCTTTCTGACACTGCACCAAGGATAGGCTCTTGTTCTGACAGACGCTACAGAGATGGCTGCTACCATCTCAGGCAATATATGGATGGATTTGTGGATGCATGGGTGGATGCATGAATCTCTGTCATGCTCCGGTAGGATGGCATAAATCCATTGGCTAGATCTAGCCTCTCACAAATACGGCTAGACACTTAGATTTCTGTGCACATCTGCTCTCTTTGCCCAGCTGTGGCAGCTAGGGAAGTGCCCCCATTGAGACCTACTTTTAAGAAAGAAACGGATGACTTTCCCTGGCCATTGGTGCCTTCAGAATCTGACTCAATATTCAGGCTGAGACTAGAGGCCCCCTGGACATCCTCCAGTGACCCAGCACAGAACTGGTTGAGTGCAAGAGCTCACCATTGCACCTAGGCAGGATTCTCCTCTGAGCAACCTTCTTAGACATGCATCACAGTCTGAGGCTCTTCCAACCCAATGCTTCTCTCTTCCCTTCTCTTTAACAGATGTCAGCCCTGTGTCATGGTCTGAAGGTTCTCTTTGCCTCCTCCTGCTTCCTCTCCCTTTTATCTTTCACAAGGACTACCCCCTGCAAATCTCTTTCACTTCCAACTCCATCTTAGCATCTGCTACTCAGATGATCCAGCCAACACACGAAACAGACTCCAGGGCAAATGAAAATAAGTGAATATGATTGGTCTTGAGTCAGAGGGATCTTTCCGGACTTTGTGGACAATTAGATGCAAAACCAAAACTGAGCTTTGGAATAACAGGGTTAATCCTACGTGGTCAGGCCCTTAACAGGTTCCAAAACACAGCCAGCAAACTGTAGAAAATCACACACTAGATAAATAGCACACTATATTAGTTGGAGAGAAAAAAAAGTGGTTTCTGTCGCATTGCTTGTTTGCCCTGTCCACTGTGTTCCCAGTACTGTGTGTCAGGGTCCACAACCTTTTGTGGGGATGATAAATCTTGTTCTTTGTTTTTCTGTGCTAAAATATTTTCTATTTAGATAATCAAGGGGAAGGAAGAGGAACAGGAAAGAAATGCATGCTCTCAAGTGCCAGGAGTGCAGGTAGGAGGGTAAGGAGACTGAAGAGGTACCAGAGAGGAGCTTGGATTTCTTCCAGAAATTACAGAAATCTGCCTCCAGTGGGGAGATGGGCATAAAACCAAGGTGTGAGAAGGGAATTGGCTTGGGAATTAGCCCTTTGGATTCTTTTCTATCTCTAGCCTAGTTGGATAACATCTCATTCAGCATCAGCCACCATCAAATTTTCAAAAAGAACACTTCTGATTCATCACCCTGGAAAACTTGATAAAGAGGATTATTATTTGGGGCTCTGCTTCTATTGGTCTCTGAAAAATATTTAAAGGGAAGGTAAAAGATAGGGAAACAACCTAAGTGTATCTGTCAACAGATGAATGGTTAAGAAAGATTATATATACTCCCAGCCACAACTAGAAGGGAATTCTGCCACTTGTGATAACATAGATGGACCTTGAGAGCATTATGATAAATGAAATAAGTCCTAGAGATTAAGACCAATATGTATGACCTCACTTGGATATGGCATCTTCTCCTTTTGGCATCTCTAAAAGCCAAACTCAAAGAAACAGAATAGACTGATGATTACCAGGGGGCTGGGAGTGGGGGAAATTGGGGGGATATTGGTCAAAAGGAACAAACTTCCAATTAAAAGACAAATAAGTAATTATGTCCACTATGGTGACAGTAGTCCATAATACTGCATTTTCTACTTTAATGTTACTAAGAGAGTAGATCTTGAACGTCTTTACCATAAAAAAGAAATTGTAAGCCGAAACCGGTTTGGCTCAGTGGATAGAGTGTTGGCCTGCAGACTGAAGGGTCCCAGGTTCTATTCTGGTCAAGGGCATGTACCTTGGTTGTGGGCACATCTCTAGTGGTGGGTGTGCAGGAGGCAGCTAATCGATGATTCTCTCTTATCAATGTTTCTAACTCTCTATCGCTCTCTCTTCCTCTCTATAAAAAATCAATAAAATATATCTTAAAAAAAGAAATGGTAATTATGTGACATGTTGGAGGTGCCATGGCACTAATCATTTCACAATATGCACATGTACCAAAAAGTTGTTCACTATAGACTTACACAATATTGTATGTCAATTATATCCAGATACAACTGGGAGAAAAACATATAAAGGGAAGGCAACACGATTAGAGCAGGCTTCCTTCTTTGGGTTCTGCCCCAGGTTCATTGCCCTACACTTTCTCATTTCTGTGTACTATATTTAGCAAGATCTTTAAAGATTATCACCTTCACCATTAGGACCTCGGTGCAATGTTAGATGGGCCAAGTGCAGAGCACAGGGTTAGAAATTAGAAGCCTTGGGTTCTAATTCTGGTTCTACCATTTACCAGCCATGTGATTTGGGGCAAATCTCGCCTGTCTTTCTTCAAAAACAATTATACCTGTCTGGCCTCCCACTCAGACTTGTGGAGCACACTAAATGAAATAATGCATGTGAAATCCTTCTGAAGATTGTAAAAAAGAAACACTAAAATATGTGGTGTAATTATCACTGACACTAATAACAAGGATCTGTAACTAGATTATAGTTCTCCACAGGATTATTCCTATATGATACACTACACAGAAGAGAAAAACCAAACCCCGAAACAGAAAAATGCAGAACTTTTCTCTCTTTTACCATGAAAAATGTTAAAGTGAAGTTCATGAGAGGGTTTACCTGAAGGTAGGTGGGAGGGTGGAGGGTTCTGAGTTTTATATTTACTAGAGAAGCAGAAGAGTGCAGCATCCATTGAAAATAAACTATTTCTTAGCTACTAAAATCAATTGCATATTTATACATATAAAAGCCTAAGCAACTGAATGACCAAATGACCTGTCAACCGGTAGCTATGATGCACACTGACCACCAGGGGCAGACACTCAACGCAGTGGCAGGCCCAGCTGGGCTGGGATGAGCAAGAGCAGCTCCTGACCCTGACTCAGGCTCCTCCCTGGCTGCCTGCTGCTTCCTGCACTGCTACATCCCTTGGGCAGCCTGACATCCTCTGAGGGGTCTCAGATTTTGAGAGAACATAGGCCAGACTAAGGAACCCTGCTGGCACAAATCTGTGCACGGGGTCTCTAGTAATCTATATAATACTAACCTTCTGTTTATAAAATAAGAACATTTTCCAGCATAATTGACTTCTTATATAATAAATCCCTAATTTAATGTAATTCCTATTTTCCTATTCTTATGAAGTTCCATATGTCTCTATGTAAGGATAGAAGGGAGACTCCTACTTTATTTTATAAATTGAGATTAGTTTTATACACAGAAAATAGTTGTTTCTAAAATTATTATGGGGTTTGATAAACCCAAATACATTCAAAAAGTTCAATTCCACACTTATACACAGAGAACATGAAATTTCTTAAGGCTCCTAGTTGTTATCTCCATGCATAGAAACAATATTGTCAGTGAAAGGTATCCGATATTCCTTACCCTAAGTTTTCCATGTCCTTTTTGCTGTAACCTGGTGTAACATGAAGGATGTCATGTAACTTTAATGGGGATTATTTTAAAACATAAAGAAAATTATAGAGTTTTAAAGAAAGTTTATAGAGGTCCTATTTGCTTTTTTTTCTTTATTGATTAGGTATTATATATGTGTTCTTAACCCCCCCAGTCCCCTCCCCCACTCCCTAGTTCATACCCTCACCCCCCCCCTAGTATCTGTGTCCATTGATTATGCGTATATGCATGCATACAAGTCCTTTGGTTGATCTCTCCCCCTTACCCCCGCCCTCTCTTGCCTTCCCTTTGAGTTTTGACAGTCTGGTCAATGCTTTTCTGTCTCTGGATCTATTTTGTTCATCAGTTTATGTTGTTCATTATATTCTACAATTGATATCACATGAGATCATGTGATATTTATCTTTCTCTGACTGATTTATTTTGCTTAGCATAATGCTTTCCAGTCCCATCCATGCTGTTGCAAATGGTAAGAATTCCTTCTTTTTTACTGCAGCATAGTATTCCATTGTGTAGATGTACCACTGTTTTCTAATTAGGCTGTTTCCAAATCTTAGCTATGGTAAATTGTGCTGCTATGAACATAGGGGTGCATATTTCCTTTCTGATTGGTGTTTCTAGTTTCTTGGGATATGTTCCTAGAAGTGGAATCATTGGGTCAAATGGGAGTTCCATTTTTAGATTTTTGAGGAAACTCCATACTGTCTTCCACAGTGGCTGCACCAGCCTACATTCCCACCAGCAGTGCACAAGGTTCTTTTTTTTCCGCATCCTCGTTATCACTTGTTTGCTGATTTGTTAATGATAACCATTCTGACAGGTGTGAGCTGGTACTACATTGTTGTTTTGATGAGTGACTTTGGGCATGTTTTCATATCTGTTGGCCTTCTGTATGTCCCCAAACCTTCTGTATGTCCTCTTTCAGAAGGGGTCTATTTGCTTTTGTTAGCATTTCCTTAACACCCTAGACTAGAGCAATGCCTTGTTATTACTGTCTTTGCTCTTCTCCTAGGCTGGGACCTTCTTCTCTGAGATGACCAAATGGCCAGCTTTCTCTCCAATAATCTGAATGATGGTAGAAACTTTAATTCCCAGTCCCTAGAACAGAGCCTGGCATATATAAGGCATTTGGTAAGTATATAGTGAACAAATGAATTCTATATTCATAATTATACAATGTAATGGTAACATTAAAAGCTATTCACAAACCACTCATCCCTAATAAAAAAACTTTGCCTCATTCTTTTAGCAACAAGTTACCGAAATCCCTCTAGGCCAGTGTTTCCCAAACTTTTGACATATGTGTACACCTTCTATAATTTTTGTAACATTGAGTACCCCTCATCAAAAAAAAAATGAATGTATTTTAATAACAATCAAAATATGTTTATTTTTTCTTTTTTTGGTACATACACAAAATAATAATAAATGAAAATAAAATTATTCATAATAAACTATAAATAAAAGTTATATTATAAATAACATTTATTTGCACACCGGACCATCTCACGCCTCACAAGACTGTCTTGTCTTGACTCATGAGAATGTAGAATTTGGCGCAGCTAAGCACGGTGCAATGGATATCCCCACCAAACTCCGGTGCAACATGTACCCCCACCAAATTCTTCCCGTATCCCTGGGGGTACGCGTACCACACTTTGGGAAACACTGCTAGGCAAATCAGCTAGTCTCTCTGAGCTTTTTGTTTCTTCATCTATAAAACAAGCATGAAAATACTTCCTTTATGGGGTCCCTGAGAGTTAAATCAATTTAAAGGGGACGAGTAACTTGCATAGCACACTAGTTCCCTAACTTGGTTTCATTTTTTAAAATATATTTTATTGATTTTTTTACAGAGAGGAAGGGAGAGGGATAGAGAGCTAGAAACATCGATGAGAAACATGGATCAGCTGCCTCTGCCCACCTCCCACTGGGGATGTGCCCAAAACCCTTGACTGGAATTGAACCTGGGACCCTTCAGTCCTCAGGCCAATGCTCTATCCACTGAGCCAAACTGGTTAGAGCCTTGGTTTCATTTTAGAATCACCTGGGGAGTTTTACCTTGCCTCCCAGACCAATAACATTACAATTTCTGAAAATGGGATCTGGCATCAGCATTGTTATATTTCTGTTGATTCTAATGGGTTGCCTCCTAAGTTAGGGATGCCAAGTAAGATTTAGCCTTGATTGACATTTTCCTACCCAGACCTTGTCACAGAGCAGATCTCTCTGAGCAGGCCATGCTTATTTCTACCATCTCTTACCTCAGGTTGTGTCTTACCCCTCAAAGCAAGTTCTGTCTCCATCTTCTCTGGGTTGCCTAAAGTTCCAGCTCTGAAATTATACCTTTTCTATGAAACTACTTCAACCCTGGTCTCCTTCTCCTCTCCGATCTAAGGGCAATCTGAAGTCGCTATTATAATATCCACTGCTTGCCTCATTCTGCCATGTTTAGTTTGCAACCATCTTGTGTGAGTCAAATCGGCATATCTCCTCTGCCTCCAGCCAGTACTGTAGACACTCCACAACAAACACTGAAAAGGATAATTAAAAAAAAACAAACACATAAAATCAAGACTTTAATAAGATGAATACAAGTCAAGATTTTATTTAATCCATTAATTAATGAGAGATCCAATAAGATGGTGCAACCAGTTCAAAGAAGAAGTCAAAGAAAGACATATAGGCAACAAGACATATTGAAATAAATTTACAAAAAACATGCAAAATTCATCATTTGTATTCTATCCTTTTGGGATCAGAATCATTTGAATTATTATTTATGTTCTACAGTTTACAAAATTATACACTATATTCAAACAATGAAAGACACAGGTAGCCATGAATAGTGCTCTGGGCAGTGTATGGTTTTCCCATTGTATAGGCCTTATAATCTTTGTGGTCCATTACATAGCCTCTCACAAATTTCCCTGACAGTACTCAGTGTTTTTATGGTCTACTGATTATTGGGACAGATAGAGGGTAAGATAAGAATCAAGTGAGAAGCTTTGCTTCATTAGAAATTTGAGTAAGATTAATTCAGTTAGTGAGATCTTCAAATAACTGCAGCCAAGGTGAAGCTCACATCCAAGCTTTGCCTGCCATAGCCCCGACTGTCGAAGTATCTGTACAAATTTTACTGATAAGGAGGTCAAACTTTCATTGCTGCTTGGAAAGTTGTCATCATCCAGCTTGGCAAGCTGGGAAGGAGAGGGAATATGCACTAAGAAGCTCATGCAAGTCTGTGAAAAAGAAGAAGAAACATTACAGAAGGAATTTTAATGAATGTTCTCTATATACTTGCTTATATAATACCTCACTTTAATTTCCCATTGACCCTGAGTGGTAGTTACTTTTATCCCTGTTTTTGCCATGAAGAAATTGGAATTCAGATGGATAGTTAAGGCACAATTGTATGCTAGGTGATGTGATGATTTGATTATTGTCCATCTTTGAGTTTAGACTCTTAGCTCCATGAGGGCAGGAATCTGCTTCTTTCTGTTCATCACTGTATTCCCAGTGCCTAGCACAATGTCAGACCCAGAAGAGGCACTCACTAATTATTTTTTTAATATATTTTATTGATTTTTTTTATAGAGAGGAAAGGAGAGGGATAGAGAATAAGAAACATTGATCAGCTGCCTCCTGCACACAACCTACCAGGTATGTTCCTGCAACCAAGGTACATGCCCTTGACTGGAATTGAACCTGGGACTTTTCAGTCTGCAGGCTGATGCTTTAGCCAAACCGGTTAGGGTATAATTATTAAATTAATAACTGCATAAACACTCACCTGTTATACATAAATGTAGCAGTTGGCCCCTACAGTTTTATCAGTCTATTAGAGGCCTGGTGCATGAAATCGTGCAGGGAAGGGGGGAGTCCCTCTACCTGGCCTGCCCCATCTCAAATTCTAGGAGCCCTCAGGGGATGTCCGGCTGATGGCTAGGCTTGATACTCCCAAGGAGTCGGGCTAAGCTAGCAGTCAGATATCCTTAGTGCTGCCACAGAGGCCAGAGAGGTTCCCACCACCACTGCTGTGCTTATGCTTGCAAGCTGTGAGCCTGGCTTCTGGCTCACTGACTACCAGGGGAAAGCTCCTTCACTGAGAGTCTGCCCTCTGGTGGTCAGTGCACATCATAGTGACCTGTCATTTTGCTGTTTGGCCGATTTGCATATTAGCCTTTTATAATATACGATTACTTCTTTATTTTAACAGTGAGTTTTTATTATATGTTGATCCTGTAATTTCTCATTCTAACAGAAGTGTAATATTTCTTAAATGTACTCCATTAAGTGATATAAAATGTGTAATTTAATAATACACATATACCTTTTCTTCATAGGTCTAAGAAATATATTCTTTGATTTTCTTTTGTTTTGACACCATTTACTGCAGTAATTCATTTGGAATTTAATGAAATTTTAGGAATGAGGCATAGATTTAATTATTTTTCTCCAGTTTAATATCCAGTTGTGACATCCTTTATCATTTAATAACTCCTTTCTCAATTGTTATATTGCTTTTTTATTTTGGGGTATTAATTTTATATAATGTTATTAGTTATATTCTCTGGAATTTCAATGGCAGTCTATGAATTATTTCTTCTTTATATAATACCATATTTTTGTGAATTTATCATTCATTAGTATAATATATATAGAATATAAAATTTATAAAAGTTGTTTATTTATAGTATTATAATTATTGAAAGCTCTTTATGTATCCCATAGAGAGTTTCTCTGCTTTATTTGCATTGCCTTTGTATCTTCCTTCTGAATCCCTCCACAATTTTGCCTTCCCTTTTAGTTATTTGTGTCATTCTGATTTTTCTCTATCTCATAAACTCCTCGAGAGCAGAAATAGTATGTATTTTCCCTTTGTTCAGTGTTTCCACGGAGTAGATGTTCAGTCCTTGTTTGTTACAGTGATGTGAATTATCCCAAACAGACGTTGAGTTCTTACTGTGTCTTCCTGAACCTGTGAGTGTTCTCTGTTCATAATGTTTCCAAAACTGTACAAATCTCTTCTTGCCCTGCCTAGTATTATATAAATGGAATATCTTCAAAATAGAAAGTTGAATTCTTGAGTAGTTTTTTTTTTTTTAAATCACTATTAAAACAGACATGTACATTTAACTGATTGGGATGTCAAAGGAAATATGTTCTAATGATTAGCCAAGTAAGTGAATGCAGGACCATATCCAATGCCAGCCTGCTGACCAATCCTCCCAGGTGCCAGGCTCAGGTTATGCAGAGAGGATTTGAGTATGGTCTCTCTTTTTGTAACCAAGTGACCAGAAGCTTTGAGAGATTCAAATCTCAGTTCAACCACTTTAAATAAGACTTCTCTGTAGGAATTTAATGTCAGTATTACCCTTTAAAAAATATAGTCCTAAGGTCTGTTCCCTTTCCCATTCACAAATCTGTTTTCAAGTAGAATCTATTTGTTGTTTAAGGGTTTACTTATCAATGAGAGGTTCCCACTGGATTTTGAGGAATGTACTGAAAAGTAGAATACAAAGACCAGGAGCACTTTAGCATCTGCCAAGGTCACATCCCAGCCCCACTTCAACGCTAATGCTTCCCATAAACACTCCACTCCCACGGCCTCATCCCAGACCTTTGCCTCATTTTGGCATCAAATCCGGTCCAATCCCACCCTCGTGAAGTTTTCTATCAATAAAGCTCTTGCCAGCACCCTTAATATTGTCACTGCATGCTACACCCAACCCAACTTTCTAATTGCTTTGGATCATTTATTTCATCCACCTCCTTTCCTTCTCTACCCTGACTTCTGAGAGTATGTGAGAAATCTCACAACTGCCACATGCTGATGTTTATTCAACTAGTATTTTTTTAAACATATTTTATTTATTTATTTAATGTTTAAAGTTTTATGTATGTCTCCTTTCCCCTGCTTGACAACCCCCTCTAGCCATTCCCACCTAGGGCAAGCCCTCTCCCCCCCCCCCCCCAGTGTCTGTGTCCATTGGTTATGCTAATATGCATGCATAAAAGTCCTTTGGTTGCTATCTAACCTCAGCCCCTGCCGTCTGTCTCTGGATCTATTCTTGTTCATCAAATTATGTTGATCATTACATCCTACATATGAGTGATATCATGTGATATTTATCTTTCTCTGACTGGGTTATTTCACTTACCATAATGCTCTCCAGTTCCATCCATGCTGCTGCAAATGGTAAAAGTTCCTTCTTTTTTTATAGCGGTGTAGTATTCCATTATATACATGTCCCACAGTTTTTTAACCTACTCATCTGCTGATGGGCACTTAGGCTGATGCCAAATCTTAGCTATGGTAAATTGTGCTGAACATAGGGGTGCATATATCCTTTCTGATTAGTGTCTCTGGTTTCTTGGGATATAGTCCTACAAATGGGATTACTGGGTCAACTGGGAGTTCCATTTTTAACTTTTTGAGGAAACTCCATACTGTCTTCCACATTTCAGAGATGAAGGGAGAGGGAGAGAGTGATAGAAACATCAATGATGAGAATCACTGATTGGTTGCCTTCTATATGCCCCCTCCTGGGGATCGAGCCCACAACCCGGGCATGTGCCCTGAACAGGAATCAAACCATGACATTCTGGTTCATAGGTCGACTCTCAACCATTAAGCCATCGTGGCTGGGCATTCAACTAGTATTTACTGAGCATTTACTATGCATAAAAACAGTAGAGGAAACTGCAAGACCCAGAATAATGCAACAGTAAATAAAAGGTAGCATTCACTCCTCACTTCTGACGGGGTGGGTGACAGTATTATTATGAGGGAAATACAGAGTGCCACAGAAGCCCACAGAACGACACCTAACTTAGAAAGTCAGCGGATCAGGGAAGGCTATGCCACTTAAAATTCATAGTCTACAACTCCAGTGGGGCCTTTGGCACCACTCAGCAAACCACAATTTTCCTACATGAATGGTTAAGCTGCAATAGCTCTGCTCAAGTCTCCCGTATACTCTCACCTTACTCATCTCTCTGACTGCACTGAGGAAGTCTAGTCTAGGTTTACAAATTAATTTCCATCTTCACCCCTCCCCTCCTGATGCAATAGAAAAGTGGCCCTTGCCAAAAGTGGTTTGACTCAGTGGATTGAGCGTAGGCCTGTGGACTGAGGGGTCCCAGACTTGATTCTGATCAAGGGCATGTACCTTGGTTTTGGGTACATCCCCAGTGGGGGAGGGGGGAGGAGGGTGCAAGATGCAGCTGATCAATGCTTCTCTCTCATCAATGTTTCTAGCTCTCTGTCCCTCTCTCTTCCTCTCTGTAAAAAAAAATCAATAAAATATATTTTTAGAAAAAGAAAATATAAAAGAAAAGTGGCCCTTCTCTTTATCACATTTCTCACTATTGCCCCTCAGTTTATCTGGAACGAGGACCTTGGCAAATTGATTTATTTCCTCCTTCACTTATCTTTACTTATGTTCAAGCTCTTTCTCTTAATTACTTAATCCACAGCTGATAAACATATACAAGTCTCTTTTATACACAAAAAATATATAAATTTAAAAATAAAACAACTCAAATGCTCTCAGTCTTCACCAACCTCGAAATTAAATCCAAATTGTACCAGATAAAACTCCCACTAGTTTACAAACGTTTTCCAGATGTACACTTGAAATTTATGTAATATTATTAATCGCTGTTACCCCAATAAATTTAATAAAATTTTAAAAAAATAAAAATGAGTTCAAAAAATTGGGTTTTCCAAAGAGAAAATACTGCATGTTTGAGAAAGAGTTCACAAGTTCACCAAAGTCAAATTCAGTCTTTTCAGGGTGAGATAAATAGCAATTTACTCATGCAATGATTGTATCTTCAAAGTATCACATATCTGCCAAATTCAGTAATGCAAAAATCAGGGGTAACTTTTTTCCTAAAGAGTAAGCAACTTAATATAAAATATTTAAGGCTTCATTTATTTTGAAGACTAGTGCCAGAATGTTCCTATTGTTTTGTTTTTATTTCAAAAGGCAAAGTTGTTTTGTTTATTTGCTTTTTCACTGTGGTATATGATGTCAATTGATAGCAAGACAAGGGATCACTTTTGCTTTCTCAAAATTAGACCCCATGTCAACCCCACAGATTTTGGGGAAGAATATCAAGGTTGTTCTTTCCTGTTACATATATTATCTAGCTCTTCTACAGTTGCTAAGAGATTAAGAAGTATGTTGAATCATGCCTTCATTTCTTCTCTCCCTATTCTGATATTACATAACAACATTTTATAAAGAGACTATTTATTGTTGACTATATAATAATCATATACATTTATAATTATTATATATGGATGATTGTGTCTCATTGTATTCTTGTATATTTTTAATTACTAAATAAATTGTTCTATTTGATTACTAAATGAGTTTTTCTATTTGATTCATAGGCAGCCCTTATCTTAGACAAGCATGTCATATTCCATAAGAGTCCTCATCACCATAACTTTATGTTAGACATATAAATGTCTATTATATGTTATTATATGTCAAGTGTAATTGAAAAATAAAGTCCTCATCACCCAAGTTTGACAATGCTAGTAAATACTCTCTCAATACAAATTTTGACTTTCTCTAATAATCCTTTTGTTGAAGGATGAAATTCTCAATCACGTGTACGTGAAACAAAGAAGCTAAATTTATTGCTTATTATGCAGCAGAGAGCTATTTTTGTAAGTCTCTCTGTACAAAGCAAAACTTGATATCATAAAGGGTTTTAGGAACTGTGGTGTTCAAGATTGGCAGACTCTCTAAAGTGGGAGTGTTTCAAGATTGGCTGTCTGTCAGCTGCGGCGTTTAGAGACTAGCGGACTCTCAGAAGCAATCCTGGAGGGTGCTGATTGGCTGACCTTCACAGACACAGGGCCATCACTAATTGATTAGCATGGGCTTAATACTTGTTCTGTGGTTACTTGTTGATTACTTTGGACGAGGACCAAATAACAGTCTTTTAATCCTCATATTCAAATTGGGAGGCAAGATCTTTCCAGTTGGTGCATGCATCAGAATCACCTGGAGTGTCTGTTAAAATAGACTACTGGGCACCACCCCAGAATTTATTATTTAATAGAGCTGGAATTGCCCCCGAGTGTGCATTTCTAACAAGTTCCCAGGAGATGCTGTTGCTACCGAGGCAGAGACCACACTCTGAGAACTAATGAGTATGAAAATGTCACAAGAGTAGAGTTACTAGAGTTGGCCAGGTTTAAAGGACCGTTGGGTGGCGGTAACCTACACGATAAGCTGGGTTATAGTTGGACAGGAGGATGTTAGGAAGGCTGACCATGGGAGTTTTTAAAGGGGTTGATGGACGGCAGGGCTTAAAAACGATTGGTGTGTGGAATATTTGCCAGAGAGGCATGAGGAAGACAGCTTTTCCTTTCTTCCTTCTGCTGATTGCATGCATACCTTTCATTTCTAAATTGTCAGTTAGACAAAGAAAGTTACTTTCCCTTAATTTTTTTTCTTTCTGTAAACATTAAACACCTACATGAAATAGGATTTTAATCTTCCCTTTCTTCTCAGTGTATGTCCATAAATTCTGCCATTGCTAATGAGCACATCCATTCAGAGTAGTGGATAATTTATACAGCTGAGCAGGCAATTTAATGCTTAAGGAAAAGAAGGTCCCTGGGGGGTGGGAAATGTGCATCATCAGTTCCTAACACATGAAAGATGTATGTTGAAAAATCGAGGCTCGTGCCCAAATGTTCAATATATTTTTTGTCTTAAATTCATTCCCACACAAGAAAAATGGTTCCAACTAAATCGAAGACTTTTCTTCTCTTAAGAAATGTGATAGTTGCCAACTAGTGATGGAGTTTCTAAAATTCTTTTCCCAATACTTAGATTAATTTATTGGATGAAAAAGTAAGAGCAGATCCGAGCTTCTCTGGAAGCATGCCCAAAGTCGGCAACAGTGAATCAGTAAGTGTCCCACGAAGGTATGTAAAAAGACAGGAAGAGAGTGACACAAACACAAAATCACCAAAAAGGCAACAAAGGAGAGCATATCTAACCCGGATGGAATGTTGGAGTCCTGGTATGAGCCTCACCGATCTATCGGGATTGCTTGGCAGCTCATGAGGGTAACCATAAGGAATGAGTGTCTTCACTGAAGGAATGAATGCTCAGGAACAAGCATGCTGTCCTTTCTGTGGTTTTCTTTTTTATTATTTTTTGTTTTAAATATATTTTATTGATTTTTTACAGAGAGGAAGAGAGAGGGATAGAGAGCTAGAAACATCGATGAGAGCGAATCATCGATCAGCTGCCTCCTGCACACACCCCATTGGGGATGTGCTCGCAACCAAGGTACAGGCCCTTGACCGGAATCAAACCCAGGACCCTTTAGTCCACAGGCTGACGCTTTATCCATTGAGCCAAACCGGTTTTGGCCCTTTCTGTGATTTTCAAAGGCTGTGCAGCTCTTACCTTCTACAATGCGGGTCTTCTCTGCAGACTATTCCAGACCACCCATTCTTAGAAGCACCAACAGCTTCAAGAGAAGTTTCCAAAAATTAGAGACTATAAATCTCTATGTTTTGAAATGAGAGAATCTTTCTAAATGGCAGAAAATGCAAGAAATGGGGCACAGAAATGCACACTTCTCCCTACTTTTAATTCCGGGCATCCGCTAGTGGATGGCTCTTTTGCTGTGAGCTCTCTCTGCTTGTTTCTGCCTAGATAACAAAATGAATAATTTACCAAATGTACCTATTTTCAGCCAGAGCAACATCTGTTTTAACAATATGTTATCTTTAGTTTCATTCTTTTTATCAGGCAGGGGCAAGTACTTTATAGGTAGGATATGTTTTTTGGTGGATTTTTTTTTTTAAGTTTCTCTAATAAGTTTCATGGACCATTCCAGAAGGCCCACAATGGCACATATTTTCTGTGCAATACAATTTGTGTACTTCTTTTTCTCTAAAAGATAAGCTAGAATGGTCTGACTTACTGATGGAACAAGTATGTCTGTCACTTACCCCATGCTGGGCACTGTCCTTGGTGCCTCTTCCTAAGGTCGCCAAGCCTGAGGTCGCCGATGCGTGTGGTCTCCTGTTTCCTCACTGGCTTCTTAAACCTGACAGTGAATAATTAGAGCTCTGTTCCATTGGTTCAAAACAAATAGGAGCTTTGTTCCTTGTTAGGAAATGCAAGCAATATTGAACAAGTAACACGGTCACTTGAACGTTTCTACCATTTAACCCAGGAGTGTGAATGCTTTCTAAGAAATAGATTTTGATTAGGGGAGGACGAGTCCAGGACCTAAAGGGAGAGGAGAAAAGCAGGCAGGTCTGGGAGAATGAAGACTCTTCCTTTCCATGTCACTTCCATCCTACTCGGGGCCCTTAACCTGGGTGCTCCATTTCCCCATGTCCAGCTTTGCTTCTCAAAGTGTGGTCCCTGTAGCAAATGCTATTAAAATCACCTGGAAGCCGAAACCAGTTTGGCTCAGTGGATAGAGCATCAGCCTGTGGACTGAAAGGTCCCAGGTTCGATTCCAGTCAAGGGCATGTACCTTGGTTGCAGGCATAATCCCCAGTAGGGTTGTGCAAGAGGCAGCTGATCCAGGTTTCTAACTCTCTGTCCCTTTCTCTTCCTCTCCGTAAAACTCAATAAAATATATTTTTAAAAAATAAAATCACCTGGAAGCTTTGCTCCAGATGCACAGTTTACAAAATATAACAGACAAGTAGAAAATCACACAGTTGGACCTCCCAACAGCAGGCCAGTGGATGTCCAACCCTTCCCATCACACCAAACAGGTAAATATCACCCCTCTTTTTTTGTGTGGGAAGGAGCCATTAAAAACAAACAAACAAAAAAAACAACAAAAAAAAAACCCACAAAAACATTTCTTCCTGTTATCTCAGACAGACTGGCAATGTCTATTTTATTGGCCAGGAAGAATAAGAAGGGAGGGAGAGGATACTTCCTTCATAGAAAGTCCTTCCATTGACCCTGGCAACAAGAAGAATATGGCTGTAAACCTACACTGTACCCACTACCGCTGCCTGGACAAGGCACTCAAGTGAACAGTGGAGTGGAGGTAATGGAAATGATGTTGGTGGCTGCCTGAGCCTCAGCTAACCCAGTCAAGAGAAGGTAAAAAAAAAATTAGTTGACTAAATAATAGACATCTTCCTGGCCAGCATGCCTCAGTGGCGAGCATTAACCTATGAACCAGGAGGACATGGTTCGATTCCTAGTCAGGGCACATGCCTGATCTGTGGGCTCAATCCCTGATGTGGGGCTTGCAGGAGGCAGCCGGTCAATGATTCTCTCTCATCTTTGTTGTTTCTATTTCTCTTCTCTCTCTCTCCCTCTCCATTTCTCTTTAAAGTCAATAAAATATTTAAAAAAATAGATATCTAGGGACTCTATCAGTATCCTATATTGTTAACTGGAATTTAGGATTTGAAAATAAATTCTCTCCACCCCCTCTTTTTGATAGATAGGATGATGGATCTTCACAATATTCAGGAGGAAGCAGCTGCATATTTTGGCAACCATTTGGAAGAAAGGAATAGATATATGCAATATTACTGCAAGAGTAAAAAGGAGAAATTTCAGTAGACAGCCAAGAAAAGAGTGAAGAGTGGAAAACAGGAAATTGGGGAGATCTCCATATGATGTGGTTTCTCAAAGATGGTGCAAAATAAAATAAAATAACCTGTCAGAGAACATGGAGAGAGACGGATAGAAGCAAAAGGCTTGGAACAGTGAACATCAAATTGAGAAAAACTTTCCTGAGAGACACTTAAAAAGTAATCAGAGCAACAAGCTAAAGACCCAGAAAGGGCAGTTCGTCTGGAGCTTAAAATGGAAAGAATCACAAGGAGATTTCCTTACTATATCAAACTCTCAATGGACCGAGAAATCTGCTGTGCTAACAGCTCTGAACCAATTGCTTTGCATGAGATCCGGATTAGTTCAAATGACTTTGTCAAACTTTAATTTCCCATTTAAGCACAGAACAAATAATAA
This sequence comes from Vespertilio murinus, assembly GCA_963924515.1. Lineage (NCBI taxonomy): Eukaryota > Metazoa > Chordata > Mammalia > Chiroptera > Vespertilionidae > Vespertilio > Vespertilio murinus. Next base: position 77,060,121 of record OZ004711.1, on the reverse strand, counting down.
TTTCAAGGTGTAGATAGCATTAGAGCTATCAAGTTGACTCATTGCAACGAAGCCAAGAGAAGCTTTACACTCAAGAGTTTTCTCATAGGATTCTGTGAAAGGCTTGCTTAGCCACGTCTGTGACACACCTTTCCCTCTTTGCCCTTCTCACCTTCAAAGTGTGCTTTCCTTCATCTCATGGCTCATTCCTGGTAGAATGCTGTGCCACCTTTCACTGCTCTTCTCCCTTAGATCCGACATGGCTACAGAGAATTAATTTTTGTATAAATGTAAAACTTTCTGCGACTTTAAGAATATCTTTCTATTGTGGAAACCAGTTTGGCTCAGTGGATAGAATGTCGGTCTGTGGACTGAAAGGTCCCGGGTTCGATTCCAATCAAGGACATGTACCTTGGTTGCGGGCACATCTCCAGTGGGGGATGTGCAAGAGGCAGCTGATTGATGATTCTCTCTCATCGATGTTTCTAACTCTCTGTCTCTCTCTCTTCCTCTCTGTTAAAAAAAATCAATAAATTATATATTTTTTTAAAAGCATATCTTTCTATTGATTTCAAAGAGAAGGGGAGAGGGATAGAGAGATAAAAACATCAATGATGAGAGAGAATCGTTGATTGGCTACCTCCTGTACATCCTAAATTGGGGAATGAGCCCACAACCCTCGCATGTGCCCTGACAGGGAATCGAACTGTGACCTCTGGTTCACAGGTCAATGCTCAACTATTGATCCATCCTGGTTGAATGTGATTTTCTGTAACTTTAAAAACTCTCTGTTTTAGACTAAAGCCAACTATTTTACTAAGACAAAAGGTATCCCATTCTTAGATAATCAAATGACACACTTTGCTAAAAGCAACCCTAAAAAAACTGTCATTGAGATCTGAAATTAAAATCCTAGCTGATAAAAGCAACAGTCATTAAAGAGCATTAGCACTGAACAACAACCAAGTAGGGGGTCATTTATTCAAGCCTTAAATATCTGCATTTTTAAGTGGGACCATCTGAATTAGATCCTGGTCTGTCAAACAGCCAGGTAGAGGGATGGAAAGGAGGGTTGGTCAAAATATTCTGAGCTGTTTCTGGAAGCAATAGAAAGAAACTAAAATTTAATGATAGTCTTTGAAATTCCATGAAATTTTGCCAACTAATTTTGTACACCTTGTCTCATTGTGGTATTGATATCACTATTTTTAGTTTAAAGGCACATAAACTTAAAATCAAAGGGTTTATGTTCCTCAAGCAAGTTCACACAACTGTTAAGTGGCAAATTTAGAATCCATGCTCCTGACTATTTAACTCTAAATTCCTTTTCGTTTAATTTTTCAGAAGTTAGTTCTTAAGAGTTCTTGATGGTCTTTTCCCTTCTTTGGACCACAGGACCTCCTGGTGACATCTCATTTGATCTCCCAGAGAGATATCAAAGAAAAGACTTCTCAGGGAACCGGGAAAAACTCAAGTCCAGTGGACAACATGCCAAAGACACTCCAATAAATTCTGGGGGTAGGGAGCAGAGAATTATGAACAGAAATACAAATATAAGTATAATATGGCTCTAGCCCTTTGTAATAAATTTTCTTCCTATGAAATTCCTTCTGAGCCTTCCTTCCTAAAACTGACTTCTCCTACTTGGGGTCCTCAGTTGTGCCAGAGACATTATCTACCACAGCACCTATAATGATTCATTATATTTTGAACCTATTTAATAAAGAGGAATTCAGCCTCCTTAGAAGGCTGGAGAAGAGGGAAAATTTGCAAAGTTAACACTTACCTTTCTCCCTATATTTTTCTGTCAGCTCCTTGAGGGCAGGAAATACATCTGGACCGAGTGTTTGGCACAGGTTTTGGAGCATGGTAAGGTTCCAGAATGCATTACTAAATTGATGAATGAAGTTAAGTAATCCACTCTAGTAGTGAAGAGAAATATATATACACAACTGAATGAGAAACAGGACAGGTTACACTAACGGCCAATTCTACTGATGAGATTTTTCCAAATGGGAGCTTGCAGCTGGAAAAAAAAAAGCTAAACAAATCAGTGAGTGTTGAAATATTAAAGAGAAGAAGAATCTATACAATATGCAGTATAACAATATATTTTATGTCTAAAATTATCCTATGAACTTCATAATTTATTTTGTCCAGTGTCCTACAATCACAAACTACAGCCAAGGTACACAATGTTCACTGTAACAGTTACTTATATTCTAGTCTGTTCTTTTCAGCTTATCTTCTACTAGGGGCCTGGTGCATGAAAATTCATGCACTGAAGGGGTGGGTCCCTCAGCCCAGCCTGCCCCCTCTCACAGTTTGGAGCCCTCCCGGGGCGGGAGACAACCTGCAATCAGGGCAAGGTGACACCCCATCACACCTCTGCTGCTGGCAATGGCAAGCCTCAGCCAACCCTGGTTACCTGAGCCTCAGGCAGCCCTGGGCGGCTGGGCAGCTGCCATCTGAGGTTTGCCTATGCCTTGGGCCCGCTCTGGGTGGCTAGGGACGGGGCTGAGGGAACTGGGGGACTCAGGAGGCAGGCACATGGAGCAGTCAGGCCCGGCCTTGCTGCATGCCGGCCACCCCAGCAGGGCTGAGGGGACTGAGCGCTGCCATCTTGTGGCTGTGGGCACTGCCATCTTTGAGGGTGGGGGAGTCAATTAGCATGTTCCCTCCTTGTTGGCTATTGGTGCCACTATCTTTGAGGGCGGGGAAGTTAATTAGCATATTCCCTCCATATTGGCTGTGGGCTCCACCATCTTTGTGACGGCATGGGGGTCAATTAGCATAGTCCCTCTTTATTAGACAGGAGTATCCTGATTGACATCAATGATACTACTTATGGGATAGGCCTCATAAGAGGGATTAAACACTTGGTTTTATTCATAGGAATGTTTGCAACTTTAATTTATTGAATACCTATTATGGGTCGGGCACCCACTAACTTATTTAATCTTCACAGCAACCTTAACGAAATGGCTATTCTGTCTCCACATTTTACAGATGAGATTTCTGGGACCAGGCTTTCCCTCAGACTTCATGGTAACAGGAGGCAGAAGGAAGAACTGAGTTTAGGTGTGTCTGACTTCAGGGCCAGAATCCTAAAGCATACACCACCCTGTGGGTGGTGGAATGAGGCCCTCTCATGACACTGGGATATAGGACTCGACTGCCGTGGGTTCTGATATTTAGGATGCTCCAGGGTCTGCTTCTTCTTGGTTTGGCTATTTGTTGCCTAGACACTTCTTTGTCTCAGTTCATTAGATCGAATGCTGCAAAAGACACCAAAGTTCCTTAGCAGAGATGTTCAAAATTAAAGTAACATGTTATCCCCGGTCCTTGTCTTTCCATGTGATACAGAAAAGACCACTCAGCAACTTACGTACTCTATAAGCAACTAAACAATGCTGTATGTGCTGGAAAGTTCATCATTGTGTGTGTCAGTCATCAAGTGCAACATTCCAAGCTGGGACTTCTGTTGCTGAGATGAAAACCGCCAACTGTGGAGCCTTACCATGATTTTGCAGGGATCAAGGGATATCAAATGCCACTCAAATTTTTCATTCTCAGAAAAAAAAGGACCCCGTCCTCATAGTGCGCCCTGCTGCTCTAAGCTGTCCTGCAGCTCCAGCCCAGCTCAGCTGCCTTCAGGAAGGGCCATTGACCACCAATACAGCTGAAATGAAATCACACTATTTGGGTGGTGGTGGGTATTTTCTGCGTCAGAGAAACCGGTCTTAACACATTTTGAACCAGAAGCATAATGGGTGACACTGAATCCACAGTAATCTCAGGAAGAAACATTCCCCCTCTCACTACTGCAAATACTTTACCCAAACGCGGGCATGTAAATAAGTAGAATGAGGAGAGTCAAACACAGAGCCTCCAGGGAGGGAATTCATGAGCACTGTGCGAAGTGGTTTATAAATGTCATGTTATTATTTCTTAAAATGGGTTAGGCAGGTGTTTACCCACACTCTTTTATAGAAGAAAATGATTTCACATTCTCAAATCTTCCTCCCATAAACTGGAAATGGTTACAGGCAGTCTTCAGAGGAGAAAGTGAACATATAAGAGCACATAGCATGTCAGAGCTGGAAGGGGCCTAGGAGTTCAGCTCTCCCCGCCATCTTTGTGTGGTGACCAGCAGACCCAGGAACTTGCCTCAGGGCTCATTCTGGCCACATTAGTAGGTGAGATTGGGCTAAAACTCAGGTCTTCCTGCTCTCAATCCAGGTAGATTTTTCTAGCACCAGGGGCAAACAAGCTTAGTTCAGGGAAGTAAGAGTCAGAGTACCCTGTAATGAGTTGGAATGCTAATACCGGGTCAATAATGCCACAATATTTCTAAGAAGAACAATACAGAGTTTTAAAATAAAAAAATGTACATAAGAAAACAAATGAATGGATGGGAAAAATGAAAAATGAAACAATTATCTTACCACTCAAAGATAGTCACTGACTGAGCTTTGGTATCCACTCTGGATGTTTCTGTGCTTACAGGAGCTTATAAGTTGATTCTCTTACACACATGGGACCACACTGTAAACATTGTCTGATAACCAGTTTAGCAGTAAATTTACAAACATATTTTCAAGCAGATGTATTTTCATCTATGTTAAATTAAAAAAAAAAATATATATATACACACACACACACACACACACACATATATATATATATATATATATATATATATATATATATATATACTTTATTGATTTCATAGAGGAAGGGAGAGGGAGAAAGAGACAGAAACATCAATGATGAGATAAAATCATTGTTTGGCTGCTTCCTGCATGTCCCCTACTGGGGATTAAGCTGCAACCTGGGCATGTGCCCTTGACCAGAATTGAACCTGGGACACTTCAGTCTAAAGGCTGATGTTCTATCCACTGAGCCAAACCAGCCATGGCCATCTATGTTAATTTTTATGGCATATTAGCATTCCATAATATGGTTGTTTCCTATTTTATTAAGCCAGTTTCCTGATGTGACTTTGACATTTTTTTCCCACTACTAGAAGCAACAGAAACATAGTGTGATGACCAAATGGGCTCAGTCCCCTTCATTACTGACCTCTCTACACCATTTTTTCAGCCAGCAGTCATCTCTCCCCTTCTTCTCCCTTCTCTCTCTTGGGTTGTTCGGTATCTTAGGGGAGAGGCTCATTCATGCAGGATGTGCTAAATGCATGCTAGTTGCTTTAGTTGTTATTTGGTTATTAGAGGCCTGGTGCACAGATTGGTGCACAGTGGGGTCCCTCAGCCTGGCCTACACCCTCTCGCAATCCAGGACCCCTCAGGGGATGTTGGATTGCTGCTTTTGGCCTGGTCCCCACTGCCAGGCCAAGGGACCCACTGGTGCACGAATCTGTGCACCAGGCTGGTTGCAGCCCAACCCCCACAGGTCAGGCCGAAGGACTCCACCTGTGCATCAATCCGTGCATCAGGCCTCTAGTATATGGATGTAAGATCTTTGGTTAATCTCTTCCTGCCCTCCCCACTTCCCCTTCCTTCTGAGATTCATCAGTCTATTCCATGTTTCCATGTCTGTGCATTGATCATCTGCCTTCTGGTGGTCAGTGCAAGTCATAGCTATGGTTGAATGGTCCAATGATCACTTAGTCTTTTTTATATATAGATTACTATTATTGACAATTCTCCCACAAAAATCACTTTTAGCTAAATGTTTGTGCCCATTCTTAATTGTCCTGAGAGTAAGTTTTAGAAATTATATTACTAAATTAAAAAATATTTACAATACCATTCTGCTTCAGGAATACGAGAAGATTTGAAGGTCTGTGAGGATCCACACAGAATATTTTAATGAAAAGGTGTGTCTTAAAGCATGTTATTGTATTCTGTACTCAGTGGAAAGGTGATGAAGGTCGTAATCATTGTTAACTGCGTCAAAAAAAAGGTTTATTCCTAAAAAGTAGTCCCTGAAGTGTAAAAAAATTAAATCTTATAAAGAGAAAAAAAATACTTACAATTTTTCATACGTATTGCCAAGTTGCCCTCTTAAAAACTGTACCAATTTACTTTCCCATGAAAAGAAGCAAGAGAGCTCATTGCCTCACACATTTTTCACAATTGGTATTATGATTCTTTTTAAATAATCTCTACCAAATTGAGTAGTCAGGAAGATATGCCATCAGTGTTTTAATTTTATTTCCTGATATGTTGAGAAATTAAACAGTTTTTTAATCTATGCTTTGGCCATTAAAATCTCTTCTTCTCCTTCTTATCGGACTTGTCTCAAGTAGAATTTGATACTTCTGAAATTGGTCATGAAGTTCATTTAGTTGCTTCATTAGCCTTTTGGGTTAAAAAAAAAAAAAGTCCTCTAGACTAAACAAGCACCATGAGAATAGGGACTTGGACTTTTTTTTCTCAGTATCATCACTGTCTATGATTCCTGGTTGTTAAATGTCCCCAGTAACACTGATATAATGACTGGGTGAATGAACAGATAGGTGAGTGATGGGTGTAGGATCATAAGAATGGTTCCCTCCAGCAGTTGTGCAGCAACGGCCGGGGCATAAGTCCTCAGGTTTGCCCAGTGTTCTCTTCAACCCTTTTAAAGAAAAATTCCCAAACTGAGGTTACATCTCTAGTGACTCTCTCACTACCAGAAATACCTCCCCATCATGATAATTTTCTTATTATGAGGTTGTGCATATCACCAAGAACACAGGCAACTCAAACTCACTTTATCTGAGGAGGAGAGCCTGGGTAAGCAGTAAGTACTCATCAAATATTACTTTTGATTTTCATCAATAAATCTATATTGATCATCTACCATGTGAAGGAAGTAGGCTCTGAGAGAAGCAAATATATATATATCAGGAACATAGATGGAGGAACAGGATATGATGCTGTCCTATCCTCAAGGACGGGAGCTTGTTCAGACGTGACAGGAACCAGGCAGGCAAGTAGTTGTAGTAACACAGCCACAGCTGAGGCTACAGGAGTGTGTATGACCTTGATTCAATGAGGACGGTTGCTTCACAGCTCTAGCCAATTGCTGCAATACCAAGAATGTGGTATGAGTTGCCAATATCAGAAATGCAATGTTCAATGATTGAACATTGGTTTCATTTTTGTAAACATTATGAAGAGCCAACCAAAGGTTAGGACTGGTCCGTGTGGGTCATTTGAAACCTCTTCCCAGGAAGCTGACAACTAATAGAGAATAAAGCGGCCATAAGGGGCAGGGTGGTAAAGTGTGGAAAATGCTAGGGAGCGAGTAGTGACTGTGGAGGGAGGAAGTCACAGAGTGAGGTAAGACATGAATCTCATTTTTCAGGGCAATGTTCAAACAGGCTGAAGGAATCATTGAATGAATGTTGAGTGAATGCTTCAGTCTTTCAAAGGCTATCACCAACAATGAACTGTTGGGCAGGGCATGGAAGTGGAGTCAGGACAGATTGCTGTTAAGCCAAGTGCATATATAATCCACAGTGAAGAGAGGACTTGGTAGATTCAACAAGACGTTGGAGAGCTACAGCTTGGGCAAATTGGCAAGTCCAAGTCTCTGCAGGACAGAGAGTCCTCTCCAACTTCCACAGAGTTCCAGATGGAGCTCTTACCCGTTTTTCCCCAGAAAGTTACCCAAGATAACACCGATTTTAGACACCCACATGCAGGCATACTGTGGCAGCCTCAGCTAGCCTCACAAAAATCAGAAGATTCATGAGCCTGACGTTGCAGAATTTATACACACATACTTCCATTTTTCAAGCTGCTGCCCATTTTCTTTCTCTTTAAACAGTGAACTCATGTATGATGTTCTATTCTGCCATTTGAAAATACTCCAGTTGAACACTTGCATGGTTACCATGGCAACTATCAGGTAGCATCGCCTTGTGCCTGAATCTGAGACTGCCAGCAAGAAAGCCAATACAGTAGTATATTGTTTCTTCCTGGACTAATCTTTTAAACGGTAGCCTATAGTGTTCCCATAATATATTCGATCAGAAGCTTGAGTGGTTTATTGAATTTAATGCGCCATGGCTCTCCTTTGACTGAGAAATCCATTCAGTAGTGAGCCTTTATTTTGAGTTTCCTCCTTGGCAATGAACGGTGCAGGGCCTACTGCAGTGCATGTTTTGTGATTTCTAAGATTCTATGAAAGAAAATGGATTTGCACACACTAACAGTCTCTGGCTTTTTAATCTCACACTAGTTGAAGAAGTATTCATCCTATTTTGACTGGACCCCAGTGGGCTATTGGCCAAACATCTGATTTCTAGATACTGTATATATCACCAGGGGAGAGCTAATACATTTCTGTGATTGGCGAACACTCCAAGGAGGCAAGAAGTAAAAGCGAGCTGGTCCCGCCACATAGTGGCTATCAATTTCAAGTCCTCCTAAGTGGCCCCTGCTCCTATGTCCCAGTACAAAGTCCATGCCCATGCCTCCCAGGTTTCCTGGGTGAGAGGGAGATAAAGCAAGCAGAGGATGGAGATACATTTACTGTGGAAAGGGGCAACACAGTGGAACACCATGAATGAGAATGTTCCTGTGGTCAATCAAACGAGAGGCTTAGTTGTTTCAGAGTAGACTAGAGACTGCAAGAGAACAAAGGATTTTAATAAGAAGTGTTGTGCATGGGTGCTTGGATCTTTAAATGTTTGAGAGAAGCGTGGGTAAACATTGGAATCCCTGTGTGTCTTTGAGTGTGAAACCACTCAGGACAGGGCTGGTCTGCCTGAGTCATAGCTTAGTATGCATTATAATTTTAAAATTAAAATTTTAACTTTCTATTACAATTTAATTAATAGTCATAACAAACTACCAACTAGTTATAAAATATCAAACATAAGACTTTTCATTCAAGGGTTTTAGCTAGATACCTTCTCTGTTTTGATTTGAAATCATACTTTAGGCACAGCACTCTCCTCATTGTTCTAAGCATTAACCTCTTTGATAATGTATTTATATATACATTTATTTGCTTATTAATAACTTATGAACATCCATGAACCTGTCACCTTCTATTCACAGTTCTAGTTGTTGTGAGTGGTTCAAGGTGAAGAAATGGGCCACTCCTTTCAAGAAGCCTCTAATTTCGTGTGACAGGCTAATAACAGCTCCCAAAGACACACTTTCTATATCCCAGATGATGTGAGATGAATGGGAAGGATAACAAGTAAGATTTTGGAAGATTTTAGAAAGTAGATCCTCACAATTCACACAGCTGCTGAGTGTCAGTCCGTAATCTCACTTCTAGGTGATTATGAAGACATGAGCATGAAAATATAATGATTAGATATGACACTTCAGGGTCTAAAATCCCAAGAAATTCTACTTGATTAAAATGGTCCATGTGGAAACTTCCAAAACCTGAAATTAGTTTGAATGTATTAGATAAATGAAGTTGATTGCAAGATATGGAAATAGTCAAAGGAAGTATGTCGGGTCAAGCTATAAATTGGGGACGGCCATATGTTCTGACCTCCACACATGCGGGAACAGAATGCATAGTGATTGCATGTTCATGAGACTTGGAGATGTTTAAAACAAGGTTCTTGACATATAGGGGCTCAAGGTTCAACTGGGAATCAGATATGTAAGCATTGAATGCAAGTTCTGTAATAGAGAAGTACACAATGAGTGTGGGAGTACACTGTTTTAGGAGAATGAAGCTCCTAAGCTGGTTTGACAGATTTAGCAAAACATATAATTATTTAGCTATCAGTTCACAAGACATAGATTTAGAAAGACAGTTGATGGAGTTCAAATTCCAGCTAAATATTAAGCTCTATAATTTCATATTCTTCCTTTTTAGGATATCCATCTCTTCTACCTTGAATCAGAAATTGTGGCCTTGATAGTATAATGTATTGAAAATCTATTAAGAGTGTATTTAAAAGGAAGTCTATTTTAAAATAATTCAGACAACCTATTGTTTATTTGATCTACACTGTACCAAAATGTCCATTTGAGTGGTGAATTGTTGCTATGCTTGTTTCTCATTAACTCTGTAGGTAGGTACACTAGTTATAAAATAATTGAATTTAGAGACAGCAAAAGGCTACAAGAAAATGTATCTATCAAGAATTACAAGAATTACAACATGTTACTGGAATGGATGAAAGAGTCAATTAAATGAGAATTTCAAAGATGTCAATACCTTTATTGTTTTTTAAATTTAAGGTTAGAGGTATTTTAAAGTCTTTGAACTCAGAAGCTGATTAGTCCTGTCTCTGACTATCTACTTCCAGAAAAGTCAGCACCCGGGGTGTCAGTTTTCTAGCCCTATTCAAGCTGGCCCAATTAAAACTGGCTCAATTTAAAAAGACCTCATTGATCAAGAAAACTAACCAACTTCAGGCACAGCTGGATCTAGGACCAAATGGTGTCACCAGAACACTATTGCTCTCCATCTATTAGCTCAGATTTTTATTGTGTTGGCTTTATTCTCAGGCATGTTCTCACTCTGTGATGACAAGACTGCTCCTCGTGTCTCCAGATTTACTTCCCCAAAACTCCATGTCACATGAAAAAGAGTTTGCCCTCTATAGTAATTAAAGGTGGGGGGGAGGGGGAGGAAGTACCAGACTTGAATTTCATTGGATTTGATTGACTTCAGTCACAGCCCTAAACCACATGCTGTGTAAATGGGGAATGTGGTGTTTTAACTGACCAGAGGTGGAGTTAGTGTAAAATAAGAGTGAAAGAAGATATATTTCGAAAGAAAAGCCAAGGGTCAGCTGTGGAAGAAAGCAGAAATGGATTTGGAAGACCCAAAACAATAGATGTGCTCTATAGGATGAGACACATTGCCTCTAAGGCCCCTCCCAACCCTTACATATCTAAAATTATCTTTCAAACCCCTTCCTTTAGTCTATAAAGGAATTGTTTCCAAGAAAGCTCTAGTGATTTGCCCGGGCCTTATAACTACTAGTAATGACAGAAACAGAACCCTGATCTCTTAACTTGCAACCATGTGTTCTTCATCTTTTCAAGGGTTCTAACTCTAGGAATCACAATGGACTCAACAGAAAATGGTTCACACAGTGTGAATGTTACCATTTTAAGCAACTATAATCATGAAGGTCATTTCCTATGTTTCTTCTGAAGAAGCCATTAGGAACCTCTGATGACTTATCACAGGTGTGGCAGAAAGCCTCTGCATTGCCTAATTTGGTTGGTGGGTTGGTGGGCCTCACTTGAACATGATACACATGGGACCTATGTCTAGTCCAGCTTAATATGCCTGGGGTTCTCATTTGTAATGTCTAAGAACTCTCTCCTAGTTACCATAGCAACTGCCTAAAGGTGACTCCTTGTATGTGGAGATACGAATGCCAAAAAAAAAACAAGTGTCTCATCTTTCTTGATCCAGACTAGCCCTGTGACTGGACCCAGGCATGGGCAATTTTCCTTTTTAAGCTTTTCAGATGATAACGTGCAGCCAGTGTTAGGAACCCCTGATGGAGTCCTTTAAATTCTTATTACTACAGGTTTGGCTGGTAGTGCAAATCATTCCTTCAACTCCATCCTTCCTGTTTCACTTCAGAGCTTCCCACAGTGTGTACCCGGTGACTTACTTAAAATGGTGTTTTTCTTACCCCTCTTCTCAAAAAAAAAAGAATCTTGTCCACTCTGGCACATTATGTGATTTCTGGCTTTCCAAGGTGCATATTCATTAGATATTCCTAATTAGAACTGTGGATTCTTGATCTCTTTCAAATTGGGCTAGGCTGGAATTTAACTGCAGTGAGGGACTAAACACATCTGGTCTCACAGTCACTATCTGTGGCTCTGAGCATCCTCTATGGATTACCCGTGGAGCGGTGCGTCACTGTGAGTGCTGACATGCTGCAGAGATGCGGGGGAAGAAGGGAGCAAAGCGGATAATGACCTCTCAAGTATTCCAAAAGGCTCAGATGATGAGCTGGCTACAGGCAAAGTTGACTCCTCAATTGAAAACATAAGTAACAACATAAAGCAGGCCCACCGGATGCTGGGAAGAAACATCTCATCGTTTTACAGGAGCAGGCTGTCCAGTGTCTGGCAGCTCCTCTCCTTCCTTCATCAGTGTGGAGCCTGAAATCAGTTCTATTTAATTTCAAATTATTGACTTGATTTATGTCAAAACATTGTACTGGTTTTGACCTTGGGCAAAGATAGACGTCTTCAGGGAAAATGGCTTGATATTTAAAATTTGGTCCTTGAAAATAGACTGGAAAATACATAGCAGAAAAACGCCACCTTATTTACAAGACTTCACTGGACTAAATTTAAATATTTGTGATTAAAAATTATGTGGTGTATTTTGCTAAACAATAATGGATAATTTATGCAATAAATAGGTATAGAACATATACTTTTTGTAAACTCTTTAGATATACAGATGAATGTTCTTGGGATATTTACAGTCCACAAGAGGAGAAGAGAGGGATTAATAACTAGAATGCTAGGTCATATGTGATAAAGTATAATAGTATTCCAAAATAGGTAGACTTTGAAGTTGGCAGAGGAAAGCAAGTCAGGTAAAAGGACCAGGAGAAGCAAAAATTCATAAGGGACAAAGGGGAGAATGGGGTGGAAGATGAGACTTATTGAGTGTCTAAGATTACAGATTTGTTTTTACACATATTAGCACATTAAATTATTTTTTTAATATTTTATTGATTTTTTTTTTACACAGAGGAAGGGAGAGGGATAGAGACTTAGAAACATCGATGAGAGAGAAACATTGATCAGCTGCCTCCTGCACACCTCCTACAGGGAATGTGCCCACAACCAAGGTACGTGCCCTTGAGCAGAATCAAACCTGGGACCTTTTGGTCCACAGGCCCATATTCCATCCACTGAGCCAAACCATTCAGGGCAGCACATTTAATGCTTGGAACACCCCTATGAGATTATTCCCAGACTAGAGGCCTGATGCAGAAATCATGCAAGAATTGGGCCTTCCTTCCCCTGGCTGCTGGTACTGCCTTTGCTCCAGCCAGAGCCACCTTTCCGCCTTTGCTCTGGCCCAGAGCCACCTTTCTGCTTTTCCACATTACCCAGAGGCTCAGAATGGCTGGGTGGTGAGGAAGGCCTGAGTCGTTGCCATAATGATGATGCAACAAGTATCCTGCCATGTGTATGCAAATTAACCTTCCATATTTGTTGGGTTAATTTGCATACTCACTCCTGATTGGCTGTTGGGTGTCATGAAGGTACTGTCAATTTCCATCTCTCTCTTTCTCTCTCTCTCTCTCTTTTTTTTAGGCATTCGTATTTCTTTTATTAGTGTAGATAATTCCAGATAATAGACTAAAATTCTGAAATGCTAAATAATTTCTCCTAGATCAGTGTTTCCCAAACTTTTGACATATGTGTACCCCTTCTATAATTTTCATAATGCTGAGTACCCCTCGTCAAAAAAATGGATGTATTTTAATAACAATCAAAATATATTTATTTTTTCTTTTTTTGGTACATACACAAAATAATAATAAACAAAAAATAAAATTATTCATAATAAAATATAAATAAAAGTCATATTATAAATAACATTTATTTGCACGCCAGACCATCTCACGCCTCACAAGACTGTCTTCACTTGACTCATGAGAATGCAGAATTAGGCACAGCTAAGCACGGTGCAATGCATATCCCCACCAAACTCTGGTGCAACGTGTACCCCCACCACACTCTTCCCATACCCCTGGGGGTGCGCGTACCACACTTTGGGAAACACTGCCCTAGATCATTCAGGCAGTCACCGGTGATACTGGAATTTAATATTATATCCATGATGAACCAGACATATTCATTAGTCCAACACAGTTTGGCTAAATTGAAAGAAGATCTGAGAAAAAGAGGCTGAAATGTAGTCAGAGTGAGATCACACGAGAATGTCAGGCTGATAAGTTTAAAATCAACTCCACAGGTAGTATGAATAATTTACGTTCTAGCCTAGAACTCAGCTAGCTTACCCTGGCCTGAGAGCTTTGATGAGAGCCTAATGCTACAATCTGCAGCTGTTACTCATAAAAGCCCTGAGCCCATCTCCCATGCTTTCTTATGTTTATGTCCTCCATTCCCAACATCTTCATGCTCCTACAGTATGTACATCCATCTACATAGGATTCCCAGCTCCAGCCTGGTTCCCACAAAAATCCACTCCCTTCAAATATTTTAAGCTTGGCAACTTTCTAACGGTGAAAAGATGAATGGGGGAAAGATTACCTCCGGGAGAGAGAGATCTTCTGCTACCCCCTGGGTCCATGTCTTCTGTTGCCATTCCCTGCTATTTTAAAAAATATATATATTTTATTGATATTTTACAGAGAGGAAGAGAGAGAGATAGAGAGCTAGAAACGTCGATGAAAGAGAAACATCGACCAGCTGCCTCTTGCACACCCCCTACCGGGGATGTGCCCGCAACCAATGTACATGCCCTTGACCAGAATCGAACCCTGGACCTTTCAGTCCGCAGACCGACGCTCTACCACTGAGCCAAACCAGTTTCGGCCCATTCCCTGCTATTTTGTTTGTCCACACCCCTTCCTAGGGCACGAGCAGGAAGCTGCTCTATGGTCTCTCTCAGGGCAGTTCCTTCATGCCACTGCCCAGATACAGCATGAGCCTGTACCACCTTCACCCAGATATTGGCAGCAGGCTGGAGGAACAAAGGGGAAACATAAAACATGAAGAAAAAAGAAGCTATTCTTCAAATAACAGGAAGGAGAGCCTGTCTATTTTGCAGATTCCTTCCCACCATGAAAACCACCTAAGTTCTTATTGAGGTTTATAGTATTTTTTATCTTCCTCGCCAAAAGCTTTCATTCTAAGTTTTGGACATAAGGCAGTATTCTCTCCAGACAGAAAATAGAATATCAGCAGGTGGTCTCAGAAGAGAATTCTCCTAACACACTGTATACTGTGTCAGGAACATTTTTTCATGCCACTCGATTTTTTTTTTAAATCGTGATTTAGTTTCCAGATATTTAAACTTTTATTTCCATTCAGTTTGCTTTGAAAAGCAGCAGATTAGCTAGAGCACACGATGGCTTAGGATCCGCTGAGCCACAGAGAACACTGACACAGTGCGAGGGCAAGGGACACGAGCATTCGTCTTTTCAGCAGGCACACACAAATGATCCTGTCTCGCCATATGTTCCAGAGAATTCTTTTATTTCCCTTCAGGTATTTGACCCTCTATTGAATCAAAGTTGAAGCTGGAGAGTGACTGATAGAATAGCATCGCTTTGCAGTACATCAAATGTCCAAAAAGAATCAGAAGTTCAATTCTTGATGTTTAATTTCTATTCCTGAGTTTCTGGCTTAATGTGAACACCAGGATGTTGCTTAACAATCTTATACTTCTGGCTTCTTTCTTTCTCTCTCTCTTTCTTTCTTTTTCAATATACACAGCCAAGAAATCCTAAAATGAGAAAGAATGTGTGTGTGTGTGTGTGTGTGTGTGTGTGTGTGTGTGTGTGTGTGTTACTTATACTGACCGTAGGGATGGAATTCTTTAAGGGAAAGATGATAATTTGAAATAAAGCTCCCTGTGTCTATTTCCAAAGAATTATGGCTTGGAAGGTTCATGTGAGGTGAAGGAGAACAAGAAGAAATAGACATCAAGTTGAGATGCTGTGCCAAACATCTGGAGGAGAGAATGAGAGCATTCTGGGAAAACAGATGGAGGGAAGCTTGGCCAGATAAAATTAAAGGCAACACCGCTCGGCATCTGATTAGCTAAGATAATTCTCTTTAAAAGGAAAATAGCTATAAAACCTGTACTTTAAGTAGTCTCTTGACATAAAAACATTTTTAAAAATCAGAGTTCTTGTCAGGCCTTGAGGTTTACTTGGAGGGTTTTAATTTACTAATTACTGCATGTGATGTGTTTTGTTTTTTTTTAAAATTAGAAACAAGACTCCAAATGATAACCCAAAATCTTATAGATAAAGACCTACACTAAAAATTATTTCTATGCACTTTAATTAACCTACTGAAATTTCATTGGAAAAATCAAGGCCTACATCAAGCATTGGTGGGTGTGTGTGAAATATCTGTGTATTTCTAGGGAAGTCAGTAACGCCTCTTTGGGAATTGGCTTCACTTCTGGGAGAAAGAGCTGTCTTTCATGTGAGAGCATTTTTTTTCCATTAGCTATATTAAGCCCGGGGATGAATGTTCATAAGCTTTGTAAAGGCTCATGAAAATGCTTAAGATCTGATCTTTACATTATTGGGTTCCAAATAACTAAACTCTAAAATGGAAATGATAATTATGTCAAGAATATATAATAATATCAAAGCAAGTTTTAAAAGGTGAAGCACATTTCTGCCAAAAAAATGTTCTATTGTAATTTGAAATAAAGACGCCCAGATCTTACAGAGGTCCTAAAATAGGCCTGCTGCTGGAGAAATGCATCTCCTGCTAGTGAGAGAGCTGACATTCTGCTATACATTCTTTGTGTAGCCCTTTAATGTCCAAATAAAATGGTTTGAGTTCCTAGGCCATGAACGGGGGGAGGTCTAGCATCTGTGGTATCCCCGCCCGCAGGTCTACTGCCAGCCTACTTAACTCTTGCCCAGAATTCCTGCTTCTACTGAATTTTTGATCCTTTGACGGGGGAGGGGGAGAAAAGGGGTTCAGAACAAGCCTCTCCAAGAGATGCCTCGGTTGTCTGTAGATTACTTTGAGTAAGCTAAGCAATGGTAGCTTCAGGCTCAAGAGAAACTTCTGCCCCATCCCTCACCTCTTTGACTACCTAGAAGAATTTGAACCAGGGGTCTTGCCCATAACAAGAGATTATCAGAGCTAACTTCTTTTGACCTATCCATAGGGCAAGACAAACTTCTATTTACTATCTGTTCAATCATTCTGCAGTGATCCTTTGAAGCCCTCACAGTGCAATACCTCATTTCTGGTCTAATATATTTCAATCCCCCTTTCTGTCTCTGAGCCTCTTCTGCACGTGGGGTCCTAATTCGGGTAGGCGGGGTTCCCATACATTTGTATGTATTGAACTTGGTTATTTTCCCGGCTGATCTGTCTCATGGCCAGTTGGTTATGAGACCAGCCAGGACAACCTTGAGGGTAGAGGAAAGTGTGCTCCTCTTCCCGCAGCTGCTTCCTTGCCTTCTCCTGTGGCTCCTCTCCTCTTTCCATGCTACCTACGTCCTCATTTCTTCTGCGGTGCACCACCAACAGAAAGCCATTGCCAAGAGAATACTGTACTTGTAAGTCCTCATCCATCCCCTGAAGTATCTTACAGCACTTCCCTGTCTTGGACCCCAGCCTGCCACCACAATGCTGGAAATGCTGTCCCTAGCAACATCCCCATTTCCAACTCTCCTTCTCTTCCACTTCCCAGCATGCCCTGCCTACCCGAGAAAAGGGAGCATTCTTGTTACAGACCACTTAACTCAGTGGTCAGCAAACTCATTAGTCCACAGAGCCAAATATCAACAGTACAACGACTGAAATTTCTTTTGAGAGCCACATTTTTTAAAACCTAAACTTCTTCTAATGCCACTTCTTCAAAATAGACTCACCCAGGCCGTGGTATGTTGTGAAAGAGTCACAGTTAAGGGGCCAAAGAGCTGCATGTGGCTCTCGAGCCGCAGCTTGCCAACCATGGACCTAACTCATTTTCCTGGTACTTTCTTTTGGCCTCTCCTAGCAAAGATATCTTTTTCCCTAAGTTAAATCCTATCACATCCTTGAAGTGTAGAAACAACTAAATGATTTTCCTTTTATTTGGATAGTAATCTCTACTTTCCCATAAAAATAAAGAAGACCCACATGCTCAAAATAACAAATGGCATATGTTTCAGCGTGCCTTATTTCCCCTGAATGAATTTTTAAATTTCATTTCATGTTTTCTAAGACTTTGAAGAAAAGAGTGCTTGGAGATTTCAAGTTCTTTGTTGCTTAACAGAGGGGACAGAGCACAAAGAGACATCACAGGACCCAGCTTTTGCTTCCACGGATCAACACGTTCCATTAAGTACTAAGTGAGTCCAGGGTAGGGATTTCAGGAGTGGATTACGCAGTAGACACCATCACTGTTAGAGTTGTTAAATAAAAAGAAACAAGCATAGGATTGAGAAGGCAGGGAAGCTCCCAGAGAGAAGGGGGTGTGTGAGTTGGGCCTGAGAAGAGGAGGATCAGGTCCCAGGAATGCTAGGAGACCACTTCCTACAGTTTCATTTGACTCTGGATCCCTTGACTGAAAACGTGGCCTAAAAGGCCTACTTTGTCTTGATGATGCAGTTTTAAGGACAAAGCCACCATGTTAGTTTCACTACAAAGAATGGGAAAAAAATTACTTATTTTCACCAAATTTGCTAAATTATCAATGGACTCAGCCACTCTTTGATTATGACCTGGGTTCAGCGCACACTTTTCTTCCATTTAACTAATGATGATCATTTACAATTGGCTATGGACAAGTGCTGTGCTGGTGGAAGGAACAGATGTGAGGGAACAAACACTCAGGCAGGGCCGGCCTCTGTGGTAGCCAAGTGAGGGATGACACAGATGTGGATGGAGAATTGCCAAACCATGTAGTAGGCAGTATACCAGAGATGGGCACGGAGAGCTATGGGCACAGAAGGTGGCCAACTCTCTCCAGGGATGTTGTGGATGTTCTTATAGAAGGTGACACCTGAGCTCCTTCTCATAGGACCAGAGGAGATCATTGGGGAGCAGGAGAAAGATGCTGCAGAGACAGAGAACACGGTGAGTGCCTGGAATTGGAGCAGCATGGAAGGAGAGCTGGCCTACCTTGCAGCAAAGTGGTTAAGATCAGAGGGCCTTGGGATCAGGAAGGCTTGAGTTGGGATTCTTGTTCTGATATAAATGTATGAATGCTGGCAAGTTACTTAACCTTTCTGAGCCTCAAGGTCATACAACCTGATATTCACAGACCATTGACTCCAGCTCAGGCACTGTTTTTAGCACTATACTTATATTATCTCATTTAATATCCACTCTATAAGTTAAGTCCCATGATTACCTTTATTTCATAGATGAGGAAGTAGAAGCAAGGTGAGGGAAAGCCATGCTCAAAAGGTCACATGGGCAATAGCAGAGGAGGCCGGATATACCAACTAAATATATGGGAAGGAGCATTCTGTCTGTGCAGCAGGAAGAGGCCAGGCCACAGCTGAGACCAGGACCTTGTGATCTGATTCCAGCACCTACACTACCCTCTGCACCCCACTGTCCCCCGATGCCTGGGCACTGAGGTTGTGGGTTGTAGTTAGAATTGAAAAGGTGAGTATGCAAAATCCTTAGCATGGTGCCTGGCACATAGCAAACACTCCATAAATGGAAACTGTTATTATTAAGATTTCATTAGTATCCCTTAACACGTAGATGTCCCCTTGTATTATTAGTTCGGGATCTGTTCTATCTTCCTACCATCCTATAGTATCTCTGATGGATTAGAGATCGTTTTAGATCGAAACAGTGTCTGTTGCTATGGGTTATTCCAAATTTAATCCAATTTAATCCAAATTTAATCAGCATTATGTCAGAATATGTGTTTATGCACATTTTTGTTTTATGTCTTCATCATACGCACTGGCTTGAAAACACATATAAGTTACTGAATCTGCCATAAACCAGAGATGGCAAGAAGGAGAATAAGAAAGGAGGCAGGCATGGAGGGAGGGATGGGGGATGGAGGGAAAGGAAAGAGAGAAAAAGAGAAAGTTGGAATTCTGTCTCCTTTGCAATCATCCTTAAGACAAGCTGTGATAACATTCCTCTTTTTGTCCCTAACATCACCTTCCAACATGGGCTGGAGTTTGTATTAACCACCACGTAGGGAAAACTTTTAACCCTTCTAACTGTCAGGCAAAATGGAGAATGTGGCAGTCATGAAACTCCCATTCTGCTGTAAGAGAATCAGCATGGCCACCTCAGGAATCGGGATGTGAGTCCTCTGCAAAGTTGTCAAGGAGGTTCTATTTTTGGACCCCAGTCTGTTCTGGCAGTGATGAGGAAAATCGGGCCAAAAGAACACCAAAAAAAAATTGTTGAGGGCATCTGTAATATCTATGAGAGGGACACGGAAGGCAATTACATATGTCAGATGGAGGAGAAAATTTGAAACAAAAAAAAATATATGGCGACAGATTATTTAACATTCATTTATGCATTCATTCAACAAATATTTACCAAGTGCCTCCTTAGTGCAAAGCATTGTGCAGGGCAATCTCATGGAGGATATAAATATTAAACATTCTGGGCTCCTGCTCTTACAATCAAGTGAGGGAGATAAGGCATGCACATATTTGTTTTTTAGTGGTGTTGTGTAAACATCTGAGGTAGGAATCTGCAGGCTAAAAGGCTATATTAGTCACTCTACCGAGAGTGAAGACAGAAATCAACCCAACCCATAGCAACCCCAGGTGGCACCCGGCGTCAACTTTTTGGCTTTTCTGCAAACCAGCAGCACACGGGTCCTGTGCTGTGGACCCAGACTCTCGGGAAGTGCAGCCATCTGAGTCCTCTCTCCTCTGGAGGGAACAATGGTAACATGAATGACCCTGAAAATCCTGTATTCAGTGACAGGATCTCAACAGTCGGTGATGGGTAGATTCAGAATTTCTGGGAGACGGCGTCTCATGGTGGCTTAGCTCAGAAACTTCGGAGGCACAGTCATGGGTTTGCAACCCATCTGTTGGTCTCTTGACAATGAACCTCCCTTTTTTTCCTTGGTAAAATGTCAGTTGCGAGGAGTCTCTGAAGTAATTTGCTCTGAAATACAGTATTCAAAAAAGCGGACATTGGTAATGCAGAGAACGCTCAACACAGACACTGTAATACGAGGATGCTCAACGCAAAGACATGGAAGTTGTGGTCAGAGTTCTGTATTTCTGTATTAGGCTTTGGTCCTGCAGCCTATTCCCTGTGCTCCCTTGTGCCTTCTGTGATACTAACGCAACCATTTCATTGTTCGCTTCCTCATTTTTCAAATTCTTCTGGTAAAATACATATGTCATAAAATTGACCATTTTAACCATTTTTTAAGTGCACAGTTCAATGGCATTAAGTGCATTCACATTGTTATACAACCATGACCACCATCCATCTATGGAACTTTTTCATTTTCCCAAACTCTATGTGCCCATTCAACATTAACTGGCCATTCTCCCTCCCCCCAGTCTCTGGAAGCCATCATTCTACTTTGTCTCTATGGATGTGACTACTCCAGGTGCCTTCTGTAAGTGGAGGTATACAATATTAATCCTTTTGTGTCTGGCTTATGTTACCTAATATAATATCTTTAAGGTTAATTCATGTTGTAGCATATGTCAGAATTTTATTTTTTTTAAGGCTGAATAATATTCCATTGAAAGTATATATCACATTATATTTATCTTTTTATCTACTGATGGTTATTTGGGGTATTTCAAGCTTCTGCCTATTGGGAATAATGTTGTTATGAAAATCAGTCTGTAAATATCCATTAAAACCTTCCTCATTTTAAAAAAGTCTTTAAAATATTAATGCTGGTTTTTTTTTTAAATATCCTCTTATCCCTCTGAGTGACAATATAAATTGATGAAGTAATTTATCTTTCTGTGGTGGAGGTATAAGAAGGGTTATTTTATTTGGGGCCTATAGAATGTTATTCAATAAATCTCTATAATCTTAAAGCCAACATCCTTATAACAGCATACATTTTGTTAATACAATTGACTATATTTTGAAAAAATTGCTAAATGTAAAAATATTAGAAAATATACTATTGTTAAACTTTTAAAAAGCACTACATTTTTCCTATAAGTAAATTAGGCATATAGAAATAAAGACTAGCTTACGATAATCTATAGGCTAAAATACAGCCCACTGCCTATTTTTTATGGCCTGCAAAAAGGATTTTAATGGTTGAAATAATTGCAAGAAGAATACTACTTCATAACATATGAAAATTATACAAAATTCATATTTCAGTGTTCATAAAGTTTTATTGGAACTCAGCCACATTTATTCATTTATATATTGAGTATGGCTGCTTTTGAACTGCAATAGCAGAGTTGAGAAGCTGTGTTAGCTCCCAAATCCTAAATATTTATGATCTAGAGTAAACCTTTCTAGAAAAAAATATTGCCAACTACTGATATAAGTCTTTTATCTAATTTCACTTCCTCATTTATAATTGAGAAAAACTAAAACCCAGGTAAGTGTCCTGTTAGACCAGAGACTTCAAAGCTTAAAGTGGCTAAAAGGAATCCAGTTGTTGCAACGCCACACCTTGAGATTCTAAACCACATTCCAGCGCATTCCTGGGTTTCAGCGTCCTGGCTTACCTGCAGATGTGGGGCACGGTCCCGCAACTATTATTGCTTCACATTAATAATGCAAGAAAGTCTGTCTGTTCTTAATTTTCTCTGCAGACTACTATGAATAAAGAGATGCATGTTTAGTTGTTAGCTTTTTTGCAAGGGTCACATTGGTTCATAGCTTTTTATTTGACCGCTGTCTTTACTGTCATAAGCACCATTTTGTATGATGAAACACTTCCCATGGTCTCAGGATGAAGCCTAAATGACTTAGCATGCTATAGGCTCTTTTTGGCTTCGACTTACTTCCTCATCCGTGCCTCCTCCCTTCTCTGTTTATCCTCCATGCTCACAGGGATTCTGCAAACTCTCAGCACCCACCGCAAATGTATCTCACTGCCAAGGCGGTTGTCCATGCTCCCTCTACCAGGAAAACATGAGTCTCCGCATTCGTCCAGCAAGGTTCTCTTCATTTTCCAAGATCCACTCCAGAGCCTCTCCCCGTGAGTGGTCTCTCTCCTCTAGTACTGACACAGGCAGGCGTGACAACTCTTCCTTTCACTGTGGATTGTAGTCCAAAACATCTGAGGAATGTTGTATTAAAACATCTGAATTTACTATGAGAATAGACAAGAAATTATTTCTATAGTTTAGAAGACAATATGACATCAAAAAGGAAGGTTTATAGACATTCCTCAACTTTTATCAATAGTATCAATTATTGATATCAATAATATTGATTCACAGAGACGTGAATCAATATTATTTGCTCATCAAAATTTGCAGAAGCTTACACCATCCCCATGTGTTCTTACAGCGGTTTTTAATATATAGATATTATAACTATAATTTCTGAGTCATATTGCTTTACAGTAATATGTACAAAGCATTATGTTTTGAAAATGAAAAATTTTCTAGTGTTTATTCTGAGTGAGCAACTTTGAAAAAGAATAATAAACTCAGAGCCACATTTTGATTGTTTCCCACCCAATAAATAAAGTCTTGACTAAATTGAATTTTATGTTTGAGTTCTCTTCACTGCTGTTGGACTGATAAGACCTCAGTGTTGACACTTATCAACTCAGTTTTTTAAAAAGCTTCCTGGAAACAATATGGCACACAAGTTAGACCATAGGGAGTTTAGTGTGAATTACAGATTTAGATCTTGGTGTTTTATAATAAATTAGATTACCATAGTGACTTAAAGGAAAACATAAGTAGCATGTTCAATAAGCCATTTGGATCATTTCTACCATCATTTCATTGCCGCCTTATTGATTTTCTTTCTCTTCCCTAGTGTACATTGACCACGGAGACAATGGAATCTCCACTGCCATCTTTAGAATAATCATCCATATTTCAGCACTCATGAAATTTTCTCTGAAGATATTGTGGAGGTCAAAAAAACTGACTTCCTGTCAGAAAACCTGGGTCCAAGTCTTTATTTCTATCACTGGCTGTTATTTTGATCAAGTCAATTTCTCTTTGGGCTATTTCCTTGCTGATAAAATAATGATATCAATTCCTACTTCTCACTTTGTTTTCTAAGAATTAAATTACATGGGGTTTTTTTTCCCTCAAAGTTGGGCATATCAGTTAGAAATATGCTACTTATTCAGAGGATAATTCATCCCAAATACATCCTGCCAAATGCTTACCAGTTGCCAACAAAGCCTACTGCACTGTGTCTGGTAAAGAGAGAGGGACCAACTCTATTCTTGAGGCGCTCGCATCCCACTCTCAAAGAGGTAGTAAAGAAATAAATATGTAAGTACAAATTGTTCTGGGTGCCACAAGGAATGGATAAGAGAGAAAACACCTCTGAGTGGGTCACATGTCAGGTTTAGTACCCACATGCAGAGGAGGCATCGGCGATGGAAATGGGGTGGGATCCAAGTGGATAATTAAAAAGAAACCAAAGCCAAACTCCAATGAGACCAGAAAGGCACTGCTCCCTGTAATGAAAAGGTGTGTGAGCCCCTCACCTATGCCACATATAGAGGAAGGGCTTGTTCATCATGTGGCCCTTTCTACGTGGGACCCAGGGTGCTAGGGAACATGCCACCCATGCACGCCATTATTTGAAATTGTGTCTGAAGATGGCTCTTATCCATTTTCTGTACTATAAATATTGAGAGGACATAATCTATCTTCCTATCTCACAGTCACACCTCTGTTTCAGATTCTATATAGCATAGCACATCTTTCATTCATTCATTCAATCAGACACATTTATTAAGGGCCACCCAATGTGCATGCCTGATATTGGAGAAAGATGAAGTTAGAGTCCCTGCATTGTGGGAGCTCAGAGCGAAGCCCGGTGTAGATAAGTACTGGTAAAGGACAGGGTCCGGTGGAACATATCGCTATATGAAGAAGGGAGGAGCACAAGGAATGATGCAGGCACAGAGGAAGGAACTTGCTCCAACTAGAGAGGACTGAGCTGGAGGGAGGCCTCCCAGAGGAGCCATGCTTTGTAATAACAGTACAAGGCATGAGCTAGCACATCCATGTGGGGTGCTGTAGGGTGGTTCCGTGCAGGTGGAGCAGAGCCTTTGTGTTTTGGGAGAAAACGGAGAAGAAAAACAGAGCTGTAGAGATGGGCCTCATGTGCACGACCAAGGGTTTGGAATTACGTTTTTAAGATTATAAATTACTAATAAGTTGTTCTAAATAGACAAGTGGTGCATCTCTTTTTCAATCATGAGAAAATGTTACTGTCTGTCACATTTAATTTTTAGAATCTCTACCTACGTATACATATATAAATCATAAGTGTGCAGCTCAAGGAACTGGAAGTTATATTTTAGGAGAAGGTAGACATTGACAGCTCTCTTGACTTCTATGCCATATTTCAGGACCTGTGGGTAACGTCTTTCTCTGAAGGTAAGTCTAAATTAACTAAAGTTTCAAGTTAAATGCAGACATTATCTGTTCTGGCCTAAATTACGACAGGGTTGTACATTGGAGAACGTACAGGAAATTCAGTAAGCAAGACACTCCTAAGTGCAGTGTGGTTGTGAGGCTTCCCCCTGGCGGAAGGCTTGGGTAATGGGGATGTGTGGAGAAGGTATCACCCTGTGCGATGGAGGTGGCAGGGATGGTATTTTCAGGACACGTAAAAATTAGGCCGCAAGGCCGAGACCCCAGGAAGAGCCGAGCAGACGGATCTGCTCAACTTGCCTGCAATCAAGGACCCAGACTTGAGAACCCAATCCTTCTCTCTTACCAACAACCTTGTTGTTTCCATCCATCCCACTTGCCAGAGTCAAGAGTGAATTGATTCATCACCAGTTGGAGATCAGCAACTTTTTGCCTTGGCTTCTGCCTCTTCTGCAACAACAGAGCAACACCCTCTGCTCTGGGCAGTTTTTATCTGCCTTTTTATGCTTACCAATCAGTTCTGCTCAATTCTAACTGCCTCATAACTCTGCTCTCATGACGTTTCTGTGTGTAAGCTCTTAGTCCTGAGACCATCTGCTGCTGCTGCTGCTGCCACAAGAAGTCCATTTGGAGTGATCATTTTCTCACTATCATTGACCTTGCTGGGAAGTGATTTATGGTGAGCCACATCACAAACTGGTGGTCAGTCTGTATTCTGGCTACCCTGGTGCAATCAGGTAGGGCAGAATAGGAAATTCAACCACAGGAGAAATTAACTGGGATATTTTTTAAAGCAGGGACTGAGAGCTGGAGATTTCCCTCCAAATCTGGGATTGAGGCAGATAATAATTGTTCTGCTTGTTACGATGGGAACTGCCCACCTTAAAGTAGTTGGCAGTTTTAGAGTCCAAAATATGCAGCGGGAAGATAGTATAAAGATGATGATTGCTTCAGAGGAAGGAGTGAGAGGAATTCCATCTCTGTGTTTTGGCCCCTTGTAGCCCCTCTCCACACAGCACCCTCCAAGCTCGCCAAGGTCATTACAAACAAGGATGACTGGGAGACGATGCACAGATGGGGCTAAAAGCAGTGTGGCGTTCTGAGTAGATCATCCAACAGAAAAAAAGGCTATTAGTGAAAGACTAGGGAAACACAAGTCTATAGTCCGGTTCAAGTAGGGCACCAGCGTTCACTTGTTAGCTGTGTCGGCGCCGGGGTCATGGAAGCTGTGAAAAACAGGAGAGACTAGCCATGCAGACCTGTGTGCAGGAACCCTGTACTCACTATAGAATTGTGGGGTAAATCTAGAATTATTTCAAAATAAAAAATCTTATTTTAAAAAATGTAATTAACAGCTCTGGCCAATTATGTTCAGTGGTAAGAGCATCAGCCCAAGGACTGGTTTGTGGGTCCTATCCCTGAATAACCATTGGGTGAGTTAGGAAGTTGGTCCTGCCCATCACCTACCATTGGGCAAGGTTAGAAGTGGGACAGGCCCCTCAGCAATCATTGGATGAGGTTCAAAATGGGTAACACCTTTCCACAAACCTTGGGTGAGGTTGGAAGTTGGTCCCACCCCTCAAAAATCATTGGTTGTGGTTGGATGTGGGCCCCACCTATCAACAAGTATTAAGTGAGTTTGGAAGTGGGTCCCGCCCCTCAACTACCATTGGTTGATGTTGGAATGGGACCCACCCCTCAACAACCATTGGGTGAGGTTCAAAGTAAGTCCCACCCCTCAACTCCCATTGGGTGAGGTGGGGAGTAGGTCCCACCCCTCAACTACCATTGGGTAAGGTTGGGAGTGGGACTTGCCCCTCAACAACCATTGTGTGAGGTTCAAAGTGGGTCCCACCCCTAAAAAACCATTGGATGAGGTTGGCAGTGGGTCTTGCCCCTCAACTACCATTGGATGAGGTTGGGAGAGGCTCCTACCCCTCAACGACCATTGGTTGATGTTAGAATGGGACCCAACCCTCAACAACCATTGGGTGAGGTTCAAAGTAAGTCCCTCTCCTCAAAAACGATTGGGTGAGGCAGGCAGTGGGTCATGCCCCTCAACTCCCATTGGGTGAGGTGGGTAGTGGTTTTCACCCCTCAACTACTATTAGGTGATATCAGGAGTGGGTCCCACCCCTCAACTACCATTGGGTGAGGTTGGGAGTGGAACTAGCCCTCAACAACCATTGGGTGAGGTTCAAAGTGGGTCCCACCCCTAAACAAGCATTGGGTGAGGTTGGAAGTAAGTCCACAAGGCAGGGTGCAAATTAATTGCAGAAATACGTATCTTTCTGAACTACCCCCACCTTTAGGCCCTGCCCTTTTGACTGGTCCTACCTCCTCCTCACTGCTCATGTCCAATCTAACCTCAAGGACTGGAGCAATTGTGTCATCCCAAAGCACTTCCCACTAGCTCCACTTTCCTCCCATTACCAGGAGGCACTATGTGTCTCTCTCCCAATGCTCAGACTGTGGGATGGAAACCACAGCAGGTGTACAGTGCAGACCCTGGCAGACACCCCAGGATCCTGGAGACCAAGGCCAACAGCAACTGGGATCCACTGATTAATCGTGTTGGTGCCACGTGCCCTGACTCTGTGCAATGAGCATGCTCCACACCACTGGTGCTCTTCCCTCAACCCCAGGCTGTTATGAGGAAAACATCAGGGAATCCAAAAGGCATCCTTCAAAACATGGCACCAGCACTGTGCCTCCAGACAAGGCCTAGGCTGGCCCTGAGAGGGGGCGGCTGAAAAGCTTGGAAAAGACAGGCGAGAATAAAAGCTGGGTCTCACTGGGATGCTGCTTCCTGAGAGACAGCACCCAAGCCCACAAGCCAAGTCTTTATTTGGTAGCAGATGCCATGAGGCAAAGGCAGGGCTTGGTCAAGATGTTTACAGCATTCTCAAGGGCTTCAATCCTACTCCATTACATGCACCTGATCAACCTTGGTTTACTTGCAGCCTATATTACTCAGGCAAGTGAGGACACGTGTTCAGACAATAGGTTCATGCTTACAGCTCTAGCTGTTGGATATAATTGTGCTGGGAGGCTCTGCCTTCCAAGCTGGGACATGCACATGGCCAAGAGAGGACTGGGTCCTCTCATGAGTCCCAGTCTAGAACCTGTCCAAATGCTGTAGCCTAAGGTTACCAGATGTCCGGCTTTTGGAGGGATAGTCCCGATTTATAACAAGTTGTCTCGTGTCCTGTGGCATTTTTTAAAAAGTGCGGATTTTTGGCCAGAATGCACAACAAGCTCAGGAATGGCAGGAGAACGGGAAGGGAATAAATGGTTTTCAGGGGCCATGTGATTATTTAGCCAGGATATGAGTTTCATATCATTTTTGTTAATTTTATTGTGTTAAACTTTAATAATTACAAATAATTGTTGAGAACTGATTATTGAGAACTGCTTATCAGAGTTCGTATTGTTGATTAGTTGTTAGAATTTGATCACCATTGGTTGGACTTAATGAACCATGGCTTTTTGGGGGCTTGGCAACGATGAAAAAACATTTTGTAACTGTCTCTCAGAAGATACACATTGTACTGTGTTCTAGTAAGCTCGTTAAAAATGACGTCATTACAAATCAGCTATTCAAATAATTTAGGTAAGTAATTTATTTATTTCATAAATACATAAATTTTCTTGAATTTAGTAGACAGTACTCGTATTATTTATATTTTATAGTGGCGGCAAAAAGTCTAGAGCTGGCCTTGAAAGTGACAGGACTATACATAATTTTTATTTATTTATTATATTGGTAAATTATACTTATGTTGAAATTTTTAAAAAATATATTACATTACTATTTTTGCGTTCTATGAAAATTTTTGTTGCTCCATATAGACCAAATTTTTAATCAAGAACCACCACCCCCCTAGACTATGAAGTGTGTGGTGTAGTCAGCACGGTCAATGGTGTCCCAATATTAAAATCTTTACCAATATTAAAATCTGGTCACCTTACCTTACAAGGCTCTCTGAATGTTGGTTTAAAATAATGTGAATTGGACCAGATTTCTCTCTGGCTTAGAGGCTTCCCAAGCTTTCCCAATGACTCAGAATAAAATCTGCCCTCCTCCCCACAACCATTGGGATGCTGCCTGATCCAATCCCTGCCTCCTCTTCAGCCTCACCCAGGAATTATTTCTGCTCATTCATCAAGCCTTCGCCATACCAGCCTTACTTCTTTTATTCAAATGGTATCCCATTTTCACAGTTGAGAGTATTCGTACTTTCTGTTCCCTCTACCTGGCGCTCTCTTCCTTAAGCTCCCATGGAATAAAACTCCTCATTCTTTAAGTCTCAACTTAAATGTCACCTCCCCAAAGAGATCTTCCCCCATCTACTGAATCAGAAACTCTGGGGATGGTCCTAACTGGTTTGGCTCAGTGGGTAGAGCATTGTACTGCAGACTGAAAGGTCCTGGGTTTGATTTCAGTCAAGGGCACATGCCTGGATTACAGGCTCTGTCCCCACAGGGGAGCATGCAGGAGGAAGCCAATCAATGATTCTCTCTCATCATTGATGTTCCTAACTTTCTTTCCCTCTTCCTTCCTCTCTGAAATCAATAAAAATAAAAAATAAAGCCAAAACCGGTTTGGCTCAGTGGATAGAGCATCGACCTGCGGAATCAAGGGCCCTGGGTTCAATTCTGGTCAAGGGCATGTACCTTGGTTGCGGGCACATCCCCAGTGGGGAGGGGGGGTGCAGGAGGCAGCTGATTGATGTTTCTAACTCTCTATCTCTCTTCCTCTCTGTAAAAAAATCAATAAAAAAAATATATTTTTTTAAAAGAACCATGTTTGCCAATTTGCTCCAGCCATGGCATACAGAATATAACATTTAAAAATTAATTAATTAATTAATTAATTAATTAAAATAAATAAACCCTGTGGGTGAGCACAGCACTTGCTGAACTTTGAGAACTAAATATATATATGTAAAGAATTATAGAACATGCCAGAGAGATTTAGGGTTCCAAAGGACTTTCACACCACTACACATTTATTCAGACAAATAAGGATCCTATATGTATACTAACGCATTGTTTACGTGATAAGTACTATAAAGGAGTTCGGATGCAATGAACCCCAAGATTCACAAACATTTTTTCTTTCTTCCTTAAACAGAGCAGCCGCAGTGGCAGAGTGTGATTGAGATAAGATGCTCAGAAGCTGCCTCGAGTTGAGATGTGAATCAGGAAGTGTCTGAGGACCTGGGGAAAGAGCGGGAAAAGGCCCAGGAGCAGAAAAGACCTTGGCGTGTCTGAGGAACCAGAAGGAGGCCAGTGTGTCTACGGCGCAGGTCCAGGGGCGAGGGAGAAAGAGGAGTGTGGAGAATGAGGCATGAGCCAGACCACACACGGCCATGGTGAACAGTTTGGATGGCATTTCCCCTTGCAGTGTGGTACCCAGAGTCCTTGAAGCATTCAGGTGGCATGAAGGGATTCTCGGTTTTGGTGCCCTGGCTGGTGTGGCTCAGTTGGTTGGAGTAGCATCCCATACCCTGAAAGGTTGTAGGCTTGATTCCAGATCAGAGCCCATACCTACATTGTGAGTTCAATCCCCAGTCAGGTATCTAGCCCAGGCCACCCAATCAACATTTCTCTCTCTCTCTCTCTCTCTCTCTCTCTCTCTCTCTCTCTCTCTCTCTCAGTTTTGGAAGACCACTGTGGATGCTGTGTGGAGAATGGACCATGAGGGTACAGGTGTAATTGATAAGATTAAGAACACACATATGAGGTGTGTGGTGTAGTCAGCACAGCTTTAAACCTTTTTTTTTGTAAGCAGTTACTCACCAAATCCTGTAATACCCTGTGAGGTAAATACTGTCGCCCTACTTTTTGAATGAGACAGAGAGATCAATCACTTTCTTGAAATCGGACACCTGGTCAGTGGCAGAGCCAGAACTCAAACCCAGACAGCCTGGGTTCGGAATCTGGACTCATAAGCACCATGAAAAAATAGGCATATTCTTCCTGCCTGTTCTCCTGACAAAGGGCGGCTTTGAGCTTAAAATAGTATGTATGCTCTAGTAGAGTCTTTGAATATTAAGAAGGGTACCATGTGAATTTAACAGTGCTGTTAAATTTTATAAATATAGCTCATTAAACAAAGCATAATGAATTGGCTCCTAATCTTCTGTATATTGTAGTTAAAAGCAGCACTAATATTTGCAGCAAGAAAAACAATTAGCACATTCATTAAGTAGAGTCCTGCTTACATTTGACTCATTAACTTTAATCATCTATGAAATGCTTGAACTAAACTAACCTGTCAGCCCCAGAGTCATTAGTGCCTGTCTGCAAATGATGATGCTTTAATTCTTAGGGCATTTTTAATTTTACAGACCAGCACAGAACCCAGCTTAGTGATGATTTTCCCTTGATGGTACTTACGATCAAGATATTGAATATTATTTTTAAGTCAATAAATCATTGTCCTTCACAATGGCAGCATACACGGGATCCTAATTAGTAGTTGCTTTTATTTTCATTCACGTTTCCAAATATTATATCTCTTATTTGGCCTTTAAATAACAATATGCTTTCCTAACCGGAGAACATCATTATTTCTAAGGTGGTATAATCTAAGTCAACACAGGGATACCATATGACACTGGATGACCAGGAAAACTTAGGAAAGTCATTCTCAGTCTTTTGAGGTCTGACAGACACCTGGAGAATCTGAGCATACTATGGACCTCCTCCCAAGAAAAATGTACACACACACACTCAATGGCAAGACGTACACAAAACTCTTTAAAATATATATATATATATATATATATATATATATATATATATATATATATACTTTATTGATTTTTTACAGAGAGGAAAGGAGAAGGATAGAGAGCTAGAAACATCAATGAGAGAGAATCATCTATCAGTTGCCTCTTGCACACCTACTGGGGATGTGCCCGCAACCCAGGTACATGCCCTTGACTGGAATCTAACCCGGGACCCTTCAGTCCACAGGCTGACGTTCTATCCACTGAGCCAAACCGGTTTCAGCAAAAAAACCTCTTGAAGTATATCCCTAGCTCACTAGGATAAGAATTTGTGCTTTACTTTAACTTGACTGTTTAGAAGCAATTAAAGTTTATCCCTATTTGATGATATCCAGTGTTTCCCAAAGTGCGGTGCGCGTACCCCCAGGGGTACGGGAAGAGTTTGGAGGGGGTACGCGTTGCACTGGAGTTTGGTGGGGATATGCACTGCACCGTGCTTAGCTGTGCCTAATGCTACATTCTCATAAGTCAAGTCAAGACAGTCTTGTGAGGCATGAGATGGTCCGGTATGCAAATAAATGTTATTTATAACATAACTTTTATTTATATTGCATTATGAATAATTTTATTTTTCATTTATTAATATTTTGTGTATGTACACCCAAAAATAAAAAATAAATATATTTTGATTGTTATTAAAATACATCCATTTAAGGGGTACACATATGTCGAAAGTTTGGGAAACACTGAATAAGCACTTCTTTGAAGAAGAATGCTGACTAATAACTGTAGAAGGGAGAATAGAAATCGAAAATTCACTACTGAAAATATTTGAATATGGAGTTGATATTATTTAGTTTTAGGATATTATTTCCTTTCTTAGGTGACATAGTAACATTTATTATGCAGCAGAATGTGCTTATTTTAGGCTGGGGGAGTTGCTATAGTATTTAAGGAAAAAGGGTCATGATATCTAGCATTTACATTGAAGAGGTTTTATAAGATAGACCTATGATATATACATACATACATACATTTTGGATTGAATTGTTCCTTCCCTCGAATCTATATGCTGGAACTTTAATCACCAATGTCACTATATTGAGAGATAACTTTTAAATAAGAAGCTGCGATTAAATAATGTCATAATAATGGGGCCTTGATCAAATAGGACTAGTGTATTCATAGGAAGAGACAGGAGAAGTGTGTGAGCATGAATTAAAGACCACAAGAGGACACAGTGAGATGGCAGCACTCTGCAAGCAAGGAGAGACGCCTCAGTAGAAACCAAACCTGACCACTTTGACCTTGGATTTCCAGAAATCTGAGAACATAAATTTCTGTTGTTTACTTACCCACACAATAACAAAAAAAAACTGCATTTTGTTACGGCAGTTTTAACAGACTAAGATGAAAGTCAGGTAGATAGGTAGGTAGACAGAAAGAGTAGATAAATTAAATATCGAAAATACCATGTTTCCCCGAAAATAAGACCTACTTACAGGTTTCCTTCTGAGTGAAATATAACGCATCTCCCGAAAATAAGACCCCAGGCTCTGTCTCAGAATGAAAATTAATTTACCTTAAACTGGTCGCTAGGGCCGCCCCGACTGGCATCTAGCAACCAGTGACATTACGTGGAGTCCTGACCTCACTGCTGTGTGAATGGAGAGAAATCAGCATGGAAACTTGGTGAAACCTAAACTGCAAGAAGTCGTGACTTGGCTGAAGAATTCATGGGAGAAAATCACTGACAGTTGCATTGCAAATGCACTGTGAGCAGGCTACCTGGACAAGAAGTACTCATTTAAAGACAGTGCTATTGCTAAACATGAGAGATTTGGTCCACTGATTCTGAAAGAAATGGAGTCACAAGAAATTCACCAGGAAATTCGGGAATTGGATTGTTATGATGATGTTCCAGAAGATGATGACAAAATTGTCATTGAATAAATGAGTAAATTCTTGATACTGTAGGATTCACAATTTGTCTGGTTTGTGTTGACAACTACCGTACTACCATACCGTATACAGGTAATACATTTCCTTTATTTTCATTTAACAATAAATGTGTACCGTATTCTTCTTCATGGCAAAATAAGACATCCCCTGAAAATAAGACCTAGCGCATCTTTGGGAGCAAAAATTAATATAAGACACTGTCTTATTTTCGGGAAAACGGTATCAACAATGGTAGAAACCAGATGGTAGATATATGGTTTCTATTTTACCATATTTAATGACTGTTTAAAATTTTTATTAAGCCTGTTTGGCATTGAGCTTTGACCTATGAACCAAAAGGTCATGGTTCAATTCTCAGTCAGAGCATATACCCGGGTTGCGGGTCCCATCCCCAGTGGGGAGCATGCAGGAGGCAGCCAATCAATGATTCTCTCTCATCATTGATGCTTCTACCTCTTTATTCCTTTTCCTTCCTCTCCAAAGTTAATAAAAAATATTTTTAAAAATAAAAATTTAAAAATAGCCGAAACCGGTTTGGCTCAGTGGATAGAGCGTCAACCTGCGGACTAAAAGGTCCCAGGTTCAATTGCGGTCAAGGGCATGTACCTTGGTTGCAGGTACATCCCCAGTAGGAGGTGTGCAGGAGGCAGCAGATCGATGATTCTCTCTCATCAATGTTTCTAACTCTCTATCCCTCTGTCTTCCTCTCTGTAAAAAAAAAAAAAGAATTTAAAAATAAAAATTTGGAGGGAAACAGTCTTGCTTTTGAGCCTTTGGTGTGTTGGAAAAGAAAGCATTAATGTCATTTTAAAGTCTAGGGGAGAACAGTTGGGTTTACATAGATTTCAAAAATAAAAGCTGATATTAGACTCAGTTGATAAAAAGGAATTTTAATGCACTGATAGAACATATTCAAAAAAACTGGACAAATGGAGAAATATATTACATTTCTGCATGGGAAAACTATTGTAAAGATATGAATTCTCTTCAAATATATTCCAATTAAAATATCAATCAGATTTTTTATGTATATTTAAAAGCTGATTCCAGCTGAAACCTGTTTGGCTCAGTGGTAGAGCATCGGTCTGCGGACTGAAGGGTCCCAGGTTCGATTCCGGTCAAGGGCATGTACATTGGTTGCGGGCACATCCCCGGTAGGGGGTGTGGGTGTGCAAGAGGCAGCTGGTCGATGTTTCTCTCTCATCGACGTTTCTAGCTCTCTATCTCTCTCCCTTCCTCTCTTTAAAATATCAATAAAATATATTTTTTTAAAGAAAGAAAAAAAAAGCTGATTCCAAAATTTGTATTGAAGACCAAGGTTTCCAATAATAGAAAAAATAAACAAACAAACTCTTAAATAGAAAAAAGAAGGAAGAAAAGGTTGATGACTTGCCCTAGCAGGTACTAAGCTCTGGTTATAACAATCACATGATAGCATGGTATTGGTGTAGGATAAATAAATTAACCAAACAAACCAAAAACAGAGTCCAGAAACTCACCCACACATACATACAAAATTGACACATCATAAAAGTATCACAGCGGCGAGGAAAAGATGGGTTTTTGAGCAACTGGTGTTTGAACAATTCGCTAAATATATTGAAAATATGGAACTAGTTCTCTCACAATGTAACCCCAAGATCTATTTAACTCAGGTTAAAATTTTAACTAATTTTTTATTTCTAGACTTAGAATAAATTTACTTCAAAAATGACCAACTAAACAAAGACACAATAAATGAAAATATTGTTATGTTTTACTACACCAAAGTAAAAAACTTCTGGCCTTAAAGGTCATTATTTCCCTTGTAAAAAATAATCCACTCATTGGTAGAAGATAGTTACAATTTATACAGTAAACGGGATTAGTATGCAGAATATTCAGAACTCCTAAAAGTAAAAAAGGCAGACAAGCTAATGAGCAAAGGCACAAAAAAGCATTTCACTAACGAGGAAACACAGTCATACACATATGAAATGTTGCCCCC
Source organism: Vespertilio murinus (assembly GCA_963924515.1). Lineage (NCBI taxonomy): Eukaryota > Metazoa > Chordata > Mammalia > Chiroptera > Vespertilionidae > Vespertilio > Vespertilio murinus. Next base: position 77,024,294 of record OZ004711.1, on the reverse strand, counting down.
TTCTTAGAAATCGAGGAAATGCAGACTGGAACCACAAAAATAAGCCATTTATACTTATCAGATTACCGGACAACGTCAAGTCATATGGCAAGAACGTGGGACATCAGCAACACTTGCACACAGCTGATGGGAATGTCATTGGAGCGTCCAAATTTCCAACACAGTGAGAAATGCAGATTCCCTGCGGTCCAGCAGTTTCGTTTCAACCCGGGCAGCTGGGGACTGACCAACCCAGAGAGCTCTGACTGGTCCTGCCATCTCAGCACACATTCCTCAGGAACTCGGAAAGACTGATCAGGGATTTTCCACAGTCTCGTCCCAGAACTGATACGCATGGCTTCTACTCACGGGTCATTGCCCTTGACTAGCTATGAGGCCCCGCTGAGCTGGAGAAGAGCAGGGAGGTAAAGTCCTGTGTATCCAGGAAGGACGGATAACCAGACTTTGTAATGTCTGCTTTATCTGTAATCTGACATATGAACGAGGTGACATTGTGGATGGGCAGATAAAACGCAAAAACTGGCAATGGATGCTTGGTTTCCATGTAGAAAAATATATATTTACTTAGATTCCTATCTCACACTATGCCCGTGCATTCCAAATCTATTAAAGATTTACATATGAAAACAAAACTCTAATGTTTTTAGTGTAACTCAGAAGTCGCTGCTTTATCAAATCTAATAAGAACAGGGTTTTTTAGCAAAAGAAAAAGCACCTATTATAAAGACAAGGGTTGATAAATTTGATGTGGAACAACAGAGAACACAAGCGATGTTTAAAAATAAACCATAGACTGGAAGAAGAAATTTGCATTATATAACAATAGATTGTATTAAATAATTCCCTCAAATGAATAAGGAAAATAAAACAAAGCACGCAAAAAAAGTAAATGATATGAATGAGCAATTCTACTTCTGTGTACAAAGATGTTTATCAGAGTATTGTTGCTATTAGAGAAAAATTAAAAACAACCAGGATGTGCCAGGTTAGAGAAATGGATGAATAGACTATGGTATAGCTCATAGAATGAAATTCTAAACCAGTTAAAATATGAAGGTCTAGATCCACTTGGATTGATATGAGTTAGGAAAGGAGTTAGAAAACATGATGTTGAATAAAAAAGCAAGTTGCAGACTATGTATAGTTATTACATCATTTATTCTGCTTTATCTGAATAGATATATCTATCTATTCTATACATTGTGAGTATCAAATCATGAAATGGAAGGATACACATTAACTGCAAGACAGGGGTTTCCCTTGAGGACTTCCCCCCCATCACTTCCCCATAAAAGATTTGAAGCAAACATGGCAAAATATTAAGGTTAATAATTATTAAAGCATTTATTAAACCTTGGAAGTTGGTATCTGTTATTCTGCTCTCTCTGCTTTTCTGTATGCTAGATACATTTCTCAATAATAAGGGGCATAAAAGCTGAAAGCACTCAGAAGACATGATTTGTCCAAATGTATTCTATTTGATCAAAACAGAGTCCCTAATTAGTCAGGATGAATGCGCAGACACTATACCCACACATATTCCGGGGCACGATCTTCATCTATCAGAACGCAACTAAATTGGGAGTAAGAAGCTTGAGTTCAACTCTCTTAGACTAAGTAGTCATTTTCCCACCGGCTTCCTTTTGTGGACATAGCAAACACTACAGTGTTTGTGAGAACAGATCCTGGAAAACCTTCAGAAATGTATTTATGCTTGCAGGTCGCAAGAATACACAGAAGCAATCATTTAAATAAAAGCACCCAGCGACCTAGGCAGCGTGAACAATCTCACAAATAGCCCTATTTTATGGTTACTAATATGCATGTGTCACATTACTGCTGATAGGATGCTTTGAATTCCTGAGGGGGAAAATGATGGTAAAATATTATTTAATATACTGTTCTTTCTATTTTTGGATATCAGTGGCATTTTAACAGCTGCCATAATTTTGGCTACACTGTAAAGTCACCCATGTATCATTTATGAGGCTTCCAGACATCTGTTTCTTGCATTAGATAATTAGGTTAGGCCATCTTGTGGTGAATGACATATAGTTGACCATCTGCCTCCATAACATAGCTCACGTTCAGGGCATGGCTCTTGTTCTGTGTCATACCATCCATATCCACGGCAGAGGTGTCACCCAGAGTTCCACCTCTAATCTCTGATCGTTTGTAGCTTAACTCTTTCCTATAAGATTTACAGACCAGACCCACAACTAACACAAGGGAGATTTCATTTTAGAGAGATTTAGTAGATGCAATCAAATCCCTGCAAAGACAGGCTGGTCAGATGGTTACAAAGGGGTGTTTTTATATGTGATGTGGTTTTCCTAAAATCAATAAATCTTATTACACGTTATTCGTCACCTTAACAATGGTAACGAAGAGCAAGGGTCTGAAACAAGTCTGAAATGTCACCGTCAATGTCTCGAATTTCCTTTGGGGAAGAACAATTGTTTTCGGCATAGAGATACCAGCTTTGAAATCATCTTGAATTTCCTATTATGTTCAAAGTTGCCTTGCGTGTGCTGGTATTGCAACCTATCTGCCTCCTCATTCTATAAGCCTAGGTAAAGTGGATTTTCGTGGTATTTGAAAGGGGCTAGTTTATTGAAAAAGACCAAATAAGAAAGAGGGGAGTGGGAAGTGAGGGAGGAAGAGAGAGCCATATTATTTTCCAGAAGATTTGAACTAGAGAATGCAATGTGTGTGTGTGTGTGTGTGTGTGTGTGTGTGTGTGGCTGTGTGTGTATTTTCTTCTGAGACTTGGTTTTCCATTGTAGCATCGGAAATCACTTCATTATTGGCATTATTCTTATTTTCAATTGCCATATTGCTTACCAAGAATTATCAGTGACAGCTGAAACCGGTTTGGCTCAGTGGATAGAGCGTTGGCCTGCAGACTGAAAGGTCCTGGGTTCGATTCCAGTCAAGGGCATGTACCCTGGTTGTGGGCACATCCCCAGTATGGGGTATGCAAGAGGCATACTCTCATCGATGTTTCTAACTCTCTATCCCTCTCTCTTCCTCTCTGTAAAAAATCAATAAAATATATATATATTTTTAAAAAAGAATTATCAGTGAATAATTCATCCCAATTTTCACGTGTCTGTTTTTCTGACTTCTTTACAGTGAGCACATATTAATTTTATAAGCAGAAGAAAGAGGCACTTGAATTAATAAATGTTCTAGGGTTTGCCCAAGTATTATGATTTCATCAAATAATTTTATTTCTTTATCATTGGGTTGTTCTTTCTCCACAGATGTGAAATATGATAGTAACTGGGGATTGCTTTGCAGCAAATTTGATGTAACTCTGTCAGGCTAGCTACCAATTTATTACCTGTCCCTGGTGTTAGTAGGAGATTACAACACTCAACTGGCCAATGTTAACAAGCTGCAAAGCAAATGTAAACACCATTTGCTCTACTGATATTTTCATAGGTTTCCTTTGCTCTAAGACCTCTTGGCACCATAACAAGATATATATGCAAATAGCACTGAAGTAGTTAAATAACAATATGTAAGTGGACCGATAATTAGATCTCCACAAATTTAATATGCTATGAGACAGCTAAAATAAAGAATGGAACAGTAAAATGTGATTTTATCTACTAGATTAGACCAGGCTGAATACATAAATCTACAGGTTTTAAAGGTCGATAATCATAAATGCACACCTATTCTTATAAGTTTGTCACATTTTTTTTCTTCAAGGTGTTATTCAAATTTTACCTCTCCCCTGAGGGTGTTCCTGTTATTTCTAGAATATTCTCTCCTTGCTGGAGTTTTCCATCATTTGTGTCTTTTAGTATAACACTCAGCACTGCCTCACACTGTATTGTCCCCTCACTGAGGCACACAATTATGAACATTTTCACAATTTGGAAAGTGATATAATTTATATGCATGTTTAATGTGGTGCCTGTTTTCCATTCTTGTTTTCCTTCTGCACCACCAACCCCCACCCCAGTCAGCTCTCAGTAAATCAATTGATTAAGCCTGGGAACAGCCTTGCCATCCACCTACCTGGAGGACAAGCAGCACATCTGTTCCCTCTTACATCCTCTAAAAATACAGATGACAGTCCTTATGGGACGGAAGCCTGGGGGAGCTGGAAATAATAACCTCAGACTCTCTTAGACGGAGAGAAAAGAAGAATTTTCAAAAGGAGTCCACCATCAGGAGGGATTTTTGGATTGATATAATTGGAATGTCATCCAGCAGCTTTTCCTCATCTCTCCAAATTTTACATTAGTGTCCTGAGTCTCAATCTCAGCTGATGCTGCGATACTGTATTTGTCTATAGAGCAGCAAGCAAATCAGGCTTTACCTGTCTTATGTATGAGACTTAAAGTTCAAAGCCCTAACTTGCCTTTCTCTCCCTAATGGACTCTGCTGAGCCATCCGGAGGCCTTTGCCCTCTCAGACCCTGAGAGGTGCCCTTCCCAGGCTGCTGGGAGGGTTGGTAGGTGGCAGCCATCATTGAGTCCTGCCCCAGAGACAGCTCTTCTGTTAAAGAGCACTGCCTAAGCCAGGGGTGGGCAAACTTTTTGACTCGAGGGCCACAATGGGTTCTTAAACTGGACCGGAGGGCCAGAACAAAAGCAACCTGACCATGCTGGCACTCTCATCTTGGGCTGCTGGTGAAGGAGCAGAGGGGAGAGCAAGAGAACCCTCCGTTCTTTCAGCTTCGCAGGCCAGATAGAACAGCTGAATGGGCCAGATCTGGCCCGCGGGCTGTAGTTTGCCCACGGCTGGTAAGCTAGGCTCACATCCCCTTCCTGGGAGCAGCCTACATCCAATGAGTGGTCAGAGATCTAAAGGCCAGCCCCCTTGCCCTGATTTGGGACCACCATGCAGCGCCACTCTAGCTCCAGAGCAAACCGTGGACTGGCGGGGGTCTTGGTCATAAAAGCATCACAGCCCAGTTTCTTCCTCTGATGGCTCTGCTTTTTTCTCCTTCCCACGAGAGTCTATCAGAGATGACTACCTCCCAGGGAGCCCAAGCTGTGACAGCTGGTGTGGTAGGAGTGGTCCAAAACATGACTTAAATATAAGATCATGGAGCTGGATCATCCACCAGCCAGTTAATAATAATAATATTAACCCTTGACACTGATGGTGGACCGTAACAGGTGGCAAAACTGTCCTTGATGGTGACCTGGGATGGCACACTAGTGAAAGGGGATGTTCTACAGTATGATGTGTGAGGTGTTTGGGAAATATGGAGGATATGGTAATAAGGGTAATTCATCACCAATTGAAAACTAAATGTAAAAGCCTAAGCCTGTTTTTTTGGTTTTTGGTTTTTAAAAAAATATATGTTATTGATTTTTTACAGAGAGAAAGGGAGAGAGATAGAGAGCCAGAAACGTCAATGAGAGAGAAACATTGACCAGCTGCCTCCTGCACACTCCCCCCCCCCCCCAATCAGGGATGTGCCCGCAACCAATATACATGCCCCCGACCAGAATCAAACCCGGGACCTTCCAGTCTGCAGACCGACACTCTACCACTGAGCCAAACCAGCCTCGGCAAGCCTAAGCCTGTTTTGTGGCATATCCAGTAACCCTCGTCTCCTGCCATTGGAGGACAGGTAACGTTTAGAGCCAAGCCCAAGACTTATAAGAAAAACAGAAGCATAATTCCCAATAATTCAAATCCCTGTCTGGTCAAGGCTCCAGTTAGGAAGAAATGGGGCCTTGAGACACAAGACAGGGTTATCTGGGTTGATATGCTCAACAGTCTTGAGTCTGCAGATTTCCCTGAACCCCCTGTGGAAAGATCCACTCCCACTGAAGGTGACTGTCTTCCCCTTGATAGAAGGGATCTGCCTTTGTAAAATTACATGAACTCTATGCAGGATCTGCCCTGCCCTCCCCTTCTCACCACTCAAGTAACTAGATTTAAGTCACAACAAAATGTGGCCTGGGAAATGCTGAGCTAAGGGAGGAAAGGGCAGAGGAAGCAGTCACTCTCGGTGGCATGTACTGACAGGGGCCAGGAGAGTGTAATATGTACAGAACTGAATGTTAAGGATTAAGGGGGGGTGGGTGGAGCTTAAAGACAGATAAAGAAGAATTCCTAGGTATGAGATCAATATAGAATTTAACACTTGGCTAGGACTCAGACAGTGATTATATGTTTCTATAAGGGTTTTTAGGAACTTAGAAAAAGCAATGGCCCACACTAAGTAATGTAGAAAAACTGTGCTATAGGGTTGAAGGAAAGGTCAAAAGTATCAGAAAAGTAGACAATAACAGATATAGCAGACAAAGTTGGAAAATCCACCAGGCAACTGGTCCACAAGACGACCCAGAAAGCATACCATTCAACCAAAGAATAAGCAACACACTGGTGCAAGAGGCAGCTGGCTTGATGGGACACTCGCGGGTAGCCAACTTCTGTAGGTCACACCTGGCAGTAGGAGATGTCATTCGTGTAGTGAGCTCCCTGATAGCAAAGGAGGTCACTGGATCCGGGGAAGATGAAGGAGGTGGAGGGAGTAGCATTCAGTTACCTGAGGCAAAGCGGGTGCAGTGATCACAATGAGCAGCACGGACAGAGGGGCAGCCAAGGGGAGCCGGCCCTCGGATACTACGACTATTGCAACCCCTCCCATGTCCTCCTTTACTCGGGAAGCTCAGATCAGGGTTTGTAGCCAACCTCTGGCTTTCCGGAGAACTTTATCATTTTTTAGTTCCAATTGTTAACCTCATCCCTGGCTGTCTCTCGTATTTGCAATCCAATTTCCCCTTCACCCCTCTTTCCTCATTGATTTCTCCGTATATTTTGTACTTCAGATATTACTGTGGGCACTTCACACCCATGTTTTGGTGATTGTGAGGAACAAGTGGAGAACCAATTAAATAAAGGAGGAGAGAGAGGGTGGGAAACCCAAGGGAAAGAAGAGAGGCATCTTGTTAGTCCTAGAAGTACAGGCGGTGGTGGATATGCAGGGCTGGAATTCCTCAGGATATAGGTTACCATGACTGCTTCTATCAGACCATTATTGTTAGAATGAGAAATTACCACTGAGAATTTTTTTTTCTAAAAATATGGACAGTTGCATTTGCAACCAAGATGAAAGGGTAAGAAGAGGGAAAGATGAATATGGGTATGGTGGGTCTGGGCCCTATTACCCTTACCTGAAGATTCAAGTTTCAGTGATTGCCCTAAGGTGTGACCAGGTACCCCTGCTAACATTGCCCCTTCAGACCCAGAGCATTCACAGCACCTGCACACAGGCAGGCAGCAAGTCAGGTAAAGAAGGTGTGGGGCAGGGCTGAGGGATATGTTTAGAAATTATTCTTACCTTGTCCACAGAATGATATCCTATATAATAAAAACCCAGCGACCGAACAGTGGAACAACCAGAACAACCAGTTGACCAGTCCCTATAACGTGCACTGACCACCAGGGGGCAGATGTTCAGCACAGGAGCTGCCTCCTGGTGGTCAGTGCACTCCCACAGGGGAAGTTCCACTCAGCCAGAAGCTGGGTTCACATCTGGGGCGTGCAGTAGCTAAGGAGCTGTGAGCCAAGCAGTAAGAAGCAGCAAGCAGGCAGGCAGTATGGAGTGAGAGGTCCCGGACTGTGAGGGATGTCCAACTGCTGGCTTAGGTACGATTCCCACAGGGGGGTGGCGGTGGCTAAGCCAGCATGCAGACATCCCCCGAGAGTTCCCAAACTGTGAGAGGGTGCAGTACAGGCTGAGGGACCACCCCCCAGTGCACGGAATTTGTGCACCGGACTTCTAGATTATTACAATTGTAGATCCCTAAATTCCCATCTGATTCTGTTCTCTTTCTACCCAGTAGCCCCTCTGTGTTCTATATTAAGATTCTGTGTCATGGAAGGGAAAGTGAAAAGCTTTCTCTGGAACAAATCTGAAATGGAAACCTAATAATGATTTTTTTTTTCCCCAGGCTGGATAAATGTCCTAAATGAAAGTGCCAAAAAGTCTGACATTATGTCCCTGATTATAAACTTTTACTCTCCTTCTGTAGTTAATAATTACTTGGAAGAATAGAGCTTCATTTCTTATGTATCATAATTTTATAAATATAGCTTGCATAGGTTGAACTTTATTTTTTTTTTTGTTCCCTCTCTGTAAAGTAAATGATCATGATTAATAGCAATTCTACTTGTAAGACTTCTGGGCCACTTGGCCCCCTAAGGAAAAATGAGAAAATAAAATCAAGCTAAAATGCATTTGTCTTCATTTCAAGAGTCTGTGTTATTTGCCTCTGTTTATTTAATGGTGTGTTCTATCAGTCATTCGCTGGGGTTGTCTCGTATTCTTGTGCCTCCTAGAGGGCTTACAATGGCCCTGCTACATTCCAGAGCTTGCCCCTGGCCTAATCTTGTCATCCATCCTGGCTTGTCTGGAGAAAGAAGTATAACCTCACATTTGTATGACACATATACAATATTATTCATGGAGTCTAATGATAAAACCATTAAATGAGCAGAACTAGTGTCGGCATTTTCATTAAACCAACACCTTTCCTTGCCTCACTCCCAGACAGTTATGCCTCCTGGTCTCTGATATTGATGGATTTATATTTAGGATATGCAAAAGAATTAACTAGCTCCTTGGTCAACCTAGTAGAGATGTGAAAATATCATCATCACAGCCTTTTGGACAGGATTATCACTTCTAGGCCTCAGCTTCCTCATCTTAAAATGAGGGGTTGGCATTATAGGATTGCTTAGCATCCTTCAAATCCTTCTTAATGCCCATGGAGTGAATTGCAGTAATCCAAATTACCATAATCTCCTCTGTGGAAAACTATAACAGAAATTACAGCTCCTCTGGTTGCTAGAAACAGTATACTTCCCTAGGGAAGGGCGCAGTGAAAAGTTTCCCTTGGGGGCCCCAAAAAAATCCATGAATGAGCTCTAGTTGGATGGTTGCCATGACAAGCAACACAAAACTTGATCAGAACATCACCAATCCAGATGTTAGTGAACAGAGAGTTTTCTATTTTATTCATTGCCATATCCTGAATGCTAACACAATGCCTCACCGATACAATACATTAGCAAAACTTTTGTTAAGTGAATGAATGTTAGCCAGGCAAAGGAGGAAGAGAGTTCCACACATAAAAAGCAACATGGGCCGAAACTGGTTTGGCTCAGTGGATAGAGTGTTGGCCTTCAGACTGAAAGGTCCCAGGTTTGATTCCGGTCAAGGGCATGTACGGTACCTCGGTTGCGGGCACATCCACAGAAGGGGGTGTACAAGAGGCAGCTGACCCATGATTCTCTCTCATTGATGTTTCTAACTCTCTATTCCTCTCTCTTCCTCTCTCTGTAAAAAATCAATAAAATATATTTTTTAAAGCAACATGGTAAGTTAAAGAAATGAAAATGAATGAATGAATGAAAGAATGTCAGTGTGCATGTGACCTACAGAGCCAGAGAGAAAATGCCTAAAAATAGAGTTGTGAGATCATGAACAATTATAAGCCTGTCTCTCGTGTTTTCTAAGTAATCATTTCAAAGTTTTCTGCTCTACCCAAATTCTTGACCTCCCTGCCCCAACTTATTATCCACCTTATTGAGATGGCAGAGTGATCCGGCAGGAGCTCCCTGGATTTTTTGTGTCCATGCTCATCTTCTCATCCTCTCACCCTGATAGCTTGAAAAAGATTTTCCTTCCTATTTAGGGCTATCACCCCACTCGCCTTCTCCTTCATCCATTCATTCAACATTTCAAATAGCCCCCATTTTGTGCACAGGAGAAACAAAGTTGAGACGATATAGTTCTTCCCCACCAAGAAGTTCAAAGTCTCTTGTTGAGAAAGAAAGGTAGCCATACTATAAGATGGACAATACTGTTAGTGCTGCGGTAGAAGTGTGAAGAGAGTCCTGAATGCCTCCAAATGTTTCTTTTGGGCTCTCAGATAGGAAATCCTGGTGTTTCCTAAATGTCCCAAAACCAGGCTTTCTCAATTCACCAGCCCCAACCCATCAAGTAACATCATAGGTAGCCCTACAGAAAAACACTGTTTAACATTTTAGAAGAAAACAAAATCCCAAATTCTCCGAGGGGCATTTGACTTGAGACAAAACTTTCTATTTTGAAATACAAATGCACTCAAGATGTTTTCTTTAAGTGTTAAATAAACAAAGCACCCCCATTTCCAGTGTTGCTACTTATTTCTTGGTAGCTAATCTTAATTGCCATGTTCCAGCAGCAAGGTTGTGGAACAATACAGGAAAACCCTCAACATATATTCAGGCTTCCCTTGGTAAATATGATAGATAATATAAGTACCAGCATATTGACTTTGCTATATTGAGACTGAAGTGTATTCGTGTATGAATAACTGAAATGTGTGAGATATCCAAATTGTAACAGTTAAAACATGACATTAGAGATAGGCACCCTCTTTCCCCGAAAATAAGACAGTGTCTTATATTAATCTTTACTCCCAAAGATGTGCTAGGTCTTATTTTCAGGGGATGTCTTATTTTTCCATGAAGAAGAATATGGTACACATTTATTCTTAAATAAAAATAAAGGAAATTTATTACCTGTATACGGCACGGTAGTACGGTAGTTGTCAACACAAACCAGACAAACTGTGAATCCTACCGTATTAAGAATTTACTCATTTATTCAATGACAATCATGTCATCATCTTCTGGAACATCATCATCACAATCCAATTCCTGAATTTCCTGGTGAATTTCTTGTGACTCCATTTCTTTCAGAATCAGTGGACCAAATCTCTCATGTTTAGCAATAGCTCTGTCTTTAAATGAGTACTTCTTGTCCAGGTAGCCTGCTCACAGTGCATTTGCAATGCAACTGTCAGTGATTTTCTCCCATGAATTCTTCACCTAAGTCAAAACTTCTTGCAGTTTAGGTTTCACAAAGTTTCCATGCTGATTTCTCTCCATTCACACAGCAGTGATGTCAGGACTCCGCGTAACGTCACTGGTTGCTAGACGCCAGTCGGGGTGGCCCTAGCGACCAGTTTACTATGGTAAATTAATTTTCATTCTGAGACAGAACCTTGGGGCCTTATTTTAGGGGGGATGCCTTATATTTCACTCAGAAGGAAACCTGTAAGTAGGTCTTATTTTCGGAGGATGTCTTATTTTCGGGAAACACGGTAGTTTCCGATGGCTTCTCTCTCAGCAATGAACAGGCACCACCTGAGCATCATCTGTAGCAGCAATTTCCAACCAGTGTGCCGCAAGAATGTTGAAAACATGCAGCCCCAGACTATTTAGTCAGGGGCACTGGTCTCTTTTCCCTTAGATAGTCAAATAAGAAATGACAACAGCCAAACACAACAATTGCCATCCGATGTGAATGAATCGAAATTATATCTATATTTTGTCAGACACCGTTTGGGGCGCCACAGAATGTTAGTCATCACGTTATGCGTTCCATGAGATTAAAAAGGTTGAAAATCGCTGATCTATATGATACAGGGACACCCCCCCCCCCAACAAACACCCCATAAAATGAAACTCACTCTAGAGAAAGAGAGCCGTCACTAAAACAGATCAAAAGGACGGTGTGGCAGAGATTATCACTGGCCCTCCAGTATGGCTATTGTCTTCATCTTCCTTTCAGTACTAGAAAACTGTGAGTTTTCCATCCAACCAGAGACTTAATGTTCCAGATTCCCTTGAAAGTAGGCGGAATTATATGATGACATTCTGGCCAGCGAGATGAGAAACTTCTGGTAAGTTTCTGAAAGGGAAGCTGATTGCCCTCTCTCCCTGTTCCCTGTGCTGGAAAGAGAATGCTATGCTTATGACCGGCTTGGACAAGGCAGCTCAGGACAACAGTCCCCGGGGAGGCAAAGCTACAAGGCAGAAGAACCCAGCGACTACGGAAACTTCTAGAAGAGCACACAACACCCAACCAGAGTCTCGAGAAAGCACCAGAGACTAGGATGGCAATCTTGTGTGGCATGCTCATCCATGGCATGCTGGTCTTGTGACTTTCGGTTACAGTCAATGCCAGAGAAGCCACTGATTGTCTTTCAACAAGATGTGTAAGGGAGAAAAAGAAACAGATAGTCAAGGTGTTCCAGTTTTATGCAACCAAGGCTCGGAACATACAGGTCAGTCAGGTAACTAGCTTAGTCTGAGTTCTACAAGCTAAAACTCCTAAGCCCCCAATTTGTTTTCCTTGGTCAGACCCACACACAGAGACAAATAGAGATAGAAACGAGATTGGAGTGAGACACAATTTATTACCTTGCTCGGTGGCTTCCGGGCTCGGCAACAGATGCGTCACAGACCGTGAAGTGAAGATCAGACAGATGTGGTCCGGTTGGAGGCGAGGTCACCTAAGTGACGCTCTCAACGTCTCAGTTTATATAGCCCTTATGTTCAGGGCTGGCCTGTCCTCATATTCAGGGTTGGCCTGTCTTCATATTCAGGGCTGGCCTGTCCTCATATTCAGGGCTGGCCTGTCCTCATATTCAGGGCTGGCCTGTCTTCATATTCAGGGCTGGCCTGTCCATATTCCAGGGTGTAGTGGACCTTCTGTCCTTATCTGTAGTTCACAGCCGGCGGCGCTCCCAGGTCTTCAGTCTGTGTGTAGTCCGTGTCTCGCCCTGTCACCACTCAAGCTTACATGCTAGGGTTCAGGCCTTTACTCCATTTTGTAATGCTTTCACACAATTTCACACAATTACAACTTATATTTAACTTCTATATACTTATATGAGATCTATATTACACCAAATCTAAGCCTTATCTTAATATTATATCACAAGGTAAAGATGTGCTTTGCCTCCTGCTGCCCCATCCCAGCAACCCACCAGTGCAGACTGAGATGGAGCAGTGAATATAAGCAAAAATCACACAGAGCAATTAGGGAAAAGAGCCCTTCGTGGACACCGCACGGTCAGCAATATGCTATTACTTGTTCCAAGAGCTATTGGCACCGCACTCCCCGGAATGGCCACAGTTTGTTATTTTTCCCAGTGGCGACCACCACGGCCTTTGCTATTATCCACTGAATGTTGCACTAAACACACATTGAAATATCATTAAAAAAAGAAAAAAAGCTCGTGTTGCTAAACTGGTGCACCCAAGCATTTTCATTTTTTATAAGAGTTGGGGTTCGCTGTTGGTTATAAATCCAATAAACAAGCGTCCCTTTATTGCCTCATTGGCAATTACACAGCATCTCTACTCTCTTACCTACTGACTTTTATGGAAACTATTTTCACAGAGTAGACATTTATCATCGCAAAAGAAACTCCCGCTTAGACATTAACTACCGTAGCTTTATTAGAAACTCATTTTCTGCAAATGTCCAGCCATGATTTGCTCCTTTTTTATCAGGAAATAAATAATATCAGGTAATAGCTTCCTGTAGCGGGGGTTACATCTTTATTATACCCAGGGAAATAGATATCAACTAGTCAGAGAAGAGCCAGATGGCTTACTCTTCTTATCAATAAAATTTAATTTTCCCTAAGCCAATTCTGACCCGGCTCATTTCTAAATAGGAAGCAGACATTTAAGATTCATAGAAGAAGCAGCAGATATGCCATCCTTGAGATTCTCAAATTGGCACTAATGCAGATCCCAAGCCAGAAACCCAGGCATCTTTCTTGGCATTGAGTCAACCATTCATTAGGTCCCATTGGTTCTAACCCATATTATTACCTGAATTTGTCTACTCTTCCTATTCCCAGAACCACACCATGGTTTAGTCCTATTGTCTCATACCTGGTTTACAGATGCATCCAAATCATGCCCGTCCCATTCTTCCTCCTCCTTGCTATCACAATGGTCGTTCAAAATGGAAGCTCATTCCGTTTAGGCTCGAACAAAATGCTTAAGTTCTGCGTCGCCTGCTCCCCTGCCTGGTGACCTGCCTCCCTTGCTATGGTCCTCCCCGGTCCATTCCCTTACCTCAGACACTAGGCTCCTTTCACATGCTGGCTACTTACTGCTCGCTCAAATAGACCAAGTCCACTTCTACCTCTGTGTCGTGGCTAACACTGCTCATCTGCCAGACGCCTTTCCCTCTGCCCTCCTACCTCTGCTCTACCTTAGTAGCTAGCTGCTGCTGTCTTTCCGTTTTAAGCACACACATTCTCTTCCTAAGGAAGGTTTTCCTGATCCTTCAAGACTAACCTGGGCACCCTTCCCACATGCGTCCCCAGCATCTAAGTGAATTGTAATAAAATTTGACGTTACAATCAGTAACATTGTCCGTACTAACTGGTTAGTCTTATGGAATCCTGCACACATTATTAGCTGGGGGAGGGAGAGGGGATATGGTATCAGGCATAATTATTACTCTGGTTTCTGATTCTGCCCTGCCCCCCACCCCAAGCCCATTGAACTTGACAGCGCCACCAATATTGTTAGGTGCATTTGTTAGGAACTGCTATAAGCTGCTCCTATCAGAGATAATAAACAGAAATAATAGACGCTTAAATGAAAATACAGGGCTATTGCTTTCTCACTGAGAGAAAAGTCAAAAGACAGACAGCCCGGGCTGGCACTGCAGGAAAATTCTGTCTAGCTCCTCCGTTGTCCAGTGTGTGACTTCCGTTCTCAAAGCTGCAAAGTCTCTCGGGGTCTCTAGACATCCAACCTTCATTCCAAGTGAGGAAAGGGGTAAAGAAAAGGGCTAACGGAGCCTCTTCCTGAAGCCTTACCTACTGCCTTCAGCTAATATCACACTGGTCACTCCTCGGCACAAAAAGCGTGTAAAATGAAGTCTTCTGGGCGAGGACACTGGTGCTGCCAAGAACATCTTAAATAGAAAGAAAGGGAAAGTGGACAGTGGGTTTAAATAAACTAGCCATTTATTCCACACTCGGTGTAGTTTTTATAATCCTCTCTCCAAGAAAACAATTGTCCTGCTCCATACATTCAAATTTCATGTAATCTAAATATCAAGTAATTGTTTAGTCAAAAGAGTCACAGCAGGAACCTTTAAAACAGCGCACTTCAAAGATGAAGGAGGCATTAAAAAAACCTCACACCACATGGAATCCTTCAGGAACACAACTCCGGTGCCAGAGAAGGATGCCCTCCTGCAGAGAACTCACTTAGTTACTCGCATGTTATCCATAATGAACTATTGATGAGTGACATTAAATGGGTTACCTTATGTGCGCCTCCCTTTACGAAGCAGGCTTATTAGCCTCGCTCTGTAGATGAAAACACCGAGGCATGCAGTGGTTAAATGACTTCGGCAACCATCGCTTTCCTGGTGAAAGCACCAGCACTGGCACCCAGTCTGCCTGCTGCTCTCTCTGCTCTGCCATACAACTGCCCTGGCCTCCCCTTCGCTCGGACTAATGAGTCTGTCACTCCGAGAATAGAATTTCCACCACATTGTGCTTGTTACATTAAGATTGAATAATTGAAATGTATGAAGTCTTCAAATTGTATCCATTTACACATGACAGCCAGTCGCTGAGTCTATGCTAATTTATCCTTAATGGAAAATATTGGCCATTTTATGTGTGTAAGTGCTTTAGCATACGATGAGTAATTAACTAGGTTACTTGGGATCTTTGAGCTGGAAGGGGGTCTGTATAGATTATCTAGAATCGCTTTGCTCATTTTGGAGATGAGAAAACCAAACTGGCTACGTGAATTGGTGAGAGCCATACAACCAGTGTGTTATACCACCCGCGAGAGATTCCTGGCTTCTACCCTCATTGTTTCTATGTTCCCGTCTTCTGCAGCTTTCTCTTTCTTATAACCAGAGGTCTCTGTCCTCTGCCACACCTTGATATCCTTTATTGTGTAGATCTATTTGTATCGGGTAGATATAAATCAGAGGCTTATATCTGATTTCAAATTCCATGGTACTCTTAAGGCACTTTATGATTTTCCTAATGAGAATTATTCCTTTTGATTTATATTAATTCTGCACGCTGGTGTCCCATTCTAGATTATAAACCCTTTAAGGACTTATTTTTATGGCCTCCAGGAATCTAGTTTACTATTTTTGTCTATAGTGGGTGTCTGACATGTATTTATTAATGAATAAATAACCTAACAGTATCTAAGTATTTCTTTAATTCTAGTGTTTTCATCAAAATGTGTCTATCTCTAGACTTGAAAATGATGCTCCTCTTTCTGCGTTAGTACTTTCCACACTGGGCTGGCTTTTTGTCTAACAATTTAGAGTGTCCTCTAGTAAAACACAAAGTCTACACAAATAAGCTTTTCACATTTGCTTCCTTCTCTTCTCCAAAGCCCAGTGCCGTGTCTAATATGGAGCCAATACTCCAGGACCCCATAAATGGCAGGTAACTAACTGAATATCCTCCTCAATTTCATGGACACCCATTAGGTCTTTGCAGCTTTAAGCCAGCTCTTTCAGAAACATGAACCACCAGAAGCAAATGACTCAGTTATTGCATTTTTTTATTTTACAAGTTCAAACATAATATTTTAAAACACACATTGTTGTTGTGATATTACATAGTATTTTGCTTATTTCTACGAGTTGAAGAAGAAAATTATTTAGTAGATGTTTTTGCCAGTCTGGATGTGGTCTCCTCTTCATTTTCTTGGTTATGAGAGTTCTCTCCAGCTAATCTTCAGTTGGTTATTCAGGATGATCTTTCTATATTTTAGTTGTAATTCCAGTTTGGTCCAGAGAGAATGTCAGTGCAGCTTCCACTTAATCCACTGCCGTCTTGGAACCCCAGTCATTGCATTCTTCCAAAGAAATTGTCATACAACATGTGAGAACATCATGTGGGCAGATATATACCATGTCTTAGGAAAAATGAAAGTGTGGTTGTTAAGGAGAAAAAAATATATGAAGGTGAGAGTCTTTAAAACTATATTGGGAAATAAATAACTTCCCGGCAATTTTGACTTCCAACTAACTATGACATTTCAATGGAATAAAACAATAAGCAATGTCTGTTCATGTCTCTGAAGTGGCTGATTAAGAAACTCCACTGATTTTGGCTGGGCTGGGCTGTGTGGTTCTTCTGGTCTCAATTGGACAATTACGCATGTACAAGGAGATGAATTGATGGATGGAGGTCAGCTGGTTTTCAGCTTCTATAGGATGTCTTTGGCTGCAATTACTGAGCTGATTCATCTCTGTCCCAAATGTCTCTAATCACCCAACAGGCCAGCACAGAGATTCTTATGGTCATGAAGAAGTTAAGAATAAGAATACAATAAGCCTGATGCTTTCAAGCCTTTGGTTATCTCATGCTTACCAATAACTCATTGGCCACAGCAAGTTTTATGATGAGCCCCTCACCACCTTGCTCTCTTATAGGGCTGATAGGCACTGGCATTAGAGTGTGGAAATGCCATCTCTTGGAAGGATATTAACAAGAACTCCTAGTGTCATCTCCAAATCCTTGAAGCCTTGACTCCTAAGAGGTGATCCCTAGGCTTTAGAAATTATTGCATTTTGAGAAAACAGTTTTGGAAAAACACAATGCTAATGAAATAAAGCTTTTCATAATTGAGAACACATTAAAGCAAAGCCCTTGGGAAATGAAATTCAGTCCCGATGGCAGCTCTCCAGGTATGGGTTCCAACTATAAGGACCCACCCAAATCTACTAAAGCATGATAGTCAGAAAACAGAAAGTCAACAAAGAACTTCAGGCAGGCCAACATTTGATTCAGATGCCCCAGATTTTGACAGTTCTCTCTGTTCTAGAGACTCCTAGTTGGGCCCTCTTTTAGTTGGGGTAAGTATTATTATTACTAATACTATAAATAATAAGAATGATAGAAAAATATGTAGTAGTTACCATTTATTTGTACTTAATGTGCATGGTAGGTGGGATAATAACCCTCCACCCCCATTTCCAAAGGTGTCCTAATCCTCAGAAACCATAAATTTGCTACATTAACACAAGGTAGGATTAAGGCTACAGATGGAATTAAGATTTCTAATTAACTGACTTTAAAATATGAAGATAATCCTGACTTTCTGAGGGGGCATAACAAAACACAAAGATCCTTAAAGGCAGTAGAAGGAGATAGAAAAGTCATCATCAGAGTGAGGAGATGTGAAAAAGACTCAACTGGCCATTGCAGGCTTTGAAGATGGAAGGATGGGGACAGCAGCCAAGGAATGCAGGTGGCTTCTGGGGGCTGGAAGAGGCAGAGAGGAAGGCATTCCTGCTGACACCTTGGTTTTATCCCAAGAAGACCCATTTTGGACTTCTGACTTCCAGTGCCCTAAGATAATAAATATTTGCTATTTTAAGCCACCGAGTTTGTGGTGATTTGTTATGGCAATAATAGGCCATTAATACACTGCCAAACTTTTGGGTAAAGTATTCTATGTCCAATATAACCTCTCATCCCGACAAACAGTGCAAGAAAGGTCTAATCACCCCATTCATACAGGTGAAGAAACTGAGGCTCCAGATAATATGTGACTTGTTAAGCCCTCAGCTAGCAAAGTGAGGGGCTGAAATTCAATCCAGGTCTGTTTCCCTCTAAAGCCCCTATCTCTTCCCTGTTCAAGATAGACCATGTGAAGAAATAAAACCCTGAACAACCTCAACTCCTAGTCCAAATGTGCACTGCTCTGACTCAGCTGTTAGACTAAACTCCATAGAACAACACACACACACACACACACACAAACACACACACACACGCTCACACGCTCACACGCTCACACAGAGTCAATTACCATTTAAAAATAGCTCTCTATTCAAATGGCCAAATTAAAGTATTATTTTAGTCTAATTGGTCCTCATCTATTCAGTACATAGGACTCTTCTAACAAAAAGGAGCGAGGGGGCAAAAGGTGACCTGTGAATATAGCCTAAAAGCTCGGCTAAAAGCACTTTGAATCAATAAGCAAGTCAGTGCTTTGGTTTGGGAAATTTACTACAGTCGGGTTTGAAATGCTTTCTGTTTTCACTTTTATAATTAATTGCTGTGGATAATGCTTTTTGTTGATATTTTTTTATAATTAATCACTAAGCATTGCTAGTAGCCAGCAACTTCTCATACATTGCTTAAACACAGAGAGATAAGAAATCTGAACCATAACTAGAGTGCACATTCATGCATTACTAAAATACTCACATAAGAATTACACATTAATTCAACTACAACAAAAAAAATTACACTCGAAGAGCTTATTATATACTATTCCTTCTCCTTTTAAGAAACATTTTAGCAGAAGCCTAGCACGGTTACCATGGCAACTATAATACAAAATTGTCAGTAACTTTATGAATTGCAAATTCCTTTAAGGGTGTTGGGGATTTTTTTTTCCTACTTCCATTTTTAACCATCTCATATGCATTATTCCAGCAATATGTTAAACAAGGATTTTGAGAACTCATGCATCATTCTGAAACAAGTTATGTTTTAAACCCTCAAATTCCATTATCCTAACAAGATCAGGCTAAACGGGGAACACCCGATTTCCTGAATTTTAAGTCGTCCATTGTTTTTAACTGAGTTCTTAACACGTTTACCACCTGCACTTTCACTGGAGAGGAGCCAGCTAGTGAGTAAATGAGATCACTATTTTCCTCATCATTGTCTGAATCTCTCTGAGAATGGAGAAAGGGGATAGACCCAGTTTAAAAACAACACCAAACAAAACCCCTCAGTCCCACAATCTGCATCTTTCTCCAAGTAACTTCAGTTGTATTTGCATCAAGCCTCAAAGGTCAATTTTCAGTGTTTTCCTTTCTCAATCCCATCTTCTCTCAGAGACACTTCTTTCACGATCTCATTAGAGTATGATGGTGAGCCAGAGAAGGTCCTGAGTAACCAGCTTCTCCAACATGGATTGCATGCCTTGGGAAGACAGAAACTTGTGAAGGTGACCCAAATCATCATGGGACAATGTGTGTGCCTTTTCATTTACAAATGCTTGGGATGAGAGATGGAGTTGCCCTCATAATCGGAACTGATTCAGGTGTCAGCCAAGCCCTTTCCTAGCCACGTGACTTTGGATGGTTCACTTATGCTCTGTGAGCTTCAACGTTCTCATCTATAAAGCATTTTGCCCTTCCATTTCACAAGACTGTTGCAAGGATCATGAGACAATGAATTGGAAAGTTGCTATGTCCTATTAAAATATGACCATCAATTCTTCTACATATTTATTTCCGATTATCAATACTAAGGATCTCCAAAATCTGAATATTCAAAATTTGGTATCAAAAAGATAGGTGACAAATTCATGGTTTGTGTGTCTCAGGGTTTAGAAAATAAATTGAAATGAAGATAGGAACAAAAAGATTAGAATTAAATTCTATTTTATAATAGAAGACCTACATTACTTCCTCTGTTCAGTTTCCATTTGGGAGTCCTGTTTATTTGCAAAACCGTACATAGGAAATGATTGCATTCAAAGCACATCTCCAAAACGAGTGTCCATCCGTATGCTTAGCAAGCTCAGGGGGCAACAGCATTTTGTGTAGACAAGAGAGTCTCCTGGTTTGTTCCTTTCTGTGCTTTTTTCATAGCAAATTCCTGTGGTCAGAGGAGCTTTAGGTGTTTTTCTATGACCAAGGTGCTTTCCTTGGTCAGTAGTCTTCAATGAGGAAGTAAGTATGGCATTAGCCCTGATAGACATAAAATTATCATATGCAGGATAGAGAAGGGTGGTGGCAAAGCTTCAAAAGACAAAAACCCTGCTTGGTTTCCAAGAACTTTCTGGGTGTTTTTTTTCATTAGTTCCTTTATTTACTTACTCAATAAATATTTCATGAAAGCCAACTGTACTCTGCTCAGGGAAATAAAGGGAAGAATCAGACATTTGTTCACTCATGAAGAGCTCTCTGATGTACTGGGCGGGCGGGTAGAGGGGGAGTTTATACCCCTCCTCTCTAAGGGCTATGGGAACATAGAAATGGCAAAGGGTGACATCCCAGGGAGTGTGTTGTTTGAGCTGCATGGATTAGGAGATTCCCAGATGAGGAAGAGGTGATGGGAATTCAGAGTAGAAAGCTGGTGGATGGCTCAGAAAAATGAGATTAGGATGTCGATGATAAACTCTGAAGGGCTTACAAGCCCAGCATGCCAAGGCTGGGAACTAATGACGGAGGAATTTCAAAAAATGGGTTCAGTGTTCAACTCACCTACATGAGGTAAGTGCATTAGCAATGGGGAGGCCTGACTATTTTACATAAGGGGTGCCGGAAACCGATCATTGTCACCAATAGAGAAATGTGAAAAGGGAATCAGGAAGGCTGGTCAACCTTAATTGCTCTGAATGGTTGGAGCTAATCACTCATTGTTTAGTTGAGCCATTGGTAGTTAAAGCAACCTCCACCTGTTAGTCATATGTAAATTCTTGCTGATTGGCTATTATTGGAATTTCCTGGCTAAAGAAGATGGGTGTATCTCACAGCCTCAATAAAAGGGATAGCAACTGCCAGAGCAGTGGTAGTCCTCCCCCTAGAGATGGACTCCCACCTGGCCCCCCATTTTCCCAAGTCAACTCTCTTCCAGTCTCTTCATTTTGTGTGCGGCCTTCTCCAGAAACTGAACCTTAACTGGAACCCTGAACCACGAAGGACGCGGGAGGGGCTCCCACAAAGGGGTTTCAGGCAGATCCTTGTAGGAGGAGCAGAGTCGACTAAGACAAGTACAAGTGGTCCAAGTCACCAACACATCCAACAAGAGAGCCTCGTCTCCACAGAGCAGGCCTGAAACCCTGCGGCCTCACAGGCACGAGGCACATGGAAGAAGAAGTCAGGATCCATCCAGCTCCACAGCTTCCTGAAGAGTGAGGAAACGCTTGGAAAACGGTCAGCATTCTCTCAGAAGGTGAGCGCACACACATTACACAGTATTTCTACCTTCCCCAGCTTGGCGATGGTACAAAAATGTGGTCGGTTCCCTTCCCTCCTCATAACTCACACCAGATGCCGATGCCCCAGCCCCTTGCACAGCGACAGTTCCCAAAGCAGCTTCTTTCCAGGGGCCCGGCATATGGAGCCCATTAAGTCCCATGCACCAACAGTTTGTGTAAAACTTTATGTCTTCAATGCAACTTAATGTTCAATTTGATTCACAAAGCACTGCGTATTTTTAGTCTTGGGATGACAGACTGCTCTGCTGTGAGCTTAAAGCATAGTTTGGGGCAATAAGAAGGGCCTTTGACCAGAAGCTGGCACTGACAATCCGGGCCTCGCATGGTAGAGAAGGTCTGTCCGACCACCGTGTTATACGGATGAGGAAACCAAGATTCAGAGAAGGTAAGTGAGAGGCTTGAACCTGGGTCTCCTGACACTCAGTCTGATGACCTTTTCTCTCTTTCCCTTTCCTCCCTAAAGTTCAAAATACAAAATAGAGAAAAAAGAGGAAGTGCCTTTCTCTTCCATGATGAAATTCATTTAAAAGTGGGGGAAAATTTGCCCATGTATAATGCATTAGCACCTTTATCGCCTCACATAAAAATGACAGGAAAATGGATGACATGTGTTTGAATATCACTTGCCTTCTGTTTGATTAGGATAAAGTTATGTGTCCATATATGGCTCTGGAATCGGATATGAAAGATTCAATAACTTGCTCAAAGTGCAATAGCTGGGCAGTCTGCCTGGGTTCCTTCATCTGTAAAATGGTAATAATAATACATACCTCCGAGTTGGAGTGTTTTATTTAATTAACCATTGAGAAAAAAACCCTTAAAAGACAGTGGCTATTATAATATTATATATAATATATATAATTATATATGTAATATAATATATATAAAAGCCTAAGAGACTGTTATGATCGAATGACCAGAATGACCTGTCGACCAGTCGCTATGACACACACTGACCACCAGAGGGCAGATGCTCAGCACAAGAGCTGCCCCCTGGTGGTCAGTGCATTCCTACAGCCAACCTCCTGTGGCCAGCTGGTGGCAGCAGTGGCTGTTTCTTCCACACCTGGCAACCCTCGCCTCCTCTCCAGAACCCACTGGGGCCTCCAGATGGGGAACTGGAGGTGGGTGGAAGAAGTGGCCCCCTTGGGCCAGCTCCCTCCTCAGGCCAGAGGCCAACCTTCCCCCCCTTCCTTTCTCCCCAGCTGGCAGGCCCGAATCAACCCAGCCCTGATCACCAGCCAGGCCTAGGGACTCCACCGTGCAGGAATTCGTGCACCAGTCCTCCAGTATTTTACATATTTGGATTCGGGCTTAAAATAATTTCCCTGGGAGACTCACCATATATTTGTTCCACAAATGATGTCATTGTTCAAAATGTTGTGCTTTTTTTTTTTTTTTTTTTTTTTGGCACTGCCTTCAGAGCTAGTTTTTACATTTTAGGAGAAAATTATTCCTTTATGCCTATATGTTTGGCCAAAAAGGGGGGTAACTCAGTGTTATCAACGTCACCAAGGTCAGCTATGCAGCACTTGGTGTGCGAAAACCAGAGACAAAAGATAAAGTTTTGCCAGGACTGAGGATGTTTAAAAGAATTCGCTGCCTCAAGTGGAGGGGACACATTTTCTACTCGTTGGGTCTGGCCCAGAAACCCTGGGAAAGTCGTAGGTCACAGAACCAAACCCTGTTCCCGGGTTGAGAAGACAGAAAACAGGGGTGTTAATGACGCAAGGTCAGCCCTGGGGAAGCTAGAATTTTCTGGAACTTTTGCGAGAGAAAGACTGCCCCTCGGGAACAATTACTAGTACATGTGGATTTTCATAAGCAGGAAAGATCACGGTAGTTCTGGTAATGATTAATTCTCATTCTGTGGGAGGGATAGGAGGAGAAGGCTTGTGAGAGCCCTAAGCATCCGTGACCTCGAATGCAAAACAGCTTGTGGAAAACATAAGAAGAGCACCGGACGCCCCCTACCCCCACCCCAGCCCATCCTTGCATAGGGTTCATTTATCCCCTCTTCCCTCCCTTTGCCCTTAAGCCACACACACACACACACACACACACACACACACACACACACACACACCAGACTCCCTGCCTCTGAAATTGTCAATCTAGGATTAGCATCTTGCCTGCAATGTACACCTCAAACATTTTCATTCCTCTTGTTGTCATCATTATAACCCTACCATTACCATGCTGGTTAATCATGAATAAAACCATAAACAGAGAAAAACCTCCTTAATTGCAGATGAATACATCTTGTGTAGGCCCCTCCCCAAGTAACTCTAGATGCTAGTATAAGCAGTATTAAAGGGTGTTTTATTGCAAGAGATAACTTTTCTAATACACAATTCTCACATATACAAGTTTGTACTCATAAACAGTATTTCCACAGCACTCAAGTCAAAGATAGTCCTTGTATATATAGTAAAATTCATCTCTGATGAACAAAAGTTAATCCCAAAAGCCTTGTCAACCACACATGATATATGGTACCCGATACACTCATAAATCCTTAGGAAATGGATGAGCAGGTGGATGGACGGATAGATGGAGGGATGAAATCTTTTTAAAGCACCAACTCCAGGAAGGGGGCATGGAATTAGAGATGGATTTGGTTTCTAGTCCAGTAGACTAGCTGTGACCTTGGGAAATGTCATTTAACCTCTTAGCGTCTCTATTTCCTCATCTAGTGAATAGCTCAGAGCATCAGGTGAGAGCATCTTGGAGCACTTCCGCTACCTGTAGCAGGAAGGTGACCGTGGGAGGGAGGCGGAGGCTCTGCCGTTCTCTGCTGCCTTGAATAATTTCCATCTTTCTTTTACTGCCTGCAAAATGGACATTGAAAGACTTCTCTCCCTCCCGCTTTCCTTAGAAGGCCGTGTATATAGGGTCTATCGGAGGGCCTTTGGTTTCCCAAAACCCAACCAGCTGCACAACCCTGGTCCATACCAAGACCCTTGTGCTATAATTCTCTCAACCGTATAAAAGGAGGACGGTAGTCACTTTGTGGGGTGTTTGTGAGAACCAGGTGTCATTTTTTAAAATATATATATTTTATTGATTTTTTACAGAGAGGAAGGGAGAGGGATAGAGAGTTAGAAACATCGATGAGAGAGAAACATTGATCAGCTGCCTCCTGCACAACCCCTACTGGGGATGTGCCTGCAATCACAACCAATATACATGCCCTTGACCAGAATCGAACCTGGGACCTTTCAGTCCACAGACCGATGCTCTATCCACTGAGCCAAACCAGTTTTGGCGAACCAGATGTCTTAAAGGGGGACACTGCCTCGTACATAGATAACAGTACTCAGACTAGATACAATTATTAAAGTTGAGTGTCCTGTGGGTTTCCAGGGGAAAATACCATGGGGTTACCTCTCCCTTTATTGCCTACATTCAGTCATTTCTGAATAAGCTTAGTTGCTATGGTTACCTTCCAAAGACACCACATTTGAAAACGTGTTGGGAGATGGGGATTGATGGCAGAAGGCCTCAGCGGAGGACACAAAGCAACGTCGGCAGCGGAGACATTTAAATACGTGTGAACTCTTTCCCTTGGAAACCAAAGTCACATTTTGCCAAAATGGAAATGCACTCAGGACACAGAGTTTGAGAAGTTCCGCTTTTGGCCAGCCTCCGTCCCCCATCAGCAGGATCTCAGAGACAGGTAGATCTGGCCCGGAGTCAACTCCTGCGCATCTCAGCTTCCTGCCGCAGGAGGATCTGGCAGTCTGAAGGATGCTGCTTGCCAGACAGAATTCATCAGATTCACTTCCCAGATGCTATCGCTTCTGATGCCGAAAGAAAAATAGGTTGCCCAGAAACCGAGGTTGGAAAGGACGAGTGCAGCTGAGAAATGCACAGTGACACACGGAACAATAAAGGGCTATTCTTGTTCAGTTCATTAGCATATACATTTGAATATTCCAGGGGGGTCTTACATCCCTCGGATCCCATACTCAGTTCCTGGAGGGGCTAGCAAGGACATCTCAGGCTACCCTATCCCCACAGCAGTCATAAACGGTATTCCATCTGTCCAAATCAGTCATGGCCCCAACAGCGAATGAGTAAGAGTTGGCCTGCACCCACTTCCTGGTTCCAACTGCAGCAAACCCAACACCCGAAGGGGCCTCACGGGCAAGAGTGTTGCATTCTCGGTCATACTCAAAAGACTCTTTCTTCCCATCACTTTTCCCCAGACATCCTGGGGAGCTCTCCTGCTCTTATTTGAAATTCAAACCCTGGGAAGTCACCTCTAAAAACACTGGTTCCCGCTGGCATTTTCACGATGAAGTAGCGCCACCTAGGGGAAATTCGCATTAATGTCTCGCTATTTCTACTGTAACATCCCTTTTCAAATATTGGAATAGTGGCCACCCCCCTCAAAACACAACAACAACAACAACACAACTACCCCCACATGAGAAAGGTGTAAGAGATTCTCTGCACACACTTTTCAAGATTCAGCTCCAGACTTCCTTCAGCTGAAAATTCTGGCCGATTAGCTTATTACACAGTGACCACTGCAACTGTCGTGGCTCACATTAACAATCACCATGGAGATACGCTGTATTATAAGAACTACCAACTATTAAACATCTCCTACATAACAAGGCGCATATATTTATTTCCAATATACATGATAGTCCTTCAAACTGGGCATTAGCGTCCCGTTTTACAGAGGAAGACACCACGGCTCTGAAACTTACCCACGTTGAAATTTACCCATGATCTCGACGAGGGCTGTCAATAGATATCAATATTTTCAAGACTCTGGATGCATACAGATAAACAGCATTCCATAGTGACAGAAAGCAGATGGGCGGTTTCATGGGGACAAAGGGAAAGGCAAAGAGGGAGGAAACTGTTCATTATCTTGATTGTGGTGGTGGTGGTGGTGGTGGTGTGTGTGTGTGTAAAACCTGTTAAAACTTTAAATCTATGTAGTTGTCAGTTATATTTCAATAAAGATATTTTAAAGAGGGGGGAGGCAAAAGTGCATTTCAGAAGGGTCATATTAATTTATATTACCAGCAGCAAATGCAAGTGCCTGCCTCATTACACCTGTGTCAGCACAGTATACCTTAAAGGGGGAAAAACGCCTGCTAATTGGAAAGGCAAAAACATCTCAGGTTTGAATGTGCACATCTTTGATTACTAGTAGACTGAAATTTCTTTTTGAAATGTTTTCATGTTGCTCAGCTCTTTGCTCATCTGTCTTTTGTAATGTGTATTTCTTATCAAATTACAGGAGCTCTTTATTTAGATACTAGAGACCCGATGCACGAAAATTCATGCAAGAGTAGGCCTTCCTTCTCCCGGCTGCCGGCGCCAGCTGATCTACGGCTCCTGGATCCGGACTTCTCTCCTCCGGTGCCCGCAGGCACCCAGAATGCCATCCGGAACATCGTCTGATCTAATTAGCATATTACCCTTTTATTATTATAGATATCATAGCTATATCACCTATTTTTCCCTCTACTTGGTACTTATCTTTGTGTATACTTGATGTAATTATAATGTAAATTGACATTTTAAAGAATTTCAAGAAAAAACCAAAACCCTAATCTTAATACTGCTCTAAACATGTGTAAACAAACAAACAAAAAAGCTTATTAAAGTTTTTAGAATACCGCAATATTTTTCTAATTTACAGAGAGCACATAGCTGGCCGCCTCTGAGAACCATAAAGGCTTACATATATGGAACTGTGGTAGGCAGTTAGAGGGCAGCAGGGCAAGGATGATGGGCCAGGTTCAGAAAGGTCACCAGGGCACAAAGCTCGAGGTGCCAGCAATGGGAAAAACTAGAACAGACACTTGGGCTCCAGGGTAACCTTGCCTCCCTAGCATATCCCTGGCCATGCGGTTTGGAGCTCCTGACCCCTCCTCCCTGGAGAGAACATCTAGGCCTCCTTGGTATTTCAGCTCCAGGCCCAGAGAGGCAGCAAAACCAGACAAGCAACTGCATGGCTGACCTCAGGACCCGCTGCATTGATTGGTCCTCTTTCCCCACCACCCACCCATCAGTGATCACAATCCTGAAAAGACCAACCTGGAAAGCTGATGAATATTCTATTGAGATCCTTTCCTAACATCTTAGTCCTTTAAAGTTTGTAGGCTCGCCGAAACCGGTTTGGCTCAGTGGCAGAGCGTCGGTCTGCGGACTGAAAGGTCCCGGGTTCGATTCCGGTCAAGGGCATGTACATTGGTTGCGGGCACATCCCCGGTGGGGGCTGTGCAGGAGGCGGCTGGTCGATGTATCTCTCATCGACGTTTCTAGCTCTCTATCTCTCTCCCTTCCTCTCTGTAAAATTATCAATAAAATATTTAAAAAGAAATAAAGTTTGTAGGCTCTGGCTGGTGCGCTCAGTGGTTAGAACGGTGCCACAACTCCAAAGGGTCTCAGGTTCAACAGCCAGTCAAGGGCATGTTGCCAGTGTTGCAGGTTCACTCCCTGTCCCCAGGTTGGGATGCATGTGGTAGGCAACCAGTCAATGTGTCTCACTCACATCAGTGTTCCTTTCTCTCTCCCTCCCTCCCTTCCACTCCTTCTGAAAAGCAATGGAAAATATATCTTCTGGTGAGAATTAACAATAAAAAGAAATAATTTGACCAAAGCATCAAACTCTTCTGGTCACGTAATTTCTTTCCCAGCTTGGCTGACTTGGCACAAGACTACATCAGAAGCAAGCCACATACATAGTTGCTTTCATCTTCACCCTTTTGGTTGGTTAACAGTAAAATAGGTGGCTTCCTCCTTATTAAAATGGACATGGACATAGTACTATAAAATATTTTGTGATTTCATCAAGAGCAGTCAGAATTTGGGTTTATAAGCTCCCACTTTTTGTTACTTATTGGTTCATTGTGTGAGAAACAAGACCATAAAATCAAAATCAAACTGGGTTGTGTGGTTTATTTATTTATTGTCAATTGAATAAATACCAAAAAAGGAGAATGTTTACATATTCTACTGAAGTCAGGAGTAAATCCCTATTTATATTATTAATCCTGAAGAGACATGTATTATTACTTACTTTTGTATTCATAAATTGGTCCAATCTTTTGAATATGCATCATATTAGCCATTAGAAGAAACAGATACACACTTAACGTTTAAAGGATGATCTTCAATTTCTTTTTTAATAGAGTATTTCCAACTCTTGTTCTAAAGTTTGTAAGGGTTAAATCATTTGGCCACATACACAAAATCAGATGATACCCAGTCTGGAACCAGAATTCAGATGCCTTGAGACACAGCTGACGAGCAGCAAAAATGAAATGATGTGGAAATCAGTTATATGTGGCTGAGACTCCAGAAAAAATCACATTCTTTGAGTTAGCTTCCTCATCCATAAAATGAGGGAGGTGGATTCAATGATGGCTAAACTTCCTTTCAGCACTAGCCTTTTCTAAACGCAAGCTGGATACACTGATAAAACCTGTCAGTGGCAGTCACCCTGTGGAGTATTTTTACTGGGGTTCCTGGACCATTTTCCTCAGAAGCCCATGTCAGCTAAGGTGCCAACTGTATCCCTGCCCTATCTGTGTATCATTGCAAATAATCTACCCTCGTGTGAGATGAGAAATCAAGGGACCTAAGAGACTCATCAGAGCAGCTGCACCTCAAAGAGAATTCATTATTAAGACCATAAAAAGAAAATACAGATGACTACTTAGCAGTGCTGCATAGAGTAAGGTGTCCAGTAATTGCATGTCTGTATGTTTGGGGTTATCTTTGCCCATCCAGGCAGGTAGTAACAGAAAACCATAGATTGGGTGGCTTATGAACAGCACAAATTTACTTCCAGTCCCGGAGACTAATAAGTCCAAGGGCAAGGTCCTGGCAGATGTGGTGTCTGGTGAGGGCGCCTTCCTAATTCACAGATGGTCATTTCTGTGTCCTCACATGGCAGAAGCAGAGGGGACTCTCTGAGGTCTCTTTTAATCCAATTCATGAGGGCTCTACCCTCGTGACCTAATCTTCTCCCAAAGATGTACCTCCAAACATCATCACAATGGGGGTCAGGTTTCAACATATGAACCAGAAACTCACTGTATCCTGAGTCAAATGCTAGCTAAATAGTTGTCAGCAAACTTGAACAAATATTTCAGAATGAACAAGCATAATTGAAAAGTGGTCTGACTCACAACACAGTTCATATATATGTAATTTAAAGGACTTTACAAAGCAGTGGGAAGGGGAAAGAGGAAGAAAAAGGAATGGCCTCAATAATAGCAAGAGTTAAGGGCTTACCACCCACAGCCTCTCCATTTTAATAAACTTGGACCCCTTGACATCTCTATGTTATCTCACCTGTGTTTTGGTATGGCCCACAAACCACCTGTACCGAGAAAGTGACAAATGCAGTTGCCCGGTCCTCACCCATTTGTAACCTGTTACCTCGTTCATTCTTACCATCTACCAAAAATCTGTTGGCCAATGCTTGAAATGCGGTAGCAGATCCAAACATAAGGACTGCCCACACCATCTTACCTGCAACCCATCACAACCAAGAAACCAAAGCTACCGAGAAACAGTGAAACATAGAGCTCATGAATTTGTCAAACACCTGGGCACTAGAGGGGATAGTTATGGTTGGGAAAATTACCCTTCTGGAATTTTTTAAAAATACCAGTAACATTTCTTCTATTCTTAAAATTAATTGTAACAGTGAAGTGAAGGAATTTTTTGTTATGGTGAGCAGTCAAAGGAATGCCACTGACAGTTGAATTGCAGTCTTTATTAAAGCTATTTTACAAATTTATGTCTGTGTTCTCATACGAGAAGGTTGTTTTTTACTTTAACACGTGCTTTGAAAGTTAACATCAGCAGCAGGAGGGTTTTCAGTGGAATAGATTTGAGACTTCAAAAACGCGATCGCATCCTTCACCTCCAGCCTCTCCATCTCCCAATTGTTGACCTTCCAGAGAAAGAGGGAAATAATCAGTTTGCAAGAAAATGATGCCACATAAAATAAAAGCTACGCTCTTGATCCAAACATAGTAACGTAACATCCAGCCAACTGCTTTGTAAAAGCAAATGTTATCTTATACTTACTCATATTTTAAAGGCTTAGTAAGACTGTGCTAGGGTTGAAGAAAGTGGCTAAGCTGGAAGTTATAAAAACTTTAAAGGTCTTCTAAAGGGTGCAAAAATTCCCTTCTAGGAATACTCTTCCCTAGAATATATACACAACAGCCAATTCAAAAAAAAAGTCCTAAATAGTAGCCCACTCAGAGAAGGGGCCATCCTAACCTCGGTGTCCATATATAATCCATTTCTGGATACTCAAGTATCAAAATGAAGATCAGAATGTTTGCATTTCATACTGTGTGCAGGACCAGTGAGTGGCATTTAGGTAGATCCCAAGGTTAACATAAATATCACCTCGTTCGTCAAGTCCTTGCACCATACCTCTGGACAGGCTGTTCCGGAAAAGCGGTGGTGCTCAGAGCCAAAACGCAGCACCAGAGGAAAGAAGAACCTCCCCCTTATAACCATCCAGCTCTTACGGTGACACACATCCTACCACAGCCTCACACTGACCCATGTCAACAAAACTTGAACAAAAAGAAGTTCACCAAACGTAGCACTTATAAAACCCCTAGTTAGTGATAGTAATCACCTAAGAAGAAGCCAAACCAATCATTATAACACTGACTTCTGTACTGCTGACAATTCCTCTAGAATCCTACTAACCAACTTCAACTATCATACCCCTGGCAGAATGGACACCAGTAACTAAAGAACACATCATCTGCGTTTGTTTGTTTTTCTTACCAAGATCACATGGAAACCCATTATTTTCAAATGACGCATTTTCATAGCAAGGAATCCTCTGGGGTGGGTTAAATCCAAGCAGTAAGTAGATCTAGGAACACACAGTACAGCTACTCTGAAAATGAAAGCACACAATATGAGAGTACTTACTAATGAGATTCCCAGGTACAATCAATCCTGCTGTACTCCTGTTCTTTGGAGGTTTCAAAGCTGGGCTCCCCACTGACCCTCACCATCCCCTGCTGCTTTAGTCCGCTTCCTTCCTTGTTACTCGCTTCCTTGTTACTCGGCCTCTGCAGACAACCCGGTATATGAAGGCTACAGTAACAACCGAAAACTTATAAAAATGCTTTAGACAAAGTTACTTCTCAATCATCTTTAAGGGTGGCTACGTTCCTGATAAGGAAAAGTTTCAAATAGCAAAGCACCCCTGTTAAGGCTAATCTCTGACCTAAAGATAATTATTTACGCTACTAGAAGTACTGATGTAGATACTACCAAATGGTAAAGTTCTTCTTCTAATACAGAGTACCTCTGAGAAAGACAGATGGGGGGGGGGGAGAGAGAATTTAAAAACCAGAATGGGGAGGACAAATACAAAGAAGAGAAAAAACTAAAAGAAAAGCAAGACTGTTAAAAACAAAATCCGTACGTGTAACAAAAACGTGGAACATGGAATTTGATTTTTTTTCATTGCTCTTGGCCTTTGGCGAAAAGACATTTGTATCCCTACTGTCTTCTTGCTGTTATCTGACATAACAAATCAGAGAAAAAAATTTATATTTTTAAAGGAATGCTCAAATCCCTCAATTCTTCTCATACCTTAGGCTGAAAGTTCCTATGTTATAATATTATGCCAGAACAATAGAGTACCTAAAAAAGAAAAATAACTTCCTAACAAGATCAGGGAGAAAAGAAAGTCTTTGGTTGAGAGGAGATGGGCAACATGCATAGGGAAGACAGCAGCTGAAAAAGATGCCCCCGGAACAAGCTACCTGATGCAGAAATGGTAAGAGTTGTATGCGAACCTTACAAAGGTTTTTTCTCTTCCTCTCCCTGCCATATTTATGAGCATGGCCTACAAAGCAATATGGATGTAAGTTCTGTGGGGTCGGGATCCATGTCTGACTCATGTTTGTGTGCCCCACGGGGCCCAGCGGACCTTCCCACAGAGGCTAATGAGGAGGCACCATCTCATCATCTAGAGACACAGGCAGGACACTCTCAGAACACTCTCTAAGGGGGTAGCATCACGTGTCTCCCGGGGACACCGATTGGTAGTGTGTGGGTCAAGGAAACAACTTAGGATTAACTCCGATATGGTCTGACCCACATGCAATATAGCTTAATAAAGAAGCTAGTTTCTCCACCTTTATAAAGGTCTTCGTGGTAGAACAAAACATTTATTGGATACTTTATTTTTTTAGAGGCCTTAACTCTTTTTAATCACTATTGCATTATCTTATCAAAAGTTCACACTGCACTGATAGTTTCAATCTCATTAACACTGTCTCCTTGAACTATTTAGCTTTAAAACTTAATTTTTAAAAATTGCCTATTTCACGAAATGGCCCAACTCCAGTGCAAAACTGAAGGCCACGTGCCCACACTTAGGACGTGAGGAGATTAGCAGCTGGGAAGTCCCTTGGTGCATTACAAGCTCCCTACAAATAGCAGGTCTTAGGGTTGCTACTAATATTTAACAGGAAGTCTTTGAGACTTAAGATCTAAAATCAGAAAGCTGGGCATATGAACAGATGAAAGCAACCTTTGAACATCTGTGGCAGAAGATACTGCATTCGCATCAGAAAGTGGGAGCACTTCACTCCTGTTAGAATCCATCCTGATTTCAAAATCTGAAAGAAAAAAATTGATAATTTTTCAAACATTGCTCAATGTGATTTTCTGTTTCAAAACGTACCTTACTGCTACCACGGATGATAAAGGCAGCGGCTAAAATACAGGGTGTTCCAAAAAAATGTGATGACACTTTAACAGCTGATAGCTCAATTTTGAAAATGAAATGTATTTTAATAAAACTGCCTTTATAATTATTCAAAGTGTGTGTATACATTCTGGGGGGAGACCCTATATAAATGAGCTTACCATGTGCCAGACACTGGTCTGGACTTTACAAGTGCAATCTCATTTACTTACCGCTGGAATCCTAAGAAGTGAGGGGGTTATTACTGCCATTTTGCACACTGGGAGAGGGAGACTGGTAAGTGTCTGAAGTCACAGCACCAGTGAGGAGCAGAGCGAGAAACCCAACCCGGGCATCCAGCTCCAGAGCCAGCATACACTACTGTATACACTACAGTAAATTTCCATGGTCAACTCCTAGTCAGAAAAGAAGGAAAACAGCCCGGCTGGTGTGGCTCAGTGGTTGAGCATTGACCCATGAACCAAGAGGTCATTGGTTGAGCAACTGACCAATGTACCAAGAGGTTCAATTCCAAGTCATAGCACAGGCCAGGGTTGCAGGCTCGATCCCCGGTAGGGGTTTACAGGAGTCAGCAGATCAATGTTCTCTCATTGATGCTCCTATTTCTCTATCCCTCTCCCTTCCTCTCTCTCTAAAAAAAATCAATAAAAACATACTTTTAAAAAGAGAGAAAGAATGGAAAATAAAATAAAGTAGATGTAAATCATATCAAGTCTCATACCAATATGATGATTATGTGGTAACTGCACGTTTTGCAGGAAGTGCCCCTCTCCCAGGAGGCTGCTCAGCAACTCGGCCACCTTTGCATTTGGGTACAGGGGTGCCGGTGGCAGCGATGGCAGGACCAAGTCTAAGGCCTTGTGACAGGGAACATCATCAAGTTTCAGACAGGCAGCCAAAATCTGAAGCTTGTAAGCATTCCTCTCCTTGTTATCTAAAAGAAGAGAGAAAATATGTAAGAAAAAAATATTAATGCCACAATTAAGAATGTGTATTAATGCACCCACATTTCTTTGATCGGTTTCGTATCAGGAGGAATCCATGCTCCCTATTTCCACAGGGTCCAGATCAATACCCTGTATTTCATGTTTTAAGGTTCGTATCTCTTTCAAGGTGATTTAATCTGAGCTCTTCATTAAAGAGATGAGCTAATGCCAGGACACCTCATGCTTAGCTAAGGCAAAGCTGATACTAGGGTCCAGGTCTCCTGGTTCCAAGCTGTTAACTCAGTGTTCCTTCTTCTCAATTTAATGCTGCAATTTTGTAACGTTGTTTTTAGAAGAATGTACACTTCTCTCTCCTCAGACACATCAAATTTTATACACCTGACCTGATATTGCTTTTCTGTGTTCCATATTAAAGACCAAAAGTCAACAATTAATTTGGTTCCTAGCCGAAACCGGTTTGGCTCAGTGGTAGAGCGTCGGTCTGCGGACTGAAGGGTCCCGGGTTCGATTCCGGTCAGGGGCATGTACATTGGTTGCGGGCACATCCCCGGTAGGGGGTGTGCGGGAGGCGGCTGGTCGATGTTTCTCTCTCATCGACGTTTCTGGCTCTCTATCTCTCTCCCTTCCTCTCTGTAAAAATATCAATAAAATATATTTTTTTTAAAAAAAAAACACAATTAATTTGGTTCCTAGAGTAAATAAATCCACTGCTTTGGTAACTACTTGGTTTCTTGATCTAACATGTGCCTTGATCACCGGCCACGAAAGACAAGACGTTCAGAGCGGCAGAGTTGACTTAATTTGGCTTCAGAGGTAACACACAAGGGTGAGGAAGTGCAGACACCTCTGCTCAAGGCATAAAGAACGGGAGCCTTTGTACAGCGCATAAAGTGCAAATAAAGACTCGATGAATGTTTCTCATTCTTGCCTTCTCCATGACCTCTGACTTCACCACTGCCGGTCCTTTCCTCAGCAGCTTCTGCTCTGCACATTCTAACCTGAGCCTACAAGACCCCACTCAGGGTCCCAGGCGGCCAGCAGACCTGCCGCCGTCAGTCACCGCCCGCACTGACACCCACCTGACATCAGCAGCTCATCGAGGATGTCCTTCTGGAGCAGCTGGTTGATGGGAGCCAAGGGAAAATGGTTCATCAGGCAGAAGGAGCACACAGCATTCAGCAGGTTTTCAGAAGAGATGTGGTGGAGATAACCAGTCAGAGCAGCGCCCATCACATCCAGGAACCTTCAGGGAAACAAAGCAAAGTCAGCTTTCAAAGACAAGGTCCTGATAGAGCTGGTGAGGCACTCCAGAAGCAATGGCTTTAAGGAGTTCAAAGAACAAAGACAAGGAAATCAGGTTGAAATAAGTATTCACATATCTTTCAGCTCAGGTAGCTATCTCATAATAAATACATGTGCTCAATAAATGTTAGCTACCACTGAGTCTCGCATAGGGTAAATAAATGATTTACAAGGTTTAACTCATTTAATTCTTATTAAGATGCTATAGGGTTTATATCATTATTATTCTCACAATAAAGATGAGCATACTCAAGCTCAGAGAGGTTGAGCAATTTCTCCAAGAACACACAGCCAGGAAGCAGCAGAGATAGCACTGGATCACAGGTTGTCAGGCTCCAGAACCTTTTAACCATTATGCTCTATTTTTATCATGAGAATATCCATAAGGCCTGGACCACCACTGCTGTTTTATAAACAACTAGAGGCCTGGTGCATGAAATTCGTGCACTGAGGGGAGGGAGGGTGCACACGAGGTGTCCCTCAGCCCAGCCTGCACCCTCTCCAATCTGGGACCCCTTTTGGAATGTGTGACTGCTGGTTTGGGCCCAATCCCACACCGGCAGTCAGACATCCCTCTCACAAACCTGGACTGTTGGCTTCTAACCACTTGCTTGCCTGCCTGCCTGCCTGCCTGCCTGCCTGCCTGATTGCCCCTAACAACTTCTGCCTGCCAGCCTGATTATCCCCTAACTGTTCCCCTGCTAGCCTGATCATCCCCTAACTGCTCCCCTGCTTGCCTGATTGCCCTCAACTGCCCTCCCCTGTCAACCTGATCTCACCCCTAATTTTATAAAATCACTTGACATGGTGGTTGGTAAATAGTAAATAACTGATAGAAGAAGAAGAAGAAAAAAAGAATGGAATGATATGCAATCCACAGAGTCTGGGTTCAGGAACACACAAATGATCAGAGATGCAAATCTGGTGACGGTCCAGACCAACCAAGAGGAGAAGAAACCAAGAGACTGAAATCACAGTTT
This sequence comes from Vespertilio murinus, assembly GCA_963924515.1. Lineage (NCBI taxonomy): Eukaryota > Metazoa > Chordata > Mammalia > Chiroptera > Vespertilionidae > Vespertilio > Vespertilio murinus. Next base: position 76,987,515 of record OZ004711.1, on the reverse strand, counting down.
GAATGTTCAATGCTTTCTCCCTCCGATTTCAGACCCAGGAAGATACTATGGATGTAACACACCTTCTTTCCCAGAGGCCAGCACATAAGTAAAACGATTCCTGTACAACATGTAGACACACACACAATGTGTTAAGTCAAATTATCTACCACCTTCCTACCTAACTCATCTCTTCTAGTCAATGGAAGCATGTTGTGTGGCAGCAAAGAGAGTCAAAAAGGACAAGACGTACTCTCGGGCTGGGCCCCCGTGGGGGTGATTCAGAGAGGAGTACACGTGGAGAATAGACACAATGCTTTTCATGGTCAGGAAGCCACGTTCATCCACCACTTTCTTCATAAATAAATCCATCAGATCAGCGTGTCGAAAGGCAAAGTTTTCAAATAAAATGAGGACAAAAAGAACCTTTAAAAAAAGAGTGAATTGAGGAAGAACACTTTAATAATTCCAGTATGCTGGTAGCAATTTCTTTAGATCTCAAAAAATTTAAACAGTAATAGAACAGTCCTGATCAAGAGAATATTCCCTAAAAAGGAACAATTATCTTTTCCTCACAAAATCTGTTCCAGTTAATTTTGAGTCAGGCATTAAGTTAATGAGCAACCTCCTTTTATAAGCAGAATACCAAAGTATACAATGGTTTCCATTTCATTTAAAAATTAGTCCTATCCTGAAGGCTTTTCATACAACAGGCCTGAAAACTACTTTAAATATATACCTTTTTTGAAGTTTTTCAAGTGACCAACTCAATTTTGATCTGCTCCCCTTCCAAACCTAGACAGTTCTAGATTCTAATATATGAGAGAGAACTCAGAAATTCCTGTAGTCAATCTGAATTTCTAGAAATGAGAGATGAAATTATTGCATTAACACTTCCAGTTCACTCATCCTTTCCCTCTTGGTCTTTCTCTTTCTAAAATCAATTTCTATGGCAAACTCAATATTTATCTTACCCTCCAAAGCAAATTGAATCTATTGATCTAATGGTTACCAGTGCTTACTTATAAAAAAAAAGTTTTTACCAGCTGCTTCATTCATGTTTGTATTTCTAACACAGTCCCTGAATTTAAAGGCCCTTTTCTGGAGGAAATAAGCAAACATTCCATAAATAGAAAATGGACATGATCATTAAGTAATGACATTTTATTCTTCAAAAAACATAAGCCTGTCCTATCGCTCAGATTTATTATTCTAAATATAAGAGAGAGGGAAAAAAAGACAGAATAAATCCTAATTATCCAAAGCACCATGCAACCTTTTGAATGGCATATAACAAAGCAAACACTGAACATAATTTTTATTTCAGATAGAAAAATAGTTGAACGATTGAGTGGTACATTAACAAGTAACTCCCAGACAGAAATGATAAAGAGCTAATTTTTCAAAAGTCAATTTAGCACTGGAATGTTTTGGTATCTTAACTGCTATGAAGCTGATAGAGAAATACCTAGAATGCTAAATGAATTAATATGCTTCTTGATTTGTTTCTGTGGCTTATTCTAACCTATTAATATACTTACTTGTTTCAACTTCCAGACATCAAAAGTTGTAACCACATAATCTGCTATTCCCTTGAAAAGATCTAAATTACGGTATTGGAGGTCTCTGCAAGACTGCAATATGGTGATCAATATTTTCAAAGGACATCCATTGATATTACCTTTAAAAATGAGTTTAAAAAAAACAAACAAAAATTACCAGGTAGCTTGTAATATAAGACCTAAGAGACTCTACACTCTTATATATTATATTTTTGTTTCTGTTTTTAAAATATAGTACTGTATTTTGTAAAAACAAACAAAACTGCAGGCAAAAATAAAATTTAGATGTAACCGTATCATCAGGTATGTTTTATTTGAAATAGCAAAGTCCTTAAAACAAACAAAATAGATAGAGTCCAGAACAGCAGGTTAGAGGTTAAAAATCATGAAAGAAGCGTTCCCCTTACCTATGACCATCTTACTGCATTCATCCAGAAGCACATCAGAACGGTGACCCATGGCGGCGAGGACCTCAAACATGCGCTGGCTGTTCAAAACAGAAAATCTGTCCAATTCCCTCAAAGCTTTCATCTAAAGGAAAACAAGATTTAATTTATCATTTGTGATAAAATAAACCTGTTATTAAATAAAAAGATATAAAGTTTGAGCAAAATGACTCATTAGACATATAGTCAATATACAAATATAAACCTACTTCTTTTATTTTAACAGAGTTAAACACAAAAGCATAACAATGTCCTCCCAAAATTGACTGTAGGAAGTGACAGCAGATCACAAGAAATCTTTCTTTTTAAATCTCATCCACCAGAAAAAATTCTTTACCTCCAGTTTCTTTTTAAGAGAAATCGGAGCATCTTTTCCAATACTTTTCATCACAGCTTGTAATGTGAAGACACGTTCTATTTTCCAAATGTGTTGGTCAACCAGTATCCTGTAACCAAACAGAATAAGTACCACAGAGCTAGAACCTTAAAGTCAGAAGAGAAATCTTAAAAGTCATTTGGTCCAGCTCCTACTTCTGGGCAAGAAATATGAAGCCCACAGACATGATTCATCTACCTACGACAGTGTGAGCTGTCACTGAAAGACTCAGGTCCAGCCTGGCACTGTTTCCTCTCACATTACTCTGCTATCTTTATGAATGAACAAATCCATCAGATGACTGTCAGATACCCCAAGGCAGAGGCAATGAAAAAAGGGCTTAAGCATTATTCTCACTGGCTTATAACATTGTATCAGTTGCATCAATTTGATAAATTATAAAACTCAAGCTCCTTTTCAAGCCAGGCCAGTGTCATGTAAGGTCCACACGGTGCACAAATAACCACAATGAACTGAAGACCTGTCCGTTCTCTCCCAGCCACATCAGTAGTAAAAGTTAAACTCAGATTTCAATGCTGCTCATACCTTTATCACTGTGGACCCCCACAGCATTATCTCCACCTTTACCGGATCCATAGTGAGAATTTTAAGTTTAATAAGGTATTAAAACTACCATCAAAGTTTTCCCCAAACAGAAAAAGCAGTTCAGCTTTCATCTTGGTTTTTGATTTGAGATTAAAAAAAAGCAAAGATTGCCACATGAAGAAAGCATAGAGTTCTCACCGCAATCCTGATCGAAGAACATCCACATTCTTGCATGGCTCCATTGCTTCTAAAATAACTGACAAAACTGAAAGACATCTCTCATCACACTCATTGATACGTTCCTATTGAAATATAATTACAAAAACATTACAGTTGATGAGCCCATAGTAGACTATTGCACCCATGCAAAACCACTTAACTAATGCTTTCAATTAAGGATTCAATATGAAACCAATAATTCACATGGAGTCAGTCCTCAAAATACACCATTCTTTAGGAAATAAAGTGCCGCCCATAGTTTTCCAAATACCCAATTCACACACTTTTATTCATCAAAACTTCTTTACATTTACTATTATCACTGAAAATACATTATTGATTATATTACTCTGCTTCTGAAACATCTTTTATCAAACATTATTTTTACCACCTTCTAGGATTCAAGGTCATCAAGAAGACAAGTTCTGTAATGTAAGAGCTACAAGGGTATAGAGTATAGAAGGCCTTTTGACCATCTGTAAAGAACCTGTGTTCTTATAACTTCCCTGTATCCTTTCCTGAGTATCAAACGAACTGCAGTTGGTAATCTTCTGATCCGCATCACCTGTTACATTTTATCACTATTATCTGGGTCTCAAGGGGAGCCCCAGGCCTCAGATCCTTCTTTCAGGTCCCTTGGGTTTGGTACTACTTTAGGTCCCAGAAATGGCAAGTGGGCATAATTTGGAAAATGAATAGTAGCACAGCTTACCTAGTGCTCTACAATTTAATCCTAACTGATCTATACACCTTACAAGGGCACATGGAGGAAACTTAGGCTGGAAAAAATACACGTGGAAGAAAAAAAATGGTCTCATTACCATGGGACCATTTGGAGGGTTTCCATAACACTTACAACATGCCATCAATATTTCAATATTTACTGTGAAAGGAAAGACCACTTGGCCATGTGTTTGAAGGACAAATTCACTGATGACATACTGTCCCTTCATCTCTAGATAAAGTGTCTTTACAACATTCTAACAGGTCAGCGGGACACAACTGTATGTACAAACATCCACTGCTCACTGATGCAGATGTGAGTGCCTGTCTGAAATCTAGTAAGAGCATCACTGACCAGGTAAAGTGACTTACTATAATCATTTTAAAATAACTACAGAGGGAACCCAGACTACCAAATAAATTGGATAGTCTGTGGTTTAAACACACATACACAACAAAAATTAGTACTTGGTTGAGGACATAGAGAAATCACAGTAATGTAAAAAGTTAAAATTAAAAACTCTCATATATACCTATAAACCCAATTCTTGAATTCTATAGTGTGTCAGATCATCCTCAGGAAATTCCTGTCTTTTTAAAAATTATTTAATTGTAATCACTGAGTTTAGAAGTCTGAAACGCCCACTCTCAAAAGACAAATGATTACTTTAATAAGCTATCCTTCCCTCATAACATCTGGCATTTCAATGACATCACATAGGATAGACTCCCTTGTTTGAAACAAAAAGTGGCTTCCCCACCTAATTTCATCCTTCTCCCAATCCATTCTCCACTCACACAATGATCTTAAAATACAAGTTTGAGCATGCCAACCCTTTGCTTAAAATTCTTCAATGGATCCTCGCTGCCATCAGATTAAATCCAAACTTCTTAGTTAGGCATAAAAGGCTCTTTCTGATTCCCCCTTTTTGACAGCCTCATGTCTTACCCCTCCTCCTAAGCCCTCCTCCACGACCACCACATACACAATTTCCTCCCCACTCCCTCAAACACCCCCTCTCCCCCCAGAATTCTGTACCTCAGCCATACTGAACTACTTTCAGCTCCCAAACTTGCCAAACGTTTGCTCTGGGATGAACATGCAATCTTCTCTTATTGAAAAACCATCCCATTCACTACCAATCTCTTACAAACTGCTGTGCATTTCTTGGATTCAGCTTAGACATCATCTCTGATTGAGCTTGAATTCTAGTTCGACAACGGACTAGGTAAGCGTTTGTTTATTCAATCTGGACAAATTTACCAAGTACCTACAAACAGTGATAGTATCAGGTACGTGACTTTGGGGAAGTGTTTTAACCTCTCTAAGCCTAAATTTTCTAATCATTGGTAAGAGTAAAAGATTCCATGCAGCAATTCTGTTTTCAAACATATCTCTGCCACAAACACTAATCCTGTATCCTTCTCCCTCATCTCCTCGCCCCATCATGAAGGCCTTCTCCTGACTAGAATGGAAGCCCCTTATGCTCTAAGACTCTATACTTTTGTTTCATTGTACTGAAAGTTCTTTGTAGCCATTCATTTTGCTCACAATTAAATCCCCTTGTGCTCAGTACAATGCCTGCAACACAATTATGACTCAAACCTTGGTTGTTTTTGTGGTTGCCCACAAAATATCCATATTCCCTCCAGATTGTAAGGGTAGGAATCATGTCTTCTATATCTTTATATCCCTGGAGACAAGTTCAGTAACTGAAGCATAGCTGACACCCAATATCTACTGCATAAAAGACACCCAATATTCACTGCATGCATAAAAAACATCCCATATCTACTGCTTAAAAGAATCCGCTAGCTGTGTGACTTTAGCCAACTTGCTTAACATCACTCAGTCTGTTTCCTCATCTGCAAAACTAAGATAACATTACTTTACAAAGCTGTTAAGAGGATTGAATACAATTATATAAGAGCTGTAGGTATACCCTTTCCCCTTCCTGTAACTACCCAACCGTCCTTGCATATTTTCTCTCTCTCCTCATTTTATCTTATTAATCAACTCTGAAGAAGAAAAAAGGGGCAAGCTCTCATACATTTCATAACAAAGGGGAAGACAGACTTAGGACTAAGGACTCTAAGCCATATATACAGAAATAAATAAAAAGGAACCTACCGTTCCTCGGATAGTCTATTTCCCTCCATTATTTCAAGAGGTGCCAAGATGACACCTCTGTTTCCCTTCATTCATGCAAGCTATACAAACCGAGCAAAAGGACGTGTAAGTCTCCTTTGGATTTTACCTGAACCACCCTCAGCAGAGTCTGAACCAGCAGAGTGTTCTGCGGAAGGCCCAGCTTCACGATAGCGTACAGACTGAACAGCAGGTGGTCATAGTACATGATCTTGGCTTCTCTCATCATGTGCTCGCACAGCTGGGCGAATGCAGGGTGGTTAAACATCAGTTGCTTTTCAAAGCGTCTCTGGTCGTCAGACATCCTTTTGGCGATGGTCCACATAGCTGAGAAGTAGTTACTACAAGGAAAGGTAGGTGCCTTTGAGAAGGCATCCAACACGTCACTCAGGGAGTTGCCCTGAGACAGCTTTTTGAAGTTGACCGGGGTTGGTTTTGTCTTCGGGGTGAGAGCGTCTTCATTAGAGGCCTCGGGATGAAAGTTTGTTTTCTTCAATCCGTCCGCAGAGACGGGGAACTGTTCTGAGTCAAAGGACAGCCTCCTAGGACAGAATAATCTGGTGACCGGAAGGGCTGTCACAGGGCGGATGCCCTTCGTTTGGGAGGCGTCATCTCCTGATTTAAAGATCGAGGCATCCTGAAAGAGATACCTCACAGATGATTGCATTTGATTATCAAGGTCGTTTAAGAGGCGGTTTCTTGGGTTCCAGTTTGAGTAAACGATTTTTGGCAGGCCAGACCCCAACGGGTTCGGCCTCCCAGTTCTGCTTGCTGGAGACAGAGAACTGAATTGCCGGAGATTCCATAAAAAGGAACCTGCTCGGTTGCTCATCGTGCTGTCCACCGAGACACTCGCCAAAGGCCGCAAAGTTGTCAGCGTGCTACAAACATGCTTCCGTCCGTGAAAGAGGCCACATGCCGCTGCTTTCCTGTAGGGAAGGGGTCATGGAAGGAATAAAAATTAAACCACAGCTCTTACTTCAATGAAATGCATTTGACAGAGGCTAAAACGGGGGCATGAGAGATGTACACTAAAAGGGTATAAACTCTTTTACCGACACGTGCCTCCTCCATCTCTACCCAACGTGCAGTGTCAGAGGAGCCAGAAGCACTCTTTGTATAACGGAGGGGTTTTGTTTGTTTGTTTGTTTGTTTGTTTTTTAAGGGAAGTGGATTTCCGATGGAAAGTGTCCCCCCCAAAGCTTCCTCCGCAGGGACGGGTATGTTCCCAGTGCCTAGACGATGTCTTCAAAGAAACTTAGGGTGTAACGCCGACCCATGCTTTTTAACAAGAGGAGTTAGAAACGGCCGGCCCTGGACTATGAAGGACGAGGCTTTGATCCAAGGAGAGCGGCTCCGGAGACAGAGCAGCAAGCTCCATGGATGCTCACATGTGGCCTGAGAGCGGGAGGGAGACCCCCCGGGGCAGCCAGCCTCCCGGGGTGCAGAGCCGGAGACAGGAGCCCGTCCCGGGGCCCACCCGCCTCCTAACTCAGTGCCCGGGGACCCCCGCGCCCTGTCCCCGAAAAGCGGCGAGGGCACAGGGCAGCCCCCAAAACCCGCCCGCCGGGGCGCGTCCTCCACTCACCTTAGACCCGAACCCCGCGGCTACTTTCAGGAACCGCCGAACCGCACGCCCCGCGAACTGCTCCTCTCGCGAGATTGGACGGGTCCTTCTGAGGGCCAAAAGTGTTCGCTCGCAGCGATTTGAGAAGGATTCGCCTCGGAACAAAGCTTCTCGAGGGAAATAGCCAGTGTTCTTAGCTTCGATGGTAGGAATGGGAGACATCGAGAAGCTTTTAGAGGCTGTGCACGATCGTGCACCCCAACATCTTAATGTCCCCTGCGGGGGCGCCAGATCCCGCGCTCGGCTCCGGAGTGCGCCTGCGCCGCGTCCTTGGCAACGTGGTTGCCAGGAAACTAGTCGCGGTGCCGTTTGCCCGGGGATCAAAGCCTCCCCATGGCCAAATTCGTGCTGGCGGGTGAGTGCTCCCTGCGCGAGCCGGCAGATCACTCAGAACCCCAGCAGCCGCTTGCCCCCTGTGGCCGCGTGGCCGCGATCTTCTTAGCCGGCTTCTGTGAGCAGCGCCAGCCTCTGCGACCCCCTCGGGCTTTCTGATACGCCGAGGATGCTGATCGGGCAGGGACCCTGTGCAGAACTCTGCAGACACTGGAGAGAGGGGCGGAGGGCGTGGGGAGGGGGACACGTCTTTGCCATTGAGAAACGTTCAGTCTCATGGTGTACATGGAATATTGACACAATGTGATCATTGCGACGTGCACAGGGCTCTGGGGGGTGTTGCTGGAGCTGATTTGTGAAAGTTTGGCATAGGTAAGGTGACCAGACGACCCGCTTTTGCCTGGACAGTCCCAATTTTTAACAATTTGTTCCGCGTCCCACGGCGTCGTCGACTTTTTTAAAACGCCGAGGGACGCGGGACAAGTTGTTCAAAAGCGGGACGTCTGGTCACCTTAGCATGGGGGTGGGGGGTGGGGGGTGAGGTTCCGGATATAGGCAAAGAGGCTGAGAGTCTCATGGCCTAATGGACAGTCTGGATATGAGGAAGTGACTGGACCTGGGGCTAGAAGGGGAGCTGCAACCAGATCTTCAAGTGCACCAAGCAAAGGTGTTTGTGCCTTAAAAGCAGTAGGGAGCCACTGAAAACTTAGCAGGAGCATATCCTCAATGGGACTTGCAATTTAGAAAGCCCACCCAGTCGGCAGTGGAGGGGAAGGATAAGAAAGGATGCCTGCCATACAGAAAAGCACTGAAGAGTCTTTTACCACAACATGCTATTGTACCTGCCTCATTCTCTCCTCAACGAGATTCTTTAAAAAGAGTAAGACTGCTCTTCTATTTCTAGGTCCTCCTTCCACTCAATCTGGCTTCTACATCTGCCTCCTCTTCAAAATGGCCCTCACAAAAAATCACCCGTGGCTTTAGAGAAGCTGTCCAGTTCTCGCCTTATGTGGCCTCTTTGATGGACTAACACAGTTGGCACCTCCCATCTTCCAGAAAATCCGTTTTATTTGCTTCTTTATTCATCCAGAGGGATATTTTTTGAGCACCGGCAGACTGTAGGCTGGAAAGACAGTGGTGGACAAACGTACAAAGAAGGCCGCACCCATGGCCGCGGCAGGGCAGGTTTTGATAGGAGCAGTGGCCCAGCCGATGGCCTCACGTGGCCAGGCAAGGGAGCGTCCTAGAGGCAGACACTTTCCAGCAGGGACCTGCCAGCAGAGAAGGGGTAAGAAGGGAAAGAGCAGTTTAGACACGGGAAGTAGGAGGTGGGGTTGAAACGAGGAGCACTAGCTTGAGGGTGACTGAGAGTATACAATAAATCGAAAATTGAAATGGATTCAATGGGATTGGAGCAAAGAGAACACAGAAAGGAGTATCTAGCGCAAAGCCAGAATTAGTGATGAGATTCTTGTGAGCTGCGTTCAATATTTTAAACTTTATCCGAAGCATGTGAAAGGTTTTTGGAAGGGAGGAACCATAGTCAAATTTGCATTTTACCTGAGTGTTATCTCTCCCACGTGGGAAGAGAAAGACCGGATGCCGAGAACTCAATCAGCTTCTATGGTCCTGAAAGGAGATAATGTTGGCTTGACCCAGGCTGGTAGGAAACAGAAATGGAATGAAGTGAGTGGATTGGAGAGAGATGTTAGGAAGGCAGAAGCCATAGGATGAGTTGTCTAATTGGGGAGAGGGAGGCAAGCAAAGGATAAGAAAGAGTTAAAATTATTCCTAAGTAGCACTTTGGATAACTGGGCAGATGAGTTATTGAAGAAGAATGGGCTTCATACTCTGGATACTCTTAGATAACTCGATAGATGTCCATAAAGAATACATGAGAAGGAGAAGATTCGGTAGAGGAGTGGTAGCAAAATCCGTCATAGATGTGCTGAGTGTCTAGGGGACACTAAGAAGGAGATGAAAGAATACAGAAGGCTATAGGTAGACTGGATAAGGAGATAGGTCTGAATTGGAAATGCAGATTGCTTCTGGAACCCAAGAGAGTGGAGGAGCTTGGCCAGGAAGAATGTCTAGAATATGAAGAGGAGAAGCCTTGCAGAATGTTTACCTTTTAATGAATTGATAAAGGAGTAAGAACCTACAGTGTATGGTGAGAAGTGACCAGAGAAGTAGAAAGAAATCCTGGAGAATGCTCAATCAGAGTGGGTACTTCAATAGTAGCAGTAGGGCCAAATACTGCCAAGAGTCAACAAGGGTCACTAAAAAAATATCCATTGGATTTAGTGACATGGAGATACTGGTCACCTTCTAGAATATTATGGGGAAAGCCAGATTGCTGTGGGATGAGAAACAAATGGAAGTAAAAAACTGGGGACAGCAAGTGTAGAGAACTCTTTTATTAATAATAATTTTTTTTAAAGCTGTTAATAGAAAAGGTCAAGTGGAAGACAATAGTTATGGGGGGCATGGTCTTTTTGTTTTTTAGTACAGGAGAAACAAATATAATGAGTATATTTAAATATGAAGACAAAGTTTCATTAGAAACAGAGAGAGATGCTAGAAAAAAAAAAAAAACTGAGCAGAATCCATGAACATTCTGGAGGCAGAAGAGGGTGGTAGTATTCAGAGCGTAAGTGGTAAGATGAGACCGGAGCAGGAGGTGGGATCCCTCTTCCACTGAGTAGAAGAAAGAAGGAAAGGATGTGTCCAAATGCAGAGGGGCTGGTACCTGTGACGGCAGGAGATTGGGGTCTTTCCCAACCGATGCCTTGTTCTATGACTTGGCTTTGTTTTTGTAAAGTAGAGAGCAAGGTTATCTATTGTCTTTTGGTGGTCCAGAAAAAAAAATTGTTGGGGAGAAGGAAGAGTTTTGAATGAAGTGGCAAAGTCTGGAGCGGCAATTGTGGAGAAAAGAAGAGAATGCTGTTCATGGAAACAGGGATCTCCAGGCAGAGCCGAGGGCCAGTTGAGGCTGATGACCGTGAATGTAACAGCACCACTAGGCTTGGTTCTGCCATGTTTCTCCAGAGGTATCTAGCAGATGGCACCTAGGCACAGGAAAGATAGGCAATTTGGTTCATAGGGTGATTGGCTTTTATCAGGCTGATTTGCCAGTGGGTTTGGATTCATGAATTATGGGTTAGAATAAGACTAATAGATGGAGGTTGAGAGGGATTGATGACTTATTAGTCTCCATGAGGTCAAAGAACTGGTAATTGTGGTAAATGGTGAATAATGCTATAGAGGACTTTTGCATGTGGCCCCTGCCTATGAGACAGCCAATCCCATGCACACTGGTGACTTTAACTTCCTGTGTGTTGATGGCTACATCTTAAGCCCTTACATAAGAGCTTGCACTTCAGACTTACACATGCAACTGCCTGCTGCTCACACCCACTTAGATGTGCTCCACATCCCTCCAACTGCACTTATCAATGAACTTATCACCTGTGGATTCTCTCTGCTAAGCTCAGGATCATCCACTTAAGCCAGAAAGTAGAAGTTATTCCAGATTCTTCTCTCCCCCTCAGCTTCTCCTCCCCCGAAGTACTCCCTCCACATACATCAAATCCACATGTGATTCTACCACTACTCTTCACTTCACTTTGCCTTTTCATAGCTACTAATGGATAGTTCATTGTTAATAATTCATGTTTAATTAGTATCCTGTAAGCCTCTTAGAAGAAGTGAGATTTAACATAGTACTGGAGGAGAGTAAATCTTCAATAGTCTTTTTTCCTTTCCACATTTTATTACTTAAGATTCTGACCTTTTTACCAATACAGTAAAAGTCAAAACTTTACATGGTGGTAATTTATACCATAATTATGTTACAAAATGTAACTACATGATTAATTATATAGCATATACTTAAAACTGCATGATAACTTCTGTATGACAAAAGGAGGCATTGCTAACTTGAACTCTTTTAGGTAGAGCAGATGACCCATATTATGCTAAAGCAGAACTCCTGGCAGACTATTTACAGAAGAATCTTCCTGATTTTCGTATATTTAAAATTACCCAACATCCTCAAGATTGGGAGGTAAGAAGCCTTTACAATTTATTAAACTTACAAATGCACACATATGTTTCTAATTTGATTAACATTAGCAAGTATTTCAGATAGGCTTCCATAATGAATGTTCATGTACTACTGGTATTTTACTAATAATAAAATAAATCTCGCCAAAACTGGTTTGGCTCAGTGGATAGAGCGTCAGCCTGCGGACTGAGAGGTCCCAGGTTCGATTCCGGTCAATGGCTTGTACCTTGGTTGCGGGAACATCCCCAGTAGGGGGTGTGCAAGGGGCAGCTGATCGATGAGTCTCTCTCATTGATGTTTCTAACTCTCTATCCCTCTGTCTTCCTCTCTGTAAAAAATGAATACAAATATAAAATAAATAAATAAATAAATAAATCTCCACTTATAAGTCTCAAAGCACTATTTTCCCCCCTAAAACCTATTAGAACACAAGGCTCTAACAAATGAATAGAATAAATTGCCTCCCCCTTCCTTTCTCCCTCCAGCACCCAAGAATCCAAGGAACTTTTATTGCACTTCTTAACTCTCCATTCACCTTCATATTGATTTCTAATGGCACAAGGTGCTTGTTTACTGAAATACCCTTCTTTGGGATTGGGTTTTCTCAGAAATGGACTGAGATGGGGATTTAGGTGAAGGAATTTCCTTTATTGGGGGGTGCTCTTGGAAACAACGTTCTGGGAAGGAATGAGGGCAGCAGCAAGGATTTGAACTGCCATTCAGCTGCAACAAAGGGCTCGGCCAGTCATACAGGGAACTCGGAATCTGGGTTAGCCTTTCATAGATACCCCCAAATGGGCAAGGAGGCCGGGCTGTTGCACTCCCCCAGCTAACAGTCCCTGCTGCCGGCTGCCCAGGGAAGGCGTTTAACATAAGGCAAGGGAACTTCCTTCAGCTAAAGCCAGTTCCTGGTAGAGACTGGGCACTGAGCAATTGGCAGCCAATACTCCTGGTGGCTGAGGGATTGAGTGCTTGGGTCATGAAGGGGAAATCTGGACTGCCACGACGGGACCCACCACAGGGCACCCATTGTGCCTTTTGGGTCCACGCGCTCTGTGTAATAGGTTCACACCATCTGGAAACAGCTTGTCCAAGACTCTGGGTGGCCTCTCTCCCTAGGAAAACTTTACAAGAAGGTTAGTCACATGAACTATAGTCTCCACTACACATCATGGCAGGGCTGCAACCAACACTCATCACCTTTCTTCTCTACTGTCCTTTCTAGAATCCCCTTACTCTCTGCTTGTCTAAATGTTCGGTGTGGTGACCTATACCTGTATTCTTATGGGACCCGCACCCTCATCTCGATTTCCTTATCCACTCTTGCATGAACATTTCCCCAAGCTTTTTAATCCCTTCCATTGCTTTCCAAGGCAGTTCTGGCATTTCATGGGTGTCACCACCTTCCCCAATCTTAGGAAAATCATCCTCACAACATGTTATCACTCTCTTCCAAAGTCTTTGCCAAGGTGTACGCTCTTGAACTGCAGAAGAGTGACTAATATTAATAAATTCTCCCTTGTCCAACGTCATGTTCCACTCTTGATTCAGCATCCTCGGGGGCCAGTCCTATCCATATTCTCTCATATGTATAGACCTCAGAATTCAAACTTTAGAATTCAAATACTAAATAATGTATTTAGAATTCAAATTCAAATAATGTATGTTAATATCTTGCCAGGATATCAACCTGCCCTTGGTGCTGAAGGTCCTTTTGAGTAGAGGCCCTTTCTTCCATAGACTCGGTGCTTCGTTGGGCAGACTGTGCTGTGAAATAGAGGGCCATGGTAGAATCTTCACGGCAGCACTGTTTGCTTTAAGATGGGATAAAGGCAGAGAGAGTTCAACGTCAGAAGGGAAACTTGTTGCTAAGATTTTATGTGTTAAGGTAGCATCTTTACACATGCCTCCAAGGACAAGAATGCTATGATGCACTTTACTCATAAGAACGTTCTGTCTGCCAAAACCGGTTTGGCTCAGTGGATAGAGCGGCGGCCTGTGGACTGAGGGGTCCCAGGTTCGATTCCGGTCAAGGGCAAGTACCTGGGTTGCGGGCACATCCCCAGTAGGAGGTGTGCAGGAGGCAGCTGATTGAGGATTCTCTCTCATTGATGTTTCTAACTCTCTATCTCTCTTCTTTCCTCTCTGTAAAAAATCAATAAAATATATATATATATTTTTTAAAAAGAATGTTCTGTCTATCTCTACTCAGCTCTTGTCATTGGAAGACTTGATCTACACTCACCAAATAATGATTTAAGATTTTTCTAATAAGTATTATCGGAAATCCCCGGGTAACTTTTAGCTCATTAATTTAATCTGGGCAATATTCACTGTATCCAGAGATGTGGAAAGCAATATCAAATTTATAAGATACTAGAAATTCCCTACAACTGGAAATAGCTCAGATAGAAGAATAAGAGGGAAATCAGTTAAGCCTTTTTTTTTTTTTTTTAACATCAGTTAAGTTGGAACACTTGGCTTATCTTTAACATAAACATTCCAGGTCTCCTCAGCAAAAGAGAGCAACCTCCTGTGCCTTTATTTTGTCAGTGGATTTGAAGAATATTCTTTCTTATTTGATTAATTTGTTATTTAACTCATCACTATTTTTTATGTTTACATTTGACAGTTTAAGCTATCTAAATTTTATGTATATTAAGGAATGGCAAAAACAAAACAAAACAGTATTTTAGTATTTGAATTCTAAAGTTTGAATTCTGAGGTCTATTTAAAGTGTGACTACACTTGGAATATCATTCAATAGGAATGGCTGAAAGATGTGTGTGAAAAGAATAAATGGAGCCACAAAAGTTCCCCCATCATCTGGAGGGAGCT